>OX387385.1:115000-2515000 GCA_947563715.1 Lycia hirtaria | reverse complement strand
CACGACTTCTTCGACACTTAGGTAAAATCTTAAAATACCCTAGTTGTATTATAAAAGTAAGTTTGAATCCATAATTTGTTTTTACTACGTCGCGCCTAAGTACGAGTATTTTTGGACAAACAAATACTCACAACAAAGGGTGACATAAGCCAATCATTAAAAAAAGTAAAGGACAAAGAAAACAAACCTCAAGTCCAGTCAAAACATGCGGATGAGAACAAAGAGGTTAAGTCGTTAGCGCTGCATTGTATTTGTCGTCATTGCAAATATTTATTGACCAGTCAATTATCATTTGTATTTTGAGGAAAATTGTATACCTAGAAATACTTTTTTTTTATAAGTGACGAGCAAGTCATTTGAGAATAAGAGTTTCTAGTTCGGCCGTCATCCATCTCGCTCGCGCATACCAACATTTTTGAAAATATAAAATGACGGAATGAACTTATAAAAAATCGTCGTTTAGGAAACTAGAAAACAACTTAAACAACATCACAATTTTTTGTCAAGAATTTAAATTTGATCCAAGTTAATTTTCAAAAATAAAAATCATTTTTAACCGACTTTAAAAAAGGAGGAGGTTATCAATTCGTACCGTACATTTTTTTTACGTTGATAATTTCTAAAAATTATTTTGGGTAACAAGAAAAACAAAATATCCGACTGCAGAAAACCTGTTTTTGTCTAAATTACGATTTCGTTGAGCTTGATACGCTCTTGAGTGAACGTTTTTTTTGAGAAAGTATACGTAAAATCGCTGTAAAAGATTATAAATACGTATTCTTTATAATTATTCTAGTGAAATTACGAAAAAATAGTTGGAGTAGTCGAAAAAGCGTGTTTTTTATATTTGTGACACCTCGCACATTAAAATCGGCCAAACCGTTTCCATTGTAGGAGCTTATATAGAAACATACCCACATGCATGCACTCGAAAAACACAACCCTCTTTCTTATGCAGTCGGGTAAAATAAGACTGTATTATTTGGTCAAACTGATTATTATTAAGTATAACATTGGTATTGTAATCTCTTTAGACAGGTAGAGCCAAGGTAAGTCCCCGTAGTGGGGTTCTCTCACGTAAGGAGTAACATGGATGGTCGTCCGTCATAATTACTGACGAAAGTTTTCCTAGTGATGGTTGCGGGTGTCAGGTTGGATGTATTGTTGGAAGATGGAGTCGAAACTAACGTGAGAAATTGGATATTGCAGTAATGCGATTTGATATTTATAAAAAAAAATATAATTTAGTTTTGTCCATAAGTTATTTAAGGTGATATGATTTCATGATTTCTATACAATAGTGCATTGTTACCCTAGGGGTGAAAGTAACTTATTTAGTCCCGAGAATTTCGTTCGTGCGCCAATAGTTCGAGGGACTAAATAAGTATTTAACCCGAGGTAAACACTGTGCTTTTCATTACGAATACAAGGAATGTAAAAATAAAAACACGAATTAGCTACAGAAAAAATGAGCAAATTTTATTTTACATACATCAAAAACTTTGGTAAGATAATTTTATTTAAAGTTTATAAAATGTATGAATTGTTAAAATGTTTGTACCTACATAATAGTACCTACATAATAGTACCTACATAATGATACCTACATAATAGTACCTACATAATAGTACCTACATAATAGTACCTACATAATAGTACCTACATAATAGTACCTACATAATAGTACCTACATAATAGTACCTACATAATAGTACCTACATAATAGTACCTACATAATAGTACCTACATAATAGTACCTACATAATAGTACCTACATAATAGTACCTACATAATAGTACCTACATAATAGTACCTACATAATAGTACCTACATAATAGTACCTACATAATAGTACCTACATAATAGTACCTACATAATAGTACCTACATAATAGTACCTACATAATAGTACCTACATAATAGTGCCTACATAATAGTACCTACATAATAGTACCTACATAATAGTACCTACATAATAGTACCTACATAATAGTACCTACATAATAGTACCTACATAATAGTACCTACATAATAGTACCTACATAATAGTACCTACATAATAGTACCTACATAATAGTACCTACATAATAGTACCTACATAATAGTGCCTACATAATAGTACCTACATAATAGTACCTACATAATAGTACCTACATAATAGTACCTACTTAGTACTGAAGTATTCGTAGTATGTCTGGCTGTATTCTGTCAATCTATTAATTTCAATGAGTGTGCGCATGAGCTTAACCACCTTTTTTAATCGACTTCAAAGAAGGTGGAGTCAATTTGTCTGTATAGATAGATAGATAGATAACTCTTTATTAAAAACCACATAATAACAAAAAAATCAGACAGATAACATTAAATACTTAGGGCTAAGGTTTTTAACTGACGGCCTTATCGCTTAGAGCGATCTCGTCCAGGCATCCATGCAAGGATAGAAATAATATGCTAAAATACTGTTATTTTATAAAGAAAAAAGAATAACTAAGTAAGAATAATTAGTAAACATAATATTTTACAACTATAACATACTTACACACATAATATATATAAATAAGTAAATAATTATATACTACACACTCATAAATATAATAAACTTTATAAACATACATACAATGTATGTAAATGCTTTTATTTTATGTTTTTCTGTATTTTAAAAGCTTTTATTTTATGTTTGTTATTTTATAACTCCATAATTTTTAAAGCCATTTGAATAATTATTTCTTTATTTGAAAGAATATTCTTAAAAAAACGGCTCAATCCTTGAGCCGTATTTCATGTCGTTTTTTTTTTAAATTTCTAAATTTAAGTACTTTTATATAAACATAATTATTTATGTCTATCTTATTTGCCAACGTTTACCTATTGTTAGCTAGTAATAAAATTATAATACCTTTAATCAACTAAATTACAGACTAAATGCGTGTGCGCCCTGTGTGTACTAACACTTTTCAACATTTTGAATATATTTACTCATGCTTCAGGTATTTGAGCAAAATCCTATTTTGTTACTGAAAGGTTGGTCGTGCGAAATGTCAAGTGCGACCATGCTGGTCTAACTATAAGCTTCTGGTCGTGCCAGTGGACGACAACCTTTACTGATTATACTTTTAATGTATAGGTACTTATTTAACTTTTATAAAAAGGTCCGCCATGTTTTGAACAGATAGGTATGTGGGCACATCGGATCGTGTGTCGCAGTGACACGTATCCGCCATTAACGCAGATCCGGTGTCGGATGGCGGGACTACGCTCGGAGTCACTCGGGCTCACTCGTGTCTCATGAGAGAGAGGAAGACAGATATATTGGTAACAATACGTTGGAGCTAGAAAAAAAAACTATAGAGTAGAGTCCGTTTGTATAGAAAACTATCCTGGCAAATAATAATTATAGTTTAAGTATATAAAAAAACGGAAAAACCGAAATCAAAATGCGCAATTTTGTCTTATAAATCAAATTACTTCTAAGAGACATATCTGAATGTATATCTTTTCAAACAAAAAAAAATATTTTTCAAATCCGTTTATGACGGAGTTAGCTATATACGCTGTAACAAATATAAAAAATACAGCCGAATAGTTAACCTTCCTTCTCTTTGCAGTCGGTAAAATTGGAAACGATTGAACAAATGTATGAAATAAGGACAGCAGCGCCTCCAATACCACGTTAGTTCTATATTCAAACAGACTAAAGCAAATTTAAAGTTTTTCGCGTCCATTCCGCCTATATTGGATTTTTACCACAAAATATCTTGGTTCAGCTCGAAAAACTTTTGTCAGAAAAATTCTACACTGATGCATGGTTAAAGGGTTAACCCTTACATTAAAAAGGGAGGTTCTTAATATGACCGATCATCTCACTGCCACTTCATGCCGCTAGCACGGTGCTATGTCGGTTACTCTGTTTCTCAGACGAATTATTTGATTTCCGCCATGAAACTTCGAGCATACCTTGATATACCTAAGCATATTACACACGGCTACCTTTACGACTTTACCCAACTATAATGAACGTCGTAAATTATAAAAAACGTCCATTTAATGAGTTTCTGTAGTTAACGGCTGTTGCCCATAAAGTGAGCACAAACACATTAGCTTTTGGAGGGAGGGAACTTTATTCTAAAGCAATTTGAGCAAGCAGGTTAGACGCTGCAGAAGTTTCAGCAGCCTAGGGAGATCATCTTGCGATCCGCAATTCCTGTCTTATTTCCTTTGATAATAACTTAACATGATGATTATTATATGACAGAATAACCTACCTACCTATATACCTTGATATTAGATTACCTTTGAACGAGCAATTCTTTATTTAAGTATATGTACCTAATCTGAATCTCGGACATGGCTCTAACGATTTTAATGAAATTTGGTTTGTAGGTAGATTAGGAGACGATAAATCGATCTTGTAGTTTCATTTTTAGTGAACCCGGGTTTGCTCGTATTTTCAGTCATAAAAAATCCGAGTGGAGCTCGGTCGCCCAGGTACTTATAGTGAAAAAACTGAAATAATCCGACTTCAAAATGCGAACTTTCGTTTACTTGGATGCAATTTTTACCGATTTCTAAAAGAAGGACGTTAACAATCCGGCTGTAATTTAATAATAATATATTATATTATTTGTTTTTTTTTATTCCGTAACTGCGACATTTATATTTTTTTTTTTTTTTTGAAAGGACATACTTTTAGATTATTCAAAACAAAGTAGCGCATTTTGAAGTCGAACCTTAAATTTTTTAAGCTATAATTATTTCCAATTATTTTGTTTTAAAAATTAAAGTGCAAAATGGATGTCTATGAAACTTAGCTATCTGAAAGTATATCCTTTCAAATATAAAAATAGTTGTCCAAATTTGTTAATAAAATGACAGGGTTACGAGGTAACAAACACTTTAAAAACACAATTAAATTGAGAACGTCCTCCTTTTTTGCAGTCAGTTGATAAAATTGACTTAGGAAATTAGACTTCAATGTTGAATAGTGAAAGTTTAATTTTCAATGTCAAAATGCGGCCAGCAGCAATCATATAGTTATAACCTTGGATCATGCGCAGTGTCTGCATTAAAGTTTAAGTGTAGAAATTCGTGTCTAAAATGGATCATGACGTCAAAATTTATAAATAAGTACAAATTGACAAAATAAATTATCAAATAAAAAACAAGTAAGTAGTTAAAAAATACATTTATAAAAGGCACGGACTCCGGAGTCTGTGAAGATTAAATTTGTCAAAAAAAATTGACAAAATTCAACATGTGAATCGTTTGACACTAAAAAAAATTTACGTCCTCCAACTTTTATGTCCTAAATGGTTCAAGAAGTTCACGGTCCATCATCAAACCAGCACCAGGGAAGTCATGGTGCACATAGTAGATATATATTGTCATAAATAACATATGTGTCACGCAAAAAGCAATGGAGAGGGCTATGGTGGGAGTCTCTCTACGAGATCTTATCAGAAACAAAGAGATCCGTAGAGGCATGAATTTCACTGACATAGCACAGGGGATTAACAAGTTGAAGGGACAGGGGAGACAGGGCACATAGCACGTAGAGCTGATGGTGAATGGGGCCGAAAAGTTCTGGAGTGGAGACCACGCATCGGCAAGCGCAGCGTAGGAAGACCTGTCACAAGGTGGACAGAAGACTTCATACAAGGAAGATGCAAGGCGCAAGCCGCTTCCATTCGTCTTTTTGGATACAAGGTAAGTAAGGGGCCTCCCCCTTAGTTACCTTAGGAGTGGGGAACTCCCTACAGTGGGGAGGTCCTGTGCTCAGCAGTGAACTTCTTGTGGCTGAGATGATGATGATGATGACATATGTTTACATTAAAAGAGCTTTGTCCTTTTTACATTTAACTTGTGACCGTAGATAATAAAAACGTATAAAAAAACGATAATAACAACAGCTACAATTAACTAATTGCAAGTTAGTTACTAATTTGTTTTTTCTATTTGTATTAGTGATCATTTATTCAGATATAAATGCATTGTCAATAATCTAGTTTGTGTTCGTATTACAACACACAAACTATAAATGTTTGTGATAAAAACACCAACATAATTATAAACAAATATACGATTTCTAATCAATTTCTAACAGTTCTTCTTCGTAAGTAGATAATCATTCAAGCTAAATTACATGTACCTACTTATTTGATATTTTTGAGTGTTTAACACATTTAAGTATCTACAAATTTATAGACAGTTCAGAAAATTACACACATCCTACGAGACTTGAACCCGCATTCCCCTATAGGTGTCAAAATGGTAAAGGCTCCCAGGTACAGACGGGATAAAGCAGGTTCAAGTCCAAGTTCATTCACTAATTTGTTTTATCTATTTGTATTGCAAATTACTACCAGACAGACACTTACAGACTATACTGTATTTGTGATAAAAATAACAAATCTATTATTTCTAACAGTTCAGTAATCATTCAAGCTAGTTTACTACTTATCTATTTTAAAATGCCAAATAAGTAGTTTCACATGCGTATTAACTGATTTGTATGGAGAAGGTTCTCAGTTCGATATGTCACATAGCTTTATTATTTTCAATTGATCTATATATTTTTTATTTAACATACCTATATAAAACCTTTTTCGAATTCTATAAAATGTATCATTAAAATGAAAACAAATATATAAACATAATATACTAAATTCAATCATTAAAAAACTTTATTTTCAAACTTTTCATACTTAGTATTTTAGAGAAATACGTAGCTTCCGCCGCCGGTGTCACCGTTGCGTATTTGATAAAGTTCCGGTAACCGTTTAAAATTGTTCGATTTATGATTATGTTTCTTCTTTTGACTGTAGTTTTTACTGGCAAATGAGGCAGAGATCTTTCAGTTTTAAAAAAAATTGCACGTCTCACAAAAGAGTAGAAAGGGATAGCTCTCTTAGAGTTCTGTAAGATAGAAGGAGAGAGAATGTTTTGTGGGCATGGAGATGCGTGTATTTATAGATTGAAATATCTCTACTTACTTAGATACTTCCTTTAGCAAACAGCAAAAGTCTTAGGTATTAATACATAACTACAAACCAAAATATTAAGACAAAGGCAAGAAAGATACTACTTTTGCTGTCTGCTTTTAGCAAGTCTTATCTTAGGTATAATACAAAATGTAGGTAGAAATAGTATAATATTAATATTACTAGCACAGTATATCTTCCTAAACTACTTAAATATGTTTAATTACTTTACTTACTTGTTGATACCACGAAAAAGACAAGTGGACGTTCAATTGATAGTTTATGTGACATAGACTTACAAGTAGAGTACCTAGTGTTATAATCTCTTTGGATAGAGAAAACAGGTCTGCTACCTTTTTTTTCGACGTTAGTGATAAAACCAGAGACTTTGGGTTTTCTTTTTATTACTTCATCATCATCATCATCTCAGCCATAAGAAGTCCACTGCTGGACATATGCCTCCCCCATGGATTTCCAAAAAGACCGATTGGAAGCGGCTTGCATCCAGCGTCTTCCCGCCACTTGTTTTATTACTTATCCTAACTTATTCCAAATCATATGCTTATAGTTCAGATATAAATTACTAAGATTTCATAGATATAAAGTACATTTTGCTTTAGTCCTGTTTTCTGTGTTCATATGTTGCATGGGAGTACGGAAGCCTCAGTAGTATCCGAGTGAAACTCGTACTTTGCCGGGTTTTTTATGTTTACCTATCCAATTTTAAAACTCATAAAAATGTCTCATTTTTTAAAAGACTTTTAGATTTTTTTCTTTTCTTTATAAGTTTAAATCTTTAGTTACAATTTAAATAAATAGTACGTACTAAAACGTGACAACGATTCATGGTTTATTACCTAAATTTCACCTAAACAAAAAAAAAAACTGAACGAAAAGCTTTAGTTTAATTTTAATCGAGCTTATTGAATATGCTATTTGTGTTTTCCCCGACAGATACAATTTGAGTGTCTTTAAATCGTGAGTGAATATTTGTTTTCTAGGCTACTTAGCTTGTTCAGCAAAACTGTAACGGTCGCTTAACATCAGGTGATATGGCGGTCAAACGCATGTTTATCTTTGGTTGAAATGAAAGTAACCTAATACTCAATATTAATACTAAAATAGTGAATATCTATTTTTGTATTTATTTACTTCGTGAAACTCAATTTGATGAAGAATTTTACACTTTGCAATATTGAAAAGCTCTGTATTACCTATAATCAATTGTTTTTATATTTTAACTTTACAATAATTAAAAGCAAATAAAAAACCTTTTCAAGCGATTTACATTGATTTTAACAAAAAAATATATTTTATGTAACGCGTTTTCGTAGCTCGTCGTAGCCGTAGCACTTGCTACGAAACTAATCAATATCTAGCAAATATCTAATCTAATCTGCCTCAAAGTACTAACCTTAGATTTAAATCACATTTATACGCGCAAAGCTGACGACGTTTCGGCTCACAGTCTCCGAAGACAACGGCACTCAATTCTCTCCTAACCGACATAAATGCGATAACCCCGTGACGGCTACAGAAACGTACAAATCCTCGTACGTTTCAATAACAAAAGAATATAAAACTGTAACCTAATATCCCATACAAGTACACATTCCTTTAAAGCACTTATGATAATTCCATGTTTTTATCGGTGGAGCTGCGCTGTTATTAGGTGGCGAGTGAGTGAGCGGCGCAGAGGCGCGGCGCGGGGCGCGGGGCGTGCGGGGCGGGGCGAGGCTGGCCCCGCCCGGGCGCGCGCCAATCCGCAGTCGAGTGGAGGGGCACGCGAGCCGGGGGCTTCTATTTACTCTTTCAATCAGTGCTCGTGTTTGCCCCTGGCCGGCGTGCACGCGCGGGTGATGCGCTAGCCATGATCTCGCAGAAACTGTCGTACGGCGACGTGCCGACCTCCGCGTCGCTGTCCTCGCTGTCGCCGGGACTCGCGCCACCTTACGTCAACGGCATGGGGTGCATGCCGGCGCAGCCCTACCCCAACCTGTACTCCAACAACATGGTGGCCGGCGGCTCCTGCATGGGCTCCCCGGGCGTCGGCTATAGCCCGCCCAGCACCATGGCCTCCTGCATGGGCGGCGGCGGCGGCGTCTACGGCTCGCTACCGCGCGACCAGGAGCCTGCTTCCCCGACCTCGGCACTGCAGCGCGCGCGCAACGACAAGACCTACCGTCGCTCATACACGCACGCCAAGCCGCCTTACTCGTACATCTCCCTGATCACCATGGCCATCCAGAACAACCCGACCCGCATGCTGACCCTCTCCGAGATCTACCAGTTCATCATGGACCTGTTCCCGTTCTACAGACAGAACCAGCAGCGGTGGCAGAACTCGATCCGACACTCGCTCTCCTTCAACGACTGTTTCGTGAAGGTGCCGCGGACACCCGACAAGCCGGGAAAGGGATCCTTCTGGACGCTGCATCCGGACAGCGGGAACATGTTCGAGAACGGCTGTTTTTTAAGGCGGCAGAAGCGGTTCAAGGACGAGAAGAAGGAGACGATCAGACAGGCGCAGAAGGCGCACCATGGGCACGGTCACAATGGGCACGAGAAGAGGGAACACGGCGGCGGGCACGAGAAAGCCGCCGGCGGAGGCGCTCCCGAAGAGAAAGAGATGCGTGACGAGCTACTGGCGCAGTTGCATGCGGCACCCGAGCTCTGCCTGCCGGAACACACGCCGCTGGCTCTGGAACATTACGCGCAGTTGAAGCAAGAGCCGCCGGGATACGCGCCGTCACAGCATCCCTTCTCCATCACGCGGCTGCTGCCGGGTGCTGATACGAAAGCCGATCTGAAGATGTACGACGTTAATTACGGTTACGGCCACTCTCCGGCTGACAACTACTACCAGTCGCCGCTGTACCATCACCACCACGCGCACGCGCAGCCCCCCTTGTGACAGTATCCGCTGGCGTAGGCACCGCGGCGCGTACCTTCCTGGTGCGTGCCCGAGGGCCACGCCGCGCTCTAGTCCAGCCCTAGCGCGGACTAGCGACGCGAGGATTCCCCTCAACCTGTTAATCTCATGCTGATATTGGACTCCGAGTGAGCGAAGTGTTCTGGTGATATTATCGCGCCCGCCGCGCCGTGCCGTGTCGCGCCGTAGCGTGCCGTGTCGCGCCGTAGCGTGCCGTGTCGCGCCGTAGCGTGTCGTGCCGCGCCGTAGCGTGTCGTGCCGCACCGTAACGCACCGTGCCGCGCAGGGACGCCTGTAAATTTGTGTATATAAGGATTATTTTCAGCGAGTCAACGTTTTGTGTGCGTTTATTAGTAGTTAGATGTTTAGTGCACGGAGGCGGCCGGCGGCATCGGCGCGGTGATGTTACGGTAGGCCTATTAATGGAACTTCAGAGAAAGTGTCCTTTAGTCATTTTATAAGACTCTCGTTTGTATACCAATGTTTGGACGCTTTTATCGAATTTAAATGACACTAACACAACTAACACCCGTCAGAGTGCATGACATGCACTTACCTACTTAATATAAACTTTGCCCGCCTAACATAACAATCGCGGCGTGACATAATAACGTATAATGCGATCGATACGATAACTTATCGAACTTCGCTATCTATCGATACATTCGTTAGTGAGATAAACAAATATCGGGCGTTTGTTTGTTTGAACGGCGCGTTGATGTCTTTTGTTTGTACAATGTAAAACGAAACAAACTGAATTTATTTTTGACGCTCCCTTGAATAATTTTTGTTTAATATCGAGATTTTTGTTAAATTTATAAACATAAAATATGTTTTAATTAGACAAATAATAAATTATAAACGTAAATTTAACAAATGGTCTAAAATCTTAATATCACACACATAAAAAACGAATTAAATTATAGAATTTATTTTTTATTTACTTTTAAATTTTAAATTTGAAATTTCTATCGAACATAAGAATCATTATTACACTTCAAATATATTTACTGATTAACAAAAAAAAAACGATTAAAAAAGCATTGGTGTACAAATTAAGGGTCTGATGACGTCATATCGCGAACAATTGAACTGTGCAATGTCCTATATGTGTATCAAATGTGTATAAATAAATATAATTACATATAACTAGATAGGTAAAATGGAATTTAAGTTTATCGTCGACCATCGCATTTAGGATTATACTTGTTGCGATTCACGGAAGCATGCGAACCTTTCTATGTAGTATTCGTGTGCATACACATTGTGTTATTATGTGTGTTAGACGAATCAATCGGGACACACTCACACATTCACACATGACACGAACACAAACAAAGGGCGAGCGCAATTGTGACTTACAACAAGTATATAAATAAGTACTTGTATATATAGTTAGTAAGTTGAATATATATATGGACATCTAAGTAAAGGTTTTTGGTGTAAGATAGGTAGGTACCTATCTCGGCTTTTGCACGTTCCATTTGAATAGATATATATTTATATGCAAGCGTCAATTTAGCAAAATGGCAAGCGAATAAAGTAAAATGAATAAACATTTTGAAATATAAAATTATAACTTTTTTTTTTTAGATATGATAGATACAAATCAACGTATTATTTAGTGGGTTATAAATTAATATTTGATAACCAAATTAATTTGACCTAACTACAATGTTATTGTTATTTTGTAGTAGATACTTTCAATAGCTTTTCTGTCCCCACATAAACTTAATTTTTAAAACTCATAAGTGATAAAACTCAATATAAATAAACTACATATGTAATATATATATATAGATAAATAACTGTGGGAATAAAGAATAGATTTTTTTATCCAGAAATCATTCCCAAGCAAAGTACTTATTTTATTATATTTAAACTAAATCTGATATTTAATACAGATAAAAAAATATCTGAATTTAATATTATTGTAATACCTGAAACAAATCTGGATAAAAAGTGTTTGTGCTTTTTTCTGTAGCTAAAAATAATAATTTTAAAAAGCAAGTACCTACATAAATTATTATATATACTAATTTAAAATATCACGTAAATATTTACGTAAATAAAAGCAATTTAAAAATAACGATATTAAATCTTCTTTTATTATTAATTCTATGTTGACAACAATTTTAATATAAAACTACATTAATTAAACTATATGGGGGGAAAACGGAAAAAAATCAAGCTTCTTTTCAAATAGTAAGTACCTAATTTCCTATTTAAAAAAGTGCGTATAAACATAGTTATACGATATTTTTAAAATCGCTATAAATCATCAACTACAAATTTAAAAAGAAACTTAATTTTATCTTCTTTTACTAGTTAGTTGTTTTTCTAATAATATTATATTGAAAATTTTATTTTAAACTAAATAAAAAAAGATGCAGGAACGAATCCTATGTACATACTTATTTCAAATTACGTGTGCTACTTAGTCATAATATTTTTCAAAAAGTCCGTAGGTTGGTATTTTTTAATGTATATTAATTTGAACTATTTAACTTCAAAAGGGTATACAAATCGTATATTTAATTAAATTAACCTTGAATTCAAAACATATAAAATTAATATGTTTTACCAAATTGAAATGCCCAAAATCCGTACACAGCGATCTAGATCCACATTTTTGATGCGTACTGCACAGCATTGGAACTCCCTGGCGGCTTCTCTGTTGCCTATTCTTATAATTTTCAAAGCTAAAGTGAATAGATATTTTCTTGATTTGCCTGTTTCATCCTCGGCCACACCTTCGTTTACCATTAGGCGAGTTGTTAGTCAAACGTCTATTTATCTTTTACAAAAACATAATTAAAATAACTGAAACAACTGACTTCAAAATACGCAATTCGGTTACTTGGAACACATATTCTTTCCACTTATTTTGGTTTAAAACCGAATTACTGAACCTATTTTGATACAATCTATACGGGACCACATCTGATGACCTACCAAACATAAACAATAATCAAAATCAAGTCATAATTGGCGTAGTAATCTCGTAACTATACAAAACAAATGTGCAGCCGAATTGAGAACCCGCAACTTTTTGGAAGTCGGTTAAACTACTGTATTATGTTGACAGTCATAATACAATAGTTAATAGAAGTCTTGGTTAATTAAACCACACGGTCAAAGTTATTGATAGAGATGACATAAGAGGCTTCAACTAGTATGTAGTACGTAGGGTTGCCTTGAGCGACACCAGCCATGGTGTGCTGCCTATAAGAACACCTTGAAATACCAGCAGGTCACCTTTGCATTATAACAATTCAACTTACACTATTTTTTTATTTTAACATTTATTGTGATGAGATGAGCAAGGGGCTCGCTTGATGGTAAGCTTCACAGCTCGTAACAATCAAAGCCAGAAGTTTGGAGGTTGACAGTTATGTATGTGTGGTAATGCAATGATCTCGTTATTCTAGGATAATAGACGTGAAATGTTGTTTATCCCGGAAAATTTGCTCATAATTTTAACCGACTTCCAAAAAGGAGCAGGTTTACAATTCGACTGTATTTTTTTGTATGTTTGTTCAGCGATTGCTTCGCTTATTATAAATTAATTTTGATGATTCTTGTTTGGTAGCTAATACCTCAGAAGTGGTCCCATATACATTTTTCCAAAATAGGTTTTGTACTAAGGTTTTTATGACAAATTAACAAAAAAAAAACATCCAAGTAAATAAATTGCTTATTTTGAAGTCGATGTTTTCCAGTTTTTTAAACTATAATTTTATTATTTGTAAGTAATATTTTGCTTGATACGAGTAGTTCCTTAAATCAAAATAAGAAAAATGTTTTAGACTAATAACATATATCATAAAAATTTGTAGTTTATATCCCACATACGTTTGTATCTAACAAATAATAATATATTATTAATAAATTTCAACTTCTCCCTTTTCAATCAATGATAGCCGTGCTTGTCGGTCGACTAGGCTGATGTTGAGATCTACAAGAATCTAAAGACATACACACAGACATATATTTATTTATGTTATTAAGTTTTTTAATCATCCCACAAAAAAATATTATGGTAATTCACTAAACATTTTTAATATATATATTCGTAGAAGATATTTGAGCTAATAATTATTATTACACGTATATTTACGAAACTAAACTAAAATAACATAAACAACTTAAATAATACATATATAAATAAGTACAATTTAAATACATAAACTAAAGAAAACTGAAATTTTCAATACAAACAAAAAAAAATACAAATTTTGGTGCCCGTACGGTAGAGTTCTTATATGGAAGACACATACAATTAGGAAAATACTAAGCAACAAAATCAAAAAACGCTACAATATATAAGTACTAAATACAAAAAAAGAATAACACGATAATATAAAAGTATCCTTGTATTTTTTTATAAAAAAACAATTTCCCGCCGAGCTTCAATAAAGAGTGTTTTAAAAAGAGTGTCTACAAGCACCTCTCCGAGCTAGCAAATCAATAGTAATGTCCCTGATGTTGCAGTTGTCCATATGCGACGGTTATCGCTTACCATCAGGCGAGCCGTCTGCTTCTTTGCTGCAATTTTTTTGTAAAAAAAATAATAATATATAAAGATTATATTAAAAGCTATTACTTTTTATAATTTAAGTAATTTTTTTTATTTATCTCAGTAACCTAGATATTTTCAATATTACTTATACCAACCCATGTATTAAATTCATATTTAAATATTTATTATGAATAATATTTTCATATTTGCACACGTGCATATAAAATGATACAGGTTTTATCATTTTCATTAACAAAATGATATATTGGCGTATAAAATTATAATATAACTGAAAGTACATCTCTTACATTTATCGAAGGTCATTTATACGTATAAGGTGTTTCTATGTAGGTATCATATGTATATATTTATAAAAAAATAAGTATATACGTATTCTATCAGCCGTCTAGTTCCATAGTAGAAGTTTTGCTTAGTTTGGGCTAGATGGTGTTGTGCGAAATGTCCACAAATATTTATTTATTAAGTATTTATGCACCTAGTTACATACATATGCTTTACTATTTTATAACATAGCAAACATAGCTAAGAACACTATCGATGAAATTTTCTTTAAAACAAAATAAACTAAATCAAAGTCAGTTCCTTCATTTGATCGAGCTACGATGCCACACACACACACACACACACACACACACACACACACACACACAGAGAGAGAGAGAGAGAGAGAGAGAGAGAGAGTTAGAGATACCTACACACGTCAAACTATTTGATAAGAAAATCACACTAATATTATAGAGGCGAAAGTTTGTGTGTATTGCATGTTTGTCACGCTCAAACGGCTAAACTAATTTTGATGAAATTTGGTATAGAAGTAGCTGACACCCTGGATTAACACATAGACTACTTTTATCCCGAAAAATAATATCTCCTTTGATATAATTTATGTAAAACAGCGGGTAATACCGCAGGTCACAGCTAGTAAAATATATGTTAGAAATGCTAACTAGCAATGTTTGAATTAATTCGGTGTTACAGTTGGATACTTTTGATTTAATATTTTTATAACAAAAGTGTCCAATATACATATGTTTTATACAGTTGGATACTTTATTCGCCTGCCAAAATTAATACTATTTATTGGTTTAATGAAATGTTCACGCAGCTAAATTAATTCTTGTATTTATAAATGCATATGTCGTCGTACTTCTCGAACCTGGATAGGATACTTATGTCATCTGTTAGTTTTCGAGGTAATAAAATATAAGTACTTATTTACAAATATATGTTTTTGATTTATCACACTTATTAATAAGATTTTAACTGATCGAAAAACGTTACTTAACTTTAACCATCGTCTTAAATTATCTGCCTTCTTTCCGCAAATGGCATTACTTGTCAGCGAGAAGTTGACAAAATGTGTTAAGCAATGCTTAAAGTTAAGTAACGTTTTTCGGTAAGGCCGTATGACTCCACTTAAGGCTCAGAATATGAATTTGCAGCTTAACACCTTTAAAAAATAATTAATTATCCTATGTAAGCTGAATATAATGAATTTTTAATAACATAAAAACAACTTAAAAATTGTTATTTAAATGAGAGTACTGATTTTGAAATACTTTTAATTTGTCACAATTTTTAAATAATCACAACAAATCTTATAAAAGCGAAGTTTGGTATCTTTTCGCGATCAAGCGTCTGAACCGATCGTTATGAAATTTAGTACAGAGATTACTGTGGACTCGGAAAAATGATATGGAGTACTTTCCATCATCATCATAACTACGCGGGTGAAACCGCGGGATGCAGCTAGTTTATAAATCGAGGGTTCAATGATTCCAAAGAATCCCCTAATTTGCAGTTGTGATTTGCTCTATGCAAACGGATTTATTTTGATTATTTTTTTATTACTAAGAACCTGACTTTTACATTATGCGACGGAAGAGAAGGTAGTTACTTCTCTTCCTCTTCTCTTCTTAAGGAAAAAGATTTTTCCAGTTCAGTATAGAAGAGACTTCATATTTTAATATCAACCTAGGGAACACTATTGCAAACTATTAAAGATTATTGTTATTTTTATATCTGTTAATTTGACCGAATTTCCTACAAGTATGTAAATTATTCTCAAATGATCTTTAGACTCTCATAGGTATTTATTGTTACGCTTTTGTATTATACAATAACTAATTTTTACGCGAGTAACATCAAACAACACAAAAAGACAAAAAAAACAATACCTTAACTTTTTTATACGCAACTTTACTTAACCCTTCTTGGCAGAATAGGCCTACGCGGCGCTTGCCGTGAAATAAAACAATAACTTTAAAAAAATACAACAAAGAGTACTTATCAATACCGCCTTGCAACTTTTACTGCCGGATATTTTCACTTTTTTCTTTTGTGCGCTTGCGCAACTTTATCTGGACAGGTTATTCACGAAGCTGCAATAAAACTATAAAGCGCACAAAAGGGTTAACACGTGAACAGGCGGTGTTAATTTGTATAAGAAGTCGGCGAGATGCCCATTCAAGTGTCGGATGCTGTGAATGACAATGTTGCATATTTTCATCGACTTCAAAAAGAAAGAGGTTAATAACTTGACAATTTTTTTTTTTGCTGTTTTGCATATTTTTACCGACTTCAAATAGAACATATTTTATGTTTTTTACTGCATTAGGTACTCCGTCATTTATATACCAATTTCATTTATTTTTTAGTTTTTAATATAATTATTATGGTTAGTATTAATATGTGCTTAATTTTTTTATTTTTATTATTATGATTGGCGGCTTAAATGTCACTGCGACCTATTGAGATTTATTGTGACTGCCGCTGTATTACAGATCTCTCCCTAGTCCTGCGCTCATTAAGAAGCTCAGTACTTTCTTGGGAGAGATACTTTTGACCTCGTCTGGCTGCAATGTATGCCTGCCCAGATGGAGGCTACGTTTGTGCACCAGTGGCCCACAGTCTGTGAGGATATGCATAGGTGTTTCATCAGCTTCGTGACAAAGCCTACACTCCCTTGACTCGCTCAGTCCTATAATGGACATGTGCTTATTAAGACAACAATGTCCAGTCAGGGCTCTGATCAGAGTGCGCATACTGTTCCTACTCAGCCCTATGATTTGCTTATAAGTCTTACGATCATAGGCTTTGATGAGTGTTTTCGAGTGTATAAGCCCTGGCATGTTTGACCATGCCTTGAGGGATTTATTTTCATAGTGGGTTTCGAGCGTTAGACGGGCAAGGCTTTTGGGGATGCCGCAAAAGGGTTCGGGACCATATTGCACACTCTCAGTCCCCGCCCTGGCTAGTTCGTCGGCGATTTCATTCCCCTCAATGTGCTTAATTGTTTATTAATTATTTTCGTTTCAACATTTTCCTATGTTAGGGCGATATTATCTTATATTATATATTATCTACTAATAAAATAAATAAGTATTTCTTATACTCGGAGAATACTTTTGTAGTAGAGTGATGAAAATACTGTTTTCGTTCCTGAGAAAAGAATTTCCCAGCTGCCAAATCATTAAAAAAAAACACACACACACTCATGTTTTTTTTGCTTTTCGCACATCTTGTGCATTTGCCATAATCAAGTCAATAAACACACTCATGTTGTTTTGAAATTTCATCTTACTCCAATAGTAAAAAAATACTGTCTGGTAGATTGCCACATAAAAAGGAACGAAAAGACGAGAAAGTGTCAATGCTATCCCGTCTTTTTGTTCCTTTCTCGATTTTGAAGAACGAATTGCTTCGATCTTCAAAATTGTTTTGTCGAGTTCTATTTAATTAAAATTTATAAAAAACACAGATCTGTACAAAATAAGAAATTTAGATATGAATTTTGTTTACCTAATCATGTTTTTATACTTTCTTTATATTGGAAATGAAAAGCAGAGTCCTTACTTCGAGTGAAAGTCCTATTTAGGCACACGGACTATTGGCGACTGGCGTCAAACCATCTCATGCCTAAATAGGTTACTTTCGACCCTTAACAATTTACTGTATTTTTATCAATTTCTACAAATTTCACTCGCGTGAACACTTCATTCACAAGAAGTTAATCATATTTAGACAAAATTAGCGGATCCATCCGGTTTTACACATTTAGCGTGCGCGCCGGGTCTCTCGGCGGGTCTCTCGGCGGGTCTCGGCGGGTGGTATATGGCGGTCATAAAATAACCACTACCACCTCATCCCACTGTCGTTTTCTATAAGAATGGATCCATTGTCCTACGGCACGTTTTTAATTTAGACTTTGACTTGAATCTTTATGATTTTTGAAAGATATTTTGCTGTGTGATTTTTCGTTAATGTGAATAATAGGTAAGTATAGATTATGAATTGCTTTGTTATTTATATTAGTACCTAACCTATAGTATAGTAGTGTCTAGACATTATTACGTATTGTTTAAATATTTCAAATATTGACTTGTCACGTACATATATGTAGTAAGAATGGACTGCCGTCATTATTTGGCAGTTATGTAAGTTTGCTATCAACATTAAATTAAAAGGTTATGCCTGCGCAAATTCTTTTTGGCCACCACTGTAACTATTTCAAGATTCTCTCTCTCTTTCTCTTTGATGTAGGTTTTTTGTATGTATTGTAAAATTATAATATCTATAATAATTCGAATAATATTAGAATTAATGTAGGTATTATAATTTTATTTTATTTTTAACCGACTTCCCAAAAGAAGGAAGTTCTCAATCCGATTGTATGTTTTTTTGTAGGTTTGTTCAGCGATTACTCCGCTAATTATGTATTGTTTTCGATGATTATTTTCTGTTTGTTAGGTAATACCTCAGAGGTAGTCCCATATATATTTTATCAAAATCGGTTCAGTACTTTGATTTCTATGACAAAATAACAGAAAAAAAATATCATCCAAGTAAAGAAATTGCGTATTTTGAAGTGTTTTTTTTAAAGTTTTTTAAACTATAATTATTACCTTCTCATACAATCTACTGCGTATTTCAACCGTTTTCATACATTTTGTATCATACATATTTTAAATAATTATATGAGTCTCGAACACTGCAGCGTCCGTGGTCACAGGCGAGACTAGATGTATGTAAAATATACGCGATATATCTTTTAAATATTTTTTTTCATTGTTTAATTTCAATGAGTGGCATTCGCGAGAACCTAAAACATCAAACTTTAGCAATAGTTTTCTTCTGGTTTCCATTCTGTGTGGTTCTATTTCAAGTTAAATGGAAACCTAACGTTCTCATCCTACGTGTGGGCGATCCTTTTTATTTATTCGTTTATCGATTGATTTTGTATGTCATTCTTTTCTCGTTGAGACTTGCTACTGGGCTTCGAGCCACCTAAACACTCTTAGCTATAGAAATCTACATAACAACTTGTCAACACCAAAATAAACTTTATGACGTTTTAATAAGGCTTGAAATTGAGGCGTGGAGTGGCGTTGTAGTGACGGCGCTAGTGATGTGGAGCGTTTCCGGAAACAATAAAATATCTATGCAGTTTATGTCGACTATGATAATGGGGCGATATGAGTGTATCACACTTAGTCGCATTAGCATGAACTGAGATAAAGTGTAACAAAAGGTCTCATTTTCATTATTATCTATGTATAATTCTATTCAAATTAATTGGTATTGCGACGATAACTTAGTCAGTAGATTGTAAGATGAACTTTAGTATCGGAAAGTTTAATGAAAATACTTCTACGTTAACTTTGGAATCGAAAACTCTTGTTTACTGTTTTAATTTTAGTAGTTTAATTTTATGATTAATTTAGATTTCTTTTAGGCAAGCACGCTTCATCGTAGACTGCAAGGGTCGCTTAAAATTAGTAGGCAAGCCTGCAAGTTTCTTGAAGCGTTATATTTCGTTGAATAAAATATATTAAAAATACATACCTAAGTTTGAGTTCGTGACTTCAGCGACAAACAACAACTTAGTGGTAGAACACTAACAACAACAAAAACAACATGAAAGTTGTAGGTACTGAATCGGAAAATCAAAATCGATTTCAGCTCAATAATGTGAATTAATGTGTTGCGTTTGGCAACAAATTGTTCAGCCAAAAAGTTTTGGGCCGGACCTTGTCACATCCCTCCTCCTCACTAAAGATTTGATTTATAGTGAATCACTTGAGATTCTCCGTCAGTTTTTTTTCTTATTTCGGTTTTTGTTACAACATTCTTATTTGAATGCCCGTGATATTATGTCAGCGAGGTCTCCGGTGTGTGTTTTGTCTTTTATGCCTTCCATATGTGGCATATTTTTTAAATGTTTTTTAGTGTGACCTCGTATATTAGGTCCAAGCCTTATAATTAAGCTTTCAACTACTTATACTAAAATTCTCAATCAATAATATATATATATATATATATATATATCACATATGTTATATATATTTTAAAATAGTATTTTTACACATTTGCCACAACACATTATCGAGTCTTATGGAAGGCAATACAAACATTACAATTACAAGATTTGTAAGAATTTATTATAATTCTTACAAATCTTAATGATACAGTGATAAATATTCCTAGCTTAATCATGACAACCATAACAACAACCATACATACATAACTTAATAAATGTAGGTATAAACGTAAAAATTTCCATATTAGGATCTTTATGAAAAAAACTGAAAAATATATGTTTTGAATAAAACGCTCTCTAGCCCGATGTTCGCACATTTCAAAATATGTAAATATGTAATCTATTTCGTTTCGGAAAAAAATGCCGCGCGCGAGCAAGACGACCGCGGCGCTAATTGCGGCGCCTTAATGGAAGGGTTCGATAACCTTAAATCGAACTGAAATATCTGATTAGATAAATTAAGACTTTTATTTGACTGATTTAGTTTTTAGCTTTTTCAGCGTCAATTTATGAAATATCAAAAAATAAAGTATCTATTATCTTGAAAAAATTAAATAAAGACTTGTTGAAGCAAACATAGAGAAGAAATCCTCTTAAGCGTCACGTGAGATTTGGGTACCTTTCGTCATCGTGGACGGTGGAGCCTTGGACTGGTTACGAAGCCACTACTTGTTGACAATTTCACAGAATTGGCGTGACGTAATGCATGAATACGAAACATCTGCGAGAATCACCGACTTTCGGTGAGTATTGTCGCTAAAAACTGTATTTTTATACAATATAATATAGGCTTGCGCTTGACTCATATTTCTACTCTCGATATTCTATGACAAACCGTCTGTCTAGGCAGGTCCAAATTTGCGAAAGAAGTCTATCCTCGAATACAACTTGGCATGGCGACGTACGGGAAACTCAAAATCGTCTCTTCGGTCCAATATATCTCAGCGTCTCAATTTGAAAATTTACTAATAGTAAAAAAAAACAACAAAAAAAAATAAGAAAAGCTGTAAATAAGAAAACTAGCTAAAACAAGACTGCTTCCAAAAAACTTGAGACCTGCTAAAACTGCAATCTTCACTGGTATCTCCGAATATCACTACATCATCGTCCATAATCAGGGTGACAGGTGATGACGTCATTCCATCACCAGCTGGTTATCACGTCTCGACGGCAAATTACTCACGAGCCCAGTTTAGATCTTTACTCATAGGTGTTAAGGTGCCTACTTACCTGTCACCGCCCGTCTTAGTTTTTGTCTATTTGAGAATTTTATCAGAAGCTATAAAATTATATAGTCATTTTCTTGGATATTCCAAAACCCCTAATGAAACGTTCCAATTCCAATTTAAATGGCGAAATTCGCTTTTTGGAAGGATCTTTCGAGATAGTAACAAATATGGTCGAAGAAAGTAAAATTTTACGTTGAAGTCACTCTGCTTAGCTTCAATATCGATTTTCATTGGCGGTAAATAATATTTATTTTATACGCAAGATAGATCTACGATGGACCACCAACTCGCCCATTTGTTGTAGAAAACACTTGATTAATAACAAATTTTGATTAAGTAGTTGTTGTTGTTAACCTGTAGTGTCCCACTGCTGGGCAAAGGCCTCCCCCGACATTTCCAGTCTTGACGGTTTTATGCGTTAATGTGCCAGTTTGATTAGTAAAAAACGTTTAATTTATATATTTATAGTAGGTAAGTTTAAAAAACTAAAATACTCCCGACCTAAAAAACAGTTGAACCGATTTTGATGAAACATAGCTAAGAACACTCTCGATCATAAAAAAAAATGATTGAACTAAAACAACAATGACACAAACAGAATGTATGTGTCTGTTTGTGTCATTGTTGTTTGAGTCAAATACACAGAAATTTATGTCAAACCCGTCTTTACGGATCGGGAGTTAAAAACTCAGTCGAGCATAGAGCCTCCTTTTTTGAAAACTAAAACAAAACCGTAGAAAACAGCCAGTGCCCTCATAATTCCAATTTTCCAGCACCATTCCATAAATGAAATCTCCGTACACGTTGCGGCGCGACATCAAATTGAAAACTATTTGCTGGGCAAACACCATCCATCATGCGGCTACACTTAGCTGTATTGCCGTACCCACCAGACAATGCGACCGGACTTGCCGGACTGTATGGTAACTGGGGAGAGGAAGAGAGCTTGCAATACGGAATATGCATTAATTTTATTTCGAATAATAGTTTTAATTGATAATACACCAAAATATAATACATATAATATATATAGTAATGTATAATTAATATTATAATAAATAAAATATGTAATTAAGTTGCTTGTTTCGGAAAAAATACATATAAAATATTTCAATCGGTCAATAAACTTCCGAGAGATAAATATTTAAATTTCTAAGGAGATATGCTCTATCCCTTTCTTACGAAACACGAGATTGTATTGAATTTGTACGGCGAACACGAAACATGACGTCATCGTTCGCTATCGTATGATCTCTGTCTAACATGAATTTAATATGCTTATAACTTAAATGACATACTTACAAATAAAAATCATACATATAATGTGGAGATTATTTTAGGTATAGATCGAAAAACTAAAAAAAACACGCTTTGATAGAAAACAAAGCTAAAAAGTAGATTTTTTATGATATTAAGAGGATGAATTATTTCGTTCAGATTGAACTCAAACAATTTTTATCAAAATCGTTTTAGAAATTTGGTTTTTAATAGATACAAAATAACTGGAAATATATGTCATCTAACTACACGAAATTGCGTATTTTAATAAATAATAATAATAGTAATTTTTAATTGCGTATTGCGTATTTTGTCGTATTTTTTTGTCTGTTGTTTTATTTTTTATTTTTAAGTAATCAGCTTAAAGTCTTGAAACAACATACTTCATTTACCTACTTGGACGACATATTTTTTTCAGTGGTTTTGATTTAAAATCCAAACTACTTAACCGATTCTGATGAAATTTTCGCGGGGATAATCTTATCCAATAAGTATTTAAAATTTTGAAAGGATTTCAAATAAAAAAGAATTTTCCAAATCGATTTATAAACGACGGAGCTATGCGGTAACAAACATTTGAAAAAACAAATTGAGAATCTCCTCCTGTTTTGTAATAGGTTGACAGTAAGTTAAAGCTTAAAATTAGAGACCATGCTAACCTAGTTTCCCATCAGTGTCCGTGTCCGTTCATGATTTATGGCCACCGAATGAGGCGATCGATTGGCTCGTCCACAGGAACTGAATGAATTACTGCGTAACTTTACATTGGATGAAAATAGTTGTATAGCAAATACTCATAAGAGGTATTCGATTCAATTTCACGAAAATTATAACATGGTGTTTATATTATTTAAACAAAAATTAAGCAAAAAGATCCTCACGCACTCTGACCCAACAAAAAGTCCCCAAAATACTGGCTGCGTTCCCCCTTTGAATTGAAAGATATTTTTTTGGGCTAGGAACCAGCCAGAACTGGGATTCTGCCAAATATTTTTAAGGAGACGACAAACAACACAAACCGACAAACAACAAAAACACAAACCGCAAACATAAAGATATGTTTATAGCCGATAACCTGAGCAAAGGAGTAGAGTCCACGCACCAGCAAGCGCATCGTAGGCAGACCAACCACGAGATGGACAGATGACCTCGTACAAGTGGCGGGAAGACGCTGGATGCAGATGCGTCACATTCACTTTTGACCAAAGTCAGTTAAAATTATTATGAAAACATAGTGTTTTCATTGTCAAAAAAAATAAGTGCAAGTAAAACAACTGAGGGGTCTGATCCCGATGTGCTCAAAGCGCGCAGCTATCCCGCTCGCGTATCACATTTTTATAAACTTACCGAGTGAGAAACAGTTTTGTACATTTTATATATTATTATCTAGTTAGGAGAAATGTTTGAAAAAGTTTATCTTCAATGTCTTATAACTTGGCTGAGCAGTTCCAAAATATACGTTTTTTTCAAAACTCTATCGCCAAAATAAATGACATCTAAATTAAACTTTTTTTTAATATTTATCCTATTATTAATATTTTGTATCTTTAAAAATGTTGTGATGTGCGAGCTTTGTATCTCTTTCGCTTCCAGAGCCTTAAACTAACTTATCATAATAAGGTCGTTTCCTGATAAAGGCATAACATCGCGAGTTGCGAACGCATATTTATCTGTAGTGCAAGCTAATGGCGATCAAGTGCGTTGACCCGCCGGCGGCCATCTTGGAACCTCTAATTATTGCATCAGAAGCGCTGCTAACCACTGACTATAATAGTACTAAGTACCGAATAACCTCTGATAGGACAAATATAATGCTGCAAGGGCGTCACAGACTTTTGAACCTACTGATCAAAAGAGGGTGATTTTTTTTGGATAAGTGTACCTGAATTCGAATATTATTGCAGGTGCACACTGTAATGATTTTCGAATTTGAGTAACGTGAGTCTAGAGTTAAGTCTGTTTTTTTTATTTAATTAAATCTTATTTTATGCTAAACAGATTTACGTTTGACCATCAATTAGCTTGATTATACGATTGTACGCGACGATGTGGCGGAATATGGAGCATGTCGACATAAAAATTATCTATATCTACTTCAACTTTTGGTTTTATGGCTTTCACGAGGGTGTTTCACTTCATGACTCCGCCAATGTCACGTAAAATAGTCCATCAAACACTGAGAATGGTAGGTACAGTTCTATGCGCTATTGATTGGTAACTGGACTGCAAAGTACCTATCTATATTTAATTCCAGGGTTGCACTTTTCAGGAAACAGGCAAGGTGACAAGGAGTTCCACTCGTGTGAAATAGGCATGAAAATTGTAAAAAAAAAACTATTTATCATTCTTTCACTAATTAATGATTTGGTTTGATGAATTATATTACGTTAGAAGCATTGTCATCGTCTGCTGGTATAGGCTATGTTGAAATGTGTGTGACGTCATACACACATTTCAACATAGCGACCTCTAGACGACCTAATGTCATGAATAAAAAAAAAGGTGCGGTGTTGGATGTCAAATAGAATTAATTATTAAATTAGCACAATTCAAACACGTACCTACTTTTTTTTTACGTACCTACGTACCACTTCATATATAATAAATTGTGATTTAAAAAAAACATTTTATACGAAAAGCGTAAACGTAGACTTCTTGTTAGGAAATAACGAAGTAGTCTGGTTTTAATTTTTAAACCTTACAGCTTGTTCATATCATTTTCTATCAATCAATTGTAACTGATTACTCCAATAGATACTACTCTAAAAAAAGGTACTCGTATGTTCTAGAAATAATTACGAAATGAGAGCGAGTTTGGTAGGCTTATGAGTGTACTTAAGTAGGTATGTTTTCAAAAGAAAATTTATGCCAACCGCACAATTTATTCATATTTATTTGAGATGAAAAAAAAAAACGGATCTAATAAATCAATTCGTTATCAATATAGGTAAAAACTATCAGTTTAATAACTTCTACATAACAAACATAAGTCAATGTTTAAAGACCAATATTTGTACTTATGATTAGTACTGATTAAACACTTGAATGTAGCAAATCATCAAAACAAAGATCGATTTGTTCGATCAATCGTTTGACGGTTAAAAATCGATGTTTGAATCGATAACGAACCTAGATAAAGTTATTATTAAACCTTTTCTGTCACTGCGTTGGCATGTTTCGCGCCTTTTTCCAGGAATGGCGGGAAAATTATCTATGGAACTTTATCTGTTAAGGTTGACTTGACTCACATTTTTATCGTAGCAAGCTTGAAAGTACCAACTGATAATCGTTACAAAATAACAGTATTAACATTTAAGTGATTACAATGTTTATTTGTTATTCAATGACTGAGTTTATTAAATAATAGGTAGATCAATTCACGTTTATAAAAATATTTTTTCATAGACATTATGTCGCTGTCGCTATTTTTCATAGGTCGCTGGGGTTTTTATAAGTAACGAAAAAAGACTTTTATTTAGGTACATATTATTAAAAAAAAAAAAAAAGATTTGCTGCGTTATAATTTAAATATAATATTTTAAATTTGATTTATAAAAGTTTTTGAATTTATCAATGTTAGGATAAGCCTTCATCGTCACCGTCATTATCTCAGCCACAAGAAGTCCACTGCTGGACATAAGCCATGGATTTTTAAAAAGACCGGTTGGAAGTGGCATGCTTCCAGCGTCTTCCCGCCACTTGTATAATATCTTCTGTCCACCTTGTGGCTGGTCTTCTTACGCTGCGCTTGCCGGTTCGTGGTCTCCATTCGAGAACCAATCGAGGATCCTATTAGGATAAACCTTAGTACCTTATATAGGTATAAATATAAGGTATAATAGTTATACCTTATTATATTAAATATTATACTTATCTTAGTTTGAAACACGGTTAAGATATGTTATGGTATGGTATAATGATGAAGTTTAAATTTTAATATTAAAATAATCTATGCAGATAAATTACTAAATTACGTTAACTATATATAAGATAATTATAATCTATGTGTTCCTTATAATGTAAACAGAAATGAGGATGAGGCGGACTGGTAAACAATAAACGAACTCATTTTCGCAATTATGAGCTCTGGTCTGCTTTTTTTAATCAAGATCTGCGATTGACCACCAACACGCCTGATGTTAAGCGACGGTGTAGCCGAGGATGGAGCTTATCGATCTAGAAGATATCTATTTACTACAGCCTTGAATATTCCAAGATGGTCTCAGGAAACAGAGATGGCGGCAAAGGATTCCATTCCTGTGCAGTACGCATCAAGAATGTGGATTGATTGATTAGTATTTGCCCGTTCGCCATTTTTTTTATCAGCCCTGTTTGTACAAACTGTCCCACTGCTGTGAACGGGCCATCTTCTCATTGTGAGAAGGGCCATTTATTACTCTATAGAAATATTTTAGGTAGGTATTCCAATAACTACCGTGGTTATAATACGACATTAGAAGGGTGCAATTCAAAGTTTGACGCCAACCGGCAATGAAAGGTCGGTGCTCGTTTGAAAGACCGCCAAAATATGCGGTTGAAACTGTAGTTGGAAATTTCGGCTCGATATAGAGGAAAGTCAATCAAGTCACTTGAATAACCTGTAACTTTTAGCAAAAGTTTTAAAGCAAATACCATTAATCGTATTGCAGATTTTTACAATGTTCAGTTACACCTTATCCTTTTAAGCTTATCGATAACGACATCACTATCAGTCGTCATAGGTACGGGTCACGCTATCGATTCGCGCGTTATCGATAAGTCGATATCGATATAGTTATTTGTTTGCACAGCCCCATCAATGAGAGCTTCGAGTGTGTCTATTTGAACCAATAACTTGTTTGTTAATGCTTTACAGTGCTTGTACTGCGATTACCCGCGTCTCACCACCTCGCTAGATTGCGCTAATTTTTTGGCTTCCGTGCCGAAAGAATAGGAGCATGATACTAAGCCCAGAGGCTAGTCTATCCGTCAGTCTTACGCTTAATCGGCTGAGTCTGTTTGGATATACAATTAATGCGACATTGAAAAGCGCTGCTGTTCTTATTTCTTTCATCATCATCATCTCAGCCATAATAAGTCCACTGTTGGACATAGGCCTCCCCCATGGATTTCCAAAAAGACCGATTGAAAGCGGCTTGCATCCAGCGGCTTGCATCTTATTTCATTACTTTGTTCAATCGAGACGTTAGTTCCTATTTTTGCCATGATGTCTCTATCTAAACAAATTAATACTATCTTTTGAATTGTAAGTAATAACTAGAATACCTAGATAGAAAATTGAAATTTTCGCAGATTATGTAATTTTACAGCGTATTATTATAAACATATAATTATAAGTGTACAATATTTTAAATTGAGGTAGATCTCCATAACTACAATGTACGTGGTTATTCAATGTTTTTTTTGCTCTAGAAATAAATGATATATACCTATTTTAGGGACCTACTTAATAGATACAAATCTTATATATATTATATTATTATAATATTAACTCTACAACTCGCTATAATATGTACATATACAATCAGATGCAGATAAGAAGTTTTGTTTTGCTGAGCAATTAGGCCTAGTGTCAGTGTTTACTTTGTATACGGAAGCCTTAGTTTGAGAGTCAAATGCATTTGATCGGTTTTATTGTTCATTCTATTATGAAATGATAGTTTATTCTATTATTTTTTATACATTTTGATAGCTTCTTTATGCAACCATTCAAAACCGATACTTAAAACCGACTAAATAAACGAAAAATGCCAAGCCAAGCTTTGAAAAATAAATTCTCAATCTTTCCAACAAAATGGACTGTTCCATAAATAAAATAACGAAACAAACCGCAAATCCACCCCTTATCCCATACGATCCGTCCTAATCGAGCTGGAATATGGTGAAATTCGAAACAACGGTCCCCTGCAAGCGGTCACAGAACGGGAGCCACTCAAGACCGCATTTCGGGCTCTCTATGTAATAAAATACTAACCTACGGCGATGTAATATAGAATCCGATCGCATTAGCTAAAGGAGCCATTATTAAAAAGTATCGAGTTTCCGAACGCACCGCGGCTGCGCCGTCCAATAGCATTCTCCCGCCAACGCGTCGGCCAATCAGCGGCCGGTTTCTTTTTTTCTGGATTGAGTTAATGGTTTGTTCTTCATTTGATTTATTTTATGCTTTTACGGATTCGGATAGTGTTTTGTTTTTTTTTGTATTTGGGAGACGTGGCTATTATTATTTACCAATATCTGGGCTTAGTCATTAAACATTTGTTATAAATGGTCTCACCATAGTTAGGATATCTAGATTCTAGATTATCTGTGATAGTTTGAAAACATTACAAAATCATTTGCGCATGTGTAGATATATGTGTTACTGTGAATATTCAAACTTAGAGAAATCATAAGATTTTCTTGTAAACCTAAGATTTAACAACTCTTTGTGGTAATAAACATCCAAACTTCTGCGAAATTCTGGTGAATTTAGAATTAGTTTATAGGTAGTATCTATAGTACTTAGTAGTTGGTTTATAGGTAATTTCGAACTTTAATGAACACAAACTCGGTACATTTTTTTTTTATTTATATATTGGGTACCAACGTACTATAATACATCAATACATTGTTAAAAGTAGCACAAGAACATAAGACAAATTCGAACTAAATGATTAGGGAACAAACGGCCAATAAAATTAATTGAATAGATACACCTATAGAGATAAGTCACAAAGAATCGCATAACTTAAATTTATGAAGATTAAAATACAAAAGTGTGAATATGTCAATGTGAATTGAAATCGATATTAAGTATGTAGAGACCGCTTCTTACAGCAACATGTAGAGAAATTGTACCTAACTAAATAAAAATTGGTTGTCTGTAAAGTCGGTTTACGGACGATAGTTCAACGTGATAACGTCATAACAAAACATTGATGAAATGATGATGATGATGATGTAACGGGACAACGAGCGTAACGTGTAACGGGACAATGAGTCATCAATGAGTCTTTTTCGTGCGTGCAGCTGGCGTTCATCGATTTATTAGACGTTGTCACGTCAAAAATAGCTAGAATTAAACTGTTACGGTAATTTTTTTGATTTGTTGATCTACTGCTCTTTTATCACCGAAAAAAAAACTTAAAATATTTTTCTTTATCTACAACTGCTATCGTTTACTATGGTGGATAAAACCGGAAAAAATACTACAGTTAAAAATCTAAAAAAACCACGCTTCAAATTATTGTATTGTCATCGGTCCTCGATAAGTCTACAAAGTTTGAATGAAATCTGACCGTTTGAACTAGGTCAAAATCAAATCCAAAGGAGTCGGTCACAATCAAACAAAATGCATACAAGTGAAGCTAATAAAAGCGTGTTAAAACAGCAAGTGGAAAGTCAGCACACTATCAAAAATGGCATTTCAATGTTCTCATTGTATAAGTACTTCTTCCATGCTGGACTGGGAGAAAAAGAAAAACATAGAATGTGCCAGCTGCTTCTCTTCCCGGGCATACTGTAAACGTCAGATAGGCGACTTGAGGGAAATTGTTGTTTGTATGGGCCAAACCACATACATACATACAAATTCTGCCGCTTAGTCGTGAAGAAGTAAAAAACACACAGAGTTTTGCTTTTATAATATTGGCTAAGTAAGGATAATTGAAAGAAGGTAGGCATACAGTTCCGAAATATTTAAAACAAGCGCCACCAGCCAGTACCATTCTCGTTAATTCCCTAACCCAGTTAGTCGGTATGTCATACCTACTTCCGAGTATAGTCCCGACAGTGATTATGATCTCCTGGAAGCGCCATTCGAGAGATTTCTTATTTGATATTTATTATAGTAGAAATAAATGGTCAAGTGTGTGTCGTGCGACGCGCAATGTAGAGTTCCGTAGTTACATATCATAATTTATCTGACTTTAAATTAGAACAGGGTCTCTTGTCTGATACTTCGAGCATAGGTATGAGTTAACTTATGTTAATTTGAATGAAATGTTCATTTTTGACTTGTCTAGTTAATTATTATAAGTTGATTTTGATGAATATGATTTTTTTCATATCTCCAAGGTCAACCGTTTAGCCGGTAGAGGAGAGACACGTGACTAACAAAAAATATCAGATAAATTTTATTATTTTGTAAACGGATTCCTAAATTGAGAAATGGTTTTTGTGCATCCCCATTGTTTTTTAATTACCTACCTATCCAAAGCCACCCTCTCTGTTTCCTGAAAGCTGAAATCTTGGCATCTTCAAAGCTAGAAGATGAATAGACATTTTCTAGCTCCATCTTCGGCATTCAGGTGTATTGGTGGTCAATCTATCTAATATCATCAATTAAAATTAAAGTACCTGGGCGACCGAGCTCCACTTGGATTTTTTATGACTGAAAATACGAGCAAACCCGGGTTCACTTAAAATAAAACCAAGCAAGATCGATTTATCGTCTTCTAATCTACCTACAGACCAAATTTCATTAAAATCGTTGGAGCCGTTTCTGAGATTCAGATAATATATACACAAGAACTGCTCGTTTAAAGGTATCTAAGTAGATAAAATTCAAAATCGGTAAGTATGTACAGTAATATAATTTGTTTTTTAAAACAAAATTGCACATTTTGTTTCTGTTATTTAAACTAAGCATAATAATATTCTATGGATGGCGCATCCAGCGCGGCATGTTCCGTGCGCATGCGCGTTGCGCTCGGTCAATACCGCGTGCGTGCGACGATCCACTTTACCAAGATTCTGGTATTTGCTATTCATGGAAATTATATCGCGACCAAGCTGTTGCTCGCAGGTTCTACATAAAGGAATATAATTTAGTATACAATATTATTAGAATAATGTAATTTAAAGAAAAATTGTAATGAAATGTTGCGATATGTCATAATAGGTCATAATATTATGTTGTCATAATGTTATGTTATTATCACAGGATCAAGATTTTACCTATCATAAACATACATAAACCCGAAAAACTGTCTCTTTATTATTAATATAAGTATTTTTTAATAAGTTTTAGTAATTTATTTTAGATTTACTTATAATTAGGAATAATACAAGTAATTATAGTATAAACTGACAAACCCACTTCAAAATGCGCAATTTTGTTTTAAAAGTCAAACTACGGAACCGTGTTTGATTAATTTTTTATGGGACCACCTGGAAAGTAAACTTTCCCTTTCAAGCTAAAAATATATATAAATTCCAAATCGGTCCAGGCGTCTTCGAGTAAAGATAAAGACATACAAAACAAACCTTCAGTCAAATTGAGAACCTCCTTCTTTTTGGAAGTCGGTCAAAAAGATTGCGATGAATTGAGAACCTCCTCGTATTTGGAAGTCGCTTAATTCTAAACCAACATGAATTACACCAAAATTATTAGACAAAGAATAAACATGGTAAAAGTTTTTCTTTTCCTTTAATAATTTTCACGTAACGTGGGTAAGCTGAAATCGCTGTTTTAGCAATTTGCTTCAGTAATCAGTGTAATATCCAATTACAAAACTCTTATAAGCATAACAAGGTTCTTATATTAAAAGATAGATAAAATCAGAAAACGTAAGCCGACATTAAACCTGAGCTAAGCTGGCGCGTACAACAATAATGAGCCAACAAGCCTTGTTGGATCAGCGATGTTCTTACGGAGTTTGCATGTTAAAAAAAAGGTGCGGATTTTTTTATTTTTTTTTTCCCCTTGGTTTTGGCATCATGCTTCCACATTGGTTTACGGCCAGTTCTAAATGCTAGGAGTTTTTTTTTCTTGATGTTGGCATCATGCTTGCACATTTGCCATTTGTCAAGTTTATGAAAAACGCTAGGAGTTAGCATGTAGAGAATAAATACTTATCTATGATTTGGGAGTTTCGGCGGGAACGTTATAGGAACATGTCGTCGCTCCGTTTTATTTTCGGAAACTTAATTGAGTCTCTTCAAATCTTAAATATGTATATGTGTATGTATTGTTGTTCTTATCTTATATGTTGTAAAAATGGTGGTGTATTATTCATTAAGTGATGGATCAAGTGCATTAATAATTGATTACTAAGTGAAATATGGGTACGTTGAAACGTGTCTTTTCAGTTTGTGAGCTTACTCCATAGAAGCTTCCAGCAAAATTACTACCACCCACTGAGCCATAATTTGAACTTTAAAACGACTAGGTATGTCGAAAATGTAATGTACAAAAAGTATTTGTATGGGGTATTTGTATTTGTATAAGTATTTGTAGTACTTTTGTATTTGTATGGGGACCACGAACCGGCAAGCACAGCGTAGAAAGGCCAGCTACAAGGTGGACAAAAGTTATCATGAAAGTGGCAGGAAGACGCTGAATGCAGGGCGCTTCCAACCGGTCTTTTTGGAAATCCATGGGGGAGGCATATGTCCAGCAGTGGACTATATATTATAAACTGCTAGTCACATGAAATTTGGAGGATGCCTTACTTATGAAGTAAGTATAGGTATCCACTAAGAATTTGTCGGTCTCGGGTAAACCCCTAGAATTCAGCTAGTTAGATTATAAATTGGTCTATAGTAAAATAAAATGATAATTACTGCAGCTTAGGTTCGATTGGCACGGGACGCCGTAGTGCGGGACGGCGCGGGACGGCCGACGCGGTGCGGGACGGAGCGGGACGCTACGGGCGACGAATGAACGGACCTTTCATAAGTTCAATTGATCGGAAAAATCGGGACTGACTAATCACGACACGGCGTGGATGGCGTTATGCAAACGTTATTAATCGCGTTTGTTGTTTTTTTTCTACTAATTATTTTCATTTCGTTTAATTTGACTACTAACTTACTTACTTGATAGTAAGTGATGGTACAGGATGGAACATATCGATCACTAGAAATACACATATATATGTGAGTATTATGATAAAGTTACACTTCATATAATTTGTACGTATAAAACCCGCCTCATTTATTGAAATCTTCAATTGCATTTTTATAATGTTTGTTACCACATAATTTAGTCATATTATAAACTGATCCTAAAACAATCTTTTTTATTTGACATGAAACACTTTATACTTAGAAATTTCATCAAAATCGGTTCCGTAATTTGGCTTTAAGCAAATTGCATATTTTGAAACCCATTGTTAGAAGAGACAAAACTTGGACAAACGAGATGGATCGCGTAATAAAGGCCTACTTAGCCCCCGTCAAACAAGCAACTACCACTCGTTTTTAGTTCGTACCCAAAGGGTAAAAACGGGACCCTATTACTAAGACTCCGCTATCTGTCTGTCCGTCCGTCCATCCGTCTGTCACCAGGCTGTATCTCATGAACCGTGATAGTTAAACAGTTGAAATTTTCACAGAGGATGTATTTTTATTGCCGCTATAACAAAAAATACTAAAAAACATAATAAAATAAATATTTAAGGGGGCTCCCATACAACAAACGTGATTTTTTTGCTCGATTTTGCTCGATATTGATAACGGCAACAGGTAAACGCTTGAAATATTCACAGAATATTGAGTTATATTATTCACTTTAAAAATAAATAATTAAATAAAAAATTAATTTATATTTAAGGGGGACTCCCATACAACAAACGTTTTTTTTTGCCGTTTTTATAGATACGGATTGTGTACGGAACACTTCGTGCGCGAGTCTAACTCGCACTTGGCCGTTTTTTTAATTAAAATCGCGCAGTTTTTCCACGAAGTTTTTTTTAAAGAAGTTTTCATATTCTTTCAATTTATAGAAACGGCAAAAGGTCTCCATTACTTGATTTGGTTATTTCGTTACATATTAAATGGGCAAAATAATTCTTATAAAACAAACGTTTGCCAGCAAACATTACCTACACGTCCCGTTCTGAGGAAAATGAAACGGAACGCAAACACTCATCTGACATTATAAATTACTTCTTGGAATGAACCATTTATCCTGACAAAGACGGGCCTTTTTATTTGACTTCTTTTAATTTTACGAACATTTTACATGTCCGATACTTTTTTTTGTAAATATATATGATACATAGAAACACCCAGAAACAGAACAAACATCCATGCTCATCACATACATGTTTCCCAGGGTGGGTATCGAACGCACGACCTACAGCTCAGCAGGTAGACATACTACCAACTGAGCCACAAGGCCAGTCTGCCTTTCATGTATATAGGTATATAGATAGGTGTGTTCGCCACGAATCTCGGAAGCTAAATTAGAACCAGCTCTCCCGATGTCTGATTGGGGTCAAATTTGGTGTAGGTACATATGTATCTTCGGTGACAATACAATAATATGGTACCATGGAGCTGTTCTGATGATGGAGTCAGAAGACGGCCATAGGAACTCATTAACCAAATAAATAAGATAAACCCATCGAGTTTGGGCTCGATTGATTCGTCTTGAGGAGTACTTTTGTAAGTTCAGTACAATTAATTTATACAATTTAAAATCAGGTACAACAAAACTTTAAACTTTCTCGCCAAAACACGTCTTTTTTGTTTTATTTTTTAATTTTCTTGTCATCCTTACGTCCACCAAATCCGCTAACAATTTAAGACTGAGTTTAAAAAAAATCTTTATTTAAATTTCCTTGAAAGGCCGGTAATTCGTTGAAAATCTTTTTAAATTTTTCCTCCAATGTCCGCTAATGGAGTGCCTTATGTTTATTCTGACTTCTTGATTCGATTGAATTGTTAAAACTTCCGGTTAGATTAAGCTTTTAATTTTGTTTTTATAACTTTCCTTCCTTACTTTACAGGTACTTAGTTGTTAATATTTAGGTACCTTTCACCATCCTTACTTAAAAGCGGTAACTTAACGAAACAAAGCTGTTTTACTCGACTATATACTCGTAATTGGTGAAAAGCGGCCAAGACCATGTCGAGACATGGTCTCGACATGGTCTTGGCCGGCATCTCATGACATAGTTCTCCAATCTAAATAAACGCATTAATTTTTCTCTTTTCCTAATCAATGATTTCAGATGTTTAAGAATGTTGTGATGCGCGAGAGAGATGGCTGCAGGCGTTGAGCGTTTTCTTTCTAATTTTGGCTTCACACATATTTAGCATTAATGCTGTTCAATCAAACCCAGTTTTGTATAAGCACGTCTCCGCCACGTGACCGTGTCTTGAACAAGGCCCCTTATGCAGGACTATCAGCTGATAACGCGCCGACATCCCGGAACCGAAAGACAAACATACTTATCTCTATAATTCTGTTACTAGGACATTTTGACAGGTTCCAAGTGACAGATTTTAAAGGTACGTGAAATAGTGGCTTGGAACCGCACTAATTATTTACCATTGACTACAAAATATGCTAAATCGGTATATGTAGGTACCTACTCTCAGTATATTCAATAAGTAAGTTTAGAAAATTAAAAACCCCCGTCAAAAAAATGGTTGGTCCGATTTTGATGAAACGTAGCTAAGACAAAAAAAAAGTAGCTAAACGTAACCATTTCTCGTTGAAATGCCAAAAATCCGTACACAGCAATATCGATCCACATTTTTGATGCGTACTGCACAGGAATGGAATTCTTTGCCGCCATCACTGTTTCCTGCGACCTACAATCTTGGAATTTTCAAGGCTAAAGTGAATAGATAGGTATCTTCTAGATCGACGAGCTCCATCCTCGGCCACACTGTGGCGAGTTGGTGGTCATGCGTATATCCATCTTGCATAAAAAAGAACACTCTTGATCAAATCCTCCTTCAAACAAAAAACTTGATCAAAATAGGTCCATACGTTTGAAAGCTACAATGCCACAAACAGGTGTAGATACACACATCAAACTTTATAAGTTTGTTGACCCCTCTTTTTGGGTCGGGGGATAAAAAGCGCTCTGGCTCGTTTTCTTCATCCTTGTATTGCTATTTTGTACTAAATAGCTTATTTTTTTTGTCCACGGAGAGGAGAGTTCTATCTTGGACGGAAAGAGAGACGTTGCGGCCAAATTGTTAAGTAACGTTTTGATGGATTTAAAATGGTTTACTCTATGTAATTAAGCACAGCAGCGCCCTTATCTCACGACGGTTCTCTTTGTAAACAGATTCATAAAATATTTATTTAGGGCTAGATAAAGTTCTGACGTCATGAATATTGATACCCGTGCTTTTCCAGAAACAAAACATCATTTGTTTTTTTTTTTTTTTATATATATTTAACGGCCTGGATTCAGAGTCCTTTGTTTTTTTCTTTGATGCCAATAGTGAATGTTAAAAATAACCAACAATAATAAGAGGTGCGTTTTCCCGTGTTTATTTGCAGTGGTAGGAAATACTTGAGCAACGCAGTCGGTCGACGGGAACGGTTCCGCGCCGTGGCACCTCGCGCCGCCATCTTGCCGCTCTGACGAGACGAGGTAGGTACTTGCGACAACAAAAGCATCATCTAAATATATGTTTTTTTTTAAATTTTAAGCTATTACTGTTAACCACCACACGGTTATCTCAAACCACGTTTTATAGGCCCAATTTTTTTAAGGCTCTTTGTTTAACAAATCCTCTGTTTCGCTCACACATAACATTTTTTAATATATAAAATTACTGAATTATACTTATACTTACGGAAAATATATGTAGTACTTATGCATAAAAGTTGATTATTGAAAATAAAAAGTATTTAAATCTATTTTCTGCATGAAATATGTTTAAATAAAAATTAAATTTAAAAAAATTAAGTATCTCTAACACTTTTATACAGTTTTTTGCATAGCAGTTTTTTCGTCAGTCATTTCAGTAATTTAGAAGTTATAAAAAGTTTATTTGCGCAAGCGAGGCAGGATTTACTACCGACGGGGCAAAATTTCAACAAAATTTCTAGGATAATATATTCAACATCTTAGAGTAGCGTGAGCAGTACATTGCTACACAGTTAAGTAGAATTGGAATTAAAAAATCCCATGATAGGATTTAATAAATCGAGCGCAGGGGCTCAAGATGAGCATAGACAAAACAAAGGTTATGTCCAACACTAGTGATGGGCTTACCCTAATAGCTGTGGAGAGCGCCACTCGCGAAGTTGTCGACGAATACTTTGCTAAAGAGTCAATCTTTGAAATCAAAGGCATTCGAAATACTCAAAAGTGTCTTTCCGTCCAATATACCTCAGTGCCTCCAATGAAAGTTTACGACCAGTGTCTGCTACCTGTGATGACATATGGCATTGAAACGTGGTCACTGACTTACTGATTGACTTAATAAGAAAACTCTGTAAACGTGAAAGAGATCTGTACTGTAGACGTGAGAAAGTCACCGACATAGCACAGTGAGTTAGCATATTGAAGTGTCAGTGGGCAGGGCACATTGCACATAGCGTAGAACTGATGCCTGATGGAGCCGAAAAGTTCTACCACGCACTAGCAAGCGCAGCGTATATAGGAAGACCAGCCACAAGCTGGAAAGACGATCTCTTACAGGTGGCAAAAAGACAGATGAAAGCTGTTACCATGGGGTCTTTTTCAAAATCCATGGAGGAGGCCTATTTCCAGCAATGGACTAGATGATAATGATGAATTAATTTAATTCGTGTCCTAAAACAATTTTGCCGTCACCAGTACGTTATCACACTACATATTTTCGAAATCGTCCACGAAGCGCGTTCGTTTTTCCCTCGAGTCAGTTGTTCAAACAGACGACAAGTGCGCTTCAAGGAAAACAAGAATATGGACATATATATTATATATAAGTATATTATACATACCTACATAGCACTACATAACACTTCAACCATATTCACAATCAATAATCATTATTAGTCAGTTTTTCAGTTTTTAAACTATAATTTTATAATTATAGTTTTAAAAAGTTGGATGATATATTTTCCGGTTATTTTGTTAACAAAGCCAAACTATTGAACCGAAAAGGAAAAGCAGAACACCCGGCTGCAGAAAAGCGGGTTTTACAGTCTAATTTACGATTTTGTTACGCTTGATACGGTGTCGAGTTTTTTTTTTCTAAGAAAGTATATGTAGCATGCCTGTCTATTTTCTACAGGATTCATTTCGGGGAGTGTGCGCAAGAGCTTCACGAACTAATTCCACCCTCCCCATTTCACTACAGGACTAGCAGAAAGTCGGCGAATTACCACCCATTTCTCGTTGAAATGCCAAAAATCCGTACTCAGCGATATCGATCCACATCTTGTAGCGTACTGCACAGGAATGGAATTCTTTGCCGCCATCTCTGTTTCCTGAGACCTAAAATCTTGGAATTGTCAAGGCTAGAGTGAATAGATATCTTCTAGATAGACGAGCTCCATCCTCGGCCACAACGTCGCGAGTTGGACAATCGTAGATATATCTTGCATAAAAAAAACCGTTAAATCCATGTAAAAGATTATGCGTATTCTTTAGAATAATTCTAGTAAGTAAAGTAAAGTAAGTAATAATTCTAGTAAAATTACATATTTATTACATGTAATAAATATGTAATTTTACTAGATATTTTAAATGTAAGTATTTAAAATATTCGTTGGAGGTTACGAAAAAACGCATTTTTGTTTAATTTTTGCGACAATTGTACTATCTATTATTATTACAGCAATATAGCTTAAAACGTGAATGAAGTCGAATCTAACAGCTTGCGCAAAACCGGTCAAGCTGTTTAGGCTGTACGAGGTAATATAGAAACATACATACGGAACCACATACAATAATATACATTACACAAAAAAAATATAACCCTCTTCACGTAGTCGGGTAAAAAGTTTTCACTTCAAAAACATTATTGTAGTGCATTCCAGTGAAACCCCTTCAATCCAGACGGTAGGTTGTGCAACAAACAATGCAGACCGGCGCGTCCATATCACAGTAAGCACCTATCTCGATAGCGAGTGGAGAGGCTGATAGGGACACCTTGATACTCAACTCCAGCCGAGTCACTGACCGATACCAGTCCAACGGCGTGTCTGACACTGAAACTTGCTGTTACCTCACCTTATTATGTTACTTTTATCCAATTACACAAGAAAGTAATGTTTTTCGGATATGGTTCTATATTTACCTCCTACAGCCGGCTCGATTTGGATGAGAACGGTGTCCCTAGATTCTATTTTTACCGACTTCCAAAAAGGAGGAGGTTCGGAATACGAGTGTGTTTTTTTGTATGTTTTTCACCGACCAATTGTGATTTGATTTTGATGATTCTTTTTTTGTTTGGCAGGTCATATTACAGAGGTCCCATATAAATTTTATCAAAATCGGTTTATTACTTTAGTTTTACTAACAAAATAACTGGAAAAATATCATCCAAGTAAACAAATTGCGTATTTTGAAGTCGGTTTTTTTTCAGGTTTTTAAACTATATTTATTTTCTACATTAACTAAATTTACGATTGACCCCCAACTCGCCTGATATTAAGTGACGGCGTGGACAAGATTGAAGTAAGTACTGTTTTTTATATTTCAATGAGAAATGGGTGGTAAATTGCTAATGAGCCGACTTAGGCTTCTAATGAAATGGGGACGGTAGAATAAAGTCGTCGTGGTGACTCATTGAAATGGGGAGGGTAGAATGAAGTCGTCGTGGTGATTCATAGTTTTAAATTTTTACTATTGTAGAAGATATCTGTTATAACAACAAATTTGAATAAAGTTTTGTTATTAGGTTTTTGTTATTAAGTACGCCATAAAGACGTATGAGCTCTTTGAAAGTACATCGGATTGGCTGCTCTTAATTATGCAATAAGGTTGAAACAGTCGAGCTTCAAAGTTCAATGCATGTTCGATATAAACGAATTTTAAAGCAAAACATGAAATTGCATCATCATCATCATCAACCATTGTCCACCCTGCTGAGTATAGGTCTCCTCTTTAGCGCGCCATTTTGACTGGCCTTGCGGCTCAGTTGGTAGTATGTCTACTTGCTAAGCTGCAGGTCCGTGGGTTCGATCCCCACCCAGGCAAACATGTGTGTGATGAGCATAGATGTTTGTTCTGTATCTAGGTGTTTCTGTGTATCATATGTATATATTGACAAAAAAAAGTATATATGTATTCTATCAGCCATCTAGTTTCCATATTACAAGCTTTGCTTAGTTTGGGCTAGATGGTGTTGTGTCAAATGTCCACAAATATTTATTTATTATTTATTCGAGCACCGCCGTAAAGTAGCACGTCTGTTTCTTTCTACAGGATTCATTTCAGGGAATGTGCGCAAGAGCTTCACGAACTAATTCCATCCTCCCCATTTCACACACACAGGACACAGAACTAGCAGAACTAGCAGGGTATAGGACTAGCAGAAAGTCGGCGAATTACCACCCATTTCTCGTTAAAACGCCAAAAATCCGTACTCAGCGATATCGATCCACATTCATGTTGCGTACTGCACAAGAATGGAATTCTTTGCCGTCATCTCTGTTTGCTGAGACCTACAATCTTGGAATTTTCAAGGCTAGAGTGAATAGATATCTTCTAGATCGACGAGCTCCATCCTCGGCCACACCGTCGCTTAAAATCAGGCGAGTTGGTGGTCAATCGTAGATCTATCTTGCATTTAAAAAAATATCCGGTCCTGGGCCAATCTCATCCACTGTCTTTCCATAGTAGATAGATATATATTCCGTAAATTCTGAAATCCATTATTCCTCTATTTTCGTTGGTTCATCTCATGTTCTTTATAATTTCCATTAAGTGGAAGTGTTGCATGTGGCAGAGGAGGGGAGGATCGGACGAGGGGGGAGGAGAGGAGGATCAAAGACGCCGCCGGTCGGAGCAGACCGCGCATTATCAAAGCACGCGTTTTGGAACTAATTTGTTTGCTTTAACTTAGTATGTGCTGGCCGTTTTTGGTCGAGGTGCCTGGGAAGGTTTTGGAAGGTTTTTAATGCGTTTCTTAGAAGGGAAATGGAAGATTGTGGAAAATTTTAAAATAAAACCGGCCAAGTGCGAGTTGGACTCGCACACGAAGGGTTCCGTATCATTATCTATAAGAACGGCAAAAAATCATGTGTGTTGTATGGGAGCCCCCTTAAATATTAATTTTATTTTAATTTAATTATTTAGTTTTAAAGTTAATAATATAACTCAATATTCTATGATTATTTCAAGCGTCTACCTGTTGCACTTATCAATATTGAACAAAACAAATTACGTTTGTTGTATGGGAGCCTCCTTAAATATTTATTTTATTCTGTTATTTAGTATTTGTTGTTATAGCGGCAACAGAAATACATCATCTGTGAAATTTTCAACTGCTAACTATCACGGTTCATGAGATACAGCCTGGTGACGACAGACGGACATACAGCGGAGTCTTAGTAATAGGGTCCCGTTTTTACCCTTTGGGTACGGAACCCTAAAAATCCTTTTTTTTTTCATTAATTAGATGGTGTCTTTTTTTGCTAAGGCTTAGGTACTTAACTTTTGAAACACAAAAAAAAAGGTAACTAATAAACCGATTTAGAATAAATATTTTAAAGAAAGGAAAGGACATACCTATTTTCAGTTTGGTCTTATAGAAATTTCATCAAAATCGGCCCAGTTTTTACATTTTTAAAAATAATAAAATTGCTAAATTTTTTGTCGATTTGTTAAAAAATAATAATTATAATTATATTTTTTTGCTAAACTCTGAATACAACTTCTGTGACATAAGAATAAGCAAGAATGGATAAATATACATCTACAATATAATTATACATATTATAAAATGGTTATTCGTACTATAGTCGTTCTCTAAAATATCAATTCCGTAGGAAGCATAGATACATAAGTTAAATTAAAATTACTAAAAATGTACCCAAAAGTTGATTCAGATGTAAAAGTGCCTGCTTTTGTGTAGACCACTAAAAATTTACTATCAAATTGTCCAAGTATCAAGAATGTATAGAATAACGCCCGAGACGTGATACGATGACAGAAGGAATATTATATGACTCACTCCTCTATAATCTGCAGTTGGCTGCAACTCTGGATAGACTGGCACCTCTAGGGCTGCCTCAATCATTATGTATTTATATTCGAAAAAAATAATTAAATAAAACGCACGGAACTCTAGAATAGAAAAATTACAGACAAAAATTACAAAAATGAAAATAGTTTTATCATTGGATATATGTATTGTTTATAATATATTTCACAAGTGTACACAACGTGTGACGATTTAGGGGTCGACCATGTCTTATCGTCGGATTATGTCCATGTCGGTTTATTCTTATTTTTGCAAAAAAAGTCTTACGTAATAAATGAATGGCCCCTGATATGGAAGTCTAAAAATAAAATATGCTACTTATTCTTTTTTTAATATGTATAAAAATATTTAAAAAATAAGTAGCAGTATATATTTTTTCTATGTATAAAAATGGTAAAAAATATATAATAATTCAAAAAATTGGAATTTTAAATTACACTAATATTAAAAAGGCGAAAGTTTGTGAATTTGTTTGTATGTTTGTTACTTATTCACACTCAAACGGCTAAACCGATTTTGGTCAAATTTGGTATGGAGGTAGCTATCACCTTTTATTAAGACATAGACTACTTCTTGTCCCGAAAAAATGCAGAGTTCCTGTCGGATGAGCAAGGCTGTAAAACAGCGAGTAACACCGAGGGGTGCTAGTAGTAAAATGTATAGTTTTCATGCGAATACAGCCTTTGAATACAGCACTAAGTGGCAGCCCTAGGTAGTAGCCGGGCACTAGCCATTCTGTAGCCAAATAGGCACTAAGATTATACCCCTGTTTGAAGAACTTTGATGATGCTTATATTTACTGCGGCCTTCTGCGTCAAAGCAGTGGACTTGTCTATTACGCTGCCTTTGTTATTCCAGCGAAAACGCTTTTTTAGTAGAAAAATTACTATTTTGGTTATTTTTAAAGTGAGCAAATGCTTGTATTAACTACAACAAACAAACTACATGGGTAATGTTAAAAAAACACTTCAAATGCTTAAAACACAAACGTCTTGAAAATGTTTAATTTTGTTTTAAAAACCAAATTAATGAACCGGTTTTGATGAAATTTCTATGGTACTAATCTGAAAGTATATCCTTTTAAATAAATAGTTTAAAAAAATATACGCTACGAATAGATAACCTCCTCCATTTTTGAAGTCGGTAAAAAAAAAAAATCGGTTTATAAATGACGTATTTATGCGGTAACAAACATTTAAAAAAAATAGAGTCGTATTATTAGCCTCCTTGTTTTTGAAGTCGGCAAAAATGCAAATATAATGTCACAGATCGTTAAAGGTCTACAGATAATTCAATCAATCAAACCCACTACCAGTTGGCAGCGCACTCAGCATGCTGCAGCATTGCCGCGTTGGACAGCAATGCTTTGTTTGGATTTAAGCAATGGAATAAAATGGGAAATTTGAAGTTTTTTACTTCCGATCCTAAAGCAAATATAAATACGTCGTAAAAGGTGTTTCCGAGAAGCTTTATCGTGTAATTTATTCTGACAATGAACTTCATTACTAGTTCAAGGAGAGGCTATGAGTGACCATTGGTAAACTTAACCGCGATTTGAACCAATCAATTCGAGTATTGAAGCCCATAGTGACCATTTTGGATTCGATGGCAATAAAGTTAATTGCTAAAGAAAGTTCGCCGATAGGTCCGCAGGATTCTATCATTTAAAAAATATTTTTATACACGAAATATATATTTAAATATAGGTAGAGTCGCTTAATGAGAAGCGGTAATCTAGCCGAGGATAAATCTTATCAAATATAAGGTACAAGCCTCATGACTCAGTGGGTAGTACATCTGTCTCTGAACAGTAGGAAGTGGATTCGATCCCACCTATGGCAAACATTTCAGCTGAGCATTTTAATGCGTAAAATTCTTATTAAAATGAGAAATGAGTGGCAGTGTGTTTACGTGCGTACCCCACCGTAAAGTGAAACTTCAGTCATTTAAAGACACCCAGATTATAGATATTCGAAGACTTTCAAGAAGATAATTCCACATTTTGGAAGACAGTACCTAGAAGTGTTTCGTTTGAGTTTTTGGGAACGAAAGGATGACGTCACAAGCCATATGATTGCTGTTTGTTTTTTTATCGTTTTTTCATATGATAGGTACACTAATATTGCTGTATCTTCGTAATTTTTCATCCAATTTAAATATTTTAGTCACAACTTTTTTTGGATTATCAATCGCTACAAATCTGCATAATAAAAAAATAATAAGCGAGTGTTCCATTGACTGGAGAGGGCGGTATAAGGTCGTGAAGCTCTACCTCTGCGAAATGTGCGCTCGTATATTTTAACTGGTTACGAAATACATGGTATGTAAGTATATGGGGTATGTAAATAATGCGACGTGTCACCGCGGCGCGGCGTGTCCAAACACCTCCTTCCCCGAAGAGTTAGCGACCATGTGCGATGTCTCAGGGATTTCATAATTACACAACGGTTTAAGGCTTTTGAGGATTTGAGATTCTTGTACAAGTTTTTTTACGTGCGTGATGTGCGTCGATGTGGGTGACGCGCGGGGCTACAGTCAAAAAATAGTATAGTCAACATCTGAATTAACTTCCTGTGTGTCAGATGGAAGGACATGGCGTAACTAGATGGATTCCTTGTTCATTAAGAAACCCTAATTGTTAAAAATAAATAATCAGTCGAATTGAAAACCACCTTTTTGAAGTTGGTTTATTTGATTAACGTTTTACGTTAATTGTCTAAGGTGTAGTGGAAAAGTTCCAGAAATGTGATATCGTCTCACGTGTCTTATTGCATGGAAAAACGGCAGAGGTGAAAATACTGTCGCGAATAGAAGTGTTAACTATTGTGTTACAAGATATATTAATGCAAAACGTCTATGATGCGACGAATGACACTGGCTGTGGGCATAGAGATGTTGGCAGTATTTTAAAAGGGAGATAGCGCTAAAAAAAGAATGAGAAAAGTATATGCATTTGCTGTACAAACTATTTAAATGTTACACATTTGCCAGGTGTGTCGCGACGGCTCAATTTATTTCTATTCATGTTTCTGAGCTTTTAACTTTTAGCTTAAACAATTGCGGAAGGAGGAGACACCCAAATTATGTCTATCAAGAAAAATCCAGTTCTACTAAGTTAGAACTTTCTGGTCATTGAAGTTATCACCACATGGACGCAAAGTCTAAAACAAAATTCACGAAAAAAGTGTCCTGAATTGACCAATATTGAATCAACAATGAAGAACTTAAAAATTATGATTTAAACTCCTTGTCGCCGCGCTAAAGCCTATATTAAATGAAAAGTTTAGTCATCTATTTTGCCGCTTCGAATTATTTTGGAAATCGAAATTATTTCAATGGTGTAGGTGTCTAGTTTAAAGATTGTCGCTTAAGGCGCGTCACTCACTGGTAAGTCGAGGCACGGTCGCGGCGGCGTCGCGGCACAGTCGAGGCGTGGTGTTTATGTTAGAGTCGAGGCGCGGGCGGCTATGCAACCTTCACACATTACAGTGTAAACACGTCTACGCACGAAACAAAATAATAAATGGCGGTAGAATCGCGGCGCGGTCGCGCACTGCACCCCTGCCGCGACGCCGCCGCGACCGCGCCTCGACTTACCAGTGAGCGACGCGCCTTAGATCTCATAGAGCTCGGACGTTTTTGAGCGCTGACGCAAAATCTTTGCAATAACGTTGTTTCTGGTCCTTGCCTAAGCCGTAGACAGACAGACGGACATGGCGAAATGCTATGCACCCTAAAAGAGTATTCTATGGTACATGGTTTTTACTTATTTGCTATAAGCATTTGTCCGCGTCAGTACCTGCCAATAAACGGACCAGTGTCAATATTGGTGATGGAGACAACGCCGGTGTTTTTGAGAATTGCCGATGAAGGTCCGTCCGTCGTGTTTGTCTGCCCGCGTATTTGTTCTGGCGACTATTGCGGTCTTCGTGTTTTCTATGTTTGGTTTAGAGGAAAATGCATTTGGTTTGGTAGGTACTTGTCGGCTATGAAAGTTTATAGTGTACTTAATAGCTGATGTTGACATAAATATGATAATATACATACATAGTCATGCCTATTCTCCTTAGGCTATTCTGTTAAAAATAAAACAGACAGAGTGATGACATGTTCCCATAACGGTCCCGCCAAAACTCCTATACCATAGACAAGATACAAACAATGCTGTCAAAGAATATTCAAGATGCATCACGAGGCGACATCAAAGCGTGTATGCATCAAAGGAGGTTTGTTTGCCTACAGCCGAGTGGAGTGACACTACACTTGACTCGCACACACACGGCTGAATATTGATTAACATTAGAGCATATACCTATGTGTGTGTCTTGTTGATGATGGTGATTGGATCGGTCATGCCTTTGAGACAGGTGACGCATTGATATAATAACTAGAGTTAATTGTGCAAAGAGAAAAAGTACCAAAACAGTACGGAGAGTCTTTTGCGATCTAGACAGCAAAGAAAGTGTCTTGCATGTCGTTGTAGAATGTCCAACGTACGGTAAAAGGCGAATTACAAACTGCAATAAATAAATAATCGGCCAAGTGCGAGTCGGACTCCGCGCACGAAGGGTTCCGTACCATTATCTATAAAAACGTCAAAAAAATCATGTCGTATGGGAGCCCCCCTTAAATATGAATTTTATTTTAATTCCATTATTTATTTTTAAAGTGAATAATATAATTAAATATTCTGTGAATATTTCAAGTGTCTACCTGTTGGCGTTATCAATATCGAGCAAAAAATCACGTTTGTTGTATGGGAGCCCCCATAATTTTTTAATGTTTTTTTATTTGTTGTTATAGCGGCAACAGAAATACATCATCTGTGAAAATTTCAACTGTCTAGCTATCACGGTTCATGAGATACAGCCAATAGGGTCCTGTTTTACCCTTTGGCTACGGAACCTTAAAAAAAAACAATGCGTAATTTTTGCTGTGTCATATACTTTGACCACCAACTCATCTGATGGTAAGCGATGGTGTGGTCGAGGAAGGAAGATCTTTCTGTCTGTTTGTTAACTTTTCAGGACCAAACGATTGAATCTACAGAAATAACTGAAGACCTGAAAGAAGTATTTATATTTATAAGTTTTTTTTATTTATAGTATTAGTACGAAACGCTTTAATTCCACTTTCATCGTGCGGACTGCTAGATTGTGGAATTCGCTTCCTGAGTGGGTCTTTCCCGATAGATATAATCTGAGTGTCTTTAAATCGCGAGTGAATTGGTTTCATCTAGGTAAGCGCGCTCCATCGTAGACCGCAACGTCGCTAACATCAGGCGAGTTGGCGGTCAAGCGCAAACCTATTTCTCCAAAAAAATATTATGTAGGTATACTTACATGTTAGTAGGTACGGAGGAAGTTTGTCATTTAACTAGATTGTAATCATATGTACCTATATATAAAAAAAAAGTTTTTCGTCATTTAAGTTACAAAAATGCATAGATAGAACAGAACAGAGAATAGACAATAGAAAAGATAATAGAGTACATGAAAGAAGTACAAAACTTTTTAAACTATCACGGTCATTCATTAAAGCAGTATATAATAAAAAAATATCGGCCCAAGTACCGGGAGCTCAAAATTAACGCGAACCACGGTAAATATCCCGTTGATAATAAAGTACGTATTTAAATATCCCGCTAAATAACAGATAGATATTAATAGATATAGAGATGGACAGATGACCTCATACAAGTGGAGGCCTATGTCCAGCAGTGAACTACTTATGGCTGAGATGATGATGATGAATAAAAGATAGTACATATTTATATTTTTCATAATAATAATTGCTCCATCGATGACCGGAACATCGTCTATCACTTAAACTACGATCTCTAAGCTAAATTAAAAAAGTACAATTTTACGTTTCATTTCGTTTATATGGAATCTCACAAAAACTAATGAACTGATCGCGTTACCATAGTAATATTTTAATTTATTTGTCGGCAGGAAGTCGGCAGTGTATATTTATCTCGCTTATATTCATTTGGATCAGAGAGCTATCTTTTTCACTATTTCTTGGTTTTATATTTTATGCGTAGCAATAAAAAATGCTAAGTTTTGTTGTTAGTACATATCTATATTAGATATATAATGCGAAAGTAACAAAAAACTATACAGCTTAATCTTTCTACAAAAAGTTCAAATCTTGCAGCTTGCTCTAACAAGCGCAGTTAGCTGCAGCTTGCCGCGTAGTTAGCTGCAAGGCTGCATAGTTAGCTGCAAGTTAGCTGCTTGCGAATTCTTTGAAGCGAGAGAATGATTAGTGTTCTCATTATGCAAAGTGGATTAGACCCTCGTTGTGAGCTGCCTGTGAAGTAGGTAATAACTTGCAACTTCCGTAGTGGACGTCTCCACGGGCGATTTAAGTTGATTGTTTTTCTTGAAAATAACCGTTTAACCATAGCTCATCATTCGAGTTTTAATGTATGAAGATCATAAATCTTAAGTCCTAGTTGAAGAAAAACTTAGGGGAAAAACCATAGTAGATTTTTGTGCTTTGTCGTTTCTGCCTGGCTAACTACTACAGTAAGCCGAAAATGTATCGCAAAGAACGAATCTATCTATGTGACATTGCGGAGTTGACAAACATATCTATAAAAGTCATAAACCAGAAGTTATAATCATATACCTAAGTTATAATTTAAGCCCTTTGCCGTCATTTATCGATTAATCCGTAAGTACCGGCCCCACGACACAACTAATATGCTCAACTGGTTGCGCCGTGGTCACCGATCGATAATTGACAGGTGTGCGTCAACCACATCACGACACCAGGGGAGAGTAAGAGGAAGATGTAACGGCAAAGCAGGTGATATCTGTTTTATGCTATCATTTATAGAAGCTGTCAATCAACGACAAATTAATTAGTGCCCTATATCGACTGTTCTATTCCACAGTAGACCGATGATCTCGAATCGATTGATTGGTGCTACCACATCCCTGCACTCTGACGAGTTGCCAGTTTTTTTACGCAAGATAGATCTACGATTGACCACCAACTCGCCTGATGTTTACAGTCTGGCCGAGAATAGAGCTCGTCGAACTAGAAGATATCTATTCACTCTAGCCTCGAGTTACCAGTTTAAAATAATACAATAATGAGGCATCCACGTCGTTCCTCGGGTCGTGTAGCCAGCACCAGGTTAGCACCTCGGTCGTGAGGCGCGCATCATCGCATCCTTGGAACTGGACATCATCGTACAAATATTTGTAATGTTGTTACGAGGTGCGAACGGATTACTTTACTTATATTTATGTACCTACATCGTTATAAGTATACAATTTATATATTTTTCTATTTTATTAATGAATTGTGTGTTCACCTTTAGCAATTCTCAACAAATTATGCTTAAAACTTTACACTCACACATTATAACAGAGATATCTTTTATTATTTAAATCTACTTCCTAAAAAGTATTGGAATTATTCAATTGTTATTCAATTTATATAATGTGTTTCATTATGAATGTGATATTATTAAGATTAATTTTCGTGATAGATTTTAATGGAACTGAGATTGTCTTTATATGCTTAATTATTTTTCAAAGTTTTACTTCTGTGACATCGTCCTGCCTTCTTCTCAACCGACTTCCAAAAAGGAAGAGGTTATCAATTCGACTATATTTTTTTAAAGTTTTTTTTAAATGTTTTTACATCATAACTTTGGACTGGGTGAACCGATTTTGATGATCATTTTTTTTATTTGAAAGTTGGTGCTTCCCGTGTGGCCCCTTTTCAATTTGGTCCAGTTCTGACAATGGCATCTATGAGAAGTCGGTTGCCTCAGTTTCTTAAACTATAATTATTAACAAAATGATTAATAATTAGATTGCATCATGCATTTGTATACTTCTAATACATTTTATTTTTTAACTAAATTTACATATTTTTTTAACTAGCATACTAGAGAAAGATGGATATAATATAATAACTGTTAACACTTATCTAACATGCATGCGTGTGTACGCCGAGCAGTCCAGCTCCCGCAAGCAGCACCCGTTCACGAGTTGACGCATGTGCCAGCCATCGCTCTCCTCAGCCATGTTTGAGGGAAGAGGGCGACCCGCCACACACAGCCGCCGCAAGAAGAAGCCTTTAAGTGAGCCTGAGTGCTCTGGGTACACAGTTACACACCTCCTAAAATACTAATAATACTGCTTGAAAGCTTGTGGTATGGCTACAGGCCCATGTCTGCAGTAAGTGAGCATGCACTAGACAAACCTAATCAATACATGTTATGATAATCCTCAAATCTTGGCTAGAGAGACGCGTTATTATATTAGATTGTAAAGAGACATTCTTGGTATAAGAATGTTACGCGAGGCTATTGAAATTAAGAAATACCCTAACTTTAATAGAGAAGATGGTTGGCAAGTACCACCCGCGTAGGAGGCGGTCATCAAATTAATAAAATCCACAGATTTACGATACCTTTTAATTGTTGCTTGCTGTTGTTAGGTGCATAGGAAACGTTTTAAATAATAATAATAGTTTAAACTGAAAATCCCGACTTCAAAATAGGCAATTCGTTTACTTGGATGTTATTTTTTCTGTTCTTTTGTTATAAAAACCAAAGTACTGAACCATTTTGATAAAATGTACATGGGGGATCTCAGGTATTACCTACCAAACAAAAAAGGATCATCAAAAACAATTCATAATTGGCGGAGTAATGTCTGAACATACAAAAAAAACAGTTGAATTGAGGACCTCCTTCTGTTTAGTTGGTTAAAAATAATAAGCGTTAGGGCCTGGTCCCATGTCATCCGAAGTGAAATTTCACGGCGCGGCGCCAGAATCCGGTGTTTTTTAGTAGACGAAAACGTCGGATTCTGGCGCCGCGGCCGGTTTGGTTTCCGATCCGGCACCGTGCCGGATGACATGGAGCCACAGCCTCAGTAATTCATAATTTCGTAACAAAAAAGACACCTGTCATCTAGTCTCATTCGTAACCAAGAACGCTGCAAAGTGTTCAAAACGTCAGGTCATAAAATTATGTAAAATATACGCGATAAATCCGTTAAAAATTGTATAATTTTCAATACCTAGACTTTGCAACTGTTGAAAACATAACCATTCCTTTTGGCCGTCCCGTAGTCTGGTAAGCATGAAGTACTGTTGAGTTTGTTATGACAGTAGCTAAGCAGGACAGTCTTCCTTCTCCGTCCTTCGAGGCATGGCGGTTGAATCTCAATAATGGCTGTGAAGCACTCTCTATCGTTGGCTGGTAGACTAGTTAGATACAGAGGTTACATGACATTTGTGCGCGGCATCATTATCGCACTATAGTTCCCAGATAAGCAAAAACAAAGTAAGTTTAAAAAACTCAGCAACCCCCGACAACTGATGTTGATGAAACATAGCTAAGAATATCGATAAAATCCTTTTTAAACAAAAACTAGATTAAAATCGGCCCATCCGTTTGTGTGATACAATGTCACAGACAGATAAACAGACACACATCTGTGGCATCGTAGCTCACCAACGGATGGACCGATTCTGATCTAGTTTTTTATTTAAAAGATAAAGAGTGTTCTTAGCTATGTTTTTTTTTATTCATATTTATTTTTGGGACTTTTATTACATAAACATGACAGTCCCATTGTATATTCTTAAACTATTGATCACTTGATATGACTTACACAGTCAAACAACTCTTTAGCTGCGTCAGAGTTAGGATCCGCTGAAATCCTTTTAAATCGGCCCACGTCCTGGGGCCTAATTCAGTTATTCAAGACCGCTCTATAGCCGAACCATATGTGGAGTATTTCCCGTCGGCCGCCATAGTTTTTTTGATTCAGTCACTTTATGTCATATAATTGACACATTTGATGAATAGTAACACGTCCTTCGCTCGTTACTAAATCAACAAATGATAGCAGCCGACAGGAAATGCTTCGCAAAAGGTTCAGTTACGGATCGGTTTTGAATAACTGAATTTCCCCCAGCTTGTTCAACTTGTAAGTCACCTCAAGTGAACGTCTCTCACGCTGAAGCCGGACGCATTCCACTAACAAGTGGTATACGACCTCCTCCAATCCACATGCGTCACAGTTTGGTGAGTTTGCTTTCCCCATTAGAAAAGCGAATTTTTGTGAAGGCATGTGTCCCGTCCTCAACCTGAGCTCTGTAACTATAAGCCTACGTGACAGACTGGTATTCATAAGCCACAGTATATGTGGAGGCTCACACACTATAGTTCTGTACCACACACCCCTATCAACCGATCTTTCATTAATAGCTATGTTTCATCAAAATAAGTTCAACCGTTTATTTTTGTCGGGGGTTTTCAAGTTTTCTCAACTTATTATTGTGTAATAATAATACTCTCAACTCTCGCTAATATAAACAAGTATAAGTTTAAAAAACTCAAAAATCCCGACAAAAAAAACGGCTTAACCGATTTTGATGAAGCATAGCTAAGAACACTCCCGACTAATTCATCTTTCAAGCAAAAAAAAAACATAAACAAAATCGGTTCATCCGTTCGGGAGCTACGATGCCACAGACAGACACATCAAACCTATAACACCCCATCGTTTTTGCGTCGAGGGTTAATAAAATACAGTTTTTCATAACCTCCAACGGACTTTATCGCAACAAATAAGTGATTTTACAACAACTATTTTACAGAATGTCCATTTATATATATATTAATTACATCGACTGCGCGTACCTGTACTTTTTTGCGAAAACGAACAATCGACAGCATATCAAGCGTTACGCAAGCATAAGTTACACTAACAAATTCGCTCTTTATATGCAATCGGGTATTTCGTTTTACCTAATTTTGTTTATATATTTTGTTTTTGTATTTTTTATATATTCTTCGATTTTTAATAATCAATTGATTCTCTGTCCCTCCCTACTCTGCAATAAAGCGAGAGCCCGGGGGTTTAATATTAAAAATAAAATAGAAGAGCCGCCCTGTAGTGGCTCATGGCTGGGTATTGTGTGCTTTTTAATAAATGCCCAAATCACTAGAGGGCGCTGTTTGCAGATATTGCACCGTATTTATACGTTTTACGTCTTTTGTCGTACTTAGACTACTTGAATCGTTTATGAACAAATGCTAAGTTTTTATCTGTAGCAGTTGGATATGTTTATTAAGTAAATGTTAATATTCTTCTGTAGTCCGTAGGTACTTTAAAATTTAAAAAATAAATTTTAAGAAAGAGCTCAACGCGCACAGCTATCTCTCTCGCGCATTACAACATTTTTAAACATATAAAATCTTTGGTTCCCGATATTTATAAAAGTGAGAAATGGATTTGTTTATAGATAGGAGAAGTATTTAAAAAAAGTTTTTCTTTGATATCTTAATTTGGCTGAGGAGTAGAAAAATATATGTTTTTAGGGTTCCGTACCTCAAAAGGAAAAAAACGGAACCCTTATAGGATCACTTTGTTGTCCGCCTTCTGTCCGTCTGTCCGGGTGTCAAGACCTTTATCTCGGAAATGCGTGAAGGTATCGAGTTGAATATTCCCCAGTCCCTCAAGTCGAAAGTTTACAACCAGTGTGTGTTACCAGTGATGACATACGGCACTGAAACGTGGTCCCTAACTATGGGCCTTATAAGGAAGCTCAAGGTCACGCAACGAGCTATGGAGAGGGCTATGCTCGGAGTCTCTCTACGAGATCGAAACGGAAATTAAGAGATACGTAGACGTACAAAAGTCACCGATATAGCATAGCAGATTAGCAAGTTGAAGTGGCAGTGGGCAGGGCACATAGCATGTAGAACTGATGGCCGATGGTGCCGAAAGGTTCTCGAGTGAAGACCACGTACCGGCAAGCGCAGCGTAGGAAGACCAGCCACGAGATGGACAGATGACCTCATACAAGTGGCGGGAAGACGCTGGATGCAAGCCGCTTCCAATCGGTCTTTTTGGAAATCCATGGGGGAGACCTATGTCCAGCAGTGGACTTCTTATGGCTGAGATGATGATGATAGAGTTGAAATTAAAACCATATACGCAAATCCATAGTATCTTGCTCCAGAAAGAATAATAAAATTTCTCAGTTTTCGTAAAATAAAGTTATAGCCGAATATGTCGTAAAAAACGCACATTTCGACACTCACAAGGGAATCAAAACCTATGGGGTACCGCTGACCTAGAACTATGAAATTTCGCAAGAAGCATTGTGTTAGAGTACACATATAGGAAAAAATCCGAAAACTGGTAATTTTTTATTTAATCACAAAAAATAGTGTCTCTATGCAAGGAATGAGGGCCCAAATTTTAAAGTGAATTAACCGTATCATGTGGGGTATCATATGAAAGAACTTCATTAGCATAAGCTAAAACAGGTTTTTAAATATTTTTACGATGTATATTTTTCGGTTTATGAAGGAAAATATAAAAATATATGATTTCCCCCTTTTATTTAATTTGTACGGAACCCTCGGTGGGCGAGTCTGACTCGCACTTGTCCGGTTTTTATTTCACTACTCTGTGGCCAGAAGAAGCGCCAACGGTGATATCTGAATAAAACTTTTTTTAAATATTTCTCCTACCTAAATAAACAAATTCATTTCTCACTTTTCTAATATAACTAATCAATGACTTTATTTGTTCAAAAATTTTGTGTTGCGCGAGAGAGATAGCTGCGTGCATTGAGCTCCACCGTTATGTTTTGAGAATATGTGGTTTGTAGTTTCTGGCCTCACTTAGGCTACCCATAAACATAATGTTATGAATTATGATTGCCCTCACCCACCAGTGGGACAGATACCATACAAACAGGATTTACATTATTTTTATGTAGTAATAGGTTTGCGCTTGCCCGCCAACTCGCTTGATTCAAATTTGAAATTTGTGTACATTACAAAAATATTCCACATCCGACGGGACTTGAACCCGCATATTCCAATCAGTACTTGGGAGCCTTTATCAATCTGGCTACGTGGTGTGTCACTTTACACTCTAACCGTCTAACTTATAAAATGTTAAAATCTTATTCAGTGAATAAGGACTTGTCACTTTCTGTCAGACGGGAACTGTCACCCGCGAAAACGGAACAAAACACTGTTTAACCATAATGCACTTATTCAGCGTTTATAAGTAATACGGTAGTATATTGACACAAGCTCATAGTTTAGTTGCGTTTAAACCAAAGCGAGATCCGAATTCCAATGGATATTGAGTTTACATGGAAACGAGTCGATACGTCATCAGTGTTGATTTTCCTTAAAAATAAAATCGTGTCAAGACCGCCGAGTTTTGAATGTGAGCATTATGGCGGTGGGCACAATAAAATACTGCGGTACCTACGTCGGCGTATAATTATTTGTTATAGTCGAACCTCGAAGCTCCGGCGCTCCTAGGTTTGACTAGTCAATCCTCAGTTCTGACTTAAGGTCTTAGTCAAGCCCAAATAAACGTTTTTCAGCCTTTGACTGAATTTTTGTCAAACCTAAGAGAGACTAATTTGGTCAGGCAAACGTCGAAATTCAGTTTCATGAAATCGGGGTTTCACCAGTCAAACTTCAATTAGATATTAGAATGTCTTAGTCTTGTTTGATTAGGTATAATAAAACGACATTTTTAATTTTAATGTTTATTGTAGTTTCATCTTACACACCCGCACGCTCAATGTACAAACATGAAATGACAAAATAATTTATCGGAACACCGCAAGAGATGCGTATAAAACATGTTACAAGTACAGTACAGGGGTAACAGGGTACAGGTAACCCCTTACCACAATCTTAATAGCGATCTTATTTCAATATTACTTTGACCTTTGTCTTGCTCTGTCTACTGTAGTAAGAGCGAGACAAAATTTGAAGTAATATTGAAATAAGACTGCTTGAACATTTATGGAACGGGGGCAGATCGACGTTTGTCCGAGTCTGCCAGTCGCTCCTAAGATCGACTAGGCAAAGCCCGAAACAGATAATTTTACTTTCGACGTTTGACTGAAAAGTTAGGAATTTCTAGGAATGACTAAAAATACTCAAGTCAAAGGCCGAAATTGGAATATATTTTTGCCCGAAGGCTTTGGTCAAACCTAGGATAAACTAGTCATTCCGGGAAGAGACTGCGTATCGACCTTTGACTATAATATAAATAATAAATTAATTTATAAAAATTAAACCGACTTCAAAACAATTCATTTAACTCGAAAGGGAGAAATAACACGAAAAATTATATCAAAACTGGGCGTCTACTTACGTACGTACATTAACAATTTTTTGAGGTCAGTGTCTATAGAGGAGTTAGTTGGTGATAGTTTAGGGCCTAACATCGACATCAAACAACGACAAGACAGACAGCGTAGCCGTAGTATTGGCTCCCATACTTTTCAATACGGAAGCTTAAAAATCATACAGCACTTTAACTTTATTTGCAAATCGTCAATCAAAGCTGTAACAACTGCAGGCCGCATCGTACAAACAGGGGACAATTAAGGCGCATGTGCCAGGTAGTAGCAGGCAGGCTGTCCATGCGGCCTGATCCTTATCGGCCTGTATTGCAGGTCGCGTGCGCCCCGCCTTACGGCCTTGTACGGCCTAAGTGACAAGATTTAAGAGGATATCGATGACTAGTAAAAGGGATTGGAATTTGTTGGAATGTGGTAAGAAAACGCTTTTAAAACTTGTGCTTTTCCCAATTTTTAACCGACTTCCAAGAAAAAGGTATTCAATTAGACTGAATGTTTTTTTTGTATGTTTGTTGAATGATTACTCCGCTAATTATGTATTGTTTATGCATTGTTGTGATCTACAGAGCGCATATTACTATTTTACTCGAATTCCATTGCAACTAAATATCATTTGCTTAAAGCTATACCTGAAACTTGAAAAACTGTTAATACTTAATAAAGGCAAATGCGTTAACCCCGCGAATCTAATACCTCGCTTATTCTAGCTAGTAGTGGTTTACTATTGAAATCAGAATCCTGCCATAATCCGCTAGGTTTGGTCCATTTGAGACACACAGTGTGCAAATTAAACTCGTATTTAGCCAGATTTTACAAGCATTTATTTAACTGCCAATGGTTGTATGTATGAACTATGTGTGTTCGGCATGTATCTTGGAAGCCGTCACGCCACACCGTCGCTCTAACATCAGGTGGGAGGTCAATCGTAGTCAATCTTGTATAAAGAAAGGTAAATTAGGACTAGGACTGGGAATAAATTAGGTGTTCATATGTATCTTTGATGACAATACAATAAAATGGTACTACGGAGCCGGAAGACGGCCATAGGAACTTCCTAACTAAACAAGATAAACCCGGAGAGTTTTGGCGGGAACGTCTAAGTAACGTGTTGTTGCTTTGTTTTATTTTCTTAAACTTGTGTTATTTTGAACATTAATGCTATAAAAATGGTGGTGTTTTATTCATTAAGTGTTCGATAAGGTGCGTGAGTGTGGGCAAGTGAAATAAAGCAGTAAAACGTGTGATTTTTCGTTGTCGGTAAAACTCCATAGAAGCTTTTAGTAAAGTCGCCACCACTTTACTGAAGCAGGACTCGACTTATAAAATGACTGTATACGTGATTTAGATTGTGACTAGAACATTTACAACTTGTTTTATTCAAGAAACTTGAAAAAATCCTAATACTTGATACTGGCAAATGCTTTAATGCGGGTCCAATACAAAAAAGAAGAAGAAGAAGATAAACCCGACTAGTTTGGGCTCGATTGATTTGTTTTGAGGACTACTTTAAAAGCTTGTTTTTTTTTTAAATTATTTATTTATTTATTTTTGTCGTGTAAAATATTTTACGTCGATAGTCTATAGATAAAGATATAATTTATTTGCATACAACACGAGAATTTTATACAACAAGTGCATAAAAGATGTTACACTAAATTTAGTCGCTTAAAATCATGTTGTGCCGATTAGGCGTACAAATGTCAGGTAGACAGCATCATTCACATGCGAAAAATTAAAAAATAATAATTATTATTATTTGTTATTAGATTAATACACAAACCAAAAATATCTATAATATGACAAAGCAGAAGCAATAAAAGATACACATAATGTCAAATAAAATTAACTCTTTGTCTGTTTGGATAGAGAACTATCCTAGCATAAATGGAAACTTACATAACGATTGAATAAAAAAAACATTAGAAATTTATGATGAAATAACGATGGCAGCGCCCTCAATGTGATACTAGTTTACTATCCGAACAGGCTTGAGACTCTTATAACTTGGACCATACCAGTAGTAGTGGGCAGGTATATAGATAGATAGGAAGGGCAATTATAGAGGTTGTGTAAAGTTTAATATAGGCTAATGTTATGCATCGACCGCCTTTACTACACACATGTACATATGTGTTACTCTATGTATGTATACTCACATATAATGTACATTTTCTGGGTGTTTAAGTATCATAAGTATGTATTTACGAAAAAAAAAGTATATATATGTATTCTATCAACCATCTAGTCCATAGTACAAGCTTTGCTTAGTTTGGGCTAGATGGCGCTGTGTGAAATGTCCTCCATTATTTATTTATTTATTGTAGTACGATGATGAAAATATTCAGTTGTGTGTTTTATAAGTAAAATAGAATTTATAACATTTTCATTTATTCAGATTTATAATTTTTTTACCGACATCCAATTTTTTTTGTATGTTTGTTCACTGATTACTCCGTCGATTTTGATGATTATTTTTTGTTTGGTAGGTCATACTTCAGAGGTGGTCCCATATATATTTTATCAAAATCGGTTCATTACTTTGGATTTTACAACTAAATAACTGACAAAATATCATCCAAGTAAACAAATTGCGTATTTTGAAGTCAGTTTTTTAAACTATAGTTATTTATGTATATTTCAGAGACAATTGTGTAATTAAAACGCATCAAAGAAACGCATCAACCAGATCCGAGATCCGTGACGTCACCATACAACTTCATCCAAAGTAAAGCCCCCTCCACACTGGCGCAGTAAACATTGACAGGTGCGGAATGTACCGCGCACGGCTAATAGTTCAAAACTCAAAGTTCCACTCGAACTGCGCAAACACTACGCCATCTGCCGGCTTACTTGGGCACGACAACCACCCTTTAATGTAGGGTGACTGGTTGGTTTCAATCGCGTAAAAGATGACAATTTAGACATAGACATAGATTTTATTGCGACAAAAAACATAAAACAGAAAAACACGTAAATAGTACAATTAGTAATCATATCTTAACTTTATTAGTAGTTACTATTAAAGTTTACGCTATGCAAGCTTTTCTCATAATATGCGCTTTCTAAGCGTATCATACTTGATAGATGTTAAGTGAATTTCTTAAAATAAGGAGTTAATTGGTTTCATCATGGCAAGCGTGCTCTGCAGTAGACTGCAATGTCGCTGAGTTGGCAATCAATGAGAACTCTTATGTTATATAATTTCGAATGTAAGACTCTTTGCTATTGGCGTTTATATATTAAGAAATAGAATTACATATTAATAATAGTTTATTAAGAATTAACTCTTTAATTCATTTCATTAACTGAATTAAGATAGATACTTTGTACAATCTATCATTGTTTTTTGCATTATAAGACAAATGCCAGTCAAGAATTAAAAATATTTAACTTAATCGCTAATCGAATCGAATTTAAAGTTTTAGGGGAGGGATGCTCTGTCCCTTTCTCGCGAAAACACAGTTTGTATTGAATTAGTATAGTGAAAATGAATCATGACGTCATCGTACGCGATCGTGTGCTCTCTGTCTAACATGAAATTAAAATGCTTCTATCTTTCTTATTTTTGAAGATATTTCAATTTTGTTTTTGTGGATTGGATCTACTTATGGTTAGCTTTTCATGACCAAATAAAAATAAATCATACATATTCTCTATTGTCGATAATCCCCCATAATCGTATAGTAGATCATCTCAACAACCAAACAGGCACTCTATATAAAGTAGTCTCGCTACGACTGGTGTATGCGTGTGAGCTTGTCTTGGGGCGGAATTGACAGCCACTAGGAGCAACCGCTGCGACAACATGGCGAATTTTATCGCTGTCAAACCACTTGCGCAGTGTGACCGTGGTTTTATTTGAGGCGAGTTATAGAGGAATCTTTCGGCCAATAGACCTGTATCCACGGTCACGAATAAATAAAAAAGTTATTAAGTAATGCGAACTACTTAACTACTAAGTATACTACAACATTGTACATGTTTTCTTGGTAAGCCGTGCGAACAACAGCGTATTAAGGGTTAAAATTTGCACCAGGAAAATTGGACAAATAAAAAGTTATTGTTGTCTCCTGACTTTTTACCTAACTTGCCAAGAAGAACTATTAGTATTCAGGTATATGAAAAGTAAATGTAGGAACTAAATTAAAATAATTACTATACTTGAATAGCTTATGAAATTACCTGAGTAAGTAGAAAACTTGATTTTATTTTGTAATTTAAAAAAATATAAATACTAATTCGCGGCCGACTAACTTTCACACTGCTCTTTTACATTGGTGTGACGTAATATAAAAACACTTTATTGATACAATAATAATACAACTAAAGTGGCAATGCGGCCAGCATGCTGGGTACGCTGCCAACTGGTAGTGGGTTTGAGCATTTGGATTATCTTTAGACCTTTATCGGTCTGGGGTGATCGATGTGCTTTTTGTGTAGTAGTTTAGTTAGTTGAGTCTGTATATTGTTGTGTTGTAGTTAATAAAGGCGCTTGCCAAATTAAAAAAAACTAAAGTGTATGTGTATACTCGTATATTTACATGAGAAGGCATGAGACAGGTACATAAGGTGGCCTTATCACTAATAGCGAATTTTTCGAGATAACTTAAACTATGGAGAAGGAACTAAAGTACACAAAGTACATGTTTACGGTGGTGGTGATATTACATAATAATAATAGCAGGTGTTAAAAATTAATAACTCGTACGGTTTTTATAGACAATAATTACAAATAATCATCAACACCTATTTTAAACTAAGGTAGTGATAATATCTGGATGATACACAAACAATACGTACAAATTGAAATCAGATATTTAAATTAACCGTTCAATCGTATGCCTGATCGGGAATTGAACCTATGACACCCGCTGGTCAAGTCACTACGCCAAACAGGTCGTCAATTATTACTGACATATAGTTTTCTTGTACCACGCCATACGGCCGCACATTCTAACTTATTAATTAACCAATAAACACTTATCTCTAAATAACGACTACATTTATTAACCCTGCAATATCTAGCAGGTTACCCTCAAGTGTTCCCAGCGGGGTCGCGTGTACCCCCAACCCTGTGGCGTGCTTGGAGTCTTCAGGGACCCCGCGGTATCAGGGGTATCCCCGTTTATTGCATCTCACCCCCGAGCAATGGCTTTGTCGAATAAAGTGAATGTTTAAACAATTTGCACCGCGAAAATGAAATGTTGTTAATATTAAGACTGTTTTTCATATGTAGAAATAAATATGTTATATTTTATAACTACACGTTTTTATGACTTTGTTAGTTCTTTTTTTAAATATAAAATACTGAAAAGTGTATTTATTAAAATAAGAGAAAAAATACGTTTTTATATTTTGGCGCCCAACGTGGGTCAAATTAAACTTTATTTATTGAAATGGTTATGGCTACGTGGTATCAAATCCATAGTTAAGGTAAATATATAAATTTGATAGATGGAAATATTATAGATAGAAATATTTATTAAATTATTTTTAAAGCTAAATTATTGTTTCAAGTTCAGGACTAGGTAACATTTTCCGCACCCCAAGTGACGACTCTGTGACCGTTTATAATAGTTTCACAGTACTAATAGTAGTACATATTAGTATATACTATAGATCGCTGAGTATATATTATGAAGTTGTCTATAGTTAAAATATAACCGAAGCAAACAAACATACCAACTGCTCTTTATGCCATCATTACGGCTAATAAACATTTCATAACATTTCTCATATCATTGTAACTCGCCGATGCGCGTAAATCAAAACCCGAAAATTTCACGCGCAACTAAATCAATTATGTGTGTTTCACAACACTGGCCGTGGGCATAGACAGGGACTCGCATGGTGAACAGATTAGTGGAAGAACAGATTCATATTGTCAAAACTTTTAATCAATCAAAATTACTTTTAATCAAAGGCTTTCGACAATACTAGGTACTTTTGACGGATGCTCTAGCGTTTTAAAGTAGTTTTGATTAGATCGTTAGAACAACTTTTTTTAATGTAGTAATAAGTTTGCTTGACCAACTCGCTTGATGTTAAGCGAAATTGCGGTCTACGATGGAACGAAACTTTTGACCAATGATTTTGAGTCAAAGGTACTTTTGACCAACCTGTCTAGTTCTCGTCTGTAGAAAATAAGAGGACACGCGCATTTTGTTCCTTTTAGTTTTCTTAGTGTTTTTATACATAATCGACGATTAGGGATAATTTTGAGCCAACTTTATCCGAAACTTGTCCAATGTGGCTATAATAAATACGTACGACATTTACGAAGTCGATCCCACCGACTTTCACAATCACACTCGCCTAATCGAAGCATTCGTTACTGCAAGATATTTAATTTTTTATCAGCCCTGTTTGTACAAACAGTCCCACTGCTGAGCGCGGGCCATCTTCTCATTTTGAGAAGGGTAAGGCCATAGTCTACCACGCTGGCCAAATGCGGGTTGGCAGACTTCACTCATCTTCAAGATCGTTGAGAACTCTCAGACATGTAGGTAGGTTTCCTTACGATGTTTTTTTTTTACCTTTTGACGTACCTTTTCCAGGGACCTGCGGATTGCAAGTCAGACGGTCTCCCGACTAAGCTGCCGGAAACTTCAACAAGTATGTCATCCAACGAACCGGAGGCGGGCTTTAAGAATATTAGCGCTCTGATTTGGAAGTTGTCTCTCTTATTTATTCTGTAATATTATATTAAAGGCGTAGTCTATACAATAGTTAGTATTGCTCGACTCCCGCGCAGTGATCAGTGTAGGGTAGGGCACAATGCTTGTCAGCTAAACGCCTGCGGTATTCCGGCTTACTGCTTTTATACAGAGTGATGGGGAAACTTATCGATTGAACTTTAGCGACATCAGTTTATTATTTATTTATTCGTCAATTTTGGAAGATTTTCGTTAAATGATATATAATTATTATATAATTATGCTTGGTTTGAATGGCGATCCTTTACAAAGAGTAAATGAAGTTATTTTTAGTTGGTTTTGTTGTTCAGTTAGTTGAACAAGAAAACTTCTTTAGTTATATTATTGACATTGAAAATATTAGTAAGCATAAACAACCGCTATATCAATCAATCAATCAATAACACTTTATTGACACCACATAAAGTATTAAGACAATAACACATAAGAAAATGGCACAAAAGGCGGTCTTATCGCTAAAAACGATCTCTTCCAGACAACCTTGGGACGTGTTGGAAAAAGTATTATATGAGAATCTATATGAGAATATCTAATATTAAAATGTTACACCATCATAATTATTAGAAACAAAAAAGTGAAATTGTAATTGTTTTACACCCTGTATAAGTAAAGCTAGGTCTACACCCGCGGGCCGACATATCGCTAATTCTACAAATTGAGTGACAGCCACAGTTAATAAAATCTGTAATGTTGGCCATATGTCGACACCCTTTGCCGGCGGACTGTTTTGCACTGATTTGACAGTTGTTATTGGGTCGAATTATACAAATGAACTTGCAATTTTCTGCTAAGCATCTGTGGAAAAAAAAACATTTGTATGTCGTTCATTTAATTTTATTTAATTAGTACAAAAACGCAATTGGTATGTAAATTTCATTCGAAAATAATAACAACAATGTTTATAATAAAAACAAAACTATTTCAGGCGTTCTATACTTTTAGTTTATTATTATTTTTTGTAATTTTAAAGTCTTTGGTGCCGAACACTGCATCGTCATTTTGATGCGTACTGCACAGAAGTGAAACTCTTTGTCACTTTATCTGTTTCCTGAGAACGACAACTTTGTAATTTTTAAGATTTGAGTTAATAGAGATGGTATGATAAGAGATGCCTACACCAAGTAGTGGGATTGAAATGGTTGTGGATGGTGATAATGATGATTGAACAGAGAAAGATCGACGTGCTCCATTTTCGGTCACCCCGTCGCATGCAGGAATACAACGATATGTTTTATTTTCTTTTTTAAATCACATTAAAATCAGTCAAAGTTTATTTCTTCCCCTACAATGGCTTTTCACAATAGGTTTCTACAATCCAATCTGAGTTTTAAAATTTTACAACTAAATCAACAGGTCGATTCAATCAGAAAATTAAATTAAAGTTATACACATTACACATTTGTATTTTCATTCCCCGAGACATGTGGGTGTTACCAACATAACATATTTTTTTATGTACGTCATCAGAAATTCTGAGACTTTGATACAAATACAAATATTTATTTATAACTCCATAGTTACAAGTCAATAGAAACACGTGTATATCACGTGTGCGTTTATAATAATAGAAATAAACTCATTGATAAAATATTAAATTAATAAAATACTTTAAAATTAACATTAATACCATCGAAATCATAGGATATCATTATTTTTCACAATTATTATAGTAAAAATTATTAAATAGCATTTTATAACATTGCTGGCAGTTCGTAGAATACATCACTGTCCTAAAATAATTGCTACCTAGGTTAATTGTTAGACGATGGTTAAACGGCGTTTAGACCTTTTGTATAATGAAATAATTTACAGAAGAGGAAGAACAGAACGTTATTTTCAATATTAAAAAAACAATGAGAGAAATGAAAAGCATATAATGGCCAGCCGTCTCTAAAGAGCTATAGCTTTCAGCCAGTCAACTTGTGGGACGGTGAATCGATCTAGGTGTTCAATTAAATGCCGGCTAGTTCAATTAACGAGAAAATGTGTCTGTTTGGTTACGACAATACGTTTCCATTGACAAATTAATAAAAAAAGTTAATAAGTGTGAAACCATTTTCTTTTCCTCTATTATCTCACTAAAGCAATACACGTAATACTTGGCTTATTGAATAAAACCGGCCAAGTACGAGTCGGACTCGCTCACGAAGGGTTCCGTCCCATTATCTATAAAAACGGCAAAAAAAATGTTGTATGGGAGCCCCTTAAATATTAATTTTATTTTTATTTAATTATTTTTAAAGTGAATAATATAAATTAATATTCTGTGAATATTTCAAGCAAAAACGAGCAAAAATGAACAAAAACGAGCAAAAAAACCACGTTTGTTGTATGGGAACCCCCTTAAATATTTATTTGATTCTGTTTTTTAGTATTTGTTGTTATAGCGGCAACAAAAATACATCATCTGTGAAAATTTCAACTCTCTATCACGGTTCATGAGATACAGCCTGGTGACAGACGGACGGACGGACGGACGGACGGGCAGACAGCGAAGTCTCAATAATAGGGTCCCGTTTTACCCTTTGGGTACGGAACCCTAAAAAGAAAAAAATCCCAGAAGCACTATTTATCGCAATTTTTTTTTCGAAAAAATACATTATATGAAATTGTGAGTCAATGCCACGAATTTTTATTTTTCGCTATGTATTTCTCAGATAAAAAGTAACAACTCGGAATGTTGCATTTATAAAAGTAGCGAGTTCAATCTTTCGCGCGTGTCACAGTAATTTCAATTGAAGCCCGCCCCTGCGATTCCCTCGACAAATGTACAACCCCTAAGCCTGTGATAGCGCAGCGGGGCGCGACCGAAAACAACGGGATCTGTATTTATAACTAAACCGTGCTTTGTGCGACGATTAGGAGCGTATTGTGCGAATGCACGGGCGCAAGTGTGGCGCGGACAGTGTGCACCGTGCCTTACTCCTGGACTGACAGCTGGGTTTCACACGCACACATGCTTAGGAATTGATGTAGGCGAAGCTGTATTGAAGCAGATACACTAATACAAATTATATTTCGAATAGTATCAAAAGAATAATAAATTGAAAATTATTGTCTGTAGAACATTAATTTGTGCAATTTTAGTACCCAGTAGTTTGTAGAATAGGATTCGTAGCAGTTTGTAGAATGCGTAGCAATTTGTAGAATTTGTAACTGTTTTAATGTTTTAAGGATTCTCAGAAATCGTAGCAGTTTGTATAACTTGTTAAGAATGCGCTCAACGCACGTAGATATCTCTCTCGCGCATCACAACATTTTTAAACATATTAAATCACTGGTTAGGGATATTATAAAAGTGAAAATTAGTTTATTTAGATAGTAGAACTACTTAAGAAAAAGTTTTTTTGTGACATCTTTTAAATTGGTTGAGGTGTAGGAAATTATATGTTTTTTAACTACTCGGTAGCCACTTTAGGTGATATCAAAATAAAACTTTTTCTTAAATATTAACATAAACAAAATCATTTCTCACTTTTCTATTATATGTTTAAAAATGTTGTGCTTTCGTCGTGTGTGTGCGTCGTGCGTGCGTTGAGCTCCGCCTTAAAACATACAGTTTGTGAATTTATAGCATTTTGTTACATTTATTGTGGTTTTTAGAATTCGTATCTGTTTTTAAAACTTGTAGTTAATTGTAGAGTTTGTAGCAGTTTTTTGTGATTCGTAGCAGTTAGAATTTATACTATAGAAATCGTAGTATTCAGTTTATTATTAGTAATTTTGTAGAATTTTTTAAATATCATAACAAATCTATTTTGTAGAATTCGCAAGGTGACTGGAGATTTCGTAGCAAGCTCATGTACTGTCAATGTCGTCTACAACAGCTGCACAAGTGTTCCTCCGTGCGAGCTTAGCAAGGCTAAACGTCGGAGGTCTTTATGCGAGTGATGAGGTACTGATGGGGAAAATCGCTGTTGCTTCACAATAGAATGGTGTGAATTAATGTTTACTGGAAATTTACTCCATTGCACGATATGTAGTAGAGAAATACCTAACTTTTTAACCCTCTATTAAAAGAAGAGTTGTAGAAGTTTGACGTGTGTATCTATGTATCTGTCTGTAACATCGTAGCTCTTAAAGGGATGGACCAATTTTGATCTCGTTTTTTTTTATTTGTTCGAGAGTATTCTTAACTGTCTCATCAAAATCAATTCAGCATTTTTATTACGTTATTTTTTATTAGTTTTCTAAACTTACTTGTTTTTAGGGTTCCGTACCTCAATAGGAAAAAACGGAACCCTTATAGGATCACTTTGTTGTCCGTCTGTCCGTCTGTTCGTCCGTCCGGGTGTCAAGACCTTTATCTTGGGAACGCGTGAAGGTATCGAGTTGAAATTAAAACCATATACGGAGATCCATAGTATCTTGCTGCAGAAAGAAAAATAAAATTTCTCAGTTTTCCGTAAAAAAAAGTTACAGCCGAATATGTCGTAAAAAACGCACATTTCGACACTCACAGAGGAATCAAAATAACCTATGGGGTACTTCCCGTTGACCTAGAACTCTGAAATTTGGCAAGAAGCATTGTGTTAGAGTACACATATAGAAAAAAATCCGAAAACTGAACATTTTTAATTTAATCACAAAAAAATAGTGTCAAAAACAATAATGCAAGGAATGAGGGCCCAAATTTTAAAGTGAATTAACCGTATCATGTGGGGTATCATATGAAAGAGCCTCATTAGCATAAGCTAAAACAGTTTTTTTACACATTCTTCGCCCCCTGCAGACCCTTCACTTCAGCTGGGAACCTAAGCTTTTTAGACGAATTTTGATTAAGTACAGAGTGGCCGCGCAAAGCAACGTTGACTGCCTCAAACGCCGGCGGTTTACTGACTACTACAAAATAAACGGAACGCTCGCTTGGATCTGACTAGAAGGCGCCGCTACTATAGCCCCACCCACTCGGATCCGAGTGGTGAGCAAGGAATGTGTTAAATATTTTTACGATGTATATTTTTCGGTTTATAAAAAAAATACATGATTTCCCCCTTTTATTTAGTTTGTACGGAACCCTCGGTGGGCGAGTCTGACTCGCACTTGTCCGGTTTTATTTCTAGCTTTTTAATAGTTTCAACTGTCCAGTTTATAATCAAATGTACACTTTAAGGACCCATCTCTCGGTTACCGTAAATCGGATGACAGTGCAATTTTATTATAGTATGAAACTGGTTTGTTATTGGAACCGGGAGATAGGGACTGGAAATTCTTGACGCAAGGTGGTAAAGCGCAAGTCGCAGAATAAAGCCACCCCAACACGCACGAGTGCGCCGCGTCGCACCGCCCGCGACCGTCGGCCTGCTAATGAGAGGTAATCCGCTACCCTCCGCATCACGCTGTGTTGTTTATTGCGCTATTAAATTAAAGCTTTCGGGCTGATTTCTGATGCCAATGTTGGATTCAATTTGAATTTTAACCGACATAGTATAACGGATTAGCAATTTGAAGTGGGGGTGGACAGGGCGAGTAACACTTGTAACTGATGTCCGATGGAGGCGAAGGCCTATGTAGGTCCAGCAGTGGACTTCTTGTGGCCGAGATGATAATGGTGATGATGATGACCGACAGTTCTTAGCGATTGAATTTACTGTATTAGTGGTAACATCAAATTTAAGATATATAAATAATCTAGTAATATAGTATATATTATACTAGTTTTAGTATAATTTATAATAGTATATATGAATGTTTTTATAATCAATTAGATTAAATAAAACCCAATTTAAGATTGATTTTAGTAACTTTGACATGTGTTTTAATGGCATATTTTAATTTTTTAATGACTATTTTTATTTTTCACTTATTATTAATGCATGCTGACTTCACCTGTAATTATTGTGACATTAAGCTGTATTTTATTTGAATGATTTTTTATTGTCAATGTATAGATGTACACAGTGTAGGTGAACTTTATAAATAAATAAAACTTCCAGTAAAACTGCTACACTTTACCGAAGCGCGACAAGAACTCGATTATGATTTATATTACTAAGCCGATTTTGATTAAATTTATACGGAACCCCCTCTGAACCCTACTGATCCTACCAAGATAAAAATATTCATCAACATTGGCGAAGTAATCAAAAATACAAACGAATTGAGGGATTCGATTCATTAGTAGGTACTTAATGTCAAAATGACTTGAGAACCTCTTTCTTTTTGGAAGTCAGTTAAAAAAATAAGATAAATCACGATATGGCTTTATAGATTGTAATTCAGTTGCCGTAAACTCTTTTAAACAACAATATTCACCTGTCAGTCTGTCAGTACTAATATTTATACTTAATACCACTACGGTGCTGTTTACGTCTTTTGAGATGTATTATTACGTAGAAAAGTACATTCTTATGAGCGTAAGACGAAGAGAAGTTTTTATTTCAGCGCCGCGTCTCAGCAGCTGAAATTAAATTTCAAATATTAAATTTGCTTTATGAAAAAGACACACGCTTCTTCGTAGGATATGAACGGAGACTTTCAGCATCTAATTAGGTATAATCTTTATTATGGTTTGTAATCATAATAACCACATAGAAAAATCGTTGGTATGTTTTTGTCAACACAAGTGTAAGCTTAGAAAACTCAAAAACCCCCGATAAAAAAGGCTGAACCGATTTTTATGAGACATAGCTAAGAACACTCCCAACTAGTTCACCTTTCAAACAAACAAAATCAAAAACGGTTCATCCGTTCGGGAGTTACGATGCCACAAACAGACACGCCAAACTTATAACATCCCGTCGTTTTTGCGTTGCGGGTTAAAAAAGAACGGGTAGCTTCAACTAGACTCACCGGATCTAAATAAATAAATAAATATTCTTGAACATTTTCACACAATACTATCTACGAGTAGCGCCAAACTTTGGGGCGTGCCTTATGTCGCCTCTGTGTAATTCACGGCATTCAGCATACTGGTCACGCTGCCAATCGGTTATAGATTTGAGAGTTTAGATTATCTACATAGTTTCATCGGTCTTGGTCAATTAAATTGTTTTCTTTTTGCCGTAATGAATCAATCAGATTGTTTATTTTTTAAGCCGTAATTTAGATAAGTAGTAGTTTTATTGTTTTGGAACGTGATAATTACTGTTTAATAAAAGTGAAACGTTAAAACCCAAATTTTTAAACAGATTTTGATTTTTTTTTAATGGGACCACCTTTGAAGTATGACATTTCAAACGGAAAAGGATCATCAAAATCAATTCATAATTGGCGAAGTAGGTACCTGTTCGCGTAACAAACATACAATAAAGACATACGGCCGTATTGAAAATCTCCTCTTATTTGAAGTCGGTTAAAAATCGACTGAAATCGGATATTGGGATCGTCAATCTTAGCTGAAGTAAATCTAGACCAATCAAATGCGAAAGCGCGTTCGCGAACCAACAATACACCAAGCAATTGTCGACAGCTCACCATATAGTGCAGACGTGTGACAACACAAACACAATTTAAATAAGAAACTGGACTATAATGATCGAGATTGTTTGATATTTGCTCAGAATGGTCGCACACGCGAGTTGCGAGCAAACACGGGCGCGGGCCGTTAGCTAGAACATCGGAAATAGACGTTGCGTGTTTTTTTTTGCTTGATGTTGGTATCATGTTTTTTTTTTTATTTAACAAATTTATTCTCCACAGACTCCAGGGTCCGTGCCTTTTATGAACTAATATATGCATTTATAACTATTAACATATTTTTTACGCGGTTCCTAACTATGGGCCTTATAAGGAAGCTCAAAGTCGCGCAACGAGCTATGGACAGGGCTATGCTCGGAGTCTCTTTACGAGATCGAATCAGAAATGAAGAGATAGGTAGGCGTACAGGAGTCACCGATATAGCACAACGGATTAGCAAGTTGAAGTGGCAGTGGGCAGGGCACATAGCACGTAGAACTGATGGCTGATGGGGCCGAAAGGTTCTCGAGTGGAGACCACGTACCGTCAAGCGCAGCGTAGGAAGACCAGCCACGAGATGGACAGATGACCTCATACAAGTGGCGGGAAGACGCTGGATGCAAGCCGCTTCCAATCGGTCTTTTTGGAAATCCATGGGGGAGGCCTATGTCCAGCAGTGGACTTCTTATGACTGAGATGATGATGATGACATATTTTTCTAAGTTATGCAAGAGGAAGAGGCATCATGCTTGAACATTTGCCATTTGTCGAGTTTATAGGTACATTGCGAGTTATTATCGCGCGCGGCTTTTGTTTGTATTCGTGTCTATTTTGTGTATGTGTGAGTAACGCTCGCTTGATTCGTCTGACACACGCAATGTGTATGTACACTAATGCTCCACAAATACTACATTTGAAAGCTTGAACGCGTTCATAAATTGCTTATATTTCGTAATCAAAATATTGTGATCATTCTCCCTTGACAATGTTTTTGATGAGCCATAATGGTGCTTGTTTGCTTGTTTGGTAGGCTTTAATGTCTTGATCTTATTTTAGGACAAACAGAATCAATATTTAAAGGTAACCTGATATTTCTATAATCGAAAATGGTGATTCTTTTCTCATTAACGTAAAAAGAAAAATCATGTTATAATTCGTCTGCTAAGTAATACCGGACTGCGCAAGAAAGAGGGTCATATTTTTCGAGTGTATGTATGTATATTTTTCGAGTGTATATATGTTTGTTTGTATATTACCTCCTACAGCCTAAACGGCTTGACCGACTTTGTTGAGCGAAGTGTCGAATCGTTAGATTCGTAGACGTAGACCGGAGAGTTGCTGAATTTTATTGTAATAATAAAATCGTAGCTACGCGAATATAAATAGGCGATTATTGGGAATCTAATTTGTTTGTATTTTCATATCATATTCGTAATTGCAAAGAAACCCTCAAGTTGCATGTAATCAATCAATAGCACTAAGACTTTATTGACACCACAAAAGTAATAAAATAATTATAGTTTATAAAACTGAAAAACCCGACTTCAAAATACGCAATACAATAAGCGACTTGCTGTTGCTGCTGCATTGCTCTACAGGCACTTTGATGATATTTTACTGCATCGATTTTGATAAAATCGCCTGTTGGAAAGCGAAGATGTGGTCGAAGATGAAGCACGCAGACTTAGAAGATACCCATTCACTCTGACCTTGAAAAGACCAATGTTGTAATTCTCAGGGAACAAAGAAGCCGGCAATTTGTTCCACTCTTTCGCTGTACCGATAAGAAACGTAGAATTAAACCGTTTAGTACGAATATTGGGTAAATCCACAATATATGGGTGGTAGTGTGCTGATTTTCTACTTGTTCTGTGGCAGAAAGGAGATGGTAAAATAAGGTCATGCAGCTCAGAAGCACATTCTCCGAAATGTATCCTGTAAAAAATTTACAGACTTGCTACCATACGGCGGTGTTCCAGACTGAGTAGTTTTTTAGTAACTAGCTTATCGTCACCAATGATTCGGACAGCACGCCGGTCTACCGATTCTATCAGTTAATAACAAAATACACACCTAAGGCACCAAAGGCGGTCTTATCGCTAACAGTGCTTCCAGACAACCTTAGGATGTAAGAAAAGTGAGATAGTGAATGGGCGGCGGTGGTGTAATGTGATCTGCTCTATACTAAAGGATTTATTTTTCCTAGACTATACTGGGAGTTCCAACGCCGATGCATTTATACATCCATATCTTTCTATTATTTTATTTCAGAAACCCGGCAGTGGTGGTGCGGTAAAAGCGTCTGCTCAGTCGGTATTTGGGGCGGTCACACACCTGCACAAACAAGCTCTCGATGAATTATTAAAAATTTCACCGCGATGTGGGCTGCTCACGCAGACGCGAGGCGACGCGGCACCGGTGTCGCACGGGAAATGTGGATAACCCATTGAGCTGTATGTGCTTAAGTACCAGAGGAGCTATCTGAAGCAAAATTATTATCACATTTTTTGGTAAAGTAAACAAAACAGAGTTACAACGCTGGAATAATAATTACATCGTTTATCTACGATTACATATACGATACGATTGATACTTGCAACGCAGAATTGGATCTATGGTGTTTTCTAGCCAGCAACGTCGAAAACACACACTTCACTAGTACCTAAGCCACTGAGTAAGGTGCGGCGCTCTCGCCGCCAAAGAGATTCTATAAATCTATATATGTATTAACATATCACTGCTCGGCGCAGTTGAATGTAACAAAGTAGCTACGAGTATATGGTATCTGCTCTCGAACGTAAGTACATACAGCTCAATGGGATAACCCTGCTATTTCACCTATGCTGTGATGAATAATTATAGTTTAAAAAACTGAAAAACTGACTTCAAAATACGCAATTCGTTTACTTGGATGATATTTTCAGTTATTTAGTTATAAAAACTAAAGTACTGAACCGATTTTGATAACATTTATATGGGACCACCTCTGAAGTTACCTATCAAACAAAAAAATAATTATTAAAAAAAAAAACAAAAAAAACAAACAGTCGAATTGATAACCTCCTTTTTTTTGGAAGTCTCACAAAGTATTATATATAAAACACTTTCAATTCTATTAAATTTCAAGCAGTGTCACTTATCAAGATTACAAAAGCACTATCTCAAATATTTTCAACGACTTTCAGCAATAAATAAATCAATTACACAAGCAAATAACAATTATCGGATAGACGCAACGAGCGCGGATCAAAAAGAGTGCGGACAAAAGATTTAAGGGGAGGGCGTGATCTCTGAGGAATAGTGCGTGTGTTTGCATCGCATCTCATTAAGGCGCGCCTGCGAGATTGTGTCGATTTGTTCGACCGTGAGGAGAACGAACCCTTGATTTTGTTACGGTTTTCGGGTATTGCAATGTAGTTTTTGTTGGATAACTTTGGAATTAATTATTTTGGGTAACTTTTTGATTGCATGCTTTTGGAAGAACTCATTTAGAATAGTATTATGGTCAATATATTTTTTTTATTCAACATATACTTTAACCTTTTTTTTATTTTATTGTAATAAAGTAAAAAAAACAAAACAAAAACCGGCACTTAAACACAGGTAGCTAAGTGATACATATATATTTAACATGAAATAGATCTATGTTTGCCATCTCACTTGCTGGTAAGCAATAATGTAGCCAAGGATGTATCATGTCGGTCTAGAAGAAATATACTCACTCTAACCATGAAAATTCAAATATCGAACGTTATTCTTAAGTACTATAATAACATAATTATACAATCTCATACGAATTTTTATTACGTAAAAAATCTTAACCCCGTTTTAAAAGTCACAAATAATGAAAAAAAGCACTTGGACGTTTTTGTATCTTTTTTTAATAGTCTGAAACGTATCTAAAATGTATCACAAGGTAAAACTAATTAGTTTCACTCACAATAACAACAATAATTCCCAAAGACACAACCATTACAACTGCACTAATAGCCGTACAAATCCCAACGATAAATGCCAACTTCTACAATACCTCAACATAAATCTCAGCTAAAGTCCCGCGCGAATCTGTCAGCATCAACGAATCCACATATAATGCCCCTTATAAAAGATTAAACGCGGGGGTGAACCCGCCCTTAACTATTACACTATCTGCGCCTTAACAGTGAAAAGGTCAGAACCAAATAGTTCTAACTCCAAACTATTTTGTTTTCGATTTGACATTTCGACTATAGACTATTTATCACTCGCCAATGTCAGTGTCACATGTCTAAAACAGCGTATGTCTATTGATGTTCATTTTAGAAGTTGCGTTTTGGTTTTGGACGTGTTTTAGTGTAAAATTTACAGTGCTAATTTTGTGATTGTTAATATTAGGAGGATAAATGTTGTAGGGTGTTATGGAATCATTCAAAGCTAACTTTTAGTGTAAATTTTCGTGTTCACAGAAATGGAAGATTATTATTGGGGCTTTAATGAATTTTAATCAATTATAATAAAGCACACCTTTATTTTGTGCGTTGTTGTTTTATGTTATACTAATTGTGCCCAGCGGTTTCACCCGCCTAGTGATTAAAAATGGTGATGATAAGATAAAATATAGCCCATGTCCTAATCCAACTCCAAAAAAATCACAGTGGTCAATTTTATAACGATTGATTCAGCGGCTGCCATGAAAAGGTAAAAAACAGACAGAGAGACAGAGATACAGAGTTACTTTCGCTTTTATAATAAGTATTAGCTAGGATTCGCGACGTTGAACCCATAACCTTTCCTTCCATTTCCTTTCTATCAAAAGGTTGCCTGGAAGAAATTGCTCAAGAGGATAAGGCCGCCTTTGTACCACCGAGATTTTGTTTACTGTTTAGTATTCCTCTTTATAATTGTGTCCTTGAATTGTAATGTTGGTGTACAATAAATATATATTTATTTATTATTATTAACCCAACGTGACTGACTGAAGGAGGGTTGTTTTTCTTTCGTATGTATATAATATATGTAATTCAGGAAGCTATGTAGTTAAAAGTATAGTAGAAAGGCTCGCCTGGTAATTAAACAGCAATAATTAAGCCGTTTACATACATACATACAATCACGCCTATTTTCCCGGACGGGGTAGGCAAAGCGTCAAATACCTTAAGGTATTTTGACGCCACATTTGACGGTTAGAAGGAAATATGGAAGGTATAAGAGGGTTAGAAAGGAATAGAGGGTAAGATGTAATATTGGCTTGCATTGACAGGGGGGTAGCCTATCGCCTACATAAAGGCCAATTTTCATAAATCCCTTCAATTAACTTTTAAAGTATGCCCGGCAAGAGAAGCAGCTGGGATATCCTATGTTTTCTTTCTTCTCCCAGTCTGGAAGAGTAAGCTATTTAACTGTGACAAATAGATACATGTGACAAGGAAAGCTCTCTCCGAATTTCGTGGCGAAGCTTTTAGGTTGTTTTGGCTTATTCCGTCAGTCAATCAGTCCCTAAAGACAAAACCTTAAACTTAGGTATATATAGATATAGATGGAATGGGTTAGTGTTGTAAAAAAAGTAATTTATTAAGTCCAACAAAGTCCTTCATAGATACTGATCATAATATATGTTGATTGTATTGGTTGCTAGGCAACATAGTGTTTATACTTTGAAGTTGTATCTCTAATAAAGAAATAACGTACAAAAATAACATCAGTTAGTTAATTTTTAACCACCGACTCAAAAAGAGGGGTGTTATAAGTTTGACGTGTGTATCTGTGTGTCTCTCTGTGGTGTCGTAGCTCTCAAACGGATAGATCGATTTTGATCTAGATTTTTTTGTTTGAAATAAGATTTCATCGAGAGTATTCTTAGATATGTTTCATCAAAAACACATCCTTTCATTCCTTTCTACAAGACTCATGCTGAGAACGTTGAAAGGATACAAAGACGATGCATGTCGGCCGCCTGTCGCCGTTTTGGTCTATCGCGCAAATATCCGACCTATGAAGAGCGTATTGATCATTTTAAGTTAATCTCCCTCGCAAGAAGGCGACAAGTCAGTGAGTTGCTATATTTATACAAAATCTCCAACTCGATGGTAGATAGTCCGTTCTTGCTTAACTTGATCAAATTCAATACTATACATAACCTTCGGAATCGTCGACTTTTCACCGTCCCCCTCTCATACAGAAATAACATATCTCGCAACTGTCCTGTCCCACGAATGTGTCGCTCATACAACGAACTTTATCGTAGTTGTGCTCGTCATAACGAACATCACAAATTAGATCTATTCGGAATTAGTCTCAATCGTTTTCGCAACAATGTTTATAATTCTCTGTAAGCTACGTACTTATCCTAACAATAGCTACGTGATTGTGCGATTTTATACTTGTTTCTTGTCTCAGTTTCATCTTAATTAAGTATATAGGTAAGCTACATGTATTATTCATCTACTTTTATATGTAAATACACTGTTTAATACCTTGCTGTGCGCTCTAAGAGTGGATTACGGGATCGACCACATCAATAGCATGTTATTAAACGCAATATTTCCTGTAATCTGTAATGAGTGCCAAATAAATAAATAAATAAAAAATCGGTTTACCCGTTTTCTTCTATCGGGGTTTTTGAGTTTTCTAAACTTATACCTGTTTATAATATTTTTTTATATTGAACAAAATACCTCAAGTTTTCTCTGCGTTATTTTTCAACAATAATTATGGGACCAACAGTAACTTGACTCTCTATACACCAATTTAAGAAACACAAAAATTGGTCCACAAATGACGGAGAAATTCGTGTTCATACATAAAAATATATATATACGAATTAATACCCTCCTCCTTTTTTGAAGTCGGTTAAAAAACCCACTATTTACCAAACAAATGCTTATTTACCAGCATCATTCATAGCGAGGGTGCGCTAGGGCGGGCCGCCCAGACCCGCCCGCCTAATTACTTATGTATCGCCCCTGGCCCACTAAAAACGGGTTAATTTCTATAATAAAACACCCCTGGCGAAATTAAACGCCATCTTCTACGGTAGATGTCATGAAGCGTTGGCTCATCGCAAAACTTGCTTCAAAACCTTGTCAAAGTGAAAATTGAGCTAGATTCTTTTTGTTACATATCGAAATTGTTTTTTTTTTTACTAAGACAAGGTTTTTAAATGTCGAGTTGCTTTAGGAGACAGCCCGTTTCATAATTGCAAAACGTTCTGTAAATACTAGAGTGCTAATTAATTTTTTACAACCGTTATTTCAGTTCTGAAGACAAATTAAAAGAGATAATTAATTGAGATTGGGTAAAGAATAAAATATTGCTTGGTAAAATTTAGTCTAGATCTATTAAATTATTATTATACTTGATAAAAAAAACGTCCAAGCACGAGATCTACCTGTACAACGAGGTTTCCGTACAAACAGTTTAAAAAATATAGTTACTTACTATATTTAAAGACATATGTAGATATATATTCACAAATTTTCATTCAATTTGGAGTGTATAACGCCAGCGGCACTCACGCTTGGCCGATTTTTATTATTTGTTGACTACCTGAGCCCCGCGGTTGCACTCGTTGTCGAACAGGAATCCATCATTGTTTTGGTATAAACTATAGGTCATGTATTATTCCACGTACCTAAATGGAGATATCTCAATATCGAATTTCATTTAAATCCGTTCAGCTTTTTTTGCATAAATTATGAGTAAAATCATATAATATTAGTGATAGTGATTAGTGAGACTTACTACTACACACATAGCCATCACTTTATGGCTTATGTGAATGCTTGAAAGTTCGAATCAAGTGTAACAAAATTTATAAATTCTTTAAAAAAAAACATGTTTCTATTAGGGCACTTTTAATTTTTTAAGTTTTTTGGTGACAAATACATTTCAACTAGCTATGTATTACATACAGTTCAAAACATACATCATTTAAAGGTAAGACAGACAGACTAACAGCGGTGGCTTAGTAAAAGACTCCCGCCCCATTGGATACGGAACCCTGAAGATACTAACACAATGCAGTCCTATAAAGCAACGTAATTCCAATCATTATAGATTCTTTGAATTTTTAAATTCCCTGCTTTGTCGACAATTTCCATCGTTTGATGTGGTCAAACGACTATTTCATAGACAAACAAATGAATAAACCGCAAAAGGCGTTGTAGCTTTTCCTATTAAGTAGAGAAGCTTTAGACCATACAATTTACATAAAAGAGTCAACCATAGACGTTCTATGCTTGAAGTCCCAAATGAAAATATCTGTGGTCGTGCATAAGTCACCGACATTGAATTGGCAGTGGGTACTCGATAACTTTTCGGCCCCATCGGCTATCAGTTCTACTTGCTATGTACCCACATATGTGGAGTGGAGACCACGCACCGGCAAGCGCAGCGAAGGAAAACCAGCCACGAGATGGACAGAAGACCTGTAACAAGTGGAAGGAAGACGCTAGATGCAAGCCGCTTCTAACCGATCTTTTTGTAAATTCATGATACGTGAAGCCTATGTACAACAGTGGACTTCTTATTGCTGTGATGATAATGATGATGATGATTTTCACATTTGCACATTCGAAATAACACAAGTTTTGGAAAATAAAACAGAACAACAACATAGGTATCTCTATGACGTTCGCGCCAAAACGCCAAAATAGATATGCACTTGTAAAGTTGACATAAAGCTCTAAATAAATAAATTGTTTACTTGGAACATTTTATGTAAGTATGACCTTCTTTATAAAAGTTAGACGATATCTTCCCTCGTCAGAAGTTAGGGCATCTAATCCGGAGGCAGCACGCGGGCTCACGGAGCCAGTCCTTATCTCACTCCACCAGACTTCTTGGGTTGCTGCGAACTTCATAATTATGACTTAGAAACTTATTTGGGTGGTTAGTGTGGTGTACGAGCTTTCGAATGAGTTTTTTTTAAAGTTTTTTTTAATGTCGATAGATGGCACTCATAAATATGACATTTATTAATACTCTTTGAAAGATGGTTGTCAAATTGTTTACAATTAACACATGAACAACAATAATCTTAGAATTTAGGCTAGAGTGAATACATCTAGATAGACGAGCTCCATCCACACATCGGCCACACCGTCAACAGGCGAGCTGGTGGTCAATCGTAGATTTATCTTGCGTAAAAAATATATACAAAAATACTGCAATTATTTCAAAAATTAAAATCTCTTCAAAAATTATTCTGACGATTTTATCATTTACATTATCATACTACTACTAAAATGGCGCCCAACCCCAAAGTGCGTCTTGGCCTCCGACACCAAAAGACGCCAGTCTCTACGGCTCTGTGCGAGTACACGCCAATTTTATAATATCATAATATATTCGATTTGTTCATCTGACAACAAATTATAACAGATTTTTTCGATCGAAATCTACACCAATTGTTCGATATAGACATAGACATAGACATAGACATAGACATAGACATAGACATAAATTTATTTGTGGAAGACACAACACCAAAAATACATACAATATAACAAAAATAACAATATAAGAAAAACTGTGTCCGCCACAAATCGGTTCCAGCTCAGCATACTGCTGGCTGCGTACAGCCGGCGCTGGTCTTCCGCTGGAACCGACGGTGACGTCACCCACGGCTAACGCACAAAATATATAATTAAAAAGAAATACAAACTAACTATAACACAAATAAGAAGACTAATACAAATAATATATACTAAAAGACAAATTAATTAAAAAAACATAGAAAGTAACAAGTAACAACACACTAAGTAATTTAGAATTAAGTATGGCAACAGAATAACATACATATAGACATACATGAAATATAGAACGATCGAGCCACCACCTAATAAAGAACAAAGGATTTTTTTAAGCCCCTCGTTAAATAAATAATAAAATACATAAATTAAAAAAATAACTGGCCAAGTGCGTGTCGTGCCATGCATATAGTGTTCCGTAGCCAATGCTGTAATCTAAAAGCGCTTATAATTTGGCGAGTAAGTAAGTACTATAAGTATATCAGTCTTCTGGTTCTCAGATATCTCAGTAGATACTAAATTTCAAGGCAATCAGTTCACTCGTTTGTTCGTAAGATGGTAACAAACAAATAGACCCAGACAGAATTTCTTTCGCTTTCATAATATAAGTAAGGAGTAAGTATCCCAATCCAACCTGCATTTGACCAACACGGCACACTATCACAATCAGAAGATAGCCTGCGCCCAGCATTGGACCAACAAAGCAGCCGATCAACAGTCGTTACAAAAATAAATCTCTGATATATACTCGAGACTTGAGATCAGGGCATCAGTGAAGTCCAGTGGTGAAATTTTGGAACTAAATTTGACAGGCGTGCCACTGTCCGGTGGAACACAGAATACTTTAATAGTATATATGGCCGGAATGCAATGGAAGCGCCGCGTCTATAAGGCTTGAGCGGTGGCTCGGACTCTACACTGCAATTCGCAAGAAAAACACGAGGGTTGCAACATATCAGTGACGTGGAGTGGAGTGGAGTGTTTCAATCTCGCACCGACAACAATGCACGAATCTGTCGCATGCGGCGTGCGCGCGACACGCGACGCCGGTAAGTATGATTTTCCTACTGCTAAAGGAAATAATTCATTTCGCACTTTTCTTTTTCATCCGATCTTTTTTAGGGATCTGTAGTATCTATGAGAACCTCTTATAGATTCGTCATGTCCGTCTCATTTGTCAGCATATCACGTACATTTTACTCAGAGACTGTCAGCGAAAATATCGAATTTCTCAAACTAGCGACTATTTTGTCAAATTACCAGTCTGTAAACTATAATAGAGTAGAAATTTCTCAAAATAGTCGCTAAATCGTACCAGCAAGTAGTGAACGAGTGCATGATAGTTCAAATAGCAGCCTTGAGGCCCTGTTAGCCGAAAATAATATCGACGAAACAGACAAAAAGACGTTCATCGACCTATAGATTTAATAAGTCATAGGTTGAAACAGGAAGGAAGACTCCTCCTCCTACTTTCCTTTCTGCGAGATCAAATCTGAAATGAAGAGATCCGTACTACGAAGGTCGCCGCCATATGTGGCAGTGCACACAAAGTACGTAGATTTGATGACCGATATAGGGCCGAAAAGTTCTTCAAGTTTCACTTGTGTCAAGTTTATTTATTTCGCATTTCTTCGTCATTCTCTAATTTCGTCGTCCACGTCATCGTCGCCTCTTCCAGCCGCTCTCACATTAACATATTCGTTTAATATGTCTGCGTGTTGCGCCCACACGCGCCCGTGTTTGCGACACGTGGCGTCGCGTGCCGTGTGGAGTGCCACCTACCATCACTAATGTCCTGATCGCTGTCTCGCTATATCCGCGACGTAATGAGGGTAGAATGCGACAAAATTATCTTGGAACTGCAATGGGGGAGCCACTGTTGTGTTTTCTTAGCGAAGGGGTAAGAAAGTTTTAGTTTTATTTGTTGCATGGGTTCGAAAGATAAGTTTGTTGAAACGTTGGAAATGAGCAATGGTTTATGATTTGCGGTGGTTTTATTGTTGGTGGATTGGAAAATTGGGTGTGATTGAGTTGTGTTTTTTCTTCTTTTTTTGGTTGACCTTTAATTAAAACTAACTTGGCTCAGATTCACGTGTGTATTGATGATATTTCAAGTCGGCAAACGTTTTTGTCAAAGATTCAGGATGTAAAATAGTGCCAAACGTGGACCGATATTGCTGAATAAGTAATATGAGTTAGTTTTTCTTTGGTATCTTTTAAATTGGCTGAGAAGTAGAAAAAAATATGTTTTTTCAATACTAAAATACTAATATCTAAATAAAACTTAATTAAATAATTATCTTATCTAAATAAAAAATAACATTTATCACATTTCTTATATCCCAATAAGTACAATTATTTTATATGCTTAAAAATATTGTGATGCGCGAGAGAGATACCTACTCGTATCTGCGCGCGTTCAATTGAAAGCAAATAAAAATAAATTATCGAAATCAGAAAATATTTGGCATATATAACAGTTTTCTACTGTTGTATAAAAAAATCGTAATATAGCTGGCGAACATTTCTGCAACAATTGTCGTCTTATGTGCGACGTGCGCTTATCTAGGTAGTCTAGTTACAAGTATAAGTTTGCAAAACTCAAAACCCGCGACAATAAAAAAGACTGAACCGATTTTGATGAAACAAAGCTTGCAACACTCTCCATGAAATCATCTTTCAAACAAACAAAAACTAGATCTAAATCAGTCCATCCGTTCCAGAGTTACGATGCCACAGACAGACACACAGATACTAACGTCAAAATTATATCACTTCTCTTTTTTGGTTAAAGGTTAAAAATAAATCCATTTGTATGGAGCAGATCACATTAAATGCACCTTAAGGGATTATTTGAAATTAGGAAAGGAAAATACTTAAAAAACATATTCACAATAAGCCCCGATTTTAAACTAGTTGCCCCCTCGGTTTCATCCGCGTAAGTAGTTATGAAAAACGGTGATGATGATGATGATGATGATGATGATAATTAGCCCGTATCCGTCTCCAGCTTCAGCTATGTACTATATTTAATAACGATCGGTTCAGCCGTTTGGTCAAGTAAAAGTAACAAACTTCGCTTTTATAAAAGCAATAATTGTGTTAATGTATTTCAAAACACCAATACTTTAATTTAAACAATAATTTTCCTATCTGTCCTTTACGACAAATCTTATTTTTACTGCACGATTTAGTTTGGGATTACAGTGCCTAGACTGAAGATTAGTCTATCAGGGATCACAGCGTGTGATCCCAATCCAAAGCGCATTCGCCAGCGTACGCGGCACTAGTGCCTTGACGAAGGCCGCAGACCCTCTGGCCGGTAATTGAAAGCAAACATGCATTGTTGCGGCCCGTATCAATCAGCCGGTGACGCGGGGAGCAAACACGGGGGACGCGCCAAGACTGGCCCCTAGCTCTAGCCTATAGAGGTGCGTACTGCGTACGGATGACAATATTTTGGGAATCCAGTTTGCCTCTACTATCACTAGTTCTACGAACAGTAGACCTCGCGAGAGACCTTATTTGCAGCTCACCTTGGGTCAAGTTGGCTTAGGAGGCCGTATCTAAAATTTTGGCCGATTTCGCAATTTTAAGTGATTTTACAGACGTTATTTCACGGTCAAAAAACATTTTTTCCATAAGTTTAAGCACCTTGAAAGATCAATTTTATTTTAATACATAATAATGCTGTACGTTTCTTATTATTATGTATAGGTTATTACATAAATAAAATATATTCATTGTATACGTTCTGTTTAGATAAGTTATTCTTTATTTATCTTGGTTCTCTAATCGATTCAGTCTTTTTTCATCTTCTAAATCACAAACAAACTGACAGACAAAAAAAAATTTGGCCAGTTGATGCAGAAACGCTTTGCTCGCTCGGTCAGCAAATAAATATTTTATAAATGGACAAAACGTAAAATCAAGAAAATTCAGCTTTAAAATGCTACAAGCACATCCAGCGCCCTCACTGTTACACGCAATCTCAAGTTGGTTGCCATTTCTCGACAACCACTTGACCAATTCTGTTCATTTTGACCATAAATTGTAATAATTATGTACTTTATCTACCTACCAAATATCATAAAAATCGGTTGCTAATTAATGCCGCAATAAACTTGTTCCCTTTTTATGGGAACCATCCCCATCAAAAAATCATTCTATAAAAAAATCGCCGACGGCAAAAAAAAAAACCATAGAACCTATACGCCAAGTTTCATCAAAATTGCTTCAAAATTAGGCGTAATTTTGTACGCGAGTACAAACATACAAACAAACAACCTGACAGACGAAAGAAAATATGTACAATGTATTTTCTTACTTCCTTAACTTATTCTCGTAGCTTAGAGCGTACAAATTGATCTATGTACTTAGATAAGTACATTCATTTGAGAAGGAAAATTCCTGACCTATTTTAAAGCGCATTATAAAATGTTCCCAAAACACACCGAATTTTCCAGTTCCGGGCCGTACTTATACGTTTACACAGCGTTTTAATTAAAATAATTTAAAATATAATCGCTTTAAAGCCCGTCTCGCTAACAAGGGAAGTTTGCGAATTTCCGAAACGGAGTAACAAGACAAAATAATAAAATATTAATAAAGGCGGGTAGACGGAAAAGTTCGGCCCGACAAATATTTGTGTTTCAAATAAGGAGAACGATACGATAGGGTTAGAGACTGTAGGCGGGACGGGGCCTCTTGTTTGACCTGCTTCTACATAGCTTGTTGCTTAAAAATCTTTGTCTTGACGAGGAACCGAATTATCGAAGGACTGGGATGTAATTATACAAATTATTCATTTCAAATGATTACAAATCTTAGGATCTCATTTCGCTTTAACGTTTTTAGGATTGCATAGTCAGAGGAACTCCTATAGTGTCGCTATGTCTTCTTGTCTGTCTGTACAGTTTATCTCAAAGACTAATCAACCCGGAATCGTACACTGCCGCAGTGTACGATTCCGGGTTGCGTAATTAAGTGGCCGGAGACGCACTTGTTTTTTTTGTAGCTGCATGTCACAGCGTTAATTGCGATCAAGAATTACCATTTTTTTTGTACAGAAAAGAGTCACAAGGAAGACACCCTCAAAATTGCATGCCCCTCAACATCAAGCAGTTGGTTTGCTCGTCTCATCACGCATAACAAATAACTTTAGAAAACGTGAAAAAATAAATTTAAATAAAACGGCTGCAACGATTTTGATTAAACATAGCTTAGCACACTCTTGACAAAAATGACTACATCAAAATCGGTCCATCCATTTGAAAGCTACGACGCCATATAGACAAATACACACTTACACATTTCAAACCTGTAACACCCTCTTTTTGGGTTGGGGATCAAAAACTATGGAAACAGAGTACGAGTCAACGTGTCAGCGATAAGGACAAAAGATTTACAGATTAAGTAATCCCATCAAAAACATAAAAGTAAATGAGAGCCAGGTTCAATATTATGATATATAACCTTAGTTGTTGACTTCAACGACAAAAGAAGTGAGATCTAAATGGGTGCCAAGTTCAATGGCCAGTCCTGAAATTTATTTATAGCAGCGTAAAATATTTTATAATAACTTCAAATATCATTTCTTCTTATGGAAATACCTATTATTTAATTATTTATAAGTAATCATCTTACACTATTGATGTGTGCTAAATATTCAAATTAATACTAAATCCCAGTTAATAACGTAATAAATACGAAAGCCGACTATATTCTTAGTTATAAGTATTAAAACTGATATGTTTTTACTAAAAAAAATTAAGGGTGGTATTCCACTGGTTATATATTCACGTGAAGACATTAAAATCCACATAAAGACCGGCTGTCATCAATTTTGATTGCTGATTCTTACATTACAGATACTATAAATAAGTTTTCCTAATAGAATCAATTAATTGAAAAATTATAATAAAAAGAAAAAAATTTACTAGTTTCGGATTGTTTCCTTTGTATTGACCCAACTACCTACCTGGATGCCAAATTTTAACTTTCTAGGTCATCTGGAACTGGGTTAGAATTTCGATCTATAGGTCAGTCAGTGATAAAAATGGCGATTTTGAACGTTAATATCTAAATAACCGTTTGAGGTGTGTTTATGAAAATTTGAGCACATATGTATCTTGCCGGTTTCAATATATGAGCCTTTGACATGTTTATGTGAAGTAGTTTTTGAGTTATGAGAAGGTCAAAAGTGTCTCCAAATGGTTCGAGATAAATATACACACGGTGCTGCACGTCAGTTCTGTTAGCTTGAACCTGGCTTGATACACTACCGCGTGTCTAGACAGTAACTATACGTTTTACTTACAAATATTTGACGTTTACAATGTTTACATGTGTCGAAAGTTCAAAAAAATTACCACGCGTTAAGAGACAAAACTTTTCTTTTCGTGACAAATGGGTACTCTGCTCTCTACCATGCAGGTTGAAAAGAGAAGTAGTTTTGCTTCTATAGTCTTCTCTTTCTACGTCCGAAACGGACCGTTCAGTTATAGTTCAATCACTGCTGGGCGCGGGCCATTATTGTAAGAAGGGTATGGCCATACATAGCCCACCACGCTGGCCAAGTGCGGGTTGGCAGACTTCACACATCTTCAAGATCATTGAGAACTCTCAGACATGTAGGTTTCTTCACGATGTTTTCCTTCACCGTTTGAAGTTGCCGGCAATCAACAATACGCACATAACTTCGAAAAGACAGAGGTGCGTACCGCGGGATTCGAACCCAGGACCAAATCGCAAGATCGCAAGTCGGACGGTCTCCCGACTAGGCTGCCGGAAACTTCAGAGTTACAGTTTCAGAGTCACAGACAGTTATAGTTGCCAATACAAATTTGTAAATTACCCTGAGTGTAACTCACACCGTTAGCAGTCGATTAAAAACACTGTTTACACCCGAGTTTCCCGATAAACAAGCTCAGTGTTGCCAGACGGAAAGTACCGTCAATATTTACCCCCTCTGTTCTCGTCTACAATACCTTGCAATTTGTTACGTTGTTTTGAAGAAAAGGCTGATAATTTATATATTTATGGCTTACTAGCTGTGTTGAACGGTTTTACTCGTGCGGTGATGAAAAATAGCGTTTATGATAAAAGGTAAAATAAACATTATTTTTTAACCGATTTCCAAAAAGAAGGAGGTTCTCAATTCGACTGTATGTTTTTTTTGTACGTTTGTTCACCGATTACTCTGATTTTGATTCTTTTTTGTTTAGTTCAGAGGTGGAGGTGGCGAATTTTATCAAAACCTTCAAAAGGTTCAGTACATTTTTTATAATAAAATAATTGGTAAAATTTCATCCAAGTAAACGAATTGCGTATGTTGAATTCGTTTTTTGTTTTGTTTTTATAATTATGTTTGTATCGGCACTACATTGTATCAAAATCGGTCGAGACATTTGGTCGTGGAAAAGCAAGAAACTCAGAGAATGACAATGAAATAAGGATAATCCGTACACAGTAAATTAGGTCCACGTTATTTAAGCATACTACACAGGAACGGAACTCTTTAACTCACCCCCGAGATGTTGGCATGTTTCAGGCCATCCTGGCCGCACCCACAAGCCAAGCGACGAAGGAATTATGTACCTTGATCACCGAGGTACTTCTGCAGCGCAAACGGCTTCTTCCCTTGCTATTGTTAGTTGTTAAAGTAGTTTGGTGAAATGTTGAGTTGTATAATTTCGTGTAAAACGGGGCTGACTTAATCGCACAGCGACTTAAGCCCCAAAATAAATACAGATTAAAAAAAAAAAAAAAAAACTTTAATTTTCTCTTTAACTCAAGGCTACAGTGAATATGTAGATATCTCCTAGATTTAAGTGTTCCATTTGTTCTCGTCTACATCTTTGCCTACTAGCCGTTGTAGTCAAACGTAGATCTATTTACTACAAAAAATATATATTTGTTCTTTTTACAGTTATTTATATAAAAAAAAAAACATAAACCATTTACTGTGATTTAGATAATTTTTACGTCACTATTGCCCATTATAAATAAGGAAAAATCTCAAACTAGAGATAAAAGCAGATGGACCACATAGAACTGAAAAATGAAGCTAACGCGTACGAAGTTGCGGTTGACTCTAAGGTACGGGGAGGTAATTGCAACTATCGGGAAAATGCAACTAATTTAAATAATTTCGTGCCATTTCATTATTACAAATAATGCCATCTAAGAAACAAAGCAGGTGGTGGTGGTTTTGTTTCTTAGACGGCATTATTCTTGATAATCAAACGGCGCGAAATTATTTAAATTAGTTGCATTTTCCCGATAGTTGCAATTACCTCCCCGTACCTTACATGTATATGTAAGTTTGTACTCGGAAGACTAAAACTCAAGCCGTAAAACGTAATTTTCTGAGAAAATTGAAATATTCAGAGTTTAAACGTATTACAAGTTCTCAAACTAGCGAAAAGTTTTTGTGAATTTTCCGCTAGCAGCAAGATTAACAAACTCCCGGAAGGACGCAAGGAGTTCGCTTACCTACTTCCCGCCATTAATTAAATTACGAAGCTTGCTGTAAACTTTCACGGGGCTTGTTTTCAACTAATTTTGCAACGAAATACAATGGTTTGTATAGACATCAATGTGAAACAAAAAATAATATTTATGGTACTAACCTACAATGTCTATTGTAGGTGCAAGGTAAGTCGACCCCATATGATTGGAGAAAGGCGCTGGATGCAAGCCGCTTCCAACCGGTATTTTTATAAATCCATGGAGGAGGCCTATGCCCAACAATGGACTACTTGTGGCTAAAATAAAGGTGATGATTGCAAAAATCTATCTCAAAGGAAGAGAAATGACGTTTTGACTTAACATTTTCTAAAGCATTTTATTTCATTTCTTCTAAATTTATTCAAATTTTCATATATTTTTTTATACATCAGAGATCTACGATTGAAAAAAAAAACAAATATCATGTCCAAATTCAAAATTAGATGGTATTTTGTGGGAATGTGGAGTAATCTGGTGAAATGTGTAATTATAAGCGGACTGCATCGAGCGTCTTCCTGCCACTTGTATGATAATCTTCTGTCCACTTTATGGTTGGTCTTCCTTCGCTGCACTTGCTGGCTCGTGGTCTCCATTCGAGAACTTTTCGGCCCCATTTGGCGTCAGTTCTACGTGCTATGTGCCCTGCCCATTTCCACTGAACCACTTGAACTTGCTAATCCACTGTGATATATCGGTGACTTTTGTACGTTTACGGATCTCTTCGTTTCTGATACGATCTCGCAGAGAGACCCCGAGCATAGCCCTCTCCATAGCTCGTTGCGTAACTTTGAGTTTCCTCATAAGGCCCATTGCAAGTGACTACGTTTCAGTGCCATATGTCATCACTGATAGCACACACTGGTCGTAAGCTTTCGACTTGAAGGACTGGGGTATGTTGGACGAGAAGACGCTTTTGAGTTTCCTGAACAAGCCAAGCAGAGTTGGATTCGACGATTGACCTCTCTCCCAAAGTCGTACCTGCCTAGTCGGACCTGTTTGTCCTAGGTAGACGTATTCGTCGACAACTTCAAGAGTGTAAAACTCCTAGCTCCAAATAAAGTAACTAACATTTTACTGGCACTTTACCGCCGCGACTTATTTTGCTTGACTGTCTTAAAAGCAACTGGCAAATATACAAAGCGTGAGAAGCCAAAATGCTTCTATTTTGTAACAGAATTACCACCTTTTCTTTGGTTGAATTATTCCAAAATATGTGTCATTATACTCGCAAAAAAATGCAATGCTCAAATATTGATATTTAGCGAATGCGCTTGCACAAACATTTAACAAATATAAGGAAAAATAATCTTTGTATGGTAAAAATAGAATCTAATTTAATTTGACAGCCCGCCTGTTAGTTTCTGCGCCTATTTCAAGGGTCCTTGATGTTGGCAACACATGACATGCCAACGACACCTCGAGTGTCGCGAGAATTTCAAAAACACGCTTTTGTATCTGTGGCTCTCTTTCATAATGTTGATACCTATTACTACGTGTAGAAATAGATATCACTCTCCCTTTTGCTCTCGAAACTGGATTATACTGCATGAAAGAGAGAAGAAACTGTCACAAAAAATGAAAGCAGTTTATTTTTATAGGATTCTGTTTTTGACACTTACTCGTATTGTAACAGAAGCTTACGTTAGGACTAAGTACAAATAATTTTGCAGCGTTTATCAACACAATTTCGAAACTGTTCGAGGTTTGTTTATTTTGTTGTAGAAAATCTTGATTGTTGGATTTAATCAGTCATTCATGCGTCCTAAAGAAAGACACATTGTCACGATAAAGACTTGACTAAACAAACTTATTTTTCTCAGAACTCTGACTACATTTTACGCCGAAGTTACATATGTATTATAACTATATTTTTTATTCACGGTTGACTACCAACTTGCCAAATGTCGAGTAGCTGCAGTCCTTGTTGGAGCGTATTTATATAAAATAAATAAATAAATATTTGTCGACATTTCACACAACACCATCTAGCCCAAACTAAGCAAAGCTTGTACAATGGAACTAGATGGCTGATAGAATACATATATACTTTTTTTGTAAATATATACATATGATACATAGAAACACCCAGGCACAGAACAAACATCCATGCTCATCACACAAATGTTTACCCTGGGCGGGGATCGAACCCACGACCTTTCAGTTCAGCAAGTAGACGTAGGTGCACTACCAACTGAGCCACAAGGCCAGTCAAATAAATATACTTATTGTGATTTAAAAATCTTGTAGATTATGTGTAGGTAATTAGGTATATAGAGACCAACTATATATCTTAAATTTGCGATGTCTTAATCATTAACGGCCTTATCGGAAAACGTTACTTAACTTTGATCAATGTCTCAAATTCTGTCTTCTTTTCGCAAGCGGCATTACGTGTCAGCGAGAAGTTGACAAAATGTGTTGAGCATTTTTCAAATTTGAGTAACGTTTTTTCGCGTTAAGTATTCCGTTGTCCAGGGTCTGAGAAAGTGAAGGAAAATTTTCATGATGTCAGCAAACCTCCATAAAAGCTTCCAGTCATAACTATTTTTCTGACATACATAGATACATAGAGACATAACCCCGACTTATTTTTTTGCTTAACTCTTACTGTGATTATTATTTGATTCATATTTAAGACTGCAAATACTTGAATATAGTGAATACTTACTTAACATTGGCAAATATATAAAACTTGCGATGCCAAAATCTTAGAAAAAAGAACCTTTAAGCTAATTACGTAGGCATGTACTATATACCATAATGTCACCTACATAGGGCAACGTGCGCACACCTACTAACTGATAACGTGAACTAATCCTCATATAAATCACGGGCTTGTAAATTTATGAGCCCGCTGAGCACTTACGTACATAAATACGTAAATTATCATGACATATGCGCTTAAAAACCAAGCACGCACGCCTCTTAAATTGCGTAGGCGTGAAAAAACAATTTTATGAAAATTGTATTTCGTTCAATTTTATTACATATAACGTTGCCAATAAAAAAATAAAAACACGAGCTATTTAGGCTTCGAGAGACTTTTTTATTCAGCCTAACAGTTAAGCAAGTTTTCGTTTCGTCCAGTACCGTGATCGTAAACGACGATGTTGCCGAGGATGGAGCATTTTGATCAAGATTAGAAGATATCTATACTATTTAGCCTTGATAATGCCAAGATTTTAGTTTTCAGGAAACAGAAAAGCTGTCTGGAAGTTCCACTCCTATGCAGTATGAAATCCTTTAGTACGGCCTTATAAGTACTTTTAAAACATACCAAAATGAAAAGCATCGAAAACAGAATAAATAATTAAAAACATAAAATGACATTAAACGGTTCCAATTTCAAACGCTATTGTCCCGCCAACACGTGGCGGTGTTGTCATATCTTGTATTTTTCTTTTTAATTTATTCCCTGCTACCGGCCAGACGCGATATTATTATTCAGCCCCTCATTCACCTTTCTTTGGTCTGACAATAGGAGCTACGGAACTATGGAGCTGGTATAATACAAGACATGTCCGAAGAATAAAGGCCTGTAGAATGTTGGGTGAAATATGTTCCGCGTTCATTCATTGTGTTACGGATGTAAAACAAACTGACATCGAATGTAAATACTATTGTTGAGTGTTGTCATCCGAAAATAAAACTCATAATGGATATCTAATGGGTTCGGCGATGAATGGATCGCCTTGCCTTCCGTGACTTGACCGATTGCTTAGTTTTTGATAACCTGGACAAATTTGGTTGCATGTTATTTGATTAATTATAAGTTCTAATACTTACTAATATATTGGGGTCAATTGTCAAAGCAACACTTAACTGTTTTTTTTAAATAAGTAAATTCGAAAAAAAAAAACATTTTTATTTAGTCAAGAAATTTTCATTAGTTTAATGTTGCCTTAGATTTTTTTATTTTTTTTGTAATAATAATAATAAAACTTTCACAAAAAAAAATGTTGTCTGTAAAGTGGGTTTTACGGACGATAGTATAACGTAGCAACGTCATAATAAAACATTGATGAAATGATGATGATGTAACGGGACAGTGAGCGTAACGCGTAACGGGACAATGAGTCATACTTTTTCGTGCGTGCATCCGGCGTTCATCGATTTATTAGACGTTGTCACGTCAATAATAAAAAATACGCTTTTTCGTAACCTCCAACGAACTTTTTCCTAATAGTAGGTGTTTCTAGCAAATACTAATCCGATTTTAATAGTATTATTATAATGAATGCGCATTTATAACCTTTAAAAGCGACTTTCTCACAAAAAAACGTGGACTCAAGAGCATATCAAGCATAATTAAATGTTAAGTTAGACTTCAAAAATTGCTCTTCTGAAGTCGGGTATTTAGTTTTTATTTTAATATGGATACTTTTTTTATTCAGTGATATTTATCGCTCGACTAACAATTTTGTTTGAGGCTACTAAGATACGGTCTACGATGGAGCAAGTTTACTTACATGCTTCACTACTTCTATTTCAGCACTAAACACACAACCGTAAATATAGGTTTTCCACATGATTGTGTATTTTATTGATGCATATTCAAGTAGGTCTGGCTGTCCGTTTATACACGGTGTCACAAATACGACTCGGTACTATAACAAACTACTTTCCATTTGCACTTTTACACTGTAAATCATTTTAAGATCACCCTTAGCGTAATAGAAATAAGAGCTACAAAAATAGATGTAGTTTTTTATTTTATTTCGTGGTATATTCTAAAAACGGATCTTCAGTTTTCGTTGCCTAATAGGAACCCTGCGCGTGAGTTGAAAACGGTTTCATTGTTCTCTAACAGTTTATGATAATACGCGTTGTCGTATTTAAATATTATTAAACACACATTTTTATTGGAAAACCACACTGAGTCATATATTCGGACATTTAGAGCAAGGTGTGACGTATTTGAGACGCCGTCGGTCGATAGTAGATTCTCTGTATCGCTCATGCGCCTTTTTAACCGACTGCGTGAGAAGGAAGGTTGTGTTTTTCAAGTGTATGTAGATATATTTATATGTAGATTATATTGATAACTCTTTATTAAAAGACTACATTGTGCAAACATATTGAAAAATGACATTATTACTATAACTAAACTTTCATTGTCAATTCTTTTATGTACCTATATGTATAGGTATATGTATCTGGGTATGTATGTATGTTTCTATATGACAGCCTACAGCCTAATCGACTTGACGTGCAAAGTGTCGATAGATTCGTCTTCGCACCCTGAGTGTCATGGGTTATAATTTTTTTTGTAATAATTAATACATCTCTCTACAAAAAAATATTATTATTTAGAGCCTGTTCCGTCCCACTGCTGGGCAAAGGCCTCCCTATCCTATTTCCATTCTTCTCGGTCTAATGATTTTTGTGTCCAGTCTTTGCAGAATGCGTCTATAAATAATTAATTATTATACTTAAAAAATACAGCCGAATTGTAAAAAAAAACAAATCGGTAAATATGACGAAGTTTTGCAGTAATATACTTAGCAAAAAAACACAGTCGAATGGAGAACCTCCTCCTTTTTGAAATCTGTTAAAAATAGATCATTCATAGTAGTCAGGCGTTCTGCGACGGTTATTTTTTTTTTATTTTTTATAAAATGACTATTATTTTCACAATTTTTATGTATTTGACAATAATAGTCAAAAAAAAAAAAAAAAAACATGTTATCGTTGAAAATATTGAGAGTATAATCCTATATTTTTTTTAACTATACTTTTGAAAAGCTAAAATATGACGTCCAAAACTTTATATGGCAGTGAACTGCTCTCGTCACTCTGACATATTTATCAATTTCATGGTATTGCCGTTTATTGGATAAAAACATCGTTATTTGCGACGTACTCACTCTTTTATTTACGAAAATAAAGCATTCAATATTGTCGGCGTTACCCGCCTCTTTACTTTGAATCGAAACTTTAACATCCGTAACGCAAACACAAGTGTACTAACTCTATATCAACAAAACAACTAAACTGTACCTGTTATGCAGACAACATTTCCTTCAACTTCCTGTACCGACAAAGCTTCAACATTCGACACGCCCAAATCAAAATATATTATCGATTCGAAAAAAGATGCTGGCAACACAGATAAAGAAAAAAATTGCATCGGTATTCGCACAATCAATCAAGCGATAAGCCAATAAACCTCAACGATGCGCTTTTGAATCGAGAATTCGATTTTTGAATCGAGCATTGTTGGAAACGGCCGGCGGCGGCGCGATGCTGCCCTGCCGAATTGCACAATGAAAGGGCAACCGGAAGTGCTAGTGTCTGTCTCCAGTGAATGCAGGAACTATTGAGGTTGCATTGGAAACGTCAATGTTGTCGCGTACGGTCGGCAAAAGGAGGTTTTATGTCAAAGATCTTTGACGTGCTAGTTCGAGAGTTGAATTAATTTTGGAACAGTTTTGACTGCTCGGATAGGTGTTGTCTTAAATCAGATTGGATTAGGTTTTATTGGCATAAACAATTAATCTTCATTTATGTGTTTATAGCGTAAACAGCCCAACCAAAACTAAATAGAGCCTGTATTAGTTAAACATTGATAGACGACCGCAGCTTACGCGCGGTTGTATGTAAATCGCATATAATTAAAATTAATCTTTACTATTCTGCCAACCTTACAAATCGTATATCTATAAATGCGATACAAAAAAAAATTGTCTAACAATACAACGCCCTCTATTCAACTTTGAGTCTGGCATTGTGTCGCGCCGGAGCGTAGCCAAAAAAAAGAGAAAAAAAAACGGGGTTGCTATAAAATTAAACATGCCATAAAAGGTGGAAAGTAATAATGAAATATGTATAACACGGGTATAATGTTGTTAGCCCTGTTCAGAATGGCCTTTCCGATCGTTTGACTTGTGCTTTGTGTGAAATTGTGCGTAAAATTGGTGGAGATGGGAGATTTATGGTGGGAAGGTTAATGTTGATGGTTTTGCTAATTATTGGGGATGAGGGTCACAGTCCTTTGTTGATAAGATGTGTTGAAGAATGAAGAACAACTTTCAGAACTTAGAACTTTCAAGTTTGAAAGTTATAAAGAAAAACCCTGAGTGTAGAGCTCGATATCTAGTTATATTTGGTATCTGCTATACTAGGCAGTAAATTATATTTTTAACTCCCAACCCAAAGAGAGGGTTAGCAATTAATTTATTTTCACGTGACGCCAACTTGATGTAATGTATGACCGGAAAGTCGGAATCAAACGGACACGTTTTATACAGCTGGGTAGGCAGGCAGTTTATGGCTCCTTCCATTGTGATACAACTTCCTTGATTAAAATTTAAAAAAATGTGATACATTTCTCTAATTATAAGCTTAATTAAGAGCCTCCTTGAATTTTACGAATTGTTTTTTAGTTTGAAAGATGTTATAAAAGGAGGTTAAAATGGTTTTGTCGTTTCAGCAATGAGTTCCAAATTCAGAATTTTACACAATATACATTTTCCAATTTCTTTGTAATACATAATCTCATTTGTTCAAACTAAAATTTTTTGATAATCCGTAATAATAAAAAAGGTAATATCGCACCTAAAACAAAAGTAATAAATGAATATTTAAATAAAGGCCCAAGTAATGTGAGATGGACCAACCAGCTGGTGAGACGGACCATCGTAATTTTTACCAAAACTTTTACCCTGAACTTTAGCCTTTCTTTTAACCTGCCAGTTAAAAAGAAGCGTTGAAAAAACTTTTAATATGCTTAATTCTTACCGAAACAACTAAAGAAAGTGTTTGCTTTCACAATCATTCACAGAAATCAGGATTAACTTTGATCTCGGCTACTCAATAACAAAATTTAATTCGATTTTGACCTCTATCCCCTACACAACAAAAGTTATGATTGTTAATACAGCTTTGCGGCTTTAAATGTTTTAAAATTAATGACATTGACAACTGTACCATTTCTCAATACGTTTTAATTTTTTTTATTTCCTTACTCTAATATTTGTTGTGAAAAGGTTCTAAAAATTTAATCTAAGATGGTTGATACTGTGATACAGAAACATAACAAGTATAGTGTACGTAGTAGTATAGGAGACACGCTGTGACGTCATGACCATTTTAAAAATGCAATGCCCCCAAAATAATAAAAGATAATCAAAGATAAGATGAGGTAAGAAAAAATTAAACTTTGTTATTTGAACATCATTCACAAAACAAAAAAATCAATAACCCGTAGATATAAAAAAATAAACATAACAAGTATCTTTGTTCAAAAACAAAATATCCGACTGCAGAAAAGCAGTTTCTGCAGTCTAGTACGATTAATTATGATTACGTTACGCTTGATATGCTGTTGAGTGTACGTTTTTTGTGTGAAAGTATGCGTAAAATCGCTGTAAAAGATTGTAACCACTTGTATACTACGAAAAAGTTCGTTGGGGGTAAGGAAAAAAGGTGCGTTTAATTCGTACACCTTCAGTAACACCAAGCGTTTCCTAAAATGGACAATGCTGTCTCTTTATTTTGAAATACGGAACTCTAAAAGATATAATTGTAGTTAAAAACCCTGAAGCAACTGACTTCAAAATACGCAATTTCAGTTACTTGGATGACAAATTTCAAGTTATTTTGTTATAAAAACCAAAGTACTGGACCGATTCTCATAAAATTCATGTGGGACCACCTCTGAACTATTACCTACCAATAAAAAAAGAATCATCAAAATCAAGTCATAATTAGCGTAGTAATCGTGTAAAAGACATACAAAAAAAACAGTCGAATTAAGAACCTCCTTGTTTTTGGAAGTCGTTTAAAAATGGCCATTATTTATATGCCACGTTATAAAAAAAATGTAAAAAAGTTTTTCTATCATTTCTATCATTGAGTATCATTGAGTATAGAGTTTCTATCATTGAGTACATATTGAGTAAGACGCAAGTGCGCGTTACCTTACAGAAAATTAAACCGAAGGTGCAGCGACAGTATAACGCGTACAAAATGTATGTACCTAATATAAAGCTTCCATTATTTTTAGAAGACGGTTTATGGCCTGAGGGAATAACTGTTAGAAAGTTTATAGAGTTTAAACATAATATTTATGATTTGCCACACAGATAAGAGAATTAATAACACTAAGTTCGTTAGTTTTAACTGTCACTCGATTAAGAGCTCCGTTGAGTACATAAGAAAATTGTGTAAAACTGCAGATATTCTTGCGCTACAGGAGACATGGCTCCTGCCGGACGATATTCCTTATTTAGGAGAAATTGATCCAGATTTCGCGTATGTTGGGAAATCATCTGTAGATTTATCATCAGGAATTCTCAGAGGTAGAAGTTATGGTGGCGTATGTCTCATGTGGAGGAAAAGCGTTTTTCGCGCGGTATCCGTCATCGAGTGTACGAGTGATCGTATTGTGGCAGTAAAAGTAGTGTTAAATGATCGCGAGTTCTTAGTGATGTCAGTATATATGCCTACAAATAATATTGAAAATTTGGAGACTTTTATAGACTTACTTGGCCAAGTTAGTGCAATCGTAGAAACTAGTAATTTAGATTCAGTGTATACCCTTGGAGACTTTAACGCTCATCCCGGTGCTTTGTTTGGTACGGAGCTTTTGAACTTTTGTGCCGAACAAAAGTGGGCATGCGCAGATATAGAATATCTCGGAATAGACTCAAATTCGTACACATTTCTGAGTGACGCACATGGGACCACATCATGGTTAGACCACGTGATCACAACAGAAGTAGCGAAAAAAACAATTCTACATGTAGACATAAAATACGAGATATCGTGGTCAGATCATTTTGCACTGGAGGTAACATGTGATTTAAATATAGTAGTGCCTAAAATTGAACATAAAAGCTCCGTGCCGGATAGTGCTGTCTGGGGTGAGAGGGACCAGGCACAAACTATACAATATTGGCAAATTTGTTCGACTAAGTTGCGTGACATAGAATTTCCTTCTGAATTACACAACTGTGCAGATGTATTATGTAATAATTTAGATCATAGGCATATTATTGATAGAATGTATACTACTATAGTTGACACTCTTAGAGGAGCTGCGTCTGAAAGCTCAAAAAACAGTAATAGTAAATTTAAGAAAAGGAGAACAGTAATAGGGTGGAACAAGCACTGTAAGGAGGCGCATAGGAATGCTCGACAAGGGTTTCATGAGTGGGTTCTACATGGTAAGCCTACATCGGGATTAATTTATGACAGAATGAGAGAATCACGGAGTGAGTTTAAAAGGAAACTGAAGTGGTGTAAAAACAACCAAACTCAAATAAAAATGGACATTCTTGCGACTTAGCATACATCTAAGAATTTCAGTAAATTTTGGAAAGAGACTAACAAACTGAATCCTAGGTCGAGTATTCCTGTGAGCATTGAGGGTGTTTGTGACACTGACCTTATTGCCAACATGTTTAAGGAGCACTTTCAAGTACATTCACCATTAGAGCCAGGGAAAACAGAGGCCAATACTGCTGATGCAGGGATTGGAGAACCAATTGTGAGAATTACGGCAAAACAGGTGACACGGGTGGTGAAGGACATGAAGCGAGGGAAATCCCCCGGCCATGACTCTCTGAGCATCGAACACCTGCAACATGCAGGTGTTCATCTGCCGAGGGTGCTCGCCATGTTCTTTAACTTATGTGTGGGACATTCATACCTGCCTGAGCCCTTAATGAAAACCGTGGTTGTTCCGATTATTAAGAACAGGACAGGAGATGCATCCAGCCTCGGCAACTACAGGCCCATATCGCTCGCAACAGTCATTGCAAAAGTATTGGATGGTGTGATTGAGATTCAGTTACGGCAACATATAAAGTTACATGACGCCCAGTTTGGTTTTAGACCTGGACTATCAACTGAGGCCGCTATATTGAATCTCAAGCACACCGTCCAGTATTATACAACTAGAAACACACCTGTCTACGCTTGTTTCTTAGATTTATCTAGGGCTTTTGATTTAGTAGTATATGACAGGTTGTGGCATAAGCTGTCGAGCGATACGGACCTGCCCTCTGAGTTTGTGTCTCTCCTAAAGTTTTGGTACGGCAATCAAACAAACACTGTGAAATGGTCAGGGTCTTTATCCGAAGTGTATAGGTTGCAGTGTGGTGTAAGACAGGGTGGCCTGTCTTCACCGAGCCTCTTCAACCTGTATACTGACCGCCTGATCCGTGAGCTCAGCAACGCCGGTGTTGGCTGTTCGATAGACGGCGTGTTTATCAACAATATCAGTTATGCGGACGACATGGTGTTGCTGAGCCCATCGATCAGCGCCCTCAGGAAACTCATAGGCGTCTGCGAGCGTAATGCGGAGGCTCACGGACTCAAATACAATGCCCTCAAAAGCGAACTCCTGGTCTTTAAAGCAGGTTCTAAAACGTATGACACTGTCCCAACAGTCACACTAAGCGGCAGTGTCCTTAAGAAAGTCTCGCAATTTAAGTACTTGGGTCATTGGGTCACTGATACGTTGGCAGATGATGTTGATATAGAGAGGGAGCGCAGGGCTTTATCAATCAGAGCGAACATGTTGGCTCGTAGGTTTGCACGATGTACTGCACAAGTAAAGGCGACACTCTTTAGAGCGTATTGCCAATCCTTTTACACGTGCAGCCTATGGGTCAAACATACGAAAAAATCCTTTACGGCCCTGCGCACTCAATATAATAACGCTTTTAGGGCGTTGATGGGGCTGCCATCGTACTGTAGCGCATCAGGAATGTTTGCCGAGGCGCACATTGACGGATTCGCAGCGATCATGCGCAAATGAGTCGCATCCCTGATGCGCCGCTTGCGGGGCAGCTCCAACATCTACCTACAGCTGTTTGCGTGGCGTATGGATCTGGACTGCCCAATAATGCAGCATTGGACCAAAATCCATCTTGAGCATTCCGGATCCAAGCCGAAGTTTAGGTTAAGATAGCATCTGTACGAGTACTACTTATGACATTTTCTTTTATTTTTATTGTTGACATTTTTTATTATTTATTTGACATTTTAGTTAATTGTATTCTAATTTTTTGATGATTTTTAATGATATTTATTTATTTGTGTTTTTAAATTATTCATGATTATTTTATTTGACATTTTTTTTTATATGTATTTTTAATGGATTTTTTAACTATGGATTAATATCTGAAATAAAAAAAATGAATGAATGAATGAATTGATGACGTCATTGCGTGTCAGCTCGATGTCTCAGTGCCGTACCTGTTATGCTTGTACCATGGTCGAGGCTATATATCTGACCCTACTTTCTTACGGCGTCGGATGTAGCGAAGCCGGTTCATAATTAGTGTTAATCAAATAACGTCCTCTTTCCCGCCAAAACTGGCTGTTTCACTGCCACGTGGGCTATGAACACAGGCCACTTTTTGCTTTCATCCATCATCATCATCATCATCAATCGGCTCAACCCAGCAACCAGTGAAATTTCAGATTATTGCATAATAAGATGTATTTTTTTTTTTTATTATTATTCGAGGTAGGGTGGGAGGCCATGGGAGCCTCCCTGTCACTGCGACCCTCGCGGATCTATTGTAACTTCCCTCCTAAGGGTTACAGCACCTCTCCCAATCCCAGATGTGACATAAATCTCACTAGGGACTTTGGGGCGGAGGCCTTCACATCCTCAGGGTAGAGGATAGGTCCTCCCAGGAGCTGGCTCCTCTGGTGGTGGCGCCACACACTCGCAGAGGACATGAATGGGTGTTTCATCCTCTTCGAGGCAAAACCTACACTCAGGGTTCTCACCCAGCCCCATTCTGTGCAGGTGCTTATTCATTTTACAATGTCCCGTTAGGGTGCGAAATAAGATGTAATATCCAGTCTCAAAGTGATGCAAAGCGTCTTGTGACTCTTGACATTGTATTGAATTGAATCGAAATGTTTTTAAAACAAGTACCTACAGTCGAGCCCTAGTCACGTTTTCAGTAAAGGTACCTAATATTTTTTTCCGGCAACATGGAAAAACCTATTTACCGCTTTATTTTATCCATCCACAGCCGTGCAAGTGATCGAACAAGTGAGCTAAAATAATTTCTTGTATATTCTTATGACCAGGGCCGGATTTGGAGTGTGGAAGCCCTGGGGTAGACCATAATTATTTTCCGAATAAAATAAATATTTCAAACCATGACTGAATCATGTACCTTATTTTTATTATGGTGTCAATTGGTGTCAATAAAGTGTTTTTGTATTGTATTGTATTTCATTATTATATTAGCGCATAATAAGTATAATAGTTTATTCCAAAAAAACACGCTTAATCTTATCAAATTATTGTATTGTCATCGGTCCTTGACAAAGTTTCCGTTACATACTAACATACGTATGAAGCTAATAAAAGCGAATTAAAAAGTAGGCCCGCCTGCCTTGTCCTAAATCCGGCCCTGATACATGCAAACACTCAGACACAGAACAATCATCCATTCTTATCACACTAATATTTGTCCTGTGTGGGAATCAAACATACAACTTAAAAGATAGCTTACTATCTTACTAATGGTAACTAAGCTAGGGGGCAATCAACAAATTCTGTCAACTTCCGTCTCAGTTACCTATTACATAATATCTATTTGCTACCAGAATGTGACCCTTAGAAAGCCTAGATATAAAGCTAAGATTACACAAAACAGGCCTAGGATATAAGAACATGTCGTCCTAAACCAACACGATGTGGGAGTATAGCCTTAAATAGATGTGGCTGGTGTCTGTGTAAATATGATTTAGTTACCTAACGTGTACCGGAAAATCTTACGGGCTTCATAGGATGGGCAAACTGTGGCCTGTTTGGATTAAATCACGCTGGCTTGCTACTTTTGGTGATAATTTTGGTTGGTTTTTGTGTTATCACCGTTTTATTAAATAAATAAATATAAATATTTGTGGACATTTCACACAACGCCATCTAGCCCACACTAAGCAAAGCTATGGAAACTAGATGGTTGATAGAATACATATATACTTTTTTTTTGTAAATACATACTTATGATACATAGAAACACCCAAACACAGAACAAACATCCATGCTCATCACACAAATGTTTGCCCTGGGTGGGGATCGAACCCACGACCTTATAGCTCCGGAAGCAGTCGTACTACTACTGAGCCATGAGGTCTGTCAATTATTATTATTTGCCTCCATTGAGAGATACAGAGTCACAATCGTATAAAATTTACAGAGTTTACGCCGACTTTTTACCCGACTGCGTAAGAAGGAGGGTTATGTTTTTCGAGTGTATGTATGTTTGTGTGTAGGTATGTATATTTCAATATGATCGTTATTATTGTTTACTGGAATTATTGCATTTATAATCTTTTACAGCTTTTTACGCATACTTTCTCACAAAAAAACATACACTCAACAGCGTATCAAGCGTAAGTCTAAGTCCAGTATAGAGACGCGCGGGTACTTACCCCCATTATTTTCGCCAATGGGCTTTTTTCGTGACGATACCTGTACTTTCGCGTAGCATTTCTGTCATAGAGTAATTAAAATATGCGAAAACAGGAAACCTTATCACTTATCATTAATTTACACCTATAGCTTTCATCAGCGAGTACAGAGAATTAACTCTTGTCAAGATAAACACTATCTACTCCTTCTGGTGGAAAATAACTGACTTATTAGATCATTTTCGCTGACAACGTTGAAAATATGGTGCAATTTACATAGTATCGTCGAGTGGTAAGGATTCAGTATTTTTAATTACTGATAACGATATAAGGCTGCCAGAGGTGTGTGAGAGACGTGGTGCCAACGTGCTTGACAAAATAGGATATTAAATGCATAAAAGATAAAGATATAGATAAAGATAATTTATTTGCATACAACACGAGAATTTTATACAACAAGTGCATAAAGATGTTACACTAAATTTAGTCGCTTAAAATCATGTTGTGCCGATTAGGCGTACAAAAGTCAGGTAGACAGCATCATGCACAAGCGAAAAATAAAAAAATAAAAAAATTATTTGTTATTAGATTACAACTAAAACCAAAATATATAAAATATGACAAAGCAGAAGCAATAAAAGATACACATAATGTCAATAAAATTAAAATTTGTCAATTAAGGGAGCAATGTCGTATTTTTATGGTGAGGGATACGGTTTCAACGCAGCGGAGGAGTCCCGAGAATAGAATCCCGAGCGTAGCGAAGTAGTCGTAAAATAGTTCGCTTGAATTCAGTTCAGCAGGCTCCGCGAAGTGAAGGGAGGTTTAGTAAAATCCTAAACAAAGAGATATTAAATTCCTGTTTTTTTTTTGTTTCCGATGAGAAAGTATTTACAACTATAATGTACTTACTCTGTTTTTCATTTACTATTTACTCAGAAGAAAAACAAGTAATGGTAATCTCATGGCGATGAATATTATTGAAATGAAATGTAAAAAAAATATAAAAAATAAAAAAATAAAACGCTTAAATAAATATTATATAATTTTAATGAAAACCAAAAATACCTATCTATTACAACTTTATTATTTTGACCTAGTTTAATAATGACATAATTAGGTAAGTATAATTAGAATAAAATCGGGTACATAAAAATCAGTGAAAATTGTTAACAAAACAAAACGCTAATGCAATGATGATACATTTATCCGAACCAAATATCAAATATTTGCCATAAATGTGGCGGCGCTGTTTGCTGCCACAATAATTTCTAAGTCTCGACAAATTAATTTAGACCATTGCTTCAATACGTTTAAGTAGTATCAATAAAGCGAGATGATATTGGGACGTACAAATAAACAAGTAAGCATACACAAGTGGAAACTGTTTCTATTTCTACAAACGTATACGCTTCGAAATGCCAAGAAACTATGACATGCCGTCGTCACGTGACATTTCGTTAGCAGTTGTCAATTCCATACTTTACCATACTTTTTTATTCTACTGACGTTTATGAAATTAGAATGCCACTTGTCTAACCCCCTAGGCCTATTTGAATTAGTCATAGTTTATTAAAAAAACAATAGTTATTTATTGTACTAGGCTGGAAAGTTGTATTTTACCGTCGAGTGTCTGACAGTTGAATCCAGAGCAAGCGAAGGATTCTAGGTTTGAACCACGAACGCAGCGAGTGGTTCTAGTGTAGAATCCTGAGCGTAGCGATGGATTCAAGAAGACACGAGATAAAATAACTTTACAGCCGAGTGCAATACAAAAATTTTCATCTTAACGTAAGTTAGGTAACGGGCGAGGGAGATAGGCTTTTTAAAAAGTACAATTGAGAAGTGTGTTCTACTTGAGAACTAAGTCGAGACTGATCTTTATTTTCTCACAGTTCTTTTTATATGTAACTTAAATAACATAAGTGGGTATTAATGCTAAGGTTACTTAATGTCTATCTCCTATGACAATAGGGCAATAAGGTTTCCTATTAAAGTCTACATGATCTCTATTATCTACTTATAACCAGACACCGTTGTGGAATGGTGTGGTTACGGCGACATAACTCCTCCCCCCTTAAGATGGAGGCGCATCGAAGGCTGCGGGTGAAGTTGGAGTTCTTCATCTTCAGGTTGTTCTGCCGAGATTTGCGCCGATTTCCGGGGTTTCCACCAAAACTTGTCGACGGCTGCTCCTGTGACTGCTAGGAATAGTATGACATATAGTACGATTGATGGCCAGCTTGGTGTGTTGGGAATGGTGGTGAAGTCTTCTTCCGGGATCTTGATTTCCTCTGCTTGGTGCAAGACGTGCTTCAGGTTGTCTAGTTCTGTATTTTCCAATTTTATTTTTATCGGGGAAATTTTGGGTGTTTGGTATGCGCGTGGTAGCGGTATAGTTTCTCTGACGTTGACGTATCTCTGGTGTGTCGTTAGTGTTTTGTCCAAAATTTGTACTTTACAGTTGTTATCTGTTGTTACCAGGAAGACTCCTTTGTTGCGTTGATACTGTACGTCGTTGTTGCAGATGGTCTTCATTACCTCTTCATGCTTCATGATGACTATCCAGCTGTTGTCTTTGATCTGCTGTATGATGTTGTCTTCGTACGTGGCTGTGGCATAGGTACAGTTGTGCGGCTCCTGGTGTTGTATGAGCTGAGCAATACAGTCGCTTGAGTGCTGCAGTGGCTGCCAATCCAGGTGTGTGCAGATGACGTTGTCCTCCACGATTTCGGTGCATGGCTCGTGGGGGTAAGCGAACTCATTATTTCCCAAGACAAGGAAAGGATTTTTAGGGATAAGGATGGTGTTGTTGTCGTTAGGGATGGAATAAAGGTGTAGGAGGTTATAGGGCTGTTCTGTAACTAGTGGTATATCTAGTATGAAGTTAAGTGTTTCATTAGTACTATAAGCTTTTACTATAATGGCTTTTTCCCATAAGTGAATGTTTTCTAGATTTGGGGGAAAAGCCAGGTAACTATTGACCTCGTTTTGGATGTTGTTTAATTCTTCAATTAAGTAGGATGGCTCGATAATGCTAGGGTGCATCTTTTTCAGGTGAGAAAATGTTAATGCGTTTTCTAATGTTTCTAATCTATCGTAGAGTTGTTGAAGCGAAGTCTCTATGTTACTAAATATGGTCATGGTTAAGAAGTCTGTTTCAAATTCGGTGCTTTGCTTAGAGTACCTATCTATTGCAATATAAATTTCTTTTTGGTTATTTTTAATGTCATTTAAACTTTTTTCGTATTCTCTCATAAAATCCTGCATGATACTTATTGTCTTTCTCTGATTTAATTTATTGTTGTTGTTTGCCAATTGAATTGCTTTTATTTCGTTATCATACTTAATTGCGTCGCTTTGGTCTAAGTTTCCTGTGATGGCTTTTACTATGGAGCCTAGTCCATCTATTAGTCCTCGTTTATGTCTATATATTGACCTAAAACCTATGTTTTCTAATCCTAGGTACATTAACCTATTTTCTATAATATCGATAAGATAATCAATTTGCTTAATTATTGCTACTGAGCTGTTCTGCTTCAATCGCATAGTATAATAATTACTACATATATCTACGTAAACATCTCTTAATCGTGAGGTGTTATAAACTACAGCTAAGTGGTACGTGTCTGTCTGGTACTGTGCTCTTGCTTCTGTAAGCACTAAAATTCCGTTATGGCTATCTATTGGCTGTATGATTGCTGCGGTTGCTGCGAGTTGGAGCACTGCGGCGAGGGTGATTGCGTTTCTGAAACATTTTCAGGTCGCCTTAGTAAACGGAAGTGGACTCTAATTGTTTTTGCGTTTACATGTTTACCTACTATTTCGGCTATTTGTTCTGGGTGGATGCGTACTATGGTATAAGGTCCTAAGTATTTCGGCTCTAGTTTGTTGCTCCTTGCTGTTTTAGCAACTTGCTTGTAAACAATGTCACCTACTCTGAATTGTGCTCTCTCTGTGTTTCTATTTGCTTTTTCTATGACCTGTTGTTTTTCGCTAGCTAGCTTGTTGTTTATAAGTTTTTGTGTGTTTTCCATTATTTGCCTGTGTTTTAAAACGTATTCTTGGTAAAATTCTTTTGGGCAGTATAATTCTAAAGGGTTCCTACTGTCCGTGTGTCCGTATAGTAGCTCAAATGGTGTAAATCCGGTTGCTGAGTGTATGCTGTTGTTATAAGCTATAATGGCGTATTTCATAGTGTTTATCGGTTCGTCTTTGACTGTTATTCTGTGAATTCTAATTATTTCCGCTAAGGTAGAGTGTAGTCTTTCTATTGGTGAGTTTGAATTCGGGTTGTAGGGAGTTGTGAAATGTATGTGTATATCGTGCATAGCACAAATTTCCGTAATAACTTCGTTGTCGAACTTTGAGTCTGAGTCTGTTGTTATTCGTTTTGGTACACCTATTACTGAGAATATGTTGAGTAGAGCTTCAGCTATATGGATACTGGTTGAGGCTGTGAGTGGCATAGCTTGTGCATATTTTGTAAAATTGTCTATTATTGTCAAAAATGTTGTACCTCCGCTACTGTACAAATCCATGAACATATGTTCCATAGGTTTGTGTGGAGTGTCTGTTAGGGATAGTGGCAACTTTAAAGGATTGCGCTCATACTTGCTTTTCAGACATTTGTCACATTTATTTATGAATTTTTGTATTGTTAGCAACATTTTTGGCCAGTGGTAATTTCTGTGTATGTGTTTGTATGTTTCCTGAATACCTCTGTGTATTGTTTTACCTTCGTGATATTTTCTAATAATGTCTGTTTGTTCTGAAGTGCTGTCTATAAGTGTTACTCTATTCATGCATCTAATTAATTTTGGGCCGCGATTACTGAAAATATTTTTATATACTTCACAAAATATGGGGTAGTACTCTTCGTGATGGAAATAGCAATGAAATACTCTATTCGGGATTGTATTTTCTTTTAGGAATTCTATAATTTGTTCCTTTGTATTGTTAATGGGGATCCAAACATCTTTAATTATAATTTTGCCTTTTGATCTGTCATCTATCCTGTACGTGTCTCCGGGTGTTTTTCGTATGTGAAATTGTTTTAACTGTCTGTCAATTGGGTCATTTATTTGTGGTATTTTGTCTTTAGTATTTTCGATATTGGTTTCGGGTTGTGATGTGGAAGTCTGTGGTACGTCTTGTTGTTCCGGTATTTCTGGTGTGATGGGCATATCTAATAGTGTTCTTATATCTATATTTGCTAAATCCGGGTCTATAGTAGATGTGCTTGGTTGTGGATCGTTTGTATTCGGGGCAATGGTACTTTCATTGTAGTGTAAAATTTGTACTCTCGATAATGCATCTGCATTGGTATTTAATTTTCCTTTTTTATACTGTACGTCAAAATTATATTCTGCAAGTCTCAAGCGCCAGCGTGTGAGCTTGGAATTAGGATCTTTTATGGACATGAGCCACGTGAGTGGGCGATGGTCTGTGTAAATTGTGAAATGTGTGCCATACAGGTATGGGCGGAAGTATTTGGTAGCCCATACAATGCTTAGTAATTCTTTCTCTATTGTGGAGTATTTTTGTTCTGTGTCAGATAGTGTACGTGAAGCGTATGCTACTGGTTTGTCTGTTCCTATTTGTCCTTGTGACAAAACTGCTCCTAATGCTACGTCTGATGCGTCCGTGGTTAAGATAAATGATTTTTCGAAATCTGGGTACTGAAGTATAGGTGCGTTTATGAGTACTTCTTTACATTTTTCAAATGCTTCATTGTATTCTTTTGTCAGTTCTATCTTACTATTTTTCTTTAGACATTTTGTTAGTGGTTTTGTAAGTTTTGCGAAATCTTGTATAAATTTTCTATAGTATCCAAGCAGTCCCAAAAAGGATTTTATTTCTTTTTGAGTTTTAGGCAATGGGAATTTCTTTACTGCTGCTATTTTGTCTTCGTTTGGCTGAAGGCCTTTGTCTGTTAAGGTGTGTCCTAGGAATTTGACTTGTTTTTGTAGGAATTCTGATTTATTAAGTTGAATTTTGAGGTTGTGTGCCCGAAATCTGTCAAATACTTGCTTGCATTTGTCTAAGTGTTCCTGTAATGATGTGGAATAAATAATTACGTCATCTAAGTACGTTAAAACATTATCTAAACCTCGTAACATTGAGTCCATAAGTCTTTGAAAAGTACTCGGTGCGTTCTTAAGTCCGAATGGCATTCTGAGGAATTCGAAATGTCCTCGGTCGGTTGTAAATGCCGTTTTCTCTACGTCTTCTGTCTGCATTTCCACCTGATGGTATCCTGAGGCTAAATCTATTGTGGAAAAATACTGTGCTCGTCCTATTTTGTCTAATATGTCGTCTATGTTAGGAAGTGGGTATTTATCTTCGATTGTTTTCTCATTAAGTTTTCTGTAATCTATTACTAGTCTATATTTTTGTTTTCCTGTTGCATCGATTTTCTTCGGGACGATGTGTACTGGGCAAGACCATGGGGAACTACTTTCTCTAATTATATTTTGATCCAATAATTGATTTATTTGTTCTTTTATTTCTTGTTTTTGTTTTGGGGCCTGTCTATAGTTTCTAACAAATATAGGTTTGTCGTCTGTTAGTCTAAGTTGATGTTTAATTTTGTGTGTGAAAGTTAAGGGTATTTCTTCGCAATGGAAAATGTCACGGTAGTTATAACAAAGTTTTCTAATTTCACGTTCTTCTTCAGGATTCATGTGGTCTGTTCTTAGTCTGTTCAGATTGTTTTTTAATAGTTCATCCAATTTTTTTGTTTTATTTTTAGAGTGCATAGCCTGTGGTGTTTCTTTCTTTGTAAAGTTTAGTTGTTGTAACTTTAAATGACAGCTATTTTTGAGTCTAATTTGTTTATCTGATGTGTTAATTACTGTAGTTAAGGCGTTACCGTTTTTTACTGAAACTATTGCTGGTGGGAAAACTAATCCGCTTTTTGTTGTAGTACCTTCTGAGAAATAATCTCCTTCCTGATAGTTACACAAGAGGTTAACTACCTTTTCGCATTTTGATTCTAATTTTGTGTAAGATTTGATGTCATCTCTAATGGGGATGTTAGCCTTATCTGTACGAAGTTGCATGTTTTTAATATCTATCCTGCAGTTCAGTGGGACTAGAAAGTCGAGTCCCAATAAACCTATAAAATCCGAATCGAAATTAAAAATTAAGAATTTGTGGGTTATTTCTTCATTAAATATCCGTTTAGGTAATTTTACGTAAGCTACTTGCTTGTGTTTGGAAGTGGCATGTGCTGTTTTAATGTAATGAATTTCATTTTTAATTTTAATATTATTTCTTTCAATTGTTTTCAAAATTTTTGGTGCTATTAATGATTGAGAGGCTCCAGTGTCTACTAAAAATCTACCTCCTAATTCGCTGATATAAATATAAGGGAGGCGACTATAATTTTGAATGCTGTTCATAAATACTATATTGTTAGGTTTCTTTCTATTTCCTGAAGAAAATTTTCGTCTAGATCCTCCTCAGACAGATTTTCTTCGGGATTTTCCTCGGAGGATGATTGATCTTCATCATCATCATCTATTTCTTTTTGGAAATATAATCGTTTTTTGTTGGATTCCGAATTTTCCGCGTTTTGCTTCTTAAACTGATCTCTTTTTTTAAAATTGTTCGGTTTGTGTTGTTTATTGTTATTAAAATTATTTGCAGGGTTTCTAGACTTGTTTTGTTGTATGCGCCTAGCCCTGAGTTTGGCTTCCTCCTGTTTTGCTGCCGTAATGGCTTGCTCCAGAGTTTTTACATTTTTCAATCTAATTAAGATGGCTGTTATTGGGTTTAATTTATCTAAAAAGGTTTCAAGAGCCATTTGTTCGTAATAAACACGCTTTACAGGTTCTAGTGATATGAGAGTGCTCATTATGTTCTGTATTTTATCTCCATAGGCCTCTAAGGAGCTATTTTCCCTATTGGTCTGTATTAATTCTTGGACAAGTTGTAATTCTGATCTATATTCACCGAATTTTCTTTGTAAAGCCTCCTTGACGTCTGACCATGTCTTGGCGCCAGGGCTTTGAGATATTGCTTCAACAGCTTTACCTGTTAATTTATTTCTTATAAGGCAGGTGACGCTAGGATCGTCCCTGCTGTTTGTTATTAGGCTTAAGGCATTTTCTACACCCTCTACATAAAATGCTAGAGTTCTTCTATTTCCGTCAAAGCTGGGTAATAGTTGTGAAAATGTGGAGAGGTCGGTAGGTACCGGTTTTTCCTCTGTAAAGGACCTTTCATCGTGGCTTTTCCTATCTTGAGACATTTTAACTCTTGATCGAAAAACACAACAAAATGAAAAAATCAGCAAAAATGCGTGTGCATAAATGTACACCGCTAGGTTAATACCTCGACACTAGAAACACCAAAAGTTGGATTATATTGTGCCAGGAAGAGAATAGGAATGTCTTGGGAATAACAAAGTTTACACTTACCCCAAAACCATTGCCGAATTTATGGCGTGATGAGTCTGACTATCTTCAACTGCTGCTCTGTTGCCTGCTTCTCTGTTGCGCTGCGCCCGTAGTAGGTTCTTTTTCGCGCGCGAAACGAGGATTCGATTACTAGGATGCGATTATCCAACCAAAAACTGTTCCGGTTACGCGACTTTCCGACTGCGCCAGTTAGGTAACGGGCGAGGGAGATAGGCTTTTTAAAAAGTACAATTGAGAAGTGTGTTCTACTTGAGAACTAAGTCGAGACTGATCTTTATTTTCTCACAGTTCTTTTTATATGTAACTTAAATAACATAAGTGGGTATTAATGCTAAGGTTACTTAATGTCTATCTCCTATGACAATAGGGCAATAAGGTTTCCTATTAAAGTCTACATGATCTCTATTATCTACTTATAACCAGACACCGTTGTGGAATGGTGTGGTTACGGCGACATAACTCGTAGCGAGGTTTTTTTTAGTTCACCTGTTTTCTCGAGTAGTAGAAAAATCTGCTAGGCATTTATGCAACTTCACTGGTCCTAAAGTTACATTATAATCACGTGAGTTCACTTACATGTACACATTTCATTAATTTTGAACAGATATATAAGTTACTTTATGATTATTTACAACAATATTACGTAGTACAAAGTTTTTTTTTCTTCTATTAGGCTCTTGACACAACTCGCATAAGTAATATTCTTCCTTACTCATCCAAACCTTTTTCGTGTAAATGGTTCAAAAAATTCAAAACACTGCTAAGAGAAAGTAAATTGTACATTTTTATCTACATTTTACGTAAATATACAAAAATGTCTAAGTTATGTTAATATAATATTTAGTGTTTCTTTAAGCTAAGATAGCAACCTCTTTGAATCGAACTATTTTTCTTCATTTTGTGAAGGTATTATGCAAAGAGGTAGGAAATATTTTGTATTGAAAATGTAGAGTTCCGTCGTGTTCGAATTTTGAAATTACTTGCCACCCTAGGGAACAAAATGAACTTTTCCACGCCAATATTAGTCTTGGAAACCTAACTTTACGAGCTAGTAAGTTGAAAAATATATTATATAGGAAAGTAATATACGCTACGAATCGATAGCCTTCTCCTTATTTAAAATAAGATTGGGGACTACATAAAAGACAAATAAAAAATAAGTTATATCGACACGTACCATAAAAGTGGAGCTAAAGTAAAGTTTCGTAGGAGTTTTTGGAATTTGACTGTGAAACGCTTTTAATCAAATTGTATTATTAATATTGCTATATTTCTGCGGCTTTGGTCTCGTCACAGCGTTTTCTACCACATAACATTGAAAAAATGATTAAAAATACATATAAAAACTGCATCGACCGCAAAAATTTATATTGGTTCTTGAAAATGATTCAAAATTTACGCATAAAATCCACCAAACCAAAAAAAAAACACCTAAAAAATACCTGCGCAATGGAGTAGGTATTAGTAAGTAGGCCCTAGGATTCGTCTAACATAATAAAAGCTTCATTTTATTCATATTAGTATATTTTAAGTTATTTCTTGGCCGCTCAAAATAAAATATAAATCACTTCGCATTATTGTCATAACAATACATGTCATGGAATTTACCTCTAACCACAACCGGTCATCTACGTGACTAAAATATGAAATTATTGAAATTTTCACAGCACGCCGACCGCCATGTATTTGTTTTCCGTGATTTTCCACGACCAGCGCAAATCCAAGATGGCGGACGTCCTAACGTTTTTAGCAAACATAATTATTGAAAGTCACACGTCTGTATGTTGGCACAGCTCATTGCCTCCCAATAGTAGGTGTATACATGTCACACTTTGAGTGTAATAAAATGTACATTTTTATTATTTTCTTTAGCTTAGTATTGGTACACATGCCGTAATTTTTGTTGGGCCAATGAGTAATAGTAAATATTTCCTAAAGCAATATTACCTACATAATGCTAGTTTTTTCTATTAGTGCTTTTATTAGTGATGCATCAATATTTTTTAGTACTTTGCTACTTGTATTTAAATCATTTTAATTAATTATGTGATATGGAACAAGTAAGCTAATTCCGTTGCCTCAATTTATTTTCGCATTATTAAACGTATTTTTAAAAATAACTGAAGAACTTAAAAAAACGCAATGTCGTTTACTTGGATGTAATTTTTCGTGTTACTTTGTTATAAAAATCAGAGTACTGAACCAATTTTGATAAAATTTACATATTACATTTAAGTAAATAGAACTACCTCTAAACTATTACCTACAAACAAAAAATAATTATCAAAATCAAGTCATAATTGGCGGAATAATCGCATATCCAGAATTGAGTATCTATCAACTCTGTAGGTTTGCTAACATTATCTTGTCAAGTCGCGTAAACTCTGTATTGCGTGTCTACATTTTTGTATTTTGTAAGAAAAGTTCTTTCCTTCATTTATTTTAGCTCATTGGCAAGCCCTTCTTCAATATTTTAATAACTTTATAAATGTTTACTGTTGTTTTTAAAATATTTTTATATTTTGTTTCTTTTATGAGAGTTTTTTTTAATGTTAGATCTAAGATTTACCACTTTTATATATCATTTAAGTGACCTACAATGACATTTTCCAGCCGGATCTGATAACAACTCCAGAGGCCCAGACTGCACAAATTATCAGCTCCTCTGTAAGTGACCCTCTGTACCCTTTTACGTGGCTGCCTCGTTTGGACTTTCCAGCTTTTAGTGGTGCCTCGTTTGGACGGAGCTGCGTTGAGTTTGAAGTGATCTTCAAGGAAGATTTAGACGTTCCAGTATTTAAATACCTACAATATTATCGAAAAAATATGATATGCGACAGGTGCGGTCATATTTTTGGCATGTATATAACTGCGAAGAGAGCGGCAGTTGGTTTTTTCACCTTAGTGCCTTATCGAGCGTTTCCGGGCTAGAACTTCCGGCCACGCATCAGTTAAGCGCGACATGTCTAGTTTCAACATTGATGCGTCTGACTGGTTGCTCGTATCAGAAGACCGTATAGAGTGGAGGAAAGTGACAGCTGATGATGTTAAGTTACACGCGTACAATGTTACAGTTTCTGTAATAGATTATTCTGTGATAGCCATTCGATTTCAACGCCATCTAAACTGAGCTAGTTTTTGATTGCTTATCAACGGTCACTGAAAAACAAGTCGTTTCAAGTATCAAACCCTATCGATCCACAGTCCACTGGTACTTGTTACTGGTTCCAGTCCAGCTCGCTACAAACGCAGCACTGTCCAAAAACGCAAGTCCCATGTTTGAGTAACCAATTTGTCTGAATCGTCCATCGGCGAAGTTATTTGTTTAGCGATATACATGTAATTGATATACTGTCAGAACGTTGCATTAGCTGTGTTATGTGTTTCAATTTACACCCGTGTGTGGAAGTATCCTGTTCGTAATTTGCGGCCCTGGCCTCAGGATTATTCGGCTAAAACTATTTTGGACAACTGGATAAACCTATAAGCTCAAAAATGTTCAAAACGTTTATAAAAAAATTGTGTCTCCTTAAAACCACACGAGTAAAGTGTAACTGACGTTCGTGACGTCACCTACCGGTCCAAGCGGAAGACCAGCGCTGGTTGTTTACAACTAGCATTATGCTGAGCTGGGGCCGGATTTTAACAAAAACATTATTTACACTAATTCGACATACTTACGATAATTTGTTTCAGGTGTCACGGATTCGCACATATACGAGATACAAACGGATATCACTATTCTTACCGCACTATGGCAAAGTCAAAAGGAAGGGCTGTGATTGCATCATCCCAGCCTTAGAAGTCGCCTAAGAAGACGCCTTCTACATGGATTTTGCCCTGTTGTCGTGAGATGTAACCAGCGTCTTCCTGCCACTTGTATAAGATCGCCTGTCCACCTCGTGACTGGTCTTCCTACGCTGCGCTTGCCGATAAGTACGTAGTCTCCACTCGAGAACTTTTCGACCCCATTGGCTCAGTTCAGCAAGTTACGTGTGCTGCATGTTATGTGTACTGTGTATTATATAATAAGATTGTATTATATTACATTTTAACGTCTGATTTGTATACTTCATCAGGTATAACATGAAGGTCAATGAAATGAATAACACCAAGTGCATGCTACTCGTATTTGATATAATCAAATTTACTTCGCATTGACTTTGCCCATCGCTACTTCAACTTGCTAATCTCACTAAGCTATGCTGATGACTTTGTGGTTCATGCCTGTTGCCGCAATCACTCATAATAAACAGAACTGCGCCAAAACCATAAACGGAGCAAATTCCAAAATATTGACAGTGTAAATGTAAATTCGACCTTGACATAGACCTTGGGGTGAATTTCAGTTCAGAGCTGATAACCAGAGTTAATATTGAACGTACGGTGTTTGACGTCGCTTCACTTCTATCAATATATAAACACAATATTTGTGCGTCTTTCGGTTTGCGGATAACACTTGTAGTTGTTACTGAAACTGATAATCTTTATGTATACAGGGTTAAAAAACAGACGTCACTGTGTACTCAAACTAGGTATACTAACATGTGCTGTGTATTTTGGTAATGCGGAAAGGGTATCAAATCGAAAGAAGCTTGTATAATTTATTCTCTCTGGATTTACTCGTCCATTTTACGTCCACTCATAAAACTCTAACACATACAATTTATATTTTATAATATTATTGCTATCTTGCAGTAGCAGGGGTCAGCTCAATAGCTTACAAGCTCAAGTCCTTTGACTGACTTTTACAGTATACCCGAGAAGAAAAGTAGCTGGTACATCCTATTTTATTTCTACCAGTGCAGCATGGAAGAGATAAGCTATTAATTACAACTTGAAGCTAAACATTAAAAGAAAACAATGTAAAAAATATATTAAATTAAAATTAAGTAGATTGATACAGATGATGACAATTAAGTAGTTATTTGATATTTAATATCATGAGAAGAACTAGCCCATAAGATACGGATTTAACATCCAGTTTTATACTCTAGTTGCAGTATTAGAAGTACGACATTTTATTTAGGTTAGGGCAGAGTTTATACGGATGTAGGATATTTATATCAGCTTACAAAATATAGCTTCGATTACAATACAATAATGTTGATATTCTATTGCTTATTATTATTGGTACTGTAATGATACATTCAGTAGATCTGTAGGTACAGATTACAATATGTGGTAAATTAAACAACAGATTCACACGACAACAAAATTTGATCATAATAATGAATACATTAAGCTCCTTTCGGCTTAGGTCACCCTTTCTGTCTCACCCAGTATACTTACCAACAAAGTACATAGTGACACCGTTTCTTTTCTTTAAGTTGGGAGTGTTTAAGCAATTAACATAGTCACAACGAGGTACGAAACGAAGTGATCGTCACGCTGTCTCTTTAACATCCTGTATTTTTTATTGAGAGGGAGTCATGCCAAGTTTACCTCGCGACTTGCTAGAATTTAGTATTTGAGCATTTTTCTTCGCCTTTTCGGTAGCGTGCGAAGGAATTCCAGCACTGTCTTCACAATCGGCTGAAGAAGGATACCCTGGCATTTTTGGAAGTTAGACTCCATCATCATCGCTCTATGTCCCCATATCAAAGCAGCATACGTGAAAATAAAACCGGCCAAGTGCGAGTCAGACTCGCGCATGAAGGGTTCCGTACCATTACCTATAAAAACGCCAAAAAAACTAAGTAATTATTAATTAATTTCTAAGACCTGGTTTACCTACATTATTGCAAATAAATTTAATTTAATTAAAAAAAAAAGTTTGTTGTATGGAAGCCATACAACAAACTTGGTATGGAAGCCAATTAAATATTAATTATATTTTAATTTAATTATTTATTTTTAAAGTCAATAATATAACTCAATTTTCAGTGAATATTCCAAGCGTCTACCTGTTACCGTTCAAAACAACCAATATCGAGCAAAACGAGCAAAAAATCACGTTTGTTTTATGGGATCCCCCTTAAATATTTATTTTATTCTATTTTTTAGTATTTGTTGTTATAGCGGCAACAGAAATACATCATTTGTGACAATTTCAACAGTCTAACTATCACGGTTCATAAGATACAGCCTGGTAACAGACGGACGGACGGACAGACGGACAGCGTAGTCTCAGTAATAGGGTCCCTTTTTACCCTTTGGGTACGGAGCCCTAAAAAATACAGTATCATTAGTCAAATAAGGCAATATTATCCCGATGTCAATGCCCTTTCCATCTTTTCCAAGCGCCAGTCAGTCTTTTAAAAGCTTCTTTTTGGATCGTGTACAAACATTTTGGAGAAATAGGGTCCCCTTGCTTAACACCTCTGCCAGTGTAAAGGAATTAATCTGTTGCTACAAACTACTTCTGAATCATTTTGCACTAATAGATCTTTGCAGTCTGCTTACAGTAGACTGTATAAATTAGCATGATGCATAACAGAGAATGCGAAATATAATATGAATGTAAGTGTTATGTTTAGGGTAACGTTAGTTTTTACATCTAGAAGACAAGTTACATTTTATCCAAGAAAACAGAGTTTAGAAAACTAAACTATAAACTAATTATATATAACAATAAATTAAAAAATAAGATGAGAATATTATATATAATGACGTTTGCAAAGATGTCTTAAATTTTAGTAACTAAAGTAGAAATGTGCATAATACCTACATGCAAATGGAGTCTATTTTTATATACTACGGTAAATTAACTAAGTAGGTATTACAAATAGTACATATACGTAGTTATTAGTTACATTGGCATATAAGTATCATTTGCTATTCAAACACTATCTACATCTTCCAAGCACATACCTAACACGTAGTTATATTCCTACCTCTATACATAATTGTAGCTAAGTACATACATTGAGTTTACTATACATATTTACAGAACCTGTTTCTCCAGTACAAATAACCGAAGCAGCACTGTTCGTATCCGTCCAAAAACAAACGAAATCGCGATTAACTAAAGCGAAAACAATTTAAGCCTATTTTAATTCCCCAGTGTTGCCATACGATCGACATTATCTGTATATTTAATTTATCAAGGCAAACTCCTTGGATTACATTGGCTGTGTTACCAAATATTTTGTGTGCAAGCGTTCGTGTGTGTTCTGTACATATTGTGTGTTGTTCTGTGTATAGAGCACATATTTAGTCGTCCTGTGAAGCGGCCCCTTGGCCTTTCGTATATCCATGGGCTTTTTATGTCGTTTTACTTGATTACTTATGTATTAACGACTTGTTTATGACCTTGTGGTAATGGGCTAGAAGGTTAATATAGATACTCTCTTATAAAAATATATGTTAATACCATTTTTTTCTTACGTGGAATGAATTACATTTGATTTTGCCTCACTAGAGTGACGACGGATCACTTAAAAAAGACTTTAAAAGCATCTTTTTACCCGACTGCGTAAGAAGGAGGGTTATGGTTTTCGAGTGTATGTATGTGGGTATTTTGTATGTATGTATATATATGACAGCCTACAGCCTAAATGGATTGACCGATTTTGATGTGCGAAGTGTCATTAGATTCGTCTTCACTTCCAGAATGTCATAGGCTACATTTTTTATAACAATAATAATACATTACTAAGCTTGCCAAAATAAAAAATGTGTTTTTTTTTGTAACTTCTAACGAACTATTTCGTAATAAACAAGTGATTTTACTAGAATTATTCTAAAGAATGTGCATTTATAATATTTTAGTTATTTTACGCATACTTTCTCACAAAAAACGTACACCAAACAGCGTATCAAGCGTAACGAAATCGTAAGTTAGACTGCAAAAACTGCTTTTCTGCGGTCGGGTATTTTGTTTTTCTTCTAATATACATACTTGTTTATGTTGTGTGCTTCTTTTCCTTACTCTAGCACGTTTTCTTATAGGTTAGTTCTTATGTCAATACAGAATTTTGGAAGCTCATTAATTAGCATAACCATTGACAATTTAAACCATTAAAGTTAATTTATTCGAAATATACCTAATTAAAACTCAAACAAAGCTAAACTTCTTAGAGCAAAAAAGAATTAAAATTCAAGCCACCGCCCCAATTTTATTTGTCTTCCAACTTAACGCATGTCCCAACCAAATCCAATGATAGGTTCATACTGGTAACAAATATTGAATTGTGCAAACAGAGGCGTCCTAATGTCCTCATTAATTCCGAATCTATTTTAAAACAGACCTTAGTAAAACAGGTCTCTGGAAAGCAAACTCTTGCGCAGCGCAAAGCAAATATGGCCGGTGATAAAACCGCCGCCATCTTGTAAGATTGAGGTTACCTACGCGCTTCGAAATTCAAATTATTATTTTATTGCCAGCATTTAGAACTCGCTTGGAGTTGTTTACGATGTAAGAATGTATGCTTAGACTGTTTTTTTATGCAGACGGTTGTCTGATATGATAATGGAATAGGTATTTAAGTATATCATGCATGTCTACTTATGTATGTGCTTAAGTAGTAGTTAAAAAGATTGGGAGATGCGGGCTACTTAGGTGTAGAGGGAGTTGGAATGTTTTAGGGGGGACTTTTACCCAGCTGTAGGTAATGATCACGTACCGGATAAGTAAAATACTTAACTAATATAGTTAAAAAAAAAAACGCAATTCGTTTACTTGGATGACATTTTTCCAGTTATTTTGTTATAAAAACCATAGTACTGAATCGATTTTGATAAAATTTATATGGAACTGTCTCTGGCCTAACAAAAAAGAATCATCAAAATTATTTCATGTTTGGCTGAGTAATCGGTGAACAAACAAACAAAAAAGCATACAGTCGAATTAAGAAGGAGGAGGCTCCTATTTGGAAGTTGGTTAAAATTTTAAAAACCTATTTCAAATTGCGCATTTTTTTTAAAGACAATCTACTGCAGATGACTGATTTTGATCAAATATTTATGGGAACATTCTCAATATATTTCCTTTCAAATAAAAAAATACTTTTCATATCGTTTTATTAAATCGAGGATCTGTGCGGTAACAAACATAAAAGAAAAAAATACAACCCAATTGAGAACTTCCTCCTTTTTTAGAGTATCTTAAAAATATTGACTTAAATGAAAACGTAAGGTTTTAAAATATATCTCAGGTTAATAGGAACTGAGGCGTGTTTACACTGAGATAGTGTAAGTTGTAGTAGAGCGTCCCGCTGTCTTTGTTGAAATATTTGCAATGTAAGCGAGGTGCTGCCTCCTATGCCGGGTACACACTACGCTAGTAGGTGATTATAGCAATAGAATGAAACAGGATCTCATCAATTTTTTTCGAAAGTTTTTGACAAATTAATTCAATATTTTTAAATACCTATATATATATATATATAGTATGTTTTACCTGTCTTATAGTGTAAACAATAATGGCATAATCGCGGACTGGCGACCATTGAGGGTGTATAATTTATTTTATTTTATTTTTACGCCAACAAAGCAACTAAGTACTAAGATAATCCAATAAATAAATAAGGTACAAAAGTGAGACACATTATGTTGAGTCACATTTCAATTATGGGTATAAACCACATGCTAGACAGCACAAATACTTAAAGCAAAGCTTAGTTATACATAACTTAACAGAAAATAAGAGAATCATTATTTTCTCAGAGAATCATTATTTTCTCATATATATTCACATGCGTCAATGTTTCGTACATAATTTGGGTGTCTTAAAATGTCGAGTGAATTGGTTTCTTCCAGGTAAGCGCGCTCTACAGAGGGTCGGAACGTCGCTAACATCAGGTGAGTTGGCGGTCAAGCTTATGTCTATATCTACTTACATTAAAAGAAATAGAGATACCCGACTGCAGAGAAGCGATTTTTGCAGTTGAACTTACGATTTCGTTACGCTTGATATGCGGTTGAGTACACGTTTTTTGCGAGAAAGTATGCGTAAAATTGTTATAAAATTGACTAGACTATTATTATTATTACAAAAAATATAGCTATGACACTCAAGGAGTGAAAACGAACCTAACGACGACTCGCAAATCAAAATAAATCAAGCCGTTTAGGCTGCAGTAGGTAATATAGAAACATACACGCATTTATACAAACATTTAATAACATTCAAAAAACATATCCTTCTTACGCAGTTGGGTAAAAATACAAATATATATGAACAACTTGATAGACAGTAGACCTATTCTGCACACATTTAAAATTTCTAGTCACTTTATTTTCACAAGAATAACTTAGGTAAGTAAATGGAGTCTATACTATCCAGGTGTGTATGCTCCTAAGTACTAGTGGATACTAGGTGGTGCCAGCCTGTTGTTATAGCAAATTTGTTCTCTGTCTCACTCCACTGGTAGGATTAGCCTGTTTTTGTACCAAACAACACTTTTATAGCGGAGTAGTCAATGTACAGAGATACAAATTCTAAGGATGATTAACGATGATAATCTTTTGAAAATACGTAAATACTGCTTTCTGTTTCCTAAGGCAGATTCAGGTGAGTGGGTGATCAGACGTAGATTTTACCGTATTTTGTATAAAATCGATCATCTATTTAGTCAAGCCATAGCACTTTGGACGCAATAGGTACTCGTATGTAGGTGTGATAACTGGAAAAAATATAGGTACTAAAGTACATTACTTTCCAAACGGTTAAACCGATTTTTTTTGTTTGTTTTAAAGGTGACTTGATTAAGGCAAGGCCACCTTTCACCTCAATCAACTACCTACGACATATAAAAATCTATTTATAGATTTTCATGTTATATCACGCGTCGCTTCGCAATTAAACATCGCTCACTTCGTTACGAGTTGATCTTCTGCACATGTTGTATTCTGTTATAGTTATACCGTTTAAATACATGTTTGAGTCAACCGCCATTGTCACAACGCGCTGGACTAACAAGCTCTGCTAATAAAAGCGGAATTTCGCAATCTGGTGACAAAGATGAACACGCATAGGTATTGCGATGTTTAATGTGTAGTTTTTTCTTAATTCTGTAATAAGTCGCAACGTCGCTTAACATCATGCGAGTTGGCGGTCAACCGCAAACCTATTTCTACATAAAATATAGTGTCAAACGTTCCGGTCCATAATGGGAGAAACTGATTTACTCGCAATTTAACGACACCGGGATTATAATCTGGACTGGTTCGGAGCTGTCTGAGGATTCGGAGCTGTCTGAGGAGTCGGGGCTGTCTGACGAGTCGGAGCTGTCTGAGGAGTTGGGGCTGTCTGAGGAGTCGGGGCTGTCTGAAGAGTCGGAGCTGTCTGAGGAGTCGGGGCTGTCTGAGGAGTCGGGGCTGTCTGAGGAGTCGGGGTCGTCTGAGGAGTCGGGGCTGTCTGAGGAGTCGGGGCTGTCTGAGGAGTCGGAGCTGTCTGAGTCGGGGCTGTCTGAGGAGTCGGGGCTGTTTGAGGAGTCGGGGATGTCTGAGGAGTCGGGGCTGTCTGAGGAGTCGGAGCTGTCTGAGGAGTCGGAGCTGTCTGAGGAGTCGAGGCTATCTGAGTCAGCACCGACTCCTTAGAGTCGGTGCTGTCTGAAGAGTCAGGGCTGTCTGAGGTGTCGGGGCTTTTTGAAGTGTTGGGGCTGTTTGAGGAAGAACAAAACCGTGGAACATGCATTGTTGCATTGCGAAGCCACAAAAGACACCAGAGACTGGACTGCATATGGGAGCTTCAGGTACAACCTCAACCTCATCATCGCTTGTGTCACCATCACAACAGCGTACTATCTCATTATCATGATCATCATCAGACGATAATCATCTGCACAATCACCCTCACACTGGAGCAGTTGTGCCAGCAGCCCAGAACCTCGCTCCGGGTTTCACTCCACGCTTCGAGTGAATGCTGGCAGAGGGAAATGCACAAAACACCCCAAACAGGACGTTAGTGCAGGACTTGTTTCCCACACTATGACTAAAAACTATCTGGGCGTCATTAAATCGTGAGTGATTTTATCGGAAAACCCCACTCAGGAAGCGTACGCCGACTGTTCTTCGGCCACTCAAAAGTAAAAAAGCCATTATTCAATAAAACATCCATAACTTCCGGCTAAAATTGAGTTTAAACCCTCTTTTTTTATAACGTTCAATTAGCCGCTAAGTGTTCTAATTTCAATTTTTATTGAGTAGAATTAAAAAGTTAAGAACGTTTCAATTTTGTTCGAATTCAAATGAAAAACATATTTTTAAGGCTAATAATTAGTAGACATATTTTTTCGAGCGTTGGGCAATGAGTAACTCCATTTACTGTATTCAATAAGTTTGTTTGTCTGATTACAAATGTCTGAATGTACGTAACTTAAAGATAAATTATAGTTTAAAAAACTGAAAAACCGACATTAAAATTTGCCAATTACAACTAAACCGATGAACTACTTAACCGATTTTGATAAAATGTATATGGGACCAATCTGAAAGTAAATCCTTCCAACCAAAAAAAAAATTGAAATCGGTTAAGGTATAAATCCATCCTCGGCTACACCGTCGCTTAACATCAGGCGAGTTGGTGGTCAATCATAGATCTAATTATCTTCTATAAAAAAAAAGAGTATGCGGTGATAAACATAAAATAAAAAAGCCGAATTGTTAATACCTCCATTTTGTAGTCGGTAAAAATAAGGATTCGTAACGCATTCTATCAGCAGCCTAACTGAAAACCTAAAAGGTTAACTCAACCTTCAAATGATCTACAGTATGTCGAATATTGTTTTTCACGATTGTAACTCATTGAAATTAACCAATTTTTTGCGTCTTCTTGTCTAATAAACCTCAGTTCCTCAAATCGAAAGCTTACGACCAGTGTGTGCTACCAGTGAAGACTTACGGCACTGAAACGTGGTCCCTATAAGGAAGCTCAAGGTCACGAAACGAGCTGTGAAGAGGGCTATGCTCGGAGTCTCTCTACGAGATCGAATAAGAAATGAAGTGATCCGTAGGCGTACAAAAATCACCGACATAGCACATCGGATTAGCAAGTTGAAGTGGCAGTGGGCAGGGCACATAGCACGTAGAACTAATGGCCAATGGGCCCGAAAAGTTCTCGAGTGTAGACCACCCATCGGCAGGCGCAGCGTAGGAAGACCAGCCACGAGATGGACAGATGACCTCATACAAGTGGCGGGAAGACGCTGGATGCAAGCCGACTCGGGGAGGCCTATGTCCAACAGTGGACTTCTTATGGCTGAGATGATGATGGTGATGATTAATTTTTAACGGATTTATCGCGTATATTTTACATAATTTATGATCTCACGTTTCGAACACTGCAGCGTCTGTGGTCACAGGTGAGACTAGATAACACACGCACGCGTTAAATCCGCTATTAATAATTGTATAAAAAAAACTGAAAAATCCCGACTTCAAAATACGCAATTCGCTTACTTGGATAATATTTTTTCAGTTATTTTGTTATAAAAACCAAAGTACTTAATCGATTTTGATAAAATCTATCACCGGGACCATCTCTGAGATAATACCTACCATACAAAAAATAAAATAAAATGAAATTGTATTATATCGAATGTTCCATCCTCGAGCGTGCGCCAGTTAGCTGCGTGCATTCTCTACTCCATAGTTATACTAGGTACACGTGTGTAAACACGCCAGCTACATCTATACTGGATGTAAATTATACCTATTGTAATCAAAGAAGGTTCTTTTTACCGTAGTGTGAATAATAATATTCATGTGTATAGGTATATATTTGAATATGGTGGTGTATTACCTTTTTTAATACACCACATATAAGTTTGACGTGCTATCTGTGTGTCTTTGTATCTGTGGCGTCATAGCTCTCAAACGGATGGTCCGATTTTGATCTAGTTTTTATTTTTCATATAGTCAAAGACAAGCGCATCACTGAATAAAAAAACGTGCAAGCGAGACAGGAAAATTACTTTACTTTTTTAACGAATACAATAACCCCCCCCCCCCCCCCCCCTTCCATATTTGACCCGGATACTTTCCGTTCCAGTCCCAGTTTCCCGGTTCGTCGGTATCGAGTTAGAATCCATCGTGCGCACCTGTGTATGAGCGAGCAAAGCGAGCACCAATTGAATTATTAATGCAGCCTCCACAAACGGAACGGGTACATATTTACTCGACGCGTAAATAGATGCGCACACAGCGAACACGCGTTTATGTACAGTATACGCGAAAGTTACAGAATGAACGCTGAAAATTACTTGAAGGAAAAAAATGTATTTTTTTACAACTTAATTTGCTAAAAACAACTATATCTAATGGCTAGTCTAATTGTATCATGGGCTAGTAATTAAATTGAAAGAAGGCATCATAACTTATATAGTGGGTAGTTGGGTACTCTCATTACTCTCGGGTCATACCCGGTCTTTTGATAGGTATTAGTGAGGCCGAAGTGTATTATTTTTATTAAAAAAAACTGAAGGATCGACTTAAATATGCGCAGTTTTGTTTTAAAGACCAAACTACTGAGCTGATTTTGATGAAATTTCTATGGGACTATTTTTTTTATCTTGTAATGTAATAGCTTGACCGCCTCGCCTGATGTTAAGCAATGTCTACGATGGAGCGTGCTTACTTAGAAGAAACCAATTTACTCGTTATTATAACGAAATCGTAAGTTAGACTGCAAAAATAGCATTCGGGTATTTTGTTTTTCTTTTAATATAGATAACTTGTTGTTGATCATGCATCGGCTATGGAATACTACCATATACCTGTCTCGATACGTTACGACACGTACGATACGTGCGATACGATTTTGACCTTTTTTTTTTAAACTGAGATCTTAGTTTATTTGGTAAAAAGTACAGTCTCTACAAATATATCTGAAAATTTTCCACATACTGTATTCGTGTTGTTGTACACAATTGTACGCAAAAGCCGTAGTTTTCCCGGTTGCGCGCGCTACTTACGTCTGTGTGCGTACCTGTATCTGTGTGCGGGGTTGGCCTTTTGCAATAGCTGTGGAGGGAGGCGTTTAGGGTTGCCACATAAAAACATTACTTTATAAATACAAGTACTTATTTGGCTCGGAGTTAAGTTGTGTATTGATAAATAAAAGTGGAAATTACATTGTTTTCAAAGAAATTTCAGGTGCATAATTAAAAATTTGTATTTATGTAAGCGTTTTACTTACAAACATTATTCGTTTGTTACATGTTTTCTTTGCTAAGTGCAAAGCATTATTTGTATATTTGTTGTAAGCCATGCGTCTAGCTAACTAGCTTAACATGAACAATTTTCAAAACGAAAGCCTTTGTCATGGGCTAGTAACGGCTATAACGGTAATGATGCATTTTTATTTTTCAACAACATTGGTATTACAGCAGTGTTGCTAAAACTACCATTTTGGTAGATTAATTCTCAAATTTGTTAATTTTTTTGCTGAAACCGGTACACCAGTGATATTTTAACAAGTTAAAATGTTGTTATCTTAACGCCTGTGGGAACTTAACCTAGAAGTACACCGGGGTGATTTGTATGGCAAAACAAGTTCATTTTGGTTTCACTATTTATTTGCAATCCCAAGCTTCCACTATATTACAATTACTGTTCACAGGTAATTTGGAAGCCTTAACAATAATCCACAACACAAATATAAACTAGATTTTACAATATTTCTAATACAAACAACAAAGCCAGTTCGCGAGCGATTCCTGTCTGAGACACACTGTGTCGTCTCTGTGTTAACTCCCTGCGGCGCACGGTGCATCGTATTCCTAGCGCTTGCGCAGCGGCTCAGCTATAAGCAGCGAGCGATTTATTTCGTAGTATGAATTTATGTATTATATTTATTTTGAATTTATGTTTTAATATTTTATTAATTATATTTATATATGATACACCACATTACACCCTTCCAGAGACCGTTTCTACGTGCGATAATAATCTGGAAATCTAACGGTACGTCCCGATCTTGTTTTTCTTGAAACATTTTCAGGAGGAGGTGTATCATCAGAAGATTAATTTGACGTTTTGATGCTGTTGTATTATATTTATTCTGAATTTATGTTTTAATATTTTGTTATTTATATTTATATATGATACACCACACGCCTATTAAAAATACTAAATAATAGCTAAAGCAGAAAATTCCAAAGATATTGTATAATCTTTTATTTTATGTTCTTTAAATAAAGATATTTTTTCAATATCTCTAAAACCTGATAAAGATAAAGATAAAGATAAAGATAATTTATTTGCATACAACACGAGAATTTTATACAACAAGTGCATAAAAGATGTTACACTAAATTTAGTCGCTTAAAATCATGTTGTGCCGATTAGGCGTACAAATGTCAGGTAGACAGCATCATGCACATGCGAAAAATTATAAAATAATAATAATTATTATTTGTTATTAGATTAATACACAAACCAAAAATATCTATAATATGACAAAGCAGAAGCAATAAAAGATACACATAATGTCAAATAAAATTAAAATTTGTCATTTAAAAAATCATTGATAGAATAATAACACTTCTGCAATAACAATGCCTTCAACTTTTTTCTAAATAAATTACTATTCTGGTCTCTTATTGACTTAGGAATCTTATTGTAGATTTTAGGACCCATACATACGATGCTATTTTGCATCAGTGCTGTCTTTCCTTCATGTACGCGCCGTTTGTCTTGGTCGCGCCTATTTCTTACAGTAGTATCAGATAGTGTGGGGAATCGCTCCCGGTTTGTTTTTACAAAAAGGGCCGTTTCTAAAATGTATAAACACGGAAGTGTAAGAATTTTATACTTTAAAAAATAGGGCTTACAACTATCTCTTTTTTTGAGTTTAAACATTGAACGAATACAGCGTTTCTGCCTTTTAAAAATAATAATTTTATTTGTTGAATTTCCCCAAAAAATAATCCCGTACCTCAAAATTGATTCAACTAACCCATAGTAGGCTTTAAGTAAAGATTCTATATTTAGAGTACGAGCTAGTTTGGCGATGGCATATGTTTGGCTACTTATTCTTTTCGAAAGGTGCTCTATTTGTGATTTCCAATTCAATTTTCGGTCAATATATAATCCAAGAAATTTTGAGCTTTCTACTTCATTTATAATGTTATTGTCATATGCTACATTAATATTACCTTTGTTTGTTTCTCTTTGTCTAAAATGCATTATATTTGTTTTATTTAGGTTAATTTTTAAGTTATTGTTGTCAAGCCAAGATATAACTGAGGTCAAAGATTTAACAATATCGTTTTCATAAGAGTCAAGTGTTTTACATGCTACGGTGATAGTGCTATCATCTGCAAATAATGTCATAGGTTGAGATGTAGCATTAGGCAAGTCATTTATGTATGCTATGAATGAAAGTGGTCCCAGGACACTACCTTGTGGAACTCCGTACGCCACTTTGCGTTCATACGATCTATATATTTCTTCTGCTTTCGTGTTAAGATTGACTCGACTGATTTCCGTGATTTGTGTTCTATCTGCTAGGTAAGACTCTATGAAATCTAAAACGTTACCACGTATTCCATACGCTTCTAATTTACTAGCTAAGATTCTGTGATCTACGTAATCGAACGCCTGCGTCATATCACAGAATATGGCGCACACCGGAGTGCTTTTATCCATACATATTAAGACGTTTTTAATGAAATCGTATATGGCCATATTAATACTTCTATTTTTTCTGAAACCCTTTTGTTCATTGCATAGAATATTATTTTTCTCTAAATAATCATTTAACTCATTATAAACATACTTCTCGAAAATTTTTGAAAATATCGATATAAGTGCAATGGGCCTATAGCATTCCATTTTCTCTCTATTGTCTTTTTTAAATAAAGGTTTAATAATGGTCGTTTTCAGAGAACTCGGAAATGTGCCCGTGGATATACACAAATTAATAATATAGCTTAGAGGGGTACATACATACTCACTTACTGATTTTATTATGAAAGTTGGGATTTCGTCATCACCAACACTTTTAGTGTTTTTAAGGTTTTGTATTATTTTGCTTATTTCTTGTGGCGTGCTTGGTGCCATGAACATAGAATCTTTGCTATGATTTATATTAGCTGTCACTTTATATCCTGACTCAGGGACCGGTTTTATTTTATCTATGAAAAAATTATTAAATGCGTTGGCTATAGCTATCGGATCCGTTATATCTTCATTATCTTGTTCAATTTTTGTTATGGCTTCTTTAGGTAAATTTAATTTGGTACTATTTATGATTTGCCATGCAGTTTTTGACTTGTTATGAGATGAATTTATCTTAAAGTTATTTTGTGCCCGTTTAGTTAGAACAATGATCTTTCTAAGACGTTTTGAGTAATTAAGGAAGATACTTTTATTAGTTTTTGTAGGATTCAGTCTATATTTCCAAAGTAAATTTCTTTTGTTTTTGCTAAAAATTTTTATGCCACGTGATAACCACTTTATGGATTTATTAACTCTAATAATAACTGTTTTATATGGAAAGCACAAATTATAGTATAGTTTGAAGTTTGAAAAAAAGTAATCATATGCAAGATTTGCGTCAGAAAAGCTGTATAGTTCTTGGAATAAAACATTACTAAGACACATTTTAAATTTATTAATATTTTCAACAGAATAATCACGCTGCTTTTTCCTCCAGAATTTAACTAGCGCGTTTTTATGGACTGGGAACTTCATTACTAAAGCACTGTGATCAGATAAATCTAATTCGTGCACTTCCGTATTACAAATCTTTTTACAGTTATATGCCATATTATCGATACATGTTTGGCTTGCAAAGCGAGTCGGTTGTTTCACCGCCAATTTAAAATTATGGTTTCCTAGAATTGATTCGAAGTCTGATGTCAAATTAGATGCTTTTAATATATTAATGTTAAAATCACCGGCAATGACGATTTGTTCATATTTTTTGTTACTCGTCATGCTCAATATTTTATCCAGTTTACATAAGAAAGTTTTTAAATTTGATGTTTTAGGTACTCTGTATAAACATATTATCAATAATTTATGTCTAATCAATTCTACGGCACAACACTCAAATACACTGGTCAGTGATTTTTTTTTTAAATTCCGGAACCTCTCTCCATTCATGTCCATTCCTCACTAAGATACACGAACCACCTTTATTTGTACTATCTCTGCAGAAAGATGCAGCTAGTGTATAATTAGGAACATAAACATGTTGCTCGAAACCAGCCATTATATTATGCTCCGTTATGCACAACACATCTGAAATAATACTCTTTTCTGCTAGTTGATCCAGGGCAATTACTAGTCTGTCTGTCTTGTTGATGAGACCCGCAATATTTTGATGTAGAATATGAAGGTACTTATTCACGAAAAAATGAGGATTTGTTTATATTATTATTGAGTGGTTCGATACTATCCTGATTATCATTATTTCCGTTGTTTTTTACTATTCAGTGAAATAGTTTTTTAATGTCTTGAAATTTGTCTGCATACCAAGCTTGTTGATTGTACCAGAATTCCTAGAGAACATAGTATGATCGTATTTAAGTTTCCTGTTCGAGTCAAATATATATGCGTAGTTATGTGTTAATGCGTCGAGATATAAAAGATTGTTGAAGTTTTCTACTCGTCGATTATATAGTTCCGTCATTTGTCCGTACTTGTATGTAGGTAGACATATTACTATATTTGTATTATTGACTTTCTGTAAAGTCTCTCTAATCATAACGACCAAGTCAAAATAGTTGTTTGTCGTTTTAAAATCGTCTTCTCCTATTATTACTATGCAAACATCTTTCATTGTAAAATCTGCTACTTTTAACTCTATACCCGTGAAGAGTGAGTTTATATTTCCATGAGGCTGAAGATAGTGGCAGAAGTTTTTAACGCTGCCCCACGTGTCCTCCGCAATTGATAGTAACTTATTACGTTTATCACAGCTTAGAATACAAATTTTAGGTGTAAGTATTGACTTCAGTCCTGATGCCTGTTTTGGGTCAGGTTTTGGTATTTCGTTACTTTTATCTCGTACTTTTGGTAATAGTTCTACGTTTTTTCCCGTAACTTCCTCTATGTCAGCGTTATGCGTCAAGTCAATATGTCCCTGTCGTTTGACAGACTTCTTTTTTGGTGTCACCTTTTTCTTAGTCGGGCTAGTAGAAATTTTCCTAAGCAATTCATTTTTATTTAGTAAATCCTCATTAATACGTTTGAGGTTCAGATTCTCCGTTGACAAACATTCTATCTCCTCATGTGCACTTTGTAATTGAATTTCAAGAGCCTCAATTTTATCCTTTAGATTTTTGTCTTCCAAACTTTCGTCTGAAATATCTGGCAAGCTATTTACAGATCTATCCGGAGTTTGTGATAGTATTTCGCTGTCCGTCTGATTCATCGAGTCAGACGTAGTACGCTTACGCCGAAAAGTAATATTTTCTAAGAAATTCATTTTAACTTAAATGCAGTTACTTTAAAGACTTGTTATGTATGTCACTGGCTTTATAATCAAAAATAATAATTTTAAAACAGTTTTAAAACAAGTGTAAAGTATTTTGTAATAATTCTAAACTAAGAGTAATTCGAAAAAGAGTCCACAGAACGTAAGGTGACCGACCTCTGCATGCCACTTTGACAAAATTATGACAAAATAATGTTCAGTGCTTATTTGCTAAGTACGTACGGTACCGCCGTCGTCGGCCGTTAGTAATGCCGCACTGTTATTGGTCCATAGATCATAGGTGACTCACTACACTAAATTTTGATCACAACAATGTAAATATATGAGATTTAATTATTTTATTCTGTTACTAAAACATATTATATAACCACGACAGTATATTTCACGTATTGTCATAAATTTTACACTTGATTTTAACGAAATAGCTCACTTGATTTAAGTTGTTTACAAAATGAAAGTGAATTGTTCACGTCACAGGTTATTTCAGATTTTTTCAAGATATAGCGAGTTATTGTGATCACAAACACTGTTACCGAAAAATCACGCAACGAGATTACTATTACCTGATTACCTGATATTATAAAAGATATTTTTTATTGTATTACATTAAAATTATATTTTTAAACAGTTTTTTTCAAAAGAAAGCCATTTATTTCCTTTCCTCTCCCTTTTCTTCACTTCTTCACTGTTTCATCTACAGGTGACAGCCCTGGAAGGGGGCCCGCCCCGCGCAGGAGGGGGTTCTAAGAACTCTCTCTTCGTATTTACCGACTTGAGCAATTAACAGCTCTTTATGAATATTCAACGAGATGCCAGTTTTTATATTAATTGATGTGTAACTTGAGCAAAAATGCCTTTTCTGAACAGCTCGTGGGTTGGCTTTGTAATGTGGGACGACCGTCTATAAGTAGGTGCTTCTAACGTGAAAAGCTAAAATATGAATCTTCTTGTATTAAGGAATTCAAGTGGGGATGGGCAGGACAGCAACACGATAGAACGAGACGCACTCTAAATAACTGTAGGTTAATATAAAAGTAGGCACTTAGCGCCTGTGCAAACTGATTTGTGCTTAATTGCATCATAGCAGGAAATACTGTTTATTTAAATATGTTAACGGTGTGAATCTTCTGCCCCTGTAACTAGTCACTCGGTCACTAGAAAATAGTACCCATGCCAAATTCAAGCTCATTGCTGAGATGTAAGTCCACACCCATCAGAATTGTAATAATAGGTAATAAAATCCCTCGACAACAATCGAGCCCGATGACTCATTTATCACAATTCATTAGTCGACGATGTAATCACATTAAATTTTAAGTCAATAACATTATCTAAATGGGCCGGACATGAGGGTGACAACTGCCCCACGTGACAATACAATACATACACTGCGATTAAAATAAGAACGGACAGACGTGGCGCAATGTTATGACATAAGGGCTAGAAATATGGTACAAGCTAAGCGTAGTGATACTGTGAAACGGTCTCACTTTTCCACCAGAAATGTACGAGGTGGCTGCGCGCTACAAGAATGCAAAGTGAAGCTGAAAAATGCTCTCATTTTTCCACCAGAGATGTACATGGCAGCTGTGTGGTTAGAGGATGCGTAGCAAAGTTGTGAAATGATCCCACTTTTCCAACAAAGATGTAAGAGGCAGCTGCGTGAGAGGAGGATGCATTGTAAAACTGTGAAATGGTCTGACTTTTCCACCAGAGTTGTACGAGGCAGCTGCGTTGTACAATGAAACATAGCGAAGCTATGAAATAATCTCACTTTTCCACCAGTGATGTACGAGGCAGCGAAATAAATAAAAAATAGATTTCTAAATTCATTTATCGAGCATATGTAAGTCATAAAATTACAAATAAAAAAAATATTGAATATACATAAATCAACTTATACACATTTGTTTATTAATCAGTACATGAACCATACAGCAATGATTCATGTACAGTCAAACCTGTTTGCGAATACGTTCATGGTATTTATGCGAAATGGTACCAGGATAAGAAAGCTGTGAAATAGTTTCAGTATTCCATCAGAGATATAAGAGCCAGCAGCGCAGTACGAGGATGTGTAGCGAAGTTGTGAAATGGTCTCACTTTTCCACTGAGACGTACCTACGAGACAGACCATTTCACTGCTTCGCTATGCATATAGACCTTTCCAACAGAAATGTGAGAGGAAACTTAGCAGTACGAGAATGCATAGCAAAGCTGTGCTACGTGTCACGCTGTCGCCAGATAGAACGCTACTGAGTTGACTCGAGTCAATTAGCTTAGTCTTGTCTCGCCTCACAGTGTAGGATAAAACGTATCTACCTCAGATTAATATCATATTACTCTTGGTAGAGTGTGAACAGCTGTTTCGTTGTTGATTTTAATAGTTTTACCAACCTTTCTACTGCAAGGAGAAAGTTAGTCCACAAGTTACGTGGAATTTCTACTTGGTTCTGAATGCTTACCGAGCTTGCTTAGATACCGGCAGTTTGTTTTATTCCTTGTACGTATCAGAAACGTAGTTTTTTTTACCGACTTCCAAAAAGAAGGAGGTTCTCAATTCGGCCTGTATGTTTTTTTTTATATATTTGTTCACCGATTCCTCGGCCAATTGTGCATTGATTTTGATGATTCTTTTTGTATTTGGTAGATCATACTTCAGAGGAGATCCCATATAAGTTTTATCAAAATCGATGCAGCACTCTGGTTTTTATAACAAAATAACTAGGTAGTAAAATATCATTTTCACTCCTCTTGCTCTAAAAGTCCGTTATTGTAGCGTAGTATAGCGGGGAAAAAATAGCATTTTAAGCTCTAAGGGAAAAAGTTTTTCTTATTTTTTTATCTGTTACCAAAGAGCCTACATTTACGAAACATTATTTATTCAAAAGTTGAATAATCTCTTTGGAATATATTTACATTCTCTTTGCAAACATTTCGTTAAATATCCAGAATTGTACAAATTGTACCTACATTTCATTTTTAATAAAATAAACTTTGAATTATTAACTATTGCATTGTATTGGATTATTTTATTTTCTCGCAATCGTAGTGAAAAGTAGAGTGTAACACACGTCGCTAAAACCCCATTGTAACTCGGTTTCTATATGTTACAATGGGTCTTTTTAGCCCCTTGTATAACAATCTACTATCAAGTGCCTGTAAAAAGTGAACAGCAAGTCGTGTACGAACGCGTTGTATTGCGTATTTTGAAGTCGTTTTTTTTCAGTTTTTTAAGCTATAATTATTTACAATATTTTTATATTTACGAGTATGGCGTTCGGAGACTAAAGATAAATCTAACGACATTCACATCAAAATCAGTCAAGTCGATTAGACTGTTGAAAGTAATATAAAACATATATTACCATGCATACACAGCTGCAAAACATTGCCTACCTTCTTGCGCAGTCGGGTACCTATGTATCGTATACGATTTGATCCTTGATACTGCGACTCACTGATTTGATCCTATTTGAAAAACATGCACAAATACCATGTAGCAGAATCCACAGAAAACTGTTAGAAAGAGACAACATTGCGCCAATAGAGACGGGAGATACGGGGATGAGACCTTACCGTTCAAAATCATAACGGCGTAAGTTCACTAAACGCGACAACTTAAAATAAGATTTAGTTGCATTAAAATTAAGTTTATATTCGTAGTCTTATTTAAGTATGTGTGTAACTGTGCGTGTTGTATTAAGGCAGAAGAGTGCGGACAACAAATATTGATTCGGTGCAGGGTGTTTAAGGGGGTGCGGGTGTTCTGAGAGGGGAGGGGGCTAGGCGCACATAATTTGGACTAATTCTTGGTGTGTTTGCACAGGCTTGTCTGGTCGGGTAGCGGACGATCAACTTGTCTTTTGGAACTTTTTGGAGGTTTTTCTTTGCAGATAATGAATTATGCAGCCTGTACTGTACTCTGACGTCTGTCAATTCAGGTTCTCGTTAGAGTCAGTTCAGTTAGAGAACTAAACTAACATAGAGGGCGCTGCTGTTCTAATTCTTATTCGAGGTGGGGGCGATAGGTCGTGCTCTGACGTTAGAGGTGTATTGTGCAATACCCCCTACCAAACCAACATTACCCCAGCCTAGCTCCTTGAAGTATCGGAGCGAGGCTAGCTGTCCATATTACCCTACCGCGTAAGAAGGAGGGTTATGTTTTTCGAGTGTATGTATAGTATATATATATGTATGTTTCTATTATGATTGACACGAAGAAGGAAACCTTAACATTGACAGCGAATTGCGGTCAAACGCAAGCTTATTATTATTAAATAACAATAATTTATAGTTTAAAACAACTGAAACAACCGACTTCAAAGTACGCTACTTCGTTACTTGTAATATTATTAAGGATTAGGATACATAAAGTTCATACTCGTATCATCATGCTCAGTCGGGTAATAATTAAACAACACGCTCAATCGTCGAAGTAACTCTATTTTCACCTTATACACATTGTATGAGGAGTAAGAAGGTTTTACTTTTATTAAATCCTTCACGGTTGTAAACTTTTTAAAGAAACCTCTCTTCACCTGCTCGTTTTTTTTGTCAATAATGAGATTTGTCAAAATGTCTTGTTTAAATGTCAGATGCTTCGTCTTCGAAAAGATTAGATAATGTGCAGATGCTTACACAATAATCCTTAACATTTTTTACCTACATTTGCAAAGAAAAACCGTGTCAGTGGAACTCTGCGATTCTATAATCTGACGCATTTCACTCAGGAATACAATGAACATTTTCATTTTTAGATATTATTCAAAAAGTAATAATGCAATGTCTATAAAATAATTATGGGACCAACTTGGGAGCTTTCTCTATATGTCAATTCAAGAAACACAAAAATTGGTTCACGAATCACGGAGTAATCGGTGAACAAATATACAAAAAAAAAAACATACGGACCGAATTGATAACCTCCTTCTTCATGGAAGTCTGTTAAAAAGTCCTAGCAAAGAACTCGAATTAGAATTCAAGTCTAGTGAATAACTTCTAGGTCTATTCCTTCTTCGGTCACAGCGTCGCTTACAATGCTGTGAGCTGATGGTAAAACGTACAGCTTTACTACCTATAGATATATAAAACAAATATCTGTACTAAAAGAAGAACAAACCACCCAACTACAGAAAAGCAGTATTTACATTCCAACTTAAGATTTCGTTAGGCTTGATACGCTGTTAAGTGTACGTTTTTAGTGAGAAAGTATGCGTAAAATCGCCGTAAATATTATAAATGCGCATTTTTAATAAAAATTCTAGTAAAATCACTTGTTTATAATGAAACATATCGTTGGAGGTTACGAAATCTTTATTTTAGCGAAACTTGTATTATTAATACAAAAAATATAGCCAATAACACTCAGGGAGTGAAGACGAATCTAACGACACCTCGCACATGAAAATCAGTCTAGCCATTTAGGCTGTAGGCGATCATTTAAAAACATACAGGCATACACTTGAAAAACATATACCCTCCTTCTTACGCGTCGAGTAATATTAATTAAAAAAAGTGTTCATATTGATTTTTACAGTACCTATATACCTATAGCGAGTGAATTCGCAGAGCGCAGCTTGTATTATTGTGTACTTACTATTTTGTTCAGAATTAAGGCGCTGAGGTGTTTACGTACTTATCTTGACTTTGAATTGTCCGCCCTGTTTAACCTTCTAGTAGGCTACATCAGGTAGAGCTATACCTACTGGTTTGCAAAATATAGATCGAAAAACTAAAACTCGATGTGCAAAATCTTCGAATTTTTTATTCTACTGTGAATAAGATAGCAAATATCGTAATGAAAGAAAAACAAAGTACACAGTTGCATGGTTTTTAACCGACTTACAAAAAAGAGGTTTCTCAAGTTCTGAATTCGACTGTATGTTTTTTGTATGTTTGTTCATCGATCACTTCACCAATTCTAAATTGATTTTGATGATTCTTTTTTGTTTGATGGGTCATACTTCGAAGGTGGTCCCATATCAATTTTTTATCACAATTGGTTCAGTACTTTGGTTTTTATAACAAAAGTTTTTTAAACTAAGGATACATAAGTATCGTAAATCAAGTCAAATCAATCGTACGCTTGACATATTTTAATGATGAGTTTACGTCTCCGCGAGAAAGTATGCGCAAATCTGATGTGAAATGTATTTAGGCGAGCATTCTTTAGAATTAATACTTATAGTAAAATCATTTATTTGTTACGAAAAAGTTCGTTGGAGGTAAAGGTTTTTTTCAGGATATAGAGAAGGCTGCAGGCGTAAAGTAGTTCCGCTATAAATAGACCTCGCGGGCTCAATCTTTTTGCTGAAATTTTCCTTACGTCCAATCTCTTGCCTGTATATAAGTACCTAGGTATATTTAAACAAACTAACATCCAGATAGATAATAGCAAATTTTGTCAGTGGATTCAGTAACCTTCTTCTTCTTTTTTGTATTGGACCCGCATTAAAGCATTTGCCAGTGTCAAGTATTAGGATTTTTTCATGTTTCTTGAATAAAACAAGTTGTAAATGTTCTAGTCGCAATCTAAGTCACTTATACAGTCAATTTATAAGTCGAGTCCTGCTTCAGTAAAGTGGTGGCGACTTTACTAGAAGCTTCTATGGAGATTTGCCGACAACGTAAAATCACACGTTTCACTGCTTTATTTCACTTGCCCACACTCACGCACTTTATCGAACACTTAATGAATAAGACACCACCATTTTTATAGCATTAATGTTCAAAATAACACAAGTTTAGGAAAATAAAACAAAGCAACAACACGTTACTAAGACGTTCCCGCCAAAAACCTTCAGTAACTTCCTTAGTTCGTTTGTTTTTTTTTTTATTCATGAATAGACTTGCGCTTGACCCCCATCCCGCCTGATGTTGAGGGCCGTTGCAGTCGCCGATGAAACGCGCTTGCCTGGAAGTAACCTATTCACCCATCATTTGAAGACGCCCAAGTTATATCTTGACCGACATGATTTTACCAAAACTTCTAGCCAGTGTCAAAAATTTCGTCAAACTTTTTTTAACTCATCTATTTTCTTCTAATTTTTCCCGCCAAAGTTGCCCGTTAACTTTTTAATCGGACCGTAACCGGCTCCGCTAATGTTGGCCATTTAGCCAATCGGGCGCAGTGTTGCCACGCCTCCTCGTAGAAAACAGTCGGTAGCACTTCGTATGTGTTCACGAATTATAAATAATTCATGTTTGTGTCGCAATCACTCGTGATAAGGTTTCTTTGTTAGTTGAGTACTTTTGTAGGGAGTTCTTTTACGCTTTCGATATTATCTTCGTGTATGTGTATTATACATTTATATCCTTAAGGACCACCTTAATGGATATAAATGCCTACTACACATACATAATATTGTATATATATCAGGGTAGATAGAGTAGGTAATAACATTTTAGGGCAAATCACCACTGACGCTGCAAAGTTTTCGAAACATTAGATCTGCAATTTAAATCTAAAATACATGTGATAATGTGGTTTATAAGTAGCAGGTTATTACTTTTACTTCTATTATTACCGAGTTATCGTATATTCATGAAATTATTTTAACAAGAATAATATAATCTACACCGTAACAAACCTTTTCTTCACACATACCTAGTATATATTCTCGTAAATATATAGTAATCGTAATTAAGTACTTTAAAAATATTTTTTTATCAATTATTATCTATGATCAACAAAAGTATAGTTTTAAAATGAAGTAATTGAAGTTAGCTTTAAAATCGGTATTTATAGGCAATATAAGTAAATCACATTTATTGATGAAAAAATTTGGTTTAATAGCAAAAATGTCAGTTACATTTTTACCCATACTTTAGGATAAAAAAAAACTATTTGAATAAAGTTTTCTATGAATATAAAATCACCTGATAAAACTGTCATAAGTACAAGCTGATTGTGAGCTGATTAGGTTTCACTGCATTTTTTACATAAGTGAAGTTACGTCAAATGCAAGTTTGACTCGAAAATCGAAGACAAAGTTGACTCGAAAGTCGAAAACGAAAATTAGATTTTTTTAATGAAATTATTGGTGTTTTGAAACACATTTATCACAATTTCATTGCAATCCTAACTAATATAATAAAAGCAAAGTTTGATACCTTTTCACGATCAAACAGCTGAACTGAACGTTATGAAATTTAGTACTGGGATATCTGTGGCTCTGAAGATGAACGAAGGGTTCTTGTCATCATCGTCCTCAGCGTTTGTTTCATAACCGCGCGAGTGAAACTGCGGGGTGCAGCTGTGTTTTTTTAGGTATTTACCTATCATAATTCCAAAGAAACCCCCAAATTGCATAGAAAGATAGATGCAGCTACCTACGACACAAGATTATTTTTAGTGTAGGTACTGCACGGCACTATAATATGAAAATTATAAAAGATAACAGTTCCTAATGTATACCTACCACTGTAATTACTTATTGTACTTGTATATGTATATTGAATAAGAACTGATTTGATTTGATAAACTCTTTTTTGTCCGAAACACAAATTACGCTTTTTTTAATTTAATGTGGTCTACTCCAAACTGAGTTTTTTGACTAGACTACAATACATACCTGCACGAAAGCAACATACCTACGTATATATCACGTATCTACGTAACACATATCTACATATGTAAACAGCGACATCCGCTACGTCGCTTATCTCAAAGCAAACTCTGCCGCCTATCTCACAATGTTTCCTCCTCGCGAGGGATTCTAAGAAAACGATCGTTAAAAACATGATGGTAAATTTACGTGGAATTTTGAGCCTTAGCAACGGTTTTTTGGAATGCACACGTTTCCTGAATTATGTTTTTTTTTTAATTCATAGACTAGCGGCATGGCCGTGCACTTGTCATGATATAAAAGGGGAAACTGTTTGCTACTCCTAACCATCCAAATTCGATATTTTTTAAGCTTACGGTGTCTGTCTGCTCTACACTTAAACGACTGTATCTTTTGAACGGTAATAGATACAAGACTCAAAATCAGCAATATTGTAGAGTTTACTTTGATGTAAATCAACAAATACTTAAAACTTGTCAAGAGCGACACAAGTGTGCGTATAATAGTTTTAAAAAAAATTTGGAAATTATTGTGCGTGATAAAACTTCCTTGTTGTTTCCACAAAAGAAACAAAAAATGACAAGTGAAATATTTTTTTTTTACAATCGGTGTCATGTGACTTAAATTTAAAATAGAGTAAACGGTAGTGTTAAATTCTCTTTGGATAAACAAAATAGGTCTGTAACACTTACTTATTTGAACTTGATATTGTATGTAAACGCCTAGCAATTCAGGTTATTGGTACCGTAGGAAATCGTATGTGAAGTTACAAATATTCTTAGGTAAGCACATTTTGTTGAGTAATAAGCCATGTCTCAGTGTCCATGTTCATGTTAAAGTGTCATGCATAGGAGTACGGAAGCCTCGGTATGAGAGTGAAACTCGTACTTTGCTGGGTTTATTTTTAACTGATTGGAATCGTACATGGCTAGGCTATGATTTTATTCTTCAATTTTCTTTGTAACTTTGAAGCTTAGAAGTGAATTTTCAAGGCTAGAGTGAATAGATATCTTCTAGATCGACGAGCTCCATCCTCGGCCACACCGTCGCTTAACATCAGGCGAGTTGGCGGTGAATATCGTAGATCTATGAAATGTAAAAAGGCTTAAAAAAGAAAAAACATAGTTGTCTAGCCATTCAAGGTTCCAACAATAATATATTTTTAATGATTTTTCTTTGTTTCGTAGGTCATATTTCAGAGGTAGTCTCATACAAATTTTATTAAAATCGGTTCAGCATAAAAAAAATATTTCATAAAAAAATATATGGCAAAATAACTGGAAAAATATTTCATCTAAGTAAACGAATTGCGTATTTTGCAGTCGGTTTTTTCAGTTTTTTAAACAATAAATAGGTATGAAAATGTCGCGGATAAATCCACTTCCACGTACAACCATGCTTTACGTTTATGCATGGATATAGTATAAAATATACGTAGCATCTACGTATTCTTACGATTACGATACGATTCTCGAAGAGTCAAGTCCTGAAGATGCTTCGTGAAGAGGTGAAACGTGTGTCGACAAAAGTACTAGCTTGAAGACTTCTAAGCCGTCAAGAGTACCAGCTAGAAGACACCGAAGCAGAAGAGTAACAGCTTGAAGACCTCAAAGCAGAAATACACTAGATACATAAGTTAGATTTAAGTTTTTGAATATGAATTTCCGCAAAGAACCGCCTTATTAAAAAAAAAAACTTATAAGTAAGCTCGCCCCATTGTAGGCCGCATCGTCACTTAACATCAGGTGATTTGGAGGTCAAGCGCAAGTCTATTACTAAATTTAAAAAAAATCTGTAGAATAGTCATCACTCCAACCGTAAGTCAATAAACGTCAAAATGAATTCATGGGTTGGTGCATAAACATACAGCCGTCGGCATCGGCCGGCCACAGATAATGCCATACTTTGTACGGGTTTTCTACCCCCTATCAGGGTTGCCAGTTTTTTTTTACTATTACTGGAAATCGCCTTTTAAATAAACTTAGCGTACGTTTATTTCCGATATGGCCGATGGGACCGAAAAGTTCTCGAGTGAAGACCACGCATCCGCAAGTGCAACGTAGGAAGACCAGACACAAAACGAATGGATGACCTCATACAAGTAATAAAAAGATGCTAAATGCAAGTGGTTTCCTGATCAGGTCTTTTTGGAAATCCGTGGGGGAGGCCTATATCCAGCAGTAGACTTCTTGTTGCTGAGATGATGATGATGTAATTTTACATCATCATCTCATCATCATCATCTTTTTGCCTACGTTTTTAAATATTTCCATAATAATATCCAAAGTCTAGGGCCATATTCGTATTCGTATCTTAAGTACGATTTAAAAAAAATCGGTAAAATACCTTGCAACTGGCAACTCCACTCTCTACCCTCTTCAATATAGATTATACAACAGTACAAAGGATCATCCGAGTCTTACCCGATATTAACGCTTTGGGCTATAAAGTCCTATAAATAAAAAATACTTATTACAACCCATGGGGCGGGGCGGTGTTTTTTCGGCATGAGAGGTTAGATTATATTACTGTGTCGCGGTATATAAATATTTAGTGCTATGGCATGATATATAGGAATTTATAAAATAGGGATACAATTTTGGGCAAATTCATTTAACTTTTACAAAAAAAATAGAACTTTTGAATGTCGAATTTTCTGGAAATTCAAGTTTTCAAAAACGAAACTATTCAAGTTAGGGTAATCGTGTCTTCAAAAACCTGTATTTCAACCCGATTCTGGATATGTTTTTTGTGGAACGCGGGTTCCTAGTCCTACGTTAAAGGCCTATTACACTAACCGATGCCCTATCGGCAAGAACACGGTGGCGTAAGAAACAGGGTCCCGATCTCCATACATCACTGACAGGGTGATAGACAGGGTCCGAAATCAGAAATCGGTCCAGAATTGGGTAGTATAATAGGCCTTTTCGGAGCACTCCCGAATTCTTGAAACACCAGCATTGCTATTATGCAATGAATATTTATGTCATATATAAAATGTAGAAGGTACTAACTTACCTACCTATATACAAAGAGATGTTATCTATAGAGAGGTTAATATACTCATTGAATATAAAATAAAAACATGGCAAATCTCAGTTCTCAGTACTTTCGAGGAGGTTTTTTAGTATCTTGGCCTTATATATCTTGGTGTTGCACTTTCTAAACACACAGGATGACGTTGTCACTGTTCACAAGTCACAACACGCGTCTAACAGCGAGCGTTGCCCGACGTGTCGCGACGGAAGACGAGTCGGGCGATTACCTTACTGGAGGCTTGCCACGCAGAGCCGGTGAAAACCTATCTACGTACACATCATCGCCTACATAGCTCTATCAAGTCTACTAAATCATCGTATGTTTGGTAGTTGCATCGAGCGCTCGATATTTTTTCTGTTTACTTTAATCTTGAGCAAACAACTCGCCCCGGGATGGGAGCTATATTCGAACGTTTTTGCCGATTTAGTTTTACTTACCTATTTTTGCTGTCTGTTATTTTTACTGTGATAAAATATTCTATTATTTCTGGCTGATTGATCTACAGATCTTAGAGCAATACATCGATGTAGATAGGTACCTCTTGTGTGAACTCTTATTGTAGTGCTAAAATAATTATGGATATGTGTATTCTTAAATGTATTGAATTGAAAGTGGACGGGTCAATTATGGCACGTACGTTACATAATTATGCAATGGGATATACAATGGTAGATTATAGCACTAAGGGAATAAAGTATTGCTTTATATCACGGGCGACGTAATGAATCCCTAGCTATAATAGCTATAATTCTAGGGTTAACTCCTGAGCGTAGCGAGGATGTTAAGAGTTAAATTCCGAGTGAAGCCAGGGATTTACCACTAGAATCCGAAGTGTAACGAGGGATTCAAGCTCGCCCAAGACAAAATGTTACTCCGCCAATTGTGAATTGATTTTAATTATTCTTTATGTTTGATAAGTGGTCCCATATAAATTTTATCAAAATCGGTTGAGTACTTTGATTTTTATTGCAAAATATAACTGAAAAAATATCATCCAAATAAAATAATTGCGTATTTTGAAATGAAAATCTCGTATGTATATCTATCATAGATGTAACATTTTAAAATAGCCTGGGAATAGATAATTTGACTTTAACTTAAAATAAAAGTCTGAAAATTTTATCTCAAGATATATTAAAAACTTTTTTTCTAATTAACTGTTAGAAATGAGAACTTTACATACTCATATTCTTCTTAGAACGGATACAACTTCGGTATGCCAGTATAGAGAAACAAGGTTCAGTTACCAAGTAGGGTAGGCTACACACGATACTTTGTACTTAATCTACTTAGCGCAGCAAGTTGCCGGCAGACTAGTGTTTGCACACGGCTCGGCTTTTACATAAATTGTAGATTCGTGCGCCTCTGTAGTTAAGTACTCCCCAAGTTGGCGTGTACTTAACTTTGGACGTAAATTACTGAGGCTCAGATGGCTTGAAACGCTTTGTTGCTTGCTGATTTAAAGAGAAATCATATTATATCCAATATTTTAATGCCACATTAGTTAAGTTATGTTTCTTTTTTGTAAATGAAATAGAACTAAGTTTAACCACCAACTCACTTGATGGAAAGCCTAAAGAACGTGTAAATTAAATTTAGTTTTAAAAATTTAATTGTTCCAGTATTTTTTCTTAGATATAACATGTCCATGATTATTACAATACAATCCGATTCACGAAAATATCTAGTGTCCCTAAAGGCTTTATCCTGCCCACTGAAACTAAAAAAAAACACAAGATGCTTCGTTTCGAACGTATAAAATCGCGCCTAATACCTACCTCGGGCAGTACACACAGGCGAATTAATTCGCTTCCCACCGGCTATAAATAAAGGCCTCGCTAGCGCAAACACACGGAAAGTACGCAAACAACATAAAACACGGAATGATTGCAATTAAAAACGCATTGGACGGTCACGTGGCGCCGCTGCCGGCGCCATCTTGGATCCGACCGTTGCCTATGAATTTACTTTTTTTAGATATTGTACTTTATAAATAAATCGGACACGAAATATTTAGTATAATTCGTATTTACTCAAATAAGTAGGTAAGAACTTTTATATTCGTACTAAGAACGGGGAAAGAGAACAGTTTTTCTGTGAATGGAATTTTAGCATAAAGCAGACGCTAAAAAGGGCCAGCATTGGCTGGGCTCTAGCTGAAAGGATTTAGAGAGAAGATTTGTTGAAGAAGCTTTTTGAACTCTATCAATAATAAAATATATTACATTGTACTGCGTTCGTTACTCGCCGATACCTATACTTAGATATAAAATTTCATTATGCCCAAAAATTTCCCTACATTTCATTTTCACTTATATACAGAACACAATAATGCTTGCTCCCTACTGCTTGGGTAAAGAAGAATAGGTATATAAGGAGCATAGAAAGCAGCTGATAAATATAATTAATTATTTCCGTTAAGCCCATGTCCATATCAGAGTCATATAATAAATAGGTAGGTACTTACGTAATATTATTTTCCGTAGAAAAGCTTAAGGTAGCAATATTCTGACAGCATTAAATCAAACAACAGCACACTTTTATGATTAGATATGTAAGTAAGTACTTACCTACTCTACTACCTATTACCTATAATCAGCAATCCATTTGAGACCAATTTACGATAAGGTGGAATATAGACGTTATCAAGACACTTACCTGAGGCAAGTAAGTACTCGTAGGTAAATCGATCATAAAACTAGAAAACTTTCCGCCTCGAAACTGGAACCGAAAAATGCTATCACTTACCCGACTCCATCAATATCTTGGGCAAACTCCGTGCTCCATTCAATTATTCTGTCAAGCGGGCCCCAGACATGCATGCGCGCGATAAACCGGCCCCGGCCCGGCCCGGCCTAAGTAAATAACAAATTCTAACGCATCTGCCTTCTATACAGAATGGGGGTCGTAATCATTCCAGTACAGTCAGCAAATAGATAGGAGCTTTTGAACTTTAAGTACGCCGCGCCCGCTGCGCCGCTGCGTTCAGCTTGAAGAATACCTACACTAAATCATAAAGAAAGAATTTAGTTTTAACGAAAATGTAGCAACTACTATCTACATATTTTAATTCTACTAATTGATTCTGGAAATAATAGAAAACTATATATTTCACTAATGATAGCTTAGATAGCTGAATAAGTATATTAATTCAATAGGCGGCTGAAATAGAAAGAAACAATCGTCTATAATTCATATTTCAGAACTTCAAAAAAGAAGTCAGAATTTCAGAACTTACTTAATTTTATTCATATAAATGCATCAAAGATAAATGTTACAATTTGAAACTCAAAACTACCTCAGTTCATAGTTTCCCTTTGCTTAATTTCTCTTATCGCAGCTACTAAGCAAGCATGTAACAATAACAAAATATAGAACGTAGATATTCGAAATAAGATACGCTCTTCCTTCGCCGAGTTAGCCAATCCACGGATTATCTTCCTCGGTCGTGGCAACCCTGTAATGTACGTACCTAATGGCGGGAAATATGGCGGTTGGCGGGAAATCCGAGACAAGATGGCTGCCTCCGGGACCCGTTTTAAGATATTGCTTTCATTAATACGCTTTAGGGAGCTTTAACAGCATCTAATTAAGTATCTTGAAGTTAGTGCCGGGTTTTGATCGTAGGCTTGTAAATACATGCCGCCTTCTTGCTCGGTTTTATGTATTTAAATAGATAGGTAAATTACATCAGTGGCTAGGTAAGATATGCTTATAAGTAAGCATAATTATAATAATTAATGATTTACAATGTGTACTGTAACGGAATGTAATAATAAATTTGATGTAGCTAGCCATCTGTACAAAGCCAGACTTTATAGTTAATAATATCGTCGCATTAAATAAATAAGCAAAATAAAACGTAAAGAAGTTTGGTTACCTCAAAAATCTATACATGTAACGCCATCTACTGTAAACTAAAGTAAGCAAACGCTGAAGCATCTGAAGCAAATAGGTACACTCGAGCGCAGAAGTGTGTTTTACAAACATAAACATTCCTGAATCTCTATTGTTGGCAATATTTTTCGAATTCATGTATTTGAAGGATAATCGATGAATTTTATAACAATGAGACTTTTATTTGTTTTTAATGGTCGAATCGTATAGATAACCTCAAAATCCGCTACGGCAGACGTTTCGTCAAATTGACACAGCAAATGGCCGAGTGACGACCCGAAAAAAGTTGCGCACACATCGACACCGGGCTCTTGTCCACAATTCTATTTGCGGAAGCAATTTCGCGAAATGCCACAATTTATTTAAAAATTACGCCCTTGTTTGTGTGTGTAAATATTGACGTGTTTGGTTTATGATAATGGCAACATTGCGCGGCAGGTACGACCCGACGCTAGGCGACAGTATTGTACACATATTATTTAATATTTACCATCGCAATGTAAAGTTGACAATATAATATTTGTTAAGTATACTCCTCTTTTGAAAGTTAGTGTTTACTTCTTTACATGTGGTTTTTAATCATAGGTAAATTTGATGACTAAACATGGTTGAGATTGAGTTGTTCGATCGCGAGCGGCTGTTTGCTTAATTAACAAGCTTCTTGTTTAGCCGTTTCGATCACAGTCTGTTGGAACAGCGAATCGGTCAATTATGCACTTTTATTTACGTAAATACTTACATTAATTACGTTGTTGTTATACTAATGTTAACCTTTTTGCGTTAGTAGCTAAATGTTTAAGTAGCAAAACGTCCACCGACGCAAAATATCTAATTATACTCATTAATAATGCCTGTGTTGCCATATTTGTTTTTAAATTAGCTCTAAACATTTTCGGTCTCACCTCACCTTAGCTTCTCTAAATTATTATGTGCCTACCTAAGCATGTCCATATTTTATTGCGAAGCTCAATCACTAGTTAAACACAGTAGCTGCAAGATAATAATAATTAATTGACAAGGTTACGTTAAAACAACTGTAGAATCCTCAATCGGACGCAAAGTCAAACTGCAAACAATATAATCATAGTATTTGTAGTGAAACAACAAATTTGTAGGCAGCTTTAAATGCAAGCCAACACAGCACACACTCACCGTGTGTACAAAGACAATATAGGAGACTCTACTATGGTCTTAAGCAACGCGACAAAATGAATCTCCGCCAGCGACTGATACGGCCCAATTCAAACACAGTCAGCGCCATTTTGTTTTGACAACCGGCTATCTCACCCAGGCTCTGACATACAAAAAACAACCTTATTCCATCCAGTTAAGATCTAAATTAACTTAACATCCGGAGCTTGTAGAAACATCGGAAATTAAGGGAGGACCAGACACGATTCTGTTTGCCGTCTAACGTCCCAGGACGAAGTTACAAATATTTGACGTGTCAATTTTGTGAATGTTGACCGAGAATTGCGGTTAATATTCCCGACCCGAACAGCCTGGACACCCTTTAATTAAATGACTGAAATAGTAAAATTGATAATTCATAATGTTGACTCCCGAGTACTTATTCAGTATTCAATTACAGACGTTCTCTACGTCAAGACGTGAAGACAGGTATAACTGTACAAATAGAGAGCTATTTCAATTAACCCAATGCGAGATCGTATTCATCGAGAACTGATTATGACGAAATCGATTGACAAACATTCCCATCTGACTCTGAACTCAGACAAGCAAAATTCAGTTGCGAGATGAAACAACGACCAAACAAAGCCGATCGATTGTAAAGACAAAACATTGCTACACGTCGGCCATATTGCTTGTTACCGCGTTTAGTTTCGAGTGGCAACACCGAAGAGTCCATAAACAAAAAAACACTCGGGCGACTGTTTTCATTGACAACAATGGATCGAAGAGTGTTCGAAGTAGCACTCACTTTTCGCGAGGTATTCGGAGTAGGGGCCTCTCAGTTCAGTGTTTTCATTGTATGCTTTTAATTTTGAGTGCGCGAACTAGCTCTCTCCCGGGACGTGTGTTTGCGAGGGTAATATTTGCTTCCGCTGTATAATTCAGCGGCCGACATATTTGCCAAAGAGCAATCGTTTTAATATCGTCAGCCATCACATTAGGGCCGGGATACTTTGCTGGATGGATTAATTTTTCAATTTTAATCATACTTTTGGGCGGTGTAATTGTATTAGATGGAGTTTGTTTGACTAGAGGTTTAAGCACTGCGCAAATAGCATCCAGTATCAGGAACCCTGGTTTTCTGACATGGGACACTATTTTACCAGTTGTAGCGTGCAAAAAAAAAATAATAAAAAAAAAGACTTTTAACTCGAAAGAGGAAAAAGTGAGGGTGAAAAATAGATTTTCTCCGCACTGCTACGAAAAGTAAAAAAAAGGAATTACTTAGTTAAGTAGATAAAAAAGGTTACCTAGATAGGGTTCAGCGGAGAGCCATTGAACATTTAGTTCAAGGGTCCTCTTGCTGTTCGGCCGGCTTACATATGGGTTTTAGCTCACAAAAGAAACAAAAGTTTTGAAGTTAATAATGAAGGTTATATTTAGCAAAAATCATGATATAGGTTGAATGTAGGTTACAAATATTCTAGTTACAAAAATACAGTTTAAAGTTCTTCAAGAACGTTGTAAGCGTGGATAAGAAAGGTTCCGAACGCGCACAGATATTATACTAATGGCCATTTTACGCAAATAAAAATCGATCGATCGCTTTACTCACGTGAGATTCACTTTTGACGGTGATGATAAATCGGCGGGTCAAAGCACGCGCCGATGGTAAGTTCCTCGCAGATAGGGTGAGCATGCGGTCAATGGACACGCACGTGGAAATGACGTCGGGCGCTGGGCGCTCCACGACGTCCTGAACAGCAGGCTACCCAAGTAGCAATCAAGGATAGTAGTCAAATCTAATTGGTCTAAACTATGTCTATAAGTTGAGTTTACAAAAATAAAAATGAATTAAATATTATTTCACTGAATCTATTTTATCTTCAAGGTAAAACACTTTTTTTGTAGGGCTATTTTAGTAAATATAGAATATTTTAATACAACGTTAAGTAATTATAAAACCATTTTGTCTGAAGTGTATCTTATAATAGATACGAAAATACATATTTTACTCTAATTTGATTATTTTAAGATCGACTTAACACTTACTTAAATATTATTTCACTGAATCTTTTTTATCTTCAAAGTAAAATACTTTTTTTGTAGGGCTATTTTAGTAAATTTTGAATATTTTAATACAAAGTTAAGTATTTACAAAACCATTTTGTCTGAAGTGTTTCTTATAATAGATACGAAAATACATATTTTACTCTACTTTGATTATTTTAAGATCGACTTAACACTTTATTGATTAATAAAGAATAGCCTGAGTCTTTATTAAGTAAACATGCTTTTGTAGATGCCAACTTCAGATTGAATTTAGTCACAACAACCAAATTGTCTCGGTCAATGTAAAATTACGAATACTTAATTCAATTATTTCTACGCTAAATAAATTTTAAGTAAGAAAAGGTTAGAAGGACGATATATACGCAAAAGAACAATCAAATAAAAAATCTTTACCGCGGCAGTCTCCGAGTGCCACACGTCTTTTTTTTTTTTTGCTTCACTTTAGCACTTTCTACATTTCTATGGCCTCGTTACCAAGTGCTAAAATAAATTTTACTACTTTATCGGCGTAATTAAAATGTATCTTGAAAACACTTTCTATGGGAATAGAGTAATTACAAGGGAGGTACCCTTGTAATTCCTTTACCCGTAAAGTAGGGATGTTTTTTTCTCGTTTACCCCTTGGTGTTGGCTGTAATTGGATAGGTAATTCAAAAATATATTAAAATTCAATTTAGTATTCCATATTTGTCTTCGTCTCTTTTGCAAAATATTAGGCTTTAAAATGATAATTTTTTTTAGGGTCAAGTATCTCTCCCCCTCTACCAGCTAAATGGTTTTTGTCGAATAGGTATGATGAAAAAATCCAGCAATTAATTTCCCTAACGAAATTGTAAGGAAAATATCACAAGTAAGTAGGTTTTAAAAGTTAACGAGTATAGAGTAATAACGAGTCTATCAACTTAGCTTAACTAGAATATTCTTAGTAAGTATCAAATAACCCTATTTTAAGTTCGCATAATATTGACATAGACATAAATTGTGATATGGAACTACGAAACCGTACATTGCGCTAGGCCCGACATGCACTTGACCGATTTTTAAAATTGATTTTAGTTAGTACATACCCGAAAACTAGTCTTCTAAAAACCAAACAAAAGAGAACTCAAGAAACATAAAGAAAACAATAAGTGAATCTATTTTAAATTTGATATTACTCACTATTTATCTTAGAACTTATATTTGATAATGAGGTCATTTAACACTCAAATGAATGTAGAATTTTTTGGCTTTATTTGATTTTTAAGAAATTATTTTATTAGTAAAAAAATGCAATTAAACTATTTTATTTTTTCCGTTCGCTTGTAGCTCAAAGTTTTTAAAAGGCATTTCCCATAAAATGAACATGAGTAAAATAAATCCAACCTAAATTACGTAAATGACCGTTTATGAAGATTTTCCGCTATCGAAATGAACGGAAGTCAATTTTACCCACATTCGGGTTTAACTTTGACAAGCCATTTAAACGCGATTTTCTTAAATATTTTCTATACTATTGGACTTTTTACTTCTTTACTTTAAAATTGACCACGAAAGAACGCGTTTAAATAAGTAAACTATTATTAGACTCATACATTAATACTCTAATATCGTAAAAATATGAAAAAGTGTGTGTAAAGTTACCCACGCTGACAGTAACTCTCTCACATAAAAATTTGCAACCCTCAGAAACTAGCGTCATTGCGGATTATCAATGCAAACAACATTTATCAATATAGCGAGAAAATGTATTGTATTTTTGTTTCAAATGTAATTGATTATTACTGTTCGAGAAATCTATACCGAAGTTTTATGTACGTTATATTATATCTTACACATATATTACGTTTGTTAGAAGTTACGAAAATAATTTTTTTTTATGACTGACAGTTTTTTCACTTTTATAATGATAAACGGCATGTTAGGCATAGGTACTATTTCACTCAAAACGTAAAATTTTATTTCCATGTGGAGCTCAGTTATTTCCAAAAAAATGTTCTTTTTTATTGTTTAAGCTCATCCGTTCTTATGCCCGTAACAGTATACTTAAGTAATGATTTATTGATGATAAGATAGACAAGATAGTATTGGTTAAATGTAACTTAAGGAATCATAAATACAAAAAGAATTAACTCGTATTTCATTAGATCTATTTTAGACTAAGTTAAGGATAGTTTTCCTTAACTATAGGTACAATAATACAGAATTGATTTTACTTTACCTTAACTATTTCTATTTAAGGCAATGTTGATTAAACTTGTACTTCAGCTAGACAAATTACATTTAACGCCATTTTGTATCCTATTATGAAAATGGAAATATCATTATCATCATCAGCTATGATATCTTAATACCTCTAATTTCCTTATATTCACCTAGAATTCATTTTTAACAGTTTTTAATTGTAATAGTAAGCAACAATATAAACAAAATTCAATCATTGTGTGTCATACTACATAAAATTTCATATTTTCAATATTAATTATGGCGTTTTTTATTTTTTTTCTTAGTTATTTATGAGGCCCGTTATTTTTAGACAATTATCTTGTCATTTCCAACGAGAAACTAACATGCGTTTTATGTTTCTGGGTATACAAAAAGATGAATACGCATTTCTAGATGTACATAAATAGTTATCAAATTCGTCGCCATTATTTTCATAATCTATTTCACTAATACTCCATTATTTGTGTGAAAATTTACTTCATAAAGTAAACTAAGACTAAATTATTTCTTATGTGAGATTTTTTAAATCTATTTTGATACCCTAAGCTTGAATTAAAGATAACTTAAAAACTTCTTTAAAGCTTAAATTCAGTTTTAATTTAATCTACAAGATATCTTAAAGAAAACTTGTAGAACATTTTAATACCTCTATTCTTAACTATAGCTTAACTTTATCTTCCAAAGTATTCTTAAGTCCCCCTTAACTTTGTCTGAAAACCTGTGCCCACTTTTACTAAACTATGTCTTGAGGCATATCTAGTAGATATCTTAAGGGCTTGAGCAAGAGAAGTTGAGACAATGCCCGTTTTGTCTTCAAGATATCTTGTATGACCAGTTTAGATAACCTTTTGCTACTTGGGTAATGGCGGGCTGATCGTCAAGAAGGATCCTCCATGACGGTGATCCTCGGGAATAAAAATACAACCTAGACAACGGGATGTCTCATCACGCCTCCTCAGGTTCTCCAAAGGTCGTCTCAGAAACTAGGTTGTGGATGTCGCTCAGCCCTGCTCGGGCGAGATCACGCCTGCGTTCCTCGGAGCGTCCTTTCTTCGATCTTCAGTAGAAAGAGGTGTTCTTCAGCCGATGTCCGGAAGTGTAAGCCCTCTTCCAAATCTCCATTTCGACTCCTCTCAACTCATCTCAATAGTGGTGGGATGTCCCACCGTCGAGTAAAAAAAAAAATGATTCGTTTTCAATCATTCAGTCGATGCGGTAATCGATTAAGTTTTCTTTTGAATAAGTTTACAACATAAAAAATACTTAAGAATAGTGTCCGAAACCAATTTGTTTTACATTATAAAACAAATGCTAAACTAGCATTAAGGAAAACACTGCTGAAATGCTTTCTTAAAATAAAATATTTAAAACAAAGACGATTAAAAACATCGAATAGATTCGCTTGGAGAGCAGATAGTATTTTGCGGTACGACACTTAGCCTTTATGGTTTGCAATTAGAACAGTCGATGTCTTGCGAAACGTGGCTGTCAGTGTCATCCGTCAAATCCACGATCTACTCTCGCTCGCCAGAAAATAACAAATCGACTTCGGAATTCAATAAACAAAATTACTAAAAACAGGATATAAACTCAAGCAGGTAACAATTATATTGAAAAGAAAGAGTAAACCAAGAACAGTGAATATTGTGATGTTATAAATAAGTGTTATTGTTCTCAGAATTCTACGTAGTTGTGTTGCTTCGCGGATTCGTCATTGGAAAACTGTGAAACCTTACATTGGAATGCATGAAGAATACTATAAGAAGATTTTTAAATAACAGTAGCGATACTGATCGCTACAATACCTCCCTTCACGGCAAAAGACGGATAACCGTGGTTATCCGTGAACAGCCGCGGAAACCATGAAAAAAAATATCTAAATAAAATAAACTTCTAAATAAAAAAACTCCTCCTAAATGCTATCAAGGCTGTGTTTTATTAAGATCCCCTATAGGGAGCTGTGAATAATTAAAAAATAACCATCATATTTATCTATGAATATGCAAACTACATTAGTTAAAACCAGCCGAAGCAGTAAATCCGAAATGTAACTCAAGTTACAAACTTACTAAGCTGATGGTACTCCGTAAGATAGGTGATCAGCCTATCGAACGGTATCCCCCTAATTCTATTCTAATACTAAAATTGATACCTAATCTATTACTTATATCTAAGAAAAATCCTTGTCTATTCTACTATTTACAAGTATTGTCCATAATTCATGAATAGTAACCTGGTCCCCCGGTGTACTATTGCAAAAATTCTATATTACTGACGTCTCAGTGTACTACTGTAAAGTTCATAATTGATACCTGACTTATTGTCACATGGTACCAAATAAGAACATTGTGCCTACATAGGTCACATAAAAGTATTTTCCATGAGTAGTATTTGCATATGCATATTATATGTTGTTTGAATTGAATAATCTAAAAACTTAAACTTATAGCCTTGAGAGTCATGTCGGAGAGGTTAAAATTGCCATCAGGCCATCTTTTGATGCTGTCGAGTAAAATACTGTGCCTACAAAGGTCACAGTTCACATGCTCTTTATAAAAATGTTGTTGTCAATTGTCAAAACTAAAAAAAATTGAGCTAATATGTGATAAAAAAGGTGACAGAACATCTTTTGATGCTGTCGAGTAAAATACTGTGCCTACAAAGGTCACAGTTCACATGCTCTATATAAAAATGTTGTTGTCAATTGTCAAAACAAAAAAATTGAGCTATGTGATAAAAAAAAAAGGTGACAGAACATCTTTTGATGCTGTTGGGTAAATAGAAAAAGCTTTAAAATGATATTATAAATGATTGTAAGTTAAAATAGCGTTAAATGTTCACTATTATTTGAGTGAACGTTCTAATCTATCCACCTGCTCAACATAATTGTTTCATGTTGTTTGGTTCAGCATTACTGTTTACATATTGTTGAAAAACTTGATTTTAATTGTTTTTAAGTTATTTGTGAGCCGATTTTCATAATCCAAACGCTGAAAGACTCGTAAAATTATCCCTGATTCTCCTGTATTGTGTATAGAAATGAATTTCCCTTTTTTAATTTTTTCTTCTCCGGGATGAAAACTTCATTTCTATTATTGTGAGGTAAGTACTGTACCGATTTTCAAAATTTAAACGGTGACAGACTCGTTAAGTAGCAGAGGATTAATATGTAAATAGTTTGCTGCATAAAACTAAAATTTAAATTTTTAAGTTTAGAACGGTGAATATGAAAAAAATTGGGTAAAAAATACTGTTGACTTATACACCCTTGTGAACCTTTATTATGTCCTTAGCATGATATTTACCTATGTTGCTTGTGTTACACTCTTCTAATTCGTACACCACCTAACAAATCAGCGAAACAACGTACCACGGTTTGCTCGGTAGTCTGTCTACTACGCATAAAATCTTCGATGCGTAAGAAGAATTCTGCCAGGCTTGAGTCGCCTGTATATTTTATATTCCATAATTTTAAGGTTGCATCTTCCTTAACAAATATCTGTTGACAAGCGTGGTTCTGCATGCTCTGGCTGTCTTTTAAAGTGCCAGACAAATATGTTTGCAGAAACACACTTGCAATACAACGTGGAAAACACAGTAATGTAGCCGATATTTAAAAAACACATAAAAAAAACACGTGCGGCTACCCACATGGAAAAAATGTCAAGTATTGTAAATTTCTACTGACTGAATTAAATTTACACAAGAAATGTTCTCGTGAGCGTAAAAACCATATGCAGCAGTCCAATAACATTAAATTCGGGCGCCAATTGTAGCGTGCAAAAAAAAAATAATAAAAAAAAAGACTTTTAACACGAAAGAGGAAAAAGTGAGGGTGAAAAATAGATTTTCTCCGCACTGCTACGAAAAGTAAAAAAAAGGAATTACTTAGTTAAGTAGATAAAAAAGGTTACCTAGATAGGGTTCAGCGGAGAGCCATTGAACATTTAGTTCAAGGGTCCTCTTGCTGTTCGGCCGGCTTACATATGGGTTTTAGCTCACAAAAGAAACAAAAGTTTTGAAGTTAATAATGAAGGTTATATTTAGCAAAAATCATGATATAGGTTGAATGTAGGTTACAAATATTCTAGTTACAAAAATACAGTTTAAAGTTCTTCAAGAACGTTGTAAGCGTGGATAAGAAAGGTTCCGAACGCGCACAGATATTACACTAATGGCCATTTTACGCAAATAAAAATCGATCGATCGCTTTACTCACGTGAGATTCACTTTTGACGGTGATGATAAATCGGCGGGTCAAAGCACGCGCCGATGGTAAGTTCCTCGCAGATAGGGTGAGCATGCGGTCAATGGACACGCACGTGGAAATGACGTCGGGCGCTGGGCGCTCCACGACGTCCTGAACAGCAGGCTAATGGCGGGCTGATCGTCAAGAAGGATCCTCCATGACGGTGATCCTCGGGAATAAAAATACAACCTAGACAACGGGATGTCTCATCACGCCTCCTCAGGTTCTCCAAAGGTCGTCTCAGAAACTAGGTTGTGGATGTCGCTCAGCCCTGCTCGGGCGAGATCACGCCTGCGTTCCTCGGAGCGTCCTTTCTTCGATCTTCAGTAGAAAGAGGTGTTCTTCAGCCGATGTCCGGAAGTGTAAGCCCTCTTCCAAATCTCCATTTCGACTCCTCTCAACTCATCTCAATAGTGGTGGGATGTCCCACCGTCGAGTAAAAAAAAAAATGATTCGTTTTCAATCATTCAGTCGATGCGGTAATCGATTAAGTTTTCTTTTGAATAAGTTTACAACATAAAAAATACTTAAGAATAGTGTCCGAAACCAATTTGTTTTACATTATAAAACAAATGCTAAACTAGCATTAAGGAAAACACTGCTGAAATGCTTTCTTAAAATAAAATATTTAAAACAAAGACGATTAAAAACATCGAATAGATTCGCTTGGAGAGCAGATAGTATTTTGCGGTACGACACTTAGCCTTTATGGTTTGCAATTAGAACAGTCGATGTCTTGCGAAACGTGGCTGTCAGTGTCATCCGTCAAATCCACGATCTACTCTCGCTCGCCAGAAAATAACAAATCGACTTCGGAATTCAATAAACAAAATTACTAAAAACAGGATATAAACTCAAGCAGGTAACAATTATATTGAAAAGAAAGAGCAAACCAAGAACAGTGAATATTGTGATGTTATAAATAAGTGTTATTGTTCTCAGAATTCTACGTAGTTGTGTTGCTTCGCGGATTCGTCATTGGAAAACTGTGAAACCTTACATTGGAATGCATGAAGAATACTATAAGAAGATTTTTAAATAACAGTAGCGATACTGATCGCTACACAGTTTCTGTTAGTTACCTTTCAGGGACAGTTAGGGATTACTGCAACTCAATCTCAATTTGTGCGTGGTTAAATCTGTCTGCTAAAGACAAAATATAATGTAATGCAACTCGTAGTTGATTGACAACAACGGTCTTAACGAAAAACGTTTCTTAACTTTAATTCAAATTCAAAATATTTTATTTAAAGAATTCTCGGTCCAAAGTGTTAGTAACAAAATATAAGGGCTTCAAAACTACGGTTAGTACATATCCTAGTTACATTTACAAAAAATATAAAAAAATTCAGTGAGTCACTCAATGCGTCATGTAGGTACTTGCGAGGCATTTCGGGCGGAAACATTGTCCGCATGAAATGCCTCAGTACAGGCGCATTGAGGTCTTGTGACACAACTTTTAGGATGGTGTTGTTGCTTCCCCGCACTCGCCTGATCAGTGAGCAATGCTAAACATATTTTGTCAACTTTCCGCTGACACGTAATGACACTTGCGGAAAGAAGACAAAGAATTTAAGACGTTGGTTAAAGTTAAGTAACGTTTTTCGGACCGACCATCTAGCTCCAAACTAAGCAAAGCTTGTACCTTATACTAGCTTGACTGCAAAAGAAGAGTAATGGCATGATTTTCGATTTGTATGTATCTATGTTTGTATGCGTGTATTCGTGTATATAGATGCTTCCTGTAGTGTAAACGGCTTGATCGATATCGATGTGTATCGAAAAGTTTCTCTTTACCCCGAATGTCAATATCGTACGCATTTTTTGCAATAATATTAGGTGCGTATAAAATTTATAGATATATATAAAATATATATTTTAAAGGTGTGTATAAAATGATCCCGGGATCATTTTATACACACCGATAGGAATCATTTTACCCCAAACGGTCATTTTTTGAATTAAAACAAAACATGGCTTCTCAATAAACGAAGAAAGCGAAAACAATATGGAATCATGTAGTTAAAGACAGCTACAGCGCTATTCTTTTATAACCATTCGATGCAGAACACTAATACACGGAATATGAGAATATCAAAATACGCTTACCTTAGAAAAAAACAACAAAATTCATTTTTTCTTCGATAAAATTTACACTCCGCCAGCGTGCGTTCCGCTTTACTACCTGTATGAATGAACATCGCCTCTAACGGACGTAATACATGTTTTGTTTCCTAGATGCCGTTGGTAGTTTCGAAAAAATTTTGGGGAATCATTTTACCTCAAGGGATCATTTTATACTGGTCTCCCCTACTATATTACGAAAATCACTTTTATGCAGTCGGGAATTTTACATTTATTTTAATATAACTAAATACTTTTTTCGTTTAGTTGTAAACTGAGCTTGGCATACGGTGAAAGTTTTCTTATAACCAAAATAACGGATTGTTACGACTAGCGACCTCTACCGCTACCTCTTAGAACCAACTTGAACAGAATTCATAAAATTAGTTCCTATTGTTAGACCCGATAACTTGCCCATAGATGAAGAATTTATCGCTACGCTCAACTTGTGATTCAACTTCCTTGGCCTAACCTACTTGCAGCAACAATTTTCGAGATAATGCATGATTGTGTCTGTTTCTAGATTACAAGCTTTGATTTTGATTCGCGTAGCATTTATATTGGCGGGCTTCGAATTTCAAAAACTTCTACAGACCATGCTGAAATTTAGTAAAAGTCTATTAACGTTGATGAAAATGAGCTGGAAGTTTACCACATCGTATTTTAATATTACTATAGACCAATATATAACTACTTACTATTGTCAATGGACAATGGTGAATAAAATTGTGTTTGCCGCTAAGTTTACCAAAGTAGTTGCATAATTTTATAGCAAATAGCAAGTCTTGCATAACAGTCTAGCAGGATCAGAGATTGAACTCTGGCCATTGTGTCGATATTTACTATTGACGTTTTCATACAATCGTATCCGTTATCCCTATATCGTGCTCTAGATCTGAGACGTCAATTTTGTGCCTAAAAATAAAACTCAATTATGCTCGTTAAAAATATCTTTTAATTTATATAAAAATCACCATTATATTAAAATAGAGATGTAAACAACCAGTGCACATCGCAAGAACGAAACCAAATCAGATGGCCACGCTATATGGCTGTTATTTTTTGGGTCTGTACTGGATCTAGGAACGTAATGTGTCTACTATGACTGACTATTTTATTCTTTTGAACGTGTTTTTTTTAACGAACTTTTAAATCCGTTAAGAAATGACGAAATATTTGAAGTTTTATTTTTACTGCACTCGAAAACATAACCCTCCGTCTTGCGCAGTCAGGTAACAAAGCATAATTTTATTTGAATCACCAGTTCTTCAAAAATAAATTCTAATTTTATCTAAGAGCCTGGACGACGCGACGCATGACCAAAATGCTGATGACAATTTTTCCCAGCGCATCAGCATGGCCATTCAACGTGGCAATGCTAGCAGCATGGTGGATACGCTCCCAATCAATAGCGAATTGCCACATTTCAATTATCTTTCACTTGCATCAGTTTGTGATATAAATTTTGTATGGCGCCTTAGATTTAATAAATGATTTAGGTACTTAATTATATGGAGTTTGTATACCTATTGTTCTGTCGTTATCAATACACACAACCCTTCCCCTGAAAAAATCCAGTAGTGACCCAAAACAGTTTGCTTAAAATTATAATGAAGATTCTGAAACTAACGCTATTTACAAAATATTCATTGTACATATTAAATTTAAGTCTGGAATACTACAACATCGAGTATATTATATCTCAGAAAGCAAAACAAAACTTAAATGACGATAAAAATAAATTAAATGCTAGCATACGTTACAAAATAATCTTACTCACTTCTAAAGCTTTGAGTATGTTTTTATGTCAAAAATAATGTTATTCAGTATATAAAGTATATAGTTCAATTTTTTTATATTATGTAGGATCTAATACAATCAGCTGTAAACAGAAAATATTTTGTGACGTTATGATCAATAGGGTAATATGTTCAGTGATTTTTGATATGATCTATCAGATAATATTTTTAGTGATTATTGATCATCAATTGGCATCACGGTCTATCGGGAAATATATTTAATAATATTAGATATCCAGAACTATCTGGATAACTATATGGAAATAAAAGGTTCTTGACATTTGACATCGAAAATCTATCGAGAAATATGTTAAGTGACATTTGACATCGTGATCTATCACGAAATATGTTTAGTGACATTTGATACCATGATCTATCAGAAAAGAAACAAAAATTTGTACTTAAGCACAGACACATTTTAAACTATTAGTGTAGTAATAATATAAATTAAATTCATAATTCTATATTAACAATAAACGTCTTTTCTGTAGACTACTTAATTTCAACTTAAAAATATAAATATGTGTTAAAACTTGTCACTGATTTTCAAATTATTAATTAGATAAAACAAAACTGTAAATTATAATCATCGTTTGTACCAAATACAAGTTTAAATCAGAGCTAGCATTTACATTGAGCTTATTTCAAACATAAATTTTTTGTCCCACTTGCACAATTATTTACTCACGAAAGTAAACATAAGTGCGAGCAGGATGACACACTATTATAATCCAGCTTACTACACAACACAAGATCAGCAGCAATCTTAAGTTTGGCAGCTAAAATTAACCCTGCCCTGTCTTGTCACAGAATACTTAACAGGTCAGCTACAGTACACTCACTAAATAGCGACTCTCGCTATGACGTGATAAAGCACAAGTCAATTTGCACAGGCACTAAGCGCCTATTCTTATATTAACCAAACAACACTAATAGTGAATCTCGTTCTATTCTGTAGCTTTTATCTCTTCTAGCGCGAAGCAAAGTACTAACATGTCCGGTCCGGTGGAACCGGCAAGTCGCATGTAATTCTAGCATTATACCTAAATTGCTGAGTGTATCTAGCCTAGTCTCGCTTTATCGACAGTTGCCAGAGCAGGACAAAAAACTTAAACTTATATGCTAAATGCCATGTAAATGCTTTTTTTACTGTATTGTCATGGTTTGTGTTAGTAATAATTTCTTAACTTATATGCCTATAAATTATCTTATTCTAAGAGTAGAGGGAACTCGTCGATATCCTCGCACATCGAATTAAAGCCGGCCGCCCATTCTTCTACTTCTTTCTCCTGGAATCGAGATAATAGAGATATTAACCACACTACAGTCAAAATATGTTATTAACATTGAAGGAACCACTTACAATTTGGTCATAAAAACAGATTTAAATTACAGTCATTTAAATGATAAGTTTAGAAAGCCCAAAAACCCTAAAAAACAAACATACCTAGTATATAGTTCTTTGGAAGTTATTGAAAATAATTTACCAGTAGTTCTGATCACAGTAGATCTTTCGAGCACAAACTTTTTGCAATAAGTGTGTTCAATAGGTATGTGACTTTTTTATAATTTTAATTACCATTTATTGATAAATTCATTTAAATCAATTGTATTAATAATCGAGAAGTATAGATATTACTTATCAAACCATATATATTGTCTTATTACTTTATGTGGTGTCAATTAATAAAGTGCTATTGATTGATTGATTGATATATATGTTTATGTACTTATAATAACTATATGTCCCGAATGAAGACTTCAACTTTATCAATCAATCAAAAACACTTTATTGACACTACAAAATTAATAAAATAACAAAATACACACATAAAAGAATGGCACAAAGGGTGGTCTTACTTTTATTACACAAAAGATCTGATATCAAATTTTAATTTACATTACTTACACATATTTTTCGCGAAAACTTACACTTTGCATCATATCAGCTTAACGCAAATGTAATTATACTACGAATTCGCCCATATACAGTCGGGTATTTTTCTATACATACATATATAGTAAATACAATTTATATGGTTAGATATAGAGACCAGTGAAAAAGTATAAAAACAAAAAATTGTTATTTAAAAAAAAAAACATATTTAAAAACGTTACCTCTTTCTTCGTCAGTAAATTTTTAGGTTTCTTTTTCTTGGTCCTCTTCCTTTTTTCTTTGACATCGGGCAGATGGAAGCTCAAGTCTGCGAGATCATCCTCATCACTAGATTCCTCTCCGACCGGAGGCTGCCTGTCGTCACTGTCATCTGAGTTTGCTGAATGCTGGAATGTCACTTTCTTGGCCTTGCCATAACTCTTGCGATGTGGCTAGAATGTGAGAGATTTTCATTAATAAGAGAGAATTTTTCAACCCTCAGATAAAAGAATATCTTTCAGTTAATTTTCATACATAAAAATCATTTTCAGGAATTATTAATGCAAAAATGATTTTTATGTATGAAAATTAAGTTTGATCAAATTAATATTTGTTTGAATATTGTGATGTTATTTTCTAATTTTACAAATGACGATTTTTTATAAGTTAATACAGTCATTTTATATCTTCAAAAATGTGGGTATAGACTAGACTAGATAGAGCTAGACGGATATAACTTTCCTTCTTGCACAGTCGTGCAAAAAAAGTCTGTTAAGTTTTTATAAATAACATAATATTTACCTTCAAATGATGAACAACTTCAATATCTTCAAACAAGTGAACAGATTCAGAATCATCGTCAATATCACACATTGAAAGGTCTACATTAGTGGTGATTGTATTATCTGGTTCTTCAGCAGTCTTCTCCGGATACTGGGCATCTTCAGCAGACTTTAGCTGATCAAAAAGCTGTGCTACCACTTCTGAGCTGGCTATCTTTGCCTTAGTTACTGGTAAGGTAGCCCTGGTAGGCATAGGCTGAGCATTTAATTCTTGGAGCACATTTCTAGACCTTAATACTTTTGTTTTAAGGTTGCGTTTGATTTTTACTGGAGACACATTTTCTTGATCTACATTTTCACTTTCATCGAAACCAAAAAATGTGACATCTTCATTGTTTTTCTCCTTTTCTATAAGTTTGTTCACCATGCCTTCTGGATCTTTGTTACATGTATCATTTATATTCTCTTTGTCTGTAGATGTATCATTTGTGTTATTTGAGGTATTTGTAGAATCTTTAGATAATTTTGCTTTTTTAGGACTCTTATGACCTTCATTTGGATTTTGGGTGAAGTCATCAATAATACCTTGAGTATGTGTTTCTGATTGCCTTCTTTTCTTTTTGTTAGCCTTTCTTTCTGCAACTTCTTTGATAAAAGATATGATGCTTGTTTGTTTTAATGCAGGAGCTGGATTTTCAAAGATTTCAGGTAATTGTTCTGTTTCAGGCAACATGTTAGTATAGACATGTTTTTTCGTTGCAGATTCAGAATTGACGAAAGAGCATTCCACTGCAGGGGTCATGTTCGGTTTGACATAAGTGTTGTTATGCCATTTCACAGGCAAAGACCCAAATTCAACTCTCCAGGGACTTGCATGAGGTTGACGAATAGAAACATTCATACTACTGCTTGCTATTGGTGGCTCAAAAAAGCTGTCATCATCTTGTAGGTTTAATGGATCTTTGTTATTTACATGATCTACAGTTTGGTTAGTTTCTGTTGTGCCAGTAATTTTACAATTTTGTTCATGATTTAATGGTGGATGGGGTGAAGGTACAGGTGAGTAATTTATATCATGATTATCACTGAATTCTAAACCAGCAGCAATATCTTCGACACAGATTGAAGCATAATTTGATGCATGAATTGGATTTAGAGATTCATTTGGTATGGCAGCATTTGCACTGTAATTACTGAGAGGTACATTATCACATATTGGTTTACTGTATAGAGAGCTTTGTATAAGTTCTATAGGTTTAGCATTTTCAATAGCTTTACAGTTTTCTGTTGTCTTTGTTTGATTTTCAGAAGGCTTAACTTGATTGTCTATTAGTTTATAATTAATTTCTGCAGGTTTTTCTAAACCTTCCCTGGGTTTAAAACCACTTTGCACCATTTTATTCTGTGAAGGCTTAACTTTAGTTTTGAGATTTGCTATTGCGTTAGATATATTGATATCATAGTTACTTTTGAATATCACTGTTTTGGGTTTTGCTGGTCTTTTTTTGACTGTCTTCTTTCTCTTTTTCTTCTGCGGTGGCGGTTCTTCATCAGGGTCAAATGTAAATTCATATACATCTAGATCTTTTTCATTTGATTGTTTACCTTCAAAAACCCTGAAAGAAAAGCTTTTTTCTAAAAGCCTTTTAGCATTTTCATTTTTGATATTAGGGCTTACTTGCTTTGTTGGTAATTTAGTTTTAACAATGGCTCTTTTATTTCGTAAAATTCTATTCTTTCCATTATTATTTGTGTCTGGGCTGCTTTTACTTGAGCTATTGCTAGTATTAAAAGCTGCAATGGGTTTTGATTTTGTCACTTTTGAAATTTTATTTCCATCTTTTTTAGTTTTGACATTCTTTTTTTTTTCCACTGAGACATTTTGGTCATATTTGTTTGCAATTTTTGCAGTCTTTTGAATGATTGGTGTACTTGCATGACATGGCAGTACTGCGATGAACTTATTTGGACTAATAGAGTGATCTTTAAGCCGGGATGGCAATCTATGCACTCTTTTAGGTCTACTTGCAATTAAACTGTTTTCTGCATCTTTAGATGGAGTTTTTAACAATGATGATACATTTAGGTTATCCTTGGAGGGTCCTTCTAAAATAGGTTGTACACGACAACTCCTTTTCGGACGTGTTTTGTCTTTTGTGAGAAATTCAGTGATTGGAACTTGTTTATCAATATTTACAGATGTTATCTTGGATCTCTTAGTTTCTTCTTTATCCTTCGATACTTGCTTTGCAGGTAACACAATTTCGGTTTCATGTTCCTTCGTGCTTTTTGGGTCATGGGCAGTTTTGTTGGAAAATTCTTTAACCGTAGGATTTTTCGTTGGCGTTTCAGTTTTTGAGGTTACGGGAATATGTTTAATAGTGGATTCCTTAGTATTGGAAATATTTTTTAATATTTGGTTTTCAACATATCGAGGAGGTAGTCGCCTCTGTCTTCTAGGTCGTATTTGATTATCCTGGTTTGGCGTAGTACTCTTCGTATTCAATATTTTCTTCGAACTTTTGATGGGGATGTCTATAGATTCATTATCGTCTGAAAGCGAATTAGTTTTGTCTGCTAGAGCTTTCCGAATCGATTTAGTAATCCTCCCATCCGGTTTAACTTTGCGCTTCACAACATCAATATTTTCTTTTAGATCCTTCGTGCCTCTTGTTCGAGGTGGCATGATGCAACCAAAAAGAAAGCAACTAAAACGTAAGACATTAATAGGCTTTTCGCACGAACCTTAAGAACCTTAGATCACTTTTGCTAAGCAGTATAGATTAGTGTTCGGTTATAATTTTCTTTTTTTAGTTAAAAGTGTTTAAAACGACAATAATTCACGGTTACCAAAACACTCTTTTGTTTCGCAGTTTCGCTCGCTTTTTATGAAGTCTTAGTGATAGTGACATTGACAGTAACACAAACTGACTTAAAGTAGTTTCTTTTTTTTATGTATTTGAACCCGATTATATCATTCACCAGTGTCAAGTATTATTTCTTCATGTTTCTTGTACAAAACAAGTCATATATATTATGTTCTAGTCACAATCTAAGTCACGTATATAGTCATTTTCAAATTTGAGTCATGATTCAGTAATGTGGTTGCGGCTTTACGGAAGCTTCTATTGAATTTTGCCGATAACGTGAAAAGACACGTTTCGTCGTTTTATTTCAGTTGCCCACACTCACGCTCATTATCAAACTTTTTTTAAATTTTTGTAGAATTAAAGTTAGAATAAACACAAGTTTAGGAAAATAAAATAAAACAACAAGACGTTTCCATGACGTTCCCGCCAAAACTCCTAGTTTCTGAAAACGGAACAAAACACTATTTAACTAAATGGGCTTCAGCGTTAATGCTTATGTGTAAGTTAATGAATAAAACATCACAATTTTTACAGCATTCATTGATTGATTGATTTCTTAGTTAATGGCTTCAGCGACAGGTTGTCACAATTTTGCCAATGTCCGTTTCGTGAGCTTTGTAACCAACTTCTTTTTACAATGCTTCTAATTTTTGCGTTATTTTGAAACGACATATTACCACCCATTCTAGGTCTATATGTTACCATGATGTTTCCTTTTTAGGGTTCCGTACCAAAGGGTAAAAACGGGACCCTATTACTAAGACTTCGCTGTCTGTCTGTCTGTCTACAGGCTGTATCTCATAAACCGTTGCCGCTATAACAAAAAATACAAAAAAATAAAAATAAAAAATTAAGGAGGGTCCCCATACAATAAACGTGTTTTTTTCGTATTTTTTGCTCAATATTAAAAACGGTAACAGGTAGACGCTTCAAATTTTCACAGAATATTTACTTGTTACCTTTCAAAATAAATAATTAAATAACAATAAAGTAAATATTAAAGGGGGGCTTCCATACAACAAACCTGATTTTTTTGCCGTTTTATATATAATGGTACGGAACCCTTCGTGCGCGAGTCCAACTCGCACTTGGCCGGTTTTTTTTATTTGACGTTGGCATTATGCTTGCACATTTGCGATTTGTCTTGATAGCCTCTTTATCATAGAGAAAGAGGCTGTCATTATCTGTAGAGAACGTAATCAATGAAGATAGCTCATAGACCTAGAATGAAAGAAGCTCATTGAATCTTTCGTTCAGTCCATGTTCATTCAAATTTGATTTTCCAACAAACCAAAACCAACCGTTGAATTGAAATTGGATTCTTAAAATTGAGTGCTTTTTTTTCTTGTTTTTACATACAAATGTTCCGTTGGGACTACTTTTTAGTGCAACTGTGAACGTGAAATTACTTTTACAAAGACGAAACCATTAGAATAAGAAAGTGTTTTCTGCTAGGTAAGTAGAAGTAATAATTGGGCAAAAACCTGCTCGTTTGTTCAGGTCATCATACAAATCCCTCTAAATATTTTTCTGTTGGTTTTTCTTGCCTGCAAACCCCTAGAAAACTAATTTATCATCTCTTTTTTCAGACCTTCTTGAATTAATGACAGACTCAACTAGACATTTGAGGGAAGAAAAATAAAATTTGTCTAGCCTTTGCCGTTTGTAACAAACGGACGAAAAATTAATTCGGGGTCATGGAAAAGTAGGAATATTAGGTTGGCAGGAAGAAGTGGTTTGTTTTTCTAGTAAAAAGAATAAGAAAATTACATCACAATGGTTCAAGGAGACGACAAAGGGACAATAGACACAGTTCAGGTGGCTTTGAGAATAAGGCCATTGATGCAGCAGGAGCTTGAGAGAGGCTGTGATGAGTGCATAGAAGTAGTGCCGGGGGAACCTCAGGTCCAGATAAAGGACTTAGCCTTCACATACAACTATGTATTCGCTCAACACATCACCCAACAAGAGTTTTATGACACGGCTGTAAAAGGACTTATTGGTAAACTATTTCAAGGTTCGTATCACACTTATTACTTTCTATCTTTCAGATGAAGTATTGGAAAAGATTAATTCGTTGAAGATCAGCCACGAGACGGACAGATGACCTAATACAACTGGCGGGAAGAGGCTGGATGCAAGCCGCTTCCAATCGGTCTTTTTGGAAATTCATGGCTTATGTCCAGCAGTGGACTTCTTATGGCTGAGATGATGATGTTGAATTCGTTTGATTATTTGGGTCATAAACCCTTTGTTGTACACATAAAATGAAAATAGTGCAACAGTAGTTGTCCTTATCTCTAAAAGTGGATATAATGATCTGCTAACTGTGCCCTGCGGTGTCATTGTCAAATTTCATAATAATTGATTCAGCCGTTTAGCTGTGAAAGGTAACCAATAGACAGAGAGATGGACAGATTTACTTTCGAATTCTTAAATATTAGTGGCCGCCTATGCCTTTTATATACACAAACTTATCTCTAAATATGACAAATATATTACATATTTTAATTAATCAAGTTTATTAGTTTTTATCCATCATATTGGTAAGGACCGCCTATTGCAGTGTAAGCTTCCTCCATATTTTTCCATGTTACCTTAGTTTTGTCTGTTCTTGACCAGAACTTGCCAGCAACACTAATGATGTCGTCATTCCATCTTTGGTTTGGTCTGCCTCTTCTCCACATGCTGTCCCTAGGTGTCCAGTTTGTGGCAAATTGCTTTGTTTATATTAGCATATGGCAAAGAAATAAAACTATTTTTATTTTTATTTCTTTAATTATGCCTTTTAACACAATTACTGCTGAGGTATTTTTTAAATGCTCGCCATTCACTGTATGTTTTTTTTTCATCATTGTAAAGAAACTTGGGCCAACATGCCTGGCATGTGTAGCCGCACTTGCATGGGAGTAGAAAAAACACAAAGTGTATGTTATCAGCAATTATTGCGTTAAGGCTCGTTCCCACAATATGTTTGTTATTGTTACAACCCAAAAAAAATATGTCTACAACCTATGGTTTAAGCTGCATATATACATATAAGTTATTCAACCAAGACTGAATTTTATATAATTAAATGGATACATCTATGCAATAAAAAAATCCTTTCAGGGTATAATGTGACCATTCTGGCATATGGACAAACTGGCTCTGGAAAAACTTATACTATGGGTACTAACTACTCTGGATCTGACGGGGATTCATCCAAATTGGGTAAGTATATTTCCAAAGTTATCAATTCAAAAGTATAACTGACTACTGAGATGTGCCTCATGATTTCACCAACAAGGTGATACATGGTTGTGATGGTGAAATGTGGTCTGTTTTTCTCTGATATCTCAGCTATCCCTATATAAAATTTCATGATGGTCTGTTAGGTCATACAACCTGATGTTTAAGTAACCACTGCTTAAAATGTGATTTTCCTAGTAATACTTCACCAACAAATGAACCTCGGTATTGGGAGTCTAACACAAAGCTGATCTTTATTTTATTTTATTTTTTTATATTCATCTGTAAACAAGTATCTATGTATATTAAAGAAAAACAAACAAACGACCCAATTGCAGGTAAATTCGGTTTTTGCAGTCTAACTTACGATTTCGTTACGCTTGATACGCTGTTGAGTGCACGTTTTTGTGAGAAAGTATGTGTAAAATCACTGAAATAGATTATAAATGTGCATTCTTCAGAATAATTTTAGTAAAATCACTTGTTTATAACCAAATAATTCATTGGAGGTTATGAAATAACGCATTTTTTTATTTTTTGCGAGAGATGTATAAATATTTATTACAAAAAATATATAACCTTTGACACTTTGAAGTGAAGACAAATCTAATGACACCTCGCACATCAAAATCGGTCAAGCCGTTTAGGCTGTAGGCGATCATATAAAAACTTACATACATACACTCGAAAAACAACCCTCCTTATGCAGTCAAGTAAAAAAATAAAATTTCAGGTGTGATCCCACAAGCAGTGGCGGATATATTTGACTTCATAGAGGCCAATGAAGACAAGTTTGTGTTCAGGGTGAATGTTTCATTCATGGAACTGTACCAGGAGCAGTGCTTCGACTTGCTCTCTGGGAAGGAGAGGGCGCACAGCACCATAGAGATTAGAGAAGACATTAACAAGGGGGTTATACTGCCAGGTGAGTAAACTAGTTCTTTTTTAGGGTTCCCTACCTCAAAAGAAAAAAACGGAACCCTTATTGGATCACTTTGTTGTCCGTCTGTCTGTTTGTCTGTCTGTCCATCTGTCCAGGTGTCAAGACCTTTATTTCGGGAACGCGTGAAGGTATCGTGTTGAAATTAAAACCATATACACAAATCCATAGTCTCTTGCTGCAGAAAGAAATATCTTTCTCAGTTTTCGTAAAAAAAAGTTACAGCCGAATATGTCGTAAAAAAATCACATTTCGACACAAGGGTATCTAAACCTATGGGGTACTTCCCGTTGACCTAGAACTATGAAATTTGGCAAGAAGCATTGTGTTATAGTACACATATAGGAAAAATCCGAAAACCGGACATTTTTCATTTTCATTCAACATTTATTTAATAAAAAAAATAGTGTCTTTATGCAAGGAGGGTCAAAATTTTAAAGTGAATTAACCGTATCATGTGGGGTATCATATGAAAGAGCTTAATTAGCATAAGTTAAAACAGGTTTTTAAATATTTTTACGATGTATATTTTTCGGTATAAGAAGGAAAATATATGATTTCCTCCCTCTTATCTACTAGTTTTTACGGAACCCTTCATGGGCGAGTCTGACTCGCACTTGTTCGGTTTTTTTATTTGAAAATATGCCTGCGCTTGACCGCTAACTCAACTGGTGTTATGCTTGGTTCTCTAGAAGAAACCTATTCACAAATGATTTGAAGACATAGGTTACATCTAGTATTTTAAATACACTTTTTAATACCATGCCGTGCATTCAGAGGGTGGATGGGATCAACCACATCCATAGCATGCTATTAAACCCAATATTTTCTGTGATCTGTAATAAGTGCCTAATAAATAAATAAAACTCGGAAATACCCATTCAGGAAGCGCATTCTACATTTTTGCAGTACACAATAAAAGTGGAGCTAAAGCTTTTCGTACTATTTTTTTTATTTTTGCGAAATTTAAACCATTATTTTTATTACAAAAAAGTATAGCCTGTGACATTCAGGCAGTGAAGACGAATCTAACAATATCTCGTACATCAAAATCGGTCTAGCCGTTTAGGCTGTGGGAGGTAATATAGAAAGGAAATATACATATGTACATACTCACATACATACATACACTTTCGAAAAATATATGAGTACAGATTTATCTTTCTTAACATATTAATTATTAAAAAAATTACAACTTACATTTATTTTGTTGTTTGCTTATACTTTAACATAGGGTTTAGAGCTGTTAAGCTTAAAAGTGTAGAGCGGCATGGAACTGTAATGTGTAAACATGCTTAATATAAGGTAAGCAAATTTCTTGTTTTATCACAGAATATCTTACGTAAATTCATTAAGTTTAGTAAAAGAGTAAAATTTATGCAAAATTGAGTGAAACGATTGCTAAATTTTCAGGTATAACCGAGCTGCCGGTAGCGTCGACCATGGAGACGATGTTGGCGCTCGCGCGAGGCTCCACGGGCCGCGTGACGGGTTCCACCGCCATGAACCAGGCCTCCAGCCGCAGCCACGCTGTCTTCACCATCATCATAGCCAAGGAGAGCCGCACAGACAAGTAAGAGACATAGTAAAGAGTAAAGGTGCGTACAAACTATGTAACAACATGTTATACACCATTGTTATATAACATGTTATTAATTTGTACAACTATGTTATATTAGCCACGTGTACTCAATCGCGCGGGCGCCAACGTTATATAACATTGTTATATTGCATTATTATTCTAAAATGTACAGTATTGTTTTATGTTGCAATGTTGAATAACAAGGTTACATAATGTGGACGTGTTATATGTATGTATAACACAAGTTATATAACATGTTATATAGTCTGTACGCACCTTAAGAGTCATACTGATGTAAGAGATTTTTTGACTAGCAAGATACAGTAAAGAGTAGGATACTGGCGTAAGAGATATACTAACTGGCAAGAGATGCACTCACAAGAGGCATATTAACTGTGTAAGAGATATACTGACCAGTAAGACACATACTGACAAGTGAGTAAGAAATACTGACTAGCAAAATATACATTGCCAAGAAAATGGCATAGTATATTATAATACATAAAACTGGCACATCAATACACAAAACCGTCAAGACTGGAAATGTCGGGGGGAGGCCTTTGCCCAGCAGTGGGACACTACAGGTTAACAACAACAATATTATAATACACGTAAAAGCCGTTTTTGAAAGCTTACTTTATGTTAGTAGTTTGATGTAAAACTATTGTGCAGAGATCAATAAATTTAAGTGATGTTGAAAAAATTTAGGTTTGCATTGCATTAACCACTTTCCTCGAGGGTCCTTTCTAACGTAAGTGATACACTATTCTTACAGCTGACTGGTCCCATAGCTCAGTATGTTTGTTTTCTAAGCTGTAGGCATGGATTCAATCCCCATCCAGGAAAACCATTTGTGTGATGAGCATGGACGTTTGTTCTGTGTCCGCATGTTTCTATATATCATAAGTATGTCATTACAAAGAAAAAGTAAATATATGAGTATTCTACTATTTTCTACTAGTTATCTACATATAGCTTTGCTAAGTTTGGGGCTAGAGATTGTTGTGTGAAAATGTCTATCGATTTTACGCGGTTGGAGAAGCGCTAAACGACGTAACCTGTTTTAGCGAGTCACCGCGAGTGACGCCTGCCCCGTTCCTTTGAAAAAGACCGCCAAATGCGGTTGAAATTATAGATAGACTTTTGAACTCAAAATAGACGTGACTGATCCGTAGTTTTTACTAAAAAAATATATTTATTCAGTTGTTAATGGTCTGCTGCTTTAAAAAAAAAAAAAAATCTCTTTTCAGGAATGTAGCAACAACATCTAAATTCCATCTCGTCGACTTGGCCGGCTCGGAACGTATAAAGAAGACCAAAGCGAGCGGCGAGCGGCTCAAGGAAGGCGTCAAGATCAACCAGGGGCTGTTGGCGCTCGGGAACGTTATATCGGCGCTGGGCGACGGGACGACGCGGGCGTTCATCAGCTACAGGGACAGCAAGCTCACGAGGTTACTGCAGGGTGAGTTGTAAACTACATTAACGTATTTATTTATTTAATTTATTGGTACACAAAACAGAATACAGTGCTTACAATTACTTTACAATGAATAACTCATAATTTTGGCCTCAACTATATTCCTTAAATGTATACACAACATGTTAATATTACAATAATTAGATTATTTGTCAGTTGCAAAAGTAGAAGTAAAAAGAAAATAGAAAATTTGTAACATTAATTAATAAACTACACACACATTACATTTATAAACTTATGTTCATCATCGTATGCGGCGAATACAATATTTTTGACGTCACATTTAAATTTGTAAAGTTTTGGAGTGAAGACATCAATGGAATCTTAATGGTCTTAGGATATTTCGTTGTATTTGCGACACATCCTTACTATAGGGTTATAGAAAGAAGTATTATTGTTGTACACCCCTAATACGAATGTGTTTGCAAATCAATCGCGCTTTCTGAGCTTAATATTAATGCTGATATTTGATATTTTAATTAAATTACTTGTTCCGAAAAGAGAAAAATTGTTAAAAACAGTATACTTGTTGATTTTGATTTCGATCCGCGTGTCCCCCGCAGACAGCCTGGGCGGCAACTCCCTGACTCTGATGGTTGCGTGCGTGAGCCCCGCGGACTACAACCTGGACGAGACGGTGTCGACGCTGCGGTACGCGGACCGCGCTCGCCGGATCCGCAACAAACCCATCATCAACCAGGACGCCAAGGCCGCTGAGATTATCAGGTACTAGCTCGCCTCGGTTACACGCTATCCTGCTGACTTATCGGCTAACTCAAATGACACTGTCACTACAGGAGAGATTAATAGTATAACATACAAAACGGACACTTCGCGCTCGCCCTGTCGTTTGCCAGACTAGCAGTATAGCTCGCCCTGTCGTTTGCCAGACTGGCAGTATAGATCGTCCTGTCGTTTGCCAGACTGGCAGTATAGCTCGCCCTGTCGTTTGCCAGACTGGCAGTATAGATCGCCCTGTCGTTTGCCAGACTAGCAGTATAGCACGCCCTGTCGTTTGCCAGACTGGCAGTATAGATCGCCCTGTCGTTTGCCAGACTGGCAGTATAGATCGCCATGTCGTTTGCCAGACTGGCAGTACGGACCATTCATTTGTCAGGCGAGACATGTGTTGTGAGCTTAAGAGTCTGTTGTTCGACTATCGTCCGTCTCGCTTGAGCATACAAACATTTTTGAATTCGTATCACTGAACACTAAAAAGCAACAACACAAAATCTTCGATAAAAATTTCGTTTTGATTAAATTAAATTTTCATACATAAAAATGTTATTTTTTTTTTTACAAATTATTAACTTAAAAATTAACGAGTATGCTACTTTCTCAAATCGTAACATTCGCAATATGACTACACAGAAATACTAATAAAAAACCCGGACAAATGCAAATCAGACTCGCCCATCGAGGGTTCCGTACAAACTAGTAGAAATGATATATTTTTTTAATATTTTCCTTCATAAACCGAAAAATATACATTGTAAAAATATTTAAAAACCTGTTTTAGCTTATGCTAATGAAGCTCTTTCATATGATACCCCACATGGTACGGTTAATTCACTTTAAAATTTGGACCTTCATTCCTTGCATAAACATGTTCAACAAAATAAAATTCTGATTCTGCTCCTAAACCAGTCATTCATTCATTATTTGATTTTATTCATAACGTTTTACATATGAATGTTTATAACATAATTTTTAATGTCTCTCTTCCAGACTAAACAACCTGGTAAACGAACTTCGCTTACAAATGGTCGGCAAACTGCCCACAATGAGCGACCAAAACTACGAACAGCTGCAAGAAGAGCTCGACAAAGAACGGGCCAAGTACGCAGAACTGTTGAAGAACCACAAAATAGTCACGGAACATCTCGGGAACATGCTCATAGAAAATACTAACCTCTGCGAGAAAGCATTACTAGCAGAAGCGGCTAAAGACAAAATAGAACGGAAACTGAACGAACTAACCGAACGGTGCAATCAAACTATTGAAAACCTCAACATGTCAGAGAAGAATGATGAGGATTTACAGAAGACATCCGTTGTTGATTATTTGAAGGAGATAAAATGTAGGCTGGAAGATTTGCAGTCGGTTAATATGAAGACTGATGAGGAGTTGATAGATCACGAGATCAAATTGTCGTTTGTGAGCGAAGGAAGTATCGGGGATAAGGTGGAGGATGATGTGGTATTGACCGAAGATCATGCTGTACTTGAAGAGGAGAACAAGAGGGCTATGGGACAGGTAAATAAATAAATATTTATTGACATTTCACACAACACCATCTAGCACAAACTAAACAAAGCTTGTACTATGGAAACTAGATAGCTGATAGAATACATATATAATCTATTTTTTTGGATATAAGATACATAGAAACACACAGACACAGAACAAACATCCATGCTCATCACACAAATGTTTGTCCTGGGTGGGGATCGAACCCACAAACTACAGCTTAGTAGACACACTACCAAATGAGCTACGAAGCCAGTCAAAATAATCTCATCATCATCTTAGCCACAAGCTATGCCTCCCCATGGATTTCAAAACAGCGGCGGTTGGAGGCGGCCCGCATTAAGCGTTTTCCTGCTGCTTGTAAATAATATCACTTGTAATATTAGTAGCTATGCCCACGGATTCATCTGCGTAGTGATGACAATCAAAATGATGATGATGGTGAAAATATCCGTAAGCTGTCTCTGTGCATACATAGTTAAACAGACAGAGACTAGAACTCTAAAACTCTAGTAACTCTAAAAAATATATTATGTAAGTTTAAGGGAAGTGTGGTCGCAAGATCTCCCGTACAAAACAAATAGGAGACAAAGTATAAGTATAGTAAACTCAAAAAACCCCGACAAAAAAACGGCTGAACCAATTTTGATAAACTATAGCTAAGAACGCTTGAAAAAATCCTCTTTCAAACAAAAAAACAAACTAGATCAAAATCGATCTATCCGTCTGAGAGCTACGATACCACAGCCAGACACACAAATATACATATAGATACACAATATGTCAAACTTATAATACTCCTTTTTGGGTTAGGGGTGTGGTCGGATCGCCTGGTCGGATGTTTCCGACAAAAGTTTTTTGACCTGTTACAGGCGCCTTACCGCTGGTGTCGAATGTTTCCGACATTTTTTTTATTATTATTATTATTTTAAAAAAGGCGGTTAGAGGATTTTAACCACCTGTCGGAATAGGCTCGAAAAACACTTGTCGAAAATATCAGAAACAGGCAGTTAAAGGGTTAAAATCTGCTTTTAAGGTAAATCTGTATCAAAGTGCCTTACGCTTACCGCCTCTCCATCGTGACTATTTACGTACCTAATGCATTTGACAGTGAATAGAAAAGGGCAGCTGAAGATTGGAAGAGGCATGTGTTAGTGGCATTTAGGGCCGATAACAGTTTTTTTACGGATTTATTGCGTATTAATTTTTCTAGTCTCTCCTGTGACCACGGAACACTGTAGTGTTCATAACGTCGTGTCATAAAATAATTTTTTTTTTTTAATTCGAAGATAGGCTTGTGCTTGACCGTCAACTCACCTGATGTTAAGTGACAGTTACGGTCTACGATGGAGCGCGCTTGCCTAGAAGAAACCTATTCACTCGCGATTTGAAGACACCTAGATTAAATTAAAAAAATTAAAGAAATGATGAAATTAAATTAATTGAAAAATTAATTAATTATTATTATTAAATTATTATTTTTTTAAATTATGTAAAATATACGCGATAAATCCATAATTGTTTAATTTCAATGAGCGTTCAAAAGAGTATAAATTATTGTACCTAAATGAACTAAAGTTAAACTTGAACTTGAGTAACAATCGCGAAATCCTTAGAAAATATTAGGCTGATGATGATGATGAATTAGTACTTTGCAATATTTCGGCATCATTAAACACGGTTGGACCTTTCTCGTTTTTAAATTGGTTAAAAATTAGTCTCGTACATTGGAACAAAAAAATCGCGATGCCTTCGAACCGTTAAAAAAAAGTAAAATTATTTTTTTATGAAAATTTTAGGGTAACTCTAGTACTTCGGAAGTTACTTTCGAGAATTTCTGAAATTCTTTTACATATTCACGCATTTTTTGAGTAAAAAAATACGTGCATCCCTGGTGGGGATCGAACCCACGACCTTTGGATTAGAAGTCCAACGCGCTATCCTCTGCGCCACAGGGACTGATGTATGACTCCTATATAAACCCATACATGCGTGTGAGTATGTGACGACATACATTCACTTCATACAAATTGATTAATTGTACAAGAAAAGGCAGTGTTTATAATTCGTTTCTACTTTTACCAAAGTATTTACACATTACTCGGTAGTGTTTCACAGTGGATTTGCACAGATGTTTTTAATAATTTTATTATTCAGTATTAACAAGTTAGCATTTTACCGTCACCTCACCTGATGTTAAGTGACGTTGCGGTCTATGATGGAGCACGCTCACCTACAAGAAAAAGATTCACCAGTGACTCAAAGACACCCAGATTTTTAGTTTTCCATATATTTACAGTACGTTCGATAAAAGTGAATTTAAAGTACTTCGTTCGTGTTTTTTGGAATGTCCATCATGAATCGATGACGCTTTTAACCGACTTCCAAAAAGAAGGAAGTTCTCAATTCGACTGTATGATTATTTTTTTATGTTTGTTCAGAATTGTTTTTGCTCATTCTTTTTTCTGTTTCGTAGATAAAATACCTCAGAGGTGGTCCCATATAAATTTTATCAAAATAGGTAAATACTTTGGTTATATAACAAAATAACTGAAAAAATGTTATCAAAGTAAACGAATCGCGTATTTTTTCAGTTTTTTAAACTATAATTATTTGATCTTCTCGCCTTCCGACCACAGACATAGTAGATGGAGCATGCGACTTCATTTATATGAAACCCTTGCGGGGCACATTTTTGGTATCGACTATGACGTCACACAAACGATTTTGTGATGGAATGTTCCATCCGCACGAATTCTATTCAACCCAATGCATCCGCGCGCTTGTACGCTAGTAACTAGTAAAATATCGAATCGGAAGTATATATCACCTGAAATTAAATAAATCTTGGTCGTCAACTGCGATTTTTTATCGTACTTGACACGCTAGGTACATACACTTGGGGTATCTATAGAAGTCTATGCGTCCGACAGGCAAGGCAAGGCAAATAGGCAAGGGGATTTTGACTATACAGGGTAGGGTAGGAAAATATGGATTACAGATTTCGATAACTCACTTTGCTATATTTTGTGCAGTGACCAAGTGTTTTTTTGAAATTAATAACATTTTCATTGTTTATCCAGGTAGCATTAAACCAGGAGTTGCAGGAGCTCAACCGCGCTATGGCGATCAAAGCGTCCGTGGTTCAAGCTATACTGGCCGACAACAGGGAGATAATCAATAGCCACAATAATCTGAGAGAAAACGAGGAGAAAATCGCGCAACTGGAGAAGGAACGGGACGAGTTACTGCAGCAACTGAAACAGACAAAGGTATGAGCAGGTCAATCGTGTGATAGTAACCACTAATGGGAAATGTAAAAAATAAGAGAAACCTAATAATAATTTTCAAATCCCTATTCAATTATAGTGCCTCACACGATACAGTACGCAAATTTTCATTTTATGATCTGATAACTTCTTATAAATCGATGAACGCCGGCTGCACGCACGAAAAAGTGTCACGTTCCGCCTGAGCCGAGCGTGCAAACGAGAGCGCGGAACAAGCTATATAGAGGCACGATCAACCTAAGCGTTCGGTTTGTGATGCATCGTCTTCACGTAAAATAATCGTCCGTAAACCGACTTTACAGACAACCATATTTTTTTTCACAATATGGCATCTCATTGTCGCCAGATTAACTTTTGAAATATCCAAAGATCATTATAATTCCATTGATGTCTTCAATCAAAAATTTTACAAACTCAAACGTGGCGTGACGTGATAAATATTGATATTGCATACGATCATGAACATAGTACTAAACTAAGTTTAATAAATTAAAAAATCTAAGTTAAATCTATTTTTTATACAGCCTATAATCTATGCCTAAAATCTTCTAAATCAGGTGGAATAACTTGTCTATACAAGAAAACAGATTTCGAATGATTCATTTTTTTTTCTAAATTTCAAATATTGCTATGACTTAGAAGTTTAAAGGTTATAATTAAAAAATAACAATTCTCTTTAAAAGTTGGTAAACTTGATTGTAGTAGTCAAGATGATTATCTTGAAAAAAAAAAGACTTTAACAACTACATAACATGTAATGAAATATGAAAAATGTTCTCAGACCAAAGACCCGTCTCACGAGGAGCGACGCACTAAAGTATCCACCCTGGAGGGCGAGATCTCTGATCTGAAGAAGCGGTGCCAGCAGCAAGCCAGCATCATCAAGATGAAGGAGAAGAACGAGGCCAAGATAGCCGCGCTCAACGCCGAGCTGCAGGCCATGAAAGTCACCAAGGTACGTTACTACTGCCTTCGAAGATTTACACCCTCGAGAGCGCGATATTGGAGATGAGGACGTGGTGCCAGCAGCAAACCAGCATCATCGAGAAGAACGGGACCAAGATAGTTGCGTTCAACGCGGAGCTGCAGGGCAATGAGATACGTTGTTATTATCCGCTTTGATTTACAAATTTAGCGGATTTATTGCAGATATTTTACATAATTTTATGACCTGACGTTTCAACACTGCAGCTTCCGTGGTCACAGGTGAGACTAGGTGACAGTAGTCTTTTTTGTTATGAAAATATTAATTACTTTCGCCTATTATTTTATGCGCTCCGTTTCCTATGCACGCAGAAGTAGCTCATGGTGCCAACAGGTATCGCAGATCTGTGTTGAGGCTGATGTTTTATTAGTTTGATGACCGGGTCCCATGCATGTGGTACTTGCCAACCATCTTCTCTATTAAAGTTCGAATATTTCCTAACGCGTCCCTCTAGCCAAGATTTGTAATTTGATTTGATTTTTTACCGACTTCGAAAAAGCAGGAGGTTATCAATTCGTACCGTATATATATTTTTATTAATGTGTTTATTTGTTAAACCTTAGAAAACATTCATTTGCATAGTTCGGTGTCAGGTTCTTCTTATAGTGCCTGACAAACTTGTCAGCACACCTTTTCTCTGTATCAGTCAACCTCCTTTTAGTAAGGGTCTCATATTTTTCTGTCCTGTGAAATTGTTTCTTTTCCATCATCATCTCAGACATATGACTACTGGGCACAGGCCACATTCGTTTCTATAGGCACAAAGTAGCGACGCGACCTACATCCAGCGACTTCCTGCCACTTGTATGAGGTTGTCTATCCACCTTGAGGTTGATTTTCTTGCGCTGTGCTTGTCGGTGCGTGGTCTCCACTCGAGAGCAGATGGCCGATAGAGATCGATCGGCCATCGGTTTTGCCTGCTCATTGCCACTATAATTTCTGATTTATGTGTCTATTGCAGGTGAAGATAATAAAGCAGATGCGCGAAGAGAGCGAGAAGTTCCGTAAATGGAAGGCGGACAACGAGCGCGCTATGTTGAGGCTGAAGAACGAGGATCGCAAGCGAGCGACCGCCATGGCCAAGATGGAATCTCTTCACGCAAAGCAACAGAACGTGCTTAAGAGGAAGATGGAGGAGGCGGTGGCTGTTAATAAGAGACTGAAGGTACATAACTTTTTTTTGATGCAAGATTGACCACCAACTCACCTGATGTTAAGCGACGGTGTATAATGTATATATCAATTATCACAGAACACTTACGACCTTATCGAAAAACGTTACTTAACTTTAAATAATGCTTAATTTTTTTTGTCAATTTCTCGCTGACACGTAATAACACTTGCGGAAAGAAGACAGAGAAATTAAGACGTTGGTTAAAGTTAAGTAATGTTTTTTGGTAAGGCCCTTACTTACTAAGGTAGTGCACTGTCCTCAAAGTTGGTCTTGGCTTCAGACTCCAAAAGCCAGTCTCTACGGCGACGTCGCTAAAACGTGTAGTATTGTATGTCGATACAGGATGCCCTGGACCGTCAGAAGCAGTCTCAGGTGAAGCGAAGCGCCAGAGGCAACGTGAAGGCAAACGCCATCCAGCAGTATATTGAACAAGAGCTAGAGGTACATCTCAGCATCGTGGAGGCGGAGAAGTCTTTAGAGGAGCTCATGGAGTACAGGTATAGAACACCCTGAAGGGTACTGTTATAATGCCTCTTCTTGCGGTGCAATGTACGGGGTAAACTGCTTACACTGCAGCACGTGCTCTAGTGCATTGACCGGGTCACTATTTGTGTCATATCAGACATTTCATCTTTAAACAGTAATCTTTGGAATTCAGACGATAAGACTTCATTGTGGGCACTAGGATCATACCTTGTAAATTATTCTACTATTTCAAAATAAAAGTATTTCTTCAGAAAATCAGTTTTTAACAAAGGCCCTTCTGAACTCACCCCGTAACAGTACCGTCCAGATGTACATAGAGCAGGATATGAAGTTGTATGTCAGCATTGCAGACACGTAAAAGTTTTTTATGTCCAGTGTACAGACATAGACGACGCATGCGACTTCATTTATATGAAATCCTCGCGTGCCACTTTTTTGGTATCGACTGTGACGTCACACAAACGATTTAGTGATGGATTGTTCCATCCGCGCGCAATCGATTCAACTCAATGCATCTGCGCGCTTGCATGCTTTCCCCGGGAAATTTTTAGTGATGCCTTGTTTTTTTTTTCTATTCGAAAATAGACTTGCGTTTGACCAATAACAATATCACAGCAAATAGCCAACGGATTAGCAAGTTAAAGTGACATTGTGAAGCGCATTTAGACCTGATGGTCGTTGAGGCCGAAAAGTTCTCGAGTGGAGACTGCGCACCGGCGAGCGTAGGAAGACCAGCCACGAGATGGACAGACCTCGTACAAGTGGCGGGAAGACGCTGAATGCAAGCCGCGTCCAATCGGTCTTTTTGGAAATACATAGGGGAGGCCTATGTCCAGCAGTGGATTTCTTTTGGCGGAGATGATGATGATTCTATGATTGTGTTACTATTAGTTGTGCGTCTCGTTGTCAGGGCGATGATAAAGGTGCAGCTAGAGAACCTCCACAACTGTTCCGACAGTCCTGAGAACCGGCAGAAGGTGGCTGAGCTGGAGAACGACCTCGCGTGCAGGAAGGCGCAGATATCGGACCTGCAGCAGAAGATACTAACAGCCGACCAAGGTAACGTTGTATATTTTTAGGGTTAACGGGGTTAGCTAGCGGGTAACGGGCGGGAGCATATTACTGAGGCTATTGAGTTTACGGTGTCTGTCTGTCTGTCTGCCCTACACTTAAACGGTTGTGTCTTTTAAACAGTAATAGATACACGTCTAAAAATTGGCAAGATTGTAAGGATTTTATGTAAATCAACAAATACTGAAAACTGGTCAATCAATCAATCAGTTTTTTATTCAATAAACATATACAAGTACAATCAGTAATTACAGTGGTAGGTATACATTAGGAACTATTTATCTTGTATACTTTTCATAAATTATAGTGCCGCGCAGTACCTACACTAAGAAATTAATCTTGTGTCGTAGGTAGCTGCATGCTCTTCAGTGACACTTTATTATAATATTGTTTGTAGTCTGTTATGCACCAAGGGTGTAGACGTTGGAGTGGTCACCGACCGGTATTTATTGAAAAAAACACTGATTTTCAATTTAGGTATACTTTACTAACACACAGGCACAGATTTTACAACTTTTGATCTATTTTTATGAAAAAATAGGCGCGGTGCGCGTCGACGCACCCGCTCGCTTCTTCGTCGCGGATTGGAACTAAAAACGTTGGCAAGACAAGGGCGGTCATCGCACACCGCGCGACCTACCCGTATTTTAAAAATGTTCAGTAAAAACTATATCTAATTATAATATGAGCGCGTCGCTAACAAAGGGTTATAATAGGTATACTTTACAACGTTAATTGACATTGGTGATTATGTATTTGATATTTTTAAAATTAAATTTGTATGTATGTGTTTATAAATATATATATATATAATTGTATATATAATTATGTAGAATGTTAGTATTGTTAGTTAAGTGCGTGACAAGCGTGTGTCTATAATTTTTTAGAGAATGGGAAATTATTGTGCGAGATCTGCAAGATTAAAGCTCGTTGTTGATTCCACAAAAAAAAACTATAACGGATTTATCAATCATTGTTACATCAGTTCATAAAATTATGTAAAATATAATTTTATGACCTGACGTAACAATGATTGACAATCGCGAAAACCTTAGAAGAAAAAAAAAGAAACAAAAAATGACAAATGATCGTTTCAATCGTTTGTCAGTTGAAGTCATGTGACTTTAGATAAAGAAATTTTACAACGATTTTGCGCATACTTTATTACAGAAAACGAAAATTCAACAGTGTATCAAGCGTACCGAAATTATAAATTTACTGCAAAAATAGCTCTTCTGCAGTCAGGTATTTTGTTCTTCAACAAATTCTTCAACAAATGATTTGCTGCCAATAAAAATCGATATCGAACCTAACCACAATTATTTTATTTTTGACCGACTTCCAAAAAGGAGGAGCTTCTCAATTCGTCAGAAAGTTTTTTTATGTATGCTCCCCGATTACTCGAAGACCTTTGCACCGATTTCAAAAATATTTTTTTTGTTTGAAAGGGTATACTTTTCCAGGAGTCCCATAGAAATTTTATGAAAAACGGTTCAGTATTTTGGGTTTTTATAACAAAATAACTGGAAAAAATGTCATCCAAGTAAACAAATTGCGTGTATTGAAATGTTTTTTTTAGTTTTTTAAATGATTACTTGTAAAACTATAACCTCTATTCGATCATAAATGGTAAAAATACTTCTGTATGTAATTCATACCACTTTAAAATCACTACTGTATTATTTTATGTATGTCAGAAATGTAATGGAAAAATCCAGTCTCAACAATTCTCTCGCATCAACAGAGAACAAGTCCCACACGCAATGGGACAACATTCAATCTATGCTGGAAGCGAAGGTGGCCCTCAAGTGTCTGTTCGAGCTCCTAATCGACTCTAAACGCGAGCTGCAGAACCAGTCTGAGAAGGGCTACCAGGCCAAATACGAGGAGATCAAGGAGGCTCACGACAGACTCACCATGGAGTACGACCTTGCGAGGTCGGAGTACGAGAGGCAGCTGGTCGTCGTCAAGATGCAGAATGAGCAGAAGGTGAGAAATTAAATAAATAAATATTTGTGGACATTTCACACAACACCATCTAGCCCAAACTAAGCAAAGCTTGTACTATGGAACTAGATGGCTGATAGAATACATATATACTTTTTTTGTTGTAAATATATACATATGATACATAGAAACACCCAGACACAGAACAAACATCCATGCTCATCACATAAATGTTTGCCCTGGGTGGGGATCGAATCCACGACCTTTCAGTTCAGCAGGTAGACGTAGACACACTACGAACTGAGCCACAAGGCCAGTTGTCATTAAACTTACAGTTTGAGAGCTTTGTCATCACACTAATTTTATCTACACTAATCTGCACTAACTTAAAAAATGTCATCCAAGTAAACGAATTGCGTATTTTGAAGTCGGTTTTTCAGTTTTTCACACTACAATGATTAAACATGTATGGTGCCCCTCGCAGTTAAGTGCGCTAGTGGCGCTACAGCGCGGCGTGGTCGGGCGCGGCGACAGGAACGAGGCGTGCAAGCAGCTGCAGAACGTCATACAGACGCAACAGGAGCGACTGCGGCTCATGGAGGAGGAGAATGTATGTTCCATGTTCGATTTGATACTCTATTTGTGAACTCACTAACTGTATGTCATTTAAAAGCCACAAGTACATTGAGGAATAATTGTTCTAATTGTTGGAATTATAAAGAATGGTGTCGATAGCTCTTGCTGTTTTCACGTATGAGTTAGAGGATTCTGGACAGACGTTATCGCCAGAATCCTCCATAAACTAATTAGGACTTCGGAATTATGATGCGGCTAATTATGTGACATTGCTGGTCAATTACGGGTAATTAATGTGCAATTAATGACATTGTCAAAAATACATTTCAGTAATATCTAAGAGGGGTGTGTCTCATGTCACATTAAGTTTTTATCAAGAGATAAAAACAACAAAACAACAAACAATAACAACAACAACATCAAAACAACACAAACAAAGATCGAAGAGATTGGTTGTTGTAAGAACAATCACCAATTTGGACAATTACAATCACCATTGTCCAATTAGAGATGTAAACTATAGATACATATAGGTATTTTCTTTCATTTAAGTTCAAGTCATATCGACAGCAGGTCAGCAGGTTTTGTGACGTCATCACGATTTTATCTAAAAAAGAAAATTAAAAAATATCTACTGTAAATAAAAACAAATTGAAAATGGTTCTTTTAAATGATCCAATCTATCAAATAAAATATTTTAAAAAAATACCGAAAAAAAAACTTTACATAGTACTGGGTTACTAAAAGTATCTTTGGCAAAAATATTTTTTTTATGTATGTCGGACCACCTAAATGCTACATGTTAAAAAAAAAATCGGTTTTTGTCACCAAACTATTCTACTATTCCTATATAAAAGATATCCTATTTAGTTTTATTGTATCAAATAAATGCTTGATGAAATAAAAAGATATGATCTGTTAGAATTATCTGTTTTTTTGTAGAATAAATATTTTCATATATACAGAATCTCAATAGTCTATCATATACGAGTATATCTGACATAATATATATTAGATTTTTTACGAAATAGATGTTTTACCATTAAATGGCCTGATGGGCATGAATTGGCCAGACTTGCTGCTTTACAGTGATCCTTGAGACTGACTAAATTAGGCAATCAGTTTACTTTTACTGATTAATCTCATAGTTCGCCACAGATTCTACTTGTTCAGTATTGCATTTTATATTATTCTATGAGTAAATAAATAGAAAATGCTTCGTACAAATAGCTTTTTGCTGGATTGCCTGTGTCAGAATGACATGGAATACATTTTAATGACCCTATGCTCATATTTGATCTCATCGTTCAAATTTCTGCTTAGCTGGGAATCTAATTGGTGATCTTTCACCCAGACGGACCACTGAGCCAAACAGGTTGTCTATGTAATTTCCATTGTATAATTTCCAAACGCTAACAACCACATAAATCTCCACAGCACAAGCTGGTAGAAGAGCTGGAACAGATCCGTTCGCAGTCGAAGAACAAACGTAAGAAGAGTCCTACGAACAAGACAAAGACGGAGTACATGGATCCGACTGATGAAGAGGACTATGATTTTGAAGACAACGAGAAGGACCCGGACTGGAGGGCGACACCGCTGTTTAAACGTATACAGGTGTGTAATACACTTATATCGATACGTAATATACACGTAGAAGTACGTAATATACAGTATATAGGTACGTAATATACACGTACATAGGTACGTAGTTTCCGGCAGCCTAGTGGTGAGACCGTCTGACTTGCGATCCGCAGGTCCTGGGTTCGAATCCCACGGCACGCACCTCTGTCTTTTCGAAGTTATGTGCGTATTGTTGATTGCCGCCAACTTCAAACGGTGAAGAAAACATCGTGAGGAAACCTACATGTCTGAGAGTTCCCAATGATCTTGAAGATGTGTGAAGTCTGCCAATCCGCACTTGGCCAGCTTGGCATACTATGGCCTAACCCTTCTCACAATGAGAAGATGGCCCGTTCCCAGCAGTGGGACAGTTTGTACAAAAACAGGGCTGATAAAAAAAAAGGTACGTAATATACACGTACATAGGTACGTAATTTACAAGTTCAGTAGTCTAGTTAGTCTAGTTTTAAATAAAAACTACGGGTCACTTACGTCTGTTTTGAATCGAAAAATCCGACTATAGATTCATACGCATTCGGCGGTCTTTTACAAAGGACCAACCCAAACGTCACTGTCGGTCGGTGACGCGCCTCGCACTACGACGTGCCGTGCCACTTCACCTTTCTAATCCGCTGTGCTGTGTATGTCGATATTTTGTACGTGTACAAAAAAATAATTGGTTGTCTGTAAAGTCGGTTTACGGACGATAGTTTAACGTGACAACGTCATAACAAAACATTGATGAAATGCAAACGTTACAAATAGCGTAACGGGACAATGAGTCATCCTTTTTCGTGCGTGCAGCCGGCGTTCATTGATTTATTAGACGTCGTCACGTCAAAAAAAATTAAAACAGTATCGTAACCAAAATAATTTCCCACTTAGGCGCATCGGTCCCGCCTCACGATGAACTTCACGGAGTCGACGTCGCAGGACACGAGCCGGTCGAACCCGGAGCCGTCTCGCGCCGTGAAGCGCACGTCCGACGGCGCCACGCACTGCACCTGCCGCGGACACTGCGCCAACAAGTTGTGCGGCTGCGTGAAGAACGAAAGGGGGTGCGGCTCCGCGTGCCGCTGTCAGCGCGACCTCTGCAAGAATCGGCGCAACAACTCCGACTCGGACGACAAGGAGAACAACGTGAGTACTGTCTCGTGTGATGTCACGTCACGTGACTACCGCTAGTGCGCTGTGACGTCACGTGAGTACTAGTGTGCTGTGACGTCACGTGACTTCTGCTAGTGCGCTGTGACGTCACGTGGGTCCTGTTCGTGTGCTGTGACGTCACGTGGGTACTGTTAGTGCTCTGTGACGTCACGTGACTACTGCTAGTGCGCTGTGATGTCACGTGACTACTGCTCGTGTGCTGTGACGTCACGTGACTTCTGCTAGTGCGCTGTGACGTCACGTGAGTCCTGTTCGTGTGCTGTGACGTCACGTGACCATTGCTAGTACGGCTTCCTACTAATTACTAACTACTATTAGTACTAATTTGGAATCAAATTTGAAGACGTATTCAAGCAAAATAATAATACATTATTTATTCAAAACTTAAGATATTCAAATACATACAAGATCTATATTACAAAGGTGAACTTACTATGCTAGACTAAACTAGATAATCCTGTGTTTTAGGCAAGAAGACCATGATATAAAAATGAATGCTTTTTTGCTACATGTTAGTAGAGTTTTTATACATGGTATGCTTGAGTTTGGTAGCCCACTCTCCTGTTCTTAGATACGTTTCAATAATATTTATGTAATTTGTAAAATATGTATTTGTTGTTTCAGCCATCAAGCACAGATATCTCTCTCAACACTACACCACCGTCCTTCTTTGACAAACGGTAAGTCCACACCACCACATAATATAATTATTAATCATAAGAGCCACCGCACACGACGGACTTTCATAATAGGCGGACGTATAATGAGTAGGAGGACGTAAAATAATGCAGGGATCAAAAATAAACTAAATTAAATATATTTGTTGATATCGATCATATTTCTTACGGTCCCAACGAGATCGAAACACGTATAAAGTAATAGTTAACTTAGTGAAGATTACGCATAATGATTTGCAATACTAACGTAACCACTATTTTGTGGTTGCTGTTTTTTTTATACAAGATAGATCTACGATTCACCACCAACTCGCCTGATGTTAAGCGACGGTGTGGCCGAAGATGGAGCTCGATCTAGAAGATATCTATTCATTCTAGCCTTGAAAATTCCAAGATTGTTGTTCAATGCGATTCAACACTATCCTAATATTATCAAAGCGAAAGTAAAGTAAAAGTAAGTAGTCTCTACCGCGCTTTCTCCCTCTCTTTCTCTCCTTACCCATCCCTCCCTCCCCTTTCCCCCTTATCCCCCCCTGTAATAACTTTCTTTAGGTTTCACCACTAAACCTCTGACCCGACAATTGTGAAATTCGATACAGAGATAGCTGTGAACCTGGAGACAGGTATAAGTTACGTTTCATTGTCATCACAATTTTTCATCAATACGAGGGGGAAACCGCGGGGTGGCCACTACTACGGAACCTCACATACACACACACATACTCTAAAATCATAACCCTCCTTGCGTAGTCCGGTAAAAAACGTGCTAGCATCGACTGTTGTCAGAAGTTTTTCGTGTGCGATAGCTCCATTTATATACCAAGCTCTGCTATAGATTCGTAAATACTCAAGAATCGACCGCTAAAAGCTTAAACACGCCCGAGATGCCACGCCCGATACTTAAGAGACCTATTAGTAACAAAAATAATGAAGACAAAACACAGAAATGGATGCTTGCATTACTTCTGTACAACATTTGCGTTGCACCCATGTCTACTTACTGCGCAAATAGTCTGATGGAATACGGGATGGACGTCGCCAAATATAATGTTATGGAGCATGTCTTCAAATTCGTAATGAAAGAGGTTAATTTTTCGCATTTTTGATCCGTGCGGACTATGCTCTTACTTGACGTGTATATTGAAATCATTGATTTACGAGCACATGGATATTGGGACAGTCCTAGAAATGTCCTAGTGAAAAATAGACTAAAATTATGAACTACTTTGAAGTTTGAATGTACTGTATTTTTTAAGTGTTGTTTAGTACATAACCTTATAGATAGCGCAACATTCCAAAGTAACTATACGACAACTAGCATCCCTTTTCAAAGTTAGAACTGTCTATAATATTGTAAATTGCTAAGTAATCTGTTAAAATTGTGGTTAAAATGCTTAAAATAGATAAAAATATGTAGGCTTTATGTGTAATGAGTAAGAACTTTTATTTTGGTTTGTTAATATTCTTATAAATGCAACAAAGTTGGGTACATGTACGTATTATGCTTGGATAAATTCAAGTCATTTTCATGGTGAATTTTATGACTAGACTCAATATCCATGCTATAGTAAATTTATGCCTGTGGTCTAAGTCTCTTTATTGCCGATTTGGACGATACTAGAAATCGTATAGTATAGCCGATTCATAGGCAGTGTGGATACTGTCGGTTAGTATAGAGCGGATTACTATCGACTTATCAGTTATCAGCCCTTTTAAATATTGATTTTCTATTACTATATGTTAACTTAACGTTAAGTTAACATTTGAAAATTATACTAACTCAATCTGTACTAGTTAATTGTATCAAATACCGTCAAATCGTTGGTGTAGAAACGTCCACCTCAGAAATATATTTATCGAAGTAAACCTCTATGCGAACTCTAGATTAAACGCCTGTTTTTATTTCGAACGTCCGTATTAATAAGTATTTTTCTCGTTTTCACAAGGCGTCACGAGAAGTATTCGTTCTATAAAAATCTGTCCGGAATTTGGCACATATTTAAGAGGAAGGACACCACGCTTAGACCCTACTCAATGACGCCCTGTAAGTGCATAGTTCTGCAAAGCAGTATTGTAGATTTTTTAAAAGTAGCTAGTTGGACTTAGGCATTTTTATTTATTTGCAATAGCGCTTTTTGGAAAATACGTTGTCATTATTGTTGTAGATTAGGACACATTGAATATGATTGATTGCCTTGCAGAACTATGGCTCAAGTATAAAAATACAAATAGCACTGCCAGGCAAATTCAAATAGTAGGTATATATTATTATCAGTTTTTTTTAAATTTTTTTTTTAGTGAAATGATATTCGGTGCTTCATGTTTCAGATTATAGATAAATTAAATAAACTATAGTTACAAGAGTTGTTTTGTTGTTTTCAGAAATCACCTTGACCAAACGTACGTGAAGAAAAAGAAACCATTCTTTTTTTCTAACGATCAGGGAGATGGCGTCGAAACTTAGAAATATTTTTTGGGTAATTATTAATTTGATTCTTATTTATTTCTAACCTCCTACGGAAAAGAGGGAACTTGGTATAAGATTGACGGTTAAATATGACAGCTTTATTTGAGAGCTAGTTTATATTCCTGTTCATGCTCGCCGTTTTAAAATTTTTATCACTCGTAACAACAAGTGTGGTGTTGTGGTCAAATTACTAGCCTTCAAATTCAGGGCCTCAGCCTCTTATTTCCATTTCAAGTTGGCTCGTGCTTGCTTTTCCTTCTTTTTTAGCGAGTTAGGTTTATTCGAAATTTTGAAAAAGAAGCTATTTTCTAATTATATATATTTTTCTTTTCCAGACTGAATATATTGCCGTGAAATTTGTCTCATGTATTAAATAGACTACTATGACTTCAGGAAAGATTATGTGAAAATACACATTATAATTTGACTCTTATTTACTTTATATTATGTGTTACTTAAATTACGATTATAGTTATTAATTTAATTTACTAATTATTTTATAAAATGCCCAAATTAGTTATATTGTAATTTATCGGTGTAATTCGCCAAAACTATGTATTATTTTAAATTGAAAGAATAGAGCTCTGATAAATTTTTTTATTATAAATTGTTGTTTTTTTTTTAGATTTAACTTTATGTTACTCTCTTTATGCAAAAAAGGGAAATAACGTATCAAAGTATATACTACTAAGGTATCTATAATCTCGAATGAACAAAATAATGAAATAAGGTCAGCAGCGCACCTAATGCTGCATTTGTTATTTAGCTAAACAGATTCCATAGTATGGGAGCGCACTGCAAAAAGCATACCTCAGCAGCTATCAGGATGAGACCTATTTCTGGTGCTTCCGTAATGGATGGGCTTCCTGAATATATTTCTCGGTTATTTTTTTTCGATATTTTACCTCATGGACTAACAGCTCGAGACTTGGCACATCAGATAGAGTGCATCGAGATATACACAAACATTTTTTTACGCAAGATACTCGTAGATCTACGATTGACCATCAACTCGCCTGATGTTAAGCGAGGTTGTGGCCGAGGATGGAGCTCGTCGATCAAGAAGATATCTATTTACTCTAGCTTTGAAAATTCCAATATTGTAGTTCTCAGGACACATATGGCGGCAAAGAATTCCATACATACTAGGTTGCCTCCTTCATCTTGTAGCGTTTTGAGATCGGCCTAATTTAGTGGTAGAAATTAGAATTAAATTAAAAATTTACCTTATCAACTATCACGATGAATCATGTATCATGAGACTTTCCTAATAACCCAATTCAAAATGAAACTGGAAACGTTATGCGACTTGCACTTTGCCCATTTTTAGGTGACTGTGACCACAACCATTTTAACCCCCGACCTAAAAAGAGCCATAGACAGATACACAGATACACATGTCAAAACTTATAACACCCATAAGTTTTGACATGTGTATCTGTGTGTCTGTCTGTGGCTCAAGCGGGTATTGATCTAGTTTTTTTTATTTGAAAGAGGATTGCATCAGTGTTCTTAGTATGTTTCATCAAAATCGGTTTAATCGTTACCTTTGTCGGGGGTTTTTGTGTTTTCTAAACTTACACTTAATAAATAAATAAATATAAATATTGGTGGGTATTTCACACATCTAGCCCAAACTAAACAAAGCTTGTACTATATATAAACTAGATGCTTGATAGAATACATTTATACTATATATTTTTTTTGTAAATACATATGATACATAGAAACACCCAGACATAGAACAAACATCTATGCTCATCACACAAATATTTGCCCTGGGTGGGGATCGAATCCACGACCACAATGGCTCAGTGGTAGAACGTCTGCTCAGGAGGCAGACGTTCTACCACTGAGCCATGAGGCCTGTCAAAACTGAATTTGTATCGTGCTTGTATCACATCATATCAAAAACTTTCAATGAAAATCATTGTGGATTGGATCCGCGCTTGCGAGGCACAGGGACTTGGTCCGGATCATGTCTTTACCTTCTCTAGAGTCTACAATGCCCATTAACTATCAACGAATTACGTTAGCTGCAGTCGAAGGACTTAAAAAAAACCAAAATTACTATAAAAGAATGTAATGCTAAAATTATATACATATTAAATTAAATAACTATTATAAGACTAAGGAGGTTCACTCCAGCTGATGCGTAGCTAAAGAGTGAGAAGGTCCACCACGAGGCCGCAGAAGGTAAGGTCGGTGGACGGCACGTTCCGCTGACTCTGCTCCTCGTGCCTGGTGCGTCCTCGTGTCGCCGTGTGTCGGAAGTAGGCCGCGGCGACTCAGCAGTTTACGTGGTTTTGCAATATGTAATTAACATCAGATCAGGTTTGTTTATGGATCTGTAACATCAGTTCGCGGGGTTGCAATAGCTAGCTGTTTACTAGCAACTCAATGTAGTTTATTACGCATTTTTCGCGGTATCCGCCCATTGTATTCCCCGCGAGGAATTTAGGAGATGGGGTTTACAAACAACTATCTAGACTGTCGATCCAAATACGTTATTGTGTACAATTTCAACTTTTTTACGCTGCTGTAGGTATGTGTAGAAACTAGCTGTGTCGCGCGGATTCGCTCGCATGGAATTAGCTTAAGTTTCCAACGAAGGAAAATTTATGAGGAAACCATTACGTTAGAGAACTGGCCTCCCCATATCATGTTAAAATTTTGTCGTCACGCACCTAACGGTGTGTTCCAGCAGCCACGTTTGAGAGCCAGTTCCTGTTTCAGGCTAGTAGCCATTGTTTTCGAGGAAAGCAATAAAACAATACAATAGAGTGTAGTTACAATAGAGCAGTTTGTATAGAGAGCGGCATCACAATAGTTAATAGATATATATTTAACTGGCGAGTTGGCGGTCAAGCGCAAACCCATTTCTACATTTAAAAAAAACTCTTTATTAAAAGACCAAATTAGACACTGAAAGAAAAAAAACATAGAAAAAAGATTATGGCTAGGCTTTTAATTGGCGGCCTTATCGCTTAGAGCGATATCTTCCATCATTCTGAATACGCATCGCATCTGACAAAATTAAAATAATAACTGTTACCTGCAATTTCGTGGTCGACGGAAAAGCTATGTAAAACTAATAATGCATGCAATTACCTACCTATTTACTTACCCGCCATAATATGACGCTGAAGCAGTCAAGAGTACAAGATTGAAAGAATACCAGATTAAAGACTTCGAAAAGAGTCCCAGCTTGAAGACAGTCAAGACTTCAAGAGTACCTACTAGCAGTCCTAGCTGGAAACAGTTCCAGGAAGGAAGCAAACAAGAATACCAACTTGAAGGAATCGAAGCAGTCAAGAGTAGAGCGAGCGTACGAGCTTGAAAGAGTACCAGATTAAAGACCGGCTTCAGTCTTGAACTTGATATGAATATCAGATAGACATCGAAGCAGAACTACGTAAATTAGATATTTACCATATGTTAGATTACGTTTTGTTTCTGACCATAACTTGTCCTATAATATTTTATCCATCTATTTTATCTCATGGGGCATTGAAGTACGCAAATGAAACTATATACCTAGGTATAATTCACTGTAACCTACCTAAGTATATAGGTACTTATTTTAACGATAGCTACATGATAGTGCGATTTTATACTTGTTTCTCATCTCAATTTCATCTTAAGCTACATTTATTATGTATCTACTTTTATGTTAAGTTAAATATGTAAACACACTGTTTAATACCATGCTGTGCGCTCTGAGTGGATTACGGCATCGACCACATCCAAGGCATGTTATTAAACGCAATATTTAGGTACTGTAATCTGTAATGAGTGCCAAATAAATAAATAAATATTGTCACCGACAAAGACCACTTCTGTCAATATTAAATCCGGAACTAGTTCTAAGAGTTTAAGAGGCCAGTTTCATAACATTGCTCTGCAGTAAATGTCATCATCTATTCAGCCCGTCCAAGAGTATTGTCAGCATATTGCAAAACTTCCTAAAGCGAACTGTGTCAAAGCCGTGGTCAAAGAGTGCGCATATTTTGTTCTGTGTGACACATGCGTGCCTTGACCGATACTTACATCCTAGCGCGTCATCCGATCCAGTGAGGCGAATGAAAGCTGGCGGCCCCTACTTCGTGCTACTTCCTCGATTTTTTTTATATATTTTTTTATGAACTACGATTGACCACCAACTCGCCTGATGTTAAGCGACGGTGTGGCCGAGGATGGAGCTGATCTAGAAGATATCTCTTCACTCTAGCCTTGAAAATTCCAAGATTGTAGGTCTCAGGAAACAGATATGGCGGTAACGAATTTTTTGGTTCCGCACCGCGAGAAAAATTATTCTTATTATTTAAATAATTTTAGTTAAAAAATCTGAAAAATACCGAATTCAAAATACGCAATTCGTTTACTTGGATGACATTTTTCCAGTTATAAAACCAAAGTACTAAACCGATTTTTATAAAATGTATATGGGACCACCTTTGAGTATTACCTACCGAACAAAAAACATCAAAAAAATCACAATTGGCGGAATAATCGGCAAACAAACATACAAAAAAACAATCGAAATAAGAACCTTCTTCTTTCTGGAAATCGGTTAACTGGAACAATCGACTCCCAAATACGTAATTTCGTTTACTTACTTGGATGACATGTATCGTACGAAGAATAATTATGTTTCGTACGAAACTAGTTACGAAACAATAGTTACGTAAGCGGCCGAAGCGTATTTTTCCAGCTATTTTGTTTAAAATTCAAGCTACTGAACTGATGGTGAGAAGCTCTGGAAACGAATCTGATGTTCTTTTAGATAAAAGATTTTTACCCAATCGGCTTATAAACAACGGAGTTATGAGTCAAACATTAAAAAAAACAACTGAATTGATAACCTCCTTCTATTTTGAAGTCGGTTAAAAACGGAACTCTCGTAGAATAAATTCGTAATTAGGTATTTATTTTTTGTTGTTAGTTATTTATTTATTTTTGAGTGTCGTGACAATAGACTGAAATCTCGGTTAAATAAATGAAATTATGTAAAAAGTATAACCCGACAGCATTTTTATCAATAGAACCTAACTGAAAAAGAAACAAGCTTTGTATGCTATAAAAAAGAAACTGAAGGAAAAATCACATAATCATACATATTTGAAAAAGGGTCTATGTTCACGGGGAACATAGACATAATATAATTATTTAGATTGCGCCCGCTCACGAACGAACTCAAAGGATTTTTTTTATTAACGCAGTGCTGGTGACAAAACAGGTGTGTCATTGGTATCTTACAGTGTATTACTGGTGACACAATTGCTGGTGTCTGGTGTCATATAAGATTTGCAAAAACTTCGTTAAATTGTATTTTGAGAGGTCTAATCTAACCTAAGTTGATCTCATCCTATTTATCACTAAACTCATAACTATGATGTTCGTTTTTAATTACAATGATATTTTGTAAAACTCTGAGGCTATCGCGCCACGACATGCCATATTTATTAGCAACCATAACCAATAAATAAAATACGCCGCCGCAATGAATCGACTACATTTCAGCTTCATTCGAGAACTCGTAGTACCATTGTCACAGTTCGCCACGATACGAAGAAAGGCCCGAAGGCTCGCTTTCGTTGTTTGGGGAGAAATCTTCAAACCAGTCTTCAAATCGAGTACCCGCCAACAGTACCGCGCGACGCGCCGTCAGACGTGCATGTATTTTTGTCGCGTACATTTTCGAACAAATTTTTCGTGTAAAAACATTACTATTACGCTAATAAGCGATACTTATTAAATAAAACTGATTAATTATTCATTTTAGTTTGAGCGTGTTGTGTTCTTATCAGTGTATGTGTGCATGGACTTTTTTTTGTTAGAAAGTGCATCTACCTGTTTGGAGTGTTAGAGTATTTTTTCTACCGGTATGTTTGGAGTTGAACGTATACCTAGCTGTATTATTTAGAGAAGCATTTGTGGGTTAAAACTGCTTTGCTGTTTGATGATTTTTTTCTGTATAAGTATAGTATAAGTATTTCCTGTGTCAAACGTGTATTTAGTTGACAAGCCAATTGATGGTTCTTTACTATGTATAAAAGAAAACTAAGTATTTATGATAGTTTGTCTTGAAGCAACAGCAACACCTGTATTCTTGCACATGCGTCAATAAACCCTCAATACGAGTCTGGTTCAAAATGACTGCTATTCTTAAATAATATGTGCGTCAAACATTTTGTCTCAGTCGAGGCAGAGTCGAGAGAAATGAGGTTGAAGGTTACGTTCAAGAATATGGGGGGTGATGAGACCTTTGCCTTTCATGTGACCTACACCCTACATAACACTTTTTTTTTGTTTGATGTTGGCATCATGCTTGCACATTTGCCATTTGTCGAGTTTATATAGATAACACTTAGTTGGATAAAATAAAAATAAAACATCAAAATTGTAATCTCCACTTATTGTGCGATAATCCTATTAATATTAAAAATACGAAAGTTTGTTACTCAATCACGTAAGAATGGGCTGAAGGGCTCTGAATATAATTTTGGTTGCAGATAGTATATACTCGGATTAGCACATAGGCTGCTTTTTATTATGAATATTCATGGTTCCGATTGGATATCGAAATCAGTTATTGCAGAGGAGTAGGGCGTTTCTGTTTCATGAGAACTACTAGACATTTCAAGGGAATACAGTGACTTCTACTAGATCGATGTGCTTTATCCTCGACCACTACCATTTACTCTGTCATATATCAGTCATCAGGTATAGTTAAATGTACTTTTATTTCTATGTAAAAAATAAACAATAATTGAAAAGTATCTATAATAAAAGAAAAAATAATATCCAACTGCAGAAAAGCAATTTTTGCAGTAAGTATAACTTCCGATTTCGTTATTCTTGATACGCTGTTGAGTTTTTCTTCTTTCTCACTTTCTCACAAAAAACTAACGAAAACTAACGTTTTTTGTGAGAAAGTATGCGTAAAATCCCTGTAAAAGGTTAGAAATGGTCATTTGCTCATTCTTTAGAATAATTCTAATAAAATCACTTATTTATTACGAGAAATTTCGTTAGAGGTAATAAAAAAACGCATGTTTTATTTTGCGAGAGTCGTATTAATATTTTTAGAAAAAAAGCCTATTACATTCGGGGAGTTAAGACGAATCTAATACACACAAACACGTCCCATATCAAAGTCGGTCAAGCCATTTGGGCTGTATATAGGGGTTAATATAGAAACAATAATACACTCGAAAAACATAATCCAAAATAATAATAAAGTCGAGTAAAAAAAATCAGATAACAATAATTGGAAACTGACTTCGGAGCAGGAAAAAGTAACATTTTATGTAACCGGCGCGCGGCGGCGCCGGCGGCGCAAGCGCAGGGTGATTAGTGTAATGCTGCGATGATTGACAATCCAATCTCTACCAGTGGAAAGTTTACTGCACGCGTGCGTGTTATTATTAACCGAATTCAAAACAGGAAGAGGTTCTCAATTCGGTTGTACCTATATTTTTTTATTTGCTATCTCGTAACTTCGTCCGTCTTTTTTTATTTATTTAAAAGGATATACTATCAGGGGCCCAATTCAGTTATTAAAGACCTCTCCATAGCCGAACCATATGTGGAGCGTTTTCCGTCGGCCGCTATAGTTTTTTTGATTCAGTCACTTTTATGTCATACAATTGACACATTAGATGAAACGTAACACGTTCTTCGCTCGTTACTAAATCCTAAAATAAATAGCAGCCGACAGGAAATGCTTCGCAAAAGGTTCAGTTACGGATCGGTTTTGAATAACTGAATGGCCCCCCAGGTTGGTTCCGTACAAATTTTATCAAATACGTTTTAAATTTCTTTTTTTTAAACAAAATAACTAAATACGTTATATATATTTATATATGTTATCTAAGTAAATTAAACGAAATTGCGCATGTTGTAGTCGGTTGTTTCAGTGTTATGCTCGGGCTACATTAGCGGGCTAAGATTCGTGTCGCGTTGCGCGCCTGTTTACCGACAGTGCCCCGATAATACATCGTCTTCGCCCTACTACGCGTTGCACCGATCTACCCGGCCACACTCATCGCGTTATTACGAATATTCGCCGTAGCCCGCTAATGAAGCCCCAGCATTAAAAAAAATCATACGATGTTATTTCCCCCTAGAACTTACAGTGTTGAACAAGTACATACATGCTTCATAATGTACTTCGCAACGTTGTACCAGCATGGGTTTTTATCGAATAATAGGTATTACAGTTTTTTTTTCTATGGTCCTAGGTCCTAGCTACAAACTAAAATAAAATAGGTACCCAAAAATAAAAATAAACTTTTTTTCACTTGTGCATTAAAGGGTTAAGTATTATAAGTACATAAGTATATTTTGCCTGTCGGTAAGATAATGGATCGTCCATTAATCACGTGACGCCTGAAAAGAGGGGAGGGATTCGGGAAAATCACGAAATATCACAAGGGGGAAAGGGACCTTAATTAGCCTTTGTCAGGAATGAATTAAAAAAAAACACGTGATTAATGGATGATCCCTAACCTAGTCTATGATACTTAGACAATACCCGTACTCATGTAATAGTAACATTTCCTAAGTAGCATTGTAGGTAAGTTTCGTAGAGCGTTTACAATATCTCGGCATACATTAGAGTTCAACGCGAGCGGTGGGCGCTGTTTCCAAAATGGACGTTTAATGCTTTACTTATTAATAATTTTTTCCCCGATTGAACAAAATGAGGGTGGTGTTTTTCATTGTTTTGTGGGTCTTTTCCCTTCGAAACTGTATACACCTCGATCGACTGACCTCGCAGTTCAGTTGGTAGTATGCTTGCCTGCTAATCCGTAGTTATTGGGTTCCATCCCCATCCAGGACTACCATTTGTGTGGTGAGTATGGTTGTTTGTTCTGTGTCTAGGTGTTTCTGTGCATCATAATGTATGTATTTACAAGGAAAAGTATGTACTTAAGCATTCTATCAGCCATTTAGTTTGGGCTAGATGGTGTTGTGTGAAATGTTCACCAATATTTATTTATTGTATCCCGTTGGGTAGACAAAAAACGCCAAGTTTTTCTTGAATTTGAAATTTATTTGGGAATCTTTTCAAATGTTTTATATTCTAACTTATATCGAAAGATGCGTTTACTGAAGTTCGATGCTCCGAAATATTTTAACACTTTTAGGCGCGTCGCCCACACGAACTGGAGTCGAGGCGGCGTCGAGGTGCGGGCGTACAAGCGGCGCGCTGCTTCTACGTTTCCTTCAGGTTTAAATGGCAGTGCGCTCACACACTAGAGTCGCGTCTCAGGCGACGTGGAGTCGAGGTGCAGGCGAGGCGGGGGCGCGGCAGAGGTCCTGTGCGCGACTCCACCACCATTTTGTCATTTTGTTTCGTGCGTAGGCGTGTTTACACTGTAGTGTGTGAAAGAAACATACCCCCGCACCTCGACCCTAACAAAAACGCTACGCCTCGACTGTGCCGCGACGCCGCCGCGACCGCGCCTCGACTTACCAGTGAGCGACGCGCCTTAGAACTCTGTTTAGAGAGCGTCGTCGATCGTCAGTCTGTCACTCAAAAAAAAAATAGAATAATAAACAAGACAGTTTTTTTTTATACTCTGTCACTCAAAAAATATAATTAATTAAAATTACAAATGTCTACCTTCCTTTTATAAATATAACAAGACGCTTCCAACGACATCTCATTTATGTCAAATTATGAAAAGTAGTTTAGAAGTTATGAGGGAACAGATGAACATACATACATATTAGGTACATACATACCGGTCAAAAACATAGTACTCCCATTTGATTCGCCGTAGTCGGGTAAATAGAGTATCTAATTAACAGTAATTTTTTTAAAAATCACAAAAAATTTAATATTTCTGAACGACAAAATTATGCAGATTGGCAGACAGGTCGTTTATTTGTCACCTTAAACATAAAATATATTTTTTCCATTTTCCGAAACGGATGTTGTTTGTCCTAGACTTGACTAATGTTAATTTATTTAAATGTAGTGATGCAACCGCATCACGTGTCGTATGTGCTAAAAATTTATTTGCAAATGCAACTCTTTTAAGACTATAGAATCTAGTTCGTTTTCTTTTTAGCCGACTGTCGAAGGTTGAAGGTGTTTTTCATGTGTGGGCACTTGTGTTACGTCCTGCATGTTTCATATAATATATCTATCGCTATATCTCTATAATAGTAATCACAGAATGATCGGTTCAATTTGTATTGAAAAAATTTAACGTGTTCAATTATTATGGTTAATAACGACACAATTTATTGGACCATATCTTACATAGCATATCTAAGAAAACATATAATGTACCATATATTTTTACCCAACTGCGTAAAAAGAGGGGTATGTTTTTCGCGTGTATGTATGTGGGTATGAATGTATGTTTCTATATAATCGCCCACAGCCTAAACGGCCGCCAAAATGGCCGCCAAAATGTGGAATGCGCTTCCTGAATGCGTCTTTCCGAATAGATTTTAATTCTAGGTGTCTTCAAACCGCGAGTAAATAGGTTTTTCTAAGGAAGGGAACTAGGAACGGCCGCTTAACGTTAGGCGAGTTAGCGGTCAAGAGTTGAATAAAAAATATATAATAAATAAATTTATTTTATCGAGAAATAAACAACCCAAACTTTAAAATCAAATTAATTTAATTTTTGTACGTACTTACATTTATAAAATTGTAACATCATAATAGGAAAACGCGGCAAAATTTAAGTCAAAAGTAGCTTACGTTACGGAGTTAGCAATACATCATCAATGTAGCAATACTGCACGGTTGGTAACAGCAGTCGTCGACAATACCTCGCTTTCCTTTCAAGCCACTGAAGGCGTGGTAAGCGCGGGGACCGTACCATCCAAACGGACGTCCATAACTTCCATAGTCTATCTCATTTCTGGACCTCTTCTCCTCTTCAGTGAACATGCAGATTTGTGCCATCGTGTCAGCCAACTTCCTTCCGCAGTACACTTGCCTGTCTTGAGCTTCTGTCTTCTGTAAAATGATCACAAAAAGAGTGATAGTGAACAGAGTGATGAAGTTCTTCATTTTTGTTGGTGTTGATTCAAGGGATGATTATCGAATGTGGTGAAAGCCTTAGAATTTGCAGTATTTATACTAGGGTTGGATTAATTAATATTCTGTTATTAATGTAAGAGATTAGGTCACATTGTGTAGGATGGGGGTTTTCAGGTAGGATGCTGTCGCTACGCTTCATTGAGCACTGTTACATATGACATGTACTGTCTTTAATTATAAGGATACTTTACTTCGCCTCACGGGTTTACCTGCCTTGCTATACGAAGATACGAATTATATTCATAGCTCGATAAGTTTTTATTCTAAAATTAATGGAAAACAAAGGACTACCTATCTATAGTCCAAATTATAAAATATCGAATATCATTTTCATTAAAACGTAATAATATTTTTTCCAAAAACACTTTATCAAAATCCCAAAAGCTCATTTGTCTGATAAAATCGAATCTGCACAACTCGTCTGCTATTCGAATGTTTATAATACGCCAGTTTCTAAACAGAAAGTGTAATAAATAGAAACATAACGAAACTTACCTTATAAAAGTAAGTAAGTTCTTGTGGACTGAGTGGCCAGCCCTAGTGTCAGAGTTATAAAGCCTCCGAAAGGCCTCTGACCTGGCTTGACGATTGCTGTTTTTTTAAGAACAAACAACCGGGACCTACAATTTAACGTGTCATCCGGCCCACGGTAGCGCTCAGAATGAAATGCCACTCACGTTCACCCATCCGAAGACTGACCGGTCCGTCCCTTGCTTGACATTGGTGATCGTTTGAAAACACCTATTCAAGCTACGCTACGAGCGCTACCTTGTAATTGAAAAGTATATATCTGATAACTAAACTTTTGTAAATAATAAGGTTTAAAGATATAATAAAACAGAAACCTAACGTACAAGACAACGCCAACAAGACTCAAGCCTGCCTTTTCTCCGCCAAAAAGAGTGAGTTTCTTTTGTCTCCTACTTTCCGAAACGTACCCATATCATTGGCAGACCGTCTTGAACTGCTAGAACTCACGTTAACCCAACAATGAACTTTAAGGGATAACCTTGAATCTAAGGCTAAACTGGCTAGTAAAAAGCTTGGCATCATTATATTAGGTTAGGCGATACTTCTCACCGGGACAACTGCTTCATCTATATCAAGCACAGGTTTTTGATGGATCAGTCAAGTATCAGCTGGAAGCTTTAGAATCAGTGGACCGGCGAGCTGTGAGGTTAATCGGTGACGATAAACTAGCTGCTAAGAAGCTACTTAGTCTCGGGCACCGCCGTAAAGTAGCATGTCTGTCTATTTTCTACAGGATTCATTTCGGGGAATGTGGGCAAGAGCTTCACGACCTAATTCCACCCTCCCCATTTCACTTCAGGAATAGCAGAAAGTCGGCGAATTACCACCCATTTCTCGTTGAAATGTCAAAAATCCGTACTCAGCGATATCGATCCACATTCCTGTTGCGTACTGCACAAGAATGGAATTCGTTGCCGCCATCTCTGTTTCCTGAGACCTACAATCTTGGAATTTTCAAGGCTAGCGTGAATAGATATCTTCTAGATCGACGAGCTCCATCCTCGGCCACACCGTCGCTTAACATCAGGCGAGTTGGTGGTCAATCGTAGATCTATCTTCTATAAAAAAAAACTAACCTAATGCTCAGGCAAATGAAACTTATGGCTACCAAACTTATGGAATCAGAAACTCGTGTCAGGCAAAACAGACAGTCTGGTAAAAAGTAAATAAATGTGTAATATATTATTATTAATTTTATTAACTTTATAGTCAAGTCATGTAAATCTGAAAACGCTGAAAATGTAGACGCGAAACATGTTTAATAAATATTCAATACTCAGTCCTTGGCGTAGAGATCAAAGTTCAATGTACAAAGAGAATTTATACACCGCAAAAACAACTAATTTGAAAATAGTCACCGAACATTGGACTTACAGTTCTTGGCATTAAAGTCAAAAGTTCAGAGCGAAGACTGGTTAATCCATACACGGGTTTCATGCCCATACCGATTGGACATTTGCATGTCCATCGAAGGAAGGGACGGCGCGATGTCGATAAACTAGGAATGACATCATGCTTCCTTGGTTGCCATCTTTGCTCTACAGAGCATCGAGGTAGATGTCGCAGTCTTACTTTTTAGGGTTCCGTACCTCAAAAGGAAAAAAAACGGAACCCCTTATAGGATCACTTTGTTATCCGTATGTCCGTCAGTCAAGACCTTCTATCTTGGGAACGCGGGGAAGTATCGAGTTAAAATTAAAACCATATACGCAGATCTGTAGTCCCTTTCAGCTGTGAATAAATCAAACTACTCGGTTATTGTAAAAAAAAAATACAGGCGTATATGTCGCAAAAAATCTCATGTTTCCACACTCACAAAGGAATCAAAATCTATAGGGTACTTCCCGTTGAGCTATAACTATCAAATTTGGCAAGAAGTATTGTAGCAATACTGTACTGTACTGTACACATAAAGGAAAAACCCCGAAAACTGTACATTTTTAATTTAATCACATAAAACATTAAAGGGTCTTTGTGCAAAGAATGAGGGTACAAATTTTAAAGTAAGTTAACCGTATCACGTGGGGTATCATATGGAAGAAGATCATTAGCACAAGCTAAAACTGGTTTTTAATTATATTTACGATGTGTAATTTTCGGATTATAACCAAAAATGTAAAAAAATATATAATATCCCCCTTTTATAAATGACTAGCTTCGCCCGATAGTTCTTTTATCTAGTTTGTACGGAATCCTCGGTGGGCGAATCTTACTCGCACTTGGCCGGTTTTATTTGACGTAGAAGTGCCTTTATTATCTACAACAAAACAATATACAAGCTACACATACTTTACTAACTAAACTACTATTATTACGGTCAACGAACAACTCTACAATAAATCCGGCAAAGTACGAGTTTCACTCGTACACCGAGGCTTCGGTACTCTATACGACACATGAACATGAACATTGACACCAGGGATAATTACTCAACAAAATGTGTTTTAATCAAAAAATATTTGTAACTTCATACATTTTCTATACGATAGGAATAGTCTAAAATACTATGCGTTCACATACCAAGCTCAAATAAGTAAATAATACAAACGTTTAATCTTTATCCAAAGAGATTTTAACACTATAGTCCAGTCAAAATAGACATTCAAGTTAGCCATAATTCGCATAGAGTTGAAAATTGGTATAGACCTTAAATAAACCATTACTAATGAAATGTCAAAAATCCCCTTCGATCCTACTTCTACAAAAAAACTTGGCTGTAACTTTTTTAACGAAAACTGAGAAATATGATTTTTCTTTCAGCAGCAAGAGATTATGGATCTGCGTACATGGTTTTAATTTCAACAAGATACCTTCACGCGTTCCCGAGATACAGGTCTTAACACCTGGACAGACGAACGGACGGACGGACGGACGGACAGACGGACAGACGGACAGACGGACCGACGAACAGACGAACAACAAAGTGATCCTATAAGGGTTCCGTTTTTTCCTTTTGAGGTACGGAACCCAAAAAATGGGAAAACCCTGAATTTTTTACCTTTGACCTTGGATATTTTTTTTGCAGAAGTAGGATTGAAGGGTATTTTTGACATTTCATTAGTAATGGTTTATTTAACATCTATACAAATTTTCAGTTCTATGCGAATTATGGCTAACTTATACTTTTATTTTTGTCTATTTTAACTGGACTACTACCGTTTACACTAAGGGCCTTACCGAAAAACATAAAGTTAAGTAAACTTTAACCATCATCCTTTAATTCTCTGTCTTCTTTCCGTAAGTTTCATTACGTGTAAGCGAAAAGTTGACAAAATATGTTAAGCATTGCTTAAAGTTAAGTAACATTTTTCGGTAAGGCAGTATTTGTTTATGTCAGATGACACCAATCTGTCAACAAACGTTTACTTGCAATTTTCCGTTTCTTTGTTTGTGGAATCAACAAGTAGGTTTTATCTCGCACAATAATTTCCCATTGTTAAAAAATTCTTTAAGCAAGCTTCTCTCGCTCTTGACCAGTTTTTAGTTTGTTGTTTTACATCAAAGTAAACCGTACAATCTTGCCAATTTTGAGACTTTTATCTATTACCATTCAAAAGATACAGCCGTTTAAGTATAGTACAGACAGACATACACTGTAGCCTCACGAATGTGCTCCCGAACCATTAGTACGGAAGCCCAATAAAGCCAATTGGATTACCCCAGACTAATAAAGGTCTACGATTATCCTATTGCTTATATCCACTACAAGATTGCTTATAAAAGTCGGTTCCCGCTGTTTCATCGTGAAAAAAAAACATACAAACAGATAGACAAAGGGACAGAGAGACAGTTCAGATATTATAATATTGTTGCGATCAATTTGCGAACGTCAAAACATATAGGTATCTAAAATAAAGATGTCAGACGCGATTGAGACAAATACGGCTCCCATCCTAGCTCCTTAAAAGAATCATTCGCTAAAATATTATTTAGAATGACACAAAACATCTCGAATGCGCACTAATAAGTCTCATTTTACTCTGCATTAGCAAGCGTTTCGTTCGTCATTGCATACATTATGGAAAAACCTAGTTTCTCAGGTGATCTTAAGAATCGTGTCGAAACTGGCGCATTCTCACCAACAGGCGCTTAAGTGCTGATTTCTCCGGCTGTTTCTTATAAACGAAGCTGTTGGTACATATTTTATGAAAAACAAATAGTTGGCCTAGACCGTGTTGGGACATGCATGTAGGGTTTCGTATCCAAACGAAGGGGGGCACAATTATTTCACCTTTGGCAAGCTCTATCTCGCTCATGCCAGATTTGACAAGAAAACGACATATGAAACATATTTATATTTCTATTTATAAAATGACATATGGGAGCTATTTAACGATATCAACACGATGTAGATGGAGTTGTAAAAAAATCGTCCCTAACATGTATTTCATGCCACCCCCTATTTTTCACTTTTTTGAAAATTGTGTTACGTCATTTTGTAGCGGTTTACTGAACATATCTACCTGCCAAATTTAGTTTATCTAATACAAGACATGATGATGGGGCTGAAAGGTTCTCGAGTGGAGACCACGTACCGGCAAGCGCAGCGTAGGAAGACCAGCCACGAGGTGGACAGATGACCTCATACCTACAAGTGGCGGGAAGACGCTGGATGCAAGCCGCTTCCAATCGGTCTTTTTGGAAATCCATGGTCCGAGGCCTATGTCCAGCAATGGACTTCTTATGGCTGAGATGATGAATACAAGACAGATAAATAGACAGACGAATATGGCGAATTTCTAAGGGTTCTTCGTAGTTACTACGGAATTCTAAAAACAACTGCGTGCATGATAACCAAGATGTAGTGAACTCTTTGACATGTACGTGTGTATCACCTCAACCACAAGAAGTCCACTGCTGGACATAGGCCTCCCCCATGAATTTCCAAAAACACCGATTGGAAGTTGCATCCAGCGTCTTCCCGCCACTTGTATGAGGTCATGTGTCCATCTCGTGACTGGTCTTCCTACGCTGCGCTTGCTGGTGCATGGTCTCTACTCGAGATATTACATTACATTATTCGGCCCCATACGCCATCAAATACACACATACATACATAATGTGTATCGAGGAATGTAATGTAAGTTTGAATACCAGGTATACAATTATACGTAAGTATCTACTTAGATTTTCTTTTATGACAAATACAAAGAACTTCAAACTAATTTAATCTTTTGAAAAGCTCCTAACAAAATCGGACAATTAAGGTTCTTATGAATTAAACTCGCTTCATCATAATTTGTATTAAAAGCTTGACAGAGTCAAAACCCTTTTAAAACCGAGCTGTAAAGAAACGTGTTTTAAAAACATATATAAAAAAAACCTTTATGTAAAGGTTTGATTCCAGATTGACCTCAGCTTTATTTTGAACTCTGTGGTAAGGTATTTTTTTGTAAATATATAATATGTATATTTATACAGTAATTCGTACAGGAAACTAGTAATGTTTAAGATATTTGTTGTAAAACCACTCAGGTATTTGTTACAAAAAAAGTTCGTTGGAGGTTAGGGAGAAGTGCAATTTTCATATTTTGCGAAAGTTTTATTATGTAATTATTATTACAACAAATATAAGTTTAATAACTCTCAAACCCCGACAAAAAACAGCTGAACCGATTTTGATGAAATATAACTAAATTGTAAACTGTTTTAAAATATAAGTGATTTTACTAGAATAAAAATTATTCTAAAAAATGCTCATTAGTATATTTAACAGCGACTTTGCGCATTCTTTCTCGCAAACGTAATCAAGCGTAACGCAAACTTTTTTATGTATGTTTTGTTTGTGTTTTGTTTAATTATTTCATCAATTATGAATTGATTTTGATGATTATTTTTTATTTGGTAGGCCATACTTTAGAAATGGTCCGCTATTTTTTTTATCAAACTCGATTCAGTACTTTGGGTTTTAAAACAAAATAACTAGAACAAATGTGTATTCCAAACTAAAGAAATTGCGTATTTTGAAGTCGGTTTTTCAGTTCTTTTAACTATAATTATTATTTTAATATATCAATTTTAAATATTAATCAGCTAATAATCTACTTTAAGAAAAAAATAATCTAATTGTATCATATTTTTATTAAAAAAACTGACGGCCGATGGGGCCGAAAAGTTCTCGAATTGAGAGCACGCACCGGTAAGCGCAGCGTAGGAAGACCAGCCACAAGGTGGACAGAAGATATTATACAAAGAGAATGTAATACTAAGACATTATAATAAGATAAGATAATAAAGATAATAAGGTATTATACAAGTGGCAGGAAGACGCTGAATGCAGGTCGCTTCCAACCGGTGTTACTGGAAATCCATGGAGGAGGCCTATATCCAGCTGTGGACTTCTTGTAACTGAGATGATGATGATGATGATATTTTTTAATGTAGGTATTTGTTTGATGATATCATAATTTTTGGAACACTAATAATAAATATAGACCACGAATATAAAAAATACTCTATACCGATTAAAAACGATTAGTTAACCTGTACAAGGCAGGCACAAGGTCATCTTATGCAAGACCGATGAGAACTTCTCAACGTGCTCGTTTCTATATGCCCACTTGAATGGGAGTACAAATATCACAACGTGCGTATGTACATAGTTCAAGGAGATGTTGTGCCTCTCTCTGTTTATTGTTATATAGTACTCTGATCAGATGTTAGATTTAGCCCGCGACTGGGCTCGTTTTTAACCGACCTCCTAAAAGGGAGAGGTTCTCAATTCGACTGTTTTTTTGTTGTATATTTGTTCAGCGATTATTCGCCAATTATAAATTGATTTGGATGATTTTTTTAATGATAGGTGGTCCCATATACATTTTATCAAAATCGGTTCAGTACTTTGGTTTTTATAACAAAATAACTGGAAAAACATGTTATCCTAGTAAACGAATTGTGAACTTTGAAGTCGGTTTTTTTCAGTTATTTAAAATATAATTATTATTTACTAGATGACCCCGTACATATTATGTATTATGTACTTCATATCACCCCGTACGTATGACGTTCGTATGAGTGGACCCAATATTTTCTCAACGTTTAAACCTTCCCTGGACTACGACAAACATTTCAAAACCAAAATCAGCTAAATCGGCCCAGCCGTTCTCGAGTTTTAGCGAGACAAACGAACAGCAATTGATTTTTATATATATAGAGATTAACGTTAGTGTTATTTGTAAATAAAAGACAAAAGTTTTGTCTCTACTTCAATGAAAACATCCGCCGATTTCATAATTAACTTTCACCGCAATGGCAACATTATAAATTAGACATACCTCTATGAAAGAAAGTGAAACATGTGTCAATTTTTGGTGCGAAAACAAGTGCTAAGGTGATTCAAAGTTTTTGGTCCCTCTTTTCCTCTCTTGCTGTAATCGCATTATATGAGGTATTACAAGAAAGAATATTTTTTTATTAAAGAAATTGTTTTTTAACACGCTTTTATTAGGTCGACCTGTATGTTACTAACTATGTAATGAAATCTAAGGTAACTAATTTAACCATCTTCCAAGGATCGTAGCGTCATGAAAATTGGCAGCTGTATGTAGTTCTGATGACAATACAATAATATGGTACTGTCGAACTGATCTGATGATGGAGCCGGAAGATATGAACCACAACTTCATGATGGAACATCGTATCATAGCTGTGTTTGGATTTGTTAGAAAAGTCTTGTAATGAATTTTGACCACAATAATTTGTAGCGTGTTTTTTAGTTTTTTTAACTATAATTTATTACATTCTGTGATTAAAATTTTTCAAGATATAGCCAACGCTATATGTAAACGTTCAAAGGTTATCGACCTTTTCACAAAATGGTTTAATCTACGGTAAAAATCATTATTAAACGAACTTCAAAAAAGCAGGAGTTTCTCAATTAGGTTGTATTTTTGTTTATATTTTTCTTTTGAGGGAGAGAGAGATAATATCTGTGATAAATTATACTTTTAGAATGTTACCATAGAATATTTTATTAAAATCGATTCTGTGGTTAGAATTTTAAATCAAAACTAGATCAAAACCGGCCATTCCTTTAGAGATGCTACAGACAGACACACAGATACATACGTCAAACTCATAAAACCCTTTTTTTGGATCGGGGGTTAGTAACTGGAAAATACGTCTTCACGCACCAACTCGCTATTTCATACTATATTTGAGAGACTATAAGAATCAAATTATCAAAGACTTACGTAAATAGGGCGAATTCTGTGCAAATTATAAAATGAGAGGTCCGTCACATTACTCTTATCCCTGCCTGCTATGTTTGTTGGTTTGTTTGTTTGTTTATCCCTGCCTGCTACGATCATTTAGTTTGGTGATGCTGAGCTGAAGAGTGGATATTTCTACGACATGGGTTCAACTAGGTCTACTAGTTGGGTGGGAGGAATCCTAATACCTTTAAAAAGTAAACGAAATTATCTTTGGGCATTAGAACAGTCCCAATAAACTCCCCACTTTCCGGAGTCAGCATGATGACACCGGAAGGTAAACTATATAGTAACCATCTCCTATTACCTAAATGATTATTTTGTTCAATTGTGTACCGATATGTTTTTTAAACATACACATCACATATTTACAGACATTCATAATTGTTATAACATCAAGGATATAAACACGTACTGGATGCAACACAATCTGATTAGTCAGGCCATCTAAACGAACTCTGACTGCATTCGTGAAGTTAATTAGTGATTATGATTACAAGGATCTCTGATGTCACCCAGACCTGTTAAAACATTCAACATAATATGACTCTGTATCTATTCATCATCATCATCATCATCTCAGCGATAAGAAGTCCACTGATGGATATAGGTCTCCAACATGGACTTCCAAAATGACCTATTGGAAGCGGCTTGAATAATGCGTCTTCCCGCCGTGTATGTGGCTATATCTAATATGATCATCTTATATTTATTAGACTTCACCGACTGGGTAACTTCGGGTAATTAAAAAAATAAGACAGGCCACGTAGCTCAGTTGATAAGTATGTCTACCTGCTAAGCTGTAGATCGTGGGTTCGATCCCCAGGGCAAACATTTGTGTGATGAGCATGGATGTTTGTTCTGTGTCTGGGTGTTTCTATGTACTTATCATAAGTATATTTACAAAAAAGTATATATTTATTCTATCAGTCATCTGGTTTCCATAGTAAAAGCTCTCTTAGTTTGAGCTAGATGGTGTTGTGTAAAATGTCCACCAATATTTATCGAAAAAAACGTATTTTGGTCCAATATACCTCAGTACCTAAAGTAGACAGTTTACAACCAGTGTCTGTTACCAGTGACCAGTGTAGGCACTGAAACATAGTCACTCACTATGGGCCTTATAAGGAAATGGCAAGTCACGCAACTATTGAACGAGCTATAGAGAGGGCTATGCTCAGAGTCTCTTTACAAATCAAATCAGAAAAAATAAATAATAATAATAAAATATGTTTATTGCCAGTATAAAGAATTATAAAATACATGAAATCAATAATTATAAACTATTTAGGCAAAAGGGACAAAATCAGCTTTATGCAGTGGGAATAAATAGTGATCATTCCTACTGCGCTGGTTTTCATTTTGCCCCCTTACTCGATCTTTGATGTTAATTGAATTCTGGTTTTATAGAGCGGGTAGGTATTTAATCAAATCAAATCAAATCAGAGATGAAGAGATCCGTAGACGTACGAGTACGAAAGTCACCGACATAGCAAAGCGGGCTTGCAAGCCCAATTGATAAAGTGGGCAGAGCACATAGCACTGATAGCGGATGGGACCGAAACCACGCAACGGCAAGCGCAGCGTAGAAAGATCAGCCTGAAGGTGGACACAAGACGCTGGATGCAAGCTGCTTCCAACCGGTATTTTTTTGAAATCCATGGGAGGCCTATATCCATCAGCGGACTTTTTATGGCTGAGATGATGATGAAGATTGAATGATATATTGATATTGTTTATTCACATAAAACTTATCTATTATTATAACAAGTATAATACAGTAAATATTTATGCACTGTCAGTTTACAATTTGTAGAAAAAAACTTCATTTACAACATCAGTTTAAAAATTTGATAAGTTACAATTACATCTTATTTAGTTTTGGTTAAATGGATGTGCTATGAAGTTTGTTTTGATACCGAATCACTAGGCCTGATTTTAGTGTTTACCCCGTTAATACTTTTTTTTCTGTGCTTCCATGGAAGTACGGAATCCTGCGAATCATTCGCAAAATGAAACTCTTACTTTGCGATTTTATTCAAACTATATTTTATAAGATATCTTTTATTATTTTTACTAGCAATTTGAGATACCTACCAAAACACCAAACAAGATACTCAGGTTTTTTATTGTATAGTAGACAGATGTTCAGTCTGTCAGATAAACAATATTTTCTAACCGAACCGGTCGGTTTACCCACCTACTAGGAGAGGTCTATTCCGCAAACACGTGGAACAAGTTACCGGCGCGATGGTACCAGCACTCATTACAAACTTGATAGTTTTGACACCGTATAGCGTGACCTTATACTCCAATCAACTTGTCAAAGAGAAACGTTTGAGTACATAAAGCTTTCTTTTGTAAATCGTCTGTCCCGCTCGCACTCGGAATTGATTTTGATTATTTTCTAAATTTTAGTTTCAACTGCCTCAGTGTCCAGATCCCTTGGTCTGACTCGAGTCTGACTCACACTTTTTTTTTTTTTTTTTTTTTTTTTTTTTTTTGTCAGCCCTGTTTATACAAACTGTCCCTTCTCATAATGAGAAGATGGCCCGCGCCCAGCAGTGACTCACACTTATCCGGTTTTTATTTTTTAAAGTGACGTTTCGTTTTCGACGGTGGTAATGACGGAGGTAATATAGAATCATACGTACATATAGTAGGGTAAAAAACAGCCAGTACGTACGTAACTTTGTAAAATAGTGTCAATATGTGAGTAATGCCTCAGCCGATTACTACCATTTGTAGGTACTGATTGTATGCATAACAGTGGTAGGTATTGGTATAGGTTACGGAGCCGACAGCCTTGCAAGGCCGAAGTATTATGTCAGTGGACCTAGAGCTCGACCGGCTGCGGCGGCGGCGCAGGTGGTTCCCAGAATAATGCGGTCATTAGATACTTGATTTAAGACTAAATGAATAGGCGTTTTGATTATAAAAAGGTATTTATAATAAAAAAATCACACTGCTATACAGGCTAATTGATTTTTAAACGACTTCCAAAAAGAATGAGGTTCCTTTTGTATGCTAGTAAATTTTTTTTAAATAAAATAAAATGTATTAGTTTATAAAAGGCACCTAAACAAACTTGACAAAGGCCAAAACCAAGCCATGAGAATCACAGGAGGTTTTATTAAAACCACTCCAATCCATCTCATGGAGAGTGAACTGTGTCTGCAACCTTTACACATCAGAAGAACGTATTTAGGTGGCAAATTTTGGTTAAAGTCTAAATCTATTGCAGGAGATCTGACCATAGATATTGTTGAACAACTTGATAGTTTAAGCCATGCCCATTGCTACTGGTCTAGAAAGAAGACTCCTAAGCTAGTAAATATCAACATAATACTTAAATCATCCTATTCAGTCGTCCAATAAATTAGAAATTCACGCATTGGACACCTGGATTAGCCGTTATAATCTGTCGAAAATAATTAAAGTGAACATAGACGGGCTTAACTCTGCTAAAAGATGTATTAGTGCACTGGATCTACAATCAATTTGTAATGAATATGTACAGAACAACTATGTTACACACTATAAATTGTACACCGATGGATCCAAGGAAGGAACCAGTTCTAGCGCAGCCTTCTTTGATTTTCAAGCAGGCATACATGCAAAATTTAAAATAGAGTCCAACATTGCAATCATGCACAGTGAACTCATTGCAATATATGAGGCATTGTCCTATGTGTTGTCAATCGATAGTAGCCTATTTATCATACTATCAGACTCAAAAAGTGCGTTGCTCCACCTGGCTGGGTTAACCTCGAAGGTTCGAGGCCACCCTATAGCCTATAGCATCTTGGACTCTATTTATAAACTCAAAGAACTGAGAAAAACAGTTGTAATGCAGTGGATACCATCTCACATCGGCATCATGGGTAACGAGGAAGCGGACCGAGCATCAAAACAAGCGCTAAATGACGGGATTATAAGTCACCATTTGCCTTTGTACAGTGAAATGCTCAGTGAAGTAAAAGAACAATGTAGGATTCAATGGCATGAATACTTTAATGAGCGGTCACTGTGTAGCGGCATCAGGGAGGCAATTCAGTTATTCAAGACCGCTTCGTAGCTGAACCATATGTGGAGCGTTTCCCGTCGGCCGACATAGTTTTTTTGCTTCAGTCACTTGTATGTTATACAATTGACACATTTGATGAAACATGACACGTCCTTCGCTCGTTACTAAATCAAAAAATGATTGCAGCCGACAGGAAATGCTTCGCACAAGGTTCAGTTACGGATCGGTTTTGAATAATTGAATTGCCCCCCTGGTACAAAAACATCCAGAGCGAGCCTCCTCGATATCCATGGTTTGATGAGATCAAGATGAGCAGAAAACATATTGTGGCACTGATGAGGCTTCGTTCCGGACATATTCCGTCGAACTCTTTTAAGAACATGATAGGCATGATAGCGACATCTAATTGTATAGATTGTGATGTAGTCGAAGATGTTCACCATGTTCTGATGGAATGTATCCGGAACGAAGCTATACGCCGGAGTTTACTTATATCAAATGATAGCAACGTGACTTGTAATAGTCTGTTGGCATCACCATTTTCGGAGAAAGCCAAGAGTCTAATTCGAATTTACTTGTTCCTCTTCGGGGGAACAAGTGGCTGGATTTATAATAATTTAAAGTGTTACGTAAAGATAAAGTTTATATTTGTAATTAGGATTAATGGGAGTGGCATAGTCGAATATCGACAAAACTCCGTAATAAAACAGATGTGTCTGTGGTGCTCAAATTTTTCAAATAATAAAAAAAGGAGTTTCTCAATTCGACTATGTTTTTTTTTGTGTATTTTGAAGACGGTTTTTTGAAGTTAAAAATATATGACTCTCCTGCTTACGCAGTCTGGTAAAAACTTAAATAACCAACTTCAAAATATCTAATTTCTTTTACTCGGATGCCTTTATATCTTCCAAATATTATGTTTTAAAAATGAAACTAATTAACTAGTTTGATTAAATTTCTATGGTACCAATCTCAAAGTATCTTTACAATAAAAAATTAATCTTCCAAATCGGTTGATAACCGACGGAGTTATGTGGTACAGGCTGATTGATTTTTGGACAATAAATAACAATTTATTATCAGACGAGGCGGCAGTCAAGCGCTAGTATATCACTGAATTAAAAAAAACACTATAGAACCAGTGTTGCAACAGTTTATCTAATGAACTGTTAGCGTTGTAAGCAATTAACAAAGAATTCGTTTTGCTAACCGCGGCTCGGTTGAGATTGCCCACGCTTTATGTGTTGCCACATATATGGTGGAAAATCTTTATAGGGTTGCCATATGTAATATCATTGCTAAGTGTTAGGTATACAGTGTTACTTCCAATTAAACATACCCATATAAAGGATCGTTTTGTATTGCGTAACAAATGAACCTTGATTACAGAACTTAGAAACAAACCCTTGATCAATTTTGGAACTAAAATTTACGAAAATGTTAGATCCAAAATATGTTTTTCAAAATTCCTTCGCTGAAATTTTATCTAAATAAAACTTTGTGGCTATATAAAAATATGATCATATATCACTATCACCTCTCATATGACCTTTTATATGACCTCTCATTCTTATATTTCCACTCAGCAATCTTGTTTAGTGCGAAGGAGATAGTCGCACACCCCGTTCGATAAAAGATTTTAATTAAAAAAAAATCTCATTTCTATACACTTTACCTACATCGGATTTGCTTATACTTCCTCGCGAAAATATACACTCAACATCATACACACGTTACCTCAGCGTAACTGCTACAAATATCTTACGCAGTGGGTTATTTTTTTTATTCTACGTTAGGCTTGCGCTTGACCGCCAACTCACCTGGTGTTAAGCGACAGTAGTGGTGTTTATCCTAGCTTTAACATATATATTTCTTTATGTTACCTGTTGTTAGGCAACCCTATGGGTACGGTTCCCACGGAACAATCGCTAGTTAGTAGCGACACGCGGTTTCACCTCTCGATCTGTCACTGGCACCGCTGTTTCGTAACTGAGTGTACGAAGCAAGCGCTTCTATTGTTCTGATTTAACAACATTGTGGAACAATATGGCTAACTACCTAGTAATAGCGCTCATTTGGGATTGGGTAAGTGTTAACAATTATGAAAGACAATCATAATTGTTATACATAGTTTGACGACGTTGTCCAGGCAGACCTAGGAAACACTGGCGTGACGATCTTGACAAATTCCACAAAGATTGGCAGCAGATGGCGCAGGACCGTGACTTGTGGAGGGAAATGGGGGGAGACCTTTGCCCAGCAGTGGGACATTATAGGTAAAAAAAATACTAGAAACAACCGACTTCAAAATACGCAGTTTCGTTTACTTAGATGACAATTTTTTTATCCTTCTGCGTAACGGTTATGTTTTTTCGAATATATGTATGTATGTTTATACGTATGTGTGTATGTATGTATATTTCTATATGATCACCTACAGCCTGAACGGCTTGACTGATTTTGATGTGCGAGGTGTCGTTAGATTCGTCTTCACTTTCTGAGTGTCATAGGCTATATTTTTTTCTACATCTCTCGCAAAAATGAAAAAATGCGTTGTTCGTAACGAACTTTTTCGTAATAAACAAGTGATTTTACTAGATTTATTCTAAAGAATGCGCATTTATAATCTATTATAGCGAATTTACGCATACTTTCTTACAAAAAACGCATAATCAATAGATCAACAGCGTATCAAGCCTAACGAAATCATAAGTGGAAACTGCATAAACTGCTTATCTGCAGTCGGGTTTTTTATTTTTCTTTTAATATAGATACTTGTTTCAGTTAGGTATTTTATTTCAAAATCCAAACTGCCTATATAATTCAAAATACAAATTCCATTTATTTCGACCATAAGTAATAGTATTACAAATTACAAATTACTAAATTTATTTAAATTATTATAATAGGGGATACCTATGCATGAATTTTATCTCATAGGAATAATAGTTTCAATAGACAACATACTAAAATGTAATACAATTACTAAAAAAATATATTTAGATCGGTTAATAAACTTCCGAGACATTAATTGAAAGTTTTACAAAAATTTAAATATTTTAAAATTAACAAGTTTTTTTTATTTTCATACATAAAATCAATTTTTAGTTTATTTTTTATTAGCTCTGTTTGTACAAACTGTCACACTGCTGGGAACGGGCCATCTTCTCATTGTGAGAAGGGTTAGGCCATAGTCTGCCACGCTGGCCAAGTGCGGGTTGGTAGACTTCACACATCTTCAAGATCATTGAGAACTCTCAGACATGTAGGTTTCCTCACGATGTTTTCCTTCACCGTTTGAAGTTAGCGGCAATCAACAATAGGCACATAACTTCGAAAAGACAGAGGTGCGTGCCGTGGGATTCGAACCCAGGACCTACGGATCGCAAGTCAGACGGTTTCACCACTAGGCTGCCGGAGACTTTCTTTAGAAATTATCAGCGCAAAAAAGATTTTTATGTATGAAGATTGACTTGGATCAATTTGAAATGTTTGATGAATATTTGTGATGTTGTTTTCTAGTTTTACAAATATTTTTTTATACGTTCATTCAGTCATTTTATATCTTAAAAAATGTGGATATGCGCTAGCGAGACGGACGATAGTCAAACACATAACACATTTCTGTATAACCCTGTATGGTTTAAACTTTATATATAATATTTTGTATATATTTTATTCTTTTACGATTAATTATAGTATACAATTTTATACAATTTCATTTGTTATGAAATGCGAATATTGAAAAACTACCAAATTGTATATTTGGTGGTTTTTCTTTATTACCGGACAACACTTACTCGTATGTATTACCTTACCCTATGTTATGTTTACGTTTATGTAAATTGTAATCTCCTTATATTCTAATAATTATCATAATGTATTATATTTTAGTAAAATAAGCTAGTATACATGACGATTCAAAAGTGTATTATAAATACCTAGTTGAAATAAAGAAGAAACTGAACTGAACTGAACTGAACTACCCACACATAGACAGCACATGTCGTGAGCGACTCTGGGAAGATATTACAAGGAAACGAGGCCGATATCTTCGCATTGGATAGATTTCTCGCGTGGAAACTAGGTCTAACAAACTGACGCATAGCTCTGTCTACATTGTACTAATGATTATCCTAGCTTTTTCTGTTTTCTGATACGATTTGTCATTTTTCTTGCTAGCCAGGCTTTGGTAAAGGGATTTTTTGGGCGGAAATACGTAGTTAAACGAATTTGTATCGAGGACAGTCGTACGGACGGTCAGACAGACGGACGACGAAATGAATCTATAAGTGTTTAGTTTCTTCTTTTTTTAGTTACGGTACCCTGAAAATGGGGAAGTGCCGAGACAACGCAATATTCATATAGCCCCGTTGTCGATCTCCCATACAAATAGGAGAAAACTGTTTAACCAATTTCGATGATTCTTTTTTCATCTGATTAAAAATTAAATGTCTACGTTTCTAGGGTTTATTTTTTCAAATTTATTTTTAAAAGTAGTTATAAATGCATATATTACTTCATAAAAGGCACGGACTCTGGAGTCTGTAAGAATAGAAAAAACGGATAACATTTAAGGGTAGAAAATTGTTTTCTCCTGGTTGTATGAAAAACGCGAATTTCACTATCAAAAGATCGCGCAACAACACTTCTCTTAATACCTGTAAACATCATTACTGTGGCTTAACACATAATTCAAATGAATTAACATGTGATTAAAACTACATCCTCATCTATAAATCTAGGTCTCATGAGTAGAGCGCTAAATGATGCGCACGCGCAACACGCCGTAACCGCGTTGTGCAACTCTATCTCACGGCGTGAGATATTATCTCTGTGCATTTCATAGATGGATACACATTCGATTCAGTTATTACAGAAACCTATATTTAGAGTCTGTAGTTCGACCATCGTTCGTCTCGCTCGCGCATACCAACGTACTTGAAGATATAAAATGATCAAATGGACTTATAAAAACAATAATTAAAAACCGCATTAGAAAATATCACAAATGTTCGACAAAATTTTTGATACAAGTTCATTTTCATACAAAAAATAATGATAACATTAATAATTATTACAATTAAATGATTTTTACAAATTATTATTTGTAAAAATCATTTAATTCATTTAATTAATGAAAATTAATTTGTATAAAAATGATTTTTTTGTCAAAAATGTGTGATGTTTCTTTCTAATGCCCTATTCAATTTTTGTTTTTATAAGTCCACTTCAAGTCCACTTAGTCATGTAATATCTTCAAAAATGTTGGTATGCGCGAGCGAGACGGACGATGGTTGAACTACAGACTCTCAAACCGAAATCACTTTAAGATTAGGCTTAACGCGCGCAGCTATCTCTCTCACGCATCACAATATTTTTAAATATTTAAAATCATTGGTTAAGGATATTAGAAAAGTGAGAAATGGATTTGTTTATTTAGATAGGGGAAATATTTAAAAAAATATTCAGACATTACTTATACTGGCAACGGAGTAATGAAAAAACATACCTATATTTTTCTACTCCTCAGCCAATTTAGAAGATGTCAAGGAAAAACTTTACGTTAGGTAAACGATCCTCTTAAGTAATCGTCTAATGTTACCTTTGTTACCTAAGTATTTGACAAAAAATAAAAGCTTAGCTGTAAATTGGTTTAACAGTTTACTCACGTAATCGCGTTTGCTCGCGGTTCAATGACCTGTAGCCGTCAGACTGCGGATGGACTGTCCAAACACAAGCCCAATTACACTATTACCAACTTATACGCGAGACGACCTTAAGATGGAACTAATAGTTTTCTTCAGACCGATGTTAAATTTGCTTAGACAATGCGATGCTAACGCCCCTTGCTACTTCACTGTAAAGTTGGTCGGCGTATCACGCAGCCTTTCACAAACATTCGGCAATCGCTGAACCTTACAAGTTTTTTTTCTAGATTATTTTGTAAAAACAGGAAATTCCTTTCGCTCTCAATATTTTAATCATAATCTCAGAGTGACCGGAACAGAACCACATTCTTGTTGCGTACTGCACAAGAATGGAATTCTTTGCCGCCATCTCTGTTTCCTGAGACCTACAATCTTGGAATTTTCAAGGCTAGAGTGAATAGACATATTCTAGATCGACGAGCTCCATCCTCGGCCAGACCGTCGCTTAATATCAGCCGAGTTGGTGGTCAATCGTAGATCTATCTTGCATAAAAAAAAACATTAACAAACTTTGACTTCATAGCGATTTTAAAGCATTGATCTTGGTACAAGCTTTGCTTAGTTTGGACTAGATGGTGTTGTGTGAAATGTCCATCACCAATTTTTAAATTGATATTGAAGTCAATGATTGAACCGCAGAATATCTACTTTGAGTTCAAAATTAAAGATGGGCTTAAAGCGCGCAGCTATCTCTCTCGCACATCACAAAATTTTCAAGCATATAAAATCATTGAGTACGGATATTAGAAGAGTGAGAAATGATTTTATTTATTCAGATAGGTGAAATGTATTAAAAAATAGTTTTTCTTTAATATCTTTTAAATTGGCTGAGTATTTAGAAGACATATGTTCTTACTCCCTCGCCAATATAAATGATATCTGTTTTTTTAATAAATATTTCTCAAAACTTAATAAACAAAATCATCTCTCACATTTCTAACATCCCCATTCAAGTGATTTTATATGTTTAATATGTGATGCGCGACAGAGATAGCTGCGCGCTATGAACTGGAGTTCTCAATTTATACAATAAGCCTGCAAGGGCGCTGCTCCTGAGTCGTCCAGTAAAAATAAGATTTGTGACAACATAAAATACACCTAAGTATATTGTTATTTAAATGAGAGTACTGGTGTTTTGAAATACATTTGACACAATTTCATAATGATATCATAAAACCCTGTGATAAAACCGAAGTTTGTTACCTTAACACGCTCAAACGGCTGAACCGATCGAAAAGTGTAGAGATACCATAATCATCACCGTTTTTCATAACTATGCGGGTGAAACCGTGGAACGCAGCTAGTTTATTTTCCTATTATAATTTGAAAGAATCACTCAAAGTGCATTTATTGTGATCAGCTCCATACAAACAGATTTATTTTCAACCGACTTCCAAAAAGGAGGAGGTTATCAATTCGACTGTATTTTTATTAAAGTTTTTTTTTAAATGTTTGTTACCTCATAACTCTCGACTGGGTGAACCGATTTTGATGATTATTTTTTTATTTGAAAGCTGGTCCAGTTCTGGTCCAGTTCTGACAATGGCATCCATGAGAAGTCGGTTGCTTCAGTTTTTTAAACCATAATTATTACTAGACTAATAATGAGAGATCACTGGTTCATTAGAAGTCGTAATGAGTTTCATTGGAAAACCGATTAATTTAATGGAGTTGTTATTGTTTCCATCGAGGATTCATTTAATAGAAGAAATCACTTTATCATCATGGTTCATTTGTGCAAATCAAGGTTTCAAGTTTTTTTTACAGCCTTTAGAGAAATATACCTAGTTTATTATATAATTATTTATAATTATGTACCTACTTAGTTACATTACAGGTATAGAGTATAAAAAGACTCACTATGCAAACTAATTTAGACATAAGTATTTAAATATAGACAAGACATAGGCATATTCTATTTAGTTAATTAATGACTCTAGCTACGACCCAATGAAGGACAAATCAACTTGCACAAGTGCACAGTCTTATATGAAAACAGTTTTTTTTTTATATTTGATAGATCTACGATTGACCACCAACTCGCCTGATGTTAAGCGACGGTGTGGCCGAGGATGGAGTTCGTCGATCTAGAAGATCTATTCACTCTAGCCTTGAAAATTCCAAGATTGTAGGTCTCAGGAAATAGAGATGGCGGCAAAGAATTCCATTCTTGCGCAGTAGGTACCTACCTACGCAACAGGAATGTGGATCGATATCGCTGAATACGGATTTTTGGCATTCCAATGAGAAATGGGTGGTAATTTGCCGACTTTCTGCTAGTCCTGTAGTGAAATGGGGAGGGTGGAATTAGGTCGTGAAGCTCTTGCGCACATTCCCCGAAATGAATCCTGTAGAAAATAGACAGACATGCTACTTTACGGCGGTGCTCGAAACTAAGTAGCTTCTTGGCAGCTAGTTTATCGTCACCGATTAACCTCACAGCTCGCCGGTCCACTGATTCTAAAATTAGGTATTGGAGAAATATAAAATAGTTTAAAAAATCTGAAAAAACCGACTTCAAAATACGTAATTCGTTTACTTGGATGACAGTTTTTCAGTTATTTTGTTATAATAACCAAAGCAATGAATCGATTTTGATAAAATTTATACGGGACCATCTCTGAGGTATCACCTACCAAACAAAAAATAATCATCCAAAACAATTCATAATTGACAAAGTGATCGCGTAACAGAAAAAACATACAGTCGAATTGAGAACTCTTTTTTGGAAGTCAAAAATAATTTTATAGTTTAAAAACTGAAACAACAGACTTCAAAGTACATTATTTCGTTTACTTGTAATATTAGTAAGGATAATAATTAAACAAAGCGCTCAAGCGTTGAAGTAACTCTATTTTCTCCTTATACACATTGGATGAGGAGTAAGTAGGTTTTACTTTTCAAGCTCAATAAATCCCTCACGATTGTAAACTTTTTAAAAGACCTCGCTCGTTTTTTTTTCCAAGAACGACATTTGTCACTGAATGTCAAATGCTTCGTCGTCGCAGATTAGAAAATGTGCAGATGTTTATACGAAAAGCCTCAACATTTGACAATTTTGTAAAGAAAAACGTGTCAGCGGAACTCTGCGATTCTATAATCTGACTCACTCACTCAGGAATACAATGAAAATATTTTTACTTTTAGAGATTATTCAAAAAGTAATAAAGCAATGTTTCTAAAATAATTATGGGACCAACTTGGGAGCTTTCTCTATACATCAATTTAAGAAACATAAAAATTGGTTCACGAATGACGGAGTAATTCGTGTTCATACATAAAAAAAATATACGGTACGAATTGATAACCTCTTCCTTTTCCGAAGTCGGTTAGTAAAAAAAAAAATCCCGTCTGAGTAGTAAACCTACATAAAATCATCAGAAAACCTTCACTGCCCAGAATAATCAGTCAACCAACTCCAAAATCAGTGAATACCGGTCACCTAAAAGTACCGTTAGGAATTTGCATTTACAACGCCTAAAATAGACATTGATGAAAGAATAAGCCATAAATCTGCCATTAAGGCGAAAGAAAGTAACATCTTACGAGCCTTAGTACATTTTGGGAAAGGCCTCAAAGAAAGGCTTTTACCTGACTGCCCGGCAGAGGGTTATGTTTTTCGAATTTGTGTCATGTATTGTGTATTTGTGCAGTTTCCGGCAGCCTAGTCGGGAGACCGTCTGACTTGCAATCCGCAGGTCCTGGGTTCGAAACCCACGGCACCCACCTCTGTCTTTTCGAAGTTATGTGCGTATTGTTGATTGCCGCCAACTTCAAACGGTGAAGGAAAACATCGTGAGGAAACCTAAATGTCTGAGAGTTCTCAATGATCTTGAAGATGTGTGAAGTCTGCCAACCCGCACTTGGCAAGCGTGGTAGACTATGGCCTAACCCTTCTCACAATGATAAGATGGCCCGTTCCCAGCAGTGGGACAGTTTGTACAAACAGGGCTGATAAAAAAAGTGTATTTTTATATTTTTCTTAAAGCCATAACGGTTTGGCGGATTTGTCACTGAATTCATGTTAGATTAGGCTTTATCATACATGTCATGTCACATGTTAAAAAAATCATAGCTTGGTTTTGCGTATGATACAATGATATCGCTGTACCTTAGTAATTTTTCATCCAGTTTCGATTAAAAAAAACACAGAAATAATTCACACATCTGCATAATATATAAAAAAAATATTTAAATAAAATAAATATTTGATCTATTAGAATCTAAAAAAAAAATACCTTAAAAGTTTCTCCCTTAAATCATGAAAATCCTCCATTCGTTCAATAGATCCATCGCTGATGTTCCCTGTTTGTCAACAGATGGCGTTACGGTGATGATGATGTGTTGGCGCGCAGCGGCGCTGTTCTGCGCCGGGCTGCTGGCGGTAGGGGTCACTGCCTACACCGTCGACTGCAACCACGAGTACACGGACTGCGACACTGAACTTAGTGAGTATTTTTTTATCCGACTGCGTATGGAGGGTTATGTTTTTAGAGAGTATATATCTGTTTATATATTATCACCTACAGCCTAAACGGCTTGACCGATTTTGATGTGTGAGGTGTCGCTTGATTCGTCTTCACTCCCTGAGTGTCATAGGTTATAGTTTTTGTAATAATTACAAAACATTTATCGCAAATATAAAATGTGTTTTTACTTGAATACGTCTCTAAATTTCCCTCCCTAACTAGTTCACCGTACGGAAGGAAAACTGGGCAGTAAAGGTGGGCAGTTTTCCTTCCTAACGGCTCCGAGTTTGACAGGTGGGCACCTGTCAAACACACACACACACACACACACACTGAATACAACACATACTGAAGACAATTATCTAAATTAAAAGAAAAACAAAATATCCGACTGCAGAAAAGAGGTTTTAGCAAAAAGAGGTTTTCTAACTTACGGTTTCGTTACGCCGTCTTGGTTTACTTGATCTTGGTTACGTTTCGTCATATTTTCTCACAAAAACGTACATTCAACAACGTATCAAGTTGTTTACGTTTTTGTAAGAAAATACGCGTACAATCGCTGTAAAAGATTATAAATGCGTATTCTTTAGAATAATAAAATTCTAGTTAAATTATTTATTACGAAAAAGTTCGTTGGAGTCTACGAAAAAACGCATTTTTTATCTTTGCGAGAGCTGTATTATTGTAACTAAAATATACATACTTATAGAAACATAAAAACATACATACATACACTCGTATAACATAATCCTCCTTCTTACGCAGTCGGGTAAAAAAAGAACAATGTGTCTAAACTGACATGTAATATTGTTCCTCTCTACTACCAATTTAAATCGAAACAACAATAAAAAGAAGCTTCAACAATAATAATAAACCAATTCGTTTTTGTCTGGCCATTAACGGAGTCACGGCATATGATTTCATATTTAGCATCTGTTATAAATTGTTAGAAACTGTATTTATCCCTGATAGTTATAGTTTTATTTTTACAAGATATTGTTTTTAAATGTGTTCTAAAAATCATTTATGTGTTAGCCGAATAATGCCGTCTTGTTTGTTTTGACAAAATTTTATCCGTCTATAAAACTGCTAGATAAAAGTATTTAGTACTTGGTAATTTTATCAAATACACATTTGCAAAGTTAGACATTTTGTGTTACAAATGTATCCTACGGACTGTGAAAAATTAATGGTCTGTAGTACATTAGATAACTTGTTTTATCTATAATTTTGCAACATTCACTTTGAAATTAATACCTATATGGGAAAGGTAAGGATCAATTATTCTACATGGCAAAATTTTCCAAAACACAATATCATAAAATTTTCTCTATAGAAAAAAAAAGGAAAGTAAGATTACATGATTCAATTTAACTTAATAACTGTACTTTACTATGTATAGGAGAGAAAATACGAAAGAGTTTTTAAAAAAGCCATTTTATTTTAATAAAAAGAAAAACAGCAAAAATCCGACTCCAAGCGCAATTTTTACCGTAACTACTGAAAGGAAATTCAAGCTGAATTAATTTTTAAATCTATGGATTTATGGTCGATATTTCGTTCCCCGTTTAACGATTAATTTGAGGACCTGCGCAGCATTAAGGCATCGGAGCTTACAATTAAAATGGGATGGAACTTGCTCCATTTCACTGTGCATCTACGCTGCATAACCTTATTTTGCCATCTCCTTTCTTCCACAGAAGAAGTAGAAAATCAGCACCGGGTGGTAGTGTGCTGCTATTGGGTAAATCCACAACATCCTATATGTTGTGGATTTACCCAATATTCGTACTAAACGGCTTAACTATAAGTTTCTAACCCGAAAAGCCCGAGTGGAACAAATTGCAGACTTCTTTGTTTCCTGAAAGTTACAACGTTGATCTTTTCAAGGTTAGAGTGAATAGGTATCTTCTAAGACTGCGTGCTTCATCTTCGACCGCATCGTCGCTTTCCAACAGGCGAGTTGGTGGTCAAACGCGGACTTATTAGCGTTAAAAAAGGGGGAAATTGGTTCTTCGATCAAAAGTCTCACACGACTAAATAATTACAGCTTAAAAAACAAAAAAACACGCTTCAAATTATTGTATTGTCATCGGTCTTCGATAAGTCTACAAAGTTTGAATGAAATCTGACCGTTTGAAGTGAGTCAAAATCAAGTCCAAAGGAGTCGGTTACAAACAAACCAACAATCATGCATACAGGTGAAACTAATAAAAGAGTCACAGAATTCGTAGCCCTATTTACATAGGAAAGAGCGTGTTAAAAAATCATAGCACCCAAATACCATATCAACAAGATTCGTTACAAAATAAAACTTGTAGAACAAACATACACACACTCAAATGCATCCGTGTGTATGGTATGTTCCATCAAAATGAAAGCAAAATCAATTCAAAAATATAGAAATTTCGCTCAGGCAATAAGCGTGTATTAGATAAATTATTTATTCAGAAATATCTTTAGTATTGTTTCGTCCTAGTTTCAGCAAAATTGTAGTATTTTGCCACTTTTACTCTTTATAATGGTTGTTTCTTTGCGGTCTGTGGTTTCAATTTAACCAAGCGAAATTTTATTTGATGCGTCGCGATGTATAATTATGTAAACCATGTCAGACTAATATATTTTCTTTTGCGGCCGCATCAATCATGGTTTTTCTGGTTTTGATTATCCACCCATGGCTTTTTTTTATGTTGATTTATTTTATTTATTAAGGTACGCCAACAGCACACATATTATAAGGTACAACACATATTGATCATGGTTACATTCTGATGCATGTGCTATTTATAGGCATACACAGCTTATGATAAACTTATCTTGCTAAGGTACAGACTTTAAATTAATATCTAAATAAATTAACTAAAAAATTCTGAAATTTATCGAAAGAGAATCGACAGAAAACTATCAAATAACACTGAACTGTGGATGTGGAAGCATATTTTCATTTATCTTTAGCTAATGTCTCAAAAACTTGTTTCTTAAACTGTATTAGAGTGCATGAGAAAATATCCACGTTGCTGCCAATATCATTATACGATGAACACATGCGCATTGCGCACCATAGGCGAGTTCAAACCGAGGTTAGTAAGTACGATATGTTTGTACATATGTTGTTTTTTTTTTTTTTTTTTTTTTTTTCTCATCCCTGTTTATACAAACTGTCCCACTGCTGGGCGCGGGCCATCTTCTCACTATGAGAAGGGTTGTTTGTTTATGTCTATGTAATGCCATAAGATATCCATTTATTTTGTTACAATAATAATGATATTTTAATTTTATAACCAGAATTTACTACAACAAAACAATATACAAAAAGTAAATATAATAAATAAAAGTAAATATATACTCAAAGAGTAAGTATCGCTATACAACGAGGTAATGGGGCCAGCATCCTGGGAACAATTCCCGCTGCTAACGGTCTTTTAGAGTAGTTTTATTTTTATGTTTAGGTAGTTGAGTTTGTTTATATGTTTGAATGGAATCAGAATCAAAATTACGTGATGAGATTTTATTTGTCACTTCCTCATTTCTCACATTTTCTGATTCGAAAACGTTATGTAGCGCCTTTAATGCAATTTCACATTATTGTATTATTTTTTTGGAAGTTTGGCGGGAATGTTTGAATGTGGAAAAGCCATGTTGCCGTTGCATTTTCTTAAACTGGTGCTATTACTATGCAAATGCTGTGTAGGTAAATGATAGGTCCACTAGACTTATTAATAAGATAGAATTATATACATGCTGGTAAAACAATAATGGACTTATCACTAAGAACGATTTCTCCCAGCCAACATTGTCGATGTATTGCGTTGTAAAAATTGTGGTGTTTTATTAATTAAGTGTTCGATTACTTGCATCAACACGGGTAACTGAAATTAAATAGTAAAACTTGGCTTTTTTTATATAGTAGGCAAAACTGCATACAAACTTCACTAACTAAAATATTTCTCCTATTAAAATAAGCAAATCCGTTTCTGACTTTTCTAATATCCCTACTCAATGATTTTCTATGTGATGCGTAAAATCATTTTTGCGTTAGTAATTTCTAAAAATGTTTTTTTTTAATATTTGAAAAATCAATTTTTCAAATATAAAAAAATTTCTTTCTTTCAATTTTTTTTATCAAAAGCTATAAGATAATAGATAAATATTTAATTGTCATTTTTGCTAATAATCTCAACTTTGTATGAAAAATTAAGTTTTCTCCGTTAGTATGTTGTATTCTAGGTATTTTACTGTCAAAAGATTGCGCGATAACACTTGCTTTAAGAAAAACATACTTTACGCAACTCTGTAGCGGCACTCAAAGCATTTACAGGCCAACGCAGACGTCCGAGCAATTTAGGCTCGTCGTTGCCCAACGAAGCAATCATCGCCGCCTCATCTGCCGCTTAGACAAAAAGAGGTGAGCGTGGAATCTCAAACACCTTCCGAAAAAGGCGGCGGGTGAAGTCACGACTTCTGACGTGGCCGAGGGACTAATTCCACGGACGATTTACCGCTGCCGCTGCTTTTCGAATCTAAATCTTATGGAAGTTATTTTGGTGGGTTGTGAAAAAGATTCACTTAGCAGTCTTAGCACGTAGAACTGATGGCCGATGGAGCCGAAGCTCTATATTGGAGACCACGCACTGAATAACGCAGTGGAGGAAAATCAGCCACAAGGTGCATAGACGACCTCAATGATAAGTGTCAGGAAGACGCTGGAAGCAAACCGCTTCCAACCGGTCTTTTTCGAAATCCATGGAAGCCCGTTTCCAGCTGTAGACCTTTTGTCGCTGAAATGATGATGATAGAGGGTGATGAGAAAAACAATGAACTATATGGTTAGCGTGGGTTCACGATAGATAAAATTAAAAGTAGTGATAAAGGTCTCAAATAAACCAGAGCAACAACAGGCGGTCGTATAGCTAAAAGCGATCTCTTCCAGGCAACCATGTGATGGAGATAAATTTAAAATATAAATTGGAAGGGGCATGTAATGAGAGATTAAACAAGTAACATTATAAACTATTGATAACTATACATATAGATACTAATAGACAGATTTAATATGGGTATGTTTAAATCGCGAATGGATCGGTTTCTTTTAGGTAAGCGTGATCGTGGTCTTCATCAGGTCAGTTGACAGTCAAACGCATAACCAAAGACCCATTCAATTAACGTATAATAGGATTGACCCTTCTTGTTTTTTGCGCAGTCGGTTAAAAGACTTTAGACTTTGGTTTTCCTATTTGTTACAAATTAGGAAAACCAAAGAAATTCCAATTCGATTCGCTTCTGTTATTGAAATTATACTTCAAATGCCTTACTTGTTACATAATTTAAGTATGTTAAGTGTTAATAAAATAAATTTGTTCAACTTCAAGGAAAATATACATAATTATATTAATTATAGATATAACAAAAAACTCACAAGTTTAGTACGTAATAGAAGTAGATTCATCAAAAAAATACAAATAATTGAAGACTACACAAAAGTAAAATAAAAATACAAGCACGTTTTTGTCGAGTAAGTTTTTGTATTAATAAATCAAAGCCGCGATTTATGAATAGGTTTCCAAGAAAGCGTCGTGTTTCCTTACTAAGGAATAATATTACGAAGACATGATGAATGTAGTAATATTAAGTGCGCGTGAGTCACAAACCATGACGCTTTTAGATTCACATGCTCAGCTTAAGGCTAAGAGTAGATTGGCGCCGCTGTCTCATTCGCACGCGGCACCTTTTTTAGATATTAAATTATTGAAATTACTTTTGATAAATATTCTTCCTTCAGATTCATAAGTACACTATTTGTTACAATGTAATAAAAATAGCTGTTATTTTGACCAAAATAAACGTATAAATATCGAAATTTTGTCGTTTGTACGTGTATTTCGGTTAAAATAACAGCTATTTTTAATACATTGTAATAAATAGTGTACTTATGAATCTGAAGGAAGAATATTTATCAAAAGTAATTTCAATAATTTAATGTCTAAAAAAAGGTGTCGCATGCGAGCGAGACAGCAGCGCTACCCTACTCTTAAAGCCTTAAGGGGTGCGCACGATATGCGACTCACGAGTCACGTCACGACTGCGACATCTCGGCGATTGAACGCAACGGAAAGCTACGGCCGACAATACTAATTTATTTTTAACCTCCGACGCAAAAACGACGGGGTGTTATAAGTTTGACGTGTCTGTGTGTGTGTCTGTGGCATCGTAGCTCCCGAACAGATGATCCAATTTTGATTTTGTTTTGTAAAACAAAACAACAAACGTTGCTTTTGTTTTAAAACATGAATAGTGCTATAATGAATGACCATGATAGTTTAAAAAAGTGTTTTGTTTTTTTTCTTTGAAAGGTGAATAATTAGTCGGGAGTGTTCTTAGCTATGTTTCATCAAAATCGGTTCAGCCGTTTTTTTGACCGGGGTTTTAGAGTTTTCTAAGCTTATACTTGTGTTCAAAACAGACTCGCAACAATAGGTTTGAAGTTAGTTGTAAGACACAGAATACTTTATTAAGCAGGTGTTCTGTGGTGTACGATTTTATATGTACAAAAAACTAACTCCGCAAGCCCATATAAATAAATAAAAATAATAAAACTAAATAAAGAATAATATTAAATAGCGACTAGTTACGACGCATTAAGCTCAAATCAACCTTCATAGGTGCTAGTGCCGGCCTTTATATTGTCATGCTGCTACTTACATATTTAAGATATTATCATTTATCGAGATCTTATCTTATGTCCGATCGAGCCGGCAGGTCGTCTAGAGTACAACTCTACAACATTATACCTAAATTACATAATGCGTTTGGTATGCTTTCCCTATTTGTCGTGAGATATACGCGCACTTGACGGCACTAACATGCGATAGTCTATCTAGTATAGAAAGTAGCTCATTGAGTAAATTCACCCTCATCTTGAGATATTAAAAAAAAACGTGATGCATTTTGAGGTCTTAACAATTTATTATAGCTTAAAAATTGCAGCAACAGTCTTAAAAATACGCAGTTTTGTTTTGGATGACATTTTTTCCATTAATTTTATTTAAAAACCAAACTACTGAACAAATTAGAGAAATTTTCTGTGAAACCAATCTGAGAGTATATCTTTTCAAATAAAAAAACCGTACAAGTGCGAGTTAGACTCGCCCACCGAGGGTTCCGTACCTAGTTCAGTATCTAGGAGTTTAGATAAAAGGGGGAAATTAAATATATTTCTATATTTTCCTTCATAAACCGAAAAATATACATCGTAAAAGTATTTAAAACCTGTTTTAGCTTGTGCTACTGAAACTCTTTCATTATGATAGCACTTTAAAATTTGAACCCTCCTTCCTTGCTTAAATACCCAATTTTTTGTGATTAAATTAAAAATGTACAGTTTTCGGATTTTTTCGTTTATGTGTACTATATTTATTTACTCCCTCGCTAAAGCTCGGGAGTAAATAAATTACAGTTTAAAAAACTAAAAAACACGCTACAAATTATTGTGGTCAAAGTCATTACAAGACTTTTCTAACAAATCCAAACACAGCTATGATACGATGTTCCATCATGAAGTTCTAGTTCATATCTTCTGGCTCCATCATCAGATCAGTTCGACAGTACCATATTATTGTATTGTCATCAGAAATACATACAGCTGCCAATTTTCATGACGCTACGATCCTTGGAAGATGGTTAAATTAGTTACCTTAGATTTCATTACATAGTTAGTTACATACAGGTCGACCTAATAAAAGCGTGTTAAAATCTACCTCGTTACAATGGGTCGTTTTAGCCCCTTGTATAACAATCTACTATTAGATATAATTAACGCAAAAATGATTTTTATGTATGAAAATTAACTCGGAACGAATTGGAATTTTTGACAAATATTTGTGATAAAACCCTAAAATAAAACGACAACATGTTTCATGACGTTCTGCCAAAACTCCCGTTACGGAACCTTACGGTCTTTGATGGAGTGCGAGTCACCTAGATTAATAGATAATAAATTTATTGATAAATCGATTCACTCACGATTTAAAGACACCCCGATTAAATATAAAATGGAATTGATGTTCAAAATGTAAATTTTATAACATATGTGACACTGACATCTTCTCAGTAGCATAATTTTATATAAGTTCGAGGGGTCAATAACTTCAAATTCCGATATCTACCAAAATTCAGCAAAAGCATCCGAAACCACAAAAAGTGACCATACCTTTGTCGTATCAACTTTATACGACATCTCGCAACCACCCAAATCCGGTTTCGGAGCGGATATTTTCAACATTTTATTACGTTTAGCAGGAACTCAAAATTCTACCTGCCCCGGAATCGAAAAAAAAACCTTCTGACTCGAGCCGTATTAAAAAAAACATCAAACAACCATCTTGCCTTGGATCGTTTTATTTTTTGTTGAATTTAGAACAAGAGCATTTTTAGTTGTTTTTTTTTAAAAGCTAATTCATGTTTTTGTGGTCAATGAGTCACGATAAGATTAGAAGCTAATGAAGTAATGTCATTGTTAAGCTTTTATGAGGCTTATGTTTAACATAATGAAGTGAAATATACATGACAAGGTACTTATTTAAAAACCGGTCAAAGAAGGTCACGAAACGGAATGTTTTGGATAAAGGTAATTTTAATTCATGTTTTCATCTGTGTATTAATTACTAACTGTTGCCGCGACTTCATTTTCGTAGAAAAAAATGCGCTATTCATCCCGCTCACTTCGTTTCCGCTCTTCGATTAATATACTTAGATACTGGAGTAAGCTATAATTTTAGAATTTTTAACTCCAAACGCAAAATATGTTAGAAGTTTGTTATGTTAGAATTTTGTAGTAAAAATATTTAAACCTGTTTTAATTAATGCTAATTAAGCTCTTTCATATGATACCCCACATGATACGGTTAATACACTTTAAAATTTCGACCTTCATTCCTTGCATAACGACACTATTTTTCTGTGATTAAATTAATAATGTCCAGTTTTCGGATTTTTTCCTATATGTGTACTCTAACACAATGCTTCTTGCCAAATTTCAGAGGTCTAGGTCAACGGGAAGTACCCCATAGGTTTTGATTCCTCTGTGAGTGTCGAAATGTGCATTTTTTACGACATATTCGGCTGTAACTTTTTTTTACGATAACTGAGAAATTTTATTTTTCTTTCTGCAGCAAGATACTATGGATCTGCGTATATGGTTTTAATTTCAACTCGATACCTTCACGCGTTCCCGAGATAAAGGTCTTGACACCCGGACAGACGGACAGACGGACAGACGGACAACAAAGTGATCCTATAAGGGTTCCGTTTTTTCCTTTTGAGGTACGGAACCCTAAAAATACTTAACTTCCACTTTTATCGTGCGGACTGAGTTGTGGATTAGAAAAAATCCTGAGTGAGTCATTTCATTTAGATATAAGCTAGTCTTTATATCCCGAGTAATTCCGTTTCTCATAATACATATATAATAAGCTCCATCGCGGACGGCTGTGTTTTGACTGTCAAGCGTTAGTCTATTGCTCAATAAAATAAGTGGCCAAGACCGTGTAGAGACACGCGTATAGCAGGGTTCCGTAGCTAATGCTGTGATTTAGAAGAAAACATTATGGCGAGTATTTTTGCTTAGACTACTAGCAATAAGGTCAATGACCCGAGTACTATAATGATTGAAATGTTTTATATATTATAGCTATATCTCGAATAGTTGTAATCACAGAGTGTTCAAAACAGTTTTCATTGAAAATATTTAATATCGTTCTACTATTATGGTTTACCATGATGGGGTTGAAAAAAAAACATCCCTTCTTTAAGTGTGGAGAGCCTCCGCTAATTTGCCTATAGCATTTTGTAGTAGATCACAGAACACATCTAAGTACATGCCAAATCTCGTTTATGTAGGGCTGATAATGTCTAAATATAATGACTGTGACAGACGGACATGATGAAATTATAAGGGTTCCTCGTAGTTACTACGAAACCCTACAAACCGAGACGAATCGTACACTGAGAGTTTCGAACCCACTGTATCAAAAAAATCAAGCTAAACGATACATGAGTTAAGTGTGAAGGTGTTAACGAACACCTGTATTGATTTAGGACTAACATACCTACACAAAAATAATTGTTTTTATGATGGTGCTAATTCACTCAGGATCAAGATTGCTTTTTAATCGACTTCCAAAGAAGGATAATGTTTTCGGGTATAGTAAATATGCACGTTGCTATATCATTTAATGGAGTTCATGGGCACTTTTTGTTTATTACACAGATTTATAGTTTAATATTTCAATTATTTATATGAAACAAATATTAAAATTGGATGCAAAATTATGAAGATATAGCTATTTCTATATACCATACGTAAAAACGGTACGCGAATGAAAAAGACGGCAATATGATTGCAGTGACGTAATCTTACTCTCGATCACTCTCGTGTTGGTAAATACTATTAATGCATACAGTACTCACACACGCACATCTACTGACGTAGTTGAGTGTGTGTGCAGTTCCGACGTCGTCTCTGACCATAACCGCAAAGCAGTCCCGTTTTTTAAAAAGCAAAAAGAAAACTCCAAAACTTTGTTATATTTTTGCGGATTATACTCCTTCAAAAGAATAGTAATAATAATAATAAGAGTCTTTCGCTCGATGGTTGGCTCAAGGGTCGTATTCAGAAGGCAGTCGTCCTAGACACGGCACGATTTGTCAAGAGGTTCCTAATGTTTAGCCCCTACCATTAGCAGCTTAGGCCCAGAAACAATAAAGACAATAAAAATACAGGAACAATATTTGGCAATACAATTTGGCGGTCTTATCGTCTAAAGCGAATTCTTCCAGACAACCCTAGGATGGACTGTATTAGAGTAAAATTTTCTAAAAATCCTTGTGTATTTATTTATAGGATAGGATTCTGTGCGTGAGCTTCTTGTGAAGTGCAAACAGATTCATCGAGAGAGCGATTAAAAAATTACATACACTTTATGGATATCACTCGAGAAAACGCATAAGTGAAGACTACCACTTAAGCGAATTCTCGAGCGAGCAATAAAACTTGCAGGGGCGTACGTCTCTTTCCGTTGCGGGAAAAGCTACGCGCTCCGTGGTAAATCGTAAATCTTTTTGAAGTCGGTAAAAACAACACAGACCTTATTCGGACGTGGATCGTGAAACGTGTCGAGATCGAAGCTCCCCGATATTGCATCGATGTCGTCACCGAATCTCTTCCGATGCGATAAAACATATCTAATGGAAATCGATCGTGGGACTGGATCTGTTGATTAGGTATTTATACTTTAATTGAATAGAATTTGCGTTGTTTTAATCGAATACATTTTGCATTTTTTTTTGTACAACGACTTTTAAATAAATAGTAAACTAGAGAAGAGCTACTTTAAATTCAATCCCATCTAATATGTTAATATTAATAATATGTAATAATAATGTCTATTATGTTAAGTTTAAGTTTAGCAAACGCAAACGCCCCCGACAAAAAAAGCGGCTAAACCGTTTGAGAGCTACGATGCAAAAGACAGACACACAGATATACAGATACACACGTCAAACTTATAACAGGGGGATACACATGTTGACTCCAGACCCAAAAAGAGGTATTTTTGGGTCTGGAGTCAAAAATGCGATAGTCTATGTGCCTTGTTTGTTACCTTTTCACGGCTTAACTAATTATTATAAAATTAAGGTACCAACAGATACGAGAATATATGTACAGCATGAGAACACGGCAACAACATATTCATTTCGGTGGATTTCTCGAAAAAAATATGTATTATATACATGACAAATGGCCACGTTGACATCAGGAAGCGCTGTCAGTGTCACGTAATCTCGTGACATAACTCGCGGCTGTCACGCGCGACGAACGCGCCTCGCACGAGTGTGCGCGGGAACCACAGTGATTCGTCGACGTGATTTATTTGTACGCGTAACTACACACACATCAACCGCAATGAGTTGCGAGTGCTAATAGAGTGAGTGTTTATTAGGTGTTACCACAGATGTTTTTAACCGACTTCTAATAGGGGATAGAGGAGGTTATTGCAACATAAAAGTCAATAAATCGTGGGAATGAGATATTTCGATCTATACGAGTAGTCTCTGTGTGAAAGAGATAGGTAGATAGAGAGAGAGAGAGAGACGAGCAACAAATAAAATAAGCTTACAGGGGCAACAAACAAAATAAGTAAATAAAGTAATGTAATTATTTACGTACTTTAATTATTTAGGCAATAAATAAAAAAGTGCAGTTATTTTGAATGTCCACAAAATTAAGTAATATACTTACTATGGAGACAAGAGAATAAATGCTATAGCAAAGAAAAAATCGCTATATAACAACTCAGATGTTACTTCAATATTAACTGCGACACAATTCAGAAGCTATATCGATTTATCCACTCCATCAATAACTATAGACAAATAATTCGTCTAAAAACTGGAGCCTTAGAAACTGTGGAAGCTACTTCTAAGTTGTCATCATTATCTCAGACATAAGAGGTCCACTGCTGGATATAGGCCTCCCCCATGGATTTCACAAAAGCTTGGCTGGAAACGGCCCGCATCCAGCGTCTTCCCGCCACTTGTATGAGGTAGTCTGTCCATCTCGTGGCTAGTCTTCCTACGCTGCGCTTGCCGGTGCGTGGTCTCCACTCGAGAACTTTTCGATTCCATGGTCCATCAGTTCTACGTGCTATGCCCTGCCCACTGTCACTTCAACTTGCTAATCCACTGAGCTATGCCGGTGACTTTCGTACGTCCACGGATCAAAGTTGTGTCGACTTGTAACTAGTACAATACAAAAACAAAATTGAATTCAAGTATCGATGAATTCATACGGTATTTGAGTCATAAATTATGCGTTATTGTGTAAGCTAACGAAAGCGATGGGAGTTCCGTTATGTTGTGTATTATGTGCTAATTTTTATGACGCAATACGTTATGCTAACCGAAATAGGCTTTGAAAAAGTCTAGACTGATATGTTTTACCCGACAGCATACAAAGGAGGGATATAATTTGAGCTCCCGATACTTCGGTACATTTGCATGCACCATGTTCACGAGCGATTAACGCGAACTACGGTAAATATCCTATTAATAATAATAGTAATTTAAGGAGGGTTATGTTTTTAAACAATTTTGTTACACAAACTTGCCTACTAACCGTTCTAACCGTTATTTTGACAACGTCTAATAAATCGATGAACGCCGGCTGCATGCACGAAAAAGTGTGACTCATTGTCCCGTTACGTTACGCTCCTTGTCCCCGTTACGCGCGCGCGCGGTGGCTGAGGAAGTGGGCGGGTGTGCGCCGCGCCCGACCGTCGCTTCAAGTCGGAGTACGGAATCCTCGGTATGCATGTTAACTCGTATTTGACCGGGTCTATTTATATACTACATCGACATTTATATGCAATCAAACAAATATACCCACTTATCTATAATTTTGTATACACATACTACTCAACAACGGAACCTCACCTTACGGGCTCTACCAGAGCTAAGCTAATTTACGCCAATAAGATAGCTTAATTTCCACAGTTATAGCTGAGCTAAAAAAATCGAGCTGCTATTGGTCTAATTTAGATGCATCCATAGCTACATACCTTAGTTTGCTACGTATCTTAGTCTGGTGAAAAACGTTCGGCCGCCATGGCAACCGAAATTCTCAACTAGTTACGATGGAAGAGTTACTATTCTTAATACGCTACTGATTGCGGTACGGTACAAGTAATTATAGTTTAAAAAACCTGAAAAACGGACTTTAAAATGCGCAATTTTGTTTTAAAAATCAAACTACTAAACCGATTTTGATGAAATTTATATGGGACCATCTGGAAAGTATACTCTTAGAAACAAAAAAAAACAAATCGGTCCAGGTGTCTTCGAGTAATAGAGGAACATACTTACATAAAATATTTAAAAAAGATTCCGACGAATTGAGAACCTCCTCCTTTTTGGATGTCGGTTAAACACAACAAATGGAATTGGAACAAATAAACAAAACTCTTTTTTGTCTTGTTTATTTGTTCAGACTAATCGGTATAGTTATAGTTCAAGATGGCGCCCGGAACAGTGGAAAAGCTTAATACTTGTAATTAAGTAATCATACCTTAAAAGAGGTGTCAGTTAAGCAACAGTGCCTGATGTATCGTCTCCGTGAGTCACTCGGAGCCCTGTCCCATTGTGTGCTGACCTTGTGCCAGTTAGTCCATCTGGGCAAGCAGTGAAAGTGGGCGACCGTGGGACCTCATGGGTTGCCATTGGGATTTACCGATTTGATTGATCGATCATCGCTTGATATTTTATTTATTTAGAGAATAGACTTTCGTTTAAGCAAACGCAAGTCTATCTCTTACTGAAAAAACTCACCTGACCACCCACCCACTCACCTGATGTAGGTAAGCGCTGGCGAGGCCGACGATGAAGCACGTCCATCTAAAACCAATTCACTTTAAGCTTGAAAATCTTATCATTCTCAGGATTTAGAGTAGATAGCAAGGAGTTTCTCCTGTGTAGCACGCATTAAGAATAGATCGAAAAGTGTGAGATTGTTAGAGGTATTATTAACCGACTTCCAAAAAGGAGGAGGTTCTTACACATTCCAGTTTTGGTTCTACAGTACTATTTTCTTTTGGACGGCAAGAAGACCTAAAAAGCGAAACCAGTTTCATGATGGTCCAAAACGTAAACGATTATAGCTCCACTTTTATTATGAGTAACCAAAAATAGGTACGTTTCCTAAGTAGGTTTTTACGAATAGAATATATAGCCTGGATGTCTTCACATTGGTATCTTCTAGGCACGCGAGCTTAAGTTTTTACGTTACTTCAACTTGTCATTTTTATTTATTTATTAAGGCTTTGTTTCAATACCTTTATGCCAAATCTTTTAGAGCTTAGAGTTGAGGATTTTAATTTAAATTTAATGTCACTTCACAAAGTCTCAAATCTTTTCAATTGTGTTGTTGATAAATTTATATAAGTAAATGCACAAAACACTTCAAATTGTTCAATAAATCACATTGTAACAATATCTTCTGCAGTGTTGCCGCAATTTTGCCAATTTCTGGTATTTTTGCCCTTACTGATTTTAATCAGTATAGACTATCTATAGATATAAAATGACAACGACTAACTGACATCATAAATATCATAAAATCACCAAATAAACCTACATTATAACATTGATAAATAACCAATTCGAAGGATTTTAATTTCAACTTAAGTGTCATATCACATTAAATTCACTAGTTATAATAATTAAAAACTTAATCACCCACTTTAATGTGCGTCCTCAATCAAAGAATAATTTGTTAACGCTGTATTTATCCAATAAATACTATTTGACCCTGTAGTTAAATATAGCATACAACCAAATATGTATTGCAGCTAGTTGCCAGTGTCAAATTAAGTGTTGTCAGTGTCAGCTTTCATGACAGTCCTGAATCCTTGCAACCTTGTAATATGCTAATGACATAATCGTGTAGGTGGATGTTGTGTTTATAAGCTGTCATTATAATATAAACGATCTATTATTAATACTCATTTTGTAATGTAGCTTTTTAGCCTTTTAGCTTCTAAGAATAATTGTAATGTATTTTTTTAATAGTTTCTTATTGACCGCCATTCTAATAATGACCGGAATCGCAGTCTACGATGAAGCAGATTTCCTTGTTGTATAGAAAAATACGCGATGTACTGGCAATAAATGCTCGTCAAAAGATGATCCCTAATTCCTATTGCCACATTTTTACCTTTTTAGACATACGATTGAGTATCAGCTCTCCTGATGTCCTCCTGATGTTAATCGACGGTTTTGCTGAGGATGGAGCTCGTCGATCTAGAAAATATCTGTTCTCTTTAACCTTGAAAATTCCAAGTCTGTCTGATAGTCTCAAAATTGGCAAGCTTGTAGTATTGGGTTACCTTGATTTAGATCAACAAATACTAAAACTGGTCAAGTGCGAGACAAGCTTGTGTAAATAATTATTGAAAAAAGTCGGAAATTATTTTGCGACACTTGATTCCACAAACAAAAAATAACAAGTGAACGATTCTTCTTCTTCTTTTTGCCCCTCACGAGGCTTTTTACAGATGGTGTCATGTGACAAACTTAAAATAGAGTAAAGGAGTAGTGTTCAAATTTCTTTGGATAAAGAAAATAGGTCTAAAACACTTACTTATTTGAACTTGATATTGTATGTGAACAAGCATTTCAAGTTATTCCTAATGTAGAACATACGTGAAGTTACAAATATTCTTAGGTATAAAGCATATTTTGATGAGTAATTATCCCTGGTAAGTAATATATATAAACCTCGGTGCGAGAGTGCAACTCGTACTTTGCCGGATCTATTTTTAAAAAGGGGGAGGGATTATTTTAGCGTCTAATGGTGGTAATTAGGGTTTCTAGGAGTTATTCTACTCCAGTACGTACCTGTACCGCCTCTCAATATTTGAAAACATCCGCATTGCAGATCTTTATTCCCACAGCTCGCGGATCTGTTTAATATTCTAAGACAAAACAAATCGGATATATATGTGTTTGTATCTGTATACGAGTATGAAGCGAGCCAAACTGTGTATTATAGATTTTGGTGTACTTTGTATTTTTTGCATTTTTAACCGATTTCAAAAAAGAGGTTCTCATTTGTTTTTTTATGTTACCGCATAATAATTCCGTCGATAAAACGGCCTGTCTCTGTAATTGTCCATTCTTTGTTGCGTTAAATAAAGAGATAACAACCTGTCTATTATTATATTTTTACTGTCGTTACATTCTGAATGAATGGAACAGGTACCTACGTATTTAGCAGTAACACGTACTACAATCCACAGAATAATTCATAGTTAAATAAATAAATAAATATTTGTGGACATTTCACACAACACCATCTTGCCCAAACTAAGCAAAGCTTGTACTATGGAACTAGATGGCTGATAGAATACATATATACTTTTTTTTTGTAAATATATACATATGATACATAGAAACATCCAGACACAGAACAAACATCCATGCTCATCACACAAATGTTTGCCCTGGGTGGGGATCGAACCCACGACCTTTCAGTTCAGCAGGTAGACGTATACACACTACCAACTGAGCCACAAGGCCAGTTACTTAGTCAGTTAGTATAACACTACAAATTTATTTGGACTAGTGATTAATATACTTATACTAACGATACATTGGTACCACATAATAATAAACTGTCATAGTTACCTTATTTTTGATATTTTTAACCGATTAAAAAAAAAGAGGTTCTCAATGAACTGTATGTTTTTTTGTATGTTTGTTCAGCTATTACACCGGCAATGATGTGTTGTTTTTGAAGATTCTTATTTTGTTTAGTAGGTAATACATAGAGATGGTCTCATATAAATTTTATCAAAATTGATTTAGGACCTTTGTTTTTATTACAAAATTACTGGAAAATGTCGTCCAAGTAAAAGAATTGCGTTTTTTTCAGTTTTTTAAACTATAATAATGAAGTCGGATGTTTCAGTTTTTAAACTATAATTTCAAAATAGGCTTGCTCTTGACCGATTTCTCGCCTGACATTTATTTATTTATTGTCAATTTCTCAAAATTTACAGTTGTAAAACGAAAACATAAAATTTAAATGACTGATACGGTCTACGATGGAGCGCGCTTGCTTAGAACGAACCTATTTACTCGCGATTTGAAGACACTCAGATTATATCTATTCGGTATGACCCATTCAGTAAGTATATTCCACACTTTTGGCAGTACGCACGTATGCATAAAAGGAGCTATGGAATATCCACCATAGCCAGTTTTTTGTAAAATTTTGTGATTTCAGGTAAATGTGAAGTACCCGCTATGTTTTGATTTTCTTACGTGTGTCTCAAGTATAAGATAAGGAAACTCCAAAACCCCAATAAAAAAGGCTGAACTGATTATTATGAAACATAGCTAAGAACGCTCTCGATCAAATTCTCTTTCAGATAAAAAATAACTAGATCAATCGGGCCATCCGTTTGAAAGATACGATGCCACAGACAGACATACAGATACACACGTCATACTTATAGCACCCCTCTTTCTCGGTCGGAGGTTAAAAATATAAGGCTAAAATAATCGTTCCTAGAATTTATTTCTCATTGTGTTGATTTAGAAGGTTACACCTTTCATAAAGTTTCATAGATCCCAGACTTTTTGGTATTAATTTTAACTCGATGCTTTTTTTACTTAACATTACCAAATTGATAAATTCGGTGTTGTATCATACGTTCTTGAAAAAAAGGCTTTGACAGACAGACAGACAGATGGCCAAGAAAGTGATTTTCTAAGAAATCCGTTTCCCGAACCTTAAAAATCGATCGTAGCGCCCCCACTAAGTAACAAGTAAGGTTTGTACCTACGTTTTGTAGGACTGTAAGTACTTACTTACAGTTTGGTATGCAGGGGCCAGCCACAGTCAACCTCGATATTCCTAACTGTACATACATATTAACGGTCCAATAATTTGTTAAAATGATTGATTGGATGACATTCCAGACATTTATCGTAATTAAAATAAACTTGAGGTGTTATCTTCGGAAATAATGATGGCATTAATTTTAGCTGTATTTTCGTACCTATTATTCATTGTCAACTTATTATCTGTAATAAGTTTTAGGTTGATAAACTGTGTATTTTTTTTTTTGTAATGAAATGATATAATGATAACAGTACATTTTTTACTACCGTGGGTCGGATGACACGTTAAATTGTAGGTCCCGGTTGTTCAGAAATCGTCAAGCCGAATCAGAGGCCTTTCGGCGGCTTAATAACTCTGACAATAGGGCTGGCCACTCAGTCTATACGAACTTACTTAGTACATTTTTCGCATTTGCGTTTCTTAGATTGGTATAACGCCATCTAGTGATAGCGAAGTGAAACTGTTATCAACACTACACTAAGTCCTCATGCTCAGCATCTGTTCTTACAGAATATTTTATATAAAAAAATAGGATATATATTTTATAGAATATGTTTTAAAGATTTGGTAATATGGACGAAAATTATAAATATATTTAGATAATTATAGTTTAAAAAACTAAAACAACAGACTCCAAAAAGCATAATTTTGTTTTAAAAAACAACGTTTCGTATTTTAGTCAAGAGAACTTTTGACTGTTTAAGAGTTTTGACTGCAATATAATACAGACACATAACCTTCATTTTTTGGCTTCCGCGCTGTTGAATTTAAAATAATAAATAGTAAATAATATAAATAGCTGCTAACTGCTAAGCCTTCTGCTACCTGCTCAGCTAATTTTAGCATCAATTTAGACTGTAGAGTATACCCAGTTAGAGCACGGAAAGCATACTAATTACGCCTATCCTTCTAAACACAATACTCCCGGATCGTACGCTTACAAGGATCTGAGTTCAAGGACTCAAGGAGTTAGCCATGCATACCGCATTGCTAAGTCCTTGTCTAGCATCATACACATTCCTAGATAGATTTCTACGTGTGCGGTTTTCTTATATTGATTGTAATTTTTTCAGACAGCGCCATCTAGCTACAAACCACTGAACATAGAACTAGTAGTTACAATAAATATAATATAGTCATTAAATTGAGAATTCCCATGGGAACGGTAGTGTTTGATTGGTATTTAAATAAGTGTTGTGACATATATCAATCAGTTATGAGAGATCTGAGAGGTGGGAAGGGAACACAGGTGGGTACTACAAAATAACATTTATAACTAAAATATTGATTTACTGAATGTCATCATCATCTCAGATAGAAGAAGTCCACTGCTGGACATAGGCCTTCCCCATGGATTTCCAAAAATACCAGTTGGAATCGGCTTCCTGACACTTATATGAGTCTTTTTACGCTGCGTTTGCCAGTGCGTGGTCTCCACTCGAGAACTTTTCGACGCTATCGGTTATCAGTAATAATTTCAAAGACGAAATACAGCTGATAGGGCGGTAAATTTAAATATTGACCCGAGTACCTACAGTAACATTAGATATTGACTTGAGTACCTACAGTAAAATTAAATATTGGCTTGGGTGCCTATAGTACAATTAGATATTGACTTGAGTACCTACAGTAAAATTAAATATTGACTTGAGTACTTACAGTAAAATAAATATTGACCCGAGTTCCTACAGTAATATTAGATATTGACCCTAGTAGGGCTATTCACAACTTGTCAGATTCGGAATTGTGTCAGAAACCGTATATCCGTATCTGTTCTTTCCATACAAAATTACAAAGATGGAGATATAGTTTCCGATCCGATTCCGAATCTGAATGATTGTGGAATAGAGGTGCAGTACCTATCTATAGTACAATTAAATAACGGCCCGGATATTTGAAGTAAGAGGCTGAACATTGGCACAAGTGTGATGATAATTAATTCCTACGGCTGCGAGACGAAACGAGTGTAATAAATTATATCTAATATCATATTGTTTTACCTAGAAATTTTGTTAGTAACATCGCAAAACACAGTAATATTAGCACACTACTGCTTGGTGTTTGAATAACAGACAAACTCTGCACCTACAACCTACCAGTACAAAAAATTACTTATCGTTTACTTTCTACCAGAAGAAATGATTATACATAACCCACATGTTTTGTTTAGACTCGTCTTACCCAATTATTATTTTTGAAATTGCTACAAATGTACGCGCGATGGCAGCAAGTTCAAGTGTTCGTTTGACACAGTCACTTAAAATTAAATCTTAAATGAAAGCAACAGAACACAAATCGCCAAATCATATAAGAAATGACCAAAGATGAATGTTTCATCGGTCGATATTACGATGACAGTTAGATTGATTACTTCGGTCATAGTAATTGTCAGACAAATATCAATCTTATCTTAATATTATTATGGTCTATACAGTAAATTGCATCTAGAATGACCAGTTAATGTTGCCTACTGACCGTGCTCTACTTTTAGACCGGTTAATAGGTGGCTCACCTGTGTTTTTGCTTTGCAACGTAGAATTTTCTTGATGAGCATACGAAGAACTTGCTTAATTATTATTAGACGTTACTAAGGATGATTATTGGTATTACTTAGTCAGCCTAGTGTTATGAATCTACTGGCTTTCTAGTGTAAAATTGAGTAAGGTATTTTTCTTAATTTTGCGCGTGCGCGAGCTATCGAAATTTATCTATATATTATGACTGGAAGTGTTGATTTTGTGTTTCTAATGCTATGTCAGTAATGTGCTTTGAGTTTATTTTTATATTTATATGTAAAAATTATTATTTTATTGTTTTAGCGATTATTAATCGTCAAAATTAAACAACTTTTGAAGGGTTTGTCGCATTTATTTTACAAAATATTGAGGCCTTGCTTGAGTTTTTTGATATTTCAGCTTTATGTTCTTTTACGCATGTAGCGATGTTCTTCTTTACCACAATACCAGCCAGCCTAAAGCACTCACAGTCGATGGAAACCTGCTGTTATGTAAAATATTAAAGAAGTGACTGATATAACTGGTAACATTCTCAGATGCCATTTCCATTAAAATTTATTGTTAGTCTTAATATGAAGAATAAGTTAATAAATTCCCTAAACTGAACATGTTTTTTTTTTAAACTGACTTATAAACTTCCAAGTTGGCGAGTAGCTAAACTGAATTGATAAAATCCGCCCTACTATACTAATCAATAAAAAATATAAAAAAAAATTTTTTTTTATAAAAACTTAGAGTTTTTTTTTGTTTCAGGTAAAATAGCAGAAGATGACGAGCTACCACCAACCATCAATACCTCACCACCACTCAAAAGCACACACTCACAAATCACAGATAGCACATACCACACTACTACACCACAACCCACAACCAACCCCTCATCAACCACACCACGAACGACAGAAACCACGGAACCACCCACAGAAAGAATAGACGTCCCTGAAGAACTGAAACCTCAGCCAAGACTTATCAACCTAAACGTGGATGAACTACAAAATTTTGCTAATGCTCTCCATAATCAATCAGATAAAACTATCAAAAAGCTTGCAGATCTTAGTGATGTGACTTTAGATGATGATGACGAAGAGCCTCCGAGGACAGCTGAGAATCATCAACATACAAAAGACATTACAGATAAGTTTTACTCGAACCTGCAGGCGCCGTTTCATGCTCTTATGTCAGGGAAAGGTGAATCCAGCGAAATTGAAATGTGCAAGGAAAATGAAGTTGGATATAAGGTTAGTGATAAAGATAAAAATGGTCTGGTTTAACAATTTCTTGAATGTAATTGATAAATTGTTGTAATTACGAGTAATAATAGCATTACATAGTATCCATTTGGTCAATCTTCTTGGATCTAGCTTCCATAGTATCAACTTGTTAGGAATTGTTGTCTATTGACTGGCATTGTATTCCTTATTTAATTTGCTATATCATTTTTGATCATACATTTTTTAATTTAAGTTTTCTTAGCCTTAATTGAATAATTATTCGGTGCCCAAATGTTTTGGCTGTGTTTAGTCAATTTGACCTAACCTTTCATTTAAGCTTTAAAGCCTCTTTATGGTTCTATGTCTTTGAAACCGATCGGAAACTCGCTCGATCGTATCTCAAGTTTTTTGATTAGTAGATTACCAAAATTTTCGAGTGGAGACCATGCACCAGCAAGTGCAACGTAGGAAGACCAGCGCCGAGATGGACAGATAAACTCATACAAGTAGCGAGAAGACGCTGGATGCAAGCCGCTCCCAATCGATTGTTTTGGAAATCCATAGTAGAGGCGTATGTCCTGCAGTGGACTTCTTATATCTAAGATAATGATGATGATGGAACTTTCATAAAATATTCACGCGTTTCAGATCGGAGAAAAAATAGACCGTGGGTGTGAGGAGACATGCGAGTGCACTGCAGGAGGAATCTTCGAGTGCTCGCCACGGTGCAAGCACCCCTACATCCGGCGCGGGAGGAGGTTAAATGATCCTTTGTGCTTCGAGTCACCTGTTGACGCCTGCTGCTCGATCATCGCTTGCGCCACTGGCAACGGAGGTAGGAAACTGTTTAGACTCTAAACAGTGTTTAAACCAAGTATCTTTCTGGATTCTTAGTGTACTTTTACAGTAGAGTTAAGATAAGCTATGAAAATAAATAATTGTCTTTCGAATTATAGAATCGCTTGATTAACTATTTATTAGTTGAGTAACTTCCAAGCTGGATTGGAAGAAAAAGAAAATAACATAGAATGTACCAGCTGGTTTTCTTCCCGGACATACTTTAAGAGCCAGTTATGGCACTTGAGGGAAATTAGCGTTTATGTAGGCGATAGGCTGACACTCTAATCCCTTCTAATACCCTCTCCCTTCCATTAAACCTTCTAACCCTGGTTAACTGTGGCGCCAAACGGCCTCATGGGCTTTGTTGTTCCAATACAAATAATTTATTGGTAAATATATGTAATTTACAAGTCAGATGCTTTTAGGTAATTATAACCAACGATATGTTATAACTATAAAAAAATATTAATTAAAATTGTGTACACGAAGTACTGGTATATATGTTAGTGAAAGATGCACTCCTGAGCGCCACACACGTAAACCAACTTGTCGGATTTGGTAAGTGTTTGCTCTACCACATTTTGCTCTGCTTCCCTGTAAGGGAAAATAGGAGTGAATTCTTTATACTGTGATATTGGTCTATAGGTAGATTATTTTCTCATACTCAACATTGTTATACCCATATCTATTCTTCACATTTGAAGGTTTTTAAAACAATGTTTCATTTTGTCATTCGTAGAAAACCAAGCCACCTCCATTCAACTATAAATCGCTAACTTGTGGGAAACGCCTTGCTTTGTGCAGCTATCGGCAAAAACATCACTCCAATCAATGTTGGATTTTACCTACTATCAGGTTTCATAATGCATGGGAATATTTTGTTTGTTTATTCAAATGATTAAATTGTATAAATGTAGGTACTGTTAGGTAACATTAACATTCTTTGTGCTGCATAGATCACTAACTTTGACCACTAGTGATGTGGGAGGTAAAGGATTTTAGTATTTTTATTGAATCAGGCGTTACTTTGTGTAAATTCTTAATCAAAAACTTAATTTTAACTTACATTAACTATATATCTAGAAATTAGAAATAAGGGTTGTGTGTACACCTTGAGCATTCATGCTAACCATCGAAGGTTCCTTCTTGCGGCGGTGTCGTGTGGCGGGTCGCCCTCTTCCCTAACATAATTATGGTTGAGGAGGGCGATGGCTGGCACATGCGTCATACTCGCGATCGGGTGCTGCTTGCGGGAGCTGGACTGCTCATGGTATACACACAATACACTCGTAGTAATAAGTTAGGTAAGTTAAAAAAGAAAATCTTGTCTTCCCGTAACAATGTATTTAACAATAGTTAGTAAATTGATAACGGTTACGAGCCCCGGTGTCTGTGGAGCTAATAATTAAAATAAAATAAAAAAACTATAGTAGAGTGTTTCCGCTTCGAGGTCTTCAAGCTGATACTCCTACATGACCTACGGCTTAGCAAGCTCCACATACTATCAACTAAGCTGCGAGGCCAAGTAATAAACACTTTCATTACGTCCTTTACTTGTCCACAGGTAGAAATTGTTTTATATGTAAATTAAAATAATGTTGTTTCCAGATGCGAAAATAACCAAGCTAGAAATGTGCAAGTACAATAATCAGACGTACGCAGTGGGCACCCGCTGGAACATCGGCTGCGAGTCCAGCTGTAGCTGCGAGGCCAACTCCGTCGTCACCTGCAAGCCCAGGTGAGTTACATAGACACAACAAGCTTTAGACTGAGATATCTACGTATAGGAGGATAGAGGCCTTTGCATAGTAATGGTCCCATTACCCATTAGGATCAGGCTAAAATAATAAAAATAAGAGCATCGACCACCTTGGCTTGCTCCGTTGCCGATGGCACCCTAATTTTTAAGATTTTTTTATGATTTGTGTATTTTTATTGTAAAAATATTAAAAATTAAAATAAATGCAGTAAAAAAATCACTAAGATTTCGCAACCGTACTCCCGACGACGGAAAAACTGTTATAGTTAAATGAAGTTCCATCGTCTGTCATTTGACATTGACAGTTGTGTCCCGCTAAGAGTGGCAAGAATTTGAAAAATTGAATGTTATCAATAATAGCAATACATTTTTGAATATTTACGTAATCACGTTGCAGGTGTAAGCCCCTCTCTCTGTCCGACAAATGCATCAACGTGCAGGACCCTAACGACGCGTGCTGCGAGGTGCAAGTGTGCGACGTGTCGCAGGATGTCCACGAACTGACCGACAACGTCACCACTTCTACCACCAGCACGGTACTACTCCACCTATTTGAAATTAAACAACGGATTTATCGCATATATTGTACAGCATAGATCTGCGATACTTTTTGCCATCGTGCGTGACTTCTGTGTGCATTGGGACACAGAACAATAATAGGCGGTAGTTATTAATATTTTCATAACCCATTTTTTTTTTTTAAATCTTTTTTCATCTGTAACCATGGACGATGCAGTGTTCGAAACTTCAGGTCATAAATTTATGTAAAAAGCGATAAATCCGTTTAAAGTTGTTTCATTTTAATGAGTAAATAGGCGCCAAATCGCGAGTGAATAGGTTTCTTCTAGACAAGCGCGCTCCATCGTAGACCGTAACTGTCGCTTAACACCAGGTGAGTTGACGGTCAAGCGCAAGCCTATTTTTGAATGAAAAAAAATTTACAATCGCGAAAACCGAAGAAAACACTACTCCGCCTCTTTATACAGGAATGCACAGAACTAAACTCTATTAATTAAATTTCATCACCATCATCTCTGTCACAAGAACTCCACTGCTGGACATAGGCTTCTCCCATTGATTTTCAAAAAGAGCGGTTGGAAGCGCTGAATCTTGAAGCGCCTTCCTGCCCCTTGTATGAGATTTCATATCCACGTTGTGGCTGGTTTTCCTACACTGTGCTTGGCAGTGATCTCCTCGACCACTGTTACGAGTTAATCTTACGACAGCCTAATTAGGATACTCACTAACTTGCATCCTGAAAGTCTTAGGGTAATGCAGGTTTTAACAAACAATACTCAGCAAGTGGTCTTCTTTTTACCAACTTCAAAAGGGAGGTCATCAATTTGATTGTTTTTGTTTGTTACCGCATTAACTCCGTCATTTATAAACACATTTGAAAATTATTTTTTGTTTTCTAAGGGTTTAGCAATTGTTACTCATTAAAACTAAACAAATTTTAACAAATATATCGCGTATATATTACATAATTTTATGACATAGCGTTCGGAACACTCTGCAGCGTCAGTGGTCGTAGACTAGATGACAGTTGTCTTTTATGTTGAAAATATTAATTACAACCACCTATTGAGTTTTGGCGGGAACGCCTATCATGTTGTTGCTTTGTTTTATTTTCCTAAACTTGTGTTATTTTGAACATTAATGCTATAAAAATGGTGGTGTTTTATTAATTAAGTGTTCGATAAAGTGCGTGCGTGGTCAAGTGAAATAAAGCAGTAAAACGTGTGATTTTACGTTGTCGGCAAAACTCCATAGAAGCTTCTAGTAAAGTCGCCACCACTTTACTGAAGCAGGACTCGACTTATAAATTGACTGTGTACGTGACTTAGATTGCGACTAGAACATTTAAAACTTGTTTTATTCAAGAAACTTGAAAAAAAAACCTAATACTTGACACTGGCAAATGCTTTAATGCGGGCCCAATCAAAAAAGAAGAAGAAGAACCACTTATTACTTCTATGCAAAACGTTCCCTATTCACGTAGAAGTCGCTCACGGTGTCTTAACAAGTATCGCAGATCTGCAATAAATCCGTTAAAATTTGTTTAATTTCAATTAATATTTTTTTTTGTTTGAAAGGATATATTTCAGATTGGTCCCATAGAATCAATCATCAAAAATCGGTTCTGTAGTTTGTCAATCAAAACAAAATCACGCATTTTGATATCGGGTTTTCAGTTTTTTAAACTATAATTGTAGTTTATATCATGAATAAGCTACAAACCTCAGCATATGCGTGTCGAAACATAGTCTTGGGTACTATTATTTGTCAATCATAGACATGTTTTTGATAAAATTGGAAATCTTTTTCTCGACAACAAATAGGTACTTTATTTAACTCCTTACCATCTTCCAAATATATTCTCTCCCACTTGCAGACGTTGGTATCGCCTGCAGTTGAAGCCAGGATTTTGTGGGTTTGTAAAAGTGATATTTACAATGGTGTCTGCTTAGTAACAAAAAGCTTAGTAACAAAAAAAATTACCCAAATTTATCTTCGTTAAATGCTTTAGCTTATAATTAACACATAATTCCAGAGTCCTAAAGATTTCTTGGCCAGTTGATAAATATTATAAGCAGGAAAATAACGGAGAGGTATAATTATTTCTTTTTTAGTATAAAATTATGTGTAAATGTGATAAAATCATACTAGTATCAACGTTTCATTCAAATGCGGATACCCATTTATTTTTTTACCAAGCTAGTCAACTTTAACTGTGCCCAAGATAACTTAAAATAAAAACAAAATATCGGTAGGTTTTTTTTTGTCGTCATGGTGGCCGTATAACCTGGGTGTTTTGTATTGTTTTACTTTTTTTAATAAGAAATACAGGGACCGAGGTAATCTCAAGGTAGAAAAAATATTACTGGAAGACATAAAAGATCTACTTATAACACAGCATTCCTATTCCAGCCACACAAACTCCAGGAAGATGACGAAGATGAAGAGACAGTAAGCATGAAAAGACCTCTAGTACTGGCCGAACCTATAGGTTCTATTAAAGTACTACAGAACAACTCTGTCCAAGTAAACCTTATACACCCAAACAACACTGAAGACCCGATCCACCTCCTCTTGAGTGATGATGCAGGGAAGACCTTTCAAGACGTGGAATTAAAATACTCCAACTTAATTCTCAACCTCGAAGGCGGTAGAGATTACATAGTGAAGACCAAAGAGACTGGTACGAAATTTAATTTCACGATCACGGCATCGGAAGGTCTAGCAAGAGCTAATGATGCTGGGGAACTTGGAAATGCCTCGAAATCTGGTTGCTGGGAAGATGGGAAATTTTATGAAGTTGGTAAGTGACTGAAATTATACACGTAATTAGTTTTCGCAATCATCTCAGCCACAAGAAGTACATTGCTGGACATAGGTCTTCCACCTGGATTTAGGATAGGGTAGGTATAGAATGGACCCATATTTTATTGACCTGTAAATTTTTACGAAACAACTGAGCTACCACTGCTTATTCATGATATAGCATAATGTCATATTCTATATTCGTCAATTTGAAACGTGAATACATAATTTTTACGCCAATTTATTTTCTCTTCAATATTTCTGTCAGGTTTTTGTATGAATATTCATACATGTTATTTGTTATAATGATATACCTATATACCTATTTATGATTCGTCATTAGCATATGAAGTGCCGTTTATTCATAAACTTTAAACGTTTGGAAATGTTGAAGTCAAATTGGTAATACTCTTCATTGTTCTATTCGCATATTTCAGAGGCATTTTGTGTATCTATAACTGTGGTATTATCGGCATATCCAAAAATCCTAATTCTTCTAAAGATTTCTGAGATGACTCTACGTGTTTATTTTGCAGGTGATGAGTTCAAAATCGGTTGCACGTCGCTATGCGAGTGCACAGGTAGTGAGACACGCGAGTGCGTGGCTATCGTGTGCCCCAACCACGTGGGCCTGGAGATCATGTCGAAGGGTTGCGTGAAGTGGGCGCCGAGCCCCCCCGCGCTGCCGCCTAACTGCTGCCCCCGCTCCGCTAGGTGCCTCAGTGACGGCACTTGTCATTATAATGGCGTTCCGTAAGTCGTATACTTTCATGATAAAGACCAACGGCAAGCAACGTGAAATTTAAATATCAAACAGTTTTTTGTCCTTGTAGCTAGCTCGGGTAATTATTGGAAGTGATCAAAATGTTTGCGTGAATCTAAGATTATATATTAACGATATTTGAAACGATTTGAAATAGGAATGGGTCAATTTCTTTCCGGCCTTAACGAGTTTTATCATCTCAATGTAACGAGTCACACGGCTTTGAAATAATCGTCTCTTCACTAAATGTCACAAGTTAACCAATTTATCTAAAATCAATTGTTTTCAGAGTGCCAAACTGGAGCGAGGTACCCATCGCGCTGACAGGGTGCGAGCAGCGCTGCTTCTGTGAGAACGGAGACCTGGACTGCCAGGAGGTGTGCAGCCCCCTCCCCCCCGTCCCGCCGCAGACCCTGCGCTGTCCCCCCATGCACCGGCCGGCCGCCGTCAACATATCAGATGATGACTGCTGCAAGCAGTGGGGCTGTGTGCCGCTTGGTAAGGATACACTTCAGAACAATGACAATCACATAGACACAAAGCATATACTATACATAATTATAAAGATACTTCCATTCATGATCACATTTTTGAATATATATACTTTATACAATTATACACTGATTGAGTGTACTTATGATAAATGTTAACTTAAGGAATCGAACTTTTCGCTACTCTCAATAGATGGAACGTATGGTGTTTCACACCATGTCCACTATTTATTGCCAAAAACATATGGAAATATAAACATTTCTGACAGCGGTTATAAAATTATGTCCATTTTTTTTCATACATGCGTTTTAGTACATTACTAGTTAGGAGGCTTAAAACCATGCATTAAATTATCACGTATTTTATCAATTAATTTATATTCATTTGACGCCAAGTTGATGTAATGTATGACCGGAAAGTAGGAATGACACAAAGGGCACGTTTTATACAGCTGAGTAGCGAACAGGTAAAGCTTATGGCTCCTTCCATTGTGATAAAACTTCCGTGACACAAAGTCTAAAAAAAATTAACGAACTAAGTGTCCTAAGTTGATCGAAACTCATATACGAACTTGACGCTTTTGATTTACACTCAATGTTGCCGTGTTAAAGTCTAATTTAAATTGAAAAGTTAAGAGACATCTATTTTGCCGTTTCGAATTATTTTGAATATCGAAATTAATTTAATAGTTTAAGTGGTTACTGTTAAATCGTCCGAACTTAATGAGGTCTAGACCTCATTAAGTTCGGACGATTTTGAGCTTCATTTTCGACCACTAAAGGTGTTCGAGAACTAAAGGGATAAAAAAATATCAACAGTTCTATGACGTCACAGCTCTATAGAACTAATGGGAGTTACCGGTTCGCCAGCAGGCGTGTTGGTGGGCAATCGTTAATCTACCTATCTAATGTCAAAAAATCGAATAAAACTAGTACATTGGCCAGGTTACCACACTACCTATGCAGTTAGGTAGACACACTATATACCTACTAAGCTCGCTATATTAGGTATATATCTCATAAATCATATTCATACAATGAAATACATAATTTCCTAGTTCTACCTCATAAAGACAAAATAATATTTTACATCTTAGTTCGCATGTCAATAGTCAATAGTCAATAGTCAATAGTTTATTGCATAAACTATTGATTTTAGTTTGTCCAACTTCTGATGCGGCAAAAACATTTTCTACTTGCCTTTTATACGAAATTCATACTCATATTTACGTCTTATATTTGGACATTATTATAATAGTTGTATTTTACGAAAGTGCATGAGCCTTTACATGTAATATTCGTGTAGAATAAGTGTACTTACATATTGCGTTAATGTGTGCGCCCAATGAAGCGAGCAGGTGTCACCCAAACGCACATAACATGACACGAACACAAGCAATGGCCGCGCACAATACTAATTTGCAACAAAATACTTTGCAATTTGCATGTTCATTCATTCTCATTTGCATATCATTCACATTATTGCTTCAGGACGAAATGGATCTCAAACTTACAGCATGCCGGAGTATGGTGAAGCCACCAACTACGTCACTCCTATATCTCCTATCTTACCATCAGCGACGACACAAGTATTGCCTGAACCACCAGAAACCACTGATTCGATGATCAATTTCTACAAACATTTGAACCCCTTTCAATCCCATCTAAAATACTTGAAATCGATGATGACCCCATCGGTGATTCATTATACAGACCAATTTGAAAATAACCGCTTTGATGATAATAGTACTATGTATTCTGTTGGTGATACCGACTCTTATAAAAAGAGTCAAGTGAATTCGTTTACTAAGGGTGAAGATTATTTTCCGCACCTTCTAGGTCCTGCAAACCCGTATACAAAGTCTCCCACAGCAAAAACGACAGTTTCTTCTAGTAAACCCATTGAAATTAATCACCCTGGTCATAACTTTACTATATTTGCAATAAACAAAGAGGTACATCCACTTAAATCTGTCCAAACTGAATCTCATACAGAACCAGGAATTAGTTACTGGCCAAATCCTCACATTCCTGAAGATAAAAACGAGTCCAATCAACATTTAAAAGTTCAAACTATTGATACATCAGATTCAACTAATTACACTGAAAATTATCACACTGAAAGTAATATTGCCGTTTTCTCTATGGATAATGCTGAATTTCCACCCCAAAATATACAACAAGAATCTCCCAGCGTTGACGGTTATTGGCCATACCCTCTCAAAACTAAACCGCAAGAGCATACAAACTCATATGCAAAAATTCACACATCTGCAGTTTCGGTGTTTTCTAATATTACTGAAGATTATCCAGTTAATAATATTACTCTACTCTCTTTTGGCGATGTTAGTTCTTCAACTAAAACAGAGTCTCCTGTGGTGAGAGGTACCAATAATTGGTCACATCGCATTAATCCTGTAATGAAGGATATCTCACATTATATTCCAAAGACACACATGAGTGTCAGTCAGACAGTACACTCTCATCCGGACAGACGAATAAATTTTGTAATGACAGATGACAAGAAACGTGATTATTTACTATCTCCGCCTCGGCTAGATCAATTTTATGATCACCGAGATCACAATAAACCTATTCACAACGCACTTGCAATTGTCAAAAATCTTCCGCTTAGATCACCCAATGGGGATCCGAATTATTTTACACCCATACATCAGAAAATTTCGCCACTACTCTCATCGAACGACGATTATCGTCCCAAAATTACTCCTCCGGATGAATTAGTGACGCCGACGAGCAAATATTTTTTTGAACCCATTATCAATAACAGATCAGATTACATTTTATTTAAATCGGAGCCTGGTTCAAATACCTTCCCAAATGTCAATCCTAGCGACCATTCTTCGGATAGCCCTTCCGGTAAACGTGTGACTGTCCTAAAAACCAAGGTCGTAAAGTCGTCTAAACCTAGCGATGCCTACAACACCTTCTGGGTGCCGGACGTGAAAACCCACGTGTTGACTAAGCAACCTAATCCTTATGAAACTGTTCTACTTAGAGCCATCGAAACTCCCATGCGTGTCAAAACCTTAAAGCCTAATCAAAAGTTGAACAGTCTGCATGTTTCCACTAAAACATATTCTACTATGGACCTTGAAAATTTACTAAATCAGATGGAGGTTCAGTCAGAAGTTAATAAAAACCTTGGCCGATCGGCAGACAAGAACCAAGGACCTATGGCAGGTCAGTGACCTAGCCTGATGTGACCACTCCTTCTTCGTGTCTCTTTGTTTATATCTTCAACTGGCATACCACATCTTGACCGTCTAAAATCTAAATCTCAATGTTTCTTTGGCTTTGTAACATCATTCATTCATCTTACTAACATACTACATCTGTTCATAGCTTTTTAATGTTTATTATACCTTCTTAGTTGATTCTCAGAAACTTACTCATATTTTATAATTTCAGGTCACACTCCTCAGATACCGCCAGAATTCCCAATTCACAAGCCGCAACAACCTTCATTCTTGCCAACTCCTCCACCTGATAATCCATATTCCCATGAGGATGAATTCGACCAGACCAATATACACCAACCCCCACCACAGGAACAGCCTGGGTTGCCAGATCTGCCAATGCTACAAGGGCCATCAAGCTTTGGAGACATGAACAGGAAACTTTCGGTCATCTCCATAGAGTCTGATTCGACATCTAGTATTAAAATGCTGCTCGGATTACCGCCAGTGTTGGTCGGCTTAAGAGGCAGTGTGGATTTAAGATATACAGATAAAGAGTAAGTTCATTCATCAAATCAGCTGGTATTGACATGTAATTGTGTGATTCAATTGGCTTCTTATTTTCCATCCGTAGTGATGAAGACGTATCCCACTGGTACTCCCAAGTGTTTGCTCCCGCGGATGAGGTTCTCACGACTCCTCGGCTGGAGTTCCGCCTGACAGGGCTGAAGCCTGGCACCATGTATAAGATCCGAGGGAAACTGTTCCTTCACAACTTGCCGGTCTCGCCCGAGAGCGATACGTACAGCGTGAGGACTCAGGACCTTCCTACGGTGAGAAATATATAATTTTATAAATTAAACAGATCCGTAGCCCTATTCACGACTTGTCAATTTCGAGCCCGATTCCGAATTCGACAAGTTGTGAATAGGGGTACAAGACCATAGGTCCAGAAGATTACAATGTGGTTACGACCACATGGTAATCTTCTGGGCACACGCACATTGTTGAGGTTTGTGGTTATAACCTGTTTTATCAAAACCAAACTAGCTATTGATTTTTTAAAATAAAAACTATTTGACACTATACATACAGTAATTTAATTTTGTACAAGTAGATACCAAAGAAAATTTATACACTTTATTATTTATAATTATTTTTAATTATACTCAAGTGCAGTTGGAAAAGATTTGATAATGAGTTTCATGAGAAAATCACAAGTTAAGGGGATCAAGCCTAATCCAAAATATGAAAATTTCGGTTCTCTGGTTTCTTGAATAGTTGTTTATTTTCCATTGTAGGTTGGTCCAGTGGAAGAGAAGCGTCGAGAGATCAGCAGCGGGCTGACGGTGGTGGAAGCGAATGACACGACAGCTCATGTCAGCTGGAAACACTTCACGGAAGACGAGCTGCAGTTCATCGATGGTATTCAAGTCAGGTGAGAACGAATAGGCACTTGCTAATTTATTTTTAACAGACTTCCAAAAAGAAGGAGGTTATCAATTCGGTCTGTATGTTTTTTTTGTATGTATGTTCACCGGTTACTCAGCCAATTATGCATTGATTTTGATGAATATTTTTGTATTTGGTAGATCATACTTCAGAGATGGTCCCATATTTTTTTAACAGCCCTGTTTGTACAAACTGTCCCACTGTTGGGCCATCTTCCCATTGTGAGAAGGGGCGTATATAAATTTTATCAAAATCGACGCAGGACTTTGGTTATTATAACATAATAACTGGTAAAGTATCATCCAAACAACTGTACAAAAGTGAATATGTAATAACAAATAGCAAGTCGTGCATTCACTTTTCTGCAGGCTTTACCTATACATATTGAGTATTTTGAAGTCGTTTTTTTTCAGTTTTTTAAACTATAATCATATTATTTATTTATTCTCTAATTACATTACGAAAATTTATAATGACGCAGTTCTGCCAAACTGCATAGCAGTTTGTATATTAGACCCTTCATGATGGAACGTGTCTTAAGATTTTTTCGCTATGCTTAAAGAAACGACGTGATATATCTTTCTTGTAAAGTTACGTACAAGGAAAATAAAATCCGCTTCCGGAACCGTGTACTTTTAAAAATGTATTTTTTCCTGCTACGTAACTGTGGTTACGTATAAGGAAAAAACTTCTTCGTACGATACTTACTAGTATTAGTAGTGTCGTACGAAGAATAATTATTCTTCGTACGAAACTAGTTACGAAACAATAGTTACGTACGCGGCCGAAGCGGATTTGTTTTGGAGGGCAACGTATGTATAATCCTATATGCGTTTGAATTTTATTTGCCCGCATCGGTTTCAACTGCCAGATTCCAAATTATTTAATGTTTTCTAAGATTTTCGCGGATTACTCATGGAAATGTAATTATTTACTTGGGACGAGTTTCTGGTTCCAAAATTTTTGTTAGCCGTCTGTTTAATTTGCCCGAACAGTTAAACAAACTAATTATGGTTTTTAGATACCTCTAATGCTATTTTTATTGTTTTTGTAATGAATAAATAAATAAATAAAAAGTTATTGGGTTAGGGTTTGTTCGGTTTCTGTTATATTCACAAACCTTATTGACAAAGGTTACAATTACTAGGTTAGGTTCGTCAAGATTATTTTTATCATAGAGTCATGTGGGTCAAGTGTACGCATCGGGTAAATGTACGCACGCTAAGTATCTCGAAAACCATTTATAATTAAGAGACGGCGTCTTCGCTCTCCAATACCCGCACGACGTCCGACGAAGTGCTTGTTTGTCAGCGACCGGTCACGCGCCATTTTGTTTTTGCAGGCAAGTAAATTATTTTGCCTAATTTCTTGCGATATTTTATCATATTTAAAGTGTAATATTTTGTAGTTGTGTAAGCTTTTATAAAATATTGTAATTGTTATCGATATTTGCATATATTAAGGTTTTAAAATTGACAGTGTTTGAATTTCTTGGATGACGCAATAATTAACAATTTTGACAAAGTCTGAATTTGATGGGTGGGGTTAAGTGTACGCACAAGCTTGTCGTGTAAGTGTGCGCGCGCGCATTTACTCTATCTTGGTTACTTTTGTTTTCTTTATGTAAGGTCAATGGTAAATAATGGTAAATACTGCAATATTTTGTTTCAGAATCCAGAATAACTATCTAAAATCCTCGTAATTACCAACGGAAGGCTCCCGACAGATGGTTGGTGACGAATGAACATTAGTAGCCGCTAAATTTATTAACTATGATTGATCTCATTTATTGGTCCTTGTTTGATTTTTGTTTTCAATTTATTCGTTACTGAAACATAATTAGATAAGTATTTAAGTTAAAATAATAAGCTTTGGAAAATGTTTACAACTCAAAATGTTCTTGATTTATGTGGCGTACACTTACCCCATCGACTGAGCACACTTACCCCCCTACTTGGGTAAGTGTACGCATTTTGACTACCTTTGTATTTTTTAAATTTCAAAGAATCTGTGCCATTATAGATGATTATTTTCATACTTATATTGTTGATTAATAAATAGTCAAAGCAATTAATTCTGATTTGTTTCATTTAGATTATAAATTTTATTTCAGGGCACTTTCAAAGTTTAAATGCGTACACTTGACCCACATGACTCTACACATAAACTTTCGTATTACTATGATTCGGTAATCAGAAGTGTTGTCAAAATGAGCTTTCGGGATTTTGATAGTCTTTTGAAAAAAATCGTTTTCTAGGAAATGACATTCGGAATTTCACAATTTGGATTATAGATAGATACCCGTTTTGGAGAATGCATAAGTTTTGTAGCATGCGCCATGGATGGTCTAGAGAATGTGGAGAAAAAGTCAAAAATTAAGAGCTCACCTCACACACTCTTCACTTCACACTTAATAATTATGAAAATATTTAAACTAACTTTTCTTAGTGTTATACTTAACTTTCTAGAAGTAAAAAACCCTTAGAAAAAATCTATCTACTAGGATTAAAAAACTAAGAACCAAAAAACATCCTAATCTAATAACCCATTAGCTGACACCGTGTCCAGAATACCGCATCATCATATTGACTTACGATGCCTAATCATTTAGGCATGGTAGCACTCCACAATTTTAGAGAAAGAGAGAAGGTAAGAATATTGACGTAAAAGAACGAGATAGCCACCCATGACCATCCACATAAAACCTTAACTCAAAACTTCTTGCAGTTGTTTAAATAATGAGTAAGTGCCTTTATTAACTACAACTAACCATATATAAGTGTGTGTACTTTACACACACTTAACTAAACTATTACACAAAAGCAAATCGATTACTCCAGACCGCTAAAGGTCTAAAGACAATCCAAGTGCTCAAACCCACTACCAGTTGTCAGCGTACCCAGCATAACTGCCTGCATTGTCACGTTGAATGGCAATGCTTATGCGTTGGGCCAGATACGCACCAGCATTTTTGAATAGTTAGTCCATCAAAAATCATATATCATTCGATTTCAATTGTTCCAGATACCGTCCAGTGGGTACTCCGATATACAGCATGACAGAGGTGCTCCACCACAGCCGGTCCGCAGCGACCCTGGTGGAGCTGCGCCCCGGCAGCCGGTACGAGGCCTCCCTGGTGCTGATCCCGCCCCCGCGCGCCTCCACCGAGCTGCACGACCCTCATGCTGTCCACTTCACCACTGCACCGCATATCGGTAACTGTCTTCTGGTCACAAAACTCAACATTCGCACCGTTACTTAGCCGTTACTTACTTATCGTTACCGTTATATAAATCTACGTTGGACCACCAACTAGCTTGGTGGTAAGCGACGGTGTGGTCGAGGATGGAGCACGTTGATCTTAAAGATAACTATTCACTCTAGCTTTGAAAATGCCAAGATTTTTCTATCAGGGAGCAAGGAAACAACTCCCGTGTTGAACCGTTAAATTTTTATAGATGATAATAAAATAATTTTCTGTTTCTCCTGTAGTGTAGGAGGAATAAAGGAAGATTTGACGCACTTTCCCTGTAATGGCAATTACAGGTTAAAAACGGTCATATATAAGAAATAAATAAAAAAAACCGTGCTCCTCGACAGAAGAAATTCTACATTCGAATTAGGCAGGACGTTAATGGTGCGCGACTTCTGTCTTTTAAACTATATGTCTATGAGATAACTTGATGTGGCGATGATGATGGTGATAGGTAGTCCGAAAACAAAACAAGTGTGTTCAAAAATATAATCGTTACATTAAAAAAAAACACTTTCAGATCCTTACAACTGGACGGTGGTAATAGAAGTCCGATCAGTGGGCGCCGAGGCAGCCGAGCTGACCTGGCACGGGATTCCATCGCCCGCTGAGAGATGGGTGCGCGTGTATCGCGCCGCGCATGCGTGTGGAGACCAGCCAGGGAAGGAGCATGACGAGTTCAGATTGGCTGCGAGGGACCAGCCGCCTTCTGTCACACTCAGTGGACTTGTACCTGACACTAGGTAAGATTGACTCTTATTGGTTTTTAGATTTCCATACTTGAGGGTGCGATAGCCTATTCGTGAGTCTACGGTGTCTGCCTGTATGTACTACACATAAACGACTGTACTTTTCAGTATCTTGGCATTATATATTTTGGTGTTACACTTTCTAGACACACAGGATGGTGTCAGTGTTCACATGTCACGACACGCGTCTAGCGTTGCCCGACATGTCGCGACTGAAGACGAGTCGGGTGACTACCTTACTTGAGGCTTGCCACGCAGAGCTGGGGAAACCTTATCTACATATAATACATCATTGACTTATATCAAATTTCTCGTTTCACAGGTGTAGAGTTTGGCTAGAGCTGTTCCTGACAAATGGAAGAGTAAAGACGAGTAATGTGCTGGAAATCAATACGAAATCACTTGACACGGACAACCCTATCGACAGTAAGTAACAGCTAAGCAAAGGGGATTATTTTTGTGACCTTACTTTTTCGTTTCGTCAAAATCGGATCAGCCATTTTTGTCGGGGTTTTTGAGTTTTCTAAACTTATACTTTTTTTATAGGCAAGTGCCTTTATTAACTACAACAACACAATATACAAACTACACAGCATGCTGACCGCAATGCCACGTGAAATGGCAGTGCTTATGCGTTGGGCCAGATACGCACAAGCATTTTGGTCACGCGTCGCATCGATCAGGCGCTCAGATAAATTCTTGAAAATGAGATGAGCTCCCGGTCCCCACGGACCCAAAATCTCGACACCAAATGGCTCAAATATGTAACCTCTACCGAGATGTATGGAGATTAACTTCTACTTGTTCCCTCCAGATGAGATCGAGGCGTCAGGGCAGAGTGCCCGCGGCCGCCCTCGGGGCGACTACTACACAGCACTGGTTGGAGTTGGCGTCGTCGCTGCGCTCGGCGCGCTCACCTCGCTGTTACTCCTGCTGGTAGTAGTGCGCAGGCATCGCCCGCACTCCGTGTCCATCACGCGTGAGTATACCATTCTATACAACATCGTCATTATTTTCGTCAGAATATACTTCGGTCTTTCTTCTTGAGTGGAGAGTTTTTTACCAGCTATTTTAGTTAAGTATTTATTTCGTAAACTGTTACTTCTATAGGAAAATATATCTAGAAAGGATACTACTTTACTTTTATCTCATAAAAAATGGGTACAAATATTTTGAACGCTAAATTAAACTACTCTAACCAACGATCCTATATGTACTAACGTACTAGATGTCATGGTTAGTAACGATTCGCAGGGAGAACTATAAAAAACATTCTCGTACTTTTTACTACACATTTTAACCCTGACGATTATGCGTTGTTGCCATCCATGAATTACGTCACACGTTAAGGGGTGGGGGGAGGGGGGAGGGTCGTGTCGACGTGTGACGTGTGACGTTGTGAGACAAGGGGTGGCAAGGGTCCTAAGCCAGCTGTGATACGGGGGAGGGAGGGGTCAAAAAACCAAGATATACGTGTGACGTAGTTTATGGATGGCCACTTACCTAAAGAACCAACTAGTAAAAATAGTAAGTATTACTTATCTCTTATTACTTACTAAGTAATAAGAGATCTCGGAGACCTCACGCTACACTAGCGCCTCTAGTGGCAAATTCAAGCGCGGTAGTCGTCATTGCATCTCATAGATCCTCCCAAGCCTTCCAGCAACACGGATGTAGTGTAACAAAATGAAGTGAGCCTGGAGTGTGGTTTCAGCCGCGCCGTCAGCGCCCCGGGAGTCGTCGCTGCCGCCCTACGACAACCCCGCCTACAAGCTGGAGCTGCAGCAGGAGACCATGGGTATGGTTATACCTGTTCATTATTATATTGTTAAACTTTTTGACGTCTCTGAATATAGTGAAAGTCGTGCGAACGCGTGATTCGTATTATATAACATCAATCATATCATATATCATACCAACCCGCACTTGGCCAGCGTGGCAGACTATGGCCTAACCCTTCTCACAATGAGAAGATGGCCCGTTCCCAGCAGTGGGACGGAACGGTTTTGTACAAACTGTTTGTACAAAACAGGGCTGATAAAAAAAAAAAAAAAAAAAAACATATCATATCGTGTCGTATCATATCGTATCACATATCAACATTTAGTTTAATTTTATTGAAACTGCATCTAAATTTAATTTTCATAGATACTTTCATAAGACAAAAATAAAAACTGATTCGTTTACTTTTTACACCTTAATACTTTAGTTGGACCATCGTCCGTCTCGCTCGTAAGTACCAACATTTTTGAAGATATAAAATTAGTGAGCTTATAAAAAACCGCCGTTTAGTGCGCTAAAAAGCAACATCACAAATTTTCGACAAAAATTTAATTTTGATCCAAGTTGATTTTCATACATAAGAATCATTGAAACTGAACTTTGATCGAATTGAAATTTTTGTGATGCTTGCTTTCTAGTGCACGTTATGATGATTTTCATTTTCATTCAGACATTTTATATCTTAAAAATGAGACGGGCGATGTTTAAACTACAGACTCTTAGGACTAAACAATAATATAATTATTAAAAAATATATACAGAAAATAAATAACTTGATCTAAAAGTCCACTGGTGATGGGAAAAGTGACCAAAATGCTGACAGCATTGCCACGCTGAATGGCAATGCCAACTTTTTGAGCAAAGTAGGATTTTTAATATGATATCGTATTGTATCGTATCACGTACACTAAGTGTTGGTATACGAGCGCGGGTGGACCTAGAAGTCTGCATATGGCCGCCAACTTACCTGATGAAAAGCCACTGTGTTGTCGAAAATTTCAAAAAATACTATGATTTCTAAGTGATATTCTAACTACCCAGTATTCTAATATCTACTTCATTGTCCCCAGACCTCTGACAGTTAAGTTCCCGTGGTCGCATCAACGGCCTCAACGGGATTTCTGAGCGAGGCGTCGACGTCGGTACTCCCAATGGCCGGAGTTACAACGAAATGGGAGTTTAAAGCGCCGTTATTTAGTGCTTAGACTAAATAGCGCCAGTGTTTTGTTCGTTACATCAAAATAGCACCAGTGTTTTGTTCGTGACTACAAAATAGCGCCAGTGTTTTAGTCATGACATCAAATAGCGCCAGTGTTTTTTTGTGACTACAAATTACCGCCAGTGTTTTGTTTTTGACGTCAAAATAGCGCTAGTGTTTTATTGACTTGTAGAAGGTGTTAGTGCAAGCTAGGAATTCCGTCCTTGACATTTGCTTGACGCGAATATTTTGTTTTTAGCGTTTTGAGAACACGTATGGTTTGTATTCGATATTAAGTGCGCTGTTTACAATTAAAAGGTGTGTAAGCGCCAGTGTTCATGTGATGTATATAAATATGTTGAATAATAATTAATTTACGTGTCAATTTTAAATTATATCTTATTCTGAATCTCTTCGTAATATTTTTAATAATTTGTGCGAGTTTCGATACTTTGGGACCAAAGTGTTATAAATTATTAATTTTATTTCATCTGAGTGTATGAAGCAGCTAATACCAGAAACAAACTGTATTTATATTTGTTTCATATGTAAATAGATAAGGACTTTTATAAAGATAAGTGACATAGCATAGTTTGCTACAAATTTATACCTATGTATATTTGTATTTCTTTAATAATAAATTAAATTTAAATGTACTACCTGTTAAATTGTTTTATTTTATTTTTTACTGCAAGGTATGACATATAAAATTAAATAATATCAAAGGGAAAGGATCACCAATTATAAAAAACGTCTTTTAATTCAAATACAACACCAAATCACATTATATTTTCTATAATATTATTACATAATATAATTTCTTTATATGATTTTTTTCTTAACGACTAATCTATAGATTTTTAGGAAACTCAGGTTGGACACCCATTAACTACATTAATATAATATGTAAATACATAATTCTAATATTGGATATATTGGGATTAAAAACACTTATATATTGTAGTAGTGTATTTAATAATAATAAATGTTTTCTTTAAGAAAATATTTGTAAAGAGTCGGTTAACATGTTAACTGCCACTGCTCCCAAAGGAAGTCAACAAATCATATCAGATATTTAGTTACTCTTACTTGATAACGATATTTTTCTAATTTATATTCTTTGTAAATATTCTAATATACGCATCGGCGCGTCTATAGCGATGCATTTACACTAATAAACATAAATAATGTCTAAATGAGTCTCATTTAGCTGGGATAAATGAAACCCATTTAAAACCCTTAAAACATACTTCTAACAAATCCCACTATCTCTGTGACGTATATCCAAATAAACATAAATATAAAATTAATAATACGTGCATAAACACTTAAATCAACCAATCATGTATATATTAAAAGGCATTTAAAAAGCACAACATAAATAATAAATAGGTACTTACTCCAATTACCTACTTTAGCCTTTTTTTTAAAAGAACAAATGTAACTTTATAATATACTAAGTGTACTAAAACTATTAAAAATTCACTATACATAGTATATTGGTATAAATACATACAAAATCTATGCATGGAGATAATTTAAAATAAATTCATTTTCATTAAGTAGGTACTGTTTAGATTTTTTTCTACCGTACCTACTCTACATGTTTTTTATTACTGATATGTCCTGTCATCAGAAGATGTTAATGTTTATGTCATGAGTCAAGCAAAAATAATATTAAAAAGGGTTATTATCGATAATATTTTAATAAGAATTTAAGAATTATGAATACAAAAATATTATCTCAACATCTCTCTATGACTACCGTGGTCTGTTCATTGGATAGATGAATTTAAAGCTTTTATATTAATTTAAGAAATGTCAAGGGAAGAGATTACTTTATGTTAATGCTATTACAGAGTAAGTTATCAAGAAAGCAAAGCGAGATTTTTAATAGTATGTTTGATTAGTGATTACAAATTGATTTAACTTCTCGTAGATACAATTTCAACTAGAAATATGTAAAGTCACAATTTTCCAATTCAAGAAATAAATAAAATATATAAATAACGATAAAAATAAATAAATAACGTCAGAAAAATATAAATGATTCAAAATAAAACCATAATTTAACCCATTAAATTTTATCGCTTGAATTATTTCTCAATGAATATTTTAAATGCATTTAATGTTAACAACTAAAAAAATACTAGGAATTATCCCAACCAAGTAATCCCTATAAAAATATACCTCTAAAACAAGGAAATACTGATAGCTTAAATTAAAGAAAAAATAAATATGACCATGGAATAATAGCTATTATTACACATGGCAATTATTATGGGTAGCTATTTTACATGTGACTTATTATTATTGAATTAGTAACCGCCTGCAACGTGTTAACCTGTAGTACAATTATAATGTGACAATTATAAATATACACGCTCTCATAGGCTATTTGTTTATAGTTTTGAAATGACTAGATCAAAATAGATGAGCTCTGTTTCAAGTATAGCTGCCTATGTAGCATTAGTGACAAAATTACCCGATTTTTTTAAAATTCATTTCTAAACGACTGATGAACCATGACAATAAACGATATCTTAACTTAAAAAGTAAATTAAACATCACCAGTTTGAATCGAGTACTTTTATTGAGACTGATGACTCTGTCAAAATTGTAATTGCTGTCGCAAGGATGTGATTGTGTGGATTGACAGCGAAATCAGTAACAAAAAAATTATTCGAACCAATATTTAAGGGAATAAAGGGTTCATCAGTCCTTCAATCGACATTCAAAGATTTTGTTGAAGTGGAACTATCTCTATTATATATTTCGCATTCATTGTTCTATTCATAATAAGAAAGGAGAAAAAGAAAATAATGCTTTTTTTCTCACATAGCCCAAATAGCTCACGTATATCCCAAAGCAATATTCTTAAATCCTTTTCTCCGTATCTGTGACATTAGGTACAAAAATAAGCAATAAGAACTAGTAAATAAGCATCTACGAGTATCTTATGGTAATTCGGAAGACAAGAAATCTAAATTTGACAAGTCTCTTCCTTCGAGAAACCTACAGTCCTTCAACTTAGTCTGATCCAGTGGCGAAAGAGCGCCACAATCGATTTTACCTATGATTAAACAGCTTGACATATAAATTCAATATGGCGGCCATATCACATGTCACACTCCACATTCAATCCAAGTGTAACTGTGGGCAAACTTCGACGAAATCTTGAATTTATATCTTTATTCACATTGAATTGATAGTTCGTGTTTGTGGATTGATTGTCTTGAGAATTTATATGTCTATTTTAGCTCCCAGCTGGCCTAGCATGGAAGGTAGATAAACCGTTCTTCGAGTTTTTGGCGGGAACGTCTTAGTAACGTGTTGTTGTTTTGTTTTATTTTCCTAAACTTGTGTTATTTTGAACATTAATGCTATAAAATGGTGGTGTTTTATTCATTAAGTGTTCGATAAAGTGCGCGAGTGTGGGCAAGTGAAATAAAGCCATAAAAACGTGTGATTTTTACGTTGTCGGCAAAACTCCATAGAAGCTTCTAGTAAAGTCGCCACCACTTACAACTTGTTTTATTCAAGAAACTTGAAAAAATCCTAATACTTGACACTGGCAAATGCTTTCATGCGGGTCCAATACAAAAAAGAAGAAGAAACCGTTCTTATGTCAGTTGTCAATGTCAATACGTCCGAAAAGTGAATAAAACGGTGGAAAGACTATTTATCCACGTTCCATGCTAGCCCCGCAGGATTAGATTATTGCGAGACTGTAGATAAAAAAACATGACCAAAATTGAGGGTAGTTCCACATCAACAAAACATTCAATCATTTTACTTTTTCATCTTGTCGTTGTCTTCGTGCGCCTTCTTGACCACAGCTAGCTTGGAGTGCGGGTCGTTGGCCACGAGGCCTGCGTAGGGCGCCGCCCTGGTCCCGTGCAGCACCAGCGACCAGCCGCGGACGAACCCTGACCAGCTCGGTGGTGACTGCCCACCGTTGTAGCGCGCCTGGAATGCATAATAATTAACGATCAGACTGGAATCAGACTATTGTATATTTGTATTACAAGCTGTGCCCCGCGGTGATTAAAATTAACATATTTAAAGTAAATACAACGTGACTCTTCATTATATATATATAGATATGTAGATTCCTATAACCTGGCATCTACTGGAGGCTACTTTCATGCCAAATTTAATTAAAATCCCGTTCATTAATTTAGAACAGCATTTTAACTATCTTGAGTATCCCTCAGGAACGCTTATATTTTTCGGGATAAAACGTAGTCTATGTGTTATTCCAGGATATAAGCTACCTCCGAACCAAATTGCATGTAAATTGGTTCAGCCGTTTGAGCGTGAAAGAGTAACGAACATACACACACACTCACAAACTGTAGCATTTTTTTTAATTCCCCAATTCTACATTTTATAATATTATGACATTTAGTTTTTTTGATCAATATTTTCCTTAGTTTATTTTTATATAATTTGTACGCCCCAAGTGGGCATGGACATGTGATACCTATTTTATGATTCCATCTTGTATGCTATTTTGTGATGTATAGTGTGCCATGGCCTTATTGTCAGTAGTACCATTGATTTGTACCATTGATGGTACAATTGACACAACGTTGTATGCTTAGTACCATTAATGATACTAGTGAGAATTATTTAGGATCAGTAGTACCATCATTACCATTGATTTGTACCATTGACACAACTTTGTATCCTTAGTACCATTAATGGTACTAGTGACAATTATCTAGGATCAGTAGTACCATCATAAATATTTATGTATCGCTAGTACCATGAATGGTACTACTAAACAAACTTGAAGTATGTACCGTGGTGTACAACAAAATAAAATTCTGACTATTTTGATTATAATATTAGTCTAGATGTAACAAAAAAATATAGCCACTCAGGGAGTGAGACACGAATCTAACGACACTTCGCAAATAAAAATCGGTCAAGCCGCTTAGACTGTAGCCGATCATATAGAAACATACACACAAACACACACATAGTTCATAGTCAACACATGTACCGTACCTCGAGTGTCCAGGTGCCCTGTGGGTTCTCCCCCCAGGTGTGTGTGGTCATGAAGGGCCACTTGGTGAAGCCGTCTCGCGAGTCGTCGTCGTTCGCGCGCCTGCTCAGGATCATCGACCTGCAATAACATGAGCGTTTTGATGAGACACAATAACTAAATGAATAAATATTGGTGAGGAAGATGGTGTGCGAGCTAAACTCGTACTTTAATCTGGGTATGAGTTAGACTCGCACTCTAGTCAACAACTTAAATCTAACTTATATATCTAGTGTGTTAGATAGGTGAGGTGAGGTTTTCATGCCAGATATGTCTGTCTGAAATTCATGCACAAGAGCTCAAAGGTCTCAAGCACCGCCGTGCATGCTACTTTACATGTCTTTAAAGTAGCATGTCGGTCTATTTTCTACAGGATTCATTTTGGGGAATGTGCGCAAGAGCTTCACGACCTAATTCCACCCACCCCATTTCACTACAGGACTAGCAGAAAGTCGGTGAATTACCACCGATTTCTCGTTGAAATTACAAAAATTCGTACTGAGCGATATCGATCCACATTCCTGTTGCGTACTGCACAAGAGTGGAATTCTTTGCCGCCATCTCTGTTTCCTGAGACCTACAATCTTGGAATTTCCAAGGCTAGAGTGAATAGATATCTTCTAGATCGACGAGTTCCATCCTCGGCCACACCGTCGCTTAACATCAGGCAAATTGGTGGTCAATCGTATAAAAAAAGATCTATCTTGTATAAAAAAAAGAGAGCTAGAAGAGTCAAGAAGTCCTAAAGATGCCTCGTGAAGAGATTAAACACGCTTCAACAAGAGTACAAGCTTGAAGACATCGAAGCTATCTTCTACATAGAACACACTACTCTGTAGAAGACAACGAAGCCGTCAAGAGAACCATCTAGAAGACACCGAAGCAGAAGAGTACCAGCTCGAAGTAGGCAAGAGTAAGTTTGAAGACCTTGAAGCGGAAACACACTAGATATTAAGTTAGTTTTTGAATATGAATTTCCGCAAAGTAACCAATTCAATAAATTTTCGCAGTCTAGTGGTTATACTGACTGAGTGCTCCGTGGACTGGTGAGGAACAGCTCCAAGTCGCCTCGCCTTGTGGCATTGGCGCTGACCACAGCTTGCACGTGTTCCAGGTAGCGCACCTCGCTCGGCGTGCCGGCACAAGCGCTCGTCTCGATACTGAGCTTGATACTGCCCTCCGATGGGATCTCGCTGAATACAAAACAAAAGAACACAAATCATTTTAAAAGGTCAAAATGTCATAAAATACTTATATATTTAAACGAAAAACTAATTAACTAACGCGAAACTAATTATGAATTTTATGATTTATAAAAATCATAAAATTCATAATTAGTTTCGCGAAGAAAATACAAATTTAGAGAGAAAGTGTGTTACTCTGTTACAGCTTTCTAGAAGTATCTACTTGGTATAGACGAGGCCGGGCCACAAACGATTCAGTTTATATTGGCAATTCATAGAAGCGACATCGAAGTATTTTTATGAATACTGCGATACCCACGCGAGTGTGTGTATGTGTGTGAAGATAATAAATATGAAGAAGAAAAAAATATGTGTGAAATAAATAGTTATGTTGCAAAAGAGCTGCACTTTATTTGTGCAGAATTTCACGCCTGTTTTCAAACCAACTACCAAACAACTATACCACATCGAAACGTCCAGCATCTTCGCGTCATACAATATATAATATAAGCGTAATGAGTTAATAAATCTTGCTTCGCACTCAATTAATTCATCCATTACCCGCAGATGATCGATGGACTGGTAGACAAAGCGTTCGTTGCCCCCAAATCTTGTTTACTGAAGCCTGCCTGAAAATTGCAGACAAAACGCCTCCTCTCACTCGCTGAACCCAACTCTGTATTTTTACCAAATTTATATTTTCCTTGGTTGTTATTGTAATTTTTAACAGAATTTGTTTAGTGTATCCTGGTATATCCAAACAATGAAATATCAACCTTATTTCTCTAGACTTACGTATGAGTATTGACTGCGTCAGCCCCGCAGTTTACAATGACGGCATGGACATCCACTTGGCAACCGGCGCCTTCATAGTGCCGGCGTTCAACACACATTCACTGAAGTTTCAACCTTATTTCTCTAGACTTACGTATGAGTATTGACTGCGCCAGCTTCGCAGTGGTACCGCGGCGGCACGGACCTCCACTTGGCTGCCAGCGCCGTCATAGCGCCGGCGTCCAGCACCCCGAATCCAAACAGGTGGTTGAACTCCAGACCAACGCCGTTCATCGTCCAGTGGAAACGGCCCTGGAAAGAGAATATTCTGTGAAATGTATCAAAAGAAAAAAACAAACCGGACAAGTGCGAGTCAGACTCGCCCACCAAGGGTTCCGTACAAACTGTAGATAAAAGGGGAAATTATATATATTTTTAAATTTTCCTCCGTAAACCGAAAAATATACATCGTAAAAATATTTAAAAACCTATTTTAGCTTATGCTACTGCAGCTCTTACATATGATACCCCACATGATACGGTTAATTCACTTTACAATTTGGACCTTCATTCCTTGCATAAAGACACTATTTTTTTGTGATTAAATTAAAAATGTCCAGTTTTCGGAATTTTTCCTATATGTGTACTCTAACACAATGCTTTTGCCAAATTTCATTGTTCTAGGTCAACGGGAAGTACCCCATAGGTTCTGACTCCCTTGTGAGTGTCGAAATGTGCGTTTTTTACGATATATCGGCTGTAACTTTTTTTACGAAAACTTAGAAACTTTATTTTTCTTTCTGCAGCAAGATACTATGGATCTGCGTATATGGTTTTAATTTCAACTCGATAGCTTCACGCGTTCCCGAGATAAAGGTCTTGACACCCGGACGGACGGACGGACAGACGGACAACAAAGTGATCCTATAACGGAACCCTTCTTTCCTATTGAGGTACGGAACCCTAAAAAACGAAGCTAAACGCTTTCATTCCATTTTCATTCTGCACTGCTAGCTTGTGGAATACGCTTCCTGAGTGAGCGAGTCTTTCCCGATAGATGTATTATATAATTTACCTAGCTGCCTTTATATAGCGAACGTATCGCTGCGATCGGTCAAGCACAAGTAGGTATATTACTGACAAAAACTAAAACATCCATCCATTTGAAGGCACGGTTTGAGAGACGGCCAGACCGACGAACAAACAGCGTAGATTTAGTATAAGAGTCTTGTTTCTTCAGGTACGTAATGCTACAAAATAAGTAATTAAAGAACTTTTAAAGTTTAATTGTTTTATTGAATAGAAAAACAATGATGTAGGTAATGTATTTACTGTACTAGAAACTAGAACTGTACTTCTACTAGAAAAGCCCTGTCATTTGATATCAATACTGTGGGCTTGTGAAAAAAAATGAAATCCGCCATTTTGTGGCGGCGGCCACATATTTACATTTAGAATGATACTAAATATATTTACATATAGTCATCTAAACTAAATGCGTGTATTAAATATCAGATCAATCTGTCAACGGGAAAGGGGTCTTTCGATGACTAAATTTGACCCAAAAAACATAAACATACAACAAACAGGGCAAGCTAAATAAAACCGTTTAAAAATAGGCACGGCCGTGCCCCCGCCATGTGATTGCTATATACGGTCATGATACTCTTTAGACTAAACTTCAACCTGCCTAAAACAACAACATTGCTCATTTTCTTGCTACTAAGTACCTACCTACCTACTAAGAACATTTAATTCAGAATTATCTACATTCTAGAACATAGGACGGGACATTAAATATTACAGTTAGACCCACATTAGCAAGTCCAGACCGGGATTAACATAAATGTTCTACTTACATTTTAATTAAAAACTTTACATCTAAAAGAGGATCAAAATAAGGCTAGAACCGACTTTTGACATAATTCACTCTCGAACAGAGCCCTCAGCAAGTTCCAATCAATAACAAAAAATACCTTACTATTTTCGTAGTATATTGTTACACTTGGTATGATATTGAGGATAAGTATCTACGTGAAAAAGTATGGACCAGGCCGGTATACAATTTATTTAAATACTTAAACATTAATTAGACTTGGTTTCGTTTATCACAGAACATGAAAAATTGCATTTTTTTTTTGTTTTTGCATGAGGCTTACGAAAATGAAAAATGTGTCAGTCATGCCGCGTTACCACTACGGTTCCGCAGATCATGGAAATGTGCCGCGCTACCATATTGATCTCTCATTCGATTATTTATTTATTATTACCTAATCATTTGAAATTGTCAATATTTAGGCAGGGCAACCAGATTTAAAACCACAATCCTGCTAGACTGCAGGCCAAACCATGATAATTTCTACTCTTTGTATTGCATTGTGTCCTACTAATATCATAGGAGCCTTCATCAGCAGGACCTAGAGTCCTGGGCAGACAATTTAAATAATCGTTTGTGAGATCTTTTAGTGGGGACGCGGCCGAACTTAAACGAAAAACATTTATCGTAAATTAAAACTTGGACTAAGGGTACTGTAATATTCCAGGTATTTATACTAATCAGTTATATACGACCCTCGAATAGACTTTGTTAATTAAGCTTAGGTTATTTTAAGGTTATAATTAGAAGCAGGGAATTAGGTATACATACATAGAATATTCATAACAAGGTTCAGTCAAAGCTGACACAGAATTAAAAAAAGTTGGAGAGCCCTCAGATATTCTGTCGACAAAGTTAAAAAGGGTCAACGGTCCCTCGTCCTTTTTAAACACAAAACGCGTGCAAAATTAAATGTTTATAGACATAGCGGCGAAGAGGGAAACCAGTTTTATGTTTATGAATTAACTTTTTTAGGTGTCCGTATAAGGAACCCTTATAAATTGGCCATGTCCGTTTGTCTATGTTTGTCTGTCTATTTGTATATCACAGGCATTTTATACTCATGAACTATTAACATTACATAATCACAAATTACAAACAAACTTTAAAAATACAATTACGAGGTGCACAGATGACCTCATACAAGTGGCGGGAAGACGCTGGATGCAAGCCGCTCCAATCAGTCTTTTTGGAAATCCATGGGGGAGGCCTATGTCCAGCAGTGGACTTCTTATGGCTGAGATGATGATGATGAATCACAAATTTGGCAGGTAGGTGTGGGCTAAGCGAGTGAACGAGGCTTATAAAGATCGCTCGTAGGCGTTCGGGTATTTGACTATTATTTTAATAAGATACTTGTTTCAATTCATTTATCAGGATACAAATTACCCATGGTGTTAATTCAGCATGTAATTAATTTTCAAATATGTTCTCTTTCTCAAAAACTTAAATCTAACTTATACGAGTATATCTAGTGTGTTTGCGCTTCGAGGTCTTCAAGTTACTCTTGTCTACTTCTAAGTCTTCAAGCTGGTACTCTTATGCTTCGGTGTCTTCAAGCTAGAAGAGTATCAGCTTGAAGACCTCGAAGCGGAAACACACTAGATATGTAAGTTAGATTTAAGTTTTTGAATATGAATTTCCGCAAAGTAACGCCTGGTTCAATAAATGTTCTCATACTTTCGTATTGATAATATTTAATATAACCTATTTTCGGATGTAACTGGTTTTTTTTTCGAGCAAAAAAACTAAACCACTTCTTGATTATATTTTACATCCACAAATAACTTTATATTTTAACTAATATCTCTGTACCTAATAGGGAATATGCATGAATTTTATTTCACAATATAATTGAACACATAATACTAAAAAAAACGGTCAATAAACTTTCGAGATATAAACATTTGAATTTTTTAGGTGAGGGATGCTTTGTCCCTCTCTTGCGAAACAACCGTTTGTATTGAATTTGTACTGTGAACATGAACCATGACGTCATAATTCGCTATAGTGTGTTCTCTGTCTAACATAAAATAAAAATGCTTTTAACTCTCATTTTTGAAGGTATTTTAATTTTATTTTGTGGAATGGATCTATTTGTAGTTATCTTTTTATGACCAAATAAAAATAAATCATGCATTTTCACTATAATCCCACTACATGACTTACAAAATATATTTAATGCGTTATATCTGTTTTGCCTGGATACAAAATATCGTTTATATGTAGGTATCAATTTATAGTTGCTTTACAAGCTTTACTGTCGTAAAGCTTGTTGACTAAGATTATTCTGAAAAGGTCAAAAACTTCTAATACCGCAAAGACATCCAAATCTCCAAAAATCCATTAAAAAATCTCCATCCAAAAATACGGGTTTTATCTCCCTACTACAAAATTAAATGTAAAAAGTGTAATCTATATTACGAAGCTCAAACTCAAAGGAAGTTTCTTACGTCTGTCTTGTACAGTTTTATTCAAACTTTAGTAAGAAGTTTTCTTTGAGATCTCTGAGCTTGAATTCAACTAGCAAATTGAGTCTCTCTTAGAACTCTAGAAAAACTTATGGTAAAGATTGCTCTGGATATACTTAAGCGATTAACTTGACTGCAAAATAAAAAATAAAAAACTTTTAATTAAACTACTTTAAGTTATTAACAAACATAATATATTTTTTGTATTCTGAATATCTAAAAATGGTTTTACTTTATAATAAAAAAAAGCATTTTTATGTATCAAAATTAACTTTGATCAAAATGAAAATTTTTGCCAAAAATTTCTGATGTTGCTTTCTAGTGTTTGTAGTTACGTTTTTTTTATAAGTTCGTTCAGGTGTTGTAATAGATATCTTTAGAAATGTGAACAAGTGCGAGCGAAACATACGATTTCGTAATACAAATTCTTAAAGCGCTTATGAATCGTAATTATAATAGAATATCATCCAGGTAAGCGCAATTGCAATCCATCGTGGTATACAGCTTACAAATCGAGATTTCGTTTCGTTTTTGTTCTTTCGAACGAAACGAAATCTCGATATAAATATAGAGACCAATTTTTTGTCAGCAGTCGCACTACGTGTAGGTATAATGAAACCTTTAACAAGAATAAGAAAAGGAAAAAAAGGTGAACAGGTCCTCGTTACTTCCATCTGCTGAAAGGAAAACTTTTAACAAAGCGAACTTACCTTTGCGTCGTACAGTGAGTTTCTCTTTGAAGTGAGCACGGTCAAGTGTTGGATGTCTCGCCAGGTCAGGCTCGGGCTGGGAACACGGAATTCATTTCAAATTAATAAAAGAAACAATAGACGATCTAAAAATACTTTTTAGGCACTAGCTTTTGTTAATGCAATTTAAAAAACGAAATCAATTTGCAATTTTAGAAATCGCTCTATCGCGATAAGGTCGCCGTTGTACTTTCAATTAAGTTTATTATCTATATTTAAGTTACTCTGTATGGATGTACAATAAAGTTATTCTATTCTATTTTAAAAAGCTGACGACGACTAAAATAATGAGCGCAAACACTACTATCGTAGCACTTACCACACTTCTATGGTTTACTTTCCATCGTTCCAATGGAAACTCAATTTTCAGATCCTCATTATGATGTGTGAACCAAAGTGAACAAAGTTAATAAGGCCAATTACAATCTTAGCACATTCCATCAGGAAGTTTCAGTCTTTGCATTCTGGTTCCATCATCAGATGTAAGCCCTTTTCGTTATGTAATTTATGTTTTAGTTAAGGTATAAACATTAAAGAGTTTATCTATATATGTTTCGAGGATAAAATCTCATTGATAGCGCATGACTTACTTGGCATGTAGCGCGAGCGCGAAGACCCCCGCAGCCTCGGGCGCAGCCGCGGAGGTGCCAGAGTGCGTCGCCGTACACTTGCCGTATAGGTCGGTGGTGGCCACCCCCGTGCTGGGGTCCCGGGCTCCGTTGCTGAACGTACTGGCCAGGGTCGAGGAGCACGACTCGTCGTAGTGCGCGTTCTGGCCGTCGTTTATTGCGCTACAAACGTGAAACATGTCATTAAAAAAAAAGAAGAAAACTATTTCTAAAAACTCACCACATATCAAAAAGTGGCTAACAACATCACGTGAATAATGGACCCCTAATAAGTCTAAAAATAATTAACTACGTGTTAACATTCAGTTGCAAATGTCTATTTCCATTCTTCCTTCCATTCTCTAATTGCTTATTCACTAATACTCAACCTCAAAATATCTAGTCTTAAATGTATTAAGACCCTAACACATTTCAGATAGAGCTACAAAGATTACGTCTACGAGTATGCTACGACGTAGACTCGAAATTCAAGCCGTAGCGTATAGTTACGGAGTGAATATATTTTGCGTAATCACTCGCCGTGATCCAGGCGTCCTGTGTCATCTTGTTATCGGATTTTCGACTTTCGAATCCATGATCTAATATCCCTTGAGTCTAATGCCCTTTTGGGTAATATTGTACGTCGTATAAAACCATTTCCTCACTAACCTGGTTTCGTGTTCTTAACAGTGTGCCATTAGCCATTTCCAAGTTGTGCCGCTAATTTTCATACGTACTTACGTTATTTTTAAACGTAATTTTCAACATTACACAACATCTGTCTTAATCTTAACTATGTAGGTTAGTTGTAGGTAGACATTGTAAACATTGAAGGCGTCAGTAAAATACTTATGGAGATTTTGGAAATTTCCATAAATATTCTAACCGTTGGGAAAATTTCGCATGAAAATTCAGGAAAAGTAGATACATGGAAGATGGCAGATGCAAAAACACATGTTAAGTTATTAATACCATTCTGTAACATTGCAATAGACTCTTCCACACAGTGAGTGAGTACTGCGTCGTTGCGAGCAAAACTAGCCGGCTTCTTATATTACCTATTGTTAGAGACGGTAGGTATTTTTCTATTACCTGTTGATAGACACAGTCCACATCGAAGCAGCGTATCCGTCACAGTTGCAGTCGTCATCTTCTCCGCCATCGCCGCTCGCCCAAACATAGATATTGCCGAGACCGTTGCGACCCTGCGAACAAAACAACAAGTTCATCGTGGCAGCTCTTCCGATACAAATAATTATAGTTACAAGTATAAGCTTAGAAAACTCAAAAACCCCCGACAAAAAAAAACGGCTGTACCGATTTTGATGAAACATAAAAGGTAAAGCTAAGAATACTCCCGACTAACTCACCTTTTAAACAAAAAAAACAAAATCATAATCGGTTCATCCGTTGGGGAGCTACGATGCCACAGGCAGACACGTCATAACACCCCGTCGATTTTGTTAGGAAGTTAAAAAATATTCTTAAGTTTTATAATAACACGTTTGATTTATTTATTTGACAACATATTGCAATAGACGTAAACAAGTCAAAACAGTTGTTCGAATTGACAATTGGAACGATCGAAGCGCCACTTTAAAAACAACGGAAGGCGTAAAAAAAAACCCTTCATTAAGACTTTAAGACCTTGCAAAACTAAACCAAAAAAATATTTTTTCAAGAATAAATAACTACTTTTAAAAAAGTTGGAACAATCCCCCAAGGGAAAACTTTGTTTTGTAGACATTTTCGTAATGTTGGTTAATGCTAAGCAGGGATTTGAACTGACTAAAGAGCTTGAAAGTTTATCTTCTAAAAAAAATACGTGCCCAGACTGTAAACTTTAAATAACGACGACTAATCTATCTTGAGTCCTTATAAAACATCTTTTCGTATTTTTCTTACTTTTCTTCGCACGAGTACGCACTCTATAAATAAATAACTGAACATTAAGATATAAAATTGTATGTACTAATGTAATTTTCTACTTAAACATATGCATTACATAATGATGTTATCATCTTGGGTACACTGTACCCTTTAAGTAATACATTGTAATATAAATGTGAAACACGGTTTCTTCAGAGTCTGTAGTTGAACCATCGTCCGTCTCGCTCGCGCATTTCAACATTTTTGAAGGAATAAAATGATTGAATGAACTTATAAAAACAATTAATCGTTTAAAAAACTGACTTCAAAACGTACAATTCGTTAACTTGGATGACATATTTTTTAGATAATCTCTATATCTCTATATATATATAAATCAATTGCTGTTCGTTTTTGTTGCTAAACCTCGAGAACGGCTGGACCGATTTAGCTGATTTTGGTTTTGAAATGTTTATCGTAGTCCAGGGAAGGTTTGAACGTTGAGAAAATATCGGGTCCACTCATTGATAGATGATACGAAGTACGGTCATCTAGTTTGTTATACAAACCAAAATATTCAACCGATTTTGATAAAATTTCTAAGGGGCCACCTGGAAACAAACAAAAAAATATGTTTTTCAAATCGGTCAACGTGTCTTCGAGTAATCGGGGAACATAAATAAGATAAAAGATTCCGGCCAATTGAGAATACTTCCTCCTTTTTGGAAGTCTGTTAAAAAATAGTCCAACAGAACACTAAAAAACAACATCACAAGTTCTTAACACAAATTTCATTATGTTCTAAGTTAATTTTCCATACATAAAATCATTTTTACGTTAAAAAATTGTAATAATCTTTTTTATGTATGCAAATTAAATTGGATCAAATTTAAATTTTTGTCGAGAACTTGTGAAGTTGCTTTCTAGCGTTCTGTGGGGTTATTTTTTATAAGTCAATTCAGTAATTTTATATCCACAAAAATGTATGCGCAAGCTAGATGGATGATTAGATGGTAGAATTACAGACTCTTAGATTATTTCCTAAAAATTTTGAAGCCGGTTGTTCTAGTTTTTTAAACTAGAACAACTATATTTATTTTATATGTTTAAAAATGTTGCGATGCGCGAAAGAGATAGTTACATGCATCACGTTAATTATCCATTAATTTATTCTATATTAGCTACCATCCGTGATTAGGTAACATGATTTAAAGCACCTTACTTATGCAAGATAGACCTACGATTGACAGGCGAGTTGGTGCCTGATTTTAAGCGACGGTGTGGCCGAAGATGGAGCTCGTCGATCTAGAAGGTATCTATGCATTCTAGCCTTGAAAATTCCAAGAAAATAAATTCAAAATTCTAACTCTACAGTCTTTGAAGGTTTAAAACTTTACTCTTATATGTTAAGATAGAGGAAACCTGTCAAGTCGTAAAAGTACTCTTTTACCAAGACTTTAAAATGACTTGACATCTCTATACTTATATTTTCATTAAAGAACCTCAGAAAAGTTTTCATCCAGAGATAGTACACATTGCATGACCTAAATCGTTACGTATTGGGTATAAGTCCCAAGCGCCCCGTCAAGTGAAAAGTGATGTTAACTTACCACATTGCTTTAGATAAATTAAGTTATTTAACCAGCTCTCAGCAAGACTAGGAAACTAAACCACTCCTTGATTATATTTTACATGCACAAATAACTTAATATTTTAACAAATATCTCTGTACCTTATAGGGAATATGCATGAATTTTATTTAATTTTATTTGACACATAATACTAAAAAAAAACAATCGGTCAATAAGGTTTAGAGTGGTTCAGAGTTCCCTCCAGTAAGTATGCAATACTGGAAGTGGACTCTCCGAATGCTTTTATAAATGACACTTTATAAAAAATAAGCTAATACAGATTTAAAATAAAGTCAAAATATGAAGCAGTTTTCATTTCAATTGTTTAAAATGTAAAATTTAATCAATGTCAAGTTTCTCATTATCTCTATGTCATATTACTAGTATGTCAAATTTCACAATAAAATGTATGTCAAATTACGACAATACCGGCCTTACCGAAAAACGTTACTTAACTTTAACCATCGTCTTAAATTCTCTGTCTTCTTTCCGCAAGTGTCATTACGTGTCAGCGAGATGTTGACAAAATATGTTAAGCATTGCTTAAAGTTAAGTAACGTTTTTCGGTAAGGCCCTACAAATACAATGTCAAACTATCAGAGATGTCAAGATATGGGATTAATATAAAGGTACATACATATTTAATACATAATTTTGATCATTATTTTTTGTATGTAATGAATATTATCTTTTAAAATAATTCCGAATTGAATAGTAAAATTATTAATTAGACATTAATAAATGTATTCTAAACCAAACTCAAGGTTTGTCAGAGAGCCATGGAGCGCAGTATCCTCGACGTCAGGACACACACGCACTACGGAGCTGCGCTCCAGAACGAAGGCTACAGATGTAGCTCTCAAAGCTGCCAAGCTGAAATGGGACTGGGCTGGCCATGTCGGCCGCATGCCGGAAGAGCTCTGGGCCAATATCACTACCAAATGTCGACCCCACTCGGCGCGACCACTAGGTAGGCCCAGTATGATGGCGAGACGAACTTGACACCTTTGATAAAAACTGGCACACCAATACACAAAACCGTCAAGACTGGAAATGTCGGGGGGAGGCCTTTGCCCAGCAGTGGGACACTACAGGCTAACAACAACAACAATAAATGTATTCACTGATTTTTCACATGTTTAATATGAAAGTAAACAACATTTACATTCAAGGTTTTCTCGTAGTTAATTTTCAACAATTTTATTGTAAGTATTCTATCATTTTATTAGTTTTATATAAGTTTCCCTTTGTGTGTCGGTACGGTATAAAGGTCTTGACCAAACTCGTGTTCGTAACTATTTCACTATATCTTATAATCTTCCTTTGTACTTACATACAGTATTTTATATAAATTAGTGTTGTAATGAAAACACGAACAAATACTGGGTGTTTGGTTAGGCGACGCATATATTTAGGAAGATACGAGTACGCCATTCTTTCACAACTATTAAAATGTTACAGCAAAAAAATGCGTTCTTATTGTAAATTGATCAGCTAATGGACTATTCCATTATGATGATGATGTTAAACACAGCTGACACTTTAAAAAAATTACACAGTAAAAGAAAACAGAACAATAATACCTATTATTGTTCTGTTTTCTTATAGTTTTTAATTGATGGTCTTATTGTTAATAGCGATCATTTTAGGCAACCATAGGCGGAACAGAATAGTAATTCTACAATATTTTATTTGCACATTATTTTATTTTTTTAACTATCGGTAACAGAAAAATCATACCTACTTATTAATATGTGGTCTACGAAAAGCTGTATTGTTTTCGTTTATCTGTTAATATTATTTTTGTATCTTTTCATAATAAAGTAAGTCTCCCATTGCAAATATGTATTTTGTCTAACCGAACACCCAGTATAACTATATTCATTACCGACACAAACAGTTACACGAACACTTCACTCACTGCTCACTAGTTTAACAAAAGCTTCCATATAAATAACTTTCAAATAAATCAACTACTACCCACCGCTAAACTTTCTAAACCACAAAATTATATATTACCTATTATATAAGTTTGGTGTATTGTTCTATACAACTAACTTTAGAGTTTAGACTAGCTGTAGCCCGTGACTTCGTATATAGACTCACAGAATTCCCGCTTTCGCTAGTTGACTGTCTCAAACAAAAAATTCAATGCGTTAGTTCATAGTGTTGGTCTCAAACAGAAGTAGACGTGTGGCCCGCTTACATAGCAACCTAAAAACATGGACCTGATAATGCAAACGTTAAAATAATGTGGTTAGTCTTTGATAAAGTATCAACGGGATGTAATGTCACCAAACTGATTAAAGAACCTACGACATATGTCCCATATAAATTTAATCAAAATCGGTTCAGTACTTTGGTTTTTAAAACAAAAACTAAAAAAATGGCATCCAAATAAACAAATAAACGAATTTGTGTATTTTAAAGTCGGTTAAAGCAACCGACTTTTTAAAACTATATGTATATTTTAATTTTTATAATATCAGCAACTGTACTTTTAAATACCTACGACATATATAATATGGTGTCGCAAACTATTTGTAGTTTTACTCTAAGCCCACATTGTTTACTATTTTATTAGTTCATTTTGATCCAACCAAATCCAACCAAATCCGAAAAATAAATGTTATCCAGAATAAACCGATAAATAAAACAGACGACTCGTATTTCTCCAACTTTAATTATAAATATCACGATATGGCACAGAAAATTATTTTTAGTGCAATATCTTAAATTTTATCGAAACAAAACCTTATTAAAAAATTAAATAGTTTTCTAAAAAAAATGTTAAATGTTAAAAATCGAATAAGTTGAACCTTCTAAGATTCACACATCTATTCTCTTTGGTTTCACACTAAAGCTGTCAGGCAATCGGAAACGTTTAAAAGCTCGCTAAACGTTCCACGTTTGAAAATAGCTTTGAGCTGCTGCAGGAAATGACGTCGCGCTCTAGAGCGGATATGAAACCGACGGAGAGGAGGGCGAGGACTTTTTAGAGTTTGAAAGGGACCGGAAAAACTTAGACTTAGTTTGATATGGAGTCTATATAAAACAGCATCTCCTTGTCATCGCATTCAAACACGGACAGCTTACGTTTCGGCAGTTTAGTTAAGACCCAACAACTCTCTTTACTGTTATTTGCGTATTTACATATTTGTAGACAGTTCAAAAATTTCACATCCGTCGAGAATTTCATTTGTAGTTAGTTTAGTGTGGAAAAACCGGCTAATTACTTGCTTCAAGCGTGAGTTACAGGTGACGCCACCAACGCTTGATTGGTTATTGGTATTGGTGTATACGTGGTGGTATCACACGTGACACACTTGTGGGTAAATTGGTGTAGGCCAAGCATTGATTGGGATATGGGAGTCCAAGTACCGTTGGATGTAAAATTGGTATAGGCTCCCAAGTATTGATTGGGATATGGGAGTCCAAGTACCGTCGGATGTGAAATTTTTGAACTGACAATTTGCAGATTAAGCACCTGCGAATGTCATTGAGAAAATGTTGATTTATTAGCGTATTGTTAAATAGAGTATGTAAACTGTAAAGTATTTGTTTTCGTCATTTATATTTTGTTTTCATCATTTACATGTTCTCGAGTGGAGAGCACGAACCAGCAAATCCAGTGTAAGAAGACCAACCACAAGTGAACAGAAGACTTCAAATACGTAGCAGGAAGATGCTGGATACAAACCGCTTCCAACCGCTTGTTTTATTAATCAGTGGACCTACGCAGTGGACTTCTATTGGCTGATATATAGGAAGGTATTGTAGATGAAAAAATATGAAATGGTTACAGTAATAAGTTAAGTAATACTAAAGATTATTAGGACAAGATATTATGGAGACGAGCAAAGATCTAATTAAGCGTGTTGTAATTAACCTATCATGAATACAGTGTTCCATTTTACCTCTAGTATTCTACTTTGAGATATGGCTCGTGTAACTTGTCACAGCATATTATATTCCCTTATTTATAACGCCTTTGAGAGATCAATTTGTTACCTTCTAATATATGATTTGCGAATTAATGTAAGACACGTGTAAACGGTTTAGGCTATTTTTAGGGTTCCGTAGTAACTACTAGGAAAATAATGCTTATAATTTCGCCATGTCCGCCTGTCTGTCCGTCCCTATGTCACAGTCTTACTCAGAAACTATCAGCCCTACATAGTCATAGTCATATTTATTGGTAACAAAAAATAAGTTACAAGTCAAATGAACGAAAATGTAAAAAATAATCATAATTGCTTCAAGCAATATTAACATTGTTCGAAAATATTGAAAATAAAATATACAATCAAAATATTTATCAATGAAGAAAAACATAATAAATAAAAAATTACAGTAATTAAATTACATTAATTAGAGTAATTAAATTACAAATGTCAAATTACAAGTCAAAATAATATAATAATAATAATAGAAAGAAAAAAAATTACAATAATAATTAAAATTTTATATGTCACATCTTTGTCACATACAAATATAATACTCATGTATAATATCTCATGTGGTGTCAAATTGTTTCTTTAATCTTTTTTATGTCATCGAACTCATAGAATGCCTGTTCGGCAAGCCAGTTTTATAACCATAAACCAAATATGCCATAAACGAAATATGGCATCTACATATGATGTGAAAAAATTGTGTGTGGTACTTGCCAACCATCTTCTCTATTAAAGTTCGGGTATTTCTTAATTTCAATAGCCTCGCGTAACATTATTGATACATAACGCGTCTTTCTAGCCAAGGTTTGAGGATTCTCAAAACGGATATAGTGGTTAGGCTTATCTAGTGCATGCTCACACACTGCAGACCTTTTAGTGTCTGTTTTTCATATGCGCAATATCTTCCTTCACCCGAGTTACTACAACGTTGCAAAGAATAATAATATTGAATTGAGAAGATTCAGAGCAACTCCACGATGCACTTCATTTCATTGTCAATATTGTTTTCCTATCCACTTTTACTATTCAATTTAAACAATAAAAACTTTAATGCGATATACAAAGTTCAGTTCACTCAAAGTATCAAATATCTAAAAATAAAGTACACAATTTGTCACTTTACCTTCCAGAGAGAATATTTGAAATACTGAAATAAATATTTCAATTTAAGAGAAGATATATCCAGATAAAATTCCACGCGTTTATTTGTATAAGTCCGTTTAACAATTAAGGCCTCATCGCCTGGCAAAACGGAACAAACTGTGATTTATAATAACTTTTTTTGTATTGTCTGCAAATAGTTTAAAAACTGTAACTACTGCCTTCATAATTATAGTCTAAAAAACTGTAAACCGACCTTTATCGACGACAAAATGCGCAGTTTTGTTTTAACAAGTATAAGTTTAGAAAAATCAAAAACCCTTGACAAAAAACAGGCTTTAAAAAGTATTGATGAAACATAGCTAAGAACGCTCCTAATCAAATATTCGTTCAAACAAAAAAAACTAGATCAAAATCGGTATCCGTATGAGAGCTACGATGCTACAGACAGACACACAGATACACGCTGATATACAGGCCACTCGTCAAACTTATAACACCCCGCTCTTTTTGTGTCGGCGGTTAAACCAAACTACTGTATGAATATTGATCAAATTTCTGGGACCAATCTGAAAGTATACCTTTCTAACAAAAAAATACCAAATCGTTCATAACTGAAGAAGATATGCGGTAACAAACATAAAAAACGCCCGAATTGAGAACCTCTTTTTGAACTCGGTTAAAAATAAAGTAGACATTCCGCTTAAAATGTTTGGTATCTAAAGGAACCGGTTCCGCACAAATATGCCACGTAGGGGCTCAGGCTCACTTACAGCGGGAAACCTTTCAACAAAGGATCTTAGGAATTCCTGAACAGTCGCGCACTTCCCAGTAAACTGGATTAGGAAGGGTGCGGAAGTACTTGAGCGGGAATTTTTGCAGATATTTTCGTGACATTCATGCAGTCTTGAAGTATAGTAAAACGTTCACGAAATATGTTTTAATTACACTTATTAGACATAGACGTAAATAATGTTTTCTAAGGTTTTCCCGACTTATTGAAATGAAACAAATATTTATTATTATTATTTTTTAATTATATTTATTTGTGGAACGCAATAAGTACCTATATAACTAAACTAAAACAAATAATTATAGTTAAAAAATATATTCAAAAGTAAACTTCAAAATATGTAGGTTTCTTCTAGGCAAGCGTGCCCCATCGTATACCGTAACTGTCGCTTAACACCAGGTGAGTTGACGGTTCCTTCCAGTCCTTGTTGAGAACCTCCTTTGAAGTTGGTTAAAAATACAAAATATATTCTATGCTTCCTGAGTGGATCTTCTCCGATGGATACAATCGGTGTTTTTAAATCGTGAGCGAACGGGTTTCTTCTAAGTACATAGTTCTAAGTTCGCACCAGTTGGCAGTCAAGCGCAAATCTATCTTGTATAACAAAAATTGCCCACCACAAATTTTCCAGCCCAGCATACTGCTAGCTGCGAACAGCCAGTGCTGGACTTCCGCTGGACTTCCGCTCAAAATGATGCCTAATTCGATATTTTATAGAAAGCTGAACTAAATACGATTTCGTATCTTTTAGTCTTCCAAAAGCCGACTTCCACTATACCTATTCTGTACGCGTCATCTGCCTTTTTATTTAATCTAAGCCTTTACAAATAGACAGAACAATCTCACAAAATTATCTTACCAGTGAGCAAAAATGGTACTAACAATGCTATATATACGGAAGTTTCACCGTTAAATGAGCTATTAACTAGCAAACACAGTACAGAACCTTTTGTAAAATACTGTTTAGAAATAGCAAAGATAGAAATCAATAGAAATAAGACTAGATAGATAAGAATTTGTTCGGCTATATATTGATTTATAGGTATATACACCGCAGCAAAAATAAATGTAATAGATATAAAATTATAGTATTAAGTAAAAACAGTAAATACAAGACGTACAGTTATTTAGATATGAAGAAATAAATGTAAAATAGATATAAATGTAAGTAAATTGAAAATGTGATGTAAAGATGGAAGTAAATCTTATAAGTAGCTAGAGGAAGAATAACTGTAATATAAAATATAATATTATATAAGTATTAGTGAATAAGTAGTTCAATCCTAGAACTTACACTAGGGACCTTGGCTCAACATTAATGAAAAAAAAATATGAAAAACAAACTTCCGTTAAACGTCATTTTAGCAATACAAAGCACGATTGCAGCGACATCGCCATTGGATCATGTAGCGCTATATGAAGTACTATATTAAAGAGTTTATCAATCTATCTATATTAAATCACGTGTCACAAAAAATATCGGCGTAAAAGTTCTATTTGCAGGTACGCCTCACCCCTCTCGTGTCCCTAATATCGTCCAGTCTTACCCTCGGCTTACGAGGAGATTCAGATTATTGTGATTATGTCAGATTATTCGAGTGAAAGCAGAGATAGAAAAATATATTTTCTTTAGGCTATTTTTATCCCCTGACCCAAATAGAGGTGTTCTAAGGTTGACATGGGTACATGGGTATCTGTGTATCTGAGTAGACACTCAGATACAAGGCCGTATCTCTGTGTATCTCTGTATGTCTGTGGCATCATAGCTCTAAAATGAATTTTAATCTAGTTTTTTTTTGTTTGAAAGACTTTTTTTTTCATACAAGATACATAGGATTGCGCTTGACCGTCAACTCGCCTGATGTTAAGCTATGTTGCGGTCTATGATGGAGCGCGCTTACCTACGAAGAAACCGATTTACTCGCGATTTTAAGACACCTAAATTTAACCATCGGGAAAGATCTACTCAGGGAACGTATTCCACAATTTAGAATTTCGTACGATAAATGTAGAAATAAAACGTTCTGGAATATCCCTTGAAACGATGACGATTTTTCGTATTTCTAACTTTCCTAATGCGGAACCTTAAAAAGCTTAGTATATGCATACGATATGAATTATACCTACGTAAGCTAGTAACCCGTGACCTATGTGTGACCTGACCCAGAAAGAGCTGAGAATATCGCATGACTTACATTACTGGACATGTAATAGAACATACCTACATCTTGCCTACTCACTACAGCCCAATGTATATTTTCCATGAAAAACCTATTTTTAGTGTTGGTATCTCAAAAGGAAATAATTATACGGGTTGAAATATAATTCATGGGCCTAGTTATCTACTCATGCTACTGGTCACATGGGAAGCAATATTGATGGAATCAAATTGATTGATTTAAATAAATATATATTAGGACAACGGAAATAATGTTTCATTTATTTATTAACCGACTTCCAAAAAAAAGGAGGTTATCAATTCGACCTGTATGTTTGTAATATTGTTAGAATTGCACAATTTTTGTATATGTTAGTCTATACCAGCTTCTAAGCATGTGTGCCAAATTTCATAAGTGTATGTGTGTGTTTCCTAAGTATTTATGTTTGTAGGTTTGTCCACGCATTACGCAGAAACTAGAAGTCGTATTTCAAAAATTCAATTTTTTTTTATTGAATAAAGTATCTTTCAACTTAGGAGTAACTGTAAGTTTTATCAAAATCGGTTCAGTAGTTTTCAAGATATGGGCTTTTGAACACTCACTTCGTTCATCGCAACTGCAGAGCAGTGTCTACACCTCATATTTCAGTTGTTTGATAGACAGTGACATGAGCGGTGATGAGCTTTGAGGACCGTTTTTAACCGACTTCAAAATAATAAATACTATTAAAAATTAATAAATAAAAGTAATATAAAAATTAAACCCACTTCAAAATGAAAAGAAAGAAATAACTCGAATAAAATCAAAATTGGGCGTCTACCTAAGTAGGTACGTACACCAACTGGGCGTCTATCTAAGTAGGTACGTACACCAACTGGGCGTCTACCTAAGTAGGTACGTACACCAACTGGGCGTCTACCTAACTAGGTACGTACACCAACTGGGCGTCTACCTAACTAGGTACGTACACCAACTGGGCGTCTATCTAAGTAGGTACGTACACCAACTGGGCGTCTACCTAACTAGGTACGTACACCAACTGGGCGTCTACCTAACTAGGTACGTACACCAACTGGGCGTCTACCTAAGTAGATACGTACACCAACTGGGCGTCTACCTAACTAGGTACGTACACCAACTGGGCGTCTACCTAAGTAGGTACGTACACCAACTGGGTGTCTACCTAACTAGGTACGTACACCAACTGGGCGTCTACCTAAGTAGATACGTACACCAACTGGGCGTCTACCTAACTAGGTACGTACACCAACTGGGCGTCTACCTAAGTAGGTACGTACACCAACTGGTCGTCTACCTAAGTAGGTACGTACACCAACTGGGCGTCTACCTAAGTAGGTACGTACACCAACTGGGTGTCTACCTAACTAGGTACGTACACCAACTGGGCGTCTACCTAACTAGGTACGTACACCAACTGGGAGTCTACCTAACTAGGTACGTACACCAACTGGGCGTCTACCTAAGTAGGTACGTACACCAACTGGTCGTCTACCTAAGTAGGTACGTTCACCAACTGGGCGTCTACCTAACTAGGTACGTACACCAACTGGTCGTCTACCTAAGTAGGTACGTTCACCAACTGGTCGTCTACCTAAGTAGGTACGTACACCAACTGGTCGTCTACCTAAGTAGGTACGTACACCAACTGGTCGTCTACCTAAGTAGGTACGTTCACCAACTGGTCGTCTACCTAAGTAGGTACGTACACCAACTGGTCGTCTACCTAAGTAGGTACGTACACCAACTGGTCGTCTACCTAAGTAGGTACGTACACCAACTGGTCGTCTACCTAAGTAGGTACGTACACCAACTGGTCGTCTACCTAAGTAGGTACGTTCACCAACTGGTCGTCTACCTAAGTAGGTACGTACACCAACTGGTCGTCTACCTAAGTAGGTACGTACACCAACTGGTCGTCTACCTAAGTAGGTACGTTCACCAACTATTGTTGAGGTCTGTGTCTGTATACGACTTAGTTGATGATAGCTTCGGGCCTGACACCGACCTAAGATATATTTTAACTCCTGACCCAAAAAGAGAGGTGTTATAAGTTTGACGTGTGTTTCTATATATCTGTATATGTGTCTGTCTGTGGCATCATAGCTCGCAAATCGTACAATTCTGTATAACATTGAACTATTTATTAAATTATACATGTCAGATTTACCCAATTCCCTCACCATGGTTACTTAACACATATACATTTACATTTAAAAATACAATACAAAAAGAAAAACAACAAAATATACAAAAACTAGATAGATAAGCTCTTTATTGTTTACACCTTACCTAAAACACAAATTATATAATAATGGAATATATAAAGTAAAATAATTAAATAATAATACGGCAATAAATAATATGGTCATACATAACGTATATCACCCACCTCCAGTTCCAATTATTTCAATTTATCAATATCAATAACTCATCTCATTTCTCCTCCCCTCACCCCTTTTCTCCTAAGCATGATGCGAATGAATAGACCCCACAAACTGAGCCCTGATATGACGCATATGCTAAATGGCTAACTACTCAAAAGGCTTATGTGACCCAACATAAAAGTACCTATCTAATTTCTCCCAGAGCTGTGGGAACGTCTACTAATTACGTTATTTAACTTAAAAATATATAAACAAAAGTAAAAATCATTAACATATTTTTTTTGTTGATATAAATCATATAAGTACATTTTTTTTCATTTCTCATACTCTGAGAGTACGTTTTAAGTAGCCTGTACAGGCACGAAAACACTACTTTTCGTTCCTAGAATCTTTTTTCCGAGCTGTCAAATTATTAAAAAGTATCTTTCTATTTTGACATTTTCTATTGAAACGTCAATTTTTTTTTCTTGTTGTTTTCCTCACGGGGATGTGTGTAACTATATAACAAGTATAAGTGTAGAAATCTCAAAAACCATGACAAAACATAAAAACAACAATTGATTTTGATGAAACACATAAGAAAAGTCTTGATGAAATCTTCTTTCAAACATAAATCTAAATCCGGTACATTTGTTTGAGAGCTACGATGCCACAGACAGACACACAGATACACACGTCAAATTTATAACATCTTTTTGGGTCGGGGGTTAAAAACAAGCTATGCCCCGTGGTTTCACTCAAATAGTGATGAAAAACGGTGATGAGGATAAAATGTAGCCAATGTTCGTCTATCATCATCATCATTCACAGACTTATTTATCCTCATGGGCGTATATAAGGGGGGGGGGGGGTTTCCAGGCGGTCCGTCCACCCCTCCCGGGGGGTTGTCATAACGACAGTTTTGCTAGAGATGCAGTTATAACCTTAGTCCGTCCTTCGCCCGCGCATACTACAAACGCGCAACAAATCCAAACCATATATTTTTACTCGACTGCGTAAGAAGGGTAATGTTTTTCGAGTGTATATATGTTTGTATGATTCTATATGACAGCCTACAGCCTGAACGGCTTGTCCGATTTTGATGTGCGAGGTGTCATTAGATTTGTTTTCGCTTCCAGAGTATCACAGGCAATATTTTTTGTATTATTACATCTCTTGCAAAAATAAAATAAAACGTTTTTTCGTAACCTCTAACGAACTATTTCGTAATAAACAAATGTTTTTTTTAAATTATTCTAAATAATGCGCATTTGTAATTTTTTACTGTGATTTTATTCTCAAAAAAAACATACTTAATATGCTTCAATTTTTTTTTTAATTGCGCATTTGAAGACGGTTGTTTCAGTTTTTTTAAACTATAGTAATTATTTTCGTATTTAGACGTCACAATATGATTAGTGGATGGTCCCCGAGCTTCTAGCTATAATAACAGAGGTTGTGAAGATTTTACCCAATTTCAGAGCTTAGTCCGGTTGGCTCAACCGCATAATTTAGTCCGAAGTAAAATTACTCCGTAACTTGTATAAACCCCTATTCAAATTCATGGCGTGTTTGGAATTTATTTGAGACATATATTTTCTCAATTTGTTTAGGTTCAGGAAGTGGATAAATATTTAAAAAAAAAACTATTACGACCGGCGGCTTTATTGCTAACAACAGTAAAAACGTAGTTTAAAAAACTTAAAAGCTTTATTTAAAAACGGCTGGACCAATTTTGATGAAACATAGTCAAGAACATTCTCTTTCAAACAAAGAAAAACTAGATCAAAATAGGTCAATCCATTTAAAAGCTACAATGCCACACACACATACAGATACACACCCGTCAAACTTATAACACCCCTTTTTTGATCTGGGGTTAAAAACAAACTCTTTCTTGACTTGGCTAGATTGTCTTTACAAATCAGTGATGTAAATATATATATGTAAGTAGGTTATCCCCGGCTCTGCGTGGGAAGCCTCAAGTAAGGTAATTGCCGGACTCGGCATCAGCCGCGACACGTCGGGCAACGCTGTTAGACGCTTTGTGTCGGGACTTGTGAACAGTGACAATGCTATCCTGTGTATTTAGAAAGTGCCACGCCAAGATATTTAAGGCCAAGACTAAAATGCCTTGAGGTATGTTTTATCCTCGATAGTACCTACTGAAAACTGAGATTTGCCATGATTTTACTTTTTACCTCTCTACAGATAAAATCTCAACAATAAAATATACAATAATATAAAATGATACAATTATACATGTTGAAAATATCCACCGAAGAGCTGTCACTTTGACATATGTGGCGAACTTTTTATTGCAAGGACATAAAATAATTTTATATAAAAACTGTAAAAAATGTGTATTCGGTTGTATGTTATTGTGTATGTACTAGTGAAGCAAAGAGGTTACCAATACAGAATGACACATATTTTATCGAAACGTCCAGTTTCGGACAAAGAATAATTATGTTTACTACGTAACAAACGCCGTGGTTACATATAAGGAAAAAAACTTCTTCGTACGATACTAGTTTCGTACGAACAAGTTTTTTCCTAGTACGTAACTAGTTACGAAACAATGGTTACGTACGCGGCCGAAGCGGAGGAATGTAAATAAGGGAAAACAATAAGGTAAATAAAATACGTATTAGTGCCAAGGATTTCTCTATCTCCATAATGAAATGATATACAGAAAGCGCGAGTTAGCTCCATTTCAGTATAATTGAAAATGCAAATGAAATTACTGTTTAAATTGGAACACCCTCACATGTGCTTAGCATTCACACATAGAGGTTGTTATTTACATTTTAAATAAGGATTATGTGCATGATCACATCTGTATCTAATTTAATGGTGACCTTTAGAGTTTAAGAGAAAATATGACGTCACAAGTCTATAGAATAAATGAGATATATCGAATATATGTATTTATAATTATAGTTTAAAAAACTGAAGCAACCGACTTCTCATGGATGTCATTGTCAGAATTGCACCAAATTGAAATGGGACCACACGAGAAGCACCAGCTTTCAAATAATAAAAAAACATCAAAATCGTTTCACCCAGTCTAAAGTTATGAGGTAACAAACATAAAAATAAAAAACAAAACAAAAATACAGACGAATTGAGAACCTCCTCCTTTTTTGAAGTCGGTTAAAAATAGGGACTCGAATTCTGCGTCAAACGTTGCATACTCGATTCTACACAAGAATATCGAATATGAGCGGTAGATATCACAAGTACAGACTTTGTGCTCGCGAGATCTACTGTTTGTAGAGCTACTAGATTTGCCTTAACTCAAAATATATAAGGATGAAACCTCGTGCGATAGTTATGTAGAAGAGGTAATATAAGAGAGAAAAAGTCATAAAAAATGAACCACTAGAGAGAGAATCCGCTTTATACAAAGTAGTCATTTAAGATATTGTACAGAGAATAAATAGAACATATTAGGTGGTCATACTAATGGGATACTTTATCCATCCTTAAAATGTAACACGATCGCTAAACATACACATACATATTCTATAAGAGCAATTGACCATTGATTGATTGGAACCAAGGGGATAGTTAGTTTTATATTATATTAGATAGAATGTCGATTGACCACTCACTCAGTGGAGCTCGTCGATCTAGAAGATATCTATTCACTCTAACCTTGAAAATTCCAAGATTGTAGTTCTCAGGAAACAGAGATGACAACAAAGAATTATTAATTTTATAGATACGTACACTTCTAAAAATTTTGTGCCCAACATAATGATGAATGACGGTTAAATAAGAATGTAGTTTATGTTACATCTTGTTCTATTCTATGCTTTAGAGAGGCCAAAGTGGCGAGTAGCCAGACTGACGTGGCAAATGTATCAGGCTCAGCTGGTACTGAATATGAATCCACACAGGTTGACAAAACATCGTCAATGAATAAATGAAATATGGCGTCGCATAAATATGATCCTTCCGAAGCATTCCCCGTAGAGTTCCGAAAGAAATATAGCAGAGGCGAAATAATTTTTCCATTACCGCGGTCGGGAAATGCTTCCAGGAATACCTATTATGGTTATAATACTTATTTAGGATTATGTCGTCAGGGAAAAATCCCGAGATTTAGATAACATATACGGAGTGTAGTCACGACGTCGTTAGAAATAATAATAATTATATGCGAGAGGTTGAAGGCGAGGGTGTGATTACAGACGAGTGGTTTATTATAACCACTCGTGTCGGTAATGGATTGACATATTCCAACTTCAAACAGGGAGAAGGTTCTCAAATTGGTTCTGTTTTCGGATATATATAGTGAGCTTCTTCCTGTTAAACAAATAAAAAAATATAAATGAATACTGACGGAAGTTTTAATACAGCGGTTGTATTTTATTTTTAACTGACTTTAAAAAAGGAGGACAACTAACTACTGGACTAGGTACTGAAACTGTTTGATTTCGGTGGCATTAAGAAAACAATTAGAAGAAAGAAAAGAAATAGAAAGATGGACCACCATCCTATATTTACCAGAATGTCTTAGAACTATTATTCAAGTAGACATATATTCCGATATTTAGACGGAGACGTTGCTAATAGCTGGATGATTCAATTCTTTCTAAGAAAGGAGACGAAGAGTTCAAGTCTACGCTATGGTCGCTACGCCACGGTACCTACACTACGGTCGCTACGCCAATGGGGCTACGTCATGAGAGTTGAAATATATGCTACGCAATGAGAACTTACGCAAAATTATAGCGTAGCATAATCTTGTGAAGTTATTATAGTAGTAATATAAAGCTTCTATTTCGCTCGCGCATAGCAATATTTTTAACGAACTTCAAAAAAAAGGTTCTCATTCGGATGTGTTTTTTTTTTGTTTGTTCAGCAATTACTCTGCCAATTATGAATTGTTTTAGATTATTCTTTTTTGTTAGGTAGGTACCTCAGAGATGGTTCCATATATATTTTATAATTATATTTTATTAAATTATATTGATAAAAAATTGAATGCGTAACTACGACAAAATATTTAGTTCATGCCGCCTAACTTAATATCGAATTACTAAACATTGGCACATAAAAAGCTATGCGTGGTCATACACAAAAAAAATAAAAAAATATAGTCGACTGGAAAACCTCCTCCGTTTTTTCATCGGTTAAAAATCAGTAAATGTATAAAATTTAATGATAAAGGAAAACGGCGATGATGAAATTCCATTCAAGCTCAAATTTATAAGATAAACACGTGAAGAGCGATATTACTTAAATATTCCGGCTTTTCATACATATTCTTGAATATAATTATATATTACAGAGAAGCTCCGTAATTTTGCTTTGAAAAGGTCGTGGATTAGCTTCATTATCCCTGCTAAGAAGGTGAGTTATTTCGGCTTTAATAATATGGCGAACAATTTTATAACTCAAGGTTGCTCAATTTAGTCATAAATTGAAGATTTATACATTTTTAAGATATAAATTGACAGTAGAAAATTAAGTAAATATATGTTCTTTAGAAATAGCATTTTTGTTGTGAATAAATTTTATAAAAGCTTTTACTTTAATAAATAAAAAAAACCAACAGCATATTTTGAAATATTAAATAATTTTTTTAGAAACGTGTTTTGAAAACAGAATTATCACAAGACAAATTGGTATATATTTGGTAACCAGTTTTATGAGATTTAGATGTACCTCATTCACACCGCGTACGATGGCTCTCATGGTAGCGTTACGGGGCCCGTCCACAGTCCGGCCGTCGTCCGTGGGGCCCCACGAGGCGCTGTAGATGTGGATCTTGTGGGGTTCGTGTCCCATCGAGTTGGCTTCGATCAGGTCCGTCATGTACGGCTGGTCCAGCATTCTGATACCTGAGAACATCACATAGTTACATTTAACATTTCTCCTACACTTTCAAACCACAAACATGCACCAAAACGTCTATCTAAGTGTTGGTGCCCATGTCCAGTCAAGAAGTGTGGAAAGATCTTTTCAAGTCAACAAAAACATACTCGAACGAAAAACCCGTATACGTTGTCAGTTTTGAAATATACTATTCATAGTGGAGTTTTTCGAATATTAAAAAAAACATAACTTCACTGCAGCTTGATCGACTTTGACTTTATTTTTCATCCGCTTTCCTTGGGGTACTGAACGCTTAAATATTATAGATACACAGCGATGACAGACGCACATTTCACAGCGATGTTCGACAAACATATACAAAGTCGGGACATTGCCATCCATTTCTAATTGACGTGACCAAAATACACAATGATTTTGGTCCATTATTGATGCGTACTGTATAAGAGTCCTCCCCTCCTCAATAACTCCCTGGCGACTATTCTGTTTCCTGAGAGCTACGATCTTGAAATTTTGAAGCCTAGAGAAAATAGATTTCTTACAGATTGACGTGCTTCATCCTCGGTCATACCATCGCTAACCATCGGGCGGATTGGTGGTCAAACGTAGATCTCGTATAAAAAATAACATAAATTCATAAATTAAAACAACGTGGTGACATTATTTTTCCACGGTCCTGCCAAAACTTCATGCGATTTACACAATTATTAATTTTATCATTTTCGTAACACAAGATCAAGGCCGATCTCTTTCCATTCGAGTAAATTAATGAGAATTATAAATATAAGAGCAGACGTTATAACGTAGACAGTATTTGAAATTCAAAAAAGGAACGAGATGACGTCAGAGACTCGAATCAAAAGCGCCAATCACGCGGCTCGCTGGAGCGAAAGTAACACACGGACAAAGCACTTGATTCTAGCGGTGGAGTTTTTTGCAACTACCTACAAATAAAAATTATATTTTTTCGAGGTGAGAAAATTTTATGTTGGGGTAAAATTAGATAGATACTTGTAATATATTTATTTGACGGTGAAGATATGATATGTCACTGTCATTAAGACTATTTAAAGTTTATTTTTCAGTAGTCAATTAAAAGCCTTTCTTCTTCTTCTTCCTCTCTTTATCCCGTTAAACGAAGTCGAGTCTCTTTACTTTCCTGCGCTAAGTCAGACGATTTTGGGTCGAAAAGACTCAATGGAACATAAGAAATTGTACAAAGTCTAGCATTTAGTTAAAATTAATTAGTAATTATTTAGGTGTGTCGTCATTCCATATCATTGGTTTGGAATATATCTTTATCTGTTGAGACATCAATATTAATGTGGGTATGTAAGGGATACTGGTGGGATATTAATGTAGGTATCTAAGGGATACTGGTGGGATATTAATGTAGGTATCTAAGGGATACAGGTGGGATATTAATGTGGGTATGGGATACTGGTGGGATATTAATGTAGGTATCTAAGGGATACTGGTGGGATATTAATGTGGGTATGGGATACTGGTGGGATATTAATGTGGGTATCTAAGGGATACTGGTGGGATATTAATGTGGGTATCTAAGGGGATATTCTAGATCAGTGTTTAAATTATTGTACGCTTGAAATGGGCATACTGTTGGAACTATTTATTATACAATAACACCTCTGTAAACACAGTTAAGCAATAAATATTTTCTTATTCTTATTCTTGTCGGTTCGGGCACTTGGGCTTTCCTAAGGTCTCTCTCAATATTTGACCACCAGGCAGTGGCGGGCTGCCTCTCTTTTAACTGACTTCCAAAAAGAAGGAGGTTGCACTGAGCCAAGGGAATCTCCTTATTTTGGAAGTCGATAAAAAAAAAAGCCTCACTTTATGTAATTTTACAGTAAACGTAGCAGATGTCCTATTTTCTTGCAGATTGTTCCTAATTTGCTTCTCAGCTTTCATCGTAACTCCCCCTCCAATTCCCCACGGAACCAATTTCATCCTTTAATCATCACGCAATCTGTCCGGCGCTGGATACAGAATAAATCATAGTACTATTTAGAGATGATATCACCTAAGTATCGATACTTTTTTCATCTTAGGCACAAAAAGTATATTTCTACATATATTTCTAGACATAGACATAGACATAGACAGAAATTTATTGTGACAAAAAACATACAACACAAAATAAATATTATTCCAAAAAATATAAATCATACACAAAATACTTGTATAACATGTTTTTGTCACAATCCGGTCCCAGCTCAGCATAATGCTAGTTGTAAACAACTAGCGCTGGTTTTCCGCTGAGACCGGTAGGTGACGCCTAAACATTATCTGCTCTTGATAATTTTTATTTTATATAGTTCAAACATATAACATAAAATAATTCATAAACATATGGCTATAAAATAATCAAATCAAAATTCATTTATTTTAGACTCAGACATACCCATATTATTTGAATTAAGTATAGTATGTATAAATCAGGTTAAATCTAAGATGACTATGCTTCTACGGCTTATTTTTCATTTAACATTAAAGCAGTGCAAATGTGCCTATACAATCCGATAGCAAATATTAATTTAAAAAAAAACATTTGACACAAAAATTACTAAGTATCGATACAAAAGTACCGAGCGAGTACTTGCATCGGGACATCTCTAGCACTGAGGGCTAATTTCTGGTAGACGCTGACAAATGTGCGGTCGCCAGGCAGACAGTTTGAGCAACAGTGGACGTGACACGCATTGTGTGCTTGTCATCTTGTGGTTATGGTGTTTGAGTGTCCCTGGACGTTATATATGTTCTCAACCTTGCAATATACGTGCGAGGTCATTAGGGCTCAGTTAGGCATGTGTGCCACCTTGCACTGGCAAGAAAACGACTGACATAAATCCGTATTCAGCGATATATGACAGTTACAATCGAATATATTCAGATCATTCTAAATTCAATATGGCCGCCCGCCACAAAATGGCGGATTTCATATTTTTTCACAACCCCCACATATACATATAGTATATGTATGGTATCAAATGCAAGGGCTTTTCTAGTAGAATACAGTAAATACATTACATATATTTCTATCTTTCTTTTTAAGAAAGCTGTTTAACTTAAAAAGTTTTTTTTCTTTTTTTATCGTACTATTGTTTCATGGTGAAATTATAATTTCAATATTACTTTGACCTTTGTCTCGCTCTTCCTACAGTTGAGGGAGCAAGATAAAGGTCAAAGCAATATTGAAATATGATTGCTATTACGATTGTGGTAACCCGTCAGAGCAAGCACAAGTCACATAACTACGTAAGTACATTGCGCAGTGACCGTGCGAGTTGCGACCTTCGTGTACTCTCGGCGCGTGTGGTTTGAGTAGTCTGTAAGTCTTGTGTTTGATCTCAATAATTAGGTCAAATATTAACCACCTATTTTGTATGATTATTTGGAAGGAGAATATAATACTGAATCAATATTGCTAGTGTTCAAACAGTGTATATTTCGCTATACTCAAGCCATTACAGTGGTGCGAGCAAAGAGGTTGGATTACAAGGACTATTCTTACCCTCGTAAATATTGGTACTTTCGAACCTCTTTGAGTATGAGACCCGATCACCACGAAAGCAACTTATATCGCGATTCAGCTTTACGAACTCGAAATTATTTAAGCTCTGCCTAATTTGACATGGAGAACAAGTTGTATCAGACTAAACAGTAACTCTAGCAATTTGTTTATTCTTAAGGATTCGCTCAAAGCTCGCAGTTATTTCTCTCGCGCATTATAATATTTTTTTACCTATAAAATCATTGAGTTTATTCAGATAGAAGAATTATATAAAAAAAAACAACGGGTTGCACTCCGGGAGTGCCGGCAGAAGTGAAAAGTAAAAAATAAAATAGCAATAAGACTGACTCGTGAAGGATTTGAACCTCCGCCCTCCGATTGACAAATTGTAATTTATATCGGTGCTCTAACCTATTGAGCTAACGAGTCTTGCGTGCATGTGTCGAAAATAAGCATTCGGCGCAACGAAATGACGTCATGCTAGAAGGACAAACTTTTACATACAATAATGAACTTTAAATGCAGAACGTTAGAATAGGTTTCTGACTAAAATAATGACGTCATGCTAGAAGACAGTAACTAGGGAGTTACCAATAAACTGATTTGATTTGATTTGAAGGACAAACATGTACATACAATAATGAACTTTAAATGCAGAACGTTAGAATAGGTTTCTGACTGTCCGTCTTACGATCTGACGCGAGTTTTTTACATTTTTTACCCATCCCAAAAATGCACAACGCCGCTAAAGAAGTTTTCCCTTCAAAAAAGTTTTTCTTCGATAGTTTGAATTGGCTCAGGCGTAGTAAAATATATTTTTTTCACAATCCCGTCGCCAGTATAAGTGATATCTTAGTAAAACTTTTTTTTTAATATTCCTCCTATCTAAATAAACAAATTCGTCTCTCACTTTTCTAATATCCCTACTCAATGTTTTATATGTTTAAAAATATTGAGATGCGCGAGAGAGATAACTGCGCTTAAAGCGCGCAGCTTAAACAGCTTACCAGCAACTTTCGAGTGGTACGCGACGCCGACGCCGCAGACGCCGTTGTCCCGCGCCGCTGCCACTTCACCCGCGCACCGTGTCCCGTGACTGCAACAAAAATTACACGATACAAAATTCTATACTCTGTCACTAACGGGCTTATCCATTAAGTACGTAGGTACAACTTAGATTAGAGTGAAATGCGGGTTGAGTTGAGAGACACGATTTGGAAATCAGTTTGCCTAAATTGAAATTTTCTAATTTAAATTCAACATCATAAATTTAAATATTCAAAATTAAGCTTTCAAATTTACTAGGTATACGCATTCCGAGTATTTATTTTATAAACGTTGATATTAATAAAATAAAAAAAAAACTACATTTTCTAATTTGAATTTACAAAATCACATTTTCAAACAAAAAAAAACTATTTTCAAATTAATGTCAAACAAAATGTATGATTATTTGATTCTAAGCTTAAGCTAAATTGACTTAGCTTAAATTATTAGCAGACCAGACCGAGTTGTTTTCGAGAGGCATAAGTCCCTTCAATAAGATATAATTAGGCTAATGATGATAATCATGAAAAGGCTTCCACTACTCTTAAATTCAGGAATGTTAATTACAATTTCGGCGATTGTAATAGCCATCAGACGTTTAGAATACTAATTGACCAGTCACGATGTTTGCCCTTTTCCCTAATTCCTAAATTCAGCGCAGTTACGCTACCATTAGGTACTAGTTACGCCCCGTGGTTTCACCACACATTCCGACTATATGTGATTTCGTATGCGAAGTCCAAGCGCTCCTATGTGTTCCAATGGAAATAAATGAATATGACTATGGAAAAAAAACCTGCTCCTGTCCCCCACTTCCGACACGATTTCATCCCGTCCGCGATATATAGCAGATCTCCATCACAAGGTTGCCTGGAAGAGATCGCTTTTAGCAATAAGGCCGCCTGTTGTTTTCGCTAGCGTGTAAGCTATCTCTTGTTAATTAGTGTTTTAGTATAGTGGTGTAAACAATAAAGAGTTTATCTATCTATCTATTTACCAATTGACAGAGGCATAAATAAACATATTCCAACACCAACAATTTTTGTATACCTTAAATCTGTAAGAACAAGTAAAACTCCAATTAAAATTGAAACTATAGTACTCAGTTATTGACTAATCACAATATATCAACAATTACATGAATAACCAAGGTGCGATTTGACAGGCGAAGTCCTTAAAAATTACATGAACTTCGAAGCTGAAATTTTTAGGCGAAGTCCTTAAAAATTACATAAACTTCGAAGCTGAATTTGACAGGTGAAGTCCTCAAAAATTCTATGAACTATGTTGCTGGAATTTAACAGATGAAGTCTTTAAAAATTACATGAATGTGAGCTGCTTTAAGCAGACTAAAACGCTGGCTCATCGAGCAAACGTTTTATGATTTTGAAGTTATACTTAAGTAAATTTATTGTAACAATTAATTTATAATATATTATGATAATACTGGTATACAATTTATAGTATACACTTTTATTTTTGACTAGTAAATCTATATTTATTAATAAATAACTTTTACTTTGACTTTGAACTATGAAGCTGAAATTTTCAATTACCTATTTCATCGTTCGGTGTCGGGCACAAAGCTAGTCTATACAGTTCTGTATCACAATTTCACCAGACTTTCTTTGGTATTTTAACAGAGCAGCGAAATAACTCCTTTCTAAGATTCTTTTGTGTAATGTTTAATTGGATTGCTGAAATTTCTCGAAGCTTTTACGAGTGAAGAATATTTAATGAAAACGAAATCTTCGTTTGGACAAACTTGAATATCAAAATATTATGAAAGAATTAAAAGTTATAAGAACGCATAACTTTATAAAGTAAGTACCTACATTTCTAAATAAAATTTACTGGTTTAATTATACTTTGTCTCGTTGAATTTAAAATTTTGGTTTTTAAACCCCGATGCAAAAAAGTTTTTCTTAACAATATTACCTTAGACTATTTTGTCGTCTAACTGGAATATTTTCATCTGAGGTCTTTTCTAAGGTTCCGTAGTACTAAGAGGAACCATTATATATAAATTTATCATGTCTGTCTGAATCAAAATTTCACGCGTTCTTGAGAAAAAGGGTCTTAACAAATAAACAAAAAAAAAATGTTCTATAAAGTTTTCGAGATTGTTTACTCATTGAAATGAAACAAATGCAGCAAAGTGTTCGAAACGTCAGGTCATAAAATTAAGTAAAATATTCAAGATATATAAGTTAAATTTGTTTCATTTCAATAAACAAATCAATCAATCAATCTTGGAATTATCAAGGCTACAGTGAACAGATATTTTCTAGATCGACGAGCTCCATCCTCGACCACACCATCGCTTAACATCAGGCGAGTTGGTGGTCAATTGTAGATCTATCTTGCATAAAAAAAAAAGTGTTATTTTCCCTTTTGAGTTACGGAATCCTACAAAACAGGAAAAGCTCGCAAAAAAAACGTATTTATTTATAGACACCAAAAACAGAAGCCGTGTAAGTAAGAACCACCCGTAGGTATATATTTCACAACTTCATATTTTTCCTGGTTTTTATGACATAATAATTCAGTAGGTGTAGCTACGTATTTTACAAACTTGTATTTTTACCTTTTCATAATCAAAATCTCGGAAATTAACCAATTAAGAGAGTTTTAAAAAGGGTGTCTACAAGCACCTTTTCGGGTTAGCAAAGCAACAGTAATGTCTGTGATGTTGCAGTTGTCCATAGGCGACAGTTATCGCTTACCATTAGGCGAGCCGTCTGCCTTTTTGCTTCACCTATTTTTATAAAAAAAATATTTAAAAAATGAGTTATTGCCTATAGAAAGGTTATACTCATGGAATATGAAGTAAAACTATGGCAAATCTCAGTTCCCAGCAGTTTCGAGGCTAAGACAAATAAACGGGCATGGCAAAACTATAAGGGCTTCTTGTTTATTACGGAATTCTAAAATTTAACCCACTTTCGACAAATTCTATCATTTGCCATATCGGCATTCTAACATCAATTTTCGATTCTTTTAAAATTGTATTTAGGTACATAACAATTTATATATGTATATATATATATTAAGACTGTAACGGATCAAAATCTGTACATTTTTTTTTAATGTTTGATTGGAGGATGCATTACTATCGATACTGAAGCCATAACACCAAATTTCAACATTTTTGTCTGTCTGTCTGGCTGTACGGTGTGTCCGATGCACGGCGAAACTACTGGACAAGATTTGGCAGGATTATTACTTATACTAAGTATAAGGATCTGGCATGTTTTTTATTCCAAAAAATTTGGGGTACACTAATAAATAATAACATAATCGATCACCACGCGAGAGAAACCGCAAGACGCAGCTAGTGTTCTAATAAAATGTTGTATTTAAGTTTTTCAGATCAGAATTTATCGCCTACTGTTAACATTCTTTAATATACAAACAAGTCATAATAATACATAAGCCAGTAATAAATTCAATTCAATTAAAATTAAAATTTATCAATTGAAACCCATCCTGCATCGACCCTGGTAGAAAGGTGCCCATAATGCAAGCAGCATTGCCACGCTGTATACGCTGTAACCTTTGCACCAGGAACGAAGCAGAACGGGAGTCACCACTGTTGTCCTTTAGTCTTCGGCCAATTTCATTGACGAGGCCTTTAGCATCCGCTCCCCAACTGCCCAAGTTTCTTCTTTAATATCCAAGTAAAATAAATTGGCCAGCCCCTGTATTCAGAACTCATTTGGATTCGGAATCGATACGGAATCTATATCTCTGTCTCTGTTATTTCCATGGAGAATTACAGAGACTGAGATATAGATTCCAAATACTTCGTTTTGTAGGTTGTTTATAAAAATTTTCGTTTATTCCCAGTAGTACAATTGGCAGTTCGGTTGACTGTACTAGTGAGACTTTTAATTCCCACTAGTTCAATTAATGGCGGCTGATTGTACTGTTGGGACATATATATTCCCAGTAGTACAATTAACAGTTAAACTACCAACAACAAAATTTTATCGTGTTAGTACTGGCCCTTCTCACAATAAGGATATGGCCCGCGCCCATTCTCCAAAAACATGATTATAACATGATTTTGTTCGAGGTTACCCAAGCCTCGCAATCAGCCGCGAGATCCAACAAAACAAAACAACAAAGAGAGAAAATTGTAAACCATTGAAACTGGATTGGAGGCGCTCGCAGGCTTCATTGTGTTTCGTGCAATGCAAATTTGGAAAATAACTGCTAAAATAATAATTAGATAAATAATTATAATTTAAAAAAAAATCTGAAAATACCGACTTCAAAATACGCAATTCGTGTACTTAGATGACATATTTTTCCAGTTACTTTGTTATAAAAACAATTGATTTTGATAAAATCTATACGTAACTATATCTGAGGTATGATTTACCAAACAGAAATGAATCATCAATGAATCATAATCAATTCATAATTGGCGAAGTTTTTAGGGTTCCATACCCAAAGGGTAAAAACGGGACCCTATTACTAAGACTCCGCTGTCTGTCTGTCTGTCCGTCTGTCACCAGGCTGTATCTCATGAACCGTGATAGTTAGAGAGTTGAAATTTTTACAGATGATGTATTATATCTGTTGCCGCTATAACAACAAATACAAAAAAAACTGAATAAAACAAATATTTAAGGGAGCTCCCATACAACAAACGTGATTTTTTGCCGTTTTTATAGATAATGGTACGGAAACCTTCGTGCGCGAGTCCGACTCGCACTTGGTCGGCTTAATTTTTATTTAGTAATCGCTGTACAAACAAAAAAAAGATACAGGCGAATTGAAAAATTCCTTTTTGAAAGTCGGTTAAAAATAGTGCAATATTTCAAGTAAAAATGTTTCAACGAGAATAGAGGGTTGTCGTGGCAAAAAGTGCTAACTGATGTCTCGATTAAACAAAATAAGCACAACAACGCTCTTGTTTTCGAACAAATAATCTATGACGTCACAGTTCTATAGAACTAATGGGAGTTACCGAATGAAATAAGGACAGCGGCGCCTTCAATGCCACATCAGTTCTCTGTCCTAACAGATTCTACTTTCTTCAAAGATATATTTTTCCTAACAATTATTTTAAAGATTATACCTGTTATGGTTCCGCAGTAATAACGAGGAACCCTTATAAATTCTCCATATCTGTCTGTCTGATTGTCTGTCCATATGTCAAAGCCATTTTATTTAGATACTATTAGCAGTACATAAAATATTTTTTTCAAGTATATTTGTAAACTGTAAACTGTTACAAAACACCGCAAAAATAGGGGTGACACTGCATACTAAAATTGTTTTTTTTCAACCCCATTGTATGGGGTATTATTAAATATGTCTGTTAAACTGAGGCTAAGGTTTCATGTACCTATGTAGAATTTTCTTCTGAAAATTAATTTGAACACTGTGCTTTTAGATTATAACACTAACTATGGAACCCTATCATATACGTGTCTCGATCTTGGCCATTTATAACACGTTAGAAACGTGGACCTTTTCAATCTCAGAGTGAATAGGTATCTTTTAGGCCTGCGTGCTTCATCGTCGATCAGATCGTCGCTTTCCGACAGGTGTGTTGGCGGTCAAATGCGGACTTATTCGCGTTACAATAAAAGATATCTCGCCTGATACTAATGCCTGAAGTTTTTTAAAGCCATTTTATGTTCGTTATTTTGTTTCATGGACATCAACCTGCTAATTTTAAAATTAGAAGGTTTCGCTACGCCGCCTTACAGGTAATTACCAAACATCTTTGTAAAGTAGGATGTTTATTTATATTATATAGGATTCATTTCGGGGAATGTGCGCAAGAGCTTCACGACCTAATTCCACTCTTCCCATTTCACTACAGGACTAGCAGAAAGTTGACGAATTACCACATATTTCTTGTTGAAATGCCAAAAATCCGTACTCAACGATATCGGTCAACGTTCTTGATGCGTACTGCACAGGAATTGAATTCTTTGCCGCCATTTCTGTTTCCAGATACTTAACTACAATCTTGGAATTTTCAAGGCTAGGGGGAATAAATACGTTTTAGATCGACGAGCTCCATCCTCGGCTACATCGTCGCTTAACATCAGGCGAGCTGCTGACATAAATCTAGCTTTCGTAAAAAAAAACATTATTGTGGTACCCGCTTTACCATGAAATATTTACCTGTTGAACCAGTCGTCCGTATACCTCGGGTAGGGGAAGGGATCGTTGCTGCTGAAGTCGTACGAAGCTTCCGCGTTCTGTAACAATATTAACACGAGTTGACTGCGTTATCATAAATAACAAGTATGTATATTAAAAGAAAAACAAAATACCCGACTGCAGAAAAGCAGTTTTTGCAGTCTAACTGACGATTTCGTTGCGCTTGATACGCTGTTGAGTGTATGTTTTTTGTGAGAAAGTCTGCGTAAAATCGCTGTAAAAGATTATAAATGCGCATTCTTTAGAATAATTCTAGTAAAATCACTTGTTCATTACAAAAAAGTTCGTTGGAGGTTACAAAAAAAAACACGTTTTCTATTTTTGCGAGAGATGTGTTTTTTATGGAGTAATAGGTTTGCGCTTGACCGCCAACTAGCCTGATGTTAAGCCTGATGTATTACTATTATATATTACAAAAAATATAGCCTTTAACACTCAGGGAGCACATCAAAATTGGTCAAGTCGTTTAGGCTGTTTAGGTAAGCGATCATATAAAAACATACATACCCACATTCATACAATCGAAAAACATAACCCTCCTTACGCAGTTGGGTAAAAACTACAGCTGTGTGGACATGTAAAAAAATTCTACATCCGACGGTCTTCAACAGCCATGCTAAACATGAGGCCCTCTGAGCGTGAAAATGCAAAAAAAATAAAAAGGTGCGTTAAATATCATATGAAAAGGCTTATTATTTATTAGCGCATTCCAAATACGAATAATAAAAAAAAAAGTTTTTTTTTGTTTTTTCGAAAGTAGGCTTGCGCTTGACCGTCAACTCACCTGGTGTAGCGACAGTTACGGTCTACGATGGAGCACGCTTGTCTAGAAGAAATCTATTGACTCGCGATTTGAAGACACCTAGATTATATCTATACGAAAAGACCTATTCAGGAAGCGCATTCCACATTTTGGCGGTACGCACAATGAAAGTGGAGCGTTTTGTTACCTTCATTGTTTTAGATACAATATACTATCATAATGTATTGTATTGCTTATAGAAAATAAAATAGCAGAGCTTAAGTTACAAATGAACTATTATTAATTTATTACCTTAATTGGGTAACATTACCTATAATTCCAGTCTAAGCTAAAGCGTTAAACGCCTCCCAAACGCTCAAACGCGGTTGTTTAGCAAATAACTGTCGAAAATCGAAATGTAAACCAAATTAGCATTTCTATTGAGTACTTTTTCAGTTAAGAAACCATTATTTTCAGCCAATTCTAAACACGTTGTACGACGCACGCTCTGGGGGAAAAAGGTTAATGTAGGTACGTATAAAGACTTGGGTACACTAAGAATGAAAGTCGCGTGAAACGTGTCGTTAGAAAAATCGCAAGTCAGACGACTTTCCAGGACAAGTCGGGCGACATCGCGTGTTTGTTCTAAAAGCGGCAGTCTGACAAAAGGTGAGATAAATAGGCTTCACTTGACAAATGTTTATACAAATATATTAATATATACATCTTTAATTATATAAAAACATATGTCAATCTCTATCATATTTCGTAGGGCCCCAGCGAGTCTAAAACACTTTAACGTACAATTTCCTTGATAGAAAAAGAATCATAAAATAACCTCTGAAAAGTAACTTACATATAAACACAAATACTATATATATTATAGTATATAGTTATTGCATGAGTAGTTTAAATGTATCAATAATTATTACCCTTTCTACTTAAGTCATGGAACCCATCGTATTATTTTGAAGATTAAATAATTTATTTTCATGCAATTAATTATTATATAAAATCATAAGCATGACATGTCGTTATAAATAACCGCCATTATTTTGTTACACCAAATAAGTCTCAATGACCATATCGCATAAACCTAAATTTCGACTGCAGTAAAAAAAGTACACGCATTGCTTATTATCAGTCTCCTAACAACACTAGGTATTTAGATGACATTTTAGAATAAACTAAACAAAAAGATGAACACGATGCTGTAAGATGTTTTGCGACATTTGCAGCGACGCATGTCGCGTGACGTTTATATCTAGTGAGTACAAGGCTTAAGCTTCGTATAAACATTAAACGCTGAAATGATACCGTTGGGTGCGGAAGAAATATTATAATGTTGTTGTAATATGAGTTTTGGTACACGCTAATATCTAACCGATCTGGGTCTATACTCGTATGTATTGTATGTGTGTCTATTGTGCCAGAACAAAGGCAATATAGGTTTTAATTTTTGCTATACGAGATTATGTTTGGAGTATATTTACACACATATATATATACTTATATGTACCATATATTTATGTGTATGTGTGTGTGTGTATAGTGTGACAGATGAATACGTCCGTCACTCAAACGGCTAGGTGAAGTCAAACGCCTAGTTAAGCGGCGCGGCACAAGTTCAAAGTAAAACAAGGTTAGAAAACTTAAAAATCCCCGTCTCAAAAATGGATGAACCAATTGAAACAGCTAAGAATACTTTATATCAAGTCCTCTTTTAAATAAAAATAAATTATCAAAGTCGGTCCGATCCGTTTGAGAGCTACGATGATATATGTACATATGTACAGATACACAATAACACCCCCATTTTTGGTTCGGGGGTTAAAAATATAATATCTCGGGCACGCATAAACATGATTAATGTATGTAACCTTTTAAAACCTTATTAATATATTATATACGTTAATCAAGTTTTATTGCTCAACCCTCGGAACAGGATATAGCATAGGAAGACCAGCCAAAAGATGGACAGAAGAGCTCATACAAGTGGCAGGAAGACGGTGTATGCAGGCTGCTTCCAACTGGTCTTTTTGAAAATACACGGAGAAGGCCTATGTCTAGCAGTTGTGTGTGTGTGTCATGTGTGTGTGGCTTCTTGTGGCTGAGATGATACTGATGATGATAAATACCTATTACATAAAATTTTACCTAAAATTCAAAAGAACTTCGTATTAGTTAAAATAATATTATGAGTAAATTCTCAGAACTCGTCCCTCTATTTTGAATTTAATTAATGAATTAAACAAATTTACACGGATTTATCACGTAAAACATAACTACCTTCTCTTTTCAATCTGCGTGACATATATCAGAGTACTATTTGTCAAGAAAAAACCGGCAAAGCACGAGTTTGACTCGCACACCGAGGCTTCCGTGTTCCTATACGTGACACATGAATATAATCACTGACACCAGGGCCAGTTACTCCACAAAATGTGCTTTCTAAGAATATTTATAATTTCACATACTTTCTATACTTTTCTTAGGTTATAATATTTGCAGATTTACATCATAGTAAACACTACAATCTTGCCAATTTTGAGACATGTATCCTATTACTGTCCGAAATATACAGCTGTTTAAGTGTAGGACAGACAGACACCGTAGCCTCAAGCTTAAAAATATAGAGCTAGTCATTTTTTGTTACTTATCGTGTGTAATTTTTAGGGTTCCGTACCCAAAGCGTCAAAACGGGACCCTAATACTGAGACTCCGCTGTTTGCCCGTCCGTCCGTCAGTCACCAAAATGTATCTCATGAACCGCGATAGTTAGACAGTTGAAATTTTCACGATGTATTTCTGTTGCCGCTATAACAAAAAATACTAAAAAACAGAATAAAATAAATATTTAAGGGGGCTCCCATACAACTAACGTGATTTTTTGCTCGATATTGATAACGGCAACAGGTAGACGCTTGAAATACTCACTGAATATTGAGATATATTATTTAATTTAAAAATAAATAATTAAATTAAAATAATATTATTTTTTAAGGGGGCTCCCATAATAAACGTGATTGTTTTGCCGTTTTTATAGATAACAGTACGGAACCCTTCGTGCGCGAGTCCGACTCGCAATTGGTTTTATTTGATGCTAAGTGGCTGTCCGTTGTTACATTACCAAAGCATTTATCAAGGAATCTTACCTTGTCACTGATACGCTGATTCGATCTCTATTTCTAGAGATATATGATTCCCTACTGAACCCCAGCTTCCTCAGAATATATTTTGGCTATGATCCCATATCAAAAAGGTTAATTATCACAGTACCAGATTAATAATTTATCTTCATTCGCCAGTGATAATAAATCATTCAAATCTTGTACAAAGAGAGTGAAAGCTACTTCGTAGCGCTAAGGAACTTTGATGAGTGGTTAATGAAACTTTCTTCTAACTTTGTGCTTGGAGGCGTTGTTTCTCTTAAATATTATCTTTATAAATGTGTAGATACCTGTTTACTTCATATTTACAAAGCGAAATGGGTCTGTCCCTCAGGGTTCCATAGTAACTACGAGGAACCCTTATGTCCGTCTGTCTGTCTGTCCGTATGTCACAGTCATTTTACTCAGAGACTATAAAACAAAATTTGGCATGTAAATATGTTCTGTGTACCGCTACAAAATGCCATAGTCAAATTACCAAAAAAAAAAATAATTTTATAGTTTAAAAAACTGAAACAACCGCCTTCGAAGTACGTTATTCCGTTTACTTGTAATATAAGTAAGGATAATAATTAAACAAGGTGCTCAAGCGTTAAAGTAACTCTATTTTCTCCTTATACACATTGGATGAGAAGTAAGTAGGTTTTACTTTTCAAGCGCAATAAATCCCTCACGATTGTAAACTTTTTAAAGAGACCTCTCTTCACCCGCTCGTTTTTATTTCAAGAATGACATTTGTCACTGAATGTCAAATGCTTCGTCGTCACAGATTAGAAAATGTGCAGATGTTTATACGAAAAACCTCAACATTTGACACTTTTTCAAAGAAAAACGTGTCAGTGGAACTCTGCGATTCTATAATCTGACGCACTCACTCAGGAATACAATGAAAATATTTTTACATTTAGAGATTATTCAAAAAGTAATAAAGCAATGTTTCTAAAATAATTATGGGACCAACTTGGGAGCTTTCTCTATACATCAATTTAAGAGACATAAAAATTGGTTCACGAATGACGGAGTAATTCGTGTGCCTAAATAAAAAAATATATACGGTACGAATTGATAGCCCCCTCCTTTATCGAAGTAGTCGGTTAATAACATACATTCACAAACATTGTATTTAACCTACACACATGGAGTTTTGGCGGGAACGTCTAAGTAACGTGTTGTTGCTTTGTTTTATTTTCTTAAACTTGTGTTATTTTGAACATTAATGCTATAAAAATGGTGGTGTTTTATTCATTAAGTGTTCGATAAGGTGTGTGAGTGTGGGCAAGTGAAATAAAGCTGTAAAACGTGTAATTTTTCGTTGTCGGTAAAACTCCATAGAAGCTTCTAGTAAAGTCGCCACCACTTTACTGAAGCAGGACTCGACTTATAAAATTACTGTATACGTGATTTAGATTGTGACTAGAACATTTACAACTTGTTTTATTCAAGAAACTTGAAAAAATCCTAATACTTGACACTGGCAAATGCTTTAATGCGGGTCCAATACAAAAAAGAAGAAGAACCTACACACATAACTGACAGAATGTCAGAGCAACTGTCACATCGTGCAACTGACAGTGACGTCCCATGCAGCTGACTGACATTCGCAAATCAAATTTTAAACCTTTTCAACTTACAAATTCTAAAGTTTACAGTGACAAAAAAATAGTTAAGTAATAGAAAGAACTTTTACCTATAGTTTGTGAGACTACATAAAATAGGTCAAAAGTATAATAAAAGCCTGATTAAAACAATATCTTGTTTACCGTTCACAGCAAGTGACGTTAATTAACCGCTTCGAATGTCGACTGTACCGTTAATTACCGTGATAAATTATATAACAATACGCGTTAACAAGGCTTTTAATCGAATTCAGGATATTATAATTAAAGGTATGTTTGTTTCCATAATAATATGTGATTTTGTGTGTGATTGTAGTAGATAACTGATTGTGCAAAGCGATAGATTGAAATCTATGCTGTTTTCAGTAGGTAGAATCAATTTCGCCGCAAGGCAGGAGCTTCAAGTCCTTATTCCACCATCCCTCTCTCCTACATGACAAGCGTAAAGTCGGCGCATTACCATCTATTTCGCATTGAATGCCCAACATTAGTAAACAACGATTTCGGTTCAAATTTTTGATTGGAATTCTTTGCCGCCATCTCTGTTTCTGGAGAACTACAATCTTGAGATTTTCAATGCTAGAGTGAGTAGATATTTATAATCGACGTGTTTTATTCTCGGTCACATCGTCGCTTACCATCAGGCGATTTGGTGCTCAAACGTAGATCTATGTTGTATAAATAATTACAATTATGCCTTCGATTTCACCTGCGTTGTGAAGAGAAACTATGCTGATGATGATGATAAAATGTAGACTACGTCCGTCTTGTGGTGCTCAGCTATTTTTGCACCAAATTTCATAACAATCGGTTCAGCCGTTTGTTCGTAAAAAGGCAACAAACAGACAGAGACAGACAAACAGAGTTACTATCGCTTGTATAATATTAATTGGATAGAATATTGTTAACATTTGGAAAAATAAAATTTAATGATGTTAATGTTTATAAAACTATTCCACCTACAATTGATTTTCTTCGTGTAATCTAAGTCTACAAGACTTTAAAATTAAGAAAATTTTAAGATTTCATTTTGCGCCAGATGTACCCGAGGGACTTGTCCCACCACCGACTACAATGTCATTAGCTATCGACTATATTTTCTCTCAATAAATGTACACTAGAAGTAGAACCTTTGTCAATACAAGTGATAAGTACGTGTTGTGAGTGACATGTCACACTGCACTACACTTCACCACACTAATTTGTCGTGAAAAGTGACAAAAACCGCAAAACAAAAACAAAGTGACAAGAACCGCATTTTATGAAACGCTCAAAACTTATCGCATAATATATACATATATAGATGTTTTTTTTGTCGAAAGTTAATTAATTCAATCGTTCGCAATCACTCGCTCGCTGACGCAGCGAGTGCTTTCAGCCATTCGAATTTTAATTTTAGAAACAAAAAATCTGTCATCAATGCCGACTTGGTCAGAAAACTTGCTAAAAGACTGTCGCTTGGTAAATGCACGATAAGGTTCCTACAAGCGAGCGGTGCGAGCAAGGTACGAGCAATCTCCCATCTCACTTGCACGTTCGCTTTTCTCGAGTTTTGCCGCTCAGCGACAACACTCTCTGAACTAAACACTCACTAATCCATGCTCGCCTACCCTTTCTTGTTTCAGTATAGTTTTGCTTCTCTTCGTAGTGGAGGGGCAAGTGGTTAAAGACAGAACTTGAGTCAAGTTTTAATATTCCTCAGGTAACACGATCCCAACGAAATTTCGTAACACCGAACCTAATTGCAAATATTCTTTGCCTTTTAACTTTTAACCTTTAGAGGCGGTAAATAAAGAATTTTCATTTAAAATTCAACGGAGAAACAAATCTCAGCAAAATGAGGTGATAAAACAGCCTGCGTTTGTGTTGGCTTTATGCTTATCACGTCGAGGGAATTTTTAATTTTATACACGGTGATTTGAAATTATGAGAGGGATTATAAAGCTTTTGCATGGGCCGCTTGGTTTTTGAAGCACCCTTGGTGTTTTGTGAATTACGGACCGCGAGATGAAACGGGAGTTTTCTTATGTTTTTAATAACACAGTTTTTGAAGGTTTAAAAATGAAAAACATGAGTAATTTATTTTTGACGTGACAACGTCTAATAGCGATGAACGCTGGCTGCACGCACGAAAAAGTAGGATTCATTGTCCCGTTACGCTCATTGTAACGTTTGCATTTCATCAATGTTTTGTTATGACGTTGTCACGTTAAACTATCGTCCGTAAACTGACTTTACAGACAACCAATGTTTCTGGGAATATTGACTGTAATTATTTAAAGTTCAGGTGAGCTAGTGGTCAATCGTAGATCTTGCGTAAAAAATGTTTGAAAATGTGAAACAACAGACTTCAAAGAGCACATAATAATTATATAACTGGTTTAAAGCTCAATATTAAACTGAAACAAAGTATAATAAAGTATTCCGATTCAAATGTAAAAAAAAGTAATTGAAAAACTACTTTAAAAACTTTACATCTGGCGTAGGTACGTACAAAATAATAATAATTAATTTTAAGTTTTTATAATGTTTTTATAGTTTTTTTATCGAAGTATTGGAAGAACTTAAATTTAAGATAAATAAATTCAAATTGCTTATTGGCCTTATAACAAAATCGCTAAAATAGGCAAGTTGTAAATATGAGAATAATAATTAGAGTAAAAAAACTGAAAAAAACCTACTTCAAAATACGCAATTTGTTGACATGGATGACACATTTGTTGACATGGATGACACATTTGTTGACATGGATGACACATTTGTTGACATGGATGACACATTTTTCCAGTTATTTTGTTATAAAAACCAAAGTACTGAACCGATCTTGATAAAATTTACATGACCACCTCTGAACTAGACACAGGAACTAGAACTACCAAACAAATAATTATAGTTTACAAAACTGAAGCAACCGACTTCTCATGGATGCCATTGTCAGAACTGGACCAAATTGAAATGGGACCACACACACCAGTCGAAAGTTATGAGGTAACAAACATTAAAAAAAAAACATTAAAAAATACAGTCGAATTAATAACCTCTTCCTTTTTGGAAGTCGGTTGAAAAGAATCATCAAAATCAATTCGTAATTGGCGAAATAATCGCTGAACAAATATACAATTGATTACAAATAAATAATATCCTCTTTTTTGGAAGTTCGTTAAAAATAAGATTTTTAATAATAATCTCTTTTTCTAAGTTAGGTACGTCATAAATTTGGCCATATCTTATATCTATGCCTGGCAGGCATCGCATGCCTGCTAAGATGGCTGCAATATTGTACATTGAAGATAGTTTGTGTGTTTTGAAATCGTGTGTTATTTATTTTCACTGTAACTATTTCACAAATTTGGAGGAATAAAGACGACTTTATACCCTTGACTAAAATATAGGGATGTATTTTGTAGGTATGGAGTTAAATATAATATATATACATACAAATACATATATTCTGTTTAGAATTAGAGATCGACAAACACGAAAACCAAAGCTCTAACAGCGACGAAGACGGCAAAGATTTAAAAGAATCTTTCGTTCATTTATTTAAACAATTCTTGCGAATGTTTAAGAAAATTCAAATTTTACGAAGTTTTCATTTATCTTTAGTTATGTACAAAAGCCTACTTAAAGATGTACATTGAATTAGTTCTTTATTTAATATAACTTTCTGTAGCGGCCACTAGCGTAGCGATTATGCCGATTCGGCGATTTTGGTTCAGCGCCCGCCAGACGCCATGCCAGTTGCCCCACGCCCGCTATTCGGTTAAGCCTCGATGACACTGGGCTAGTTTACAAGCTACAAGCCAGCGAGTTCGCGAGCAGCTTGTAAACTCGCTCTGTGTCATTGAGCTTTTTTACAATCTGCTTTTGATTGTGTCATCGACACTCGCTATTCGCTCATTCGCTAGCTTTTAAACTCGCCGACTAGTAGGATTTAGTATATTGTTAAAATTGATAAATAATAATTAATTAATCGAGAACAATATCGTTTATTCGAAACATCCCAGATAGGTGAACACAGCGCTATATGAATAGGTGCCCCTCAGGCACATAAGTAAATTTCCAGCACATAGGTGCCATACCCGTACATTGGTGACCCTTTCATTTTTTTTAATTTCTTTTCGCCGTACACTTTAGATATAAATTCAGTCCGTATTAAGTTAGTATAATTATAGATAAAAAAAACTGGGGGAAAAAACAGACTTCAAAATACACAATTTCTTTACTTGTACATTTTTTTTTTGTATTATTTTATTACAAAAAGCAAGGTACTGACCCAATTTTTATAAAATGTATATGGGACCACCTCTGAGGTATTACCTTCCAAACAAAAAAAAAACAAAACAATTCATAATTGGAGGAATAATCGCTGAACAATCATACAAAAAATGTATACTCCTTCTTTTTGGAAGTCGGTTAAAAATAACAGAATTGTACTTACATAGTTGTATTTTAAATCAGGATGCATGTAGTCCACACCTGCGGAAAAAATAGAGTAGTTAAGACAGTAGTAAAATGGGGTGCCTGGGCGACCGAGCTCCACTCGAATTTTTTATGACTGAAAATATAAGCAAACCCGGATTCACTAAAATGAAACCTAGAAAGATCGATTTATCGTCCCCTAATCTACCTACAAACCAAATTTCATTAAAATCGTTGGAGCTGTTTCCGAGATTCAGATTATATAGCATACATATTTACAAGAATTGCTCGTACATATTACGCTACGCCATTACTTACCATCATCCATAATCGCCGTGGTAACATTGACTCCAGTATACCCCTGCGCCCAGGCAGCTTCCACGTTCAGATCCAGTTTCGGTTTCCCCCCATTCTGGCCCGTGTTCTTGAGGTACCATTGTAGGGGGAAGTAGGGATCCCGCGGCTCAGAGGGGCTCTGAATGATCTCTGGGAGACGGAGGGGGGCGAAGCCGCGCTTTACCCGCTTGAAGCCGGTTTGTTGGACAGCTGTGTGGACCTGCGGGTGGAAAAACAATAAACTTAGATTAAAGTTTACATTTCACAAACGGGCTCCCTAACTTGAACAAGTATATGTGGCAAAAGAAAAACAAAATATCCAACTGCATAAGAACGACTTTTACGCTATCAATAACTATAAATACCACAATTTGAATAAATTGATTGCCAATTTATTATTCCTAATTAAATTTAAACTTAAGACGTATATATTTTTGGAAAATGAAATGTATATTTAATTGTGCAAAACTGTGTACAATTTGATGTTAGGTATAAGAAACCAGTACTCATTAACAGTTTTGCCCTTACGGGCATACAATTCTTACAACAATAATAACTCGCAAAACAACTCAACAAACAATAACAACAAAAATATTAACTCGTAATTTTCTTCATTTTGATAACATACTCGATAAGCTTGGTTAATGTTTTTTTTTATTAACGACTTACAATTTAGCGCCTTAAATCCATTTTGTTTTTTTATTAAAACGTTTATTATTACTTGGGTTTTTGAGCCGAATCTAACAATATCGTAGTTGTCAAAATCCATGTAGCCATTTCAAAGATACAAAATAATAAAGAAATTTACAAACATTCAAGATACGAAAAACATAAACCATCCTTGGCAGTCGCGTAATAAAAATAGTTTTCACATATCTACGCTATTAAAAAAAACTATTAAACGATATCCTACTAGAGGAAGTAGATATGAGAAAAAATCATCCCCACTTTACGTATAAGGTACTAATTTCTTTCTAAGATATTTCTTTGTAAACTTTTTGCGAGGTTATGTATATATACTTATACCATATTGCAGCTGTCTAGTACTGAGTCTTTGAGCAAACCCTCAGTCGGACAGACAGACGGACATGGTGAAACTATAAGGGTTCCTTGCTATCTATAGGTAAATCTTTAAGAATGCTAGGCACAAACCATCGCTTATATTAAACTAAATGTGTGTGTGTGTAAAACAGTGTGCTAAATTAGTAGAATTTAGCACACTGCATAGCAAAATAGGACCACATCAAAATTTACTCGTATATGTAAGAAACTCCATTAAATTCAGTGAACCAAAATACAATCTTGTTACGAGTTTGATTAGATTCCGTACATTTTCTTCGCCTACTTTATTTTCTGGTTATATTAGAAGCTAGTACATAATCTAATCTAACTATTACGAAAGTAAAAGTAAATCCAGAACCGACAGTTACAAAATTCGGTATAGAAGTTGATACTTTTGTTGTTGTTGTTTTTTTTTTTATCTTGGAATTGGCAAGGCTAGATTGAATAAGCATCTTCTAGATCGAGCTCTATCTGCAGCCACACCATCGCTTAAGGTGGTCCTAACGCACACAGCTGTCTCTCGCACATCACCATTTTTAAACATGTAAAATCTAAGAAATATAAAAAAAAAACTGATACCCCTTGGAATAGTGAAAAAACACATTTTCTTACTCACTAAATATACCAAATAAAACCTTTTTTAAAATATTTCTCCTATCTAAATAAACAAATTCATTTATCACTTTTCTAATATCCTCCAATGATTTTATATTTTTTAAAATGCTGTGATGCGCGAGAGAGATAGCTGCACGCGTTGAGCCAATTCTTAACCACAGGCGAGTTGATGGTCAATCATAGATCAATTCAATTCAATTCAATTCATTTATTAAAATAGGTACCTAAATGTACACTTATGAATGTCAGATTATAAAGATAATTACAAGATACAATCAAAATGTAAATAGCATCAGTGTATACACAAATCGTCATCTCACATACATATTTTTTTACCTATCTAGATAAAATGATTTCTCGCCCGCGAGTAAACCCGCAGGATGAGGCAATATTATATATAGCACTCATATTTCCTATTTCTTCATAAACACAAGTAACATCAAAGACTTTCTTTGACATGAAAGTATTAAAATGATTCGTTACCTGGATAATCTACATAGGTTAATCTTAATATCATGGAGTGGTAGACATTCTTATTTTCATGAAAATATAATGAAATTCACTTGACTTTTATCTAGGAAAGATTCATCATTTATTCAAAAATACGTACTCAGCGATATCAATCCACATTCTAAATGCGTATTACTCAGGAGTGGAATTCTTTGCCGCCATCTCTGTTTCCAGAGACCTACAATTTTGGAATTTTCGAGGCTAGCGTGAATAGATTCTAGATCGACGAGCTCCATCCTCGGCCACACCGTCACTTAACATCAGGCGAGTTAAATTGGTGATCAGTCGTAGCGTAGATCTATCTTGCATAAAAAAAACTCTCTTCTCGCTAATCACAGCCTGTGGGACAAGTGCCTAGGAGTGTTTTCGCGCCGCCGAGCCATCATCATAAATCAGATTTTTAATCGGTGCTACAATAAATTACAGATGTCACCAGCTGAGGCGACGCGACATCGAGGATTACAGCTGATGGATGCGGCTCTTGACCTTCGCACGATCTGGTCGGGGCTATCGACGGCATTCATAACTGATCCTTGATAAATACGCGTATCAACCAATTCAGACTGAATCGAACCACAATCATACTAGACGACGCATGCGACTCCATTATAAATGAAATCCTCATTTTTATTGTAAAGATCTCAGGATTTTTTAAAAACACGTGATTGTGATTACGTGATTATATCGAAAATTTGTGAAAGCAGACCGAAAGGTTCTGGCGCTGTCTTTCTTTTTTTGCAGAGTTTTTTTTTCCAAACATCACATTGGATGAAACAACAAGCTTTATAGCCTTTTTAAACGCGCGTGCATAAATTTACTATAGCGCGTAATTTGACGCGCCGGGAAGGGCCTTCTTATCGCTACTGCAATCTTTAAAATAATAATAAAATGATACAATGGTCAATGAAGTTACAAGATGATTTGGTAACTTCGGTGTAGGGATGGACGGATCTAGAACAGATCTGACATTAAGTCGGAAATGAGCAAGTTCTAAAAAGTGGACATTTTTAGGGTTCCGTATCCAAAGGGTAAAAACGGGACCCTATTACTGAGACTCCGCTGTCTGTCCGTCCGTCTGTCACCAGGCTGAATCTCATGAACCGTGATAGTTAGACAGTTGAAATTTTCACAGATGATGTATTTCTATTGCCGCTATAACAACAAATACTAAAAACAGAATAAAATAAATATTTAAGGGGGCTCCCATACAACAAACGTAATTTTTATGCTCGATATTGATAACGGCAACAGGTAGACTCTTGAAATATTCACTGAATATTGAGTTATATTATTCACTTTAAAAATAAAAAATAAATTAAAATAAAATTAATATTTAGGGGGGGCTCCCATACAACAGACAGGTTTTTTTGCCGTTTTATAGATAATGGCACTTGGCCGGTTTTTTATTAATGGCTCCTAAGTATCTACAACAAAAGAAAAAACAGGTTATTTAGTAATAAAATATGAATAAAATATAACTATCTGTCAGCAGATTTGTTTCCTACAACTCATAATCTGGGTGTCTTCAAACGCAGAGTGAATACCTGTGTATATTCTGGGCAAGCGTGCTCCACCTTAGACTTAATCTTCGCTCTAGTGTGACAAAGTCAAACGCAAGCCCATTTAAAGTAAAAAATCTCAGATCTCAGAATGCAGAAAATACTAAAAAAAAACCTATAGATATTTATCCCTGCATTCACCTGTATATCATATTTATCTCTGCACTAACCTTTACAGTGCAAGGTGACGAAGGTATTATATTTGCACTTCGCTAGAATTTTCTCACACAGACATTCAATCCCTTCTTTTATAAAATGCTTCCCTTCCAGTTATTCCTTTGAGAGGATATTTCAAGATCGAATAATGGTGTGGGTGTTGTCTATTTCTGTTGTTTACTTTAGAAATAGATTTAGAACAATCGTGACGATGTAACGTTCGATGTATTTTTACCCGACTGTGTAAGAACGAGGGTTATGTTTTTCGAGTGTATGTATGTATGTTTCAATATGAGCGGCTACAACCTAAAACGATTGACCGATTTTGATGTGCGAGGTATTGTTCGATTTGTCTTCAGTCCTTGAGTGTTATAGGCTATATTTTTTTTATAGATAATAAAAAAACATCTTTCACGAAACTAAAAAAAAAACACGTTTTTTACGTAACCTCCAACGAACTATTTAACCGATTTCCAAAAAAAGGAGGTTATCATTTCGACATGTATGTTTGTAATATTGTCAGAATTGCACAATATGCTTCTTTCCACTAATAACAAATTGCTTCCTTTATAGTTTCTAATTATAAATGAAGAGACGTAGATAAGAAAAAATAAAACGGGACAAGTGCTAGTCAAACTCGCCCACCGAGGGTTCCGTACAAACTAGTAGATAAAAAGGGGAAATCATATATTTTTTTATATTTTCCTTCATAAACCGAAAAATATACATCGTAAAAATATTTAACCCCCTGTTTTAGCTTATGCTAATGAAGCTTTTTCATATAATAATAATAATAATAATCTTTTATTTCAGACCATATTCAGTCCATATAAACACACATGGAAAAATATTTATCAGTTCATAATAATCAATCAACAATATAGTAATAATCAAAATTTGAATAGAATATAATAAAAGCACAAGCAAAAAAGTCAAATAAAATACAAACAGTTAATCTAAATAAATATAAAATAATAGCGCTGGATAATTCAATTTATAAAATTGTTCAATTAAAAATGTCAAAAAAAAAAAAAAAAAATGTCAGGAAAAATTATAATAATGTTTGGTATGTCACAAAAAATCATAATAATTGATTTCAATTAAAATATCAAATAGTAATAAGTTTGAGTCAGTTTCTGTCAACATGTCGCCGTGCAGCCCGGCACATAATGGGACAGTCGACCCGACCTGCTACCACACGTAAAATGCTATTGTTGCTGTCCCGAACACGGCGTAGCATTGAGGCGGCTCGTTTACGCATTATGGCATAAAAATCATCCACACGAGCATCGGAAAACATACCAGATGCACTGCAACGCCAAGGTAGCCTCAATAGCATCCTAAATGCGTTGTTATACTGCACCCGCAAGGCGTTGACTGTTTTACTCGAATAATTGACCCACAGACTACACGTGTAAAAAGACTGGCAGTAAGCCTTAAAAAGAGCGACTTTCACAGCTACAGTACTGCGAGCAAATCTCCGGGCCAACATATTGCTTCTAACAGCCAACGCCCTGCGTTCCCTCTCAATGTCATCGTCATCTTTAAGGTCCTCCGAAACCCAGTGACCAAGGTACTTAAATATGATACGGTTACAGAACTTTAAAATTTGGACCTTTATTTCTTGCATAAAAGCACTATTATTTTTTGTGATTAAATAAAAAATATCTAGTTTTCGGATTTTTTCCTATATGTGTACTATAACACAATGCTTCTTGCCAAACTTCATAGTTCTAGGTCAACGGGAAGTATCCCATAGGTTTTGATTCCCTTGTGAGTGTCGAAATGTGCGTTTTTTACGACATATTCGGCTGTAACTTTTTTTACGAAATCTGAGAAATTTTATTTTATTTCTACAGCAAGATACTATAGATCTGCGTATATGGTTTTAATTTCAACTCGATACCTTCACGCGTTCCCAAGATAAAGGACCCGGACGGACAGACAGACAGACAGACGGACAGACGGACAACAAAGTGATCCTATAAGGGTTCCGTTTTTTCCTTTTGAGGTACGGAACCCTAAAAACAGTCTAATTCTCATAAAAGTTAAAGATTATTAATATTTTTAGAAAATAAATTCGTAAAAAATAGGCATTAAGTCATATGATAGCGAACATGGCACTTAAGAAAGTGTTACGTCACGCCACGTAATTTGTTGTTGACGTTTTCCTACAACAGAGCAGGTTACTATGGTTACTCCGTATTGCTTTGAAACTTGACACAGATGTAAACAGTTTGATTTCGCAAACTGTGACGTCATTCAAGAAGCCATATTATGACACTATTCATCGTTTTTAAGGGAAATCTAAATTGTTTTTTTTAAATACAAAATACTTAATGTACATATTACTTTTTCTTTAAAATATAGTTTTTTTTGGATAAAATAGATACTAAAGTATATAATTAACCAAGTTTTAAAATTTAGGCAACTAGCCTATTTTTGTATTTATGTCAGTCTATACCAGCTTCTAAACATATGTATGTGCCAAAATTCATAAGTGTAGGTATGTATGTTTGTATATTTGTAGGTTTGTATGTTTGTCCACGCATTACGCAGAAACTAGGAGTCGTATTTCTTAAATTCAGACACTGCCTTGCAGTTGTGATGAACGAAGTGAGTGTTCAAAAGCCCATATCTTGAAAACTACTAAACCGATTTTGATAAAACTTACAGTGACTCCTAAGTCGAAAGATACTTTATTCAATATTTTTGATTAAAAGAATAAAAGAATTTTTGAAATACGACTTCTAATGCTTTCTAATGCTTTCTTCGTAATGCGTGGACAAACATACATACACTTATGAAATTTGGCACACATGTTTAGAAGCTGGTATAGACTAACATATACAAAAATTGTGCAATTCTGACAATATTACAAACATACAGGTCTAATTCATAACCTCCTTTTTTTAAGTCTGTTAAAAATGAATAAATAAAAGTCCTCAAAAGTAGTTTACGTACCTACAGACGCACAGTTTTGATTTTCTTCTTGTTATTTCTCTCTTTTCAGATTAAAGTCGTTTTTTTTTTTTAATTACTTTTATTTAATAAACAATTGATATTACTAGAATTATTCTAAACAATGCGTATTTATAATCTTTTACGGCGTTTTTACGCATACTTTCTCACAAAAAAACTTACACCCAACAGCGTGCCAAGCGTAACAAAATAGTAAGTTTGACTGCAAAAACCTCTTTTCTACGGTTTGGTATTTTATTTTTCTTTTATAGCCATTCATCATGTTCTAAATCGCGAGAATTTTTTCGCATAAACATATTTGCTCGATAATACGATAATTATGGTCTATGGGACTAGGTTACAATTACCTGTTTATATTGTCAAGTCCACAGAATTCGAGGCCCTATATACATAGGGCCACGCAATTGTAAATAGGGCCACGAATATATATCATAAATCTGTTTCAAATAGTATATACGTAATAATATGTATAATACATGCATATGTAAAATAGTACCTCTATGGTTTGAAACTACTACTGATCTCAAGACTGTTTAATTCAGTACATTACTTCCACAGCGTAATTACGTAACTCTTTTTTAATCTTATAAGTTTAAGAAATTCCACAAGAAGGTTAGAGTTGTAGCCACATAATTCAAAAATCGTTGGTTGTAATGTAGCACAAAAGCTATTTGCTGTAGAATTCAGTGTATTGAAGCATTTGTGTCCATTTTTTTTTTTTTTTTTTTGTAAAAAGCCTTGTAAGTAAGTAATTCTCCCAAAATAAATAAAAAATAGGCAAAATATTGACAAGCAATAAGATCATGTTAACAGCCACACTTGGCAATAACAGTCCAATGCGAGACAGACCTGTCCATTTTAATGTTCAAAATTCTACATCGTAAATATTTTTTTAAATAAGCATAAGGCCAAATGGTCTTTTGCGTTCTTGGCCATTCGATCGATCCCGTAAACACTCTCCATCGTAGACCGCAACGGTCACTTAACATCAGGCGAGTTAGCGGTCAATTGAATAAAAAAATGTGCACGCTGTTTTCTCACCAGGCGGCAGGCCTAAGATGCGCGCAGCGATAAAATTTTCTCTAATATATTTATCGTTGTGAGAGCGTAACAAGACTACTAAGGAGACATATATACTTATAGATGTCTCCTTTTCACTCGACAAAAAGGATCGAATTTTTTTTCTCGTGACACGCATCTGAGGGATCTGATTTAGGATGGTCCTCATTAGGCGCTGTTGTGTTGTCTTTAGGTGGTGTTGTATATGGATGTGTAGGCTGTGGTCATACTCACTAGAGGATGCTGCTTGAGCAGGCGCGTGTGTGAGATAGAGCGGCGCGAACGCGCGTGCGGCAGGCCGCGGTGGGCGAAATGCCATTCTGTGTCAGAGCCCAGCACCTGAGGGAGAAATACATTGTTGACATGAGTTATATAAATCTACTTTTAACGAATTAATCGCGTATGTTTTCCATAATTTTAAGACATGACGCTTCGAACACTTTACAGCGTCTGTAGTCACGGAAAGATTACTTGATAGTTGTCTTTTTTATTATGTAAAATGTGAATTACTGTCTGCTATTTTTATTGCAAAACGTTCCCTATGCACCCAGAAATTTCCTTCTGCACGCACAAGTCTCTCACAGTGTCAATAGGTCTCGTAGATCAGCTGGAGCTGGGATTTTATTAATTTGTTGACCGGGTCCCATGCAGCTGACTAACCATCTTCCGTATTCAAATATTAAAAGTTGTGAAATGTCAGTATAAGTAACAATTACGAAAATCTAAAGCGCCATACATACCAAGACCGACTCGCCGACACAACCCGGCAACCTATATGGCAAAGGTAGGTCGCGAACTTTGCGACATAATGTCGGTGGGTCGGCGGGTTTGGTGTGTATTGCACTATGGAATTCATTAGATTAGTAAACTCATGAAGTGGAGGCTAGGTTAGAATTTACTTAAGATACGTATGGCACGTTGTAGAAAAGTTGATTTATCCAGGCTTTCTCTCAATTTATTTTTTTTGTTTTGTTTAAATTTACCGTTCCAAAGACACCTGGGTCCGTAACCATTCGTCATTTTAAACATAAATATTATGTATTATTGTTACGGAAAGAATAATTACTTATAAGTTATTGCTATACTAGCTGCACTACGCGGTGTCACCCGCATAATGATGAAAAACGGTGATGGTGATGGTAATGATGATAAAATATAGTATATGTCCTTTCCCAGACCCTTAAGAATATTTTTGCCAAATTTCGATTACGATAACGATTGGTTCAGCCGTGAAGAGGTAACAAACAGACAGACAGACGACAGACAGAGTTACTTTCGCTTTTATAATATTATTTAGGATTGTTTGTTTGTATGTATACCACAATAAAGAGTTTATCTATCTATCTATCTGTACCAGGAGCAGACCAGCGACCCGCGAGCAGCACCCGATCACGAGTATGAAGCATGTCACATCGCCCTCCTCAACCCTGTATTACGAAGGGCGACCCGCCACACTATAATATCGTTTTACCGTCATTGCCAGCAACGTGCCTATTATTACAGAATATTTTTATGTAAGTATTTTTTGTAGAAAAAGAAAAAACGTGCACGTTTCACAAAGTCAGCTAATTGACCTTCCAAACATTGCTTTATCGCACGGAAACTAAATAGCCAGGCAGTTCTTTGTTAAAAAAGAAAATTCTGAAGTATGAAATAAGCAGAGACATATTAGGAAACATTTAATGTTACAAAAAAGTTAAATTGGGCAAATCTGAATTTCCGGGTATACTTATGTGTAAATTACCTATACTAAATTATCCAGTAACAAATTCAAAGTTACCCGGAAAATCAACGTTACGCAAAGAGCGTGTATTTACTCGGCTTGTTCATGACGAGCTTTTATTCAGACTTACGTAAATATAAGTAAAAAAAAAACAGACAAGTGCGAGCCGGACTCGCGCACGAAGGGTTCCGTACTATTATCTATAAAAACGGCAAAATAAATCACGTTTGTTGTATGATAGCCCCCTTAAATATTAACTTTATTTTAATTTAACTATTTATTTATAAAGTGGATAGTAAAACTCAATATTCTGTAAATATTTCAAGCGTCGTCTACCTGTTGCCGTTATCAATATCGAGCAAAAACGAGCAAAAAAATCACGTTTGTTGTATGGGAGGCTCCTTAAATATTTATTTTATTATATATTTTAGTATTTGTTATTATAGCGGCAACAGATATACATGATCTGTGAAAATTTCAACTGTTTAACTATCACGGTTCATGAGATACAGCCTGGTAGCAGACGGACAGACAGACAAACAGCGGAGTCTTAGTAATAGGGTCCCGTTTTAACCTTAGGGTACGGAACCCTAAAAACACACTTATGCCAGTCAGATGGTGTTACTTAATTATATGAACATAGGTTATGTAATGCATAAGGCTTGACGCTGAAAATTAGTCACACTCTAAGTCTAACTTGCAATGTAGATTTTAACGCGTTGCATTGACATTGGTCACGAAATAATGTCGTCGAAAACGTGCTCGACACGTGCCGCTGTTGTCGAGAGAGAGAGAGAGAGAGCTATTGTAGTCGCGGCGTGACGTATGTTGTCATAACAGAGTGCGCACTAGCGATCCGTAGCTATAGAGGTGACCATGCATTACAACTACACATGTAGCGAATATAAACCTAATGACAGCTACAATTGCACAGCGTCAGCGTGAGTGTTTTTTTTCTGTGGTCTATGACAGTCATGTCATAGACCACAGAAAAAAAATCCGATTTTTTTAAATATTTTTGTTAACTCAACTCAATTCAAGTCTTAACTCAACCATTAACTCAATTCAATCCTTAGCTCTCGTCTCGTCTGATCGACGCAACACGTGACCAGAATGCTGGCCTCTACTTTGCTCAAAGAGTAAGTATCGCTATACAACGAGGTAATGGGGCCAGCATCCTGGGAACAATTCCCGCTGCTAACGGTCTTTTAGTGTAGTTTTATTTTTATTCATGTGTGTGTGTAAATATCATATATTTAAATTCCTGTTGATGTTACGTTTTTAAGTGTATCCTTAACTCAACTTAAATTTTAGCCCAAATCCTAACTCAGTTTAATTTATAACGGGATCAACGATACTTTTGACGGTCGAACTAACTCTTAACCAACTTGCAACATACATATCCTACTATGAGCACAATTATCCATACTCAGAAAAGACAAAACTTGCGACAAGGAAATTGATTAAAAAATTATACGTAAAGCTGTATATTTAGGTATATTGTACATCAACTAGTATACTCTTCACGTAAATCTTAGCCAACGTACGCAGCCGTAACCTTTACAGCCATTTTGCAATAAAATAAACTGGCTGTAACATCGTACCTACGTTTCAACGGCTTTTCTGACTTAACCTGCGATTGCTGAGATAATGTTCAAATATATTGTTATTGTCTTGGTGTTAGCTACGTTTCCTTACCAACTTGACTTTACAGGCTAACTGGTTAAACACTAGCAATATTCAAGGAAATATTAATTAGTGCTCATATGAAACGGATAAGGAAATAAAATTGAAACAAATTTTATGAAAACCAAGAATAAAAAAGTGGTTAAAGTTTTACCCAAGATTCCAAAATGTATGGACGCCGCGCACTCTCTCGCACCGAGCGAGCGTAAGTCATATAACTACTTACGCAATACTGGAAACCTTTTTTGTCGATGACTAAGCTTTTATTTTCTACCAAAAAGCTACACAACGCCCTGGGGCTCAATTTTTGAACCGTTCAAATTTAATCGCATACGGATATGACTTTGTTTCGTACGATATTCAATAATTAGTTTGCAATCATTCACATCACTCGCTAATGTAATGAATGGTCTCCACCATTCGAATGGAATTAACAAGAAATTATACAAAAAAAAAATGATTATCGGAAGTAAAGCAAATTTTCATGTGAAATCCTTTCGAGCGATTCTAAAATCGCACTCTTGAATTGATTCTATTAAAGGAGAAGAAGGATTTTTTTTAAATGGCCAGGATAATTTTGGAACCCCCAAACTCCCCCCGCCCCGCCTCCCCACCCGCCTATGGTCTTGGTTATAGATATATAAAATGTCCAATCAATTGAAATACTATTATTCTACTTTAAACTAATTAAAAGAAATAATAATAATACAAAAAGATGGCATATGGGTCTATTTTGTAAACTCTGTTGTATGGGAATTATGACATCAGATGAAAGGTGGCGGTGGCGCGGTAAAATTCAAATTTTCGATGCGTTCGTTCCAGAATAAATACGTTTGTCATCATACAAAGTATTTTAATAAATTAATTAAATATTGAAGGTACTTACATTAAATCTATATTGTGACAAAACATATATATAAAAACATTATGTTTAAGAATTTAAATTAGTGGTCCACCTAGGTCCTGGACCCAGCTCAGCTCAGGGGGGGGGGGGGGGGTCATGACCCCCATGACCCTGGACCCCCCCTGGATCCGCCCTTGGTCGAGAAACATCCCCCCTTAGTTCCACTTCATATAACTTGCACAGTCGAGCGAGCACTCGGGGCGCTTTACCAACTTGTGCGAACGTACCCGGCTAATGGATATGTGAGTATCAACTGCATTCCAGGGACGAAAGACCCTGGAGCGGGGACATGATCATACACACTAATAGTTTTAGAAACATCGCAGGTTCTATATGTCGCAAATCGGCCGTCTCTCTCAATTTGCGACCTCCTTTGGTACTGGTATCAAGTTTTTCTGAATTTTTGAATGCATTATTTTATCGCCAGCTCGTTTGGTGATATAAAGTTGCGATTAATAAATTAAAATTCAAATAGTTTATTATAGAATGAGTCCATTTTGCGATGGAGCACATAATCATTATAATTTAAAAAACTGAAGCAACCGACTCCTCATGGATGCCATTGTCAGAACTGGACCAAATAAAAATGGGACCACACGTAAATTTAATTAAGTAAATAATTTAGGTTCTATTTTTATCATCACATTGTGTATTTTTTGTGTTTTTTTAACTATCGTGTGTAACTGAACTCGATTGGCATTGGTCCGAGGCAGATGGCATATTATAATTGTTATTTATAAGAGATAGGTCTGTATCCAGCATTGGCATAGAGCAGGCTGTGGATGATGATAATGGTGATGATGATGATGAAAGAAAATATATTTTACTAAAATCCTCACCTCCTTATGAACATCTGCTGAAGTTTAAAAAGTTATTTGCTTACAAAACTTCTACAATCTTGGAATTTTCAAGACTAAAGTGAATATATATCTTCTAGATCGACAAGCTCCATCCTCGGCCACACCGTCGCTTAAGATCAGTTGAGGTAGCGATCAATCGTAGATCTATCTTGCGTAAAAAAATAATGTTATTTACAACACAACAAAAATAAACTCTCATTCAATTACTACACACTGCTCTAGTGCACTCGGCAATTTAAGTTATTTAAACTGAACTTAGTAGAAAACACCATTAGAAAATTAATGGAGAGGAGGGTGGAAAAGGGGAAAAACTAAGCCACCGCACCTTCTATTACGTGCCTGAATCAACTTAACCCACAACTCTCTAGTTACAGTATTATATAAACACAATTCTACTTACTTACTACCCTCATAAGTATAGAAACCACAAATTCAGTTAAATAACTAGATGTTATGTTAGGTATCTCAGAATACCGCAATGGCCTTAAATTGATCTTCCTTTCTGAACAGAGGTCGATTTATGACTTTATTGAGTTACTTATTGAGATCAGATTTGCGTGGAAATTACCAAGACCTTAAGATATTGGGTAAACCAATAATTCGAGACGTTAGAGGTTACTTTAACAGAAAATCGTGTAGTAACAATATCAAGGGAACAAACAAGTTAGGTCTATATAAATGCCTTGTTATTGCGAGCCTAAAAAACCGACCAAGTGCGAGTCGGACTCGCGCACGAAGGGTTCCGTACCATTATCTATAAAAAACGGCAAAAAATCACGTTTGTTGTATGTTTATTCTGTTTTTTAGTATTTGTTGTTATAGCGGCAACAGAAATACATCATCTGTGAAAAGTTTAACTGTCTAACTATTACGGTTCATGAGATACAGCCTGGTTACAGACGGACGGACGGACAGACAGTGAGTCTTAGTAATAGGGTCCCGTTTTACCCTTTTGGTACAGAACCCTAAAAACTGACTGTAGCAAAAGCATGTTGGAAGACTTCGAAAGCTTTTTGTATAAAAGCTCTTGCTTGTTAAAATAAATGTCGAGCGTATTACGCATGTAAAGAAGGAAAAAGAAAAATCTATAATGAAACATGCTACGTACTTACGGAAAAACAACACTGGAGATGTTTTCTAAGGTTCTTGCGATTGTAACTCATTAAAATTGAACTATTTTTAACGGATTTACCACGTATATTTACGCATAACTGCAAATTCAACTTTTTACAAACTCAAAATTTTAGGAATTCAACTTTCTGTTATTTCTCAGTTTAATGGTATTATCAATTACATAATAACTAAAAGAATTTAACGTCACAACCTAAAACGAGGTATGTCGCCAGCCTAAACGTGCCTATTAGGCTGGCGGCATTACCGCGTTGTATGGCCAGAGATATATTTTGGGCTAGATAGTGGTCAGACCGCGGATAGACTTTAGACTAGACTAGACTTTCTGTTTCTAAATGATTTTATGACCTGACGTTTCGAATACTTTGCAGCATCCGTGACACAAGTACTGTACATGCACTGTATGTTTTGTATCTTTTATGAATTATGTACGCAATTATGAATTGGTTTTGATTACTATATATTTTTTGTTTGATTGGTCATATTTCAGAGGTGGTCCATATAATTTTTATCAAAATTGATTCAGTACTTTGACTTTAAAAAAAAAAACTGGAAAAAATATGTCACCCAAGTAAACGAAATTGCGTATTTGAAGTCGGTCGTCTCAGTTTTAAAACTATAATTACCTAATGTTTCACCATTTGACATACCTAATTCTGCCTTGAGGTTTGATCCGCTATAAAAGAGTAACCGACCATTTTTTGGGTAAAAATAAACCTTGTGCTATCCCAAACTCTGAAGTCCAGAGTATAAGCTATCTACATTCTAAATTGCATTCAAATGCGTTCAGCCGTTTTAACATGCAGAAATAACAAACACAATCCACACACTAATAAACTTTAAAATTCATAATATCATTGAGATATTGTATCGGTTTGAATGAGACTGTCATATTATAATGGCGCCCAACGTGGGACTAAACAATTTCACAAAACACAGTTTTGAATTTTTTTAAATGTTACTACACTTGAAGATTCACAAATGTATAGACGTCGGAAATTTTTGAACTATCTTTTTGTTTTGAATTTTCGAACACATATTCTGTCAGCTATTTGGTTCCCATGGTGTAAGCTTTGCTTAATTAAGGTAAATAGCAAGATATCAATATGCACAAAAATGTAAACCAATATTAATTTATTACTTATTTAAAAAACTAGTAAGAGAGATACATAATAAATAATAATAAAACACAAAAATTATAAAATTCGTTGAATACATCCATTTGGCTTATCTTAATTATGACATAGAGAAAAATGGTGCCCAACCTGTGAAACAATTACAAAAAAATTATTATACATAAACAAATCCTCATTTTCTATTTAAAATAGCAAATTGTTTCTTCAAGAATCTACAAGCCGTAGAAAAAGGTTACATTTCCATTTGTAGCAACAGACGGTTTGGATTGAAAATATAAAACAAGTACCTGTATTTACATAACCAAGGCTTTGTCTCGATGCCTCGGGGAAAAAACGTTCTTCCATAACTCTCGTATTTGCTTAGGTATTTTAGCTATACGGAGGCACGATCCTCTGTTTGTTTGATGAAATTATAGCAGATTAGTAATTCGAAGTCGGGTTTAGACGGAAAAGAACCAATTCTGTTAAAAAAATGGCATGTGTATGTTTAAATACTAATTCCAAAGAAGCCTAATTCTTGTAATGGCAAATTCTGCGAATGCCTGGTTCTACAAATGATGAATTCTCAAAATGGTAGATCTGTGTGTGCGTTCGCTTTAGGTATGACAATTGAACAAAATAATTAAATGGGTAATAAAAATAGAAACATATAACATAAACATTCCTAATCATTTTCATATTATACTCTTAAACTAATTTGTAATGTACGAGAGTATATAATTATGTAAGTTTATTTAATCTTAAAGAAGAATTTATATGCTCCTTATTATGAGAATTAGGCATCTATCATATTGCGACTTAGTAAATTGTAAGATTTGCTACTATGAAAAGTAGGTATCTTTAAAATTAATTCCGTCTAATTCTACAATGATGTGCTGATGATGAAATTTATATTATATGTTATTTTGACATTAGGCATTCTGCGCCTAAACCCAAGATCTTCACAGAAGCGATTACGCTAAAAACAATCCTTGTTTTTCTATTACAAATGAAGAGTAATATGTTACATTTATTTTATGAAAGTAAAACATAAATTTCTATCATTTCAACATTACAGGCACGTAGTTTCTTGGACGCGTGTCTGAAAAAACTAAATTCCAGGCTCGTACAAAGTAGTATCATCTTAGTACTCGCCTAGAATCTTTACAACCTAGTTAAGTAACTAGACGAGTAACAAGATAACCTAAAAAGTTGTACCTTAATGTAATAAAAAGTGCTTACGGTGACTAAAAAGTCAGCTTAAATTCGACTATCTTTACACTTTCTGTGATAATCTCTCGGCTAAATCTTTAGACCTTTGTTATCATGTATAATTAAAGATACTCTAGATAACAAAGCAAACAAGCCCAAACTTCAAGTATCTTAGCACTTTCCATCAAGAAATTCCAGTCCCTATATAGCGGTTTCATCATCAGATCAGCTTCTTGTTTATTTATTTATTTAAGTCCATCAACATGGTGTTCAAAAATATTGCATTGTAATCCGGACAAACGGAAAAGTGAGTCAAATTCAACTTACAAAATTTTATTACGGACAGATCAGAACAGACGAAACTAAAAAAAAACGTATACAAAAACAAGAAAAATATTTCAATCTGTACCTAAGCTGGTAATAAGTATGATCTGCCTATCAAAATAACACATAAACCCTCAGGGTTGCTCAAAAGGTTATTTATCTTTACTGACCTTTACTGACACATTCAAGGCAGCCCTTTTACGAGAGTTCTCCATAGTTTTGTAAGCAGTAGGTACCTAACCCTTTCCTGTTTTGCTAGCGAAGGATCTCTAACTGAGTTTCGTCCTAATTTATATGGACTTCGCTTTGAACCATTAACGCTTGCGAAAACAAACATACCTTATATATAAAGGATCATTACCTGCTCATTCAACACATACATAATAATAGTTGAAACTGTCAATTGTTTACTTTTTTCAATATTTTAACTTTGTATTTTTTTACTTCGAACTTATAACAAAATTTGAAATAAAACCCGTAGCCATTGATGATACCAAGCCGATAAAAAAGAATTATCAAAATCGGGTAAGGTGTAGAAAAAGTTTTCTCTTATTTATATGGACGACCGCGCAACGTTTATTTTAAAACCATTTTTCAAGATCGCCAATTATCTTTGAGCTAAAACACCTTAAATGACTTATCTCAAACATTAATAATGATTACAGAAAAAAAACCTAATAGAACTTTAACGTTACTCATTACTCAGATTTAAAAGAACAAATCCTCTAAACATAGACATTGGACATTCTATACAATGGAAAGAATATAGTTTAGTAGTTTTAGAAGCCACCCATCTGCTATTTCCGTATGTATCTGCTATTTGTGTATGTATGTGTGTGTGTGTTCTAGGTAATAAGCACACTGATATATAAACATGACGAATTTAAAAAGATGCCTAATTTTTCGGAACTCTAATAATAGTATTCATCTACTTACATTACCCCAACCCACATTCTCGCCTGCCTCCCATCCTATAGGGAGCAAATTCATCAATTCCAAGTATTTCCTTTGTCACAACAACAGTGAATGAGCTGTGACAGGCTACGAAATACCTTACCATCGAAAGTGAAGCCCAAGATGATCATTATCCATTATTTTCAAAATAAAATAAGAAAATCTTCCATCCGCCGTCCATTGACGTCAAGTTCAGGGCCAGATGTCACAATAAAGTGACAAGCGACAAGCGTACGCGGCCGCCATTTTGTCTTCTTGGCGGAAAATGACATATGACGCTCACGGGCCGGTAATAATGTTGTTTTGAAAGGAAAAAAGAAAATCCTTTCTATCATTCCATCTTGTTTGTAAACAGGCACGGGAATATTTTTTCGTATTTTTTTGCGCTAAGGAACAAGTGTCATCCATCAACTTGAGGTAGCTGTAAAAAATATCGCCAAGGGAGTTAGTTATAACTCACTGTAAGGTAAATTGGAAAAGGGGCAAAGACATATCAAAATTATACCAGAAAAATAATGTATTTATTGACGCCAGTGATAATACACGTATCTCGATATGTAAAAGATATCCCAGGGATAACTTCTTCACTGAAATGTATCATACGTTTGGGAATAGGCCTAAATAATTATAACATTATACAATTTTTTTATGCTTTCTATAAATGGCGCAAAAGCAATCGCGAGCTTAATAAATACGCCTATACCATGTGTATTTTCAAACAATCATAAAAGCTTTATACAAAAACATAGAACCTATAAACATAGAGCCTTTTTTCAAACAAACCATAAATAATACATCAGCCACATGAGACGTTTATCTGGAATCGAAAAAGGAGGAGGTTATCAATTCGTACCGTATATATTATTTTTTTAATGTATACACACGAATTTCTCGCTCATTCTTGAACCAATTGTTGTGTTTCGTAAATTGGCGTATAGAGAAAGCTCCCAAGTTGGTCCCATAATTATGTTAGAAACATTGCTTTATTACTTTTTGAATAATCTCTAAAAGTAAAAATATTTTCATTATATTCCTGAGTGACTGCGTCAGATTATAGAATCGCAGAGATCCACTGACACGTTTTTCTTTACAAAAGTGTCAAATTTTGAGGTTTTTCGTATAAACATCTACACATTTTCTAATCTGTGACGACGAAACATTTACATTCAATGACAAATGTCTTGAAAATGAAACGAGCGGGTAAAGAGAGGTCTCTTTAAAAGTTTACAATCGTGAGGGATTTATTGCGCTTGAAAAGTAAAACCTACTTAATCCTCATCCAATGTGTATAAGGAGAAAATAGAGATACTTCAACGCTTGAGCGCCTTGTTTAATTATTATCCTTATTAATATTACAAGTAAACGAAATAACGTACATCGAAGTCGGTTGTTTCAGTTTTAAAAACTATAAAATTATATATGTGAGTTAAAGACATGTGCCCATTATCAAGCTCTTTCATCTTTATTCATTACAGCTTCACAAAGGCTTAAAGTACCAAGTAGAAAAGTGGGTACACTACTCTCGATTCAAACGAGTCGATATTGGACATGTATCTATATTAAAAGAAAAACAAAATACCCGACTGCAGAAAACTAGTTTTGCAGTCTAATTTACTATTTCGTTATGCTTGATACGCTGTTGAGTGTACGTTTTTTGTGAGAAAGTGTGCGTAAAATCGTTACAAAAGCTTGTGAATATGCATTATTTAGAGATTTAGATTTATTTATTTAATAATTTTAATAGAATCACAAATAGTTCGTTTGAGATAACGAAAAAACATTTTTTTTTATTCTTACGAGAAACTTAAACTTTTAATTGTGTAGTAATTATTATTCCTAATTCCTAAGTTTATTCGCATTTGAAACGCAGCGAGACGGTGAATAACTCTGGAAAAGTAGGTACACCACAATTTAATCTGATAGAACTAGTTTAGTCAGCGCTAAAAGCCTATCTGGTGCTCTGTTTATTGCATTAGCTTGGTACGCGGTCACTTTGCATGGACCTACGTACTAACTGTGCCTCGTGGTTTCAACTGCGTGGAAATAAAACAGTGATGATCGTGGTCAGGAATGGCAATGACTTGATATCTTTGTAATTTCAACTTTATTAGTGAATTACGTAACACGTTTCTAATTAATTTCAAACACGTTAGAACTAAACTTTAAGTAAACTCAACGCTGGAAATAGTTTCTAAGAACATCAGGACTTTTCGACGAGTTGTGTGGAGTTGCCTTATCGTTAACTACTAACTACTTTACTACGAACACAGGAGTTCGAGAACTATGCGGCGTTTCGATGGAAAATTATAGATAAAGAGCGTTACGCCTTGTACGAATTAAGCTGAGGCCCAACGAACGAAATTTTTTAGTTGTGAGCAATTCACGCTGCATTCGTTTTTATACAAAAGCCTGCCACATGGTGACGCAAAATGAGTAGTATGTGAGTTGTTGTTGAATGAGTTAGATCAACCGAAATGCTTTCGGCGTGAGGGAAGGAAGCGACAGTTTTACTATTGAGTGGATTTACCCAGCTTCTTATTTTTTCTGATATCATCTTTTGAATAGTAGACGTGTTCTGTAAACCGCTACAAAATACCGTAGTCAAATTTTCATTCAAATCAATATATATATATATAATAGGGGTAGCACTCCAAAAATACAAAGAAGGGATGGTTGAAGGGTTATTTTTCAACCCATCGAGTGGGGAATCGTTGAATAAGTCTCTTAAAATAAGACTTCAACTATTTAAGGTTCAATATTATTATTTTTCTCAGATGTGATGTATACGAGATATAGCCCGCCAAAAGTTAAAAATTATCCCCCCCCCCCCCCGCTCTCCCTACATTTCTAAATTCCTATAAATATTAATATTTATTTATATTTTTTTGTATTGATTAACCATATATATATATAAAACACTTAAATCATTATAGTACTGAGGTTATTGATATTTTTATACATAAACAATTTCCAAAAAGAAGAAGGTTATCAATTCGGTCTATATGAGTTTGTTTGTATGTTTGTTTACCGATTACTCAGCCAAATCAGAGGTGGTCCCATATAAATTTTATCAAAATCGATGCAGTACTTTGGTTTTTATAAAAAATAACTGGTAAAATATCATCCAAGTGCCTGTAGAAAGTGAACAGCAAGTCATACTTTTTTTCATTGTTGTCCATGAAACTGTAAAAACGCTCCAATTTTCAACCAAAAAGGTATCCATCCACTAAAAGTCCTGATATAAATCTGAAACCGCAATTACTCTCATTTTACTGGTGGAAGCCCAATGAGCTCCATCTCCAAATGGCTGTGCTTTGTTTTGCCGAATTGCCAATCGAAAAAATAATACCTATTCGTTTCTTGAAAACCTTTTGCAAAGGGATTGGGAACAAAGAATTTCAATCTTATATTAATATTTTATTCATTGTTTGCATACAAAATGTAGGGTGGAAAATTTAATTTTTACAGAACTTGGAACTTAGCTGCTATCCCGGCATATATATGCAGAACAGAGATTACGTCTTACGGTTTTAAGAGACCGTAGTCCGACCATCGTCCGTCTCGCTTGCGCATACCAAAATTTTTGATATAAAATAACTAAATTAACTTATAAAAAATCGTCATTTGTAAAACTAGAAAATAAAGTCACAAATATTTGACAAAAAAGTCTTACAATTCGTCGCTTAACATCAGGTGAGTTGGCGATCAAGCGCAAACCTATATAGTATAAAAAAAAAAACAATTTGGTCCAAGTAAATTTTCATACATAAAAATCATTTTTGCGTTAATAATTTCTAAATTCTCTATTTGTATTCCTTATACAAGTGGCGGGAAGACGCTGGATGCAAGCCGCTTCCAATCGGTCTATTTAAAAATCCATGGAGGCCTATGTCCAGCAGTGGACTTCTTATGGTTGAGATGGTGATGATGATGATGATACGCATTCACCGTTTGTACACGCTTTCATATTTCTGATAACATTACGTTTTGTCCCCACTAACCCTCTAATACCCTCTCCCTTTCATTTAACCCTCTAATCACGATTAAATGTGGCGTCAAACGACCTGATTGCTCTTTCTTTAGTGCTCTGCCTACACAGTAAGGGAAAACAGTCATGATTTTATGTTAGTATGGTTGTCAGGAGTTGTCACAGAAGATGTTAATAGTAATATCTATTGTTACCAACTATTTTTATTCATGACAAGGCCTTTAACAAACATACTTACAGGACAAGATTACTCTAATTTGTAATATGCGAAATTGGCATTTTTACGGATTTATCTCGGATTTATTCAGACAATAATAATTGTCATTTAGTCTCGCCTGTGATCACGGACACTGCAGTGTTTAAAACGTTAGGTCATAAAATTTTACGCGTTAAATCCGTTAAAATTTGTTTCATTTCAATAAAAAAATGGCTTCCGAGCACAATATAAATACCTATTATAGCCATAAATAATGGAAACGTTTCACGCTAACAGCATTACGCTTAAATAAATGATATAGTCTACAACAGAGGGCAAATAACAAATGGACGCAGTTCGGCTGTTTGTACATAAATTATAGCGGACTCGACCCTTGCCCATTCGTACTGTTGGCAAAATTATATGTATTTATAGACGAATATATCATAAAATACTGTTAACATGAGTAGGATTGTGTAATAAATAATAATCTTGGAACTTTCAAGGCTAGAATGAATAGATATCTTCGAGATCACGCAAAAAAATCGTCACATTTCCACCCATTTCTCGTTGAAATGTTGCCTTATTGTCAGTAGTACCATTGATTTGTACCATTGATGGTACAATTGAAACAACGTTGTATCCTTAGTACCTTGTACTTACTACAACGTTGTACTTAGTAATGGTACTAGTGACAATTATTTAGGATCAGTAGTACAATGATTACTATTGACACAACTTTGTATCCTTAATACAATTAATGGTACTAGTGACAAATATTTAGGATCAGTAGTACCATGATTACCATTGACACAACTTTGTATCCTTAGTACAATTAATGGTACTAGTGACAATTATTTAGGATCAGAAGTACTATCATAAATATTGATGTAATGAAATGCGTTTTAAAAATAATGCGTTTTTAGGGTTCCGGATTTCCGCACTCAACGATTTCGGTCCACGTTCTTGATACGTATTGTACTATAATGATCAACGTCTTTAATACTTACTGCATTATGTCTTACAAAATATATTTTAAAGCGATTATATTTATAACAAACATAATACCTATTTATGTATTTGGAATGTGCTAATGATGTCTTCTGATTTGATACCCGATAGCACCTGCAAAGACTTGTAATAGGGCGAATTCTGTGAGCACCTGATTTTATTTTTCAACTGACTTCAAAAAAGGAGGAGATTCTCATTCGGTTGTACTTTTTAAAATATTTACTAAGAGTTTGTCATTTAACCATCATCCGTCTCGTTCGCGCATATCAACATTTTTGAAGATATAAAATGACTGAGTGAACTTATAAAAAAATCGTCATTTAGGAAAATAGGAAACAACATCACAAATTTTCGACAAAAAATTCAATTTTTCCAAGTTAATTTTCATACATACAAATTATTCTTAGAAATAAAATTATGAGCGTAAAAATAATCTCTATGTATGAAAATTAACTTAGATCAAATTGAAATTTTAGTCGATTGTTTGTGAAGTTGTTTCCTAGTTTTGTAAACGACATTTTTTTTATAAGTCCATTTAGTCATTTAATATCTTCAAAAATGTTGGTATGCGCGAGCGAGACGGACGACGGTCGACTACAATCCCTTAACCACATAACTCATTTATGAGCCGATAGCCTAATAACCGATATTACCCGACATGTTACTTTACGAAGATGCTAGAAACTAGTAGCTTCATGGCATCCAGCCTTTAATACACGACTAGTATTCACCTTGTATGGTAAATGGACGTCCTTATAGCCATTCGTAGTGACGTCCATCAAATGACGCAGAGGTTTTAATCTCTGATAGTTGAATGGTATTTGTCGACCAAATAGAAACGATACATAGTGATAACGAGTATTCAACACAGATAACACGACATATGATTATAACTACAGGTACTAAAGAATCGCTGTGTCAAATTTCATAACGATTGGTTCAGCCGTTTAGCCGTGAAGAGGTAACAAACAGACAGACAGTGTTACTTGCGCTTTTATATTATTAGTTAGGAACATAGGATATAGACAAGTGACGTGTGTGTAACTTATACGTGTTAGTGTGAGTGAGGATAAAACTTTAAGCACTAAGCTTACAGAATGAGGTAGTTTTCCATTTTATGCAGACAGTAAAAATGGTATCCACTCCACGCGTGCTAAAGCTTTTACGCCCACGTTATATTACCAACTGATCAATATCTCCATTAGAGGTGTAGACATTTTCTGACACATGCAAAAGGTTTTCCGATTTGTAATGTGGTATATGGCCGAATTTTACATTTACAAATAATAGATCGATTACCCGAAGGAGAATAGTCAGAAGTCAGTCAGAAAGAGTTTAGGTTTTTCGAGTGTATGTGTGTTTGTAAGTAAATATTTGTGTATTGTATGTATTTTCCTATATGACTGCCTACAACGTAAACGGTTTAACCAATTTTGATGTCGTTAGATTTGTCTTTACTTTCTGAGTGTAATTATTAAATATTTTTTGTAATAATAATACATTTCTTCCAAAAATATGTGTTTTTGTAAGAAATGTATTATTATATTGTAAAAAATATGATTTTTCCTAACCTCCAAAGAAATTTTCGTAATAAGCAAGTGATTATAATAGAATTAATCTAAATAATGCGCATTTATATTATTTTATAGAGATTTTGGCTGAAGGGTAGAAAAAAATGTGTTTTCCACTACTCAGTCGCCAGTTTAAGTGATATCAGTTTTTTTTTTTTAATATTTCTCCTATCTAAATAAACAAATTCATTACTCACTTTTCTAATATACCTAACCAATGATTTTATATATTTTAAAAGGTTGTGATGCGCGAGAGAGATAGCTGCACGCGTTGTTCTCCACCTTAAGAACTTTTCGGCTCCATCGGTCATCAGGCTTACTACTATGTGCCCTGCCCACTGCCACTTCAACTTGCTAATCCGCGGTGTTATTTTAATCGAGCCTACTGACCTTTTAGCTCTTTGCTAATAATAATAATAAATAAATATTTGTGGACATTTCACACAACACCATCTAGCCCAAACTAAGCAAAACTTGTACTATGGAACTAGATGGCTGATAGAATATATATATACTTTTTTTGTAAATACATTTGATACATAGAAATACTCACACTCAGAACAAACATCCATGCTCATCTCACTCATCTCATCTCAATATTTGCCCTGGGTGGGAATCTAACCCACGAGCTAAAGCTCGGCAAGCACACATACTGCCAACTGAGCCACAAGGCCAGTCAACAAAGCATACACAGAAAACGTGACCGCTTTTCGTATACGTACATGCATTCGTGCAATTTACACACTGTAGCCAGATGAATATGCAACACGTGTTTTGGCTCGTTCCCGTCGACCACTGTTTAAAATAGGTTAGAGGCTAAAGTAAACAATTGGTTCGTTTATTTAAGGCGAAGGGGTGCACGCCGTAATTGACTCGTACGTTACCGCGAAAAGAGAGGTTATAAGTTTGACTTGTGTAGCTGTATTCTGTATGTGGCACCGTAGCGCGTAGCACAATACGATTATGGCTCCGAAAATCGGACATCCTATTTATATATTTTTATTCGATAGAAAGAACAATTTTAAAACCACGACTAACAATCCCGTGTGTTAATTTTGTACTGAACTCGAGATATTATTTTTTAAGGGTTTCCAAAAAAAAACTAAATAAATAAATATCAGAGGACATTTCACACAACGCCATCTAGCCCAAACTAAGCAAAGCTATGGAAACTAGATGGTTGATAGAATACATATATACTTTTTTTTAAAATAAAAACTACGGGTCACTCACGTCTGTTTTGAGCCGAAATATCCGACTATAGTTTCAACCACATTCGGCGGTCTTTTTCAAAGGAGCAGCACACACGTCACGCGCCTTGTGAGGTGCGTCACCGACCGAGAGTGACGTGTGTGCGTGACGTGAGTGACCCGTAGTTTTTATTTAAAAATGTGTGAAAACCACGTTAATTTCCATACTTTTTTTCGTAAATACATACTTATGATACATAGAAACACCCAGACACAGAACAAACATCCATGCTCATCACACAAATGTTTGCCCTGGGTAAATAAATACTTATTTATGTCCAATTTGAGCAACATCTTCCATAGTATCTTGTTACGTGTATTAGCAATGTATATATTTAAAAAAAACATTTGACTGCAGTGGTACTCTGGACGGAAATGTAAGTAAAAACACATATTTTTACTAATGTATATCTCATTATGTTTATGTTTGTGTCACAATGTTTCAATTTTTAGTTGAATACTCCTAATGAGACTTTTATTAGTTTTACTTATTGAAAAGTAAAATATATGTTAATTTCATTGTAACAAATATTTTTGTGATATGTCGGTAATTAAGAATAAAATCATAACATATGTTTGGTTCAAAATTAGCACACGGTATTTTAGTCTTTGTTCTAATATCTGGGGGCACGGCCGTGCCCCCGCCATGTGAGCGAGCGGGTACGTACGGCCGGGACTACCTTTACACGAAATAATATCATAACATATGTTTGGTTCAAAATTAACACACGGTATTTTAGTCTTTGTTCTAATATCTGGGGGTACGGCCGTGCCCCCGCCATGTGAGCGAGCGGGTACGTACGGCCGGGACTACCTTTACACGAAATAAAATCATAACATATGTTTGGTTCAAAATTAACACACGGTATTTTAGTCTTTGTTCTAATATCTGGGGGCACGGCCGTGCCCCCGCCATGTGAGCGAACGGGTACGTACGGCCGGGACTACCTTTACACGAAATAAAATCATAACATATGTTTGGTTCAAAATTAACACAGGATTATTTTAGTCTTTCTTCTAATATTATTCTTTCTATCTAATAAAAGTAAATCATATTGTGCGTAGCCGCGTAGCCACCGTAGCTACCGTAGCTACCGTAGCTACTGTGCTACGTAGTAATCGTAGTCACATCAGTGTCTTAGCTCCCAAAGGGATGAAGCAATTTTGATTTCATTCATTTTTATTTTTATATTTTTATGAAAGGAGATTTGATCAATCAATCAAAATCAAGATAAAAAAATATTAGGAGACAAGAGTAAGATCAAGAGTGTACTGCTATAATCAAATACTGCTCAGTAGTTTTTGTATCGGGGGTGTTTAATTAAAAAAAATATTATAGGTACTTACCGTGATACTACTTATCGTGATTTTAGATTAATGGAATGTGAATTCAATTGAAACCTTCAGGGAAGGATAGGATTCACTTTCGAATGTCAAATACAAGGCATATATATGGCAGTTTTCGGGATTGTATATTGTGTTAACATATGGATTCAGTGAATATTTTGTATAAAACGGATTAAATAAATTAAACCTAACTTTTCATTAACCATAGCTTACATGAAATTTCATAAAAATACAAAGTTACGAAATAAAAATAATAAAGTTTTTTTTTTAAATTACTAAATTACTTCTATCTATCTTCAACTTTCAAAAAGAAGGAGGTTCTCAATTCGACTGTGTGATTTTTTGTATGTTTGTTACACAATTACTCCACTAATTCCGAATTGGTTTAATTTGTATTCCATTTTGTTTGGTAGGTAATACCTCAGAGGGGGTCCCATATGATTTTTATAAAAATCGTTTCAGTACTTTGGTTTTTATAACAAAATAACTGAAAATAAAATTATTTATATTTACAACTTAAAAACAAAATAAAAATAAACATATACCTAGAACATAAAAATAAAATAACAATAATAATCTACAAAACACTATAATACAAAAATTCCATCTAAAACTCCGCCGTTAGACAAGGTTCCCAGGACGCTGGCCGCGTTTCAAATGTTTACTTTTATTTTATTTTTAAGTTGTAAATATTAATAATTATACTGAAAATATGTCTTCCAAGAAAATGCGTATTTTGTAGTCGGTGTTTTCAGTTTTTTAAACTGCAGTTGTATTAATGCCATGCCATGCATGCCATGCAATAGAAGCTTGATTTTTTTACATTTGCAATTTGCAAGTAATGTCAAATCTACGTTTAATGTGTATTTAAACTTCTACAATATAAGAAGGAGAAGACTACTACGTAATTGTAATCTGTAAAAAACTTCACATCTGACAGGACTTGAAACTTATCTGTTCGTTGTGTGTGTGTTTTTTTATGTATTATATATTTGTGCTGTTGTGTCTTCCACGATTAAATATATGTCCATATCTTTATCCCAATCAGCACTTGGGAACCTTTACCGGTGTGGAAAACAATACAAAAATATCGAATATTGTCTCCACGTGTTCTTGAGAAGAAAGCCTTTGTAGGCACCTACCTGGCGCCTTAACTGAGAACAGAATGGTCTATTCCACTCCCGATTGAGAGCCGCTGAAACGAACTGAAACCTCTATTGTGTTTCTCACTTTGTATTTTCCTTAGCTCCGGATATGCATTGAAGATTGTCAAACCCCTTTGTGTCGTGTTCGTGAAAGGCATTGTAGTGGTGTTTATATAGGTCATTAATAACAAGCTTTTATTTAGCTTTGAAATTTTTTTGGTTAGGTTTTTTGGTTTATTTCTATAGATGAACGAAACCGGACAACGAGCCGAAAAACTTTCCTGTGGTGTCCATTATAACAATATCACATAAGTACAAGCGACTAACTGCGAAAACATATTTAAATGAATCGTATAATGACGCGATAAAGCGTAGGTTAGCTTGCACAGGCGTTAAGTGAGACTTAATAAAATTTTAAAAAAAAACTCGTGCCCAAGATTATTACGTTATCACAATCTATTTTAATTTCAAAGGTCAATTATAAAAGTGAAAATAACTCTCTATCTGTCTGTTTTCACGTTAATTCGTGAAACCTGGACGGATCGTTATGGAATTTGTTACAATACAATACAATACAAAAACACTTTATTGACACCATAATAAAAATAACATTAGGTGCATAATTAAGGCGTTAGAAAGGAACAAAAGGCGGCCTTATCGCTAATAGCGTTACAGAGATAGCTGAAGATTTTTTCTGCTTTCATCATCATCATCATCATCGTTTCTCGTCACTGGTGAATCCATGGGGCACAGGTAGTATTATGGAAATAGCTTCGCACCTATTCGATATTTTTGTTTTACACACCTAAGTATCAACAAAAGACAGCTTAAAAATTTCACACATCACACGTGACACCTCCGTGGCCAAAATGTTACAGGCTCCAAGTACAGATCGGGATATCGGGTTCATGTCCCGTCGGATGTGTGGAATGTTTGAGCTGTTGCATGTTTATGCAGCGATTAATCCGCCAATTGTGAATTGTTTTTGATTATTATTTTTTGTTTGGTAGGTAATCAGAGGTGGTCCCATATACATTTTATCTCAATTGGTTTATTACTTTAGTGTTTATAATAACTATAAAATGTAATCCAAGTAAACGTTGCGTATTTTGAAGTTGTTTTTTTTTTGTTTTTTAAACTTTAATTATTTATTAGTTACACTTCATAAATAATGACTTCTTCACTAAAAAAGATTTCTCAAGCGAGGGTGAAACCGCGGTATGGGGCTAGTAAACTTATAAAATTAACTAGTTTGTAAGACGATAGCTAAGGCATTGAAGCAGCAATGAAAATTCTATTAAAACTTTTATTATCGTCGTAGAAATTTTATCAAGGCCTTCAATTTATCCACCGACACCACCGACAGAGAATTCTTAGTGGGTATTTGTAGAATATGACTTTTAATAACTTAATATTTATAGTTTAAAAACTGAAGCGACCGGATTCAAAATGCGCAATTTTCATTTTAAAAACCAAACTACTTAACTCTTTTTGATAAAATTTCATCGGGACTAATCTGAAAGTGTATCCTTTCAAAAAAAAAAAAGAATTTTCCAAATCGATTTATAAATGACGGAATTATGCGCAAACAATAGTAGAATCTAGTAGAATGTTAAACAAGGGGCTAAAAAGTAACGAGGTAGATTTAGCAAGGGAACCGAGTTACAATGGGTTTTTAGCGCCGTGTGTTACACTCTACTTTTCACTACGATTACGAGAAAATAAAATAATCCAATACAATAATTCAAAGTTTATTTTTATTAAAAAATAAATGTACAATTTGTACAATTCTGGAATTCTATTTAACGAGATGTTTGCAAAGAGAATGTAAATATACTCCAAAGAGATCGTTTTTCTGGCATTTCAATGAGAAATGGGTGGTAGTGTGCCGACTTTCTGCTAATCCTGTGATGGAATGGGGAAAGTGAAATAAGTTCGTGAAGTTCTTGCACTATTATTGCAAATCAATAGATAATTGTTGTTTGAGACTTCCCAGTTTTGGACGTTAAATTAATACAGCAGTGGGAAGACTTAGATTAAAAAAATATTATCTACTTACAATAAAAATAGCATCAGAGTCTAAGATAAACATAACCTTGATTATTTTTAAATGAAATTAGGAAGGAATATTAACTTTACCAACTCGTTTAAAGTTAAATGTTGAGTGGAGGGAAAATAATTGAGTTTCACAACTCGTGATCAAGTAGCACTCGATCGGAATGGTGGGCTACCACGAACAAGTGAATCTGTTTTATTTTAGGTAAAAACACTAGATCGCGTCGCACGTCAGTACCCCTATTCACAATTTCTCGGATTCCGAAACGGGTCGGAAACTACTCGTATATCGCCTTCTCTGTCTGAAAATGACTGTTTACATGACTTAGACTGCGACTATATAACTTGTATTATTCAAGAAACTTGAAAATATTTCAATACTTGACACTGGCAAATCGCTAATCGCGGGGTCCAATACAAAAAAAAACTACACTCATTTCACGACGTGTTTGTAGTAGCTTTTTCGGCGTATGTTCCTAAAGGTGCGGGAGTCTATCAAAGAGCCTACGCTGTCTGTTCGTTTGTCTTTCTCTTCACCTGTCTGTCTGTACGTTCTACCATTTTTAATCCTAATAGTTAGAAAGTTAAAGTTTTCACTTGATATGTGACTATGGTATTTATCAACAAATAATAATAATAAGTTTAAAATTCAGGGAATGTCTAACATACAAACGTATTTTTATCGTATATTTACGCTCTTTACTAAACACAATAATAATTGCACACAATATAGTTAAATAAAGGAGATTATACACAAATAAAAATTGATATAAATTTTAAAATTAGTACAATTATAATAATCACTTTGAAATAGAACAACAAATAGGTACTAAAGTCGGTCAAGTGCGAATTAAACTTATTATAGCAATTTTTTTAAATATTTTTTTTTTAAACTCAGGAATGTCAAGTGCAAAAAGCTGTGATGAAAAAACCGGAAAAAGATCGTGGTAGCCCTCGAGTCTGACACAGAGAATTAAACGTGATGAAATAATATTATCATTCACGCCCCATTCACTTTTAACTTACTTGAAAATGAAAATGAAAATATCCTTTATTTCTACTACATCCTTATAAATTAATATAGTACATTTTTTTTTTATTTAAATTAAATTATACGAATCATAGCGTTATTATAGAAACATTCATAATAACCAAAATAAAAAGAACATTTAATTTAGGTAGCACCCATCTACCCATATTTATGATAACCATCAGTAAAGATAAGTTTTTAATCATATAATAATTATCTATTTTTATATTTCAGTATCATTATATATGTATATGTTATGTATTGTATATTACTAGAAATATTTATACCATGTAAATTGTATGTATGAATTATAAGAAAGTATAAGAAATAGGTAGGAACTATACTTAATTATCTATGTAATAGAATGATATACATGAATTTATATTTGACTAATATACCTAAATTATTGTTTTTAATCAACGATTTATATGTACTTTTTTAATATACTTAGCACAATTATATAAATTTCATTATTATATTTCTTTCAAAACTATAACAATGCACAGATTAATATTGGTTACATCATTGATTTAGTACAAACTTTCTGTAGGATTTTTGTTTCCATTAGTATTTATGTTTACTGGTAAGTGTATACACGTGATTACACATATCTGCTATTTAACAAACTGTACACAATAAAACTTAATAAAGAGAACATATTTAATGTAGTAGTCGGCTCGCGGCGGAGGCCTCCTTCGGTTATTGGTTAATCTGCGAAGTATCTAAGTTGAGTAACAATACCTATTGTTTTGGTTCTTTTGCTGGTACTATTTCGTGACCGACGGGATTTTAGCTTACTTATTATAATAATAATTACGGGTCAGCTATATTAATATTGTGAAAGGCTTTTGATAAACACACATATCTATATATATATATATATATATATAAATCAATTGCTGTTCGTTTGTCTCGCTAAAACTCGAGAACAGCTGGGCCGATTTAGCTGATTTTGGTTTTGAAATGTTTGTCGTAGTCCAGGGAAGGTTTCAACGTTGAGAAAATATCGGGTCCACTCATTGATAGGTGATACGAAGTACGCTGGGTCATCTAGTTTCAAATAAAACTGTACTGCACTATGTAGGTACACATTCGTAACGTTCAAACATAGATGCAAGTCACCTTTGAATTCTAATTCTAATTCATTTCGAATACTTAACATTCATAGCATGTCATCTTTATACAATAGTAAAATTACATAAATAAAATACAAATAATTCAATTAGAAATTATACTAAAATTACATACATTAAATTAAAATTAAAAGGCAAATGATTGATTAAATTCGACTGATTGTAAATAGGGATATTTGTTAAGCCCTCTTAACCAATATCCCTATCCCTATCATGGTTGTAAATAGGGATATTGTTTAAGAACTCTTAACCAATATCCCTATTTACAATCATTCGAATTCGGAATCGGGTCTATCTTTATTTTTTTTACAAATTCAAATTCAAAATTAGTTTATTCAAAGTTTTCACAAAAATACAAATACATATTAATTAGCCAGATTTATTGATCCAGTATAAACGGTTGCTGTTGCCGTACTAAGCTCGAGGCCTAGTACGGCATTACTTTTTTGTAAATTAACAAAACATTATACCTACATACTACATATCTAAATATAACTACCTACAACACAAAGGAACAAGTAGAATATTTCATAACGATAAAGGTCTAAAGATACCGCCCACTACCGGTTAGCTGCAATACGAACAGCATTGCTAAGTTGACGTTCCATCTACGTGACGTATGTACGACGTACATCTACATAACATACTATGCATACATACAGTAAACTGTTTCTAGAGACTTGCGCCACCAAGAAGTATTGAAGTCTTACGGCGCTTCAATCGCATTCCGGCCATACATAGTACGAATGTATACTGTGTTCCATTGTACAATGGCGGGCCTGTCAAATTTAGTTCAAAAATTTCACCATCGGATTTCACTGGTGGCGCAGATTCTAAATCCGAATTGTTTACCCTCTCAGATTTATTAAATGGAGATAGAGTCCTACGCATCCACTTCAATGGCGACCGTTCAGAATATTTTAATCTTACAATCTGCATAATCAAGATTGATTATGCAACTATAAATACAGAACTCATCCAGGTGAGTTCACTTGATTACCTTCCAAGTTTAACCTGTGGTTGATTGTGACGTCATTCCCATACTGTCTCATTCATGTCAAAATTGTTTATTAATAGTCTTCCATTTGCTACCTACTTGTGACGTTTGAATTAAGATGATGTGTAATGACGTCTTCTCCTACACTTTCTTATTCATATTTATTGTGTTACTTATCCACTTTAGCCATTCTATCTACTGCCCACTTAGTTGTCACCAGTTGACTTTGATTACATGGATTAATGACGTTATCTCCCACATTATCTTATCTTAGCTATCTATTCATATGTCCTACCTACATATGTAAATACAATTTAGTTGACATAGGGTGATCCTTCTTTGTTTTCTCATTTACGTATCGTCTACGTTGCTTATTATTAGTTTTTCTTTTCAAAATTTTAATTTGATCCAAGTTAAACATAAAAATGATTTTTAGAAATTATTAACTTAATTTTTTTATGTGTTGATATTTTTAATTCAGGAATGGAATTCTTTGCCGCCATCTGCTTCCTGAGAACTAACCATGTTGGAATTTTTAAGGCTAGAGTGAATAGATATCTACTAGATCGGCGAGCTCCATCCTCGGCCACACCGTCGCGTTGGTGGTCAATCGTAGATCTATCTTGTATAAAAAAAATATGAAGTGTTTTTTGCTTGATGTTGGCATCATGCTTCAGTCAACACTTGCCATTTGTCGAGTTTATATATGAAGTGTTGCTAGCAAAAATATTTTTCAGTGGATATAGATAGCGCTGTAATCGTATAATCAACGAACAATTCATTAGTTCTTTAAAGGAAACAATTGTGACAGTGACAACTTTATTGTCCTCTGACACAGTTCGCATGTATGTAAAAATTGACACTGACATCCCGGGGACATTTTCAATTGAACGGACTCGTATCTGTCTGCTGGTGGTGTGCTATCTACAGTCCTTTGTCTAGTACGTATTTATCACTGTATGTCTGCTTATTTATTACTTATTTATCGCCTAAAACCAATAAAATGAAGATGACATGTGATGACGACGTACCGTGTTAACGATTTCTACATTTAATCGTCTGTCTGCTGTCTAGTCATCTATTATTGTTTCTATTGATTGAACGACTTAGGAACACCTAATAGTACTTACGACTTTCCCATGCGCCATTAAAATATTCAATATAATATCAAATTTATAATTCTGTCAAATCACCCGCTCAGATTTATTAAATAGAGATAATAAGTCATACGCATCCACTTCATTGGCGACCGTTCAGAATATTTTAATCTTACAATCTGCATATAACCAACATCGATTATACAACTGTAAATACAGTTCTATATATTCTATAAGCAACTATATATTCTATAAATAACTATATATTCTGTTAAATCAATTTTTTATTAATGTGGAAATAGACGCTTTCGCCGCGTACATAACTATAGTTTCGTATCTAGTTTCGAACCAAATATTATTCTTGGTACGAGACACTAACTTTCAACAATACAATTAATATAAAAAAATCAAACACGACGCAATTAAACTACTTAAGAAATCATGAACAACTTTAATTAATTAAGTAAACATCTCATTAGCCATCCTCACTTTAGTTAATTAACTAAAGTAAGCTCATTTTAGACAGGCGTTTGTATTAAATTAGTTCAAAGTTTTAGCGTCCATTTCAAGGATCTATGTTTAAACAAAAACAAAATACCTGACTTTAAAAAAAAGCGACTTTCGTAGTGTAAAATAGGCGTTAAAACCTATTCACAGCGTGCTTTCTTTACTGTTTTTCTATAATTAGGAAATAAACAGGTGGAATAATTAGGAAAAAAACATGCTCGTTCAAAAACAAGTGTTTTTTCCAAAACTTATATTATTTCGAATGTTAATGGTGTAAAAATAAAAGTAATAAATTTAAATTATTAAAATAATATAAGTTAGCTCGTATGTTATATAGCATCAAACAAGGGACTCTGTTTTAAGTTCATCTAAATTATGATGTGCAACTACGGAACCCTCCTTTGCGCGTAGGCCGACACGCACTTGGTCAGTATATTTTATGTAAAGTTGACATATGCCTGCTTAATAGTGATGACAAAAAAACACATCTTTTCTTCTTTTATATTATATTAGTTGCTATTTTTAGCTTTTTACGTTTTTTGATTTGATATTAGAGTTTTACCACAGAATAAGTAACAGTGCAGCGCCATGGCTTCTGCGCTGTATTTATGTCACAACTACATATATAGTTACGTCCCGCGGACTATATATAACTTACTTTTTTACCAGAACCTTTCAGGAAGTATCATGGTTGATTTATATTTTTTTTAAATGTGTTTTTTTTACGCTGGATAGATCTACGATTGACCACCAACTCGCCTGATATTAAGCGACGGTGTGGCTGAGGATGGAGCTCGTCGATCTAGAAGATATCTATTCACTCTAGCCTTGAAAAAACCATGATTGTAGGTCTAGGTTAAGGAAATAGAGATGGCGGCAATAAATTCCACTCCTGTGCAGTACGCATCAAGAACGTGGACCGATATCGCTACTTTACGGCGGTGCACGAGACTAAGTAGCTTCTTGGCAACTAGTTTATCGTCACCGATTAAGCTCATAGCTCGCCGGTCCACTGACTCTAAAGCTGATACTTGGCTGATCCATCAAAAAGGTGGCAGCAGTACTCCATACATGATCGGACCTGTGCCTGATACAAATGAAGCAGTTGTCCCGGTGAGAAGTATCGCCTAACCTTATTAATTATGCCAAGCTTTTTACTAGCCAGTTAAGCCTTAGATTCCATTAGACTGGCTTTGTGGCTCAGTTGGTAGTGTGTCTATGTCTACCTGCTGAACTGAAAGGTAGTGGGTTCAATCCCCACCCAGGGCAAACATTTGTGTGATGAGCATGGATGTTTGTTCTGTGTCTGGGTTTTTCTGTGTATCATATGTATATATGTATTTACAAAAAAAAGTATATAAGTATTCTATCAGCCATCTAGTTCCATAGTACAAGTTTTGCTTAGTTTGGGCTAGATGATGTTGTGTGAAATGTCCACAAATATTTATTTATTTATTTATAATTGTTGCGGTTAACGTGAGTCCCAGCAGTTCAAGACGACTTGTCAATGATAAATATACATTTCGGAAAGTAAGAGACAAAAGAAACTCGCTCTTTTTGGCGAAGAAAAGTGGTCACAAATTAATAACTAGAGACTACATTCCAAACCCTAATCATTAAATATATACCTATAATCATCGATAGCACTATCTTCATAATCATAATTAGGTATTTAATAAAGGTTATTATCCGACAGGATAAGGTGGGCGGTTCAACAAACGCGCCGACCGCACGAGGCTTACCTACTTCAATTAGATACATTACATGGGTATTTATCAGAAACATGGTACATACGAGGTGTGAATCTAGGAAGAAGACATTTTAAACGAAATAAATAGAATTCTTAATAAATTAATATAAATGTATAAAAATAAAAGATCAATTACCGCACGCATCACTTGAGAATGTCACGACAGACTTGGTGAAATTTCTTACCTATCGTTATTAATTAACAGGATAAAGTATGTATTTAACTATATAGTTATTTGTTATGCAAGGCTGCAAAGTTGGTTTTTGGTGCGTATATGTATTGAAACCTTAGCTAGCGAAGGATTTCAAAGGTACGAGATGCAAAATAACTTTGCTGCCGAGTGAAACACACAATTTTTCACCTCACTATAGTGAGGAAAACGCTAGGTTCAATTCAGCCCAGTGCTGCCACCTATGGCTGACCAGTGCAATTATTCAAAGAAATGAGGTTGGTGCACTGACATGAAATAAGTATTTAATGCATTTTCAGTGGACTTGCGGTATAGAAAAGTATGGAATAGGAGTTTTGGCGGGAAAGTCATCGAAACATGTTGTTGCTTTGTTTTATTTTCCTAAACTTGTGATATTTTGAATATTAATGCGAAAAAAATGGTGGTGTTTTATTCATTAAGTGATTCGATCAAGTGCATGAGTGGGTAAGTGAAACGTGTCATTGACAAAAACTCCATAGAAGCTTCTAGTAAAGTCGCCACCACTTTACTGAAGCAGGACTCGACTTATAAATTGACTGTATACGTGACTTAGATTGTGACTAGAACATTTACAACTTGTTTTATTCAAGAAAATTGGAAAAGTATGGAATAGAAAGGTTCGAATTTTAAAAACTCTTTCCACGCTAGTGGACAAAATGCACTTTTGGTCTCAGATTTCTAATGACAAACAGATTCCGAGGTTGTGAAGTGAAAAAAACCTTTTTATGACAGCAACGGATTTGAATATGTTTTTTCTCTGCCAATTATAACCCTCAGGACAACAACGCAATACCGAATTCTCCAAAATCACTCGTGTTCATGAAATATTCAAAAAAATTAAGACGATCAAAGTTCTCCTCAAGATTCGCTTACAAAAGTAATTTTCCGCACAGAATCTCTTTTCAAAAGTAAAGTAGGTGTTCCCGATTGAAAACTGAGCTTAAGAACAGGACGAAGGATTTCAAATAAGAAAGGAAAATGTCCAATTTTCTTTCACGCCCCCAGTTTTTGATGTTATTAGATGGATGGGAATTTTCCGATGCCCTTGGCTTGGCTTGTTTGGTTTGACGCTTTACCTTGATGCCGAGTGCCCTTTGTTATCATAATAGAATATGGCATAATTGGTACCTTATTCTTGCTGCTAATCTTATTTACGTTCTTCTTTTTTTATTTTGGACCATCAGAATTAGCGCAATTGCCAATGTCAAGTATTAAGAATTCTTCAAGTTTCTTGAATAATACAAGTTGTTATGTGGTTATTATTGTGTTCTAGTCACAGTCTAAGTCACGGAGTCATTTCAACTTTAAGTCTTGTCTCAATAAAGTGATGGTGGCTTTACTATAAGCTGTTTGGAGTGTTTTGTCGACAACATAAAATGACACGTTTCACTGCTTTGTTGCACTTGCCCACATTCAAACACTTGATCGACCACCCATAATTTTTTACTGACTTCCAAAACGGAGGAGGCTCTCAATTCAACTGTATTTTTTTCGTATATTTGTTCTTTACTTCTTATTTTTTGTTTGGTAGATAGATCATCGTAGGTCGTTATCGTAGGTAGGTCAGAGGTTTTCCAGATTAATTTTGTGAAAATCAGATAAGTACTTTAGTTTTTCTAACAAAATAACTGGAAAAATATGTCAGCCAAGTAAACAAGTTGAATATTTTGAAGTTGGGTTATTTAAGTTTTTTTAAAGTATCAGTAATAAAGTTTCGATATCATACAAGTTTATGAAAATAAAACAAAGGTGCTTTTCAAGTATTACGTAAGCAGAATTTTAGTAATCTTTCACCCTCCTCTCCTTCTTGTCAACAAAAGTAAGCAAAGCTTTTACTCATCCCTTGTATGCTTACGTAAACATTAAAACAAGTGAATAGCGCGCGCGGTAATTTCCCTACTTCAGTTATTTCGCGTGAGAGCGAGTAAGCAATAACAATTTTATTTTAGGGAATCCCTTAATATGCTTTTTGCTTTCGAGCATAGACAAGTATGGTTTACCATATAAAATTTTGCGAGAAATCAGAAAAAGTAAATAAATAAATATTGTTGACAAAATCACCATTTTGACCCCATGTCATCATAAATAAGCTAAGCAATGACCCCCCCCCCCCCCCCCGCCCCCTTCTGGTGCTTACGTAATACTTGAATAGCCCCAAAACAACAACATGTATCTATGACATTCCCGCCAAATACTCATCTTTACTATTTTCGCCACAATAAGTTTGACAGCTTTAATAATATTGCCATCTCAATCTCGTATCAAATGATAAATTAAATTCTATCAGAATTTTCACGGTAATAAAGTTAATAATTTTAGAATCAGAATTAGAAACTTTAATTGAATAATTGATGATACACTGAGATTACAAAATATGCCTATTTCAATTAAGATGACACCATTTTGTGATGTGAAATTAATATCAGTAGATTTGGAATCATCAAATCCGTTCCGAATCAAGTTAGCTTGATTCAAATAGTGTGAATAGGTCTCCATGATAGTCGTGAGTGTCATGAAAAACGTGAGCGAGACAACATATTGACGCGCGCTCTCTTATACAAATTTGAAATCTGTTTTCTTCCTCTAAATATTATTCGATATCGATAATTCTTTTTAACCCGATAACCTAAGCATTATAAAAAATTAAAATTATCAAAATTGGATAATATTCTGAGGCTAGAAAGCATTTTTATGTTGTATGACAAAACGCGTTATGTATTGCCCCCGTATTGAGAACTCTTCTTCTTCTTTTTTGTATTGGACCCGCATTAAAGTATTTGCCAGTGTCAAGTATTAGGATTTTTTCAAGTTTCTTGAATAAAACAAGTTGTAAATGTTCTAGTCGCAATCTAAGTCACGTACACAGTCAATTTATAAGTCGAGTCCTGCTTCAGTAAAGTGGTGGCGACTTTACTAGAAGCTTCTATGGAGTTTTGTCGACAACGTAAAATCACACGTTTTACTGCTTTATTTCACTTGCCCACACTCACACACATTATCGAACACTTAATGAATAAAACACCACCATTTTTATAGCATTAATGTTCAAAATAACACATGTTTAGGAAAATAAAACAAAGTAACAACACGATACTAAGACGTTCCCGCCAAAAAACTATTGAGAACTCATTCATTCATCAAACGGATTTCTTAATAAATTGTCATAGTGAAATGTCAAAATAAAATAAAAATACGCCTAATCTAAATCAAATACGTAGACGCTCAAAAAAAATCTTATTCCATTATTCTCACAATTCTCCTCATTATAAATATACCATCAACCAAGTTCCTAACAATGAACCTGATATCTCCATAATTGTAGAAAACGTCCACTTGCTCCGTGAAAGAAGCCATCGAACTCCTTTTGGATGATCCAAGGAGGCCGTACAAATGTATATAACTTAGGTATAGAACCTATTTATAGATATGCAAAGACATTATAAATTCTGTAGGGTTCGGTTGTCAAGAAGATCTGAGTGGGTATTATCATCTTTTCAGGTTGCTGCAATCTGGGTGTCTTTAATCGCGAGTGAATAAGTTTCTTCTAGGTAAGCGAGCTCCATCGTGAACCGCAACGTCACCTATCATCAAATGAGTTGGATTTTTTTATCCGATTGAAATCATAAATGTCTTTGGCTCTACGGTTTGCTTTTTTTCAAACTTCGTTATTATTCCATCATACATATAGTTCAAAAGATTAAAAGTTTTAATTTTGAAAAAAAAGCACACCATAGAAGCGGTGCCATTGATAGTTCCAACCATATAATAAAACAATTATCCAATAGTTATCGCCTGTTGTATCTAAAACGCGCAATTTGCTGGCAAAAGATCGTGCGACAACGATCTAGCGGCCTTACCGAAAAACGTCACTTCAACCATCGTCTTAAATTCTCTGTCTTCTTTCCGCAAGTGTCATTACGCATCAGCGAGAAGTTGACAAAATATAAGTTAAGCATTGCTTAAAGTTAAGTATTTAAAAGTAACCGTATGTACATTTACTTTGGAACATCGATGTTGAATCTACAATTTAAGAGATTATTGTCTACATGTTATAATAATAATTCATAATTTAGATATTGCGTCGTAACAGAGTAATCTCTCAAAGGCGTTAGAGATATTGTCTTACCTTAAGATAAGACAATAAATATCTCGTGGCAAATGAGCCCTATCTGCCTCGGGGTGGAATGATATAGCTGAATGAAATATTCACTGTATTTTTAGGGGTTCGTAGATAGATAGATAGATAACTCTTTATTAAAAGACCGCATTGTACAAACACCAATAAAAAGACAATATTGCTATGGCTAATCTTTCAATAGGCGGCCTTATCGCTTAAAGCGATATCTTCCAGGCAACCATGTACGGAGTAGGATAGGTGGCACTGATAGTGGCCTTTAAAACTAATACATAAAAAAAAAAACATAAAAACTTGCGTATACAAAAGTGAAAATACTACAGAAAAAACATATATATAAGTATATAGTATATTATATGCATACATATTTCATATGAAAAAGAAAGGAAAAGAATTTATTTACTCATTTAAATAGTGTGCTCTCACAAGGGTTTTAAAAACATTTATAGAGGGAGCTCGCTTGATATTCACTGGCAACTCGTTCCACAGTCTGACAAAACGAATAATTTATAGTTAATTACTTAATTTTGAATAAAATACTTAATTTTGATTTAAAAACCAGATAATTAAACCGATTTTGATAAAATTTCTACCTCTGAAGTCTGACCTGTCAAATAAAAAAGAGTCGTCGAAATCCATTCATAATTGACGAAATAATTGCGTAGGAAACATACGAAAAAAAACATGCAGTTGAATTCAGAACCTCCTCCTTTTTGAAAGTCGGAATTTAAAAAGGAAACCTCAGAGTTGTCCTTGCTCTCCGTGTACGGAAAGGCGTGGGGGTTGTTTGCGACGATGTTCGAGGCATCGTAAATAAACAAATGTATAAAAACTTTTGGTAACGAGAATGATTACGAGAATGCAGAGCGTCATTAATCGCGTGGGAAATAGCGATGTTCGTCGCGGCATCTGCGCCGATCTCCGCAGTTATGAACTATCGAAGCTACCGCACTAAACAAAACAACGCATCATGAACGTGGACCGATGTCGCTGATCGCCTAGTAATAAAAACGGACCAAATACAAGTCGAATTCACGATAAAGATTTTTTCAATTAGTAAATCTTGACACACTTAACATTCCACATGTGGTACTGAATAAACGAGTGCGAATTTAATAAAAATTAAGTTTGTTTATATTGAGTACTACACAAGTAATGGTTTAAAAATCTAAAAAAACGACTACAAAATGCGCAATGTTTTTTTTATAAATCAAACTACTGAACCGATTTTGATAAAATTCTGGGACCACCTTGAAAGTAGGTATACCCTTTCAAACAAAAAAAAGTTTTTTTTTTCAAATCGGTCCAGGCGTCTTCGAGTAATCGGGGAACATATATAAAAAATAAAAATAAAAGATTCCGATGAATTGAGAACCTTCTTTTTTGGAAATCAGTTAAATATCTCATATAAATAGCAGGAAGACGGATACAAGCCGCTTCCAACCATTCTTTTTGTAAATCTATGGGGAAGGCCTATGTCCGGCGGACTTCTTGTGTCCTGGTGTTAATGTACGGAACCTTCAGAGTGCGAGTCGAATTCGTGCTTTGCCGGTTTTATTTGAGTCAGTCTACCCAAACACAGTTACTGTAAAATGTAAACCGATAGATCCTACAACTGAGCTTTTCTTATCGATGAACAACTTTATTACCCAAGATACCGTAAACTTACTTTGAAGCGTCTTAGAATCCCTTAGACAGCATAAAATTTCACGACCATAATCTAAAGCATATCTAAAGCGGCCTTCTGCTCCATAACATAGAGATCATATATTTCATGTTATAGGTGCCTACTTCCCAGCAGCCGCATATCCTTCGTTTTATTATTTTTAGGTCCACATTTGAGAGATTATTTTGATCTTGTTTTATCAACGCGTTCCCTTTATTTGGAAATAAATAATGACGTCACCACAAAGATTTTTAGGTTATGATTTAAATTATTTTTGTATTGTCCGGGCGAGTGACGCAAGCTGTCTCTGCATTAACTGGTAAAATTTGCTTTTATCTGTCCGGATGTTTTTATGGATCACGGCGTATATACCGAGTTAATCAACTACTCTTGATGAAACTGTCAACAGGTTCTATAATTTAAAGTTTTTTTTTTGCAGTCAGTGATTTTTGATTGGAGGGAGGTATTTTTAAACGACTTCAAAAAGAATGTTCTCAAACTTTTTTTAATGTTTGTTACCGCATACCTTTGATCTTAACAAAACGCCGTGAACTGAAAAAGTCTGAGAATCCCTGTTTGCACATGTTTAGTTACATGTTTGTTTTTTTATGTTCTATATACGATTGACCACCAGCATGGAAAATTCCAAGATTGTAATTCATAAATCATTTATTCCTTGCAAAAACCAGGTTGAACAATAAATTGTGATCTTAAATCCTAGTACATAAAGTATCTCTGTTTTTGTCAAGTAGGTATTTAATCGTTAGTTGTAGATCTCAGGAAACAGAGATGGCGGCAAATAATTCCATTCCTATGCAGTACGCATCTATAAAGTGTACCGCTATCACTGATTATAGATTTTTGGCATTTCAATGGGAAATGGGTGGTAAACTGGTAATATACTTTCTGACAAACTTAGTGAAACAGATGATGATATACGTTGTTTGACATTTGCAAAATAAAAGTCTATACTTAGACAAGCCAATTAGTCGTCCTAGATGAATAGGGACCTAAGTAGTCATGACGTCGTGATGTGAGCCTTTTCATTTGATACCTATTAGTTTTACCACAGAATAAGTAACAGTACAGGGCCATGGCTTCTGCGCTGTATTTATGTCACAACTACATATAGTTGCGTCCCGCGGAGTGACTTAATTTTTTTACCAGAACCTTCCAAGCAGTATCATGGTTTATTTATGTTTTTTAAAAATTGTATTTTTACTCGAGGTAGATCTACGATTGATCACCAACTCGCCTGATGTTGAGCGATGGTGTGGAGCTCGTTGATCTAGAAGATATCTATTCACTCTAGCCTTGAAAATTCCAAAATTGTGGTTCACAGGAAAACAGAGATGGCGGCAAGGAATTCCATTCCTGTGCAGTTAGTCAAGAACGTGGACTGATATTTCGACGAGAAATGGGTGGTAATTCGCAGACTTTCTGCTTGTCCTGTCGTATTTAATTAACAATTTAAGATTGTTATTTGCTACAAGAAGTATTAAGGTGTGTCACGCATGTGGCAGTGAATTCAAATTTCAAACAATTTGATGGGCCCCACAGCTCAGTTGGTAGTATGTCTGCCTGCTAAGCTAGGTCGTGGGTTCGATCCCCACCCAGGACAAACATTTATGTGATGAGCATGGGTGTTTGTTCTGTATCCAGGTATTTTTATTTACCTTAAGTATATATTTAGAAATAAAAAATATAATGTATCCTATCAGCCATCTAGTTTTCATAGCTTTGCTTAGTTTGGGCTCGATGGTGTTGTGTGAAATGCCCACCAATATTTATATTTATTTTATGTTTTACTGTCCTTGTAGCCAGGTCAAGTAAATATTGTGAGTAATCATAATATTTGCGACAATCTAAAAGTATTATTGATATTGTAACAGCAATTTATTTACTTATTAATACGCCGCCGCCGTGTTAATTCAATTAACATTGAAATCTAATTTTACAAATTCAAGCGGCTTCTAGGTTGAGATTGGCAATGAGCTGCATTATTGACAATTAATTTGATGTATATATGTATTATTGTTTTAATAATATGTATGAATTTATTCATTTAGATTGTGGCAAACATTGTGATCACTGACTAAAATTACCAGAGATAAAAAACTGTTTGAAAATGGTTTAAAATTAGATTTTTCGAATTTCCCGCGGAATACTATATGGCTGCATGGTTGGCCCTTAAAAAAACAATACCCGATTGCTAGAGCAATTTTCGTAGATTTACTGCTACGCTTCCCGGAGAAGTCTGTTGATACGGTTAGTGTCTTACGCAGTGGAAACAATGATAACATTTAAGACCATAAATGAGGGTATTCCTGCACGACATCCCCATTTCTCACATAGATGACCAGCAATTTTCCTGTACAATGAGACCCATGATCCCTCATGGGTCTCATGAAGCAATCCAGTAGTGGACCTTTTTTGGATGAAATTATGATGATAAGGACCATGCTTTACCGCAAATTCAATCAATCAATCAATAACATTTTATTGACACTACATAAAATAATAAGACTACTGACAATAAACACATAAGAAAATGGCACAAAAGGCGGTCTTATCGCTAAAAGCGATTCATAGTGTAGATCTTTTTTTTAAGTAGTAATAGGCTTCACCGCCAACTCGCCTGATGTTAGGCGACGTTGCGGTCTACGATGGAGCGCACTTACCTAAAAGAAACCAATTCACTCGTGATTTAAAGACACCCAGATTATATCAGTCGGTCTTTGTAAATGACAGGTTTTTAAATAAAAAATTATTTTAAGATTTAAAAAACGTGCTTCTTAAATCGTAGAACGATATAAAGTACGTAAAATGTTTCCCTTTTTGAATTACATACAACGCAATATAATTTCCGCGTAACGGTAAATCTGAGTTGTGTCACGCGTGTTTTTCGATAAAACATCTGCCACCAATGTTATATTCATGTTTTCTGGTGACAGGAGATAAAATAGATTTTCATTTTTTCATACTCATTCGAGTGTATTTTTCTATTCGGTAAGCAAGGAATGTCATTCATAGAAAATTACATTCATAAAACAAACATGAATATAATATCAGAATAACTTTCGGTAGTGTATGTAGTTGGGCAATCCACAGGTCCTGGCTTCGAATGTCGAGGTATGCATCTGACTTTTAAAAATGTACGTATTGTTACGTTTTTTTTAATGGATATCAAAATATACAAGCTACACATACCTAACTAACTAAATTACTACACAAGAAGCAAATAGATTACTTAATTGTTAATTACCGCCAACTCCACAATTGAAGAAAAATATTTTGAGAAAAGCTGCATATTCTCAATGATCTTAAAAACATGAGTAGTCTACTCGCACTTGGCCGCTGTGGTAAGATATAGCCTAACTCTTCTCCCAAAATGGTCCGCGCCCAGCATTGAGACAGATAAACAGGGTAGCCGCTCACAACGGGAATAATCGGGCGTTGCTTGACTAGGTGTTCTTGAACGATCGCCAATGTCAAGCAACGGACGTATCGGTCAGTCTTCGGATGGGTGACCGTGAGTGGCATTTCTTTCTGAGCGCTTTGGGTCGGATGGCACGTTAAATTGTAGGTCCTGGATATTTTTTCTTAAAAAACAGCAATTGTAAAGCCAGGTCAGAGGTCTTTCGACGGCTTAATAACCGTAACAATAGATAACAGGATTGATCTACAGAATTCGTGGCCCTATTTACATAGGGTTGATCCTATATCTGTGAACTTAGAGCATCTATCAACTGCTCTAAGTCTGTGAATATCAATATAGGCTACGACGTAGCACTCGTAGTCGTAGCAACTGTCTACGCACGGTACAACGCAGTACTGCTACGCTGTTGCTACGACAATGTCCGAACATTTTGGGTATAAAATAAGATTAAAATTGTTTTAAGCCATTAACCAATGTTACAATCATAGCATTGTCCACATTTTTATGCGTACAGCACAGGAGTGGAACTCCTTGCCACCGACTCTGTTTCCTGAAAACTGTAATCTTGAAGAATTGTCAAGGCTAAAATGGTATCTAAAGCTATATTCTAAAACAACGTACTCCAAACTTGGCCAAACCATCGATTATCATCAGACGAGTTGGTGGTCAAACTTAGATCTATTTAGTTTAAAGAATATATGTCTAAAGTGATTATAACTCAAGTTTTACATTTACCCGATTTCACGTTAGTCTATTCAGTAATTTTATATTTTTAAACTAACTAAAATTATTATTGTTATAATTGCATAATTTCATGTTATTACCTGCTTGTATGCTTACAAAGCAGAATCTGGCAGATTATTTAATTGTTAATACCAACTTACCTTGTACCCAGGCCCACATGCTAAATAAATATTGATTTTTTTTAATTTTATTACATGTGTACGTCAGCGAGACAGATCTGCCACGAGATGGACGGATGACCTCATACAAGTGGCGGGAACACGCTGGATGCAAGCCGCGCGCAATCAATCTTTTTTAGAAATCTATGGGAGACGCTTATGTCCAGCAGTGGACTTCTTATGGCTGCGATGATGATGATGAGAGAGATAGAGAATTTACTATTGACAAAACTTTAATCCAAATAAGCTGCGTTCAAATGTCTAGCCTGTCATACCTATGTGGTGAATTATTTATTTCAGTTTTCACGGAAAATATCAAAACATAATCATATACCATAAATAGATATATTTAAATTTAGTTTTTCTGGTAACAGTAAATCCAATTACACGGGTACGATCCGAAAACAAAAAGAAACTATTTTCGTGAACGAAAACATTATGTTTGAAAAGTAAATAATTTTATCATTTCGTAGAAATGAGGCGCTTCGTTAAAATTCTAATTAAATCGTTATTACAGACTATACAAACATTCAGCTTTGTTATTATATTCTACAGAAATCGAATTATTTTACACGTGCCTAATTTTATCTGCGTTGGATTTCTTTTTTCTAAATTATTTGTACAACGGTATGGTTGTATTATATTATTTTTTTCGATTAAATAACATATAGTGCTATAATAATTTAGATTTTATTTTATTCATTGGGTTATTTTTAAACGTAATTTATGGTTTGATTTTTTTGGTAGGTATGTCAAAATAAGAATGAATAAATAAATATTGGTGGACATTTCACACAACACCACCTAGCCTAAAGTAAGCAAAGCTAGATTACTATAGAAACTAGATGGCTGATAGAATACATATATACTTTTTTGTAAATACATGCATAATTAAGATACATAGAAACACCCAGATAAAGAACAAACATCCATGCTCATCACACAAATGTTTGCCTTGGGTGAGGATCGAACCCACAACCTACAGCTCAGCAGGCAGACATACTACCAAGTGAGCAACGAGACCAGTCATGGATGATTTCTTTATATCTAGAAGGTGACCATGTTTTCAAATGGTTTTATTTATGTAACTTAGACTCATTTCATGTGCCTACACAACTTTTTGGAGCCATTTTGTCATTATAACAAAATAATACGCCTGACAGGTGTAAAACATCAAAATTATATCATATTTTATAATAATATTTTTCTATATTATTGAATTATTATTTTCTATTACTCACTTCTCATAATTAAAAGTTGGCTAGCGCCCAGTAGTGGGATGGCTGATACACAAGTATAAATTTAAAAAAACCTCAAAAACCTTCAACAAAAAAGCCGAATCGATGTTGATGAAACACAGAAGAACACTCTCGATGAAATCCTCAAACAAACAAAAACTAGATCAAAATCGGTTCATCCGTTTGAGAGCTACGATGCCACAAATAGACCCACAAATACACACGTCAAACTTATAACATCCCTTTTTTTGGGTCGGGGATTAAGAAGTATAAGTTTAGTAGAAGTAGTAAGAGTTAGTAGATATCAATCACCGATAAAATAAACGAGCCTTTGGGGTCATTTTGCTGGTTTTCGATCATATCTCAGTGCGTTGAACTAACCCGCATTGCTAACAACTAAACATTAGAGAAACTTTTCCGCGCGCTCTTCCATATAAATAAGAGAAAACTATTTAAACTATTTTCTAAACATCGATTTCGATCATTCTTTTTTTATCTGATTGGAATCATAAATGACTTAGCTTCTATGCTTTGCTTCTTTTCAAAATTCTACAAACTTTAAAAATTAAAATATGTATATTACATAATTTATAATCCAATATTGTAGGCCGGACGTAGAATGTTTTTATTTTATTTTTAACCCCCGACGCAAAAACGACGGGCTGTTATAAGTTTGACGTGTCTGTGTGTGTGTCTCTCTATGGCATCGTAGGATGAACCGATTTTGATTTTGATTTTTTTTTTGTTTGAAAGGTGAATTAGTCGGGAGTGTTCTTAGCTATGTTTCATCAAAATCGGTACAGCTTTTTTCTTGTTGGGGGTTTTTAAGTTTTCTAAACGTATACTTGTTATCGCACGTATCTATTTAAATGTACCATACTCTTATACTTTCTGAGTGGCGGTTTTTACCGATAAATATAATCTGGGTGTCCTTAAATCGAGTGTGAATCTGTTTCTTCCAAGTAGCAGTCGGCTAAAAATTAATGTTGTAAATGATTACACATACCCGCTCTCTAAAGATAATGCTATGTTATAGCCCGGTAACATACTTATTAGTTACCTACTTGTTAATATCAGGCCATTGAAAAGCACTTTATGGAATATGTGTACATTTACCGTATCTGTCGTATCCATGTTGTTTGTAGATTATGTTAACTACCATATAAATGGCATACTAGTTGCGTCTCGCGGTCTCACCCGTGTAACACTGACAGAAAAATAATTTGTAATGAAAATTAATCAGATTTTTGACGCGATATCGATGAACGCCGGCTGCACGCCCGAAAAAGGATGACTCATTGTCCCGTTACGCGCGTTCCCAAATGATTCAATTTTATTCATAAAAGTATGCAATCATTTCATTAATGTTTTGTTATGACGTTGTCATGTTAAACTATCGTCCATAAACCGACTTTACAGACATATTTTTTTCCAGTACTTTTTAACCCCTTGATCCAAAAGAGGGGTGTTATAAGTTTGAAAAGTGTATCTGTATTTCTGTGTGTCTGTCTATGGCATCATAGCTCCCAAAAGGATGGACCGATTTGGAACTGGTTATTTTGTTCGAAAATTTCATCGAGTATTCTTAGCTACATCTCATCAAAATCGGTTCAGCCGTTCTTTTGTTGAAGGTTTTTGAGTTTTCTAAATGTATACTTGTAACCGACTATAAAAAAAGAAGGAGGTTATCAATTCAGTTATTTTTTTCTACAATATTACATTGTGATTCAATCATTTATAAACCAATTTAAAATTTATTTTTATTCAAAAGGACATAAGTACTTTTAGATTATTCCATAGACATTTTATCAATTTTTTTTGATTGGTTTGGTCACAAATTATAAAGATATATGCCCAAGGAGGTTTGGTTTTAGACAAATTTGCGCATTTAGAAGTCAGTTGTTTCAGTTTTTTACACTATTTATGTTATAAATCTATATATTTTGATAGTCTCTACAACTCTCTTAGAAAAAAAGACCGTTTTTTTTTCAAAATATATTTTATTTATTTATTTAAGTCCATCAACATTGTGTACATTAACAATAATTTAAAAGTCTAACATAATAAAGAATAAACCCAAATGTCACAATAATTATAGATGGAGACGGCATGCATTACAAGAGCGAAACATTATATAGGTATAAAATTATACATTACACCAAAGATATTTAATATATTATATTTAAGTTAAGCAATCAAAATAATAATGTCAATTAAATTAAAGTAAATGTCAAATGATATAAAATTTAGCTACATTAAAATAGATTTAGTAGTTTTTATATGTAGCATATCTATTCCTTGTTTTCCTACTCTATCAACAAAAAACATAAATGTTGACCCTTAGCAAAATTAAACAAGTGCCTGTGAAATTAATGCAAACAACCCGAGCTGCGAACTTTTGTACAGACAAAATATTTTCATCAAACTCGTTATATAAACACTAAACAAAATGTCATTCGAAAATTAAACGAACACTTTCACCTTTTTTAAAATTATTCTATTTAATACACAACGAAATTACAACAATTATTTCCAGAATAACGACTAAAATATTAATTTCATTTCCAAACTTCCACTAATTGAGCGAAACAGAAAATATGATAGTTACCGTTATTAGCATAAAATATGAGCGTTAAAGTTCGTTAAAATTTCAATTTTCTAACAAGTTTAACGGAAAGGTTAATCGAAGGTTACACAGTAAAGTTTACGAAGCCGTTACAGCTTAGCACCAATAAAACAGTTACGACTGATTCGTGGGCCGTCAGACGCGATAACATGTCAACAAAATAACAAATATCACCCACGCCGGGAACAAAACAATTATGGCGCCAACGAAATGAGGGTACATCCGGAAAAACACACTACTCCGCGCTAAAACCGGTCATGACGTGAACGGAAACCCATTTCACATAACAACCTGCGTTATGTTCCTCGAAATTACCATTATCGTAAACTTCGAATCCGTAATTAACCAACAAAGCACACATGAAGCTACGAGTACGTCGGACGTGGGATCAGTTTACTAATATGTAGCGTCGGTAAAGTAGCTCAGATTAGCAAATAATTATAGTTGCCGTGTAATTTAATGCATCCATAGTTCATATTTGTGGTGTATGGCTATGTTTACGTCTATATCACGTGGCTAAACTCACCGGTCCCAGGTTGTCGAAGCCGTGTTGCAGAGCTAGTTGGTGCGCCTCGTCGTGAGCTACGGAGCGCTTGAACCGCACCAGGAAGGAATTGGTGAAGACCTCGCGGGATGCGGCCGCGGCTATCAGCACTGTCGCAGCCAAGCATTGCAACCACATGTTCACACGGAGGCCGGCGGCGGCTGACTGAAGCTCTACTCCCGCTGACGTCACTAATATCGACCCGGCGGTTGCGCATGCGTTCTAGACAGAGCCTCCTCCACGGCGGGAGACACCAATGTGGACGTGGAGTCAGCCGTGACGGTTACCCATCTTCATGACCTTGTTTATAGGGCTTCAAACTTAGCTGTGATTTGCTGAAATCACGACTTGCGCTAAGTGCCGAGGCGAGTAGGGTAAAAGCTTTATTCGGGGTGGAAGGGGAAAATTGCTGGGGGGGTTTCAGAGAATCTCGACTTCCTAACTAGTATTATAAAAGCGAATGCAACTGGTTCTCTGTCTGTTGTCTGTTACCTTTTCACGAATGATCGGATGTATGATTGGTTGAACGGATCATCGTCAAATGTAGTTCGATAGCTGAGACACCGAAAAAAGAGTAAGGCTATATTTAGGCTATATTTCATTATCAGTATCACCACCGTTTTTTATCAATCGGGTGAATTCTGCTTACAGTCTTTGTAGTTATTAAAAGATGGTAGTTGTCATTTCGCGTAAACGCTTTGATGTTTCGCGTAAAAGCGTTTTAGCGTTTCGCATTTATTTATTTATTTTATTCAATCAGCACCGCTGATGCGAATCACACTAATTATAAATACGTCAAAACCATGCGAATTCAAAATTATTTAAAATGGAAATGTCAATAAAGTAAAATTTATATTAATAAATGCACGAAAGATATCAAAATGTGAAAGAAAATATATATTATTTATTATATCAATTTATTTTAATATTATTTGTAGTAATTAATATTTTTTTATTATTTACAATACTTATAATGACATATTATTTACAAATAAAACCATAACAAGAAATACATATAAATAACTTGTCACAAAACAAATATGATATATATTTTGTGTTATAATTATTGTAAATTGAGATTTAATTTATTTATAAGTGATAATAAGATAGGATAAGATAATTTATATGTATAAAACATGAGACAAATTTACACACAGTAGCATGCAATTGATGTTATTCAGTGGAGTGCTTGATTGTTTTGTGCAATTGTCTCACAATAACTTATACAGTCAGTCATAATCTCTCCAATCACTACGAGTAAGTCACAGTCGGGCTTGCCATCAAGAAAAGCATTTTAGTGTGAGACAAAAGAGATCGGGGTATCGGTGAGGTTCTGTGAGTGACAGTTTTACACGCCGGCAAACAGTTTGTGTTTCCTGTACCTTCGGTAGTTGTCCGAGACATGAAGGCGACAGAGCTGTTCTCTTAGGGTGCCCGCACACGGGCCACTGGCCACAGCCACAAACGCCGCCGCCGTTTGTAGCGAGTGGCGACCACCGGCGTTTACCGTGTGCGGCGAGTCTATATAAAATGTATCAAAACTACAGGAAATATGCCGGTGGCAGCGTTTTGTGGTTGTGGCCAGTGGCCCGTGTGTGGGCACCCTTAGATCTGGTGCGTCCACTTTACTCTGCAGAATTCTACATATCGTCCTTAGCTGGTCATAGGGCCATTCGAACTTCCAGAGTACCGTGTAAAAAATCTGTGAGATACAAAAAGCAAAACGGGGTAGTATCCAAACCTACGCTTATAAAGATATCTGAGGAAAGCCTGAACCTTTTTCAACATCATAGGTATATAACATGTATATAATATGTATGTAACATTCAAGGTATACTTGTCCTCGTGTGGGTGCCACACACAAGCGTTCTAGCTTGCTTCGGACTAAAGCACTGAAGATGAGCTTAATGACTTCAGTTATTACCAAATTCACGTGAGTTACGAATCACAAAACCTAGCCTTATAAAGGAACCTTTTGCAATTATGGCGATGTGACTGTACTGTGTGTATTCAAAGTGAGCTCTCGGTGAAATATGACACCCAAATCTTTTATTGACGTCGAACGCGATATCACATTCTGGCCTAACGTATATTGAAACTCTATTGGGCGTCGCATTCGGCCGAAAGACATCTGAAAACAATATTTCCTATTATAATCCGCTAGTAAGGATGGCTCAGCAGTATAATGACTGTATTAATAATAAGCTAGACATTGATATTTTTACTCCTAAACTCTCATTCTATGCTAAATCAGTGAAGGATATCCTCTATACCAAATCCATAAAATAGATTGCAAAATAAAATCAATTGCAAAATGAATAAAATTTAGATTTGTGTACACATATTAACCTATGTAAAGTTACAAAATATTCATAGCCTCTATTTCTCTTTTTTCCCCTTTGTTTCAATTTAATACCTAAAATGTGTTTGCTCAAATGATGTATACATGCTTTGGATTATAGTCTGGTTCTGGTCGATTGTCACGTGCTATCTTATATTATGTTAGGCTATATTCTGTTTTGTACTTATACTTAAATAAATAAAATAAAACACTTGGAAGAGTTGAATTCCATTGTGTTCGCTATGCTCCACTGATATATCCATTCAATGTCCTTTTGCAACTTTAAGCAGTCTTCTCTCGTTTTTATTTCCATATAAAATTTTAGGCCGTCGCATATATAAGACATTTTGCATGTTCGATGACCGTACGATCGTTCATCATAAGAGTAAAGACCGCGGGGCCAATTACTGATCCCTGGCTAACTCCAGAACGCATTCCATAGGCTGAAGAGTCGTGAAGACCCAGTCTAACGAACCTGATTTCGAAGGAAGTCAGCCATAAAAGGAAGGAAATCTACGCATAAAAGCGTTTTAGCGTTAAAAGTATCTATTTGGCGTTTCGCGTAATTTTTTAGCCTTATACTGTATAAGACTTTAAATTATTATACGTAATTATGTATAAGTTATACATAGTTGGTATTTCGCGTATAATAATTTGGATTTTGCTTTCTTGCTAAATTGCATCGAAGACAAATCGAAATATTTCGAAGAACGTTTTTGCAAAAATTAGAACTGTCAGTTTGTCAGATTTAGATAGTTTTGACTGTTATTATATTATTAGAGTAGGGTCGACAGTTAATTATATCGATAAAGTATCATGCCCAATCTCATGAGTATTGCCAATCTCTCAGATTTACCCAACTGGAGTGTTACGTCTCTTCAAATTCATAACAACTTTTTGGAGTTGGCAAATGTTTCAAATTGCCAGCGACTTCCAAACTTGAAAGGTAATTTACATTACATAAAGGACGGAATGCTCCATACCTTTTCGATGTCAATTTGACGATTCTCTGGAGACAATCGATCGAAAACGAATCGTACAATTCCCTTAACCGGGCATAATCCCAGAATTGCCTTTTTATCGATAAATTTTATATAGTCAGAAAACAATTTAAAAATCAAAAAAAAAAACGAGTACGTTACAGATACATCTTTGATTTAATAACTTAATCTGCGGCTCTACTTTGCTCGATCATATAAAAATCCGAAGGTAAGTCGATATAGAAACCTTTTTCCATTTTATGTGCTAATTAAAGTTAAAATATTGGACGGCGTATTTGTGTTATGATGGGTTAATTGTACGAGTTTTAAAGTTTTTTATAGTTTTATTTAAATAATATGTAATTATAATTGTAACAGATATTAAATAAATAAATAAAAAATATTAATAAAACATTAAAGATCAAAATGATATGAAAATTGCATGTGCCAGAGATATATAAGATATATCTATACAGATATTTTCACGGATAATTTTTTGATATTAATAAATGTTGATTTAATAAAGAATTAAAACTAGGTACAAGTTTTACTTAGTTTGGGTACGTAGTTTTGCGGTTTGGAGTTAGATGGCGCTATGTGAAGATTTCTATCTATAATAAATTTTTTTTTATGTTTTGAAATTAAACATCTTTTCACGAATTTATCGCGTATTTTACATAATTTTAAATCTCACGTTTCCAAAACTTCGTAGAATCCGTACTCAATGATATCGATCCACGTTTTCGATGCGTACTGCACAGGAATAGAATTCTTTTCTGCCATCTCTGTTTCCTGAGACCTATAATCTTGAAATTTTCAAGCGTAGAGTGAATAAATATCTTCTAGATCGACGAGCTCCATCCTCGGCCACACCGTCGCTTAACATCAAGCGGGTTGGTGGTCAATCATATATATATCTTGCATAAAAAATGAAATAAAAGAGTCCATGTTTATACCCACATAAGCAGCACGATATTCCATTATAAGTTGTTTGATTTCAACAATCGCGAAAACGTAACAAAATCTAGTGAATCCTTTGTACTCGCCATCTACGTCATAACAGTTTCATTAGGATGTTGTTATGCCGCCCCTGACTGTTGCGGCATAAAATTGGGGGCATGTCGCGTCATGCCCCACATCTTGTGGCGTGACCCTGTCCCTTATTACAGACCTACTGACACTCATATTATACCATACACATTGAGCTACAATAGTTAGAGTTAGAACGTGTTGACCTCAACGCTGTAGCTCCACTTTTATTGTGCGCACTGCCAAAATGTGGAATACGCTTCTTGATGAATGGGTCTTTCCGAATCTATATAATCTGTGTGTCTTCAAATCGCGAGTAAATGTGTTACTTCTAGGCAAACGAACTCCATCGTAGACCGCAACAGTCGCTTAACATCTGAGGCGTTACCACAATCTTAACAGCTATATATTTCTTGCTCTTGCTCTCTCAACTGTAGAAAGAGCGACACAAGAGTCAAACTAATATTAAAGTAAGACTGATGGAACTCTTGTGGTACAGTCCCAGGTAAGTTAGCAGTCAAGCGCAAGCCTGTTTCCGAATAAAAAAACTCGTAAGTAAAAACAACGATAAATGTGTCAGCGGCGTGACAAAGGGCAATTAACTTCAGGCAAATCAAGCGTAAACTCATCAAGACCCTTTAACCCTTTAAACAGTTTCTTACTGAATGTGCCTTGGCATCGTACGACGTTGCAGTCTGCTCACGGATGCTTTGGATGCTTATATTGCACGCCTGAAATGGCTAATTAGATAAACGATTGACCACAAAACTTGCTTGATGTTATGTGACCAGTTCAGCAATAAAAAAAATCTGATAACTATAGCCGGCGTACTTAATTAATAGTGTACGTAGATCTTTGAAGTGGACATTTGTTACATGATTGTGACCCTATATGTGTTGTAGCTCAATGATCATACACTATAATAACTTAATAAGTAACAGGCACTGTAGTTCACATTAGGCCAGTAATTTAAACAAGTACTTTGGGTTCCAAAATTTCGTTAGCAGGGGGCCGCATAAACAAATACTCCCTGTTTATTTTCAGTTTGCCGACTGCCTGTTTTCTGCACTTTTTATAAAAAAAAAATAAAAAAAAATATCCGCCTTTGCGTCGCGTAGTATTAGATGTTTTCTAATTTTATGTAGTCACACGTAAAATACAAGTGATATCATGTGAAAATTCTTGCTCGTTATCGAGGAAGGAAAGAAGGTCCACGAGGAACCTCCAAAAAGGTTTAATCATCTAAATTTTGTGACCTCGAAGTCTAAGATGTTTGAATTCATTCATCATTACCTATAGGATAAACTGTAGCGATATCGGTCCACGTTCTTGATGCGTACTGCACACGAATAGAATTCATTGCCGCCGAATGCCGCCATCACTGTTTCCTGAGAATTGAAACCTTGAAAATTCCAAGATTGTAATCTTGGAATTTTCAAGGTTAGAGTAAATAGATATCTTCTAGATCAAAGAGCCCCATCCTCAGCCACACCGTCGCCGCGTCGACCACCAGCCTGATGTCAATCAGGCGAGTAGATCTATCATGCGTAAAAAAATGAAGTTTTTTGGACATACCTCAAGAAAAGAACAGTTGATTTCGATAGAGAGACTAATAGTACAAGGCAAGCGAGGTTCTGGACGATCGCTGGACCAACCTCATTCAAAAGCTACGCAGTTCACCGTAGCAGAGTGTACTCGTAATACAACCAACCACCAGAACTAAAGAAGCATCGCGAGACGAGCTGCCCTGGAGAGTGACGTTGAGGACGAGGAGCCGTCATTGTAATCACGACCACCCTGACATGAGTGGATAATTGAGAAGAGAGGATAAACCAATAATGTAGAAATCATTTGTAATTACCAGTTACCAGTTAGTATAAATACCAGTGTTTATGTAAATGACATAAACACTGGTATTTATTCATGTAACTACACAAAATTCAAATCAAAATTCAAAAACATCGAATTATCAGTATAATAAATTCAATTATAATTAACTATTTGCAGAAAATTAAGTATATGTACATAAATACAGGTCTTAAATAGAAAACAAAATAGGTATCACTATAATCGAATTTAGGCTTCCAACCCTTAATGTGTGCAAAGTAATTATGTGCAGTATTAATGAAATAATAATGTACTTTTTTTTTATGTGGCGAAAACTGCGTTTCGGTATATACGTGTGTTAGTATCAAATATCCTAGCCATAAAACACTAATTTAATTAAACCAATAAACTACCGACTTGAACGTCTTAATTAATAAAAGTGCATCGAACCATGACGAATGGAACGAATCAGCTCATGGAGATTGGGGCTTATCTCCACGTGGCTAGCTAGTGACATAAAATAATGAAGAACACCACGAAATATTTCCTAATCACGTTGATTCAGATAAATATTGCTCAAGCAGCTATGGAAGGATTTATAATAGGAGGTGATGACACAGAGATTTCGAAATACCCGCATTCCGTGTTCCTAGACGCGCGGTGTCAAGAGATTGGGCATTGGTCATGCGGGGCCGCCATACTCAATCAAAAAATATTGTTAACAGCTGCACATTGTGTCGATGAGTGTGATTGGGAATATAATATAAAGCACAAATTAATTGCGTTTGTGGGGACCACAGATATAAGAAAGGTAAAAATGTACCTACACTTTACTTGCAGAACTAATCATATTCATAGTAATTGCCTGTGTACTACAATGAACTTTGATTTTATCACTTTTTGATTTGGCTCTTAGATTTATATATAATAATGAATAAACTTATTTTAACTAATGTAGCAATAGTGTAACCATTGTTATAATGAAAGTTGTATATGCCTGTAATAGGTGATCATATCAGATCTATGTATGAACGAACTAGAAAATTAAGAATGTATATATGTTCACTGTTGGCGTATCTAAATAAATAAATAAATGAATAGTAAAATGGAGGGTCTGCGTTGGCAGAAAAAGAGGTACCTTTTTTGTTCGAAATAAAAATTGTATGCAATTTACATTGTATATAAGCATAAGGGCTTATAAACCAGTATTAGAGATTTCATGTCCTATCGATTCTAATTTCTAATTTGAGTTGGGGGTGATAAGACCTGCACTGACGTCCCGCTTGGGGTGTATTGTGCATTTCCCCCCACCAGCCTACCCAAACCATCCGAGCTCCTTAACATAACGGAGCACAGCCTTGGGTCGCTGGCACAACTGTTCCACTTCTCTTGCGTCAGGTGTCATGTTGCAGAGTCTCTGCAGAGTCTCTGTCCTATCGATATTCAAGCCGGTGTTGCAGATTTCAACCCTATAATTTTATTTTATTCTTCAGTAACATAAAATAACTTTCAAACTTTCATAGGTGAAAACATAGAAATGTCATAAAAGCTTATTTTCAGCGTAAAACCTTCAATACATTCACCAGGTCAAGACCAGAAGGAAGGTCATATCCGTGAGAATGCACAAGATGTTTAATGAGCACACCATGGAGAACGATATCGCTGTGGTAGTCGTTCGGAGGGACTTCCCCTTGGGTGGGAACGTGAAACGCGTTATTATCACAGAACAGTACCCACTTGAAGCATGGTATGGTTATGTAGCGGGATGGGGCATTTTTCGCGTGAGTCACAGTTTTGATTAATACACATATATTATGGCTCGGTGGAAGTTTTGCGTATCTCATAAATAAATTATGTTAAGTATTCCAGTCACAATAATACATCGTTGAAAGAACATCGTTTTCAAGAAACGATGGCTGGTAGCCATCGTTTCTTTAATATTACGGCAATTTTCTGTATCGCAAAGCACACGTATTGACTCTTTTTAAAATCCATATCACTCTCTTGCCTAACCAATTCCATCCCATTTCGATACTGTCATTTATTTCTAAGGTCACCAAATCAGTAGACCATATGCAAGTTACTGGGTTTCTCACAACTTTAGAGCTGTTCAAGCTAATGCAATCAGGGTTCTAGTCTAGACATAGCATTATTATACAGCTTTATTGAGGGTCTGTGTAGATAAGAAAGATGCCATAGAAAATAGTTATGTTACGGTCTTAGTTCTAAATATTCCCATTGACTTAAGTAATGCATTCGATACGGTGGACCATAACTCGGTCTTGGCTGTTTTATGGTAAATAATTTTTCCAAGGTTCAGAGGATCAGTTCATTGATGAACTGATTTTCTTCTTATTTTAAAGTCGACGGCAGACAATTTCCGCACACTTGAACTTGGCAGACAAGTGTGTGTTGCCTGCGGGAGTTCCTCAGGGAAGAATTTTGTACCCACTTCTTTTTTTAGTTTATTCATATACTCTCGTCTCAACTATCATATAACTACCATTTTTACCATTGTTAGTGCTCCTCTACTAGATAAATACTACCTACTAGTGCCGCTCTATGACGGTACAATAATATCATGATATTATACAAATCTTGACCATCTTTTAGGCTTCTCGTGATTAATAGATGACCTCTAGTTTAAAAAAATATATTTGTATTGACAGGAAGACCTGGACAACACATCAATGATACTGAAGCATGTGGGACAACATATAAGATCGAAGCGAACGTGTTCTGTGATTGGACATCTCCACGAAGGGATGTTTTGTGCGGGTAGCAGGGACAAGGAATCACCTCGTCCGGCTAAGTAAACAAGTGTATTTTTTTCTTTCGACTAACCAAATTTTCCGATATTCCGATAACCCGACTGTTGAAGAAACGTAACGCTTCTGGAGTGCTTATATTTATATTTAACATTTTGGCTATACAGCCGAAACCGTTTGATTATTTTAAGGAATGAGATGTTTCTAGATTAATCTCAGATGTGAAAATGACATAGGGTATATTACTTCCATATATTGTCAAAGAATTAAGTATATGCATTTAGTATATTAATGGCATCGAAATGTCATACAGTGAGTGTGAGTATGTCTTTCACGTCAGAATCCGTACTTCTGAAATCATTTTAGATAAACACTACGGTTCACACACGTCTGTTCACGGAACTTATCCTGGCAACCCTGGCCGCGTAACAAGTGATAAACAGATCTCTCGTGAAATTAATTAAAAATAAGTGTTAAATGTAGATTTTGTGAAACTTACGAAGCATAAACAGCAAGTTACTAATATTGCACAGATCCTCAGACATTAAGACGCCGGTAAGATGAGTAATGACATCTATTTTCATCGATTTGTTATGGTGTTACACATTTCCAATAGAGAATAACGGCTGGAAAGTTTGAATTTCACTGAACTTCATTGGCTTTTTTTGTACCTTGGCAATAATAATTAACTGTACATAACGAGTTAATTAGCGAAAACAATTTGACTTGACGTGAATTCGATGTGACAACAACACACTCGACACTGACAACAGTGACTTTGACAAGCAGAAGACATCAAATATAGCCATATCAGCAGTTTGTAGTAATAAAGCTTTCTATTCACTTGTCGATGTTTTTGATAACATGGATTCGGAAAATATTACATTCCGAAAGATCGCAAGATCGCATTCTTTGAGTAACATTTCAAGCTCAACATTTTTAGAAAGTACAATCGTAAGTTTGCCTGAATATACCCTAGATGAGAGTAGCACTTACTCAGATCTAAGTAAACAGTTAGATAAATTATCTACCGACTTAAAATCAGCACACCAGGAAATTGATAATTTATGCTCCGAAAATTATCATCTGAAATCTGAGAATGAAAGTTTGAAAAAAATTATAGAAAGGTACAAGAAAGTTGGTTTTACAGGAAGTCCAACTGTAACCCCTAGGCGACCTGACCTGACCAAACGACAAAAAAATGATGTTAACTTCATTGAAAGTGAGACGAACTCTGACGCAAAAACATCTAATACACCACATTTAGTGCAAAATAGTGGAACACCTACAAATATATCCATGCTAAATGAACCGCAACCACATACTTTACCAACTACGCAACACACTCAAAAATCATTCACAGACACAAATAGAAATGACATTGACACTAAGATTGAAGAAATGTCTAGTATAGTTGAAAAAGTCATGGCATTAAGAAATAAATCAAAGGATAGGAAAAGTAATGCGAGACAGAACATACCTCAAAAAAACCCCGATGTTGACTTAGCAACGGAGGACAATGCAAAAGTAAGGATTTTAGTTTTAGCAGATGACCAAGGTCGGTATGTACGTCACACTTTACAGCGTCTTCTAGGTGATGACTATGAGGTTAAATGCACATGGAAACCGGGAGCTCGACTTCATGACATAGTTACCAAAAAAGAAATCAAAGATTACACGAAAAATGACTGTGTTATATTATTAGCTGGAAGTAATGATCGAGTTCCATATGAATTTCAAACTAGCTTACATTCATGGTTAAAACGTGTCACAAATACTAATGTCATAATTCCGGAAATCCTGCATAATAGTTATCTATGGGAGCACAAACTAAACTATGAATTGGAATTTATATGCCAACAGTATAGTCATGCCACTTATGTAAATATGAATTACTGTAATCAACGACTTCATAGAAATCAATTTTGTATCAACCTATGTAGGAATCTATTAAAAGAAATTTTACATATACATTATAAAAATAAGGTTTGCAGTTATCAGAAAACAAAAAATAATTGTAAAGTTGATGTTGAAACACAGACATTACGCATTCCAGACCCAGCATTTTTGTCAAGCAACTCTCCAAAAACCCCATCCAAAACTGATAAAAGTACACAAACATGTTATAGACCACAGGGAAGCATCGATGAGACTCTTAGTCCGAATCAGACAAATCGGCTTTTTCGTCTATAAAGAACTCCAGGTTATGCACCAAAACATAGATGGCTTATTAGGTAAGGCAGATTTAGTAGCAGCAAATGTTGACACATTAGAACAAAAAGACATAACGGTTGATGTTCTGTGCATCACAGAGCACAATATGAAAACTGAAGATACTAAATTATTAAAAATACCAAATTTTACGCTTGGATCTTCTTACTCTAGGAAGAACAGACGTGGAGGTTCATGTATTTTGATTCGTAATACTCATAGGTTTAAACCAATATCCGGATTACAAAATCACTGCAGAGAGGGTGCTATAGAGTGTTCTGGAGTTGAATTAATTGACCACAAGCTTATAGTTTTATGTGTTTACCGACCACCAAAAACGTTTGTTCAAGATTTAGATATATTTTTTGAACACCTAAACTCACTGCTTCGTGAGACAAGTTTAGGCAAAAAAAAGGTTATTTTGTGTGGCGATTTCAATATTGATTTGTTGAAAACGAACAAAAATGTCGATAAATTTAAAGAATTGATAACTACATATAACTTAAAGTTCGTATTCAGGGAGCCTACTAGGTTATGTAGTGGTACGTGTATAGATAATATAATTTGTAATATTCGGGGAAGTAAGAGTAGAATTCTTGAGCTCGCTATGTCTGACCATACAGCCCAATTGCTTACATGCCCTATCAAGCCAACTTGTACCTTAAAGTACTGGTATGTAGAAAGACGAGATTACGGCCGAGATAACATGAATAAGTTCCTGGATTGCTTAAATTCAATTTCATTTAACGATGTAATTGAACAAGATGATCCAAATATCGCATTTAATAACTTTCACGACTTGTTCATGCTATTTTATGATCTATGTTTCCCTATACATAAAATTAAAATTACTTCACGACAGCGACCAAGGTGGCTTACAACGGGCATAAAAAACTGCTGTAAACGTAAAAGAGCTTTGCTATGGGCTTATAGGAAAGATCGTACTTCAGATAACAGGCATAATTTTAAATCTTTATCCTCGAGATTAAATCGCATAATTAAACTCACACAAAAGTCCCAAAATGATAACTTTATCAAAAAATCTGCTAATAAAAGTAAAGCTGTATGGAAGATCATAAATGGATCAAAACCAAATTTACCAAAAGAGCCTATAGAGATAAACGTTGACGGTAATCTAGTTGATGATCCCAATAAAGTTGCTAGTCATTTCAATAATTTTTTTATTGATCAAGTAACAAGCAGTCAGACCGTTGAAACAAATACTATGAATAATACATACAATGTTGATTCTCTCTTTATGGCTCCGATGGTATCAGATGATATACATAAAATAATTATGGGATTAAAAAACACTACAAGTACTGGGTACGATGGCATATCGACACAAGTGCTTAAATACGTATCAAGTTCTATATCTAATGTTTTAAGTGAAATTATAAATAAGTGTATATTAAACGGAGTTTACCCTGAGAAACTAAAAAAAACCATAATTAAACCTCTCTTCAAAAAAAATGATAAAAACGACATGAGTTGCTACAGGCCGATAGCGTTAGTGCCGATTATGTCAAAAATTTTCGAAAAAGTTATGTATAATAGTGTCTATAACTATTTTGAACAAAATAATTTGTTCACACCAGAGCAGATAGGTTTTCGAAAGAAAAAAACTATAAATCAAGCAATATACAATTTTTTGAAAATCGTGATGACCAATATGGATAATAAAGTACCTGTAAGTGCGTTGTATATGGACCTAACCAAGGCCTTTGATTATGTTGACCACAAGCTTCTACTAAAAAAATTAGAAGGATATGGTATTCGAGGCAATGTGAATAAGCTTATAAAATCATATCTAACAGACCGCCTACAATGCACACAGGTCAGCTGTGTGTGTCCTAAGACAAAGAATGAAATATTGTATACATCTGATTATAGGAAGGTTGAATATGGTGTCCCACAAGGTAGTGTTTTAGGACCATTACTATTTATTATTTATATAAACGATCTAACCAAGGCCACTAAACACCCTACTGTTCTTTTTGCCGATGACAGCACTATTCTATTTTCAGGTGAAAATATTAAAGATGAGATTAATAGTACGTTACACAATATTATAAAGTGGCTGACATCAAATAACCTACAAATTAATCTTAGTAAAACAAACATAATGACATTTAGAAATAGAATAAATAAATTAGATAATCTTGACATTCAGTATTCCGGACATAAAATTGACATAGTTCATAATACCAAATTTTTAGGTTTAAATATTGATTGCAATTTAAATTGGAAAGAGCATGTGGAAATCCTCCGCACAAAAGTAAATCAGCAATCATATGCACTGTACATGCTCTCAAAAACAGTGAGTAGATCAACAGTTCTGGTAGCCTACAATAGTTATGTCTCATCGCTACTTCGTTACGGTGTTATTTTCTGGGGCAATAGTACTGAAAAAGACACAATTTTTAAAGCGCAAAAGAAATGTGTCAGAGCAATGTGCAAGCTTCATCAAAGGGATAGTTGCAAGCCATACTTCATAAACTTGAAATTGATGACGCTACCCTGTATTTATATAAATGAATGTGTAGTGTTTGTGCGAAACAATTTAAATTTATTTACCAATCTAAAAAGTGGAAGGCATAGGCGTAAAATAAATGTACCTAAACGTAAGACAGCATTATTCGCCAATAGTGTATTATGCATGGCTCCAATGATTTACAATCATTTGCCCTTAGAAATAATTGAAACCGAACAAACACACATATTCAAACACAAACTAAAATGTTTTCTACTGGAGAAGGCTTACTACACTATAAATGAATATTTGACTGATAAATTTAATTGACAGTTATTGACTTATGCTTAAACTTGACATTTCTGATTATGACATACCCTTAAATTTGACATTTTAATTTATTCAATTTGTAATTATGGTTTTATATTTATTGATTATTAATATCTAATTTTAATGTAATTATTTGATTTAAATGTTGTATAACAATGATATGAAATAATATGCATTATATTTGCCATTATATTAATGCATACTGGGATGTTAATTCTATTTGTATTGAAATTGATGTAAGCATCGACATGAAATTGACATAATACATAATTGAAATGTGAGTGTAGACAATAATTTATAAATATTTAACTGACGGTCTTTATATTATTGTTTATATATATTTATATTAGTTTTACTTGACATTATCTATTACTTTATTTTTCCACTGTCATAGTTTTGTTTTAAGTGGCATATTGCTTTCTGTTATATTTTATCAATATTATATAATGAGATGTGAAAATAATATTTCACGTGGTAATCTGGCCATGAATGCACAGCCTTATTCTGGATATGACGTTTCGACTTTGACAATTTGTTAATTTTGTATGTGTTTGTTTACATGATTTCGAGATTGAGGGTAAATTTTCTGTTTGTGGTTATTTGTGTGTGATATTGTTTCCCATTTGTGTTTCATAAAAATGGATGATTTCTAAGCTGGTAAGGCAGATATAAAGTCTATGTGACGCCTAATTATATTCGGTTAAACAATGTATACAAATTATAATAATATGACAACAATGTACCTATACAATTTTGCACGCCGGTAAGGCAGAATATGGAGAGCTATGTTTTTTTACCTGATGTTCCACCTACTGTACCCATATGCGCAATAAAGACATTATGAATTATGAATTATGAATTATGTTTCGAATCAAAATATCCGACTATAGATTCAACTGCATTCGACGGTCTTTTTCAAAGGAGCAGCGCAAACGTCACTCTCGCATTCGTAGTTTTTGTTTTTAAATGTATTAAATCTACGTTAGTTTTTATTCTGAAAACTTCATGAAAATCAATTTACACAATGATAAAAACTAGTGGTGAATCAAACATAACTAACTACAGGAATAACACATACCTAATTAAAACCTATGGTTTGGTGAGGATCCTGTGTTGAAAATCTCGCTGGGATCCTCACCACTGATGCGAGCAACGTCTTGACTTTATTTCAATTCCAAAAAATAGTCGTCATTGTATGTCGAATATAAAAAAACAGTGCTTTAAATAGATTGATAAACTCTATATTGTACACACCATAAAATTTACAATCAAAAGAAATTAATTAAGAATTAGTGTAACAACTGGCGGCCTTATCGCTAATTGCGATCTCTTCCAGGCAACCTTAAAAGGCAACCTGCTTTAAAGGTTTCAGACTTATAAACTTATTATCTTGGTGAGGATTCTGGCGTGTAATTTTCACACCCAAAAAGTATGTGCAATTGTGCAGTGTTGCTGTGTTGTGCAATGTATTTACTTTTACTATGGAAATTAGCTTGATTGTCACATATTTTTAAGTATAATTACGGGTTACTCACGTCCAATTTGAGTCTAAGCCTCAGAGTATAGTATCAACCGCATTCGGTGGTCTTGTTAAAAAGAAGTACTTTAGACATCACTCCCGGGTGGTGCCACGCTTAGCACTGCGAACTGCCACCGCAAAAGTTTTGTTAGCAAGATTTAATTTATTAGGAACAAGTATAAGCTTAGAAAATTCAAAAACGCTCGACAAAAAAAACGGCTAAACCTATTTTGATGAATTCTCTTTCAAACAAAATAATCTAGATCAAAATCAGTCCATCCGTTTGGGAGCTACGATGCCTAGCTCATACCATCCAAACGATACGATATCAAACTTATAACAACCCTCTTTTATAATGATAGAGGGTTAAAATATATAATTGTTTGTTTAACGTTTCATAGAATTTATAATTTTTCATAGAATTAACAGGCCTCATGGCTCAGTGGTAGTACGACTGCCTCCTGAGCTGTAGGTCGTGGGTTCGATCCCCACCCAGGGTAAACATTTGTGTGATGAGCATGGATGTTTGTTCTGTGTCTGGGTGTTTCTATGAATCCTAAGTATGTATTTATAAAAAAAAAGTATATATGTAGTCTATCAACTATCTAGTTCCATAGTACAAGCTTTGCTTAGTTTGGGCTAGATGGTGTTGTGTGACATGTCCACAAATATTTATATTTATTTATATTTAATTACTTTTCAGAGGGGACTCAGGAAGTGCGCTAGTTACAGGAAATTATAACCAAATAGGTTTAGTCTCATTCCGTATAAGGAGTTATCCAGCTCTAATGGTATATACCAATGTAACTTATTACTATAAATGGGTTCAATACAATACGAGAAGAATCTACTGCCAATATGAATGGTCGAAAGAAGAACGGTCAAAACCAATGGTAGATGTGAACACACATAGAGAGAGAGATTTAAAACCAATAGAAGAAGTAACTACACAAAGAAAAGAAGAAAATAAAACAGCCGGTAAAGAAATTGTTGAGAAACAGACCAATGGAGAGGAAGAAGAAAATCAAAGTAATACTAAAGAGGAAGTAGAGAACAGTTAAGTAAGGTATCGCATACAGATATGACCTTCTTTTGAACGATATTTAGTATTTAAGAAGCAATCATTCAATCATTCTAGCAATGTTACTCTCTGACGCAACGAATGCCCACAAACGGCTCACAACCATTGGAATTTCAATCCAGTCAACATAAAAATCTGTCCAAACGTTATTTTTGTCCGGAAGTCAGACAAATGGCACTATGCCACATGTAAATTATTTGCGAGCGATTCAAAATTGAACGCCTGTGCAAAGGATTCCAGTACGGTTTAGCTATTATACCTACTGAGAAAAATAAGGTATCATCGAAATCATACTTGGTAATCAATTCAAATCAATTAAGTATGTATGCACACTTTACGTCAAAGCCATCGATATGAACTAATTTAGTACCGTGACTTTGATTGTGCAATTAAAAAACCAGCCAATTACTCTAGTTTATCGCTATTGAGGAAAAGTGGTGTAATGACGAACATACCAACCATAGCAAAAATATGATAATTGCTTCTGATATAATTTCCATTAATACAATTGCAGAAAACATATTTGTTCTGTGAACAGTATAACATTACCATGTTTAGATGTTGATTAAACTTTTTTGATTGGATTATCCATGACTTTGATGTGAAGAAATAGATAAATGTGAGATCTATCCACTTTTGTGAAGAACCCACTAGTCTGTGACATGTCACACACACCCACTACACACTAGTCCGTGATAGTTTAAAAAAGTGGATTCTCCAATTTTAACTTATAACTGAATTTCACACTCACTAGAATAAAAAAACCGGACAAGTGCGAGGGTTCCGTACAAACTAGTAGATAAAAGGGGGAAATCATACATTTTTTTATATTTTCCTTCATAAACCGAAAAATATACATAGTAAAAATATTTAAAAACCTGTTTTAGCTTATGCTAATGAAGCTCTTTCATATGATACCCCACATTATACGGTTAAAGAACTTTAAAATTTGGACCCTCATTCCTTGCAGACACAATTTTTTGTGATTAAATTAAAAATGTCCAAAAATGTTTTCGGATTTTTTCCTATATGTGTATTCTAACACAATGCTTCTTGCCAAATTTCATAGTTCTAGGTCAACTGGAAGTACCCCATAGGTTTTGATTCCCTTGTGAGTTTCGAAATTTGCGTTTTTACGACATATTCGGCTGTAACTTTTTTTACGAAAACAGAAATTTAATTTTCTTTCTGCAGCAAGTTTTAATTTCAACACGATACCTTTACGCGTTCCCGAGATAAAGGTCTTGACACCCGGACAGACGGACAGACAGACAGGCGGACAGACGGACAACAGTGATGCTATGAGGGTTCCGTTTTTTTCTTTTGAGGTACGGAACCCTAAAAATGGATAAGGCTGAGCATTGTTAGGCAACTTTTTCAGTTTTTCTTTCTACAAGAATTAATTAGGACTATCCATCTAATCAGCAAGAGTAGTCCAGCCATTCTCTAATGATGTGCTCACCAATGAACAGCATTTGATTCATTTTAAATAAAAACTACGGGTCACTCAGCCGAAAAATCCGACTATAGTTTCAATTGTAGTTTTCCGCATTAGGCGGTCTTTTTTCAGTGTGACGCGGCTCGCACTGACCGAGAGAGGCACGTCACCGTCCAAGAGTGGCATTTGCGCTGCTCCTTTGAAGAAGACCGCCGAATGCGGTTGAAACTATAGTTGGATTTTTCAGCTCTAAACAGATGTGAGTGACCCGTAGTTTTTATTTAAAATGAATCAAATGCTGTTCATTGGTGAGCACATCATTAGAGAATGGCTGGACTACTCTTGCTAATTAGATGGATAGTCCTAATTAATTATTGTGGAAAGAAAAACTGAAAAGGTTGCCTAACAATGTTCAGTTGTTTAGCCTTATCCATTTTTTATTCTATGGATTCTTATATGATCATAAGATCTAGGGTCTTTTAGCAATGCAGGACATCCACTATGTAGCTAGCAGACTAACATTGTTGTGGATTGTTTTCTTTTTTCTTTTTAATCATTAATAGGCTGCACTTGACCAATTTGGCTAATATTGAACAATACTATGGTCCACAATAAAGTACACTAGAATAAATATATTCACTCAGACTTGACATTACATATAAGTAATTATTCATAAAATGAAATGTAATTTCTTCAATTACCCTTCAATAAAAAAATTAGAAAAATGCTGTACTTAAAAATATACAATTTATTGCCTATAAATTAAAATCAACAATGACAGAATTTTATACATCTGTAGGCCTTTCATCAAACATCATTTACTAGAGGCTCCTTGAGTTTCCTTCTCCAACGCATGTGACGGGGGATGCTCCAGCACATTATCAATCAATCCAAATGTTTTCGCCTCAATCGGAGACATGAAACAATCCCTTTCCATTGATCCTTGAACTTTCTCAATTGGTAAACCAGTATGCCGCACATATAATTTATTAATTTGAGCTTTAAGTTTCAAAATTTCCTCTGCCTGGATTTGTATGTCTGTTGCTTGACCTCTAACACCCCCGGACGGTTGATGTATCATGATTCGTGAGTTAGGCAATGCGTGTCTCATACCCGGAGCCCCTGCAGCCAGTAACAAGGAGGCCATACTGCAAGCTTGGCCGACGCACCACGTCGCAACCGGCGGCGTTATGTACTGCATTGTATCGTAAATACCAAGTCCAGCTGTCACATTACCACCTGGTGAATTAATGTACAAATGTACAGGCTTTTTACTTGATTCAGACTGGAGGAACAACAGTTGAGCTACGACTAGGGAGCTTATATCGTCATTGATAGGTCCCATCAAGCAGATGATCCGTTCTCGTAGTAATCTCGAATAGATATCGTAAGCGCGCTCTCCTCTACCAGTTTGTTCCACCACGATAGGTATCATACCGAGGTGATGTGGTTCGCTGGTGCATAGTTTTCTCTGGCTGACTTTAGATCTTTGAGCGCCGATCGTGCTGATTACACGGGTCACTTGGCGAAAGTAGTTCAGTGCCATTTTGATAGATTATCTTGCCGAAATTCGATGGTGGAATTATAGGAGGATCATTAGTCTTCGAGAAACCGATAATTTACGTTACAAACTTTCTTTTACTGGTTTAATACCCAAAGTTTTAGATATTTCTTTCTTAGCTTTTCGTTTCTTTTTTTTTTGTTTGATTTGACAGTGGCACTACTGACACTACACACACAGTGACAGTTGACAGACACAATGTTTTTTTTTTGTATTGGACCCGCATTAAAGCATTTGCCAGTGTCAAGTATTAGGATTTTTTTCAAGTTTCTTGAATAAAACAAGTTGTAAATGTTCTAGTCACAATCAAGTCACTTAAACAGTCAATTTATAAGTCGAGTCCTGCTTCAGTAAAGTGGTAGCGACTTTACTAGAAGCATCTATGAGTTTTGTCGACAACGTAAAATGACACGTTTCACTGCTTCATTTGACTTGCCCAAACTTATGTACTTGATCAAACACTTAATGAATAAAACACCACCATTTTTATCGCATTAATATTCAAAATAACACAAGTTTAGGAAAATATAACAAAGCAATAACATGTTACTAAGACGTTCCCGCCAAAACTCGGAGACAATGATGATAACCATGATTGTCAATTTATTATTTGTTATGGCTTAGTTACAAGACCCTAAAGCCAAATCTTTTATTTATGATTTTCATTAATATTTATCACAAATTGCTAAATCTTTGACAAATGAACATAAATGTATACAGCATACATACACCGATCAACAAACGTATAACCCTCCCTTTTACTTCTTTAGTCCGTTAAAATTAGTTTTCATGATTTTGACGGGATATATTTTGCAAACGGCAAGTTTGCTACCAATCAATATAATTTATGAAACCCTACGTTCATTTTAAAATCCCTGAGATGGGATGGGGCAAAAATATTTTTTACTTGACTGCGTGCCTCCTAGAGGGCGCCATATTAAATTTATTGTGACGTCACATAGCGGACAAACGGACAAATAAGTCATTTTCCAACAACACCTCATTTGTCAGATTGTATTAAGTAGTTTAAATGTTATAGGAGAACAGATGAACATGCATACCAGTACAAAACATAGCCCTCCCTTTTGCTTCGCCGTAGTCGAGTAAAAATAAAATAGTCTAACTAAATTACTCTTCTTCAAATATAAACTTTATTGCTTGTACAAAAAGTTGACAAACCTATCTGTGGTACTCAAATTAGCAGTGGTCAAACGCTTAGCAATACCAACTATAAAAATAAACCTTCAACTACAAAGAATATATGTGTGGCGACATACGTCACCACGCACACACACGAGAGCGCGGGAGGGCGAGTGAGGCGGGTGTACTTAGCCCGCATCGGGATACGCACCCAAAACAGTCAGCAATCTTATGATGGCACACGACACACACGCGGAGTGAATTCTCTTGCGGTACAAGAGACGCGCGATCGAACGACCGAAGAGTGCCGATTATCTTACTCGTCTCGGTCTCCTCCCGCACTCTCATATCTTGTGCATCGCATTGATATTTGTGTTCGTGTTCGTGTCTTCCAAATACACTATTAATTGGGACATGGTGTTTCATTTCTTGGAACCGGCCGCCTAAGGAGGCTGGTTCTCTACCATCCCGCGTGCCACGGCTGGCTCATAAAAGAAGGAACCAGAGACCATTGTGCCCCCGCCGTATCATCATACAGCGGTGGCTCCTCCCTGGCATCACCCATCATTGGTGACCCTTCATTTGGTGACCCCGACGTGATACACGCTACATGTTCTAAAAACGCTCAGCGCTCGTGCTTTTACTACGCTCGCGGGACTTGCGGACGCGCAACCCGCCACCGGCCACGACGGCCACCTTAGTACGACGACACCGCATAGCTCGCGGGACTATCCCGCGCTATGTAACTCGTCACTGCTACCACTGGCCGCCCGGCCTTAAGCATCGCTCGTCGACCCGCTGCCCATCACTCATCGTCAGGGTACCGACGACGGCATCATTCCATCATCCATTCCATCATCATCATTCGCGGTGCTCACGCAGCACGGTCTCGTCATACCGCTGCGCCCTGCCGCCGCCGCTACGTTTGCCTCGTCACCGTGACGTCACGTAATAACATCGAGAACAAAAGCTGGATTGTGCCCCCACTGGCCCCGTGTTGTCAGGGAGTACTTATGACTTCAATCCGGTGAGCGAACTTAATACCATACACCTTTGTGTTAATAATATAAAGAACAAAGACAGTACAAAGGCACTTCTAACTTCGAAGCCATAACATAAACACTTAAGTGAAGCAAAAACATAAACATCGCACTTCTTTTAACTTCGTTAGTGTAACTATTACCACGACCAATTTATAATGTAAACATTTAAGTTACTCTTTAATATAAACAATTGCTATCAAAAGGTAGACTTCTTTAGTATATTTCATAAAAGGTAGATTTTTTTTTGAAATACTTTTTTTTTTTTTTACATTATTATATTACGCTGTTTTTCGGCTGAGATATTTCGATTGTGTTTTCTACTGTTCAACTTTACCTGTGTTTTTATTGTATTTTGTGTTTTTTATTGCCTCATTGTGTTTTTACTGTTTTGTGTATTGTTTTTTGTGTATAACTTTAGGAATTGTTTTATAGTAATCGCTAACCGATTACCAACTCGACCCTGGGTGAATTGCGTACTTTCGGTTTCCATTTTATTAACTTCCGATACTTCCGATATTTTAATCTAGCGCTAGTGATCAGCTGATTATACTTATTTCTGGTCTCACTTTCCTGTAGTATCTTTGTTTCCTACGTGACAATGGCAACTGCCGAGGAACAAATTCAACTGCTACAGGACCAGCTTCAAGTGCTTCTTGACACTCAAAATAGACAGGCAATGGCAGTGACTGTAAAACTGCCTGCCTTCTGGGCTGATAAGCCCACCGTCTGGTTTGGTCAAGTTGAGGCACAATTTGATATAGCTGGTATCAAACAGGACCGGACCAAGTACAGCCACGTCGTGTCTATGCTTGATTCAAGGATAGCCGGCAAAGTGGCTGACATCATTGAACACCCACCGGAAACCGACCGCTACCAGTTTCTGAAATCAGAGCTGATTAAACGCCTTTCTGCTTCCAGTGAAGATCGAATACGGCGGCTTCTCGGGGAAGAGGATATCGGCGATCAAAAGCCATCGCAATTCCTGCGTCGTCTCCGTTCCTTGGCAGGTACCGAGTTTAACAACGATGACATCATCCGTCAACTTTGGATGCGCCGTTTGCCGGGGAACGTCCAGGCCATTTTAGCCGCACAGGAAGACCTGCCTCTTGAAAAGTCTGCGGAGATAGCCGATAAAATTATCGAAATAGCAACACCTATGGTCCACACTGTTGCTAACCATACTTCCTGTCAGCCCTCAGACCTGACTCAACTTTCCCTTCGAGTTGAGCAGCTGACAAAAATGGTTGAAGCCTTAAGCGCCGACTCTCGTTCGCGACCACGTTCTCGTTCAGAGAGCAACGGGTCAAGGTCTAATTCCCGTTCGTCGTCGCGTTCCACGCTGTGCTGGTATCACCGCACTTACAGAAACAAGGCTGTTAAATGTATCAGCCCCTGCAGCTGGAAGGACCACAACCAGGGAAATGCAAGCAGCAGTCAGTAGACGCGGCGACTGACTGCGATATTTCCAGCCGCCGCTTATTTGTTACAGATAAGGCGACTGCACGCAAATTCCTAATTGACACTGGCAGTGACCTTTGTTGCTATCCTCATAGGTTAGCCAAAAGTCACGCGCAGTCGTCAACAGGATACCAACTGGCTGCAGCAAATGGCAGTGTTATAAAAACGTACGGCAGTATTTCCCTTCGCCTCAACTTAGGTCTACGTCGCGATTTTCAGTGGAATTTCACTATCGCTGACGTAGAGGCTCCTATAATAGGCTCGGATTTTCTCAGCCACTACGACTTGCTGCCAGACCTGCGCCACAAACGCCTGATTGACGGGAATACGACTTTATCAACTCCTGCTTCAATCGCAAAGGTCAACCAAATGAGTGTCAAGGCAGTTTCTGTCGATGACTCTTCACCTTACACGAGGCTTCTTTTGGACTTCCCAGAATTGACTCGACCTCCAGGTCTTCCACGGCAAGTGAAACACAGCACGGTTCACCACATCGTTACCACCGATGGTCCGCCAGTTTCCTGCCGTCCACGCCGCCTTGGTCCGCAGAAGCTAACCGCGGCCAAGAAAGAGTTTGACGACATGGTCAACTGTGGTGCTGCCAGACCTTCTAAAAGCCCTTGGGCCTCTCCACTTCACATGGCAAAGAAAGGAGAACAAGGCTGGCGACCGTGTGGAGATTACCGGGCCCTGAATGCCAGGACCATTCCAGATCGGTACCCCGTAAGACACATTGCGGATTTTTCACACAACATTGCTGGAAATTCCGTCTTCAGTACCATCGACCTGGTGAAGGCCTACCAACAAATTCCTGTCCAGGAGGCTGATATTTGCAAAACAGCAATCACCACTCCATTTGGACTGTACGAGTTCCCTTTCATGACTTTCGGTCTCCGAAATGCTGGACAAACTTTCCAGCGTTTCATGGATGAAGTTGTAAGAGGACTCGACTTCTGCTACCCGTATATTGATGACGTTTTAGTTTTCTCTCACAGCAGGGATCAACACCTGGAACACCTGGAAATCCTGTTCCAGCGCCTGGCCAATTACGGGGTCGTAGTCAACGCACCTAAGTGCGTTTTTGGCGCCGAAGAGGTAACTTTTCTCGGCTATCGGATCAGCAAAGACGGTACGCGTCCACCTACAGAGAGAATAGAAGCTCTGCAGAATTACCCCTTGCCAAAAACTGTGCAAGGCCTCCGCAGGTTCCTTGGCATGATAAACTTTTATCGCCGTTTCCTCCCTCACGCAGCCGATTTGCAAGCTCCTCTTATAAATATCCTAGCTTCTTCTAAGCTCAAAGGTGCGAAGCCAGTGCCCTGGACACCCGAACTTGAAGCTGCATTCAAGAAATGCAAGGATAGCCTTGCCAGTGCTACTCTCCTTGCCCATCCAGTTAGCGATGCTGCTCTGGGTTTATTCACGGACGCTTCTTCAGTTCACGTGGGTTCTTGCCTTCAACAAAAAGTTGACAACCAGTGGCAGCCCTTGGCCTTTTTCAGCAAAAAGCTGACAGACAAACAAGCTCAGTGGCCCGTGTACTATCGTGAACTTCTCGGTGTATACGAAAGTGTTCAACACTTTCGCCACCTACTCGAAGTCCAACATGTCACAATCTATACAGATCACAAGCCACTCATTTACGCTTTCACGCAACGACGCGAAAAGCTTCCTCCTGTTCAGCTCAACCAGCTGTCCTTTATTTCCCAATTCACAACTGATGTTGTTCAGAAGCAATCTCCTTAGAGGAAAATTTCGCAGCGTTGGCCGACGAACAAGCTACAGATGACGAGCTTCAACACGCCAAAACGCACTCATCGCTCCAACTACAAGACGTTTACATCCCGGGCACCAACACGAAGATAATCTGCGATATGTCGACAGGGAAACCTAGACCATTCGTAACGCCTTCTTTCCGACGTAATTTTTTTAATAAATTACACAACCTCAGCCATCCTGGCGCGCAGGCCTCTGCACGATTGGTGGCTGAACGTTTTGTTTGGCCCTCTATTAACAAGGATTGCCGCAAATGGGCTCGCGAATGCCTATCATGTCAACGCAGCAAGGTGTCGCGACACACTGTAACACCTTTAGGAAGTTTTACTGCGCCAACCAACCGCTTCCGCCACGTGCACATTGACATTATTGGCCCGTTGCCCCCAAGCAAAGGCTTCCGATATTGTTTAACCGCCGTAGACCGATACACCCGATGGCCTGAGGTTTGGCCCATGGTCGGCATTACGGCAGAGGAAGTGGCCGAAACATTTACAGCCGGTTGGATTGCTCGCTTTGGTGTACCTTCAGTCATAACAACTGACCAAGGCCGACAGTTTGAGTCCTCGCTGTTCCAAGCTCTCTTAAAGCAGTGTTCAATTCGACGCACACGCACTACCAGTTATCACCCATGTGCCAATGGTATGGTGGAGAGGTTACACCGCCAACTAAAAGCAGCACTCATGTGCCACGGAGGTACATGGTGCGCTGCTTTACCTCTGGTACTTCTGGGCATACGTGCAGCTTTAAAAGAGGATCTACAAACATCAGTCGCTGAACTTGTCTATGGTGAACCTCTCAGACTGCCCGGAGAATTCATTAATCCAGCAACGAGTAGCCATACGTTAGTAGATGTACACGATTTTACGTCACAACTGAGAAACCACATGACCGATCTCAAACCAGTCACGGGATCTCAGCATACTCAACGTCGGCCATTCGTTTTCAAGGATCTATCCACTTGCACCCATGTGTTTCTCCGGGATGACTCTGTAAGAACGTCCCTAACGCCACCCTATACTGGACCTCACCCAGTTATCAGCAGGGACAATAAAAACATCTGCATTACCGTGGGTAACAGGAACGTACAGGTTAGTTTGGATAGGGTGAAGCCAGCTTATATTGAAGAGGCACCTCTTCCAGCTCCACTTCACCTTCCACCTTCATCACCAGCACCTAGCCCACAACCAGTTCCTGCTCCTCCCGCTCCTCCTCAGTACACAACTCGCTCAGGTCGTCGAGTTCATTTTAAGACGCCTGTAGATGTTTAGTGTTTGTTTTATAAGCATTTTGTTATATATATTTTTTTTCTGGGGTGTATTTTTCTCCGTGGGTGGGTGGTGTGGCGACATACGTCACCACGCACACACACGAGAGCGCGGGAGGGCGAGTGAGGCGGGTGTACTTAGCCCGCGTCGGGATACGCACCCAAAACAGTCAGCAATCTTATGGCACACGACACACACGCGGAGTGAATTCTCTTGCGGTACAAGAGACGCGCGATCGAACGACCGAAGAGTGCCGATTATCTTACTCGTCTCGGTCTCCTCCCGCACTCTCATATCTTGTGCATCGCATTGATATTTGTGTTCGTGTTCGTGTCTTCCAAATACACTATTAATTGGGACATGGTGTTTCATTTCTTGGAACCGGCCGCCTAAGGAGGCTGGTTCTCTACCATCCCGCGTGCCACGGCTGGCTCATAAAAGAAGGAACCAGAGACCATTGTGCCCCCGCCGTATCATCATACAGCGGTGGCTCCTCCCTGGCATCACCCATCATTGGTGATCCTTCATATGCAAAAAAAAAATGTATGATGAAGACATATATGTCTTCATTTGAAACGCCTGTAGTCAAAGGAAAGAAAACAATAAACCTTGGGGGCGATCGCACTAATAAACTTCAGCTGAAGCGCAATTGAACCTTAACCAAACCGCTACTTTTTGCCCGTTTCGTATCGCGTTAATGGTTAAAGTCGCAAGCTGAGACGCAACTGGAGCGAAGTTGGAACGCTACCGTTGTCAAAACAACGTTTGACAAAAAGTTACAAAATGTCAACCATTGCTCAGCCGTTTCTTGATCGTTGTGCTTTGCATTTCAATATAATGTGTAATTTTTACCTAAATATACACTTAACTTACATTTTTAAGTCAAAAACGATGATTGCTTCCAACGGGAGTCCATGAATTGAACGAAGACATGGTTTTAACCGATGCAAGGAAGAACAATTTTAAGTGCAAGATTTCAAGCTTTTTATTTCAGTGACCGCAGTTTGTGAAACGTTACAGATTATTTATGGAGTTAACTAAACAACTAATAAAAGAGTGAACTCCTTACAAGCCTCCTACACTTCGATCTGATGACGTAGATGTTGAAACCAAGGTAAGGCACACAATCATTTACCAGTGGAATAGAAGAATTAGTAGTAAAACCAACAAAATATAATAATGTTGTTGTTTTCTTGGAATATTAATAGATACATCCTTAATAACTTGCAAATATGCTTGTTATTCTACTAGGTAGACAAAAGTTTACCTTCAGTAGGAAAGACATATAGTACCTACCTTAGAATATAGAAAAATACAGAAACCGTGAACATGCTTAGAACTGAAGCGACAAAAACTACTCATATATAGAGTAGTTTGAAGCGCGCGCGATCAGTTGCTCTATGAACGTCATAACGAGTGGCAAGCTTTGTTGGTGTTAAATTTAATTCAATTATGCCGTCATGTGTCGTTGCTACGTGTAAAAATACTGCTGGGGTGAAAAAAAAACACGATGGGATAACATTTCACGTGTAAGTAGCACAATTGACATTATCTTACGTATTTATTTAATAAATTGTTCGGTCTTTGATCATCGTAGAGAAAGAATCGTCCATTTTGTTGGTGTTGCCAATATCAACGTTTTGATTTTCCTTACTTTTACTTGCTACCGATTTTTTTAGTAAGTAGTTTGTAAATTAAATGAGTAGGTATTTAAATATATTTTTATCCGATTAAAAATTAATTGGCCAAGTGCATGTCGAGTAGCGTTCAGGGTAGCGTTTCATAATTGCAGTTCACCCTATATGGACTTAGAATAGAACTACTTGTTTGATATTGTGAACATATTGATTGATTTTGCGATTTAAATGGATTTAGTGCGAAATTTTTCCTCAGATATTTTGTATTTTTTTTTGTGGTGGTAGTCTATAACCGTTAACTTATAAAGCCTACCAGGGCCGTAGCCAGGAATTCATTTCAGGGGGGGTTTCAGCAATGGACTTGGGCATAGCTTATGGTTTATTCGCGAAAATTGTATGTAGTGTGTAGTAGTGTAGTGTTTTTATAGTAATATACTATAAAAACACTACTACAATTTTCGCGCTCGTTATGCTTTGTTTTTCGTATTAGTGAACCCAAAAAAATTTGGTTAGTGGCTATTTTTAGTTAATTATTTGCTCGTATTAGAAAGTTCACAGCACTTTAATGATCAATACAAATATAGATCAATATGAAACAATCATGCGCGAGCGAATCGAGCGCGAAACTTTTTTTTTATAAAATGATTGAAGCCTGGAAGGATTTTTGATAATGGCCAGGATTTCGGGGGGGGGGGGGGTGGTAGAACCCCCCAAACCTACTTAGCTGTAACAGGTTAAAATAATGCCTAACCTTTTAAGCTAACGTAATAAGATACAAACACAAAATAATTTATTTGACCGATTAATCCGAATAGTAAGTCAAGAGAACAGTTATAAAAATAATGTTATCCGTTTAAGAAAGTAAATATTTTATTTTAATATATTTTTATCTCCACGATTTACCACAGCAACGGGTAAATAATGCCTACACTAGCAACATTATGCGGGTGAGAGGTGAGAAGGGTGCGGGACGATTCTTTTGTTTTTGGACACAGCACGGATTTTGTAACTGCATCTGGACGCGCCTTCTGTATTTTTCTATATTCTAAGGTACCTACCTAGTCTATTATATGATTAACAAATAACCACAAAAACAAATACAATTAGGTACATGTAAATAATAATTATCCTTTAGTCAAATAAGCTGCCCTTACCATACCCAGTGCCTATAAGACTGCCAGTATTCCCACACTGGATAGCATTGGCTAACCTTTGCATTAGAACATTTCACATAAGTGGTTACCAAAATTAAATAAATATTTTGGGACATTTCACACAAACACCATCTAGCCCAAACTAAGCAAAGCTTGTACTATGGAACTAGATGGCTGATAGAATACATACTTATATACTTTTTTGTAGTAAATATATTCAAATGATACATAGAAACACCCAGACACAGAACAAACATCCATGCTCGACACAGAACAAACATCCATGCTCATCACACAAATGTTTACCCTGGGTGGGAATCGAACCCACAACCTACAGCTTAGGTAGACATACTACCAACTGAGCCTCAAGGCCATTAAATAGTAATACTTAAACAAACTTTATCTATTTCAGGTTTTTGGTTGCTTTGTCAGCTGCATATCAAACCATTGTTGGAGACAGTTTATAAAATTGTGTCATAGAAGACTGTTTTAAAGCGATTTATAAAGTTACAATGACATTAATTATGCTGATTATAATTAATCATCATATGACCTCTGCATCTGTTGCAGACAATTTAAGCATTATCATAGGGGAGGTGGCACCTTTATAATAGATAAATGTATCATTTCCATTTCAACAACATGGGATGGATCAAGTTAAAAAACGAGTAAGTATAATCTAATATAGGTATTCAATCACATTACACCAAACATCACCAAAGTAGTTTTCAGTTAAGTCTCACTAAAAGTTAGTTCTTCGTCACTCAGGCATGTCCTACCCTACATACATTTATTACTATGAAGTATATCCTCAAATAAGAGTATTATGCGAGAAACACACTGGAATACTTCCTGTCAGCCATCTCTATACTATTATAACATATGTATCATTCATTGCTCTCCGCTTACAAGGCTGAGGTTTTAAAAAGTTTAATCTCATATGGCTCTATTAACTATATACATATATTTTTAAAAGACTCAGCATGTAGCATTGCCATGTTGTATAAAAATGCTTATATGTTGGGTATGTAATGTGTATAGTAGTTCTTTAGATTTCACTTCTTTATTTTTGATATATTAGAAAGATACCCATTGAAACCCACAATGATTATCAAGATAAGCACTTGGCAACTAGGAGTGTTGTCAAGTGATTTATAGATGTTTTAAAAGCTCATTCAGGTAAAATTGCATTGATAAGAAAAGCATAGCATAGATAAATATTAATTTGTAATTATTATTACATATTTTTAATATAAAATAATATTTCCTTACAGATGCTTAGTGGTGGATAGAAAGATGCATTATGTACTAGTAGTTGCTGCAAGAATGATCAATGCTTGCTATGTGGTACATATTATAGTACACATTCCATATTATCCATATTAACGGACAAGGAAGAGGCACAAGAATGAAGGCTGGCTGGCTCTCTCAGGTTGCTGGGACTCACTTGGCAGCTGATGCTAATTAATTCTTTATATAATAAGATAGAAATTATTTAAACAATAAATAAAAAATAATTTATATTTAACATGATTTTATTCAAATTTTAATTAATCCACATACTTAATGTTATTATAAAACTTTACAAAACACAAGAAAAAACTATTTACATAATATGTCATTTAATTACACCTAGCTAAAACTTATTTACTTATACTTATGAACAATTTTCAACCAACTTAAAAAAGGAGGTTCTCAATTGGACTGTTATGTTTGTTACCGCATAACTCAATCATTTGTAAACCGATTTTGATTTTTTTTTGTTTGAGATTTGTCTCAAAAAAATTGGTTCATTAGTTTGGCTTTTAAAATAAAACTGCGAATTTTGAAGTGTTTCAGTTTCTTAAAATACAGGTCTAGCGCTTCAACAACTGAGTCTGTTCCTGAGGTATGGGAGTGGCACGGGAGAGGTTTGCGTTGGCGCTATACCTAGATAATTATTTATCCTCCTGATATCTAATGATTTGGGCTTCGTGGTTGACAATGGTGAGGGGAAAGCCACTCACCTGAAGTCCATAGGGTGGTGTCCGGGGTCTGTGCGTGGCCACGCGATGATGGGGTGATAGGATGTCCTTTTGAGGGCGCGCGCGCGCCGGACTAATGAATGCTCGATTTACACGTGTGTTCTCTGAGATGCACTGGCAAAGAGTGTGAGGCTCCTGCCGGCTTACCGACCGAACAGAACTTTCGGCGCGCAGCAATCTCCCACCAAAATCACTCAAAGACATATATTATCTGTGCTCGTGGTCGCGTGATGGGTAGAAAATGCGAAAGCGCGCGAAAACAATTTTGACAATTAAGAACTCTTGGTTCTGTACGAACCATACCGCTCACCTTGAAAGGGTCTAATCTCTTTCAACTCAATAAATTAAATGCTTAATAAAATACTCATTACTCAATAAATTATTTACAAAACAAAAGTACATAATATTCAACAAATTACTCAACTCTTAATTTAAATGGTAGGCCCCACGGAAAGGTACCTAAACTTTGTTATCTAATTATACTTCTATTCGAGAGGCAGCTTGCAGACTCTAGCGACGGCACGTTTATAAAGTGTATTGCCGGATCGAACGGTGACTACACGTACCTTATTGTCGGTACCTGGGTGTACGGCATGTACGCGAGCCAATCTCCACTTAAGCGGCGGGAGGTTATCGTCGCACATAACGACAACATCGCCTACACAAATCTCGGGTCCTACGTCAGTATACCATTTACTACGTTGTTGAATCTCGTGTAAGTACTCGCGACTCCATCGCTTCCAAACATGTTGAACACATTGCTGCACCCAACGCCACCTAGCTAGTCTGTCGGGGTTCTCGTCCGTCAGAGAAACGTCAGGGAGGGCTACTAGCGGGCCTCCGATAAGCAGATGCGCTGGAGATAAAAATTGGGGGTCCGCGTTATCTGGACTGTTTAAATTACAAAGAGGGCGTGAGTTAACTATGGCCTCAATTTGACACAATAGTGTATGCATCTCGTCGTAAGTTTGCACCCGCGTACCTACTACACGATAAAGGTGTCTCTTAACTCCCTTCACCCAAGTCTCGTGTAAAGATCCCATATGAGGTGAATTTGCTGGTTGGAAGTGCCAAGTGATACCCTGTTGCAAAACCGCAGAGTTGAGTTCCGCTTGGACTGCGTCCTTATTCAAAATCTTGTACAGCTCTTTCAAATAATTGTTACATCCTACAAAGTTTCCACCACAATCAGAATATAAGTCTGTGACTAAGCCGCGACGGGATGTGAATCGACGTAAAGCCGCCAGAAAACCTTCAGACGTGACGTCACTAACTAGTTCAAGATGAACACATTTTAAGGAAATATCTACAAAAAGGGCGATATAAGCTCGGATAATTTTAGCGTTTCTCACTTTATTAGCTCGTACGTAAAAAGGACCAGCATAATCAACTGTGGTTTTTTGCCACAAACGTTGTGGTTGTACTCGTCCAGCGGGTAGTGGCGCCATGGCCGGGCGCGATGGCCGCGGCCGCGCTCGAAAACAACGCACACACAAGAATATTCGTTTACGAATTGCATCTCTGCCTGACAATATCCAGTACTTACATAGGAGTAGGTATTGAACGGTCTGAGGGCCTGCATGTAGGTACATAACATGGGCCTCGTCGATAATTAAACTCGTTAACGGGTGGTTTTTGGGTAAAATTAATTGATGTTTTGCTTCGTAGGGCAATAACGACTTATGTAATCGTCCGCCGACACGTAAGAACTCTGACTCATCGATGAATGGATCGAGACGCTTCAGCTGATTTGAAGGTCGTCGACCTTTAGGAATGTTAACAAAATCCTCGTGAAAAGTTTGATGTTGTACTAAATAGATTAATCTATTCAGTGAAGAATTGTACTCGTGGACTGTTATATATGTTGGATAGGATGTTTTCTCTTTCTTAATTCGAGATTTTAAGATATTGTAGAAACGAAACATATACGATGTGACTCTGACTAATTTACCTAACGTTGAGTATCTGTTTACAATCTCAAGCTCCTCTGGCTTGTGAACAGATAGGGACGCAAGAGGTATATCTCGTTTGTCCTCGTTCGTCTCAGGAATGTGTTTCGACTTCGGCCACGCGGCGGGCTCTTCGCAAAGCCATGGTGGGCCATGAAACCACATATCGTTCTGTAAGAACGTCGATGGTAACTGACCTCTAGACGGGGCGTCACTAGGGTTGAGGGCCGATGGGACATACCGGAAACGAACATTTGGAATTCTCGAAATAATCTCGCTTATACGATTTGACACAAATGTTTTCCACTCATACGGTGGTGAACGAAGCCATGCAAGGACGACTGAAGAGTCCGACCACGCGTATATCTCCTCGATGTTGACTCGATCGCGGTAGGTATTTTGAACTTTCTCGATAAGTTTTGCAAGCATAACGGCTGCCATGAGTTCGAGGCGAGGTATAGACAAGCAAGGTGATAATGGCGCGACACGCGTTTTTGCGAGAACAAGTGAAGCTCGAACTTGTTTTGTGTCATTATCAGTCAAACGAATATACACACACGCTGCCATGGCACTCTCACTAGCGTCACAGAATCCATGTAACTGAACACTATTTGATGGGAAAATTACCTGACGCGGTATTGACAACCGGGACAAAAGGGGTAACTCGTGAACGAACGCTGACCACGCGTTTACAATGTCAACTGGGGGTGACTCATCCCATGATGTACCTCGGATCCACAACGATTGAATTAGGCGTTTTGCGTATAAGCATACCGGAGAAATCCATCCCATTGGATCGTGAATTTTGGCAATTTGCGAAAGAATGGTTCTCTTAGTGATAACTTTTGAATTACTCTTCACATTAAATGTGAAGTTATCCGTGTGGGGGTTCCACTGAATCCCCAAAACCTGGGTTTTATTGTCTGCCATGTGAGTGAAGGACACATTCTCCTGCCGCTCACCATGAATAAATGGTGCTTGAACTGCCGCAAGTAATGCTGGCGAGTTGCTATGCCATTTGTGTAATTCAAACCCGGCTGATTTGCAAATACCTATTAACTCTTGTTGCACTAAAAACGCACTCTCCTCATCGCTCACAGTACAACACACATCATCGACAAACATTTGGTCCAATAAAACCTTGGACGCAAGAGGAAAGGTCTCTGCTTCGTCCTTAGCTAGTTGTTGTATGGTACGAAGCGCTAGGTACGGCGACGACGAAACTCCAAATGTCACCGTACGCAAACGATAGTCTCTGATAGGCTCACTCGGGGAAGTACGCCACAATATTCTTTGAAGGTCACGATCCGATTCACAAACATTGATGTTTAAATACATTTGTCTAATATCGGCTAAAAGCGCGACATTGTGCACTCGAAATTTTAAAAGAATGTCTACAATGTCTTGGTGAAGTTTTGGACCTGTTAACAGTACGTCATTTAAGGACGTCCCGTTAGACGTTAGACAGCTCGCGTCAAACACGACACGAACACGGGTAGTCGTGGATGACTCTTTGATGACACAATGATGAGGAATGTAGTAGGCATTACCTATAGTTGGAGGGTCATAAACCGGCTCCATATGATTTAAATCTAAATATTGTTGTAAACAAGCATGATAATCCGCCTTAAGACTCGGATTCCGTTCTAAGCGATGCTCAAGTTTGTAAAATCGAGCGAGAGCTATATCACGTGACTCGCCGAGAGGAGGGGCATTAGGTTTACGCGGCAAGGCTACTGAATACCTTCCTGTGACGTCACGAGATTGTGAATTTTCGAAAATGGATTCACATAAACGCTCCTCGGGTGTGAGTGACTTGACCTCAGGCACTGATTCGAGTTCCCAGAAGTTCTTCAAATCATTATCATCGGAAAATGAGCCGAAACATGCTTGAACCGGAGACGAAGTCGCAGAATCGAGCACTAGTTTTCCGAATAATACATAACCGAAGACACTATTCATGGCAATAGGTAGGTTAGGTCCTCCAGAAATGACGTTGCCTAGAATCACGTACGGGAAAATATCCGCGCCTAAAATCATTTCGATTGATTGTGGTGTGTTATAGGTTGGGTCAGCAAGATGTAGGTTTTTAATGTGCGGCCACCCAGAAGTGGGTAGTTGCACGCTCGGCATAGTTGCATGTGTAAGTTTCGACAATACTAAGGCATCGATAGGTATTGACGGTTGAGACTCGTTTCTCGGAGTGATACAGAACGATACGATCCCTTTTGGACGAATGGGTGATGTACCTCCAATACCATAAACTGGGGTTGACACTGAACGACGGTTCAAGCCGAGACGCACTACGCAAGCATCGTGCATAAAACTAGCTTGAGAACCACTATCAAGAAGACAACGAACTGTAAACTTGTCATTACCTACATATACATCGACAAGTACGGTAGCAAGTAATACAGTACTAGTAGGAAGAGAACGCGCATTGGATGTTGCACAGTCGATCTTAATCGCTGCACTCGATATTACCGCCGCATTACTTGGTAATGAGGCCTCAAAAGGTTTCTCGGAAACCGCCGACAAACTCGACCGCGAATTTGTTTGGCTAAATCTTTTATTTTGGAAGCAAATAGTACTGTGATGATTACGCGAACATGTTTTACATAGAAACTTAGACGGACAATGTGACACAGCATGGGATTTACCCAAACAATTAAAACAAATTTCTTGTTTTTTAACAAATTGATACCTCTCTTGTGGCGACAAACTCAAATATTTCATACATTTTGATAATGAGTGTTGACCATCACAACACACACATTTATTGTCCGACTGCAAAAATCGAGACTCGTTTGGGCTCGTATTAGGTTCGAAATTCGATGTATTAGCTGAATACGTTTGACCTTGATTCCACGACGCAATGTTATGCTCAGAACCGCGTGATCGAAAACTTTTAGAATTACCTTCATTTTGAACTCTTTTCTCGCTCGAGTCAATAATGTCGTTCGCAAACAATTCCTTTTCAATTAATGAAATCAATGAATCGACATTAGGTATTTCGGAAGGTTTCTTTAACGATAATTCAAAACGTTTTCGAATAGAAATGGGTATTTTACGTAGTAAAATATGCAACAATATAAAACTCCATTCCGAGATAGGGAATTGCAAAGCCTCCAACGCCTTTATATTCTCCTGATAGGTATTTAAAATATTACGCAAACCTGCGGTAACATTCCTATCCGTACAGGATTCCATATCTAAAATCCGATCGATATGTTTTGATGCGATAGCTCGTTTATTTGAATATCTCGCTATTAAAATCTCTAACGCAACGGAATAATTATCGTCATTAATAGGTATCGACTTGATGAGATTAAACGGTTCACTTTTTAACGTAAGTAACAAATACCTAAACTTCTCAGAATCCGTGTAATGTTCATTGTTGTGTACAACGGATCGAAATAAATCGTAATACGTGGTCCACTCGGTGGATATGCCGCTAAAAGACGGTAACGGTAAAACAGGGAGCTTATTAATGTGGCAATTACTATGATTATTTGATTGCATCGAACTGTTAAATAATAACGCTTTACTCATGCGTCTACCCTCATCGTCTTTCCGCTTCAGCTCTTCTACATGACCTTGAATTGCATAGTAATAATCACTAAATTGATTTCGAATGGTAAGTTGTTCGTTCCGATCTAAAGTCTGCAATTTTAACAATGACTTCTCGATTCTAGATTGAAACTTATGAAAATCTCTATGAATTTGTTGAATATCTTTGGCTCTAATTCGAAATTGTTGTTCATCCTTTTCAAAAAGCTCTAAGGTGCGTTTAACTGATTCGAGTATTATTTGTCGTTCATAAATATCTTGTTCCGCCATTTTGCCGGTCAACTCCGACGCAACACAAAAGGGGTAAAATAGATAAACTCAATATTAACTCACAATATTGTCGGGATTTAGGAAATCGCAACGACAATTCACGAAAATATGCTCGAAAATAACTATATTATGAACGATTACTTGAATACAAATGGTACTAGTGGGTAAGCATAACGGTTATAAAACTCAAAATAACGAACAAAAATACAACCACGGCACAGAAAACAATGGATCCGGTTCGAACGGATCAAAACTATGGTGAGGGGAAAGCCACTCACCTGAAGTCCATAGGGTGGTGTCCGGGGTCTGTGCGTGGCCACGCGATGATGGGGTGATAGGATGTCCTTTTGAGGGCGCGCGCGCGCCGGACTAATGAATGCTCGATTTACACGTGTGTTCTCTGAGATGCACTGGCAAAGAGTGTGAGGCTCCTGCCGGCTTACCGACCGAACAGAACTTTCGGCGCGCAGCAATCTCCCACCAAAATCACTCAAAGACATATATTATCTGTGCTCGTGGTCGCGTGATGGGTAGAAAATGCGAAAGCGCGCGAAAACAATTTTGACAATTAAGAACTCTTGGTTCTGTACGAACCAGACAATACTGAAACAATAGAAATAATGATTGAATGACAGAAATTCATGAGCAACATTTTTAAAAGATGGTTCGAAAGAGGTAGTTAATTTTTGTTTGACATAATCTTAGAAGCATTACATTGCCCACATATTAGGTTAATCGCAGTTGAGAGTCACTTAAGTGCATTTAAAGGTGAAAACCAACCTCATTCTTGGCAAAATTACCAAGTATTTATAGATCTTTTTTAATTATGGTTCACAGGGCAGGCATTTCAACATATTTTACCTGATGTTATGTGATAATGGTGGCCTAAGAAGTTAAGCATCCGTAGTCGAGAAGGGAAACTGATTCCTACTGTAGGAACAAGTGTTCCATATTCACCAACATCACGGCACTGCACGAGCCTCTAGACTTTATCTGTCATCCGTCCCAGAGCAAGGTTTTCATGGCCGTCAAGGAAATCGCATCATAATCTTCAGCTGATGTACAGTTGTGGATCTGTGACGCTCTTCCATTTTCTAAAACAATTCACAAATGAAATTAACAATAAAATTCGGTTTGTTGTCACAATCAGAACTACAAAGCATGAATTAAATACTTACTGGGCATTTTGTGGTGCCTATTGGTATTCTTACATCACTTCATTGAAATGAATAAACCAAGATATGTGGGTTTTTTGCATTGATTGTATATCAATGGTTTTATTTTATGTGAAATCATAACAGAAACAATTTATTTTGTTGTTTTTATTTATATGTACTTTCGTTCGTTTCTTCGACAAATGTCGTGCTGTCACTGTCATATCTCATACGGCTGTCAAAATTAGAGTTGTGGAAGCCGTTTTTTTTGTGATAACACTTGTTTTAACATGTTATTTAGCAAAAAGGAGCAATAAACTGTTACTGATAGCAACATTTCTAGGAACGGCTGAAAAAGAGTTACGGTCCAGTTACGATCCAACTTTGGTTGGCGTTTGAAGTTTAAGGCGATACCAAATTTTACCATAGTTGAACCGTAACTCGACTACAAGCGCAGCTGGACCGCAGCTGAACTATAGACGTTCAAAATAACGCGATCGCCCCCCTTGTTCTAAATAAAATTCTGTCCTCCCATGAATCAGTTTTTTTTTTATATCATTTAATATCACATGTAAAGTACAATCAACAGGAAGAGCATTTATACAAACATAATTTTACAGTACAAAATAAATGCAACTTTTACTTAAAAACATTCATACTCATACAAAAACTATTCAAATCAAAATTCTACAATAAACATTACTGGCCTTACTTACTGAAAAACATGACTTAACTTTGATCAAAACGTTTCAAATTCTGTCTTCTTTTCGGAAGTGTCATTACACGTCAGCGAAAAGATGCATTGCTCAAAAAGTAACGTTTTTCGGTAAGACCCTACATTTAAGCAATAAACGGCCTTATCGAAAAATGTTAATTAACTTTGATCAATGTCTCAAAGATGTCTGTCGTATTTTTAATGGAAATAACCATTTTTTCAATCATCTCATCAGCAAGAAGTTGACAGAATAGTTTGAGCATTGCTCAGAGTAATGGTTTTCAGTAAGTTATAGTCATCAGACACGAAGGACAAGTTTTAATAAAAAAAATACAAAAAATGGGATTGTGCAACTATAATGTCAAAAACGGCTAATAGACATTGACGGCCTTCCCGAAAAACGTTATTTAACTTTAAGCATTGCTTAACATATTTTGTCACCTTCTCGCTGACATGTAATGACTCTTGCGGAAAGAATACACAGAATTTAAGACGATTGTTAAAGTTAAATAACGTTTTTCGGTAAGGCCGTGACTGTGCACTTCCATGCAAAAAAAGAAAGCTGAAAGATATAATAGCAATATCCGATTTCAATGATTCTCAAATATTGAGATAGTCCAAAAATGTTTGTCATCCGACAGGACTTGAATCCGCACCATCCTAATTTGTAGTACCTATACAAATTCTACGCATTTGTTACATAGGAACGGAAAATCTCTAGTCTTTGCTTAAACCAAAACGAATGTCGGTGGCGCCACCTGTAACAGACACTTGCAGCATATTTACATATTTATAAAAACTACAAAAGTATTTGATATTTAATGATTCTTGTTTTATCTGATTGGAATGACAAGTCTTGTATTGGTAATAAGTTTGCTTGTCTTGCTTATTTCGCTTAGTTCTTGCTACGATGCTATTTACTGATTACTATTTACAATGGGCTGTAGTATTCTTGTAAATAAATTTAGTTGTTTCAAACAAAATAGATGGCGTTATAATCAATACAAAATATCTCAATTATTTCGATCATAGCACCTTAAGGCGCATCGCCCACACGAGCGTCAGTTTGAACTTAATTCATGATGATTTTTCACAAGACAATATTAAACAACTATGTATAGCACTAGCTGTGTTAACAGCAGTGCAAAATGGTATTGAATTTTTTAGGATAAAAAATCTAGTATTTTTTTTATCAAATCTATCAAGTTTGTTGTGAAGAGGTAACAGACAGAGACGTTTCCTTACCTTTTCAATATTAGTTTACTTATTTGCACCAATACTATTTACTCATTTATTTTGTGGCTGTCTTCGTCTTAACTTCATTAAGGCTTCTTGTCTCTTCTTCTCAATTAACTGTTTCAAATCCACTGAGTTAGCATTTACTTTAGATTCATTTACAATATTTACAGGTTGATTATACATTACATTATTTCTATTAAATGTTTTAGGCTGAAACTTAATTTTAGGCACATTCTCATCTTTAACTAAAATATTATCATTTCGAATATTAGTTGTTGACATTGTAGACAGTTTAGAAATATTGGCGTCAGTTATGGCTACATTAATGTGGGTAGTACTTGCTGGTAAGCTAGAACTATTGGTTGTATTATTTACATTTGTAGAACTGGCAGTTTTTCGTTGAAATGTTTTCTTCGGTATTGACAATTGAGTCAGCTGAGGTTGAGATGGAGCTGATTTTGTCTGTTGTGATGTAAACGGGAGTAACCTTTTGGCCATCAACTTTTCTCTGGCAAGTTGATGCTTCTTCTTTATTTCTTCTTGTGTGCACCTTATTGGAGAGTTTCCAGATACTGAAATATATACAAATGCCTTATCACCACACATCTTTCTTTTTCAGACTTTTTGGTGTTAATAATGATGCTTTTATATTATAACAGATTTTAATTTAGGAATTGAAACAAACAAAAGTTAAAGTAAACCTAAATAACACAATTTTGTTACTTGGATGAACATATTATATCACATCCTAACTAACAATATTCTTACAGAATTACACAATTATAAAACAGTAAATATTTACCTGCTGATTTATCTGTATTGTTAAATGGCATAGAGCTAAATCGCCCAAAAGCTACTCCACTTGTAGATGGCCTATTTATATCTTGCAATGATGGTGATACTGGCATAGAGCTATGACGGTTGAGAAAAGACCTTGACAACGGACTGCCGTCATGAACAACCAACTCTTTTACTGTCCAGTCTTTGGCTTTTGAGTTACTAAGATCGGTTTTTATAGGCATTTGTGTTAATTGCTCTAATGCACTATCATTTAAATTTCCAACAAAACTGTCAAAGGAATCATTATTTATACAAGGAGAATCACACTTGAGTTTATTTACAATTGGTGAATCTAATTTCATGCTGATATTAATTAACGCATCCATTGATTCTGCATCTAATTCTGAATTTAGATCAGTCTGAAAACAAGGCTTGCGGGTCTCATACTTTGTCCTTTTACATGGAATGGCATCACCATTTAAAATTTTCTCTTCTACGATTTGACTGGCCTTTAGCAAGCATTCATTCATGGAATCGTCAGATTCCAATGCTGCGTCCGGATCTGGTTTTCCAAAATTAGAACTCAATACATTTTTTCTTAAACATCGAGAACCCGATCTAGGAATACACTTAGGAGAGCAGTCTTGTGATTTGAAAATGTCTTCTTCACTGCCTGATTCTGTTTTTTCAGGTATGGTTTGTTTTTTTGCCATCAGTTCATGCAGGTTTTGATTTAATTCATATAGCTCTTGGAATAATTGTGTTTGCTTTTGTATAGGTCTCACTGGCCGCCGTTTTGGTATGTGTTTTTCGATAGCTTTGGGTTTGAAGAGTTTTTTAGACCTCCGACTCAGAGGAGTGGAGTTTTTGTCACGTGTAGTGGAATTGTTTCCTGATTTTGGTGTGTAGAAATTCCAAACGACATCAGTTTCTCCCTCGGTCCCATCTTGCGTACACAGAAATGGTACCGGGCTGGAGCATTCAGAGTCACATATTGTAGAATCGCTATCCCTTGAAGGCGAGTCTCCATGATTTTCGGGCGTGGAACACGCTATTACTGTAAGCAATTTTGATGAATTTCATTTTAACTAGAGGTATTACGGTTTCACTTATAAAATGATAGCTGCATATAAAATACACCTCAAATAACGCTATTTACCTTTGCTTTTATTTTTCGTCGATACCATTTCTTTGGAACTGTTACGTTTGTTCATGAGTATTTTTATACGGGCTACTATGATAATACATTGAAATCTGTGTACAAATAAAACAAAAATGGATATCCACAAAATTGAAGAAAAACCTGGGAGAAAAACACACGAAAACGACGTTTTTATGACAAAATTTGACAATAAAAATCTTTTTTTTCAACTCGATCCGTGGACCGTGGTTCGATTGCATGCATGACATTGACATACATACACTGCTAGCTGCCGCCACTGACAACTCATATTTTTTTTGCCCCACGGGGCGTGGAATCGCACGGTTAGCGCAGTTGCCATTTTAAAGCTTAGAGTTCATGTAGAGTTCTGCCCCGTATTCTAAACCCATTCGGTTTCGGAATCGATTCGATTTGTATATCTCTGTCTCTGTCTGTCGTCTATGGAAATGACAGAGACGCAGATATACAAATCGAATCGATTCCGAAACCGAATGGGTTCAGAATACGGGGGCTGATAAATCTTGTCTCTGACAATGACAACGACAAGAAACCGTAGAGAGAGAAAGGAAGATAAATATTAAGTAGGAACAACAAAAGGGGAGAAAGGAGCAGGGTTGCCAGTTCGGCCCCTGAGGGGCCGATTATCGGCCCTTGTAGATTTATGTCGGCCCTTCGCAGCCATCGGCCTTTTTGTGGCTTTTCCACGTTTTATTTTTAATTTATGGTGTAGAAAGAGTAGAAAATTTGTGTTTTATTTATTTATCTCATTAAATTTCGAAATTCCTATCTAGCAACACTTTTTGTGTCTGTGTATGGTCTGTGTAGCGTCGCCATAATTTTTTTCTCTATGCCGCCAAAGTACACTGTAGCAATGACAACAAAAACTGCTTCGTCTGTGGTCCGTGGTTTTATGAAAGAGACGGACGAAACCTCAAGCCGTACAAAGGAATGGGATGCATTGCATATAACCTTTAATTTGTTTTCGGCATATAGCTTGCTACATGTATACTTGGTATAAGTAATCTGTAGTATCGTTGTGAATAAAATTGTGGAAGTAATCAAAGACTGCAACGTCTCAATACGGAGACGATAGCTTCTTTGATGACTACGTCTGCAGGCATAGAAAACTGTGGTGGTATAATAAATTTCGAGCCATTACCAGAAATGTTATGCGCTAAAATAAAATATAAGTAGAGACTAGTCTTTGCCACGACATCGTCGTATTTTAAACTTGTGCAAACAATTAAAATACATTTTTTTTAGTAATATAACGTTTTTTATTTCAATTTCGGCCTTTCATGTCAAAATTCGGCCTTTTGCAACAAAGCTTCCGGCCTTTTTTGGTTTTATGTGCTGGCAGCACTGGAAAGGAGTTTTGGAGGGAACGTCTTAGTAACATGTTGTTGCTTTGTTTTATTTTCCTAAACTTGTTTTATTTTGAACATTAATGCTATAAAAATGGTGGTGTTTTATTCATTAAGTGTTCGCTCAAGTGCGTGAGTGTGGGCAAGTGAAATAAAGCAATGAAACGTGTGATTTTACGTTGTCGGCAAAACTCCATAGAAGCTTCTAGTAAAGTCGCCATCACTTTACTAAGATTTATGATGAGAATGATACATAAGACAAGGCAGTATGGCCAAACGGTCTTAAGCAGCGATCAGACGACACGATTCATCGGGCCGATGAGCAGGGTTCGATAGATTGGGCATTCTGATCACACTACACGATATCGCCACCCTAACTCACTTGGCAGCCGAACGTCGAGCAGTGAGGATGGCGCCTACGCTTTCAAAGTATCAGAAACTTGGAATCGCTCTCGCAGCAACAGCGGGTGTAGTAAAAAAAAGAAGAAAAGAAGATGTTGGGTGAAGGAATATTTACTCTTGAGAAATAAATTGTGTAACATGAACATTTTGTGCGTGTTAGAGCCGGAGGACTTTAGAAATTACGTCCGAATGAATGAGGAAATACGTTGAGAATTATCTCTCTTTCGCGTTGCGTAGCCATTTTCACTTCACATGTCCTTTCACGTCGAACGCCGCGCGGCCACTGAGCGCCCTAACCGCGATCAGACGGCACGATTCATCGGGACTTAGGGACTTAGGGCGGTCGGGCCCTCTCGATCGCCCGATTTAGGGACACTAACAGCCTAACAGCGATCATACCACCCAATCCATCGGGACTTAAAGACTTAGGGCACGATGAATCGTGTAGTCTGATCGCTGCTTTAGCCTGCCCGTAGGGCAAATTAAAACAAAAGGGGAGTAAAGCAAACTTTGAGCAAAGAGAATACAAGAAATCCAGAGTGATGTACTTCTTCTTCCTTAAAACATAAACTATCACGATGCATATACTTTTTATGTTCCCCTCGCGCTTATTTGTTGAGCAGTACTCGGCTAACGTATTCGTTTACCTCCATTATCTTCCCTCCGCCAATGCGCCTCCGTCAGAGTTTCGTTAATTTCGTTTCGTCCGGAATCGTCCTGTCGGTCGCTCGGTGCGGGCCGCGGTGCGCACTGATGCCAACTTAGCTACTTTATAGCTAGATCTAGCTACTTCTAGACCCCTGTCAGCTACAATTTTCGATAAGTTGTAGCTAAAAAATCTAGCTACGTTTTCTAGAACCTTTTGAACACGACGACACAGACACAGTAATTTAGTGCATATAAAATGTGTCAAACTAGTTTAACAGTATGTATGAAGGTGTAGAGCTGACATTAACAAGCAAATCCGTGGTCTTTACTCTGTTCATAAATTATAGAGTTTAATCTAGATAGATCTTAGACTATAGAGTGGTTGCACGTCATTGGTCAGTCACAGAGCCACAGAATACTTCAGGGCCTCAAGGCTGCTAAATGAACATCACTCGTTCGCCCCTCACTGATAAGATTCAACGACTATTTTGACAAATAAAATTGTCAGTCTATTTATATAGTAGTACACATACACTAGCAATTCTAATAAATTGTCGTTGAATCGTATCAGCGAGTGACGAGCGAGTGATGTTCAAATAGCAGCCTTGAGGCCGATTTAGGGCAAATGAATACATACTCGAAATTGCGAGTCACAGCAAGCGCAACATAGGAAGACCAGCCACGAAATGTACAGATGACTTCATACAAGTGGCAGGAAAATGCAGGATGCAAGCGCTTCGGTTGTCAATCGGTCTTTTTGGAAATCCATGGGGGAAGCCAATGTCCAGCAGTGGACTTTCATGATTGAGATGATGATGATTACGAGTCAACAATTGAAGAACCTGGGCTGGAAGTCTCGACTTTATATAAATCAATTTATCAACAGAATTCTGTTGATAAGTTGTTTCATACAGGCTTTATGGGCACAGTCAGAAAGTACAGAGTAAGTTAGTAACAATTAATCTCTATTTTTTTATTTTTTATCAGCCCTGTTTGTACAAACTGTCCCACTGCTGGGAACGGGCCATCTTCTCATTGTGAGAAGGGTTATTTATCTCTATATGCACACCATAATATTAATATTATGTTGATTTGTCATATTACATACAAATATAGACCAATTAACACTTCAATAAATCGACACTAATTTACTTTGCACTAAACCGACTGTGTCCATACTGCCTGTATGAATCAATTTATTAACCGATCTCTCTAACTTAATAAAATTTATTAATAAGACATAATTTCTAGGGTTCCGTACCCAAAGGGTTAAACGGGTCCCTATTAATAAGACTCCGCTGTCTGTCTAACTGTCCGTCTGTCACCAGGCTGTATCTCATGAACTGCGATAGTTAGATAGTTGAAATTTTCACAAATGTTGTATTTCTGTTGCCTCTATAACAAAAATAGTAAAAACCATTGATAAAAAACATTTTTTTTTATCAATGGTAAAAACAGAATAAAATAAATAATTAAGGGGGCTCCCATACAACAAACGTGATTTTGTTGCTCGTTTTTCTCGATATTGATAACGGAAACAGGTAGACGCTTGAAATATTCACAGAATATTGAGTTATATTATTCACTTTAAAAATAAATAATTAAAATAAAATTAATATTTAAGTGTGGTTTCCATACGACAGACATAACTTTTTTGCCGTTTTTATAAATAATGGTTCGGAACCCTTCATGCGTGCGACTCGTCTGACTCGCACTTGGCCGGTTTTTATTACAGCTATATTTGTTTTTTTTCCTCCCCTAGCTACTTCTAGCTACTTTTTGGGGTCAAATCTAGCTATATACATAACAGTACAGTTGGCAACATTGCCAGCCAGTTGCCTCACAGTGATCACGTGGGTTGCACGTATGTCTAATATTCCTCTGTTACAACGCGATGCTCCATCGAAAGTGACTTTTTAGTGTGAAGTGAACAATAACCGTGCAAAATGCTAGCTGACGGTGAAGTGGTCGGCGATGGGTCGTGGAACCTCACGATCTACGTGACCGACCTGAACGAGAGACGGACCATGGTCGTAAAAGGCGACATGCACATCGGCGGGGTTATGCTCAAGTTGACAGAGAGCTTCGGTGAGTACAGGCCTCTATTTTCCTAGTAGCCTATATTGGACTGTGAACCTTCCTACCTGTACTTCTGAACGGAGCTGCTAAAAACTATGAAAATCAGGTCAACAGTTTTCTAATTTATTAATAACAAGTATGCACACAAATGCTGATGCTGACTCAGTAGGCTGAAATTTTATTTCGATGTAGATATAAAAAAGTAGATTTAGAGCTCAATTTATGAAGTTAGGCTTACAGTTCATCAATGGTATTATTTTGACCAAACCATTATAATTTTTCTATATAGGGGTACTACTTAAGTTTATGCCAAACAAAAAATATCCATCATTAACTTTCTGATCATTTTAGGTTCACTAGTTCAAAAAAACAAACAATTTTCCTATTTATTAATATTCGTAACATACTGCAGTGTGATGAGTTTTCAACTGCTGGGTCTGTGGACTGAAGTAGGCTGTTGATGGTGAACTAAAACAACAACTGTTTCAATGATAAAATTATAATCAGTGTTTGTTTTACTATCAATAATGATACCACAGATAGTCTTAATAGACTTTGTCAAATTGCAAAATGTGTTCAGTGTATATTGGGGCATTATATTGTAATACAAATTGGGTTTCCCCTCCTAAAATATGTTGAAGGAAGGAAAGCCTAGTTTGAAATGCTTACTCACCTTTTTTTATTGATGAGTCATGGATTAAATTGTAAACTAACACAAAACACGTACACACATATATAACTATACAGCTTTACAATTAGTTTTTGTGTGTTGTAAATTAAGTAATACATTGTTCAATTTTGAAATTCTTGGAATAATCCATTTACATCTAATTTACCATAATGAGTATAACATAAAAGGGCAATCAATTGATAATCTAATATATGTGATATATGACTGATAGGTGTCTAAATAACAAGTATAAGTTCAACTCCAAAACCCCTCGACAAAAAAAAACCGATGAACAGATTTTGATGAAACAGCAAAGAGCACTCAATATGATCCTCTTTCAAACAAAAAAAACTAGATCAAAATCGGTCCATCCTTTTGAGAGATACAATACCACAGACAGACACACATCAAACTTATATAACACCCCTCTTTTATGGTTGGGGGTAAAAATAAAAACTGTGTGAATAAACTCACCAGTGTATTTAAACCTATCATTTACCAGTATGATGAATCTAATAATGCCAGCCTGTTACCTAATTCCTGTAAAAAATTTGACCTAGAACACAATTACCGTGTTAGTCATGGTCAAAAGCAACATCAAGGTTGATTTCTCAATGGTTTATTTACCCATTTAGAGATGCAAGCTAATCTGTGAAGTATTTTGGTACATGAAGTGGATTTAATCTTTATACTGGTATACTCAATGGTATTCATCAAAACTTTGTTAAATTATTTTGTATAGGATGTGTCTTAATCAGCATGATGCTAGAAAACCTATATATATGCCTTTTTAAGGTTCCTTTATACCACTAAGAATTCTCAAAATTCTATCAAGTTTGTCTGACTTTATGCCACATCTGTTGGTTTCTAAGATTATGAATTTTGATAAGTGGTCAGGTATAACTGGTCAGTTATATGAATCACAACAATATGCTGTAATAAAATAGAAAAAAAATATAATTATTAGAGGCACCGTGTATATTTCAGGAGGATCAGGATTTTTTTTAACAACTTTACTCTCTCATTCTGTAGTTCTTTTAAAATATTTTGAACTTTACTTCTATATTATAGAAGAAGCAATTTATTTATATATTTTTAGTATATATATTTTTAATAGTCTTTGTTTGTTCAGTCTTAAGGTGTAAATAGTAGAAGTATCTATTAGTGTTTTTTTGTCAGTTATATAAATTATTTTTAGATGTAAATAAACACAGATGCCAAATTAAAAAAAAAAAACAGGTTTTGTAGATTATTTTTTCTCAGATGTGTGAGATCCTGTCAAATGGGAAAATTGTGTCTTGATATAATAAAAAGATATCTTCTCGTAAATCTCATAAATTTTGTCAGGGTATAGAATTGCTGGACTGATTATTGATAATTTTATATGAATTTGCAAATATATTGCATCACATGCATAAAAATTTGCACAAAAAAATATTCAATATGTATAATAAAATAGCAAATGTTTTGATTATCAATTAATATCCATTAATCTTGTACTTAATTAATTGATTATGTCCCAAATCATACCACGTACCAGCCAATCAAGAGTCATAAATAACAAAATGCCTGATAACTTTAAAGATCAGGGGGTTAGACAAGTGGCATCGCCAGTAGAATAGAAAAGTAAATGTTTGAAATTGACATTAGCAAACGAAATGTCACGTGACTACACGTCACAATTACTTTAGCATTTCGAAGTGTTAACGTTTGTAGAAATAGAAAAGTTTGTCACTTGTCAAAGCCTGCTAGATAGCTTGCATCAAGTCTCATTACTATTCGAAATATTCATCATACTTCAGAAGCCAGTTTCAACTGTAAACTGGTTCTAGAATAAAGCAATACCTGCTTAATTAAAGATCACATAGAGCGGGACGCCCGTATTGGAGAGAAAGAGACGTTCAAATGTGCGTACGCAGCGATCGAGGCATGCGTCCTTCGCGGTCGCAGATCCGATTATACCAAAGGCCGGTATTTTTTACCTATAAAACGTTCAGGCGAAATGCCATCAGATGTAGATGAGAAAAGGGGAAATCCAGAATTAATAAGGTATAGGTTGAAAAACTTAAACCCGTCTACATCCCTATGCTTTGCATCTTTTATTACTCTTTGCAATTAAACTTTTTTAACGTAAATTTTAAAGCCTGACGTTTCAGACACTACAGTGTCCGTGGTTTTATGATTAATGAGTACCTAGTTTAAAAGTTTAATGGGAACACACAAACATACCTACATAAAATCATAGCCCTCCTTTAACTTCATGGTATTCTAATAAAAATGAGAAAAGCTAGTTTCTGAATAAATATGTTCCATCAGTAGAAATGCAATGGAAGAGATTGGCACAAGAACGGAAATGATGAAAATAGGATCTGTACTTATGGACAGAAATGTTTTTATGAGTTTTACTTTCGACGTTTCACTAACTCGCATCGCTGGCACCATAAGTGGGTAAGTATTTGTATTCTCTACTCGACGCAGAGAATGGATTTTAGCAAATGGCACAGCACGTAAACAATTTAAACTTCTCACCTACGCGATTTTATTGATAACTTTCAAAATGGCCGCCGTTTTTCGCCCACTTACATACGAAAACTTGTCTCGATTCGTATGTATTATTCACAGCCTCGCCTTGCCTCTGTTTGTTTACCAAATACCTATAAACCTACAATAAAAACATTAGCGTAAATCATTGTAGATAAATACTCTGGAATGATGTAATCGGATGAGCTAGCATGGATACCTTTTTGGATTGCGCGAGTACCTACCGTCTTACTCGCACGCATGACACGAGCTAGTTGTGCGAAAGGGAGAACAGGAAATACTATGGATATCGTGAAACTCCGTACTGGTAGTGCTGCTCAGAAATTGCAAATCCTGGATCATGAGTTATACAAACGGGAAATTTTACACGCAACAACGTTAAAGTTATGTTATTGTACATAAAACATATGATTACGTGTGCTTCAGAATCTCTAAACTTATAAAGTACTAGGAGTAAACAAATCAGAGAAGAGGAGTTCTAGAATAGAGATCATAAATTAGCACTTATGTAAGGTAAGGAAACTTCCTTACCTTTGTTCTTGTGTATTTTGGGGGCTATTCCGTCAAGAACTAGAGTCAAAGTCAACGTGACGTCAAAGTGACTTTGACTTTGACTTTTTTTAGACTGACCATCGAGATGATTTTTGTGGTTCCAATCGTTGCAATCTTATATACTGCTGCCAGGTAACTTTGATAGATTTTCCATGGTGGATTGGCGACATACTAGGGCTGAAGACATTAACAGTAGCTGAATGTTACATAATTGGGACCAAGCTGAGCCTTAGGATAAGCTTGTATCCAGAATTTGCCAAATCTCGATTTGCGTCACAAGTTTACAAGGTAGATAGTGGAATCGTTGTAATATCACGACAATCGTGATAGCAGGTAGTACATAACGGCAGTTTTCATAGGATTTTCGTTATTTCCTGATATTTCTCATAAAAAATAAGAAAAATAAAAATTTGAGAATACCTAGATACTTTTTAACACGCTTTTATTAGGTCGACCTGTATGTAACTAACTATGCAATGAAATCTAAGGTAACTAATTTAACCATCTTCCAAGGATCGTAGCGTCAAGAAAATTGGCAGCTGTATGTAGTTCTGATGACAATACAATAATATGGTACTGTCGAACTGATCTGATGATGGAGCCGGAAGATATGAACTAGAACTTCATGATGGAACATCGTATCATAGCTGTGTTTGGATTTGTTAGAAAAGTCTTGTAATGAACTTTGACCACAATAATTTGTAGCGTGTTTTTAGTTTTTTAAACTGTAATTTATTTTTGTAAATACATACTTAAGATACATAGAAACACCTCATTATATATAGTAACTTTCATATTTTTAAGTTCAGTCGGCATAATTATAGTTTAAAAACTGGAACAACCAAAAGGAAAGATTTCAAAATACGCAATTCGTTTACTTGGATTACATTTTTCCAGTTATTATGTTATAAAAACCTAAGTATTGAACCGATTTTGATGACCACCTCTGAAGTATGACCTACCAAACAAAAAAAAAGAATCATCAAAATCAGTAATCAGTGAACAAACATACAAAAAAAACATACAGTCGTATTGAGAACCCCCTTTTTGCAAGTCTGCTATAAGCTGTGTTTATTTATATGTTTTGCGTACCACAAAGTGTGTCATTGTCATCCAATTCATTAGACCTCCTATCTATTCCACAATCTGGGTTGCTCGTAAGAAACGTGGCACGGTCGTGCCGTGCAGCCGGTTACTAATTCAACACATAGACCTAAGATCATCGTTGATAACGTGATACGTAAATAAAACGGCTACACACCGATATTGGCTTACATAATCCTTTATACCCGGAGATAAGATAGTTGAAAGCAATGAAATAAATAGTAGACATTCTTCAGATAGCGCAAGCCAGGCTCCTGTGAAACAGTGTTTAGGTCGGAGTACATTATCAGCATTTTATTGGTATGCTAGATTCGTAGAACTTCATCCACTTTTATCTAATGCAGACTTTTCAGGAATGTTTGTACTTTGTACTATTTGTGGGAGTTTTCGCGTCAAACACCAGTTTGTCTTAGAAACTGAACAATTTTTGACGACAGTTAGTGTAAACTAATTGACGTCGACAACATTGTAGACATATATGTATCTTACGATATCTTAACCTTAACCCCTCAAGAAAACGTTCAATTGACAGTAAATTCGTGGACTTAGATTTAATGGATGCTGTAACGGCATAATTGCAAAAAAAACAGATTAGTTCTTTTTGTTTATATTTTCTGGGTGTCTGAGACGGATGCGAGTACGCACGTTCCGAGAAGCCGCCATGTCGTCGTCATGTTTCCGGCGCACCCCCTCTCTTCTCCCCCACCAGTGTAGAGATAACGCCTTATCATCCGCTTATTGTTCCTCCACGCTCATTAGGTACTTGACCAATCACACAGTAGTTAAGGGCGTTGACTTTCTTGATATTTTTAGCCATGTAAACATTTCCAGACGCTTCATTTGCAGCTAAAAGCCCGGCTCCATTTAAAGGTTTGCTAAATAATGTAGATACACTCCAGGATCAAAGGACCACCAGAGTTATTTAAACCTGTATTTTCCTTAATCTTTATGGTTGAAACGTCCCATTATACAGTCCGGGCATTAATTATACCGTGTAGTTGCTATATAAGGGAAATACCGTCTATTGTGTTATATACCTACCTGTCCTGGTAATCAGTTGTTGTTCTATAAAGAGGCTCCTAGTAGGTAATTATGGGCTTCCTGGGTAAATTCCATGTGGCGCTCATTATTCTAGCGCATTTTATGGTTATCAGAACACGTCGATACGAAGAGGGTGCCCGTTATCTGGCTTGATATAACATCCTACCTATTAACAATAAAGCCCCTGTGTCAACATGTCCTTTGGCCCGATATACCCGCATCACGAACCATTTGATTGACTCATGAAAGCGTTATGTCAGGTTTAAGTGAAGCTCGCAAAGATAATATCGGCTTATTTATCGAAACTAAGAGCTGCATGTTTCTATAAACAACCTATAACTAAGCTAATAAACCTATTTATCCTCGCGTAAGATCTGAAAATAGATCGCTTGGTGTACTCTACATTCTGATCTGTTTTCGATCGCGTAGCAACATTGTTAGGCACTGATCTCGACAAATCATACCCGATCTAAATGTCATCAATGCACATAAAAGTGGTCGATGCCGAGAGTATGGAAGGAGTAAGGAGTGGCACCAACTATGGCGCACCGAGCCGGAGGCTAACGGTCGCGCGCATTCCTTCCATGACCACTACTCATTGGCTAATTGAGGTATTACTGAGATACTTGCATCTACTAGCATCTACTACAGAGCCTCATTGACAAACAAAAGAGAATTTTAGTAAGCTTCAGAGTTTCAACAGCTTTCCACAGTTGATGAGCTCTATTATCAGTCAAGTTAATGCAAAAGGTCGAAATTCAAAATATTCCAACATGAGTGGCTTCAAGCAAGGCGTATGGAAATGACATCCTTATTGCATCTGTGCTAAATAACCGACCCATAATCCCGTGTCTCTTGCCTAATTGTCACGTTCTCGACACTAACCACTTGCAACACCGCAATGCTCGTTTACAATTTAAACGAGAGGCATTCATAATAATTTTAACGTGTGCTATCATAATTATATTCCGCTGATTTGATTGAAACCCAGCATCTTGTGTCATAACCGAATGGTATAAATAAAGTTCATTCAGCACCCATCACATAATCTGTGTCGAAACGACCAATTGCTATTAAAAATCACCGCCAGTAATGATCGACAGTGGGCAGGAATAATAGTAAATTACTGGATAGTGCATCATTTAAAAGCCTACGAGTCCACCGACGTAGCCCGTGTAAGTATTACCACCGACAGATACCAATGAAAGAAGCAAAAACAAGACAGGCTAGTTACACGATATGGTTGCTTGTAAATGGATTATAGAAATGCTGCGAAAAGGGGAGCAAAAGTTGAATGGTACGTTTAATAAATGTCAAATCTACAATCAATGTTTTCCGTCAGAAGCGTCGGTAGAACGGAACAGGGGGCGCATTGTTCTGCCATTGTTATGCAAAACTGACACGCGCTCTGTAGTTTACTCGTCAATCTAATATGACACATAATGTAAACTACTAACAATATCGAAGCGTATTTAAAATTACAAACAGTTTAGCTAGACAAAGACAACGTTTCATTTGAAATAATTGCAAGTTGTGAGAAAGTTTTTGTAGAAATGTTAAAGATCAATTTATAATAGGATACCTTTTAATCCGTATTATTAAAAATACATCAACATTAATCATTATTGCGAATAAACTGAAATGTATGTAATGTAATATGTAAATGAAGTCATTGGCTGGATCAAAATTAATATGACATACAACTCGAGTTGAGACAGTACATTTGCAACGTGATTCAAGATAGCGGATGACTCTACAGCGGTCGGTCATGCATGAATCCGACCGGTTTTTCTGCGGACTGGGGTGTGACGTCACCACAAGAAATCGAGAGAACAAGAACCAATACATATAAGGTAATAACATTGGAGCTGTTTAATTTCTCAATGCCTTAAATGACTTCGTAGAATATCACGTTCGAGCACTTGTAAAAATGTGGAACGTCTTGACACGGGAACGTGAATGAGAGTAAATACTAATGTCTATAACACGTTCTATATTTACTTGCGCTTGAGTCATAGTTTTAACATAGTTTGCGGACATGATATGGGCAAGCTCTTCAAATGTAACTAGTAATTCTACGAACAGTAGACCTCGAATACGTGTTACAAAAACTGTGCTCACAAGGACTACTTCTCATAATTCTAAATCATTGTTTAAAATTTAATATCGAACGTTTTACCGAAGATTTCTACGAAATATTATCAAGATCAGCCGAAGAATATCCTTGTAGCAAACTTCCCCTCTTTTCAACCCTTTATCTTGACCTCTTAACCGATTTTGCTCATATTTAAAATTGAGCATCAATCATTTTATTACAAAAATTACGAGTATCATAACCACCAGCAGCAGCAGCAAACTTCTTTCATTTTAGGGGAAATACCCTATTTATCAATTTTTTACTTATGACGCTGTATCCCAAATTTAGTCATATCAAGATTGTTACAAAAATACGACTTTTAGGCGAATACCAACAAACATCCGAACAGAAGAACATCGATCTTGCTAGTACCAACTAGCAGAGACCTTCGTTAGCTTCACTCACTCGGTCAATAAATTCTTAATTTGAATTCGCGTTGTGAAATCTTCCCAAACTGGTATCGCAAGTCTTGGTAGTCCTGATAAAACAAGACAAATTGACAACTCAAAGAATGTCTACAGTCTCGCAGTATATCACTAAGAAGGAATCTATTCGAGGCTTTGATACTATCGTAGAATTTCTATTAGAAATATTCCAATTTACTTATGTATTTAGTGTTCCTTTCATTTCGCAGATTGAGCTCTCGTATAAGATCTGTTTTATTTAAAGGCATATTGAAGTCGTAAATCTCGAATCGCGTTGTAAAAATTAAACACCGATAGGTACTCGTTTTGTTGGATTTCTATTTTTAATCCTCTGACTTCATTCTCAGTGTGTACGTTAGACTCACGCTGTGTTTTCGTCTTCCCTGGTCTCGTTGACGCTCTGCCAAAAAATCACCATTCTTTCCTTTTTTACTGCCTCGTCTTTTGAGATAACATTATAAATGGTTATATTCTATTACATACCTATATATAGATTTACTTATAAACGCTCAATAAGCGCATGTTAGTTAAACAGTGTTTTGTTCCGTTTTTGAGCGTGACAGTTCCCGTCTGATAGAATGTGACAAAGCCATATTCAGTGAATAAGATTTTAACATAAGACGGTTAATTTGGAATGTTTAATGAATATTTTAAATGCCATTTATGTACATCTACTTAAATATTTTAATGAATTCTTAGGTGTTCGCGATGGTTACTCATTGAAATTAAACAGGTTTTTTTTAGAGACAACTGTCATCTAGTCTCACCTGTGACTACGAGCACTGCAAAGTTTTCGAAACCTGAGTTCTTAAAATTATGTAAACTATACGCGATAAATCCGTTAAAAGTTGTTTAATTTCAATATCTAAATATTTTGTTTGTAGATTCTTGTAGGTTGAAACAAGTTATTATGACCGTGAGGTAAAACAGGAAATAATTGTAAAGGGTCGTCATATCTAAAAGCAGCATACCCATTATAAGTCCATTAAAGCAAATTGCTCGATAAACGTGTTCAGTTCAAACATTGGCAACTTTAACTCGACCATTATTCTTGCCTTCTTATGTTTTATTTTCAATTATGACCTTATCGCCCTTAACCTTTGCATTCTGTTATGTCTACAAACATTTTGTCTGTTGTTCAAGCAATTAGTTTGTTATAATTTAGCAGCTGTGTCAAAATGTGATGTTACATTATCAGGTCAAGGTCTATCCATGGGTTGGACTTGGTTGCCACTCCTATATTTGCTGTTCCATTACAAAGCTCATATTCAGCTTTGGTTAATGTGAATATTTCTAACGTTAAGTATATATTAAATTTCTATTCCAAAACATGATTCAGTTTGCTCTTATTCGCTAAATTGGGATTTTAGTCATTCAATATCAAACAGTTTATTCCGTTTAACTACTAAAATCTTTGCAACCTAATCAAATCTCGCTAAATATGAATTCGGTTTAAATTCTTATAACTTGTCAATTATTTTTCGAGCGTTTTTTTTATGTTAATCTGCTGCTTTATTAACCGTTGACTTAATATCGGCTTTATAACGTGGTCTTTCCTCATTAAGTATATTAGTTTCGTCCACTATGACGGTATTTACTGTATTGAGTGATGCGAAATGACCTCTGTAATGTTATACAGCGTTTGTTTTAATAAATGTGACATCATTCCTCGGTCGAGCATTGTTCTGGGCCAAGGCAACGTATTCACTAAATTATTACTAGTTACTGTAAACATGCACATACGAACGTTATTTCTTTGTGAAATGTATAGATGGGTGCAAACTACAAAGTTATCTGTTGACATGCCTTTATTCTTATCTAGTTTCTTTTTACGTGGAATACAAAGAATGCAAGCGCAGCGTAGAAAGACCATAAGCCACAATATGGACAGACTTCATACAAGCGGCTGGCAGACGAGGGACGCAAGTTGACGCAACTCGCTTCCATCAGGTCTTTTTTTGAAAATCCATGAATGGCTTATATCCAGCAGTGGACTTCTTGTGGCTGAGATGGTTGGTTTATAAATGTATTTTTTTTCATTCGAGTAGGATTTATCTTTGACCACCAACTCGCCTGATGGCAACAGTGTGTTGTCGATCTCGAAAATCTCTTATATGTACTAGCATAGATCTCTTATACGCCGGTGCCATTTTCACCCGCATAGCGATGAAAAACTTTAATGTTGATGATATCTGATGTCTGTCTGATGTCTGTCTCAAGATTCTCAACTATCTTTGTTTTAACATTTCATAGCGTATCTTTCATAGGGTATCTTTGTTTGTTTCCCTACTAAACGACTGAACCGATAGTCGTTTAGTAGGGAAACAAACAAAGATACCCAATTACATTCACTCTTACGGCCTTACCGAAAAACGTTACTTAACTTTAAGCATCATCTTAGATTCTCCGTCTTCTTTCCGCAAGTGTTATTACGTGTCAGTGAGAATTCGACAAAATATGTTAAGCAATGCTTAAAGTTAAGTAACGTTTTTTGGTAAGGCCGTTAGTGTTGAAAAAATAATGTAGCTCGCAGGAAACAAGAAATGCGGTCCGCAAATCATCTTCTTTAGGAAGACATGGGCTTGCCCTTTTTGTCTACATTGTTGCATGTCATTGTGATATGACCTTAACATGTAAAACAATAGTTGTGACGTAAATTTATGATAAATAAATATAAAAAAAATATTACAAACAATTCCTACTACAATTACTTACTCATCGTCATGTAAACACCTAGAAAACAATATCCCTGTCGAACCACAGATTGTTAAAGGAAAATCGTAATAAAATATGTAGTTTGTCGATGTTTAAATTTATTCAGTTTTTATTACCTTTTGATTTTACTGCAAGCGTAATTGTATGCCCACTATATAATTTGCCCTTATCCTTACTAATATAATAAAAGCGAAAGTAACTGAATCTCTGTCGGTTTGTTATGCTTTCATAGCTAAACGTTTGAACAGATTACTTCGAATTTGGATAAGAAGATTCTGTATACATCGGAGAAAGACATGTGTACTTTTCGGCTTTAATAAAGCCCTTTTTTACCCGACTGCGTAAGAAGGAGGGTTATGTTTTTCGAGTGTATGAATGTATATATATATATATATATATAATTGTGGGTATGTATGTATGTTTCTACATGACAGACTACAGTCTAAACGGCTTGACCGATTTAGATATGCGAGGTGATATTAGATTCGTCTTCGCTTCCTGAGTGTCATAGGCTATATTTTGTTACTGCAATAATAACAATAATACATATTTCGCAAAAATAAAAAAATGCGTTTTTTCGTAACTTCCAACGAACTATTTAGTAATAAACAACTGATTTTACTAGAATTATTCTAAAGAATGTATGTATTTATAATCTTTTACAGCAATTTTACGCATACTTTCTCACAAAAAACTTACACTCAACAGCATATCAAGGGTAACGAAATCGTAAGTTGGACTTTAAAAACTGCTTATCTGCAGTCGGGTATTTTGTTCTTGTTATGTAATATCTAAAAACTGATGATTCTAAAGTGAGGCAAGCAGTTAGGTAGTAGATTTCATACGCGTACGAAATCGCGGGTAACAGCTAGTTTTATATCCATTCCAAACATGTGGAAAGACGTGGGTTTCGGATAACCTAGCGTCCCCATATAAGAATTATGGACATTGAAATATCCATTTCTGGAAGTTTAAAAGGGCATAAATAAAATACACAATCATTTTATTTTTATTTCTTTTACTTTTGAAACTGAAAATCTTATTATTGTGGAAAGGAAAAGCACACCCACCTAGGGTGTGGTGTGCTTCAGATCTGCATACAATTACTCCATCCGGCCCTTACTTCGGACAGCTAAAAGTACGGTGAAGTAACATCGTCGATATTCCAATAACACACACAGGTCCGAAATTTCAGGCCTTAACGAGATTTACTAATATTTTAGAGGGACGAGCGCAGTGCGTACGGACCGACGGACAGACAGCGGAGTCTTAGTAATAGGGTCCCGTTTTTAGCCTTTGGGTACGGAACCCTAAAAAGAACAAAGCAGTCAAACACTTACTATTCTCAATTAAGTCTTTCCTATCTCCTGTACCATCTTCGCTGTAGCGTCGTAAATGGCGTCCACAATGCGTTCCCATTCCAGCTCCGGATCCATAGCTGATCGAATTATGGCAGAGAAGCGAAACGTTCCCGCGCGGAGTGGACGTACTCGTATGGAAAAGGGGCAAACTAAAATCGACTTTACGATAACATTCTCTATACGATGTTGATGGTATTAAACTTAAGGACTTAGTTCTTAGATAAATAAAAGTTTTTTTTATACTTGATAGGTATGCGCCCCGCTAAGTCACCTGATGTTAGCATTCATCGTTGCGGTCTACGATAGAGTGCGCTAATCTAGAGGAAACCGACTCACTGGCGATAAAGAGACCAGCATTATATCATACCTATGACATTATAAACAGATATTCTTCATACTCAAGAACGTTCCTATAAGGTCTAGTTTTTACTGTACTGGCTTTGTACCCCCTCCCTTGCCGTAGTAGATTCAATGTCATCTTTTGTACCTTTTGATATTTTTATCATAACTTTGCATTTGTGACGTGATCTCAAACGATATCATCCTCAGTCTAGCATTTCTAAGCCCTACTCATTTTTATATGCTCAAACACACTTATTGCCATTATCATCATTTCAGCCTTTATTGATCCACTATTGGACATAGGCCTCTTCTTTATCACACCATTCTTTCCGGTCCTGCGCTGATCTCATCCAGCTCATTGTCCTCTAATTTGACGATATCGTCCCTCTACTTACTAGCTACTGGCTCTGCCTACTGGCTGGTGGCTTGCCTACTAGTCTAGTCGCTCCTCTGGGCTACCATTCTATAACTGCCTTCGTACACTGTTCATCTATTCGCCTTGCAATGTGACCTGAGTGGGGGTCGCCACTTATTACACAACTGTCCATAATTTAGCTCAACTTCCTATAGCCCCTGTTCAGGCCCCTTATTACGTTCATACGGTATTGTGAAACTGCCACCGGGTTCCAGATGTTGGGTGATGGAATTAGACTGCGGCGGTAACTGAAATGTTTACGATGCGGTGTAATGCCCCACCTGATCATGTTACCGGCCTATCTTTGGCGTGACGCGATAACTTCTTACGAGGGCTTTAGTGTTTCACAGGCCTTGGGAGGAGCAAGGTTTTTTATTCAGAAGTAGACTTGTGCTTGACTGTCAACTCACCTTGCGGTTCACCTTGTAGCGCGCTTATCTAGAATAAACCGATTCTATCGTGATTTAAAGACACCCAGATGTATACCACAATTTAGCAATTGGGAAGACGATGGTGGAATTTAAGCGTTTACTTCAAGTTTTTGGAATATCCACACAATATCCACCAAGAAAAGTATTTTAGTTTTTGTATTTGTCTAATATTAAAAAGGGAAACGAGTCGATCATGCAGGTCACATGCTCAGTTGCACATTCACCAAAATGTACTTCAGTTTCAGTTCATTTTATTTCAATTAGGTACAATATATATACACATTTGATACGTCAGGCTTCTAAAGTAGGTTCTAAGTAACTTACTTAAATCTCATTGCTTACGGATCTATCTTAGGCAAGGCGATCTAGAGCTTTTGTTTTTCACAGTAACCCTGGGAAATCTCAACTAGACATGCAGAGTTTCGTGAGAACAGGGGTCTTTCGTCACAGGCGAGATATGGGTCATTGACATTAGATGCCTTTGAAGAGGTCGGAATTTGAAGCGAGATAGACAAAAAACTAATGAATGGACAAAAATGTTGGTGTTTGATGCTCTTAATGGTGTCGTTGAATGTGGAGGGACAAGAAGACAAATAAGTATCTAAGTATGTTATAGTGCTTTGTTTTTTTTTTTGGATAGGAATTGGTATAGATAGACAGTTCTAAAAAAATGTTATATTATAAATTAGACCGTAAAGGTACAAGATCGAGACGAGGCACATAGTCGCGGCTGTAGCCGACACTGCAGCTGCAGCCACAATCGACCGCATTGCCGCCTGGAGTCCAAGCAGTTTCTATTCCAATATAGACCGACTGCACATCTCGAAGCAACTAGGCTCACTCGTTTCCGTACCTTCGAGAGATAGAACGCAATCCGTGTGAGCCAATGAGCGCTCTGATCGGAACTATTTTTATAGAAATTCATTGGAACCAGTAGTATCGCTTGCGGCCTGCTGGTGCAGTTTACGACTTGCAGTCCTACGCACAGAAGGAACAACAAGACAAGCAGAAAGCCGGGAAACTGCACCAATTGTCCAAATGTAATTTATATGCCAAAAATCTGTACACAGCGTTTTCGGTCCACATTCTTGGTGGAACTCCCTGTCCCTTCCCTGTTTCATAACACGATAATCCTAGAATTTTAAAGGATATAATGTATAGATATCTTCTAAATAGACATGCTCCATCCTCGGTCACATCGTCGCTTACCATTAGCCAATCAAATGACTCAAATAAAAGGTGCAGCAGCTGTATTGCATAATTTTGATCATAAATGTTTACAACATTCAACACAGGAAACGTGATTCAATGTAATGCAGCGATATCTTCAGTTTGTTTCACTTTTTTGTTCTGTTTTTCATTTCCTGCGTGTAATGTTTATCCGGGGCACCTACAATGTTCGCTGCGTGGAAACGTTTATATTGCTTGTATAATTTGAAGCTCGTGTTACCTAACCAATATTATTGGTTTGGAAATAAGCTATTATTGAAGCCGTTTTTGTTACTTAGTGTATACCCGATTGCTCAAGGAGGGTTATGATTTTCAAGTGTATTATTATCTGTGTAGGTACATATGTATGTTTCTATATTGTGTCCAACAGCTTAAACAGCTTGACCGATATTGATCTGCAAAGTATCGTCAGATTGGTTTTGCTGCCCGGGTGTCATAGGTAGGCCACAGTTTTTTTTTTATGATTAACTAAACGACTCTAACAAAAAAATTAAAATTAGACACTTCAATCTCAATCAATAAATCAATCAATAATACTTTATTGACACCACATAAAGTTATAAGACAACAAACACATAACAAAATGGCACAAAGGCGGTCTTATCGCTAATTACGATCTCTTCTTGCCCACCTTGGGATGAACGATGATAATCTCCTGTGCGTTATAAATAAATTATTTTACTAAATAATTGTTCATATTTAAATACACTTTACTGCGGTTTTACGCGTACTTTCTCGCGAAACCGTATACTCAATTTCATATCAAGGGTAGCGTAAGCGCAGGTATGTTAACACTACGAAAATCACTCTTATCCATAATATTGGGTAAGTATATTATAGATATTCTTGTAATATAGTAGGTACTATAACAGTATTTTTGAAATACATTTCAATAACGCAGAGCACGGAAACAATACAATTTGTTAAGATCATAAACATCGGTTCAAAATGAAAATACTCTCAGAAAATTTCGATGGATTTCCAAGAAGCCACAGCCAGTCCTTAATAATAAAGGCTTACAGGCCATTGGCGCTGAAGGGCGATCAAAGACGCCGCCGCCCGCCCTCTCCAGACGCGCCCAAACTTCGCGAGCAGCTGTTAGGGCAATAAATCCATTGGTATTACCACTGGAGCTCAATGTGTACTTGTTAGAAGTGATAGACAGGCCTCATGGCTCAGTGGTAGTATGACTGCTTCCTAAGCTATAGGTAGGTCGTGGGTTCGATCCCCACCCCGATTGTGATGATGGATGTTTGTTCTGTGTCTGGGTGTTTCTGTATATTATAATTATGTATTTACAAAAAAAAAGTATATATGTATATATTATATCAACCATCTTGTTTCCATAGTACAAGCTTTGCTTAGTTTGGGCTAGATGGTGTTGTGTGAAATGTCGCCCAATATTATATAAAATTTAATTAATTTAATAAAATTTTCCACGTTAAACACTTTTAAACAAAACAATCTTTTCAAAAGTACAAAGGATTGTTGGAAGGATAAAGGAACGGGTCAACGTTCCAAAAGTACTGTCTTAACAATTTGAACAATCACTGAACACGTTTCTTAACTGGCTTGTACTGAAATATCTTTTGAATCATTTAATAACAAGCTCCTCCCTGAACAACTTCAAGATAAACTTCAGATAACAAGCTCCTCCCTCAACAGCTTCAAGATAAACTTCAAAATGTATGATGCGTTAAAATTGCGTTACAATATTGCGAACCTGAGTCACTACGAATTCTTTGGTTCAGCTGCTTCGCGATTGTTAAAGTAAACAAAACACATTAAAGTAACAGAAATGGTTAATAAGTAAACATTTTTCTTCTTTATCTTCTCTTCGATGTATATTAATAAAATGCTTTGTCCTGAGTCACTGTATAACAGACAACTGCAATGTACAACCTAAACCGCTCCTTCTAAATATATGAATTTGGAAGTGCCTTCCTTTTGCAGTCTACGTATTCACTGAGAAACAATGATGTATTATACGTAGATAGGTTTTCCCCGGCTCTGTATGTGTGTGGCTGTGGCAAGCGTCAAGTAAGGTAATTGCCAGACTGGTCTTCAATCGCGACACGTCCGGCAACGCTATTTGGTAGACGCTTTGTGTCGTGACTTGTGAACAGTGATAATACTATCCTGTGTGTTTTAAAAGTGGAACACCAAGATATTTAAGGCCAAGATATTAAAAGGTCTTAAGGTTGTGTCTTATCCTTGAAAGTACTGAGAACTGAGATTTGTCATGCATTTACTTCATAGTCAACGAGTAAAACCTCTCTAGATAAAATCTCATTGCTGAGAAAGGATTTTTTGGTTACGTTTAAAACCACGGAATAAGACTAATGACGTCATAAAGTTCTTTCAGAAAAACGGCATTATCTGTCGATTAACTTCATTATCATCAAACCCATATTCATCTCTCTAGGTTTCAGTACCCATTTTAAATGGTTTATTCCGCGAAAACGCGATGAATTTTACCAGTGGTCATAGGCGTTTTGTGATCTAGCAATGTTGGATTTTACCGATGGCTGTTGGCTTTATGGTCTAGCAGTGTAGTTCATTGCCAGAGTCAGCCGATAAGGCAGCAAGTATTTTGCTACTGATTGATTAAAATAATTCTTTCACCGATAATCAAAACTAGCTGCGCCCCGTAGCGTCACACGCGTAGTTATGAAAAACGGTGATGATGATGATGATAAAGATAAAATATGTATAACCTATGTCATTCTCCAGATCCTAAATATTCACACTGTGCCTTTGAAAGATGACAATTAAACAATCCTTCTTTGATACACCAGATACCACAACGATAACTGCATATTTTTTTAGGCTCAATAGTCTCACTTTTGTTCTTTGTATTTGTGTTCTCTCTTTTTGTTGTAGTGTATGGTGTATAAAAATAAAATATTTTCTTTCTTTCTTTTTCTTCTTTCAAACAGAGAGACTGTCGACAGATAGAGCTAATTTCGCTTTTTTTATATAAGTCAGGGTATATACACGGTTTGATTAACGAAAGAAAAGCCTGGCAGACAGAAAGTAAAGAGAAAACGAAGCGCAAGTCACGGAACCTCATTTTATGAAGACGATGACAAAAGAGGTATATTGAAATGAAATTAAGATGAACCCTATCAGAGACCACCCACATACAGGCCCTCATTGTTACACTCGTAATCGCCTTAGCTATGGTGACCGACCATGACTCGTACCTTCCATAATAACCCAATTTCCATGCTAATTACCCCTATCGATTGCATTCATCCTAATCAAATATTGAATTATGATAAGTACACTTGCCTACTGTAAATCTAATATTTACACGTTATGGGTGGTCTTCGCGGCCATTAAAATATGTTAATCTTCATGATATTCAGAGATTTCAAAGCTATTACCGTGTCTTTAGTACGATTTTATCAGCTTCGCCTGAAACTTATGTTAATAGATCTCAAATTCCAACTTCTAAAATTGACGTACCGATTTGATACTTTGCAAATGTGTACAATACCGAAGATAATACAATAAATTGATTCCGTCGAGCTGATCTGATGATGGATCCAGGAGATGGATAAAGTGAACGCTTTAATGTCTTTTATAAAGTCTAGTTTCGGCTTAATTTGGTTTATTTTAACGATTCCATGAAAGACATTACACTTGGTAACGGATCTGATGATGCATTCTTTTTTGTGCGCTACTCACTCATAAAGCCTGCTTTTTATCCGTTTGCGAAATAATGAGGGTTATGTCTTTAGTATGTTTCTATAATATAACCTACAGCCAAAAAACCTTGCCCGATTTTGATCAACGGTGTCGGTAGATTCGTGATGTGTGGCATAGTACACATTTTTACAATAATAATATTTTAACTTTTTAATATAGATACTGGTTTAGTTTTTAAACTATTGTAACTTTTACATATAATGCACAAATAGAATCGAGACCGAAAGTTGTTAAACCAACGGTGGTAGCAGACGTGCTAAAATAAATCTCTTAGAAGTTGAAATGAGCAAATGACGCCTCTGAAAATCCATCAAATGAATGCGTTGCATTTGGCTGCTGAAATTTGATCTCTACTGCCTTAAACATAGAGATTAACGACGTTTGTCGTGTCATGTCAAAATGGTGGTCATGATATGCGTTCCCAGTTCCCACGCGAAAAGTGCTCGCTGATGGTAAGTGGAGAGATAAATATTTGTAAACTCGAAGCGTGAGTCCCTGACCTTGCCACCACACTCGCACTGTGTTTACTTCTGTATTACCATTGCTAATTTTATTGTTATTTCTGAATACACAGTCGACGAATGTCTATACGTAGGTTTAAGTTAAATTTTCGTGTTAAGTAGAATGTTTGTTAAGTCCCTGAGGTGGGAACTACAGCCGTGTCGCTATAGTGTTACATCTTTTTAACCGACTTCCAAAAAGAAGGAGGTTCTCAATTCGACTGTGTTTTTTTTTTGTTCGCCGATTACTCCGAATAAATTGAAAATCCGAATTGTGAATTGATTTTTATGATTATTTTAATGATTAGTAGGCAATGCTCCACAGGTGGTCTCTTTATTCTTATCAAAATCGGTTCATTACTTCGGTTTTACAACAAAATAACTGGCAAAATGTTAATTTAAGTAAACAAATTGCGTATTTTTAGAAGTCGATTTTTTCAGTTTTTTGAACTACATATACTTAATTATATTTGATATATCTATATGTAAATGAAAAACCAACTTCATAATGCGCAATTTTGATTTAAAAATCAAACTACTTAACCGATTGATGAAATTTCTATGGGACCAATCTGTATGTATTTTTTTCGAATCGGTTTGAAATGACGGAGTTATTATTAAATTTTCTGGACAATTTTGATTTTATTACTGTGATGGATTTATAGATAAACTTCCAATTATGAGAAAAGAAAGTTGCGCGTTTATTTCGGCTAAAACAACAAGAAAAATCTCAGACCTAATTTTTCAACCACAAATCGCTGTCTTATGAGTCAAGTTTCATCGTCAGTGGCGTGATTCACGTGTGCTGGATACGTGAACGGTGGCCCTTTATGCGAAGAATTTAATTAATTTAATACTAGCATTAGTTCCAGACGTAGGGCACATGGCGGCCGCCCGAGCGCTGTCGCGGACCAAAATAGACTATCTATTTATGTAGTATCCGCTCTGCGCACGCGCCGGTCGACTTGTGACGGCGCAATGGAAACTATCGCGGGGATATGGCGCCAGGCAGGGTTGAATTTTGTAATAATTGTAGTACTTTAACGGTAATTTCTTGTTATGTACGATATATAATCCGTATATATAGGGGTCGTGTAATTAATAACGATAATTTCAGGACCTTATTATAACTAATACTCAATTTAAATTGGCATTGTCTGCCAAAATACCCTGCCTACCTAGCCTATGGGCCTTATAAAGAATCTCAGTCACGTAACGACCTATAGAGAGGGCTTTGCTCGGAGTCACTGCGAGATGGAATCAGAACGAAACATAGCGGATTAGCAAGTTAAACTGGCAGTGGGCTGGGCATATAGCACGTAGAACTGATGGCCGATGGGGCCGAAAAGTTCTCGAGTGGAGACCATAGGCACTGGGAAGCGCAGTGTAGAAAGACCAGCCTTAAGGTGGACAGACGACCTCATACAAGTGGCAGGAAAACGCTGGATGAAAGCCGCTTCTGACCGGTCTCTTTGGAATTTGGGCGGATTGGGCCTATGTCCAGCAATGGACTTCTTGTGGCTGAGATGTTGATTGCACCCCGAAAATCGTCTAAGTACTAGATTTCGACTGAGGTAATAATAATATGATTGAAAAGGCAGTAGAGATCGACCATTCTAAATCTGAACGCCCCTCCAATAGGCGTTTCAGTTTTAGAATGGTTCTGTTGTACTATATATATTATTTTTTTTCTACTATCTTTTCGCTGTACCTAAATCCAACTCTGGCGCCGCCAGCGCAGCTCCTTTCAAGGATTATAAGACTATACGGGAACTGTGTCGCATTAGTCTAGATTACAACGCTATTCTAAACCTTAGTACGTGGATATAAAAGCGATCTAATCAAAAATTCTTATGTTTCTGTTTGTAATAAAGTTGCAACGCTAGGAGATAGGCTCGCTTCCGCTCTCGGTAACTGAATATGCCTATACGGTTCCTTTTCCAGACATGTTTGATATTAATATTCTTGTCCATATTTCCTGGAAATCATTGTGAGGTTATGTTTATAAGTGAGGCGGAAGATAAACATACAATATATAGTGTAACATAGACATATATTTATTCATGGAAGACACATAACAGCAAATTAACATTAAGCACAAAAACAAAAGAAAACGCTACAATATATAAGTATGATGTGTCCGTCACAAACCGGTCCCACCTCAGCATACTGCTGGCTGTGAACAGCCGGCGCTGGTCTTCCGCTGGAACCGACGGTGACGTCAGCACGATCAACAAACATGGATGGTACAAGTAACAAGTTGATATATAAATTTTAATAAAAACATAACAAATAAACCCAAAAAGAAAATAATGAAACAAAATAAATACAGAGAAAATAAAATTAACAGAAATTCAATTTTGGCGATATATCCCACGAAAACAACATTAAATACTGTGCATAACTAATTGTTTTGAAATTTATATTTTTTAACTTATTTCTGTACATCAGTCTGTGACGGAAATTTTACCTGAAAAGTAAACAAAACATGAGAAGAACGTAGAGAGTAAAGAGGAAGTCATCCGAGGAGCCTTTTTCCAGCAATTCAGAAGCGATGCAATCCCAAAAAACGTGATCCAGTCGCTGTTCGTTTTGTTTACAATCGCCCACGGAACCATGATCTCTGCCATCGGAATAAATAATGTAGTACTTGCTCATTCAAGCGATGCAGCATGAAAAATACTGCCGAATGCGGTTGAAACTATATTTGAGACTATACTACTATAGTCTGAGATTTCGAGATTTCTTACGAAAAATAAATATAACGTGTATTATATATATAAAATACGTAACACGAAGCCTATAGAAATATTAGCCTATGAAAAGTTAACTAACCGGTGATAATCCATCAATCATTGTTGAGGTAAAAGCTTTGAAGAAAGGGGTGCGGTGCGGCTAGGCGGCCGACCCGAGCTGTTAATAAAAACAGTTGCCGATCGATAACGAGCTCTAATATCTTAATGATACATAATATAATGCGATATCATGATATAATGCTTATGCGGGTATCACGCTTTTACTACTTTGTAGGTACAAAAGCAAAGGCAGACTGATACAATCTGCAGTTTAGGTATGATGCTTAGCTACAAGTATATATAATAATATAAGATCGAGATTCGCTATGAAATTGAACGTTTTGCAGAATAAATGTTTTGTACCAGTATTATTATGAATTAAGTGTGACAAATAGGGGCAATGCTATTATTTTTTCCCTTAAAAAAACACTGTTTACTTCCGTAACAGATATCAAAATAAAGATAAATCTAAACGAATTGTGGTTGTGAAATGTCCACCAATATTTATTTATTAGTAAATAAGTATTGGGATATAAATGGGAATTTCTGAATGAGACAATACGGTCATGCCTACCATATTCCCAATTCCAATGCGAGTGAAGTTGCGTATTGTGAAATAGCAATGAGGATAATGGAAGTTGTACGTCATTAGTCATCACACCTATATACTCCTTGTCCGTGTCAGGATGTCGGGGATTACCAGTATGGGCAGTATGTAATGCAAAGGTTACGATATTTTACTCTAAAATCATGTTTGTATTTGACCACCAACTCGTCCTTACGGTCTACGATGGAGCGCTTGCGTTGAAGAAACCTATTTACGCGATTTAAAGGCACTGTTTCTAAAACGTCGTTACAAGGATTTGAGTTCAAGTATATAATAGAAGTGTGTATTCTGATTAACGAAGAGTCGGCCGCCCTCGATGGTCGAAAGATCGTGGCTCCATCCTGGATGAGATTGGCACAGGACGGAGATGAGTGGAGTACAAGAAGAGAGCTCTATGTTAGGTGGGCGATAACAGGCTGAATATGATCTTGATGTTATAATAGCGGGAAGATAGATCAGGTACATTTCGGAACACCTGTACGAAGGAAACATTAGTTGAAAAATACCTACGTCCTGTACCGGAAAAGTAACGTACAGATGAATGATAAATTGTCCAGTTTTCCGATGGAGACGCTGCTCTCGGCCAATACAAATATTATCTCGATTGTATCGAAGTATCGCAAATAAAGTCGCACCCAGCTGTGATGTAATGGCGAAGGTGACGCTATCCGTCCCAACTATTTATAAATATGAATTCGAGCCATAAAGAACGGCGATGACATTGGGAATGCAAGATATGCTTATCCATTTTGTAATTTATGCTCATTGCTTATCCTTTGTCTGGTTTTAGTTTTCGATTCATAAGCTGCAGCATTTTTACACCGACTGCTAAAGGAAGATAATTACTGTAGTATATTGCGGTAGATTATAAATTATTAACTACCCTCATTTTGTCCTATGTATGTTAGCTTACTGTTATTACAATATACGCCATTCTGCGATAGTCTGCCTTTTATTCAACACCTCATTTGGCGCAGCCGTATTTATCTAGAATTTACGCGTGTGAAAGTGTTTGTTATAATGCCGATAGGCAAAATAGAAGTATTTGATATCGGTTCTCATAATTGGGAAGCGTATTGTAGACGAATAAAACAGTTTATTGCATTAAATGGCATTGCGAAAGAGTTGCATGTGGCCACGTTAGTCACTCATGTCGGAACTATGTGTTACGAACTCATGTGTGATTTGTGTGCACCGGATTTACCCGAATCAAAAACTTTCGACGAACTCGAGGTAATCGTGAAGCAGCATCTCGAACCGCAACGGTCGGAGATCGCAGAACGTCATGTGTTTCGGCAACGGAAGCAAGCGGAGGGCGAGACAGTCAGCGAATACCTACAAAGTTTGAAACACCTAGCGAAGACTTGCAACTTCGGGACGTCGCTAGAGGTCAACTTGAGGGACCAATTCGTGTCTGGTCTCCACCACGAGGATATGAGATCCAGGCTTTTTGCCGAACGTAATCTGGATTACAAGCGTGCTGTCGAGCTCGCGCTCGCATTAGAAGCGGCCGTCAGAAACTCGGTGATGGCGGCGGCGAGTGGCAGCACGGGCGCCGGCGGCGGCGCGTCTCCCGCGGAGGGCCTGCATCGTATCGGCGGCACCGCGGCGGGGCGCAGGCTGTGCCGCGCTCCACCAGCGACATCGGAGGCGGCGCAGGAGGCGGCCGCCGCGGCAGCGGCACCGTGCCGCCCGTGCCCGCGATGCGGCAGGGACGGGCACACGGGGGCCAAGTGCCGATTCAAGAACTATACTTGTGATAATTGTGGCGAAAAGGGGCATTTAAAAGTGATGTGTCGTAAGTACGAAAACGGTCGTGTATCAGATAATTCGCGGACGGCCTATTTCTTAGCGGACTCTGATTCTGACGACGAGGACATGCACTTTTATAACCTGTCATGTGCCGATGAAGAAGAAGAAGATGGTCCGTATTGTATCGATTTGACGGTCGAACATTATTCATTACGTTTCGAAGTAGACACGGGGTGCAAGTTTTCTGTGATTTCCAAAGTGTGTTATGATAAATTGTTTCAGTATATACCTTTACAAAAGAAAGCGTTGACATTGAAGGCCTACGCCGGTGATGTTATTAAACCGATAGGTTTTCTCGAGGTCCAAGTAACATACGTTTCGCATTTAAAAATACTGAAATTATTTGTTATAGAAAACGGCGGCCGCCCTTTACTCGGTCGAATGTGGTTAAGAATGTTAGGTGTCGATGTCAACGATTGTTACAGTACAACAGATGTAAATACATAAATTACGTAATGTTTATTTGGAAGTATAACCTGATGGGCTTGGGATCATAATAATATATTTATCTACGGGTATTGTGACCATGCATCCACGAGCGTCAGTCAACAAGTCTTCTGCAGTCTTCATAAAGATCACTGATATTCTTTGAAACTCACTCGTAGTCGCTTGTGTTATAAACTACCAGCTATCAATAATATAATATGCTACGTAAGACTGAATGATTTCAGCGTGAATGCATTGTTTACATAATAGGTAACAACTCGAATTAATGAACACAATCAACGTTGATTTATTAAATTAATATTTTGCACATTAGCTCAAGAGATGTTATATTTAATATTTTATGAGCATAAGTTTGTCCCAATCTGATCAAAAGGTTTATTTTATTGTTAAACGTCTTTTCTACAAGTATATGTCATAAATATATACTTATAAATGTGTGTTTCGGTATGAAATGTATACCTAAAAGTATTCAAAAATACTAAGTATACTTACCTAAAAGAAAAGTCAGCGATTTGTGGTAGCTTTGTAAGTTTGTTGTGATATTTAAGATAATACTATTAATCTTGAAAATGTTCTAACCTTACTGGTACTACTAAGTAATTTCAAAGTAAATTTACCTAAATACCAATTTCACAATTATCAATTGTAAAAAGTAGTGTGTCAGATGGTGTTGCATTATGCAATGTAATGCATTATGTAGTGATTATCTCTTTGTAAAGTTAATCAGCTATTCAATTGAATATATATTTGGTAGGTAAGTATCATTTTCTGAAAAACAAAGATGACTCATTCTAAGAGACGGTCACTAGATATGAAATATCCACAGTTAGTATACAAGTTATGATTTTATTTCTATTTCATATCTAATGTAGGTATTATGCTATATGGTGCAAGTATGTTTGTAACTATGATACAATGTTTGAAGTGATTATACAATATCGAAATATTAATGTGTTTAGCTTATTTGTTTGTCACTTTCAATTGTTTATTCATATCACACTTAATAAATATGTTTTAAAGTCATAGGTACGTAATGGTTGGAAAAGTATCAGCCACAAGGTAATATCAAGCACTAAAACATAATAATCTCCAGGTTTTAAGAATGCACTTAGTTAATTTTGAGAAAGGAGTAGTGTTAGGGCAGGCCGGGGTCTCATCGCCACAGATATTTATGATGAGTTGTGTCCGGTATACGAAAAGCGAGGAAGAGCGAGTGGTGTACGGTACGGGTGTTATAGTGGTGCTATAGGAGTACCAGCGTAGATGTGAGCCCGGGGCGCCTGCGCAGGCGATGTCCACATGTGACGTGTAATATTAGATTAAAAATATGAGATTGTACTTAGTTACAAATTAGTAATATTAAGTATAATATTGAAACATCGTTGCAATAGGAACACCGAAATGCCTACCATGTACGATAATAGGTAATAAACATTGTAAACATAATATTAAACATTGATTTGTTATTGAGGCATAAGAATGTATAATCGCAATAAAAATATTTTCATTTGTGTACCTATTTCAAATTATAATATATGATTTCGGTAATTGACTATTCTGATTGATTTGGTTTATAGTTTAAATATTAGTTCTGTATTTAAAAGGAGGATGATGTAGTATATTGCGGTAGATTATAAATTATTAACTACCCTCATTTTGTCCTATGTATGTTAGCTTACTGTTATTACAATATACGCCATTCTGCGATAGTCTGCCTTTTATTCAACACCTCAATTACAATTCGAATATTCTAATTTATTTCCAGACGTTTTAAAACCTAATGGTATTTGACTGGATGTATTCATGTATAATTGTCGGTATGATTTTCAACGAGATAGAGTTGTCTCATTTGTGGTGACATAGGGTAGTGGAAGATTTATTCAGGAACCGGATTCTACACTTTAGTAATCCGCACAATAGAAGTGAAACTAAAGTGTTTCGTTCGAATAGAATGTCCACTATAAAACGAAGTCGTTTTTTTTTTAATCTTGGCTTTCCGATAGGAGGAAAGGCAAGGTGATTAGATCATACATGCAGATCTGATGCATATTCACGAAATTTTACTTCTTATTACTTTAAAAGTGTAAATATAGCACATAATAATTTTCTGAAACCCTAATCTAATATAGCTACATGTACTCTATCTACACATAATTCACTATGGTTTTTATAAGAAAAAAAAAATCTTAGCTCTGTCAGAACACTATTATTTCTTCTGTGGCTTTGTGTCGTACATCCAGATAGAGGCAATCGCCCATTTGACAAATACGCATGAAAAATATTCATCATCATCATCATCTCAGCCATAAGAAGTCCACTGCTGGACATAGGCCTCCTCCATGGATTTCCAAAAAAGACCGATTGGAAGCGGCTTGCATCCAGCGTCTTCCCGCCACTTGTATGAGATCATCTGTCCATCTCGTGGCTGGTCTTCCTACGCTGCGCTTGCCGGTACGTGGTCTCCACTCGAGAACCTTTCGGCCCCATCGGCCATCAGTTCTACGTGCTATGTGTCCTGCCCACTGCCACTTCAACTTGCATGAAAAATATTGCACTTAACATACTGCAATCTGCATGCTCGATCATCCTCTATCTCCAATAATATAACATTATGTGGGTCACGGCGTTCGAGACGGTTGGATCATTTCAATTTATAGCATTACAAATGGTTCCGAGGAAAACATTACGCTAAATTTTTGCATGTTTTCCTGTATCAAAATTATAATAGTAATGCGTAAATTAATTTATTAAAAGGTTGTTGTAACTTCGAATGTATTCTCATGAGAATACATTCACACACACACATTTACATATTTATTACAAGAAAGAAATAAATAATAATAATCTAGGTGTCTTCAAATCGCGAGTGAATAGGTTTCTTCTAGGCAAGCGCGCTCCATCGTAGACCGTAACTGTCGCTTAACACAAGATGAGTTGACGGTCAAGCGGCTTGCGCTTTTATTTTCGAATAAAAAAAACACGACTTGCGTAGTTTGAAGTCGATTTATTTAGTTTTTTAAAGTTTTACTTGTAATTTGTGAAGTTTAAAAAATAAAATAAAAAGATTTCGAATTGGGAACCTCCTTTTTGAAAGTCGGATAAAAATTAATATCATACTTAAAAAATCGTATTGTTCGAGCGAGATAGCTGCGTCTGACATCTAGCCCCCTTCAGAAAATCAACAATGCTTTTGCTTGTTTTCTTGTTCTCGATAATGTGCCATGATCACCCAAAATAAACTGTACCAATATCTCTGTCACCTATTTCGGTGACAGATAACACATGTGCAATAAACGCACGGCAAACAGTAACGTTGGTTGTAAATATCTTAGCGGAGATAAAGCTAAGTGGGACGGACGGTCGTCGTAAATGTAACTACTTGAGACGAAACTGGATGAGAGCGAATTGTTGCGTTCTCGAATATTGCATCTCATGAATGCGGGTGATTAATACTTGTAGTTGTGGGGCAGCTTAGTAGAGAAAGACTTATACACACAATTAAAGTCTAGACAACTTTAATAATTGAAACATCTTTACGTAAAGCAAACACCGACTGACCGATTTCGGTCATGCAAGCTCATAGATACTGTGCCCTTAGTTTCGGATGGTACACTAATCAATTTATTATACGGTCGTGCACTCAATGTCGTATGAATGACAATGTGCTCGTGACGCTCCAATTGTTTACTTGTTTGGATGTAATTGCTTTTGGTATCGTCGTTGCTATTTCGAAATTTCGTTGGAAGAACAAAAGTTAATCATGAAAGATAAACTGACGACTTAATGAAAAAACTTTAACTTTTAAAGTAATTATTTCATGATCATAACCTCAGCTACAATAAATCCAATGCATAGGCTTCCCAAGGATATCAAAAAGATTGGTTGTTGTGCGGACTTGTGCGGCCTGCAACCAGCGTCTTTCTACCATTTGCATAATACCGATTATATTTTTCAAAAGTCACAACACGTTGAGATTTTGTCAATTTAATTAAGTTTCTCTCTTAAGCTTTTATTAGTAAACCATTTTCTAGACATTTCTACATTCTAAAGGCTTAAAACATTTTCACCATTTACTCAAACTGGGAAAGCTGACATCGATACTCGTAGCTGTCTCTCAGTGCTAATTGCTGCACTCTCGAATTCCTTACATTTCTCCTAGTGCCAGTGACATAAACGTCACGTCTGCTAACCACACGCCTGTCTGTTGCCATAAATCAACGTTGACAAGCAGTTAATGGCAACAAGTGATGGCTCGATAAAGTACCACGACTCATTCGGCCGGCGCCTGCACCGCTAGAATAATTAAGTTTACGGCAGGGTATCACAATAGCAGATGTCTAAACAGCTGGCGGCCATGTTGGATCCAGAATCGTGGACGTCACGGCTTTTGTACGTAAGTGCACCGGATAATGTGACATGCGTGAAGCGGTGACACATGTTGAGGATAACTGAGGCAATGCACCCTTCAACGGGAAAGATGTGCCCAATCGAGTCCCGAACTTAACGATGCGTAGAACTTGAAAGAGTCTTCTGTTTGCATATCGATAATTTAGCTTCGTACGGCTATAAGTAACATTACTCACAAGCGTCCTGTCAGAGGTTAACGACTTGATTGGCCAAGATGGCGATTCGCGAACGTGTTAAGTGGATGATGACGGTCGGTTAAACATCCGTCTATTTTAGTAGTCCGCCGACAAATAGCTACACCCACCTACCGAAGAACAAAAGGAAATCATGCCCCTTGAAAAAATAATGCACCAACTTGTCCCAGAATTTGTTCCGTGAGAAAACTGTCGAACTGCAATGCGAGGGAACAGATAAGATATATGTTTTATCTTCAAAAAGACCTCTGTACTGCTTGATCTGCTTTCTACCCACGCCCCGTACTGAGACCGTTTTATCATCTATCAAACATTTGCTTAACCGAGATTTCATCTGGTATTGCATTTATACATTGGGCAAAAGATTGTGGCCATCTAATCACCGGTTACAAAGTTCATTGTCCTCGAACTCCTTAAAAGAATGATTCTCTGTACTCGGGGCGTTCTAGATCATTGTTTAGACACTGTTTGCTAATAGCTTTCTGGCTGTAATTGTTTAGTTAATTATACCTTACTGGCTCGTTTGATTCAGAGCGGGTCTGGCGCGCGATAGGAGGAATTTACAGCAACAAACCCGGTTACGGTAGCGGCTACCTAGAATGTAGAACAAATTATGATAGGCTATCTTTATTGACAGATTGGTCTTAATGCAAGCGGGTGCAATTATGGCGGTACTATTTCATGTTGAGAAACTGGCTCGAAGCCTTGAACGCCTCGAATATCTATACCTTTAAAGGGCATTTAAAAGTGACTAAACGATAGACAACTTATTGCCTGAACCGATGGTTCTAAAGATGTTTTTGGCGGGTCCGTCCTTTGCTTGTGTAAGCAGGTATCTACTAAGGATAGACGGGGATGAAAACTAGAGTTTGTGATTATGATTAGTCTTAAAATGTTCCTTGATCTTAAATCATGATTATCACACTTAGGTCGTTATTTTTTTCTATTAAAATTTCTGTTGAACCTGCTTGCATTAAACATTGAGATCATATTATATTGACGATTGTAACGTCAACAAGATCTCCAACCTCCGCTCGTATTTCAAGAACTGTTATGCGTTGATTTCTTTTATTTGTCTTGAGGACCACTTTCACTATTCATTCGGTCACAAATTATTCCATAGTGGGCGAGAGGGAAAGTTTATGTTAATGCTACTACTGATAATTGTTTAGCTAAAATACGTCTGTTTCCTGTTTTCATACCATATAATGACAATGCGTTCTTTCGAGTGAGTTCTAATGATGCTTTCTTTCTTTTGCAGGTAAAGGTAAGTGATGACGCGCCGTCGCCTCCATATTATGCTACATTATTTCGATTGGTATGTCTAATAAATATTCAGTTTTAATTATTGAAGCATATAAAGACTAATTTAATTTTCTACTTTTAAACCGACGCGTGGGAGTGAAAAGTCCAATTCTAAGGCGTATCACATGAAAGGAAAAAGATAAGTATAAGTTTAAAAAAGTCAAAAACCCCCCAACAAAAATAACGGCTGAACCGATTTTGATGATACATAGCTAAGAACACTCCCGACTAATTCACCTTTCAAAAAAAAAAAAAATTGGTTCATCCGTTCGGGAGCTACGATGCCACAGACAGACAGACGACACACACACGGACACGTCAAACTTATAACACCCCGTCGTTTTTGCGTCGGGGGTTAAAAATGAAATGAATGCTTGAAGCCAGTAACACAATTAAATATATTATTTATTTTATTGTGTTACTGGGTTTAATTTCAAGGAGTAACGATCGGGAAAACCTTAGAAAACATTAACAGTATAAAAGTTAACAGTTATGACATCGAAAACAGCCATATTTCCAGTATTCGTGTTTTTCTCGAGAAGAGTTGCTGTTACAGAGGTACTGTAATTAACATAAATAGTTTTCCACTTATTTAATGACGTACATTATACCAGTCACGGTCATACAGCTATTAATAATAAGTTTATAACCATTATTTGTAAGTCAAGTTTCCTTTTAAACTGGAACGTGAACGTGGAAGTGAGTAAACATGAACTAAAAATTGGAACAAAAAGAAAAAATTGCAATATGGTATAAAAATACAATAACTTTTTAACTCTACCTTCAGGCTCACCAATGTTATACGCTGCTTCGTAAAATGTCGATATGTTGTTATCGGTGTTCCAGAAAATTCGATCTCTTATTTTATGAACAGTATCTTTACTCGTATTACACAGCTTTTATCACGAACTGTCTTTTATAACATTATACGGTCTCGTTGATAATGGCTTCCGCATCCCACATATTTAGATTTAAATTAATAATTGTATTAGATTCGTAGTTTCATTTGCCTATTATGTTTTAACAGTCAATAGAATAATCGTTACTTACATATTAACTCACAGCCTGGATAAAGAAAATAGTCTATAAGAGATGAAAGAGAAAGAAATAAAAAGTATAATAAATGACGATATGAAGAATGTGTAGATCTGTAAATGATATATGGACATGAATATCAAAACAGACAGTCAAAGAATACACGATACAAAAGAAAGCTTAAAATGGAACGTCTAAGGTAAATAAAGCAGTAAGATTCTTATCTAATCTAGTATAGTGCGACTTGAACGGTACGCGTACTACTCCAACAAACAGCTGTGATTTGTCAATGAATAGCGTTCAATGAATGGCCCTTCTATTTGGCCCTAGTGATATTTCACACCGCGTGGGTGCTTCCAACCTTTATACGCTTACCACTCTTTATGTCAACCACGCAATCCCTGATAGTATCAACATTAACAGCACATTTACAATCACCATTATTCTCAATAAACGTTTGTTTTGTTCACAAATATTAACTTTAATGACATGCTGAAGTGTAATCATCTCTTGATGTTGACATGTCGTGTCATGACAGAGTTACGCTCCTTCATATGGCGTTGCATGTTAATAACATTTCCTAGACATATGTAACTTGATCACGCAAAGCTTTAATAACCGGTGGTATCCTGTTGTTTCAGATGACTCTACTGTATATTATAATTACTTGGTAGTCTAAACTGCTTGGTTTTTCTATTTCTTCATACGTGGTTTCCATTGTTCTCTCTCTTTATCGTTTCGTAATCTATGATTGTAATGCTACTTTTCTTTTGTTTCTTTTTCTTTATATTCACCGCCGTTTCACTGATTTTATTGAAGTCTATTGCTTTAATGACTGGTCAATTTACGGTGAGAATAATTGGTCCCGCCGTGGGTTGGACTACTCGATGTTGAAGTAGGTCAACTGCACTCATTTAATCGAATAGTTCAGATCGTTTCTGTACTGTAAATGTTAAGATTTCGTATTCATATAAAAATCAATATTTTCCAATAATTCGGTAAGGTTACTTCACACAACTGTCGTTATTACGTTGTTATTTTTTGTCCTCATTTCATCAAGCGTGCCGTATGAATCGCTTTCGTACGTGTTTAAAATTTGTATCCCAATTCCCAACGCATTGCGATAAGATCTTTTCTCACGTTGCCTCCACGCAAGATATCTTCATGGATAAAATCATTTTTACTTACAGTACGATAATATTGTTCGATCGCAGACCGGTTTTAATGGTGGCTGGTTTTGAACACAGCGTTCCGTCTACTTTTTTCTTCATGAACCTTAAAGAGATCAAATATCAGCAATCATTATAACTATTATGTATATCAATCAGTATTATAAACATGTGCTGGAAACTAACGTGTGACTAATTTCCTTCTGTTAATTTATTATTTAAATGAGATCATTCGTATAGATCCATGAATCTGTCATCTTTATTAGTTTAATACTAATTCAGACCTCCATGGGATACTTCTTTGCGTCCCAGATCACTGTCTTTGATCTCGAATTGTTGGAATTGACTTTATTTACTTCACCAATAAGTTAACAACCGTGGAATTCAAACTGCGTCATTCCTTTGGCGATCATAATAATAATATTCTAGAAAATATTGTATGTTGGTCATTAAATATATTCTGTTTTAATAATACTAAAATACCAATACGAGAAAAGTATATTAAACCATTCAGTATCGTTGTAGATTAATAAACGAGGGAAGTGAGCTCGACTCTCTTTTGCATTCATCTACTTATCCGGATTTTTGCTAAATACAATAAAATCATTTGATACTCAATTTTAATATGAGCAAAATAGGTAAAGGCATTATTGTTTAGATTATAATTAGTAATATTGTGGTCGTGAAATCTCGTTTGCCACGAATAATAATTAACAAATACTTACATAATTATAATATTATGTAAGTATTTGTTGATGGCTGTTTTTCTCAATTACCATTCATTTGTTTTTCCACGTTCGATTCTTAAATAGCCCATGCGAGAATGACTCGTTATTCGCAGAGGTACAATATTGTCAGTTTGAATTGAGTTCTCGAACCAAACATACACAGACTGAACACAATAGTTGCAAAAATGTTTGTGCTCGACAAATCCACTGTTCTCTTAACTACTAGTTAATAAAATAGAGCTAAGTCGTGGTATACGGTAGAAGCTGACTAAGGTCACTTTATCTAATAGTAACAATGAGTAATACCGATGGATGTGTGTGGTATGCACCTATTATGCGCGATGGGCAATGACGCAAAGCTGTTGTTACTATCACAGTACGATTGCGTCAAAACGTTACGGAGTTCTCTTTGATAGAGTTTGAAATAATAATCTTGCAGGTTAATCGACATCCATCCTTCCATCCATCCATCGACTGGCCTTGTGGCTCAGTTGGTAGTATGTCTGCCTGCAGTGCCGTAGGTCGTGGGTTCGATCCCCACCAGGGCAAACATTTGTGTGATGAGCATAGATGTTTGTTCTGTGTCTGAGTGTTTCTATATATCTTTAAAAAAAAAAGTATATATTTATTCTATCAGCCATCTAGTTCCATAGTACAAGCTTTGCTTAGTTTGGGCTAGATGGTGTTGTGTGAAATGTCCACAAGCATTTATTTATTTACATTTATTTATTTATCCACAGACGAAGAAAGTATTCATACAATTGGAGATAATTAAAAAAACAATTGAACCATACTGATAAAATTGGTTTCATATTCTGGGAACGGGTTAAAAAGTAATAACATTGTATGCCTAGAAGTTATTTACTAATTCATGATTTATCTATGTTTACTGTAAATTGTATCTACACTTATAGTAAAAAAAAAACGAAACTGATTCGTCTGTCTCTCTATTGTTACAATTTCACAACAAACAGCAGAATGAATCATGATGTTTTGTATAACAAGAGCTGAAAACCTGAACAAGGACATAAGCTATATTTCATCACGAACATCATCAACATCTTTATCACCAAGTAGGTTAAACAGCGAGGCACAACTAGTAATGTCATCACATCATTCAAGTTCAGCTTTACCTGATGTAACTTTACTCTTTACTTCAGTTATTCATTTTTGTTATGCGTCTGCCCACTACCTTTTCTCACGTCTTTCTATTCTTGCCCATCTATATACATGTTCACCATTATCTTTGGTATATTTGTCTCGTCTGCCGTAACAATAAATAATACTACTTAATTTTAATATGCGCTTTTACAAAATATCTTTTCATCTTAGACTATTATCTTTCGGCTGCCAACTTAACATGTTCATACCTTGTTTATCTTATTATCTTCATCGGCTCTTAATGAAGCCCTCATTGAGATGCCCTCAATTCGGTCACGTGTTGCAATACCTTCCGTTAATAGAAATAGAACTAGGTAGTTATTCTCATTGTGAACACAACACCCACATGGCGGTATAGGCATCAATCAATCACGAAGCAATCAAACGTCGTCCGTACCAATTGCGTTGATCAAGTATGCCACTGCTCCTAGTTCGATACATGAAATTTAATTAAGTTCCATTTAAATAATCTCAAATTCTTTGCACATTTATTCTTGTTTTTTGCTCTTGAATTGTTTAGTATAATTCTTCTGATAGAGGTCTTTGTACTGCGAGCGCTATTTTGTCTGATCGTGGCGAAACGCGAAAATATCGCTATTGTAATCATTTAAACAGATAATCTCAGCGTATTGCCTCACAATGATCAGGTGCTGTAACGCCGCCTCCGCGACGGAAGCGGTGGGCGGCGACCTGGGGCTTCGCCTACGCAACTACGATTATGTCACCTATACCTCTTCATCAAATAAGGATCGCCACGCGGAATCCTAACCACACACCATTATAGTAACGGACTCCATTCCATTCAGCTTCCTCATAAAGCCCGCCTAATACCGTCTTCTCGGAAGGCAGACACTACATTAACTTTATTTACGATCTAATATCCTAATCAGTTCCTAGAATAACCGAAATGGGCGCCAATTAAAGTCGTTTTCAGGCCACAATGATTGACGATGTAATAAGTAATCGTCGAAAGGAATCTTGAGTTGCTTCACCTGCTGACTCTCGGGACACGTGTTTTCCATGAGGGACCGCACGATCAGCTATTTATATGCATCAGAATGGCTGCGTACCATCCATTAACCAACAGTAGCGGTGTAGTAAACAAATAACAAAAACTTTGTACTTATCGTAAGCTTTCGCCACTGTCGATCGGTTGAATGCAACTACATGAGGCATATGGTTTACTAACTCTCTTTACTACTGGGAAAATCTTTATTTTAAATCTGAAACAGGCTTAGCATTAGCTACCGCTGTAATCTCAAAGCAAATCTGACGTGAAACTTCAAAAGGTGTACCGCAAGGAGTTGCCCTAGTTCTCCATTATTTTCTTACCTCATCCGCCTTGACCGGTAGATTCTATCTGAAAGACACAGTTAATTATAACGACTATAGCGACGGAATGACAATTCAGATGTTTCTTTACAAAGTCACATATCAAACATTTGTCTTGTAACTACTTTACAGATTCCGCTAGTGATATTATCGGTCGCGGCAAAAGTAAATCATTCAATATAAACAGAGACACGATCCACGTGTACGCTTCGCGTACCGTGTTTGCCCCTGTTTGTTTTACGAGTCTCTTCTTCGAGATTTATTTACTAGCTTGGATAACGGTGAGTTTTATTTCCACTGTGGTCTTATGTTTGTTCCTTTTTATGTGAGCACTAATATTTTTCCCATTTACATTACCTATATTGGGAGATCGAGATGGAAGTCTATATGACTTTATAGCTTTAACGTGCAGTGGGATTGCCGGTTAAACCGATGGCCTGGTTGGGAGCGGCAACTTCCTGATATGTGCTACAGGCTTCAGTCAGCTTGATACTAGATCTAAATAGGTCAGCCCACATGCATTTGCCGATTGACATCGCAGAATGTGCGCAGTTGCTTCTACCAATTGCCTTTGTTCCGGGTCGATGGCAACCTTAATAGACATTCCTTTGGAGTGGCAAAATACTATGAAAATACTATTACGATTTATTGGTAGTACTTAACAAGGTTGCCTTGAAGAGATCGCTATTAGCGATAAGGCCGCCTGTTGTTGCACTAGTATAAATTTTGTTTTAGTTAAGGTATAAACAATAAAGAGTATCTATCTATCTAAATACTATGATATGATTATGCGTTGTCAAGATTCTAGAATCGGAATTTTACTAAAGGTTATTACTATATTTTACGGCCAAACTGATAGCTGAAGCTCAAAAAGGCACTTGAAGTGCTTTGTTTGTACAATCACACCGATAACCTATCATAACATTGCATCATTTATGCAAGTCCTTGATATATTCATATTTCGCGACCGGGTCAAGCAAAATAAACATAACCTGTATAGATATAAAATATGGCTTCGCTCATATATTTTGTTTATCTCGGATATTATTAAAACCGCTGTAATAAAATTGGCGAGCCGCCCTACATTCATAAATTGTAATTTAGGACCAGCTACAGAATCAAAACGAGGCATTAACCCATTTATTAAATTTACATTAACAGAACCGCTTGCTGTGGCTGTGATTACTTTCAATTGCTACTGCTAGGCACTTTCAATTCGCCACTTGTAATAATTTCAAATTAGTAATAATTTCCACTTTTATATCTCGCTTCGTGCCGGAGTTCATTTGTTATCTCGGTGCAAGTAAATAAATAAAACGGAGCTGTCAGCGCATTACAGTGTCTCGCCGTTGTCGCGGTGGCTGTCTGCCGCCAGAAATAAACAATCTTGTCCCACATAACTGTCGATAACGGAGAATATTTTCTATGTCCACAATAGGATTGTTGCCACTAATAACAAATTGCTTGGTTTATAGTTTCTAATTATAAATGAAGAGACTTAGATAAGAAAAAACCAGTCTATTTCTCATAAAAGTTAGAAGATTATTAATATTATTAGAAAGAAAATTCGTAATAAAAAAATATACGGTACGAATTGATAACCTCCTCCTTTTTCGAAGTCGGTAAAAAAATAGGCATTAAGTCACATGATAGAGAACACCAATCAGAAAGTGTTACGTCACGCCCCGCAATTTGTTGTTGGCGTTTTCCTACAACAGAGCAGGTTACTACATACGGTTACTCCGTAATTTTTTGACATTTGACACTGATGTAAACAGTTTGATTTCGCATGGATTTCGTACACTGTGACGTCATTCAAGACGCCATAACACTATTCATCGTTTTCAAGGGAAATCTAAATTGTTTTTCTTGAAATACAAAATACGTAATGTAAATATTACTTTTTCTTTTAAATATAGTGTTTTTTTTGTTGATAAAATAGATATTAAAGTATATAATTAACCAAGTTTTCAAAGGCAACTAGCCTATTAGGAGGGGGCGCTTGCGAAACATCATCGCCTTGAATAACGAACTCACGTTGAAAGATGTTACGACATACATCACTTACACCTCAATGTGTGTATATCGCTCCCATATTGTTGAATTAAACAATTTCGTGAAATTGTTTTGAGAAATAATCAATAAACAGTCGACTATTTCATGAAAAAGCTCAACGAACAAGTATCTATATAAAAAAAAAAAAAACACCCGATTGCAGAAAAGCAGTTTTTGCAGTGTAACTTATGATTTTGTTGCGATGGATACGCTGTTGAGTGTACGTTTTTTTGTGAGACCCCCCATAGATTTCCGAAAAGACGGACTAGAAGTGGCTTGCATCCAGCATCTTCCCGTTATTGTATAAGGTATTTCTTTAGAATAATTTTGGTAAAATCATACTGTTTATTACGAAAAAGTGTGTTGGAGGTACGAAAACGTTTTATTTATTTTTGTGAGAGATGTATTATTATTATTACAAAAAAAAATACCCTATGATATTCAGGAAGTATAGACGAATCTAACGACACCTCGCACATCAAAATCGGTCAAGCCGTTTAGGCTGTAGGCAATCATATAGAAACATACATACTTATCTACTATCTATCGAGTCTATCTTCTAGTAAAAAAGTAACATCCATGTTAGCTCCTTTGTGCCGCACTTTCTTAGAACCTGTCGCTTTATCTTTCTCTCCGGCGCATAAAATCAATATACAATCGTCATACGCGTTAAGAGAATCGTTGTTCCTCTATTTTTTGCCAGCAAATTACGTGTTTTTCATACAACAGGAGAAAACTTTACCCCAAAATATTATTATCCAATTTTGATAATTATTTTTTGTGTTAATGGCCTATACCGTATGTTTTTAATTTAATTTTTAACCATCAATTTTTAGGGTTCCGTACCTCAAAAGGAAAAAACGGAACTCTTATCATCTTATCACCCACTTTGTTGTCCGTCTGTCCGTCCGTCCGAGTGTCAAGACCTGTATCTCGGGAACGCGTGAAGGTATCGTATTGAAATTAAAACCATATACGCAGATCCATACTTCCAAAGTCTCTTGTTGCAGAAAGAAAAATCAAATTTCTCAGTTTTCGTAAAAAAAGTTGGAGCCGATTATGTCGTAAATAACGCACATTTCCACTCTCACAAGGGAATCAAAACCTATGGGGTACTTCCCGTTGACCTAGAACTATGAAATTTAGCAAGAAGCATTGTGTAAAATCCGAAAACTGGACATTGTAATTAAATCACACAAAAATAGTGTTTTTATGCAAGGAATGAGAGTCCAAATTTTAAAATTAATTAACCGTATCATGTGGGGCTTTCATAAGATACCTCACCCACATGATACGGTTAATTCACTTTGTGTGTTGTGCTAATGAAGCTAAAACAGGTTTTTATTATTTTTACGAAGTATATTTACCGGTTTATGAAAAAAAAATGATTTCCCCCTTTTATCTACTAGTTTATACGGAACCCTCGGTGGGCGAGTCTGACTCGCACTTGTCTGGTTTTTGTTTTTTTTTAGCTTTGGAATTATAACGAAATTTGATAAAAGCAAACCGTAGATGCATATCCATATAAGATATAAATCAGATGAAAAAATAATCATCGAAATCGGTTAATATTTAGGGGTAGAAAACAGTTTTCTCCTATTTGTATGGGAGATCGTGCGACAACACTCCTCTTAAGATCTAAATCATTTAAGGTGCTGTGCTATAAAAGTATCGCTTCGGCTCCCCGACGTTACACGCACTCGGCCGTATAAGGAGTGTCGTCGATGACTGCTGGAATAAATAATCTGCGACGTCCTTCAAGACTTGAATACGTTTAACGAGTGATCATTAAAATAACTTGAAAAAGATACGCGACCGTGATCTCTGTGCTCGTATGCTGCAACTATTTAAGGTCGGTGCCCACTGCAACGTTCCATCGTGACGTATCAGACACGAGAGCACGACCCTACCCTACCTATAACGTGTTGCCTACATATCATTTTCAACACAAGAAATATCGCGAATAAGTCCGCGTTTGACCACCAACTCGCCTACTGGAAAGCGACGATGTGGTCGAGGATGAAGCACGAAAAGTACTAGCCTAGAAAGTATTTGTTTATATTGTAGTATATCTCAGCATATTTCGACACTCATAAAGGAATCAAAACCTATAGGGTAGGTATTCCCGTTGACCTAGCTAGAACAATGAAATTTGGCACATAAAGGGATAAATCGCCATTAATGTGTACTATAAGACAATGCTAAAAAATGTACATTTTAATTTAATCACAAAAAAATTGGGTCTCTATGCAAGGAATGGGGGTCCAAATTTTAAAGTGAGTAAACCGTATCATGTGGGGTATCATATGAAAGAGATTCATTAGCACAAGCTAAAACCGGTTTTTAATTATTTGTATGATGTGTAATTTTCGGATTATGACCAAAAATTAAAAAAATATATAATTTCCCCCTTTTATCAATGACTAGGTTCGCCCGGTAGTTATTTTATCTATAGTTTATACGGAACCCTCGGTGGGTGAGTCTGACTCGCACTTGTCCGTTTTTATTCTTTCGTGTGTCGGTACGGTCACGATATGCGCCGGTCCAGTGGGCCTCTGCCTTTAACCTTTTAGTTCTACACTACCAGGCTTATCGTTTCTATAATTTATCTTTATACGGGCTAAAGTATACAATAAGTGCCATTTGCAAACGACGCGTGTTTGTCCTTCAGCAATTATAATGTGACTTTGGCGAAGACGCGCTTAACAAGAAGAGGTACGCTTCCAACAATGGTGTTTTAGAATCTTGCGGTATTTTCTAGAGAAATCGCTAGACGTGATGTGGATGGTAAAATCGCGAAAGCAGCGGTTGGCGAGTGGTTTCCATCCTGGCGAAAGATGTTCGGCGCTAATATGGGCATATACACAGCGGGGATAACGACTATTCTGTAATATATTACTTGCGTTGTTCTTAGCCATTTGTATATATTGTAAAGCTGATATATAAATAGATCTTAAAATTGCGAGTGAATTGGTTTCTTCTAGGTAAGCGCGTCCGTGGTCACAGGTGAGACTAGATAACAGTTGTCTCTTTTGTTATGAAAATATGAATTACTACCGTCTACTATTTTCAACCAACTTCAAAAAAGGAGGAGGTTCTCTATTCGACTGTTTTTTTTTGTTTGTTACCTTGGAACTTTCCGACTGGGAGGACCGATTTTAATGATTCTTTTTTTATTTGAAAGCTGGTGCTTCCCGTGTGTCCCATTTCAATGTTGGTCCAGTTCTGACAATGGCATCCATGAGAAGTCGGTTGCTTCAGTTTTCTAAACTATAATTATTATTATGAAAAACGTTCCGTATGCACGCAGAAGTCACTATGCCAACAGGTATAGCAGATCTGTGTTGAGCCTGAGATTTTATTATTTTGATGACCGTGTCCCATGCAATTTGTTTCATTTCATTGAATAACTATCGGGAAAACCTTAGAAACCATTGTTATAGATCCTTGTTAGTTCTCACAAAATTCAGAAGTAGGTTTATTTACCAAATGCTCTCATAGTTCACTCTAACCTTGAATATTTTTAAAACAGCTGCCAGTCAGTGTTGTGGTGACCTTTACAGATGTAGAGATGCAGTTATAGAGGTTAGGTGACTCACTATTTGTATGTTCCATATGGTACAGAATTATAGATATAGTAACTTAGTGACGTCACTAGCTGCAAGTGATTTTAATAGACTATTTGTGCATCGTGGTTTTACCCGTTATCTCAAAGGATCTTTTTTAGAGATACAAAGAATTTGTCAGAATTTGTAAATAAATGCCACGTTTACGAAAAGTAAGATCAAAACTCCCGTAATCAACGAGCATTAGTAATTAAAGTTGAAGAAGCGAAAGAAGTGTGTCAGGATCGTAGCACCTTAATAATTATAGTTTATATTTAACCTACCTACCTCAATAGGGAAAAGGCGTGTAATCGTGTATGTGTTTAATGATGAGTTCAATGACCTCGCCTGGGCTTACATACATACATTCGAAAAATATTACCCTCTTCTTGAGCTGACGGATAAAAAAACAGCAGCTTCATTTTTACATAAGTTCAAATCAATCCATAAATTTTCCTTCGACACCCGATGTCGAATAAATTCAACCTAATTTCGTAAAGTCACCGATAAAAGTAATAAAACTCTCGAGTAGATTCTTTACTATTTGACTCAAATGCACGGATTTCAATAACAACAGCCTAACATACACTAAAGATGTAAAGCAAACCAGCTGTGGGAAGCAACTCATGGGGTGATTCTGGAGCGCTCGATATTGACCCAATCTCACTTACCTTCATTGTCATTTCTAAATTGTTATGGGCATCAGGGTAGGCTAGGCGTGTGACCACTAGTAACAGTTCAAAGTTTTCAATACTTATTTCACTGAAATATATGTATTGAAATTTTGGAAATTTTCAGCCTGATTTATTTTTTTACGCTTTTCGACTTGCGCAATGCGCCTTTAAATTGGACTTTTCACTTCCACGATTTGTCGGCTTGTCACCGTAGATACTACTAGATATGTAAGTATACCAAGTTTGAGCTACTGAACATCAGAAAGGAAAGGGTCTAATTTAGTTTCAAAGATTTACCCATACGTATCTAATACAATTCATGTCTTCTGTGCCCATACAGACAGACAAACAGGGCAAGTAAATATAAAGCTTATAATAATGATTATACCAAACTACTGATCCAGTTTTAATTAAATTTATATGAGACCAATCTGAAAATATATCCTTTCAACAACAAAAAAACAGTCTGAAATCGGCTTATAAATAACGGATTTGTGCTGTAACAAACATAATTAAAAAGAAAAACAAAAACTACAGCCGAATTTGTTAACCTCCGTCTTGTGGAAGTCGGTAAAAATTAATCAAGCCGTTTAGGATGTAGGAGGTAATATAAACATACCAACATACCCACATGTACACATACTCGAAAAACTTAACCCTCCATCCTCCATCGTCATCTCAGCCAAAAGAAGTCCACTGCTGGACCATAGGCTTCCCCCATGGATTTCCAAAAAGACCGAGTGGAAGCGGCTTGCATCCAGCGTCCTCCCACCATCCATCCATCCGTCCATCGTCCATCCATCCATCCATGCGTGCGTCCATCTCATGATTCGAAAAATAGAATGTAGAGGTAAGAGGTAATAGCGGATATAATCTCGAGCAGAGAATAGAGGCCCTCATCTCTACGAGTTGTAGGGTGTCACTACCGTGGGTGATGTACGGGTATAAAGTTCAGCATTCTTCGCGTCGGGTCGCCGTCCGTTGTTTATTGTTTGTGAAAGTGGTGTCGCGGGGACTCGTCTGTTGCCGACATGTGCCGGTCTCACTTCTCATGTCACCACAAATCTGTCGTAACGCCGGGTCTACAGCTAAATATGCGATATTACGCCTGTTCCATCATCATCTCAGCCACGAGAAATCCATAGCTGGACATAACTCCCCTGATGGAATTACTAGAAGATCGGTTGAAAGCGGCTTGCTTCCATCGTCTTCCTGCCATTTGTATCAAGTCTTCTGTCCACCTTGCTCTACTACTACCACCTTGTTCTATTTCCATGCGTGCACTTACTTTTTTGAGGTCAGCGCCTGTAGTGGTGCGTAAAGGTTTAACATCAATCTTTTTTTTTTCACTTTTCTGTTGTATATATTATTGGTTTGAAGTAAATTTCTTTTTTATTATTTTATAAAATGATTAATATTAATTAAGTATGAAAAAAGGAAGTTTACAATTCGGCTGTTTTTTTTTTTGTTTTGCTTTTATTTCATTTAATTTTTTTTTAAAGGTCTTTGAAGTACTTTCAGATTTGTCCCATTATTCCATTAAAATCAATAGTGTAGTTTAATAATTTTTAAAACAAAATAAAAAAATAGCGTCTAAGTAAACGAAATTGCGTATTTTGTAGTCGGCTATTTCAGTTTTTAAACAATAAATCTAATCCGAATGATAATAATTATTATGGTATGTTGCATTACTTATACTACTGACTGATTCTGTGAGGAATTTTCTGTAGGTAGTTCATCGACCGCAACCTGAATACTTGTCTCTACTTGGGGCAAAACAAATGTGTCAGAGACCAACCACTATTAGAATGTGGTTACACAATAAATAAGATAATTTCTCAGTAAATAATTTATGAATGAAATACACATTTCAATCTATTTCATTCATTAATAATTATTATTACCATGCTATGGGATGAACTCATGTTATTGTTTATTCGTATTTAATTGTTTGTACCAGATAGTAGGTAATTCTTTGTGAATGGGAATGCCATTATTGGGCTCATCGATGACTGCTAAGTAGGTAATATTTATTAACAAGTACTCGTGTCTACGAGTAGGTATATTAAAAGAAATACAAAATTCCCGACTGCAGAAAAGCTGTTTTCCAGTCTCACGATTGCGTTACGCTTGATACGCTGTTGAGTGTGCGTTTTTTGTGAGAAAGTATGCATAGAAACGTTGTAAAGATTATAAATTCATATTCTTTAAAGCAATTCAAGTAAAATTAATTATTTATTACGAAAAAGTTCCTTGGAGGTTACGTAAAACGCATGAAAAAGTTTCTTGGAGGTTACGAAAAAAACTCATTTTTTTATTTTTTCGAGAGATGTATTATTATTATTACAAAAAATATAGCCATGACACTCGGGGAGTGAAGACGAATCTAACCTATATACGAGATACCTCGTACATCAAAATCGGTCAAGCTGTTTAGGCTGTAGGCAATTACATAGAAACACATAAGTACATACAAACATATCCACATACATACACTCAAGAAACATACGCAGTCGGGTAAAAACTACGGCTTTATCGGCTAACTGTATCTAATATCTATAAATGTCATCAAATCCAGTCTTTTGTCTTCTAAAAACTTTGGTCTTCTATTTTTTTCGATCGTTTTTTTTATATTTTATTTTTGGTCGGTTGATTATTGATAAAGTTCTCAAATAGTTAGTTTTTTTGTGGTCTGTCAATGAATGAATTCATTACAATAAAATGTGTGTAAAAAATGTCCGATTTTGATGATTTCTTTACCACGTAATATTGTAGGCTGACTGTTGTTTTTTTCAAAATTGAACATCGAAGTTATATAATTAAATGTAAAAAAGTAAAACAATGCGAAAGTAACGCCGCCGTTGCAATAAAAATATGAAAAAAAAATGTCGCTCGCGACAAAAAAAAACTAAATATTCACTATCTTTATCTAACACTTGTTGTGGCTCGCGGTTTCACCCGCCTAATGATGAACAACGGTTATTAAATGTAGCCTATGTCCGTTTCCAGGTTCCTTGCTATTTTTGTACCAAATTTCTTATTTCTTTCTCAGACAGAGAGACAGACTTTCATTTTAATTTAGTTAGGGTAATATTATACTCGTAAAAGCAAAATAAACTGTCTACCTGCTTGTTAGCTTTACGGTTTAGCGGCTGAACCGATCGCTATGAAATATAGTACAGAGATAGCTCAAACGCTGGAAACGGACATAAATTACATTTCATCGTCATTATCACTTTTTCATCACTACGACGCAGTCAGAATCGATGACGTCATGTCTTACTTAGCCACGTGTAAAAAATCATTGATGACTTATCGTCTCGTGAAACTGCTAACAGTGTTTATAAGCTTTTTGTCTGCAGTCGAATGACTCACTCTGAAATTAGATGTTACACTTCGTATGAACCTGTTACACTAGTATAACTTTGTATGGTTACCAATCTATAATCCGAATTACGAAATACCGAATGTCATTTCCACGAAAACTTTTTTTTTTCAAAGTCACTATCAAAATCTCGAACGCTCATTTTACAACTCGTTTGATAACCAAATCTTTGTAATACGAAAATTTCTGTGTCTAATAAACATTAATATAACGAACCTAACCTAATTAATTGTTCGGGCAAATTAAAATTGCGTTTTCTAAGGTTTTCGCGTAATTTTTAGGGTTCCGTACCCAAAGGGTAAAAACGGAACCCTATTACTGAGACTTCGCTGTCTGTCCGTCCGTCCGTCTGTCACCAGGCTGTATCTCATGAACCGTGACAGTAAGACAGTTGAAATTTTCACAGATGATGTATTTCTTTTGCCGCTTTAACAACAAATACTAAAAAAGAGAATAAAATAAGTATTTATGGGCTCCCATACAACAAACGTGATTTTTTTGCTCGTTTTTATAGATAATGGTACGGAACCCTTCGTGCGCGAGTCCGACTCGTACTTGGCCGGTTTTATTAATAAATAATATGGCATAGGAAATGAAAAATTCGTGTCAAGTAAAACATCTAGAATCAGACAGTTTTATGAAATGGATTCGGGCAAATAAGATTCAAACAAACGTATTTCGGATCATCGATAGGTTACCCCTTTGAATGCCGCTCCACGGTGACTCACAGTCTCGGAAGCAAAACAAATGATCACGACTTCCAAGATAACCACACATACTTGACCCTCCATCCCTTTTGATATACCTGTACAGGTTAGCAACTGAGGGGTACTGCTTTACACTAGGGGTCATGATATATTGGCGGATGACGTCACAAGTTTCCAAGACTTGTGAAGTGCGTACTTCGGATCTAAAGAAGCGGTGTCATAACTTTCAAAGTTCATACTTGAATATGATATTATTTATACATAAATGTATTATTATATACATAAATTTGAGAGCAGAGAGCGTATCTGCCAAACTATAGAATAGTTTGTTGGCAGATACGCTCTCTGTTAGACTATAATATTCAGAGTTTTAGTATACTATTCCTGGTTCGATTATCTAAATGAACTTCTAAAGTTTTCCAGTAATTCAGTGATTAAATCAATATATAATAATTAAGTCAATCCAGTAATTAAATATCTAGGCCCTCTGTTTTCGCTAACATAGCATCCAAGTATTTTCATCGTTGGTCTTTAAATCTACACATACTTCCTATTTCAGCACCATCAGAAGTGGGATACACACTAAAAATACAAATTTAAGTGTCATAATGTCAACAAAATATAATGAAATTTAAATATTTTAGAATCATGAAAAATGACATTATGGTAATGTACCAATGTCAAATTAAAATTTGGTACTATACCAATGTCAAATTCAATGAAATGTCAATATTATGAATGGGATGTCAGACTACTAATCATCGATTTTATGTTTTTTTTCAAAATATTGCATGATGTCGACGAGTTATCATATCATCACTCGTCACGGCGCTGAATGAGTGATGTCTGTTTTGTGTCCCTTTGCCTCACAGTGGTGGTCATGGCTCCGTGACGGTGTGGGGAGGGCGACGGAGCGCATGCTGTCGCTTCGACTCCCTCCCTTGACACGATCTAAACTGAAATATTTGATTAATTTGTAATGGGGGAGATAAATTGAATGTATATTTTGATGAGATCAAGTCTGTATCTCTTTAACAAATATCTTTATTAAAAGTAAAACAAAATACCCAACTACAGAAAAGCGTTTTTTTTTCAGTTTAACTTACGATTTCGATACGCTTGACTGATACGCTGTTAAGTGTATATTTGTTATGAGAAAGAGTGCGTAAAATCGCTGTAAAAGATTATAAATGCGCATTATTAGAAAAAATCTAGTAAAATCACTTGTTTATTACGAAAAAAATCGTTGGCGGTCACGGAAAAACTTATTTTGTTTTATCTTTGCGAGAGATGTATTATTATTATCACAAATAATATATAGCCTATCATACTCAGGAAGTGAAGACGAATCTAACAACACCTCGCACATCAAAATCGGTCAAGCCGTTGAAAACGATTGCTTGTTAATGTTTTTTTAAAGGATTACTTGTTATAATTTTATTTCTGTCATTTATTGTATTTTTTATTATTTTTAATAATAATCACGAAGAATAAATGAATATGAATATACTATATTTAATCACCATCATCTCAGTAAAAAGAATAATAAGAAGAGTAGTCCACACACTTATATAAATATAATGACGAACGAGAACGCGACGCACTCTGTAAATCTCTGTATGTTAATATAAGCACTTTGCACTTGTGCAAGCTGACTTGCACTTTTTTACGTCGTAGCAAACGCCGCTATTTAATCTAAACATGTTTACAGAGTCTTTTGTGTCGGCACTAGTAATTATTTCAGCTAAACATTTATGCATATCTTTCCAGATTTCAAGAAAGACTGGTCAGACCACGCCCTCTGGTGGCCGACGCGCAACAAATGGCTGGCCCGCCCGAAGCACACGCTCGACCAGTACGGAGTCCACGCGGACGCGGCGCTCCACTTCACGCCGATGCACAAGCCGCTCCGTATCCAGTTGCCGGACTTGAGATACGTCGACTGCAAGATTGACTTCTCCATTGACACATTCGGCGCGGTCGTACAGCTGTGCAAGAGTCTTGGTAAGCTTTAAACTGTGTAACTAACAAGTGTAAGTTTGGAAAACTCAAAACCCCCGACAATAGAAAACGGCTAAACCAATTTTGATGAAACATATCTAAGAATACTCTAGATAAAATCATTTTTCAATAAAAAAAACTAGATCAAAATCGGTCCATCCGTTTCAGAGCTATAATATCACAGACAGACACACAGATCCACAGGTCAAACTTATAACACCCCTCTTTTTGGGTCGGGGGTTAAAAATTAAAGCATCAAACGCTATGTTGTTCACACTTTACATCTTTTACATCAGTCGAAATACTATTTTATCTTGTCTGGTTTATGTGTTTGTCTCTATTTTGTCGCCGTGTTAGGCTAAGGCCGCACTACGGTTAAAGCGCAGCGGTTCTTAACCGCGTGAGTTTATGAAACAGGAAAACGAATACAAGCGGCCGCACTTGCGGTTTTTCCCCGCGATTGATTTAGTACCGTCTCGAGCGGTTTCGCGGTTTATAGCGGTTACCACTCGCGGGAAAAAACCGTAGTGCGGCCTAGGCCTTATACATAATCGTAGGGCTGGCTGTCACTCCTCGTATCAGTTTTATTATATTTATTGCAAGTCACGAACGCGCACGAGGTTTTACATGTAGTATTCGTGTACATGCACATTGTATTGTGTTTGTGTGTGAGTGGGACGGGACGAGCGTAGAGTCTATATGCGAAAAAATCATTTAAAATTGTCAATATCGACGCAGCGTGACCAGATTTCAATCTCCGATTCTGTTAGACTGCAGAAAACCTGCTAAATTATACTATTAGTTCTGTAAACATGTAATATAAAATAAAAACAATTTCTATGAGTAAAATGATATTTTAATATATTTTAGCAGTCTGTGAGGCAGTATATATATTCTGAAGTTTTAAAAACTGCTCCACTTTCTGTTAGTGCTTTAACTGAAGGCTGATTCTTGCTAGAAATTGCAGAATCCAGCTGAAAGATCAGGATCTAGACTGTCATAGACATTTTCATATGATCGTTTGGTTGGGGTATCTCTAAGCTCGATGCTAGACGAAACGAGCGGACGCCACGCACACATACGTAAATACAACTCGAAACACAGCCACAAGCCGAACGCTGTCGTGACTTGAAACAGCTATACGAACTTTACCGAACTCTACGTTACAATCGTAAAGTTAGAACAAGAGCAGTTAAACATTAAGTGCCCTCTTTAAAGTTATCTTGCAAGAGGAAACTCTTTCTGCGCCATAAACTTTGGTTTTTACTTTTGATTTAGTGGGTAGCTATTAATTTTTATTCTATCCGACTGCGCAAGAAGGAAGACTGACAGATAACATAAAGCAAGCCTGATTCTAGACACGTTAAATATGTTTTTTAGTCGATACCTACCTTGTAAAATGTAGGTATCCACTAAATAAATCCGGAATACCCTGAAATGCTAGTAGTTGACATACAACATCAAGTTCAAATAAGTAAATGTTACAGACCTATTTTATTTATCCGAAGAAATTTTAACATACCGCTTACTTTATTTTAAGCGTAGAAGGAAAGTTTATCTCGCTGTTCTCGCACATTAATATCCTGTTTTTTTTATCCAAAAATTATTTACGCATGTTTGTCTCACATTTGACCAGTTTTTTAGTATTTGTTGATTTACATCAAAGTAAACCCTACAATCTTGCGAATTTGGAGACTTATATCTATTACCGTTTTACAGATACATCCGTTTTTATGTGTAGGACAGACAAACACCGTAGCCTCACGAATAGGCTCCCGCACCCTTAGTTAGTATGGAAGCTTAAAAAGAATGTGGGCTTGCAACTAGTTATTTGTATTTTTTCAAACGCCAGATTTTCTATGCGCTAAGATTTAACTTATTTCTTCCAGGTATTAGACATCCAGAGGAGCTATCCCTCTGCTACCCTCTGGAGCCGTCCCACCTGAAGCAAAATTACCAGAACTTGAAGGAAGCGAAGCGGATAAAGTCCACCCACCCGGCTGATACGAATACCTTCATAGCGGCCACGAGGGGGTCTTCCAACAGCCTGGACAGGTCGAATGGAATGTGCCCCGCGACACCGCCCCCGCCTAGGTCCGCCTCTGCCACACCAGTCGCCTCACAACAGGTAGGAAGTTTTAACCCGACTGCGTAACAAAGGGGGTTATGTTTTTCGAATGTGTCTAGTTATGTTAGTATGTTTCTATATGACCGTCTACAGCCTAAACGGCTTGACCGATTATGATGTGCACGGTGTCGTTAGATTCGTCTTCACTCCCAGAGTGGCATAAGCTATATATTTTTGTAATAATGATAATACATCTCTCGTAAAAATAAAATATCTCGGGTTTTTTTTCGTAATCTTTAACGAACTTTTCGTAATAAATAAGTGATTTTACTGGAATTATTCTAAAGAATGCACATTTATAACCTTTTGCGGCTATTTTACGCATGCTTTCTCACTAAAAACGTACACTCAACAACGTATCAAGTGTAACAAAATCGTAAGTTAGACTCCAAAAACTGCTTTTCTGCAGTCGGGTATTTGTATAGATACTTGTAAGTAATTCGGGATTCTAGTATACATCGAAGCAGCTGCGATGTTATATCTATACTATACTAAAGTCTATGTTGTGTATGCATCTGCTTTATGTCTGTTTGGTTTATGTTGCCTTCATAATTTGTTTGTTTAGTCTGCCTTCAAATTTTTATCATAAACGAACGAGCCGCTATGCGTGTATCTGCATTTTCATCGTAAGATGAAAACCAACAAAAAAGGATTTATTTTTATCTAAAGAGTTCACACTACAATAAACAAATCTATTTTGTAGAGTGAGCAAAGAATAAAAATACTATTCCATTAATCTATTTAAAAACCAAATACCCAACTGCATGTAAAAGAACTTTATGATAAATATAGTTTATAAAACTGAAAAATCGACTTCAAAATGTTCAATTTTGTTTTAAGAACCAAACTACTGAGCCAATTTTTATGAAATTTCTGTGGGACCAATTTAAAAGTATATCTTTTTAAACAAAAGAAGAATTTACCATTGAAATGAAACAAATTTACAATTATTTTTGGCAAGTACCACCTGCATGGGACCCTGCATGGGTTTGTTATACCTGTTGACACCGTGAGCGTCTTAGAGAACATTGAGCATAAAAATAATAGAAAGTAGTATTTTCATAACAAAAAGACAACTGTCATCTAGTCTCACCTGTGATCACGGCGCTGCAAAGTGTTCGAAACATCAGATCAATCTATAAAATTATATAAAATATACGTAATAAATTTGTTTCATTTCAATGAGTATTCCAACAGATTTTAACATTGGAACACGGTACTTATTCGCGGTAAAAAAACCCATCACCATTCAATTAGCAAACCGTGTTCCGTTAATCCAGATACGAATCAAGTCCAATCATCCGAAACTTAGAAAAAAATCCTATTCCGTTCATTAACCCCCCACGCCGGTAGTTCATTCGGGGGGGGGGGGCATCCGCTCGCCAAGCCCCAAACATTACAAAAAGCATGCACGTGCTCGTAACAACGGCACTTGACTGATAATGATCTATAAATAACTATTTGTGTTTGGACAAAGTGAGAAAGATTTTAATCGTTTACAGTTGATGCGTCAATTTTATAACTATATTTTAACCGACTTAAAAAAGAAGGAAGTTGTCAATTTGTCTATAAATATTTCTCTTCGCCTTCGCCTTAAAGTATTGTCTAACTTGCCTTATGGTAAACATCGGTGTCGCCGAGGACAAATGTGGGTATGCGCGAGCGAGACGAACGATGGTCGAACAACGGGCTCTTAAAACAAAAATAAATACAGATCTGCGTTAGTAATAAAACTTATCCTTACTTTTTGCATAGCAAACTTTAACCTTCAAAATTATTAATGAAAACGCTATAGATAAAGAGAAGTTCCCACCTCATCATCATCTCAGCCTTCCCCCAGTGACTTCTTAAAAGACCGATTGGAAGCGGCTTGCATCCAACGTCTTCCCGCGACTTGCAAAAGGTCATCTTTCCATCTCGTGGCTAGTCTTCCTACGCTGCGCTTGCCGGTGCGTGGTCTCTACCTACCTTGCCTTAAATGACTTATAAGCTAACCGGTAACGTTCCAGAACGGCACACTCCGTCGTTATGGCGCCCACATCTACAGCAACCAGAGCGACGGCTCCAGTGACGGCGGGTACTGCGGCACGCCGCCCCGGGCCGCCTCCATGGACGCGCTGGACTCCCTCGCCGAGCTCTCCCTCGCGGACTCGCCGATGGAGCCCGACTCGCAGTCCCGGGAGTCCCTTCTCACGCCCAAGTCTCTCATGGAGCGCGCTAGGATGAATGTTGGGTGAGTTTTCCATATTTATGAAGTGTCTTCTGCACTTAAGAGATGAGTTGTCGTGCGATTTCCTATAGAAATATGAGAAAATTGTTTACTATCGCTTAACATTAAACGATCTCAATAAAAAAAACTATCTATTTTAAATCATAAATTTCTATGCCACTACGCTTGGGTTTTTTTTTTTTCAAATTTCGTTATGGTTCCGAAGTTCAAAAATTAAAAGTAGATATTGAAAAAATAAACAAACCGTAGACGCACAGCGGTTAATGCTTATGATTTGATTCAGAAAAAAAAAAGAATCATCGAAATTGGTAAATGTTGAGGGGTTTAAAACTGATTTCTCCTATTTGTATGGGAGATTGCGTGAACGCACTTCTCTTAAATGGGTATGGTGAAAGAGTGAATGAATAAACATTTGTTTCCAGATGGCTGGACTCGTCCCTCTCCATAATGGTTAAGTGTTACTCTGTGTTGTAAATCTCTGATTAAGTTAGGGACCCAGCTCGCGGAAGTTAATAGAAAAAAATCGTGAGTGATTGAATGAATGAATAGAGGTTTGTTTCCAGATGGCTGGACTCGTCGCTCCATAATGAAGCAGTGTGTACATCCTATATTGTAAATGTGATCAAGTTAGACCCAGATTCATAAAGCTAGGGTGAGTGAGTGAATGAATGAATGATCTGTTTCCAGATGGCTGGACTCGTCCCTGTCCATAATGGAGCAGTGGGTGCGCGAGTGGGATACGCTGCAGCTGCGATTCAAGTTCTACTCGTTCTTCGAGCTGAGCGCGCGCGCGAGCGACGCGCCGCGCCTCAACCAGCTGTACCAGCAGGCGCGCTGGCAGATCCTCAACCAGGAGCTGCACTGCACAGAGGAGGAGATGCTGCTCTTTGCAGCTCTACAGGTATGTACAGCCTTGCGCTACTCTATACCAACTTACAAAATATATGAAATAGGTGCGAAAAATTAACACAAACAAACTTTGAAAAAAATCTGTTGAAGTTTGACACAAACTTTAACAGTTTTTTTTTATTGTTAGCTGCTGTTTCTGACGTCCATTCTTCCAACAACAAACGGAATGATCATAGTGACGAAATCTAATGAAGACAAATATTATAGGAAATTCTGAAATAAACTTTCTTCAAAGTTAGCCAAACAAATATTATTCGTTGCTTCCTTGGTATTGTACCACCACGATTAACGAAATTAAAAAGACGGACATGAGATTGAACTATTTATTTTAGTCGACAAGGCAGTATGGCCAAACAGTTTTAGCCTGCTCGTAGGGCGAATAAAAAAATCAAGTTGACAATGATAACTGAAGTGATGATAAATTGTCAAATTTGAACGAAATTTTGCACCCGTTTCATACATTTCGACTCAAATCTAAACTTGAAATATCTTAAATATTTTTTTCTCTATGAAAGATCTCACTCTTAATATACTCATACAGTTATATTCTCTTTAGGTACGTAGATTCATATCTTACCAATTCGGCCACCGCCGTTGGTAAAGCTTAGTATCTAAATTCTGGGACCATTGTTGTCTGCGGAATTCTTTGGAATTGTATTTTCAAATGTTGGTATTAATTCCTACTTGATAAACTCAATTGAACGATAAATGATTGATCATGTACGGGTTATTTACCTTTGGAGGTTGTAGCGTGCAAAAAAAAATAATAAAAAAAAAAGACTTTTACCTCGAAAGAGGAAAAAGTGAGGGTGAAAAATAGATTTTCTCCGCACTGCTACGAAAAGTAAAAAAAGGAATTACTTAGTTAAGTAGATAAAAAAGGTTACCTAGATAGGGTTCAGCGGAGAGCCATTGAACATTTAGTTCAAGGGTCCTCTTGCTGTTCGGCCGGCTTACATATGGGTTTTAGCTCACAAAAGAAACAAAAGTTTTGAAGTTAATAATGAAGGTTATATTTAGCAAAAATCATGTTATAGGTTGAATGTAGGTTACAAATATTCTAGTTACAAAGATACGGTTCAAAGTTCTTCAAGAACTTTGTAAGCGTGGATACGAAAGGTTCCGAACGCGCACAAATATTACACTAATGGCCATTTTACGCAAATAAAAATCGATCGATCGCTTTACTCACGTGAGATTCACTTTTGACGGTGATGATAAATCGGCGGGTCAAAGCACGCGCCGATGGTAAGTTCCTCGCAGATAGAGTGAGCATGCGGTCAATGGACACGCACGTGGAAACGACGTCGGACGCTGGGCGCTCCACGACGTCCTGAACAGCAGGCTAATGGCGGGCTGATCGTCAAGAAGGATTCTCCATGACGGTGATCCTCGGGAATAAAAATACAACCTAGACGACGGGATGTCTCATCACGCCTCCTCAGGTTCTCCAAAGGTCGTCTCAGAAACTAGGTTGTGGATGTCGCTCAGCCCTGCTCGGGCGAGATCACGCCTGCGTTCCTCGGAGCGTCCTTTCTTCGATCTTCAGTAGAAAGAGGTGTTCTTCAGCCGATGTCCGGAAGTGTAAGCCATCTTCCAAATCTCCCTTTCGACTCCTGTCAACTCATCTCAATAGTGGTGGGATGTCCCTCCGTCGAGTAAAAAATGTTTCGCTTTCAATCACTCAGTCGATGCGGTAATCGATTAAGTTTTCTTTTGAATAAGTTTACAACATAAAAAAATACTTAAGAATAGTGTCCGAAACCAATTTGTTTGACATTATAAAACAAATGCTAAACTAGCATTAAGGAAAACACTGCTGAAATGCTTTCTTAAAATAAAATATGAAAAACAAAGACGATTAAAAACATCGAATAGATTCGCTTGGAGAGCAGATAGTATTTTGCGGTGCGACACTTAGCCTTTATGGTTTGCAATTAGAACAGTCGATGTCTTGCGAAACGTGGCTGTCAGTGTCATCCGTCAAATCCACGATCTACTCTCGCTCGCCAGAAAATAACAAAACAAATCGACTTCGGAATTCAATAAACAAAATTACTAAAAACAGGATATAAACTCAAGCAGGTAACAATTATATTGAAAAGAAAGAGCAAACCAAGAACAGTGAATATTGTGATGTTATAAATAAGTGTTATTGTTCTCAGAATTCTACGTAGTTGTGTTGCTTCGCGGATTCGTCATTGGAAAACTGTGAAACCTTACATTGGAATGCATGAAGAATACTATAAGAAGATTTTTAAATAACAGTAGCGATACTGATCGCTACAATACCTCCCTTCACGGCAAAAGACGGATAACCGTGGTTATCCGTGAACAGCCGCGGAAACCATGAAAAAAAAATATCTAAATAAAATAAACTTCTAAATAAAAAACTCCTCCTAAATGCTATCAAGGCTGTGTTTTATTAAGATCCCCTTTATGGAGCTGTGAATAATAAAAAAATAACCATCATATTTATCTATGGATATGCAAGCCACATCAGTTAGTCATGGAAAAAACCAGCCGAAGCAGTCAATCCGAAATGTAACTCAAGTTACAAACTTACTAAGCTGATGGTACTCCGTAAGATAGGTGATCAGCCTATCGAACGGTATCCCCCTAATTCTATTCTAATACTAAAATTGATACCTAATCTATTACTTATATCTAAGAAAAATCCTTGTCTATTCTACTATTTACAAGTATTGTCCATAATTCATGAATAGTAACCTGGTCCCCCGGTGTACTATTGCAAAATTTCTATATTACTGACGTCTCAGTGTACTACTGTAAAGTTCATAATTGATTCCTGACTTATTGTCACATGGTACCAAATAAGAACATTGTGCCTACAAAGGTCACATAAAAGTATTTTCCATGAGTAGTATTTGCATATGCATATTATATGTTGTTTGAATTGAATAATCTAAAAACTTAAACTTATAGCCTTGAGAGTCATGTCGGAGAGGTTAAAATTGCCATCAGGCCATCTTTTGATGCTGTCGAGTAAAATACTGTGCCTACAAAGGTCACAGTTCACATGCTCTTTATAAAAATGTTGTTGTCAATTGTCAAAACTAAAAAAATTGAGCTAATATGTGATAAAAAGGTGACAGAACATCTTTTGATGCTGTCGAGTAAAATACTGTGCCTACAAAGGTCACAGTTCACATGCTCTATATAAAAATGTTGTTGTCAATTGTCAAAACAAAAAAATTGAGCTATGTGATAAAAAAAAGGTGACAGAACATCTTTTGATGCTGTTGGGTAAATAGAAAAAGCTTTAAAATGATATTATAAATGATTATAAGTTAAAATAGCGTTAAATGTTCACTATTATTTGAGTGAACGTTCTAATCTATCCACCTGCTCAACATAATTGTTTCATGTTGTTTGGTTCAGCATTACTGTTTACATATTGTTGAAAAACTTGATTTTAATTGTTTTTAAGTTATTTGTGAGCCGATTTTCATAATCCAAACGCTGAAAGACTCTTAAAATTATCCCTGATTCTCCTGTATTGTGTATAGAAATGAATTTCCCTTTTTTATTTTTTTCTTCTCCGGGATGAAAACTTCATTTCTATTATTGTGAGGTAAGTACTGTACCGATTTTCAAAATTTAAACGGTGACAGACTCGTTAAGTAGCAGAGGATTAATATGTAAATAGTTTGCTGCATAAAACTAAACTTTAAATTTTTAAGTTTAGAACGGTGAATATGAAAAAAATTGGGTAAAAAATACTGTTGACTTATACACCCTTGTGAACCTTTATTATGTCCTTAGCATGATATTTACCTATGTTGCTTGTGTTACACTCTTCCAATTCGTACACCACCTAACAAATCAGCGAAACAACGTACTACGGTTTGCTCGGTAGTCTGTCTACTACGCATAAAATCTTCGATGCGTAAGAAGAATTCTGCCGTGCTTGAGTCGCCTGTATATTTTATATTCTATAATTGTAGGTTGCATCTTCCTTAACAAATATCTGTTGGCAAGCGTGGTTCTGCATGCTCTGGCTTTCTTGTTGATTTTGAGTTGATAGTGAAAGCGGATTCGCTTGAGTTGAAATCGCAGATACTGGATCTGTGCTTGGTGGACGCTCATGCGCCTCCCTATTTCCCCTTCTATCTGTATTTACGAATCCGGGTTTACCCTCATCCCCAACATCAAGAAACTCATCTTCACTGTTCATTCTTATGACTTATAATTTGCTTCTATTATTAAAGTGCCAGACAAATATGTTTGCAGAAACACACTTGCAATACAACGTGGAAAACACAGTAATGTAGCCGATATTTAAAAAACACATAAAAAAAACACGTGCGGCTACCCACATGGAAAAAATGTCAAGTATTGAAAATTTCTACTGACTGAATTAAATTTACACAAGAAATGTTCTCGTGAGCGTAAAAACCATATGCAGCAGTCCAATAACATTAAATTCGGGCGCCAATTGTAGCGTGCAAAAAAAATAAATAAAAAAAAAGACTTTTACCTCGAAAGAGGAAAAAGTGAGGGTGAAAAATAGATTTTCTCCGCACTGCTACGAAAAGTAAAAAAGGGAATTACTTAGTTAAGTAGATAAAAAAGGTTACCTAGATAGGGTTCAGCGGAGAGCCATTGAACATTTAGTTCAAGGGTCCTCTTGCTGTTCGGCCGGCTTACATATGGGTTTTAGCTCACAAAAGAAACAAAAGTTTTGAAGTTAATAATGAAGGTTATATTTAGCAAAAATCATGTTATAGGTTGAATGTAGGTTACAAATATTCTAGTTACAAAGATACGGTTCAAAGTTCTTCAAGAACTTTGTAAGCGTGGATACGAAAGGTTCCGAACGCGCACAAATATTACACTAATGGCCATTTTACGCAAATAAAAATCGATCGATCGCTTTACTCACGTGAGATTCACTTTTGACGGTGATGATAAATCGGCGGGTCAAAGCACGCGCCGATGGTAAGTTCCTCGCAGATAGAGTGAGCATGCGGTCAATGGACACGCACGTGGAAACGACGTCGGACGCTGGGCGCTCCACGACGTCCTGAACAGCAGGCTAATGGCGGGCTGATCGTCAAGAAGGATTCTCCATGACGGTGATCCTCGGGAATAAAAATACAACCTAGACGACGGGATGTCTCATCACGCCTCCTCAGGTTCTCCAAAGGTCGTCTCAGAAACTAGGTTGTGGATGTCGCTCAGCCCCGCTCGGGCGAGATCACGCCTGCGTTCCTCGGAGCGTCCTTTCTTCGATCTTCAGTAGAAAGAGGTGTTCTTCAGCCGATGTCCGGAAGTGTAAGCCATCTTCCAAATCTCCCTTTCGACTCCTGTCAACTCATCTCAATAGTGGTGGGATGTCCCTCCGTCGAGTAAAAAATGTTTCGCTTTCAATCACTCAGTCGATGCGGTAATCGATTAAGTTTTCTTTTGAATAAGTTTACAACATAAAAAAATACTTAAGAATAGTGTCCGAAACCAATTTGTTTGACATTATAAAACAAATGCTAAACTAGCATTAAGGAAAACACTGCTGAAATGCTTTCTTAAAATAAAATATGAAAAACAAAGACGATTAAAAACATCGAATAGATTCGCTTGGAGAGCAGATAGTATTTTGCGGTACGACACTTAGCCTTTATGGTTTGCAATTAGAACAGTCGATGTCTTGCGAAACGTGGCTGTCAGTGTCATCCGTCAAATCCACGATCTACTCTCGCTCGCCAGAAAATAACAAAACAAATCGACTTCGGAATTCAATAAACAAAATTACTAAAAACAGGATATAAACTCAAGCAGGTAACAATTATATTGAAAAGAAAGAGCAAACCAAGAACAGTGAATATTGTGATGTTATAAATAAGTGTTATTGTTCTCAGAATTCTACGTAGTTGTGTTGCTTCGCGGATTCGTCATTGGAAAACTGTGAAACCTTACATTGGAATGCATGAAGAATACTATAAGAAGATTTTTAAATAACAGTAGCGATACTGATCGCTACAAGGTGCGGACCCTAAATATAATAAAAATACAAACAGATAACAAAATTACAGGATCTATTTTGTAGTATTTTTCTTCATATCTCACTCCTCTCGAACCGGACTAATTTCGCAGGTTTTTGAACCAAGCATGCTACCGTCTATCGGCACTTCTTTTTCCAGTGATATTTTTTGACGCGTGTGACCAACTCGCTTATTGGAAAGCGTTCTTCCCTCGGACGAAGATTTGGAGGCATTTGTACTTGTCATTTGTAGATGTTTTTTACACGTGTGACGTCACAGAGCTTAAGACTCATCCTCTCCCCCTCCCCCAGCTCCAGATTGAGCTGCAGACGCTGGGCGGCGGCAGCGCAGAGGCGGCGGACGGCGCGAGCCACGCGCACGCGACTGCGCCCGAGGATGACATCGACGCCGCGCTCTCCGAGCTCCAGGCGCAGCTTGAGGGCGGAGCGCCCGCCGCGCCCGACATCACGCACGTGCCAGAGCTGGCCGGCTACCTCAAGTACTTGAGGTGAGCACACGTATACACACTGCACTCGCGGTAATACGACGTGTACACACACGGCGATCCGAAATTACATTCACGGTAATCCGAAATTACTTTCTAATAGTTTAATCTGTCAGTTATGCCCACGGTAATCCGGCACGTTTGTGTGCACGGTGGTTTGAAAGACGATGTTTTGAATAAAATTGCCGAATTTGAAGAGATTTAACACCTAATATCGCAGGATGATAAGTGAAGTGCATCACTGCGCGGATTTTTAACCGACTTCCAAAAATGAGGAGGTTCTCAATTTGATTGAACCTTTTTTTTTGAGCCTATAGCTTAAAATTTTGAGTGGAAGTACAGTGACATGTTCGTCTCATGACTACAGCTAAATTCGACTTACCCTGCTATTTTATGAATGTACTCATATATTTTAATGTATCATAATCATATGTATTCATGTAATATTATTTCTTCTTTCATCGCCGTTGGCCGATCAGCAAATGTAACAACGAATACTGCTCAGTCGCGTAAGACATTCTAAATACCCTCATTTACCCTTACTTTACCTACCTACCTTCAAGTTTAACATTTATGTCGCCAGAGTAGGTGCCACGTTTGTCTCACTCGCGCATGACTGTATTTTTAAATATTTAGTTATTGATTGATGATCTTTGATAAATAAAATATATGATCTTTAGAGCCGCGTAAAGAAAAACACAATGGCAAGTGTTTATATTCGTATATTTTAAATGTAAAAGTTTAAAGTTTGTCACTGATTTATTAACCAATTTATTTTAAAATTCAATACTTCAAATGTAGTAAACAGTTGAAGTTTCGAATTGCTAGTAAATACTCTATTAGTATTACTTTGGATGTTTTGTAATACTTGATTTCTAAGATCATCAAATAATTAAATACATTCAATAATTTAATAACACAAATAAAAGTTATCTCACGCGAGTAAGACAACTGTGACTCCCACTCTGGCGCACTAAACATCTACCACTAACACAAACAACTACCATGTATGTATAGAAAATATATAATAATAACAATCATTAATTCACTCATAAATAAATATAACACCTCTCTTAGTATTAGTGATACAATTTATAATAATGTTTCCCTTTTACTTACGTATTAATTTTGTGCCCTGTCGTGTATTACTAGTCTAATGTCGTTTTAGTGAATTAATAAATAACATTATTAAAAGGCTCTTTATTGTATACATATTATTAAAGCGTCATCGATATCAAATCATACGCCAAACGCGTCAATTATCACACCAACTTGTTATAAATATTTGTACACTTTTGACTTGATTGATTTTGACTCATTTTGACTTTGTACAAAATGATAATTCCACATGCTAATACATGGCAAAATAGTCCAGACCGAATACGCTTTTAACATTATGCTTGTACCTTATTTTTGTGGAATAAATTCATTTCATATACGCCAAGCAATAAAATTGAAATGTTCATAAGGGTAATGAACGTAAATGTGTATGTTTATCTTTTGTTTCTGTATAGTTTGTTTCTTGGCAAAACACTGGAACTAGCGTCTGGACTTATATACCGCTATGGTATTATGTGATCTCGACTGAATAAATAATGAAATAAGGACATCAGCGCCCTCAATGCCGTATTAGTTATCTAACCGAAAATGTGGATAATTAGTAATAGTTTTGTATAGTGACTATTTGTTAATGTTCCAGGCCAAAACGTTTCACACTGAAGGCATACAAGCGTGCCTGGATCTCATGCCGCGACGGCGTACTGCGCATACACTCGTCGCGTGACGCGGCTGCCAAGGGGGAACCCCCCTCCTACTCTGTCGAACTGAGAGGAGCTGAGGTAATTATATCTTAACAGTAAACTTATCCGGCTAACATTTTTAAAGGCGGTGCCGGATCATCGAATTATTAGAATAGGAAAATTTTTAATAATTATCTATTTTAAAAGAAAACCAAAATATCCGACTGCAGTTAAGCAGTTTTTGCATTCTAACTTACGATTTCGTTACGCTTGATACGCTGTTGAGTATAAGTTTTTTTGAGAAAGTTTACGTAAAATCGCTGTAAAAGATATAAATGCGTATTCTTTACAATATTTCTAGTAAAATCATTTATTACTAAAAAGTTCATTGAAGGTTCGTCGAAAAAGCACATTTTTATTTTTATTTTCCCAGTGTTGTAATAGTATTATAAGAAAAAAATATAACAACACCTCGTACATCAAAATCGGTCAAGCCTGTAGGAGGTAATATAGAAAGATACATACACTAGTGTGTAGTGTTAGTGTGCGAAACGTTATTTGTTTGTGTGTTGTTGTCAGGTGACGCCTGACGCTCACCCCGCGTCCGGCCGGTACAGCATCAAGCTGGAGGTACCCTCGGAGGACGCCATGCACGAAATGTGGCTCAAGTGCGAGAACGTAAGTAAAATAGCCACTAACTAGAATACCACTGCTGGACAATATAGCCCTTCCCCATGAATTTCCAAAGAAACCGGTTGGAAGCGGCCTGCATCCAGCGTCTTCCTGCCACTTGTCATGATGTCATCCGTCCATCTCGTGGCTGGTCTTCCTACGCTGCACTTGCCGGTGCGTGGTCTCCACTCGAGAACTGTTCTGCTCCATCGGCCAGGTTCTACGTGCTATGTGCCCTGCCCACTGCCGCTTCAACTTGCTAATAACTAACTTTTTAACTTGCCCTGTGTTTCGGTGACTTTCATACATCTACGGATATCTATATTTATGAATTTGTATGTTTAATTTGTAATATCACTCCCTGATTTCGCGTAGGCATTAGGATTGGCAGGTGTACATTAACTCAGCACTGCCAGAAGTTGTCAGTCAACCTCTAAAATTTCCGCCAGTCGCTTCTGCTCATAACATCGGCATCTATTTAATTCCGAGGGAGGTCGAAGACCACCCAATAAATGCATAGGAGTGAGGGCTTTTTTACAACATGACTCCAGTGATAAATGCGTAAGTGGACGAGCGTTGACCAGGGCCTCTACTTCCGCAGAGACCCTCAAAGAATGCGCTACAGATGGAGCACATTCTTTGAGGGTCACCGTTAGAGCAGTTTTAACCTGGTTTTTAGTTTGGTTAGGTTTTCCCATGCTCCATCCATAAATGGAGCCAAAAGTGGAATAAATCTCCAGTTTATGTTTCTATTAGCTCCGAAATTTGTGACATTAGAATACAGGGCCAAACATTGGCTCCCATAGAACAGGTATCCAGTATCCAAATATCAGACCAGACTTTTAATGGCGCTATGAACCTTCGTAGACTCATAATAGCTGCATATGTACCTGGATACATACAGCTCGTTGAACCTATGCTACTACAAAACGTTTCTCATACGATCAGAAGAGCCGTTTACTTGTTTGCAGCTCTCTATTTGACTCCATGTTTGATCCTCCGGGAGGAGCGTCATGTCTTACCATCAGAAACCGTTTGCTCGTTTGCGGCTGTTTACATGAATCGCCGATGTATGTACCTCCAGGAGGAGCAGTACGCGGAGTGGGTGGCGGCGTGCCGTCTGGGCGCGCGCGGGCGCTCGCTCGCGGACAGCGCGTTCACGGCGGAGGCGGCCGCCATCCGGGCGCTGCTGGTGCTGCAGCAGCCGCGGCCCGCCGCCGCGCTGCCGCACCACAGCGTGCCTCACCTCGACCATCTGCAGCCGGCCAACTACCTCGCACCCAGGTTCCTCAAGAAACTCAAGGGGAAGGTGAGAACACACGTCACATTCTAATGCCTCACCTCACACACACACCCGTTTCTAATCCGAACACCCAAAGAGTGGAACAAATTGCCGGCTTTTTGTTTCCTGAGAGTTACAACGTTGGTATTTTCAAGGTCAGAGTAAATAGGTTTCTTCTAAGTCTGCGTGCTTCATCTCCGACCGCATCATCGCTTTCCAACAGGCGAGTCGGTGGTCAAATGCGGACTTATTCGCGTTAAAAAAAAAGGTCGGCCATTTAATGTCAATACACTTATCACATCATCATTATGAAGTCCAGCTGAATATGACGCCTGAATGTAATGTGTTTGCAGACGAATAGATCAGTATTTTATCTGATTTTCTTGTGTATTGCGAATGGAAGGCATGCAAGGTGAATGATAAAAATGTTTTTTTATATGAACTTTTAAATGCCGTTTTAATTTTTAATTAAATTTTAAAATAAATAGATATTCATCCTTCCCTATGGATTTTCAATCGTGCCCAGTTATGGCGCCGCCTGGAACCATAGCCACCTGTAGAGTTCGTCTGTCTAACTCGTGAGGATTTATGAGATACAGAGGGAAACATCACGTTTATGAGGAATTTTAGTGGATTAAAATACACTACAATGAAATAATTCTGATATCACGAAAAAGAAAACCTGTTCCATACATTTTATATACTGTGTTGGTGGCGTAACCTCTAACACGCTTGAAGCATGTAATTTATAATAAATAAATATTGGTAGACATATTATTTTATTCAAATTACTCAGTCGGACACTTTACAGGTTCCGTAGACTGAAAAAACATCGAATATTTACAGACGTGCAACACTTCCCGTCAGTCTATGGAACCTGTAAGGGGTCCGGCTGAGTAATTACATGCTTCAAGCATGTTGCATCCTGTTGATTTAATACGCAACTGAGGTTATCCCGATGATTTCCGTCCCCCAGTTCACGCAGCGCATCCTGGAGAGCCACGCGAACGTGAAGGACCTCTCGCTGCTGGAGGCCAAGCTGCAGTACATCAAGACGTGGCAGAACCTGCCCGACTACGGGCAGACGCTGTTCGTGGTGCGCTTCATGGGACACAGGAAGGACGAGCTCATCAGCATCGCCAACAACCGGATCATGCGGCTCGATCCCAACACCGGGGACCATATCAAGACCTGGCGGTTCAGTACTATGAAGGTGAGCTGATTTATACTAAGACCTGGCGGTTCAGCACTATGAAGGTGACCTGATTTATTCAGTACCAGACGAGACGTTCCTCGGGAGTGACGTCTACGCTGCTGCTTTTGAAAAAGACCACCGAATGCGGTTGAAACCATAGTCGGAGATTTCAACTCAAAAATAAACGTGCGAATAAATAGATGTGTATAATTGCCTAATAATTAATTATGTGATGTGTATTTTTGTTTTCTCATATGTCCAGGCTTGGAACGTGAACTGGGAAATAAAGCACATGATGGTGCAGTTCGAAGAGGGCAACATCATATTCTCAGTACAGTCTGCAGATTGCAAGGTGGTGCACGAGTTCATCGGGGGGTACATCTTCCTCTCCATGCGCTCCAAGGACGCCAATCAGACCCTGGACGAGGAGATGTTCCACAAACTCACCGGAGGCTGGACGTAGGGACAACCCCTCCCCAAAACGCATGTTACACTTATTGTAAGTGCTCTATGTAAACTGCAAATAGTCCAAATCAGGGAGTATATAGAAACTTGCGTCTAGGAAAAAAAAATAACAAACTGAAAATAGTTGAAAAAATTCAAACGGTCGACTTAAGGCCCAGAGTAAGCTGGCGCCGCCGTGTCGCTTGCACGCGGCACCTCTTATAACCTCTTTTAAATATGAAATATGGACCCATCTCTGAAGAATTACCAAATACAAAAAGAATCATCAAAATCAATTCACAATTGGCTGAGTAATTGGTGAACAAACATACAAAAAAAAACATATATGCCGATTTTATACCCTCCTTTTTTTGAAAGTCGGTTAAAAAGAGGTAAAGTTTGTAATTTTGTATTGCGTAAACTCTAGAATTACTGAACCGATTCCCAAACTTCTTTCTCTAACTAAATAGAAAACTGAGTTTTGTATAAACAAAGTTACGTTTCTAGCGCAATGTGACGATTTTTGCAACTCAAATTGGAGAACAACTGGTCTGGCCCTTTATGAAACTATAGATCTAGACGCAAGTTTTTATTTTGAAACTCAGTTTTTTAGCTTGTATACGGAGAACAGTACGAAGGAATAGCGATTTATTTGTACATTCGCAATACGCCTCACGTACTGTGCGCGACCATTGTGTACTAAACTGAAACTCGAGAGCCAAATCGAGAGACCACGAAATGAGTGAACTGTAATTATATAGAAATTATAAACGCACGACAGACGGTTTATTTAAAAAATAATCTATGCATGACTTCAGAAACGAAATATTGTCTATGCATGCTGTATAACATGACAAAGATAGATTATGATATAGATCAGAAACTATTGAATTTATTTTTAACTGCAGTCCTTTCATATATTTATTTTACCTCTCTGACATTTGCGTTTTTATTTTTCGTTATGTTGGTATAGCTGTGTTGCCGAAAGCTGAAATGTATTAGTTGAATCCTGAGCGTAGCGGTAGATTCAAGAAGACCCTTGAATCCATAGGTACGCTCAGGATTCAACAGACAGACACTCTATGGTAAAATACAACTTCCCAGCTTAGTACAATAAATATTTCATTCAAGTTTGTAGTATGTATTTATAAAGTGTTAATTCGAATGTAACAGTGTTCTAGAAATTGTAAGATAATGACTTTTCGGTATGTATCGATGTGTCTAACTGGATGGAGACGAAATCTTGAAAAATACTGAAAAATTAGGTTTCGATAATACTGATACACTGCCAATGACTGCTAGAGGTAAAATAACTGTACGGACTATAATGCTTCGAAATATGAAACACATAATATTATTATGTCGAATTTACATTTCAAAGTTCGGAACACATGTATTACGGTGTTTTGTATATTTTTCGTAGTTATATCAACCTGTCTATTTTCTGCGTTTTGTTTATTTTGATGATCTTAGTATGACTATACTATGTAAAAATATTTTTATATTGTTTAAAATAAACTTTATCTAATAAAAATTTGGCCTTTTCAAAGTGCCTTTCATATTTTCGACATCAATTTACATTATATCTTTTATATTATATTTGATGCAAAAATCATGATAACTGAGTAAAATTCGTTTCCTATACATTTTAATATTTTTATCTTTAGTGCTTCCATTTTTGCTATTTTATTTATTATGCCAAATAATTAATAAATATGACTTTTTATTGCTTCTTTACATCACTGTAGGTTTAATGAAATGCTGGCGGATACGAGCTTTTAATAGTTTTAAATTAGTGTTATAACAAAATAACGAGAACCTAGTGGCATTATGTCGTGGTGCTATTGAGACGGAAGTGGGAACGGTGGCCTTAACATTACAGACTTACCATACTAGGAGTTCTCGTTCTAAGTTCTGCGACTAGCGCAGCCTCCTGTGTAAACCGTGACACAAGTATACAGGCATAGTAATTAAATGTTGTTTCGGGACTTTGGGAGTGTGGCCCACGCACGTAGAAACCACAAAAATCTTATCCAGACTCATGTTTTTTTGTACAGGTTCTAAAGTAAAAAAACCCTAACTTGAATAATTTAGTTTAGATGTTTGATTTGCCTAATATTTTTTTTGGATTGTTGCTAAATAATTATTATAATTGTTGCCAACACCATACTTGATTACTATGCCTTTATACTTGTCATGCTGTTAACCAAGGAATGTGTAAATGTAGAACTTGGTCGGAGTTCATTTTCTTTGTTCTCTTAGTATGTTAGCACATTCTGTGCATTTGCCATTGAAAAGTCTTCATTGTTTTCAATTTTATTTCGGTTGTTTCGGAAATATTAAAGGATTAAAATGAGATGAATTTGAAAGATGCAAATCTGAGAAAAAAGGACTCATGATCAGCATTGTTAGAACTCCACTGTTCGCCGCGTACAGTTCGAAGAACGCTGACCCTGACTCGAGAACCTAACCTCGGGGTTTGGCACCTAACACTAATAAACATCTATTCTGTTGTAGCATTTCTAAATTTCGGAGTTCTAAAATTATTTTGTGTTTTTCTCGTGATATATTGAACTGATCAGAAATGCAAATAGTTTAAATTCCTTTTTTTATTGATTGGTACAACAGAAGTGATGCTTTTTAACTTTATATTCATTGTAAATAACATTTTTATAGTTATTATTTAAGTTCACCAGTGTCAATGCTTCGAACATTGTACCTATACCTAAAAATTAAAAAATGTATTTTATCATTGACTCCTAGTCTAATTGAGATCGCATATAATGCCGTCACTTTAAAAGAAACGTTGAGCGCAGTTGTGCACACTGGAGTAGAAAACTCCACCACTGAACATCAGTTTTCAATAGGTACTTTTTATATCATTGGAATCATAGGCTTTATAATAAATATACGTTTAAAAGATAAAAACAAAAACTTACTTTGTTTTTCATAGTTAAAATCATTATTTTCATAATAGAAAAAAATTCAGTGGTAGAATTTTCTTCCGTTGTATGGAAGAAGGCGCGATGTAATGGCAACGACTGAACGCTCAATGTTCCTGTTAAGTATAATTTTAGTATGAGTATTAACAATTGCCTTATTTTACTTGAATTATTGTACAAATTGTATGTACACAATAATTTAGTATGTTTGTAAATGGATGTTTAAATAAATGTAAATTGATAACTAAAACTGAGAATTTTAATAATATATATGTACAGTCTTTATAACGATAAATATACGTTTTTTTTTGAGAGACAACTCGGATATTAGAAAAGTTTATATTTTACCCCCAAACCTAGTATTTTTCTTACAAGTGCTTTTTTTCAAGAACATCAATGAACAATAGGGTAAATAATAGTCCCCGGCATATCCTCTAGTAGTTTGATAGTAGTAAGTATCTTTCACAAATTTTCGATATAGTCATGAAATCACAAAATGGTGTGCTGAACGTTACCTCATAAAATACGTGTATTTGTAAAATCCTGAGAATTTTGAAAAATTACACATTTTACTGCTTTATTTCATTGCCCATACTCAATCACTTGATCGTACACTTAATGAATAAAACACCATTTTTATCGCATTAATATTCAAAATTAAACACAAGTTTAGAAAAATAAACAGATCAAACAACACATTTCTATGACGTTCCCGCCAAAACTCAACCAAGATTATATTCCCGTTAATTTTGATCCAAACAAATGTTATGATTTTTTTTTTACTAGCGAAATATAGATACATATATAATTTTTAGAAACCATAGAAAAAATAAAGAAAAATTCATATCTTGAGTTCAAAACAAAATTAACACACGGGAATTTTAGTCTTGGTTTAAAATTGTTCTTTTTATCAAATAAAATAAAGTAATGTAATTAAATTAAACCGAGTTCAAAACAATCTAATTAACTGAAAAGGGAGAACACAAAACTACTGAACCATTTATTACCGATTATATAAAAAGCAATTCGGTTTCTCTAAGGGTCGTTCCACAACAGACGCAGCCTCGTCCCTCACTAAAATATCTATGAAGCTTGGGAATCTCATTGTAATACTTTAGGAATGTTCTGTGATCTGTCTAAGGCATTTGATTGCGTTAGCCATGACATTCTACTGCACAAACTATCTGACTATGGCGCGAAAGATAATGCTTTAAAAGTGATGAAATCATTATCATACCTCTGCAGTAGGACGCAAAATGTAGATATGAATGGTAAAAAATTATGTATCAGTTGGAGTACCACAGGGATCAATTCTTGGTCCATTTCTCTTACTAATCTACGTTAACGACCTGCCTTTCTTAGCACGTAAGCATTGTGAAATCATTTTGTTTGCAGATGACACATCTTTGTTATTTAAGATTAACAGGAAAAACTGTGACGTAGGTATCGGAAATCAATGTGTCGCTCAGCGCAATTAACATGTGGTTTAGTGATAACAACTTGATGTTAAACGCTAAGAAAACAATAGGTATATATTTTACGTTATCTAAAAATCCGACTTTGCCGAATATACCTATATTTTAACAATGAGCAAATCACCTTATCAAATACCACTAAATTCCTTGGCTTCACTCTGGATAGCAAATTACAATGGGGAGCACACATCAAAGAACTTTTAGGCAAGTTGAGCTCAGCGGCATATGCAGTGCGGAAAATTAGAGAGTTATCCAATATAACAACTGCTAGAACTGTATATTTCAGCTATTTCCATTCTCTAATGACATACAGATTATTACTTTGGGGTAAAGCCGCCGATGTAAATAGTATATTATTATTTATATTTTACAAAAACGCACTGTGAGAGCTATTTATACATTGAAATCTCTTAGAGATATCTTTGCGCAAGTAAACATTATGACACTACCAAGTCTTTACATATTTTTGAATATTATGTATGTACGCAAAAATATTACAATGTTCCAAAAAAGGAGTGATATTTATAATATTTGGTGACGAGGAACAAGTCTAAGCTTGTTCTGCCAAAAATTGGTTAGCTAAGACAGGCAACTCCTTTGTTAAAAATTGTATGATGAAAAGTATTTTTCTTTTACAATATAAAGGAGCATAAACACGTTGACTATAATATAACTCACGCTCCTTAGGCTAAACTTTAGATTTAATGCACGATAAAAGTAATAACAAATATCAATATGATAATAGAACTAGTGAAATATTCCTTAGCTAAAAATTCACAATCAAGTATAACTAACTTAAAAACTAATTAAACAAGCAAGGTAACAAAACTTACAGTGGCTCCTAAATTGAAAGGTACTTTATTCAATAAAAAAAAGTTTTTGCAATAGGACTTCTAGTTTCTGCGTAATACGTGGACAAACATACATACACGAAATTTGACACATTTGAAATTTGGTTAAGAAGCTGATATAGACCAACATATACAAAAACTGTGCAGTTCTGACAATATAACACACATACGATAACCTCCTTTTTTGATATCGGTTAAAAATAAAAACACAATGTACTATTTTTGGGCCCATAATCATATTGTAGAATGCTGCAACATGTCAATAATAAATTAGTCAAGAGTACTAAGCCAACATTTACAGGTCACAGAGCTTTCACTACTTGCCTGTGTTAATTCAGGGTGTCATCTACCTCCATACCAAGTTTCATCAAAATCGGTTAAGCGGTTTGAACATGAAGAAGTAACAAACACAAACTTTCACATTTATATGTACATATAATGTGATTGATGTGATGTGATTTTATTATTTGGTTCAACTAGAAACCAGATGCTAGGAACACAATTGAGATGTCAATTCCCATTTCTTGCCACAATAGGTAGTTCTTTTTCCAAACATACTCTCTTCCTCTAATTGAAATTACAAAAAATATTTAATGTACAAATTCTATTACAGTATGTAGTTATATTATGCAAACAGATTAGATAAGTATTAAGATTTAGTTTATACATGCTTCTTCATGTGAAGTCTTAAATTGCTTGCTACTGCCGATTTATAATCACACAAATGACATCCGTATGGTTTTTCTCCAGTATGTGTGCGGTTGTGGTTTTTCAAATCATTTGAATATGCTGTTCTATAATCACACATATCACATTCATATGGTTTTTCTCCTGTGTGATGTCTCATATGCCTTTTCAATGAATTTATTGATGTATAATCACAAAAATCACATGTTTTTAAATACTGATCTCTATTGTGTACCCGCATGTGTCGTTTCAAATAACTTGCCTGTACTGATTTAAAATCACACATTTTACATTTATATGGTTGCTCTCCAGTGTGAATGAATATATGCTTTCTCAAGCTACTTGCATGTACTGATTTAAAGTCACATATTTTACATTTATGTGGTTTTTCTCCAGTGTGAATTAATATATGCTTTCTCAAGCTACTTGGATGTACAGATTTAAAGTCACATATTTTACATTTATGTGGTTTTTCTCCAGTATGAATTAATATATGCTTCTTCAAGCTACTTGCATGTACTGATTTAAAGTCACATATTTTACATTTATATGACTTATCTCTAGTATGTGTTTGTATGTGGGGTTTCTCAGCAGTATGTACTATCTTATGTAATTTCAAAGCATATGCTTGTACTGATTTAAAATTACACATACCACACTTGAATGGGTATTCTGCAGTGTGTGTTATCTTGTGTGTTTTCATAGCATATGCTTGTGCCGATTTGTAATCACATAAATCACATATATATGGTTTTTCTCCAGTGTGTGTACGTATGTGAGTTTTCAAATTACTTGCATGTGCTGATTTATAGTCACACAAATTACATGTAAATGGTTTTTCACCAGTATGAGTATGTAAGTGTGTTCTCAAATATTTAACATGAGCCGTTTTAAAATCACACATGTCACATTCATATGGTTTTTGTCCAGTGTGTATTAATTTATGTCTTCGCAAATTTTTTGCATCTGCCGTTTTGTAATCACACATGTCACATTCATACGATTTCTGTCCAGTGTGTTTCAATTTATGTTGTCGTAACTTACTTGCAACTACTGTTTTGAAATCACACATTTCACGATCTTATGGCTTTTCTCCAGTGTGTATTTCTAGGTGGTATCCGCATTCCGCACACAGCTAGTAAGTATGTACGCCTATCTTAAGCTTATTCAACGTCCACGACAAGACGGTGTGAAAATATAAAAAAAAATGCTTTTTTGGCCAATGAACATAACTGTACTCTCGGCTACGAATAAGTAGGAAAAAAATGCAATTAATTTTACCGTCAAATTACATTAAAGTTTAAGTTAAACGACGAAAGCGGATGTATATAGTTTTTTTTTCGGTGAAAAAAAGTTAGCCAGAGTTTAAGCATCAGTTAGCTAGGATGATGCTAAGCAATTTTCAGGCAGGTTTTTTTCGGTAAGACCCTAAGAATAAGAGAAGAATCAAAATAAAAAGCATGAGGTCCCGCCACTTCATTCCAATCTCTTTCTCTAGGCACCTACTTTAGTTTGGAGATGCTGAGCTGCATGGCCGTAGGCAGGGGGTAGGGGGGGGGGGGGGTCAACCCCCCCCCGAAATCCTGGCGATTATCAAAAAAAACCAGGCTTCAATGTTTTTATAAAATGCTTCAAAATTTCGCGCTCGCTTCGCTCGCGCATGATTGTTTATTATTGATCTTTATTTGTATTGATCATTAAAGTGCCGTGAACTTTCTAAAACGAGGAAATAATTCACTAAAAATAGCCAATAACCAAAAATGTTTGCGCGTATCTTGTAGGTATGTTTGTAATTTTCTATAAAGTCTTACGTTTATATTTAGGATTATTAAATTGGCAATCAATGCATTCAAATGGTTGTATTTATATTTTTTGATAGCGTTAAAGTCGCTCTTTACCAGTCGGGTATTTCCTTAACACAGTTTCTTGTTTGATTCATCTGGTCCACGAAAATCTAGGACTCGCTATTGGTCGGATTAAAAACCTTAAAAAATCTTTTATTTTGATATGGAAGTACTGTGGGTTCATTAATACGAGAAATAAAGCATATTACTATAAAAACAACACTAAAATTTTCGCGCTCGCGCATTATTACTATTTTGACATAGAAGTACTGTGAGTTCACAAATACGAGAATTTTAGTATATTACCTATAAAACACCACACAAAAAAAAATCGTGCTCGCTTCGCTCGCGCATTCATATTATTTTGAGATAGAAGTACTATGTATTCACTAATACAAGAAATAAAGCATAAGCTATACAACACCACAAAAATTTTCGCGCTCGTTTCGCTCGCGCTTTATTACTATTTTGACAGAGAAGTATTATGGGTACACTAATACGAAAAACTGTAGATTCACAGCCCTCTTACAAAACTGTAACTAAGGGCCCACAGTGGAAATATAAGGCGTATGCCTGGTATTATAAAGAAATAGACGGAGTCATGTAAATAAGATGTTATTTTAACTTTTTCACAACAGACAGTACATTTTTCACTCTAGAAAAAAGATATAAGACATGACATAAATAGAATCAATTTAATCTACATACTTTGAAAAAACCAGCCAGTATCAAATGTTTAAAAATGTATTAAAAAAGATACTCAAACTCTTTTCAACAAAAATAAAGCATATTACTATAAAAACACCACTAAAATGATTAAAAAATTAGGAGACCTCTCACCAACTGAATCCGAAGTATTAAATACCATTCAAAACTAATACGGAGATTAGTTATAAGTAAATAATTAGTGTAATTAAGTCATATAGTACTCATTATTTGTAAAACTAAATAAAATTTAGTATACGCCCGTATACTAAAATTTAATTTAGTTTTACAAATTAAAGTTCCGGTTTAAAGTTTTTTCCGGTTTTCTCCGAAAATATGGCAATTATAAGGCGGAGATACGGTAACACCAAAATTGACTTGGATATTACTGCATATAGTCTGTGACTCTGTGACCAGTGTTGCCAACTGTACTTTCATGTATATAACTAGATTTGACCCCAAAACGTAGCTAGAAGTAGTTAAGGGAGGAAAAATAACCGGACAAGTGCAAGGTGGACTCGCGCACGAAGGGTTCCTTACCATTATCTATAAAAACGGCAAAAAATCGCGTTTGATGTATGGGAGGCCCCCTTAAATATTAATTTTATTCTATTTTTAACCAACTTAAAAAAAGGAGGAGGTTATGAATTCGTAGCGTATTATTTTTTTATGTATGTACACGAATTTCTCGCTCATTCGTGAACCAATTGCTGTATTTCGTGAATTAGCGTATAGAGAAAGCTCCCAAGTTGGTTCCATAATTATTTTAGAAACATTGCTTTATTACTTTTTGAAAATCAGTAAACGTAAAAATATTTTCATTGGATTCCTGAGTAAGTGCGTCAGATTATAGAATCGCAGAGTTCCACTGACACGTTCAGAGAGGTCTCTTTAAAAAGTTTACAATCGTGAGTGATTTAGTGAGCTTGAAAAGTAAAACCTACTTACTCACCCAATTTGTATATGGAGAAAGTAGAGCACTTCAACGCTTGAGCACCTTGTTTAATTATTATTATGTTATAAATTGACTCAAATAAAGTTGAGACTTCTAGCCCAGGTTCTTCAATTGTTGACTCGTAATCATCATCATCTCAAGTTCACTGCTGAACATTGGCTTAACCCATAGATTTCCAAAAAGACCGATTAACGACCGAAGCGTCTTGCTTAAATCCTGAAGTTTTCTGTGACTGACCAATGACATGCAACCACTCTATAATCTAAGAATTAATTAAACTCTATAATCTATGAATAAATTATTAGAGTAGTGGCACGGATTTGATTGTTAATGCCAGCTTTACACCATCATAAAGACTTTCAAACTGGTTTGACACATTGTAAATATACTGTGTCTGTGTCGTCATGTTCAAAAGGTGCTAGAAAACGTAGCTAGATTTTTTAGCTACAACTTTTCAAAAGAAGTAGCAGACGGGGGTCTAAAAGTAGCCAGATCTAGCTACAAAGTAGCTAAGTTGGCACTTGGCATCACTGTCTAGTGTCTGTGACACTCTCAATTCCTCTATGGATGGACACTCTGTCTCATAGAAAAAAATATACTCTACTCTGTCTCTGTCTGTGTGCGCCAAGCGCACTGCGCAGCAGCAAAGAGTACCTTGTCTATACGGGTACGCAGCGGGTAGAACACACAAAACCTCGTGAGTATTATTGTTCCTTGCACGAAACTCGCTCAGGCAGGGAGCCAGGTACCCAGGGCAGGGATGACGACACATCTCATGTTCGAAGCGCTGAGAGGTGAATAGACACTCAGTACCTCGTGAGTATTAATGTTCCAGTCCTTGGTCAGTGCGCTTGAACACATAATGGAAGAAAAGTCATACGAATGTGATATGTGCGAATATAAATCAGCAGTCGCAGGTAATTTGAGAAAACACGTAATAGCCCATACTAGAGAAAGGCCTCATAAATGTCGTACGTGTGGTTATAAATCAGCTCATGCAAATTATTTAAAAGCCCACTTACGTAAACACACTGGAGAAAAACCATATGAATGTGATATGTGTGATTATAAATCAGCACAGGCGTATTCTATGAAAGTACACAAGGTAACTCATACTGGAGAAAAATCATACAAATGTGAAACATGTGATTACAAATCGGCAAGCACAAGTGCCATGAAAAACCATATTCGAACACACACTGGCGAAAAGCCATATGTATGTGATATGTGCGACTATAAATCGGCAGATGCGGGTAGTTTGAAGAAACATATAATAACTCACACTGGAGAAAGACCACATAAATGTAATATGTGCGATTTTAAATCGGCTTTAGCGTCTCATTTAAAACGACATATGATAATACACACTGCAGAAAAACCTTATGTCTGTGATATGTGTAATTTTAGATCAGCCGATACAAGTAATTTGAAACAACACATGCTAGCGCACACTGGAGAGCAACATTTAAAAAAATGCAAAATGTGTGATTATAGTTCAGCAATTGCATCTCATTTAAAAAGGCACATGAGAAAGCACACTGGGGAAAAGCCATATGAATGTGATATGTGTGATTATAGAACAGCATATACAAATGATTTGAAAAACCACAAACGCACACATACTGGAGAAAAACCATATGGATGTCATTTGTGTGATTTTAAATCAGCAGTAGCGAGCAATTTAAGACTACACATGAAGAAACATGCACAAAATAAATTGTAATGTCTGTTTATTTGTTTGACAAGATAGTAAGACTGACAAAATAATTATTGAAATGAAAAAGCTGCTACCTATTATTGCACATATTATACATTGCACACATGAAAGAAAAACTAACAGATCTGCATTGTCTGCATGCACTAGATCAGGGTTTCTCAAGTTATATTTATATAGTTTCCAGATGACAGCGAACCCCTGAACTAACTAATCACCCCCCCCCCCCCCCCTCCACGAATTCATTCGCTCGCGCGCTCTATGTGTGCCGCACGTGCCTGCCAGTCATCAAGCCACCATTACATAAATCTTGTCGTGAACCCCCTACCGTCGAATGCGTCGCGTACCCCACTTTGAGAAACCCTGCACTAGATAAGCCAAAACATCAAGATCAAAATTATATAATAAGTATATGCAATAAATCCATTGGAAATTGTTTAATTTTATTGAATGCTTCCATATTTGCTAATGCCCAAATTTACCTTTCTCACACCATATCTAGCTATCCTAATCATAGATCCTTGATTAAGCTCAAGATTTTCAATTATTTAAATGACTTATGAATAATATTAAGCATAGCTAAGAGTGTAACAAAATAAAAAAGCTTGATTATGATTTATGACTGAAAATGTTTTATTCATTGGGTACATCTGAATATCTAGTTATATATTTTTGGTGATAGATAGATGGCATGTTGTCAAGTTTTGGCATAAACATAACAAGAGCAAAAGCACCTGCAACATCATTAACAGTAAAATTACATATCCGGTCCGACCATATAACTTTAGGATGGCTACCTCCAGGGTCAGTGTGGTGCCCAGTGTATTGCTCTACTCTTAATTCTTCTGTTTGCCCAACTGACCTAGTGAAGACTAGGAGACGATTCTCTGCAAGAGATATCCTTACGTTAGAATAGGTCATACTATGTATTTTGTGTAGCAAGAATAAATCTAACTCAAACATCGGAGCTGTCATTATCATGAGTTTAGATCATTATTATAAAGGTGAAAATAACTGTCTCCTTGTTTGCCAACTTTTCACAACCAATCGGCTGAATTAAAGTCAATTATAAAATTTGGTACAGCGATAGAATACTTTATAGATAGAAAATGGCTCCACCGATTTTAATGACATTTGGTTTGTAGGTAGACAGTAGTTAGAGGACAATAAATCGATCTTGCTAGGTTAGTGAACCCAGGTTTGCTCGTATTTTCAGTTATAAAAAATACGAGTGGAGCTCGGTCGCCCAGGTACTAGGACTCAATTGGTGATACTTTAGGGCCTAATTAGATTGTTTTGAAGTCGGAATACTTTTATGTTTTAAAAACTTGACTAATGGACCGATTTTCATGGAAATTCTGTGGAGTCCATCTGAAATTATCTCTTTTCAAATATATTTTTACAAATTGCTTTACAAATGACAGAGTTAGGAGTATAAACATTAAAAACATATATACAACTGGCTCTTGTTTTGAAGCATGAAAACAAATACTGATAAAAGAATCACATGTTGCTTTATTAATACTTACGAAGTTTACAAAATGCAATTGGAGGACAACTGAAGCTATCCACCTTTATCAGTTTAAGATCAATTCCTGGTCTAAACCTGTATAAGTCACTAAAGTAGTTTTGCGTGCAATATATTGAATCTTTGAAAGAAATAATTCTATTGGCTCTTATGTCCATCCTCAATACGTGTTTCCAACTGTCATGGTCACCCATGTCCACAAACTTGTAGATGCCTCTATGGCCTGAAGCATATATGGAGCCATGATGCAAGCAAATAGCAGGGCTTTGGATTGCTTCAGGAAACTTTGATGCTTTCCTATAAGTCCTCTTTTTCAAATCATATATTATTGTTGAGTCTTCAATTACCCTGCAATGGAAGTGAGTTTGGTCATCAATTGGAATTTATTACCTATCAATAAACAAATTATACCTTTACTGTAGCTTATTAAAGCTGTCCAAATTAGGTAATTATATAGAAGTCTCTACCCTAGCCAAGCCTAATAGCCCAAGAATAGCTGAACTAAAATTAATATAAATATTGGTGGTTTACACAACACCATCATGATACATAGCCGATTTTTAATAAAGATACCAACCTATATGCACCTACCCCTCCTACAATAAACAACAAGTCTCCATGCACAGTGACACCAGCATGCCTCCTGGAAGGAAGCTGCACACCATGCTGTGTCCATTCTTCTTTCAGTGTGTCATATACTCTCACATCTTTCATAAACCGACCCGTGCCTCTCCCATGCTCCCCGCAAACTTGCACTAATTTGTTTGCTCCCCATACAGCCAAATTGAAACCCCACACATCCTTGTCTGCGATCTCTAACCATTTTTCAAAGCCTTTCTCTTCTTTGAAAGTGTGTAACTCATGTGGTGCATAAAGTAGTTTACCATCTGCCATTGCCCAAATGGGTGTGACTGCTGTGTAATGCAATTTTCGTTCATTACTATCTTGCACTATGTTAAATACTTTAGAATAAACACTCTCCGTGAAATCCTCAATTAACTTAGGTTTATTTGTAACTAAATATGATAAACAAATTTGTAATTCACTATTGAGAAGCAATTTGAAGCATTCAAAAACTTTAGCTACCAAACTGTTCTCATAGTCTGCCATTACCAAAGATATATCTTTTAAATCATGATTGGTGAGTTTTTTCACATCTACGCATCCTAAGATTATCAACAAATTGTCTGCTGTGCCAGTTCCATGTTCGATCATCCAGCTATATCCAAATTTAAAAACATCCAATTCACTTTTTGTATCCAAGTATGGATGGGATAAATACCAGAACAGTTTTTGTACATTAGGTATATATTCTGGTTTCATATCTTTGAAGGAAAGCAGTCCAAATGATCCTGCGAGATGCTCTAACTTAGTGTAAGAAGCTCTTTCAGCTATATTCATGATTTCAATCCAATTTGAGATTGTGAGTTGAAGATCTAGCCAATATTCTATTTGTCTGATAAGTTCTGTGATTTGTAGGAAGTTTGCAGCCATAGCCAGAGTTCCAACAGACTCGAGAGAAAATTCTGACAAATCTATTAAACCTATATTCATGTATTTCAATATCACATCCATTGAATTTGCATCTATGACCTGTAAATAAAAAAGTTCAAAGGTAAATATTTCCCTTTAAGCTTAAAGGTAGGTAGATTACCTGTCTTAGTTCTTCGATTTGCTTTTCGTATAATAGTTTAGTTCAAATCAAATATGTGTAGTTTGTATATTGTTGTAATTAATATAGGCACTTGCCCGTTTACAAAAAAACAGGTAGGTATGACTAATAAAAATGTTTAGCTTACATCAATAGCAATATCTTTCTTTTTGTACTCCATAAATTGACCACTGAACATAGCAGAAAAATAATCGCTGTACTCGCTTAAAACATTTTTATTTGCGATAAAAACTTTTCCTTCAACATATAGGTTTACTTCCTGGTCATCTTGTAGAGATGCCATTATGTAAGAATTATTAACTTAATTTTTTGTTTAAATGGCTTTTACGAAAGTATGTACGAACTAAGTGAACTACATATTATTATTTCGATAGCAAGCGAAAGTTTATTCTACTTCATCTTTTGTTTTTAAAGCTTTTCTTTTACGAAGGTGTTTCACTTCATGACTCCGCCAATGTCAAATGTCACGTAAAAATTAAAATATTCTTCTTCTTCTTTTTTGTATTGGACCCGCATTAAAGTATTTGCCAGTGTCAAGTTTTAGGATTTTTTCAATTTTCTTGAATAAAACAAGTTGTAAATGTTCTAGTCACAAGTCACGTATACAGTCAATTTATAAGTCGAGTTCTGCTTCAGTAAAGTGGTGGCGACTTTACTAGAAGCTTCTATGGAGTTTTGCCGACAACGTAAAATCACACGTCACGTCAAAATCACGTACTTTATCGAACACTTAATGAATAAAACACCACCATTTTTATAGCATTAATGTTCAAAATAACACAAGTTTAGGAAAATAAAACAAAGCAACAACACGTTACTAAGACGTTCCCGCCAAAACTTACGTAAAATATTATACCATCTTCTTCTTCTTTTTTGTCTTCTTCTTCTTTTTTTGTATTGGACCCCGCGATTAGCGATTTGCCAGTGTCAAGTATTGAAATATTTTCAAGTTTCTTGAATAATACAAGTTATATAGTGCTCTAGTCACAGTCTAAGTCACGCAAACAGTCATTTTCAAATTTAAGTCTTGCTTCAGTAAAGTGATGGCGACTTTACTAGAAGCTTCTATGGAGTTTTGCCGATAACGTAAATTCACACGTTTCACTGCTTTATTTCACTTACCCACACTCACGCACTTGATCGAACACTTAATGAATAAAACACCACCAGTTTTATAGCATTAATGTTCAAAATAACACAAGTTTAGGAAAATAAAACAAAGCAACAACACGTTACTAAGACGTTCCCGCCAAAACTTACGTAAAATATTATACCATCTTTTTCTTCTTTTTTGTATTGGACCCGCAATACTTTGGACTTAATACTTGACACAGCATTTGCCAGTGTCAAGTATTAAGGTTTTTCAAGTTTCTTGAATAAAACAAGTTGTAAATGTTCTAGTCACAATCTAAGTCACGTATACAGTCAATTTATAAGTCGAGTCCTGCTTCAGTATAGTGGTGGTGACTTTACTAGAAGCTTCTATGGAGTTTTGTTGACAGCGTAAAATGACACGTTTCACTGCTTCATTTCTTTTGCCTACACTCACGCACTTTATTGAACACTTAATGAATAAAACACCACCAGTTTTATAGCATTAATGTTCAAAATAACACAAGTTTAGGAAAATAAAACAAAGCAACAACACGTTACTAAGACGTTCCCGCCAAAACTTACGTAAAATATTATACCATCTTTTTCTTCTTTTTTGTATTGGACCCGCAATACTTTGGACTTAATACTTGACACAGCATTTGCCGGTGTCAAGTATTAAGGTTTTTCAAGTTTCTTGAATAAAACAAGTTGTAAATGTTCTAGTCACAATCTAAGTCACGTATACAGTCAATTTATAAGTCGAGTCCTGCTTCAGTATAGTGGTGGTGACTTTACTAGAAGCTTCTATGGAGTTTTGTTGACAGCGTAAAATGACACGTTTCACTGCTTCATTTCTTTTGCCCACACTCATGTACTTGATCAAATACTTAATGAATAAAACACCACTATTTTTGTCGCATTAATATTCAAAAGAACACAAGTTTAGGAAAATAAAACAAAGCAACAACATGTTTTGATGACGTTCCCGCCAAAACTCAAGCGGGTGGTTGCATACACTTGGCGGCGCTTGGCACCATGGGCTTGGCCTCAGAGTAAGAATCACATAGAGTTGTCACTATGCGTACACCGGTCAAGGACAGAAACATCCCTAAAGTTTTCATAATGCGGCTAAATCGAAGAGGCAGTCGTAAATGGCGACCGGGCTTACACTAAACGACCTATGCAATTTGGGTGGATAATACTACAAAAGAAGTTCGAAAAATATAATATATTCAGCCTTAACTTAGTGTGTTTCTGGGTAAGTAAAGATATGCAATTAGTTTACCGTGTAGTCTATTAATAACAAATATTATGTAGAAAAAAGCTGAAATTATTGTACTTACGTGTAAAAGGTTAAATGTTTTCATATTTTTGCTCGCTGCGACTTTTGCAGCCGACCATACAACAATGCACCATTATATTAACAAAAAGCAGTCACTACACAAGCTTATTTCATGAATATCTAGTGTTAAAAGTCCGATTTCTCAATAAAATCCATTTTTCTTTTGCACTCAAGAAAAAACCTTGCAACTCGTTGGGCACTAACTTGGTTTGTGCCCAACAAAAATGCTGACAAAGACAAAAAAAAATGATTGATCTCTATCACTCATAAGGAGTTTTGCATATCGGCATCTCGTTTTATCTTGTTAGTATTATGTACGTGTCGAGTCTAGAGATACTTGGTCTGAGGGCTTGGCACAGAGCTTTGGTTTTTTTTTATTTATTCATATAGCCGTGGATACATGTCCCATTAGCCGGTCTGGAAATGAAAATTTAAATACGTATTAGATCCTAGTAGTTTGTAGAAATGAACGAGAATAAGGCTAAAAACAACATAGCTATGCATATGCATGAAACAAGTCTCGTTGTTTTGTGTCATTTTCCTAATGACATAAATATTCAAAACATTGAAGAAAATTCAACTTACATACGATGGCTGTATGAGCTTTGTTCTCTTTGTCTTCCCTGAAAAGGAGAAAATAATCGGCCAAGTGCGAGTCGGACTCGCGCACGAAGGGTTCCGTACTATCATCAACTATAATACTACAAAGTTTAGTTCTGTTTATAAAATAACGAGAAATCAACGAAATTCCAAGTAGTAAATTGCAAACTTATAGGTAGTTTTTCGATACACATCCGTGCAGTATGACGACGCTCGCGCGAATACGCGCGGTTATGGCTTATGGCTCGCTCCTTGTCCGTGATGTTACCTCCCCCGCTACCCACGCGGCCGTTGCTTAGCAACCGCCTCACGCTCGCGCCACCACCACACCGCGGCGCGGCGCTCGCACCGCGTTTAGATGCACGGATTATTTTCATTTTGTGAGTTTTTATGTATTAGATTAGGTATTTATTTTTATAGTTAATATATTTCTAAATATTTACTTATAAATATTCAAGTTTCTACCTGTTAATTAAGATCGAGTAAAAATTGCTTAAAAAATACGTTTGTTGTATGGGAGCCCCCCTTTAATATTTACTTTATTGTTATTTAATTATTTATTTTAAAAGGCAATATACAAGTAAATATTCTGTGAAAATTTGAAGCGTCTACCTGTTACCGTTTTTAATATTGAGCAAAAAAATACGAAAAAAAAACACGTTTATTGTATGGGGACCCCCCTTAATATTTTTTTTATTTTAATTTTTAGTATTTGTTGTTATAGCGGCAACGGAAATACATCATTTGTGAAAATTTCAGCTTTCTAGCTATCACGGTTTATGAGATACAGCCTGGAGACAGACAGACAGACAGACAGCGAAGTCTTAGTAATAGGGTCCCGTTTTTACCCTTTGGGTACGGAACCCTAAAAAAACCAGCAAAATTAAAATTTTAGGGTGTCATGGTTTTTGTGTTGTCAGTTGTCAAATTGTGTTTTACTGGAGGCGGGAGCAAAAGCATAACAACGAAACAATATTATTCTTCCGCGCAGTGCTCCCTTCATTAATCTAGCTTTGCGTATAACTTTCAAGGTATAAAATTCAATATCAATATCAAATAAACTGCACATTATTATTATTATGAGCATGTGTTTCTGGCCACTGATTTGGGGATGGATTAGATTGAGTGTTTTTTACCTACTATTCGGTTAAAATAAAAAAGTTAGTTGTTTCAATAACGTTTTGACAATTTTCATACTTCCATACTTTTTTTATTATTCCATTCCCTATTCTGCTATATAGCTTATTTATTGTTTTGCAGAATCGACGTTCTACAAGTTTTTTACTACTTCATTTCAGATTTCAAGGAATCTGATGCGAAGGTGATAGTGTAAACTCAAGATGACAGCGACTGCTTCGGCTGCTACTGCTTCTGTCGACGGAGATCTGGATGAATGTGGGCCTCAGCTAATCAGTAAGCTTGAGGTGAAGATCATTTGCCATAACTTGTTAACTTTGTACACATTATACATACATTTTGCTTATTTTCTTTGTGCCTATAAAAACGGTTGAAACATAGCTGTGCCCCATATCTTCACCTTCATAGTGATGGAAAACAGTGAGAATGTTGGAATGTAGCATATGTCTTCTGTGCCTATGTTGTTTGAAGGCCTAATTTCCTGCTAAATTTCATAGTAATCAATTCATCTGTTTAATCATAAGAAGGTAATTAAGTCTCTGTGTGTCTCTGTGAATCTGTTGTAAATAGCGGTCCTCCTGTCTTTTTTTAATATTGTTGCGCCCAACGGGGTCCATTATGATACTTGAAAAGTTTGTTTTACCACTTCTGTAATATGTACTATGGAATGGCAATAAAAGAATCTGAATGTCTTTATTATAAATCCCTTTTAACCTTTACCTTTTTTAACTTCAGGGCAATGGAATTACTTCAGGTGATATCAAAAAGCTGGAAGAGGCTGGTTATCATACAGTGGAGTCTGTAGCATATGCTCCTAAGAAATGGCTCATTACAATAAAAGGTATATCAGAACAAAAAGCTGACAAAATACTGGCAGAGGCGTCTAAATTGGTACCTATGGGCTTTACTACAGCTACAGAGTTTCATCAGAAAAGGTATAGTTATGGTATTTTCATTATGTAAAAGCGATTGAAACTTGAATCACCCTAATGTTTTCTATGGTTTTCACGGTTATTACCCATTGATTTGAAACAAATTTTAATGGGAAATTTTTGTATAAAAAAAAATACAATAAATCCATTAAAATTTGTTTCATTTAAATCATCTTACTCACAATGCAAAGAGGCTGAAAATGTTCATAATAATATTAAAGCGTAAGTAATTCTCAAAGTCAAAGTCAAAGTCAAAGTAAATTTATTTGCGTTAAACATGAGTGATAACATGCTTTTGGTGTTCTTAATTTTAATGTGCTTCATGTTATGCCTGAGGAGGCGTGCAAATCAGAGGGCGCTATCGATCTTTAAAACTACTAATATAAATACCTAATTATCAAATGTCAATTTAAACATGTCATAATACAATTATATAAAATTATTTTTTATTTTTATTTTTATTAATTGTGTCAATAAAATTTCTAAACATTAAAATATTTTGTTCATAAGAAACGATCGTCTATATAATCTTTAATCTTATAGTAGCATTTTTCAACCAGCAAGGCTTTAAATTTCTTTTTAAATAAATTAGTTGTCAGATTTCTAAGACTTATAGGTATCTTATTATATATAATAGGGCCCATTCCAAAAATGCTGTTTCTGAACAATTGAGTTTTTGCTTTATGTATTAGTATTTTGTTGTCTCGTCTATTATATATCGATTCTGTAGACATCTTAGGAAATATTTCTGAATTAGCCCGTACAAATACTGCAACCTCAAATATGTATAGTGAAGGAAGCGTCAGAATCTTATGCTGTTTAAAGTAAGGCTTGCAGCTATCAGTTGGTTTGAGTCCAAACATAGATCTTAAGCATTTTTTCTGGGATATAAAAGCATAATTTTTATCAGTTGAGTTACCCCAGAATATTACGCCATATCTCAGCACTGACTCCACAATTCTGTTTGTTACTTTATTGCAACTATTATTACTACTGAACTGGTTGTTATGAAAATTTGTACAGGCATAGCTGAGAGCCCAGACATGGACATAGGCTACATTTTATCAATATCATCACCATTTTTCATCATTAGCTATTTAGCCATGAAAAGGTAACAAACAGAGAGGACAGAGTTACTTTTGCTTTTATGGCATTAATAAGGATTAATTGCAATTGTGTTAATTTTTAGACTGCCATTACTAAGGGTCCTACACTTAAACGGCTATATCTTTTGAATGGTAATAGATACAAGACTCAAAATTGGCAAGATAGTAGGTTTTACTTTGATGTAAATCTATGTATACTAAAAACTGTTCAAGAGCGAGATAAGCTTATGTAAATAATTTTTTAAAGAATGGGAAATTATTGTGAGAGATAAAACCTTGATAAAACACAAAAAAAAAGTATATTGTAAGAAAGTACTTACTAATTTTCTATGTTAGTAAGTCAATGTTTCTTAGACAGTAATTGGTGTCATATGACATGAACTTAGAGTAAAGTGTTATTATACTCGTAATATCCTATTGTAATATCTCAGTGCAGGGGTCGGCAACCTTTTGAGTTGGAAGAGTCAAAAATTTCAATTTACAAAATTTCAAAGCTTTAAAGAGCCACAAAAAAAAACTTGCCAACAATAAAAAGTACTTGCATAAATTCAATTTTGAACACCAAGTTTGTTATAACAAAATGTGCTATTATTTTTGGGTAGTAATATATATTTTTTCGTTTTAACGAGCACTAAGCGCTTGCATGACCTAAATATAAACAAAAATAGGTAATAAGTATGCGCGAGCGAAGCGAGCGCGAAAATTTTAGTAGTGCTTTTATAGTAATTTGCTTTGTTTCCAGTATTAGTGAACTCACAGTACTTCCGTGCCAATATAGTAATAATGCGCGAGCGAAACGAGTGGGAAAATTTGAGTGGTATTTTTATAAAAACATGCTTTATTTCTAGTATTAGTGAACCCACAGTACTTCCATGGCAAAATAGTAATAATACGCGAGCGCGAAAATTTTAGTAGTGTTTTTAAAGTAATATACTAAATTTCTCGTATTAGTGAACCCACAGTACTTCCATGTCAAAATAGTAATAAATAATGCACTAGAGCGAAAATTTTAGTGGTGTTTTTATAGTCATATGCTTTATTTCTCGTATTAATGAACCCACAGTACTTTCACGTCAAAATAAAAGAAAAAAAAAACATTCAAAAAAAATTTGATTCATTCATCGTGTTAGCGAGTCCTAGATTTTCCTGGACCAGATGAATCAAACAAGTAACTGTGTTAAAAGGAAATACCCGACCGGTAAAGAGCGACTTTAACGCTATCAAAAAATATAAATACAACCATTTGAATGAATTGATTGCCAATTTGATATTCCTAAATATTAACATATGATTTTATAGAAAATTACAAACACACCTACAAGATACGCGCAAAAATTTTTGGTTAGTGGTTATTTTTAGTGAATTATTTGCTCGTATTAGAAAGTTCACGGCACTTTAACGATCAATACAAATAAAAACCAATATGAAATAATAATGCGCGAGCGAAGCGAGCGCGAAATTATTTGAAGCATTTTATAAAAAAAAAACCCCGCCCCTGCCTGCGGCCTTGAGTCGCTCGATTTGCTGCCCCTTGGGTGTGCCCCCGTGTGCGGTGCACGCTTTGCCCGCCCGTTTACGGCGGCCCTGTACCTACATACATACCTTTGAGAAGATAATTCGCTTCTAACTCTTCTACTTGAAACAATAATACGTCACAGCCAAAGCACTGGTGAAGACGCCAAACTGTCTTGCGTCGAAAGCGAATAGGTAGGTTTTATTTAACCTACATATAAACATTCGAGAGCTTCCGACAGACTGACGACAGTGTCGATGCGTGTCACGTCACGGAGAAGTGCGTGAGGAGTGCGGTGAAAAGCGAGTACAGGTGGCTAATTGATAGAAATGTTGCCTAATCCTCGTTAATCGCTTCAGAACGATTTTTCAATGTTTTTTTTATAAAACAAATAATATTTGCGTATGGAACTAAAGAGCCGCAGCTTCACATCCAAAGAGCCACATGTGGCTCGCGAGCCGTAGGTTGCCGACCCCTGTATTAGTGTTATAATATCTTTGGAAGAAGAAAATAGGTCTGTAACACTTAATTCCTTATTAAATATAAAATTATTAAATCCTTATTTTTTTTTAATTATGCTTGCTGCCCACCCCATACATATTTCAGCTTGGGGTAAAGGCTTATTTGTTTATAACTTAGTTTTTTATTTTTTTTGCTACCATTGAAAAGGATATCTGGAATTTGGTGAGAATTTATATATTTATGTATAACTTATCATAAGTTAGCAACAGACAGTGCTTATGTTGCAGTTTAATAATTTATTTATTAATAATACAGTGTCATAATAATAGTTTTTGTGCAATTAGTTTAAAAGCCTGTTTGTCCTAAGCTTTATTTACTACTGCCTGTGTAACAAATACCACCAGCCCATGTAGACGGTACCTACTGAAATTTCGTTCTAGCTATGGAACTTCATACAAGTACTCCATCAAAACTAGCTTGGTATTTCTCTCAGTGGATTTTAGTAGTGATTAGATAATACTTAGTTCTCAACTGGTCTTAATTCCTTTATTATATTACCATTTTATTGTTCGGGTGTATTAATATTATCAAGGTCAAATACGGAATTACAAACAATTTAACTAAAGGCATACTCAAAAGGCCTTACCGAAAAACGTTACTTAACTTTAAGCATTGCTTAACATATTTTTTCAACTTCTCGCTGACACGTAATGATATGTGAGGAAAGAAGATAGAGAATTTAAGACGATAGCTAAATTTAAGTAAATAAAGTTTTTCGGTAAGGCCGTTATTCAATTGTTAGAATTTACATTAAAAGATACAGCAGCTACTAATAACACTGCAATGAAAATTTAAAGTCCTACGGCTCCATCTCAATATATACTACTACTATTATGATTATAACCTGTCTACTCTAATCTGAATCGAACGCTCTAAGCGATAAGGCCGCCTTTTACAGTGAACGAAAGTAGACACCTACTCTATTGTTAACATTTATTGTGTTTCTGTAATTCTGTATGGATGTACAATCGAGTTCTATTCTACATATTATAGGTATGTATAATGAGGAGTGTTTATTTCAGAGCTGAAATAATCCAGCTGACGACAGGCTCCAAGGAGCTGGACCGTCTCCTTGGTGGTGGGATCGAGACAGGCTCCATCACGGAGATATTTGGGGAGTTCCGCACGGGCAAAACGCAACTCTGTCACACTCTAGCCGTCACTTGTCAGGTTTGTGTCAACTCTACAGTACAAGGCTCTTTTTTGTTGCTAATTTAGGGTTCTGTACTAAACAAAGAACCCTTGTAGTAACGCCGTGTCCGTCTGTCCATCCGTTCACAGTTTAGCTCAAAGGCTCTCAGTACTAGAAAGCTGTAATTTGGTAAGGTTATTTGTACATATTAATCATGTCGACAAATCGGAATAAATAAAATCTAGATTTTAATAAATTTGAAAAAGATCATCTTCATTTTACTTGTTGGGTATATCTCCCCTACACGTAAAGTAAAGATGAATTACTAAAATTAAATATAAAATCGTCGTTTGTAAAACTAGAAAACCACATTACAAATATTAAGATAGGATTATTATAGGAATATTAAGAGTCCGTAGTCCGACCATCGTCCGTCTCGCTCACGCATAGGTACCCACATTTTTGACGAACTTATAAAAAAATCGTCGATGGTAAAATAAGAAAACAACATCACAAATATTCGACAAAAATTTCAATTTGATCAAAGTACATTTTCATACATTAAAATCATTATTTTAGAAATTATCAACGCTAAACTGATTTTTATGTATGAAATTTTCGTCGAATATTTGTGATGTTGTTTTCTTATTTTACCATCGACGATTTTTTTATAAGTTCTTCAAAAATGTGGGTACCTATGCGTGAGCGAGACGGACGATGGTCGGACTACGGACTCTTAATATTCCTATAATAATCCTATCTTAATATTCCTCTTATTATTTCTTATCTTAATATCTTAATTTCTTCTAGTTCCATAGTACAAGCTTTGCTTAGTTTGGGCTAGATGGCGTTGTGTGAAATGTCCACAAATATTTATTTATTTATTTAATATTATATAAGCTTTTAAATTAGGTATTTAGAATTTTGCGTAGAATTTCTTCTACATAAAGTACCAATTAACCTCGGTAACAGTCTACTAACAGTTCAAATAGTGTGTGGAGTTTTTGAACTGTTCATAAATTTGTGAATAAAATTGTTGGCAGTTGCCGATAGAGCAATCGGGCGGCGAGGGTAAATGCATGTACATCGACACCGAGGGCACGTTCCGGCCGGAGCGGCTGCTGGCGGTGGCGCAGCGCTACGGCATGGAGGGCGCCGCCGTGCTCGACAACGTGGCGTACGCGCGCGCCTACAACACCGACCACCAGACGCAGCTGCTGGTGCACGCGTGCGCCATGATGGCCGAGTCCAGGCGAGTCTGCGCCCCGACCTATCACCCGCGTAATGATGAAAAACGGTCATGATGATGATGATAAAATATAGCCAGTCCTTCTCCAGGTCCTAAAGACTTTCTTTACCAAATTTTATAACGATTGGTTCAGCCGTTTAGCTATGAAAAAGTAACAAACAGACATAGGGACAGACAGAGTTACTTTCGCTTTTATAATATCAGTTAAGATTAAGATATACGTCCATACGCAGAGCACATTACATGTAGACCAGCTGCTCGATGCGATGCAGCGATACTTTTATTGTTTTTATTTTTTATACGTTATAGATCTATGATTGACCACCAACTCGCCTGATGTTAAGCGACGGTGTGGCCGAGGATGGAGCTCGTCGATCTTGAAGATATCTATTCACTCTAGCCTTGAAAATTCCAAGATTGTAGGTCTCAGTAAACAGAGATGGCGGCAAAGAATTCCATTCTTGTGCAGTACGCAACAGGAATGTGGCTCGATATCGGATTTTTGGCATTTTAACGAGTGGTAATTCGCCGACTTTCTGCTAGTCCTACAGTGAAATGGGGAGGGTGGAATTAGGTCGTGAAGCTCTTGCGCACGTTCCCCGAAATGAATCCTGTAGAAAATAGACAGACATGCTACTTTACGGCGGTGCTCGAGACTAAGTAACTTCTTGGCAGCTAGTTTATCGTCACCGATTAGCCTCACAGCTCGCCGGTCCACTGATTCCAAAGCTTCCAGCTGATACTAGGCTGATCCATCAAAAAGATGGCAGCAGTACTCCATACACGATCGGACCTGTGCTTGATACAGATGAAGCAGTGCATTGTGGTGACTTGATTTTTGTATGTTTAATTTTTTTTAATGTTTTTAACGAGTATTAGCCACGGCAGTCGTTAAACGAAAAAAAATCGTGACGACGTAGTGGAAACGCAGCCTAAGGGTGAGCGTGACGTTTAACATCAGGTGAGCGATGTGCTTGCTCGTCTTGATATTTAGTAAAAACAATCTCCCTTGTATAAAAAAGTTTGTAACTATTTGGTGCGGTTCGCAGATATTCCTTGATAATAGTAGACAGTGCGACGGCGCTCTACCGCACGGACTACTCGGGCCGCGGCGAGCTCAACTCGCGCCAGTTGCATCTCGGCCGGTTCATGCGCATGTTACTGCGGCTCGCGGACGAGGTAACACCCTTCTCTGGTAACAGTGGATGCCGCGATGCCGTACGGACTAATCGATGTATCAACATCTCAGCCACAAGACTCCACTGATGGACATAGACCTCCCACCATGGATTTCCAAAATAACCTGTTAGAAGCGGTTTGAATTCAGCGTCTTCCCGCCACTTGTATGAGGTCATCTGTCCATCTCGTGGCCGGTCTTCCTGCGCTGCGCTTACCGGCGCGTGCCACTCGAGAATTTTCTACCCCATTAGCTCTGCATGTGTCCTGCCCACTGACAACTTCTACTTGCTAATCCGTTCAGTTATGTCGGTAACTGTCTTACGTCTACTTATCTTTATATTACATTTAGTAAAAAGTTTGTACCTAAAATTTATAGGCTTCTTTCTGTACATTATGTGGGAACCTATTTATGAGGCTACAGTGTCTGTCCGTCTGTCCTACACTTAAACGGCTGTATCTTTTGATCGATAATAGATACAAGTCTCAAATTTGACTAAATAGTAGGGTTTACTTGAATGTTAATCAACAAAAAACTGGTCAAGTGCGAGCTTGCGTAAATATTTTTGAAAAAATGGTAAAGTAATATTGTGCGAAATAAAACCTTATTGATTCCACGAAAAATAAACAAAAAAATGACAAATGAACATTTCGTTGACAGTTGTAGTTGCTAATGTTAAAATCTCTTTGGATAAAGAAAATAGGTCTGTAACACTTACTTATTTGAACTTGATATTGTATTTGAATGTCTAGCATTTCAGGCTATTCCTACTGTAGAAAATATGGAAAGTTACAAATATTCTTAGATATAAAACACATGTTATTGAGTAATTGTCCCTGGTGTGTGTTCATGTGTCACGGACATAGGGAAGTGGGGAGGGTCCTGCGTGCTAGTGTAACTCGCAGTTAGCTGTGTGTGGTGTCCGTAGACATGTCTGTCTATGACTTATGGTCGAAATAAATGGATTTTGAATTTGTTGCAGTTCGGCGTGGCCGTGGTGATCACGAACCAGGTGGTGGCGCAGGTGGACTCCGTGGGCGTCTTCAACGCGGACACCAAGAAGCCCATCGGGGGGCACATCATGGCGCACGCCTCCACCACCAGGCTCTACCTCCGGAAGGGGAGGGGGGATAACAGGTATATTTACACGTGTTCATATAATTGTCAGGCCTCGTAGCTCAGTGGTAGTACGTCTGCCTTCTAAACTGTAGGTCGTGGGTTCGATCGTCACCCAGGGCAAATATTTCTGCTGAATTTGAAACATACTCTAAAGCGTTTCGTTTGTGTAATAAAGCATATTTATCTGTTGTTGTAGGGTGTGCAAGATCTACGACAGCCCGTGCTTGCCGGAGACCGAGGCCATGTTCGCTATCACCACTGAAGGCATCACGGACGCTAAGGAATAGACACACGCGATTATACTACATTTTACATGACGACATTATACAATATCAATATGAGGTTATCTATCTATATTACGAATTATGAAATGTTGAATATCATTTCCCCGAAAACGTTTTTTTTTTCTCTAGACAATAACAAAATCTCGAAAGCTCATTTGACAGCTCTGATAATCTAATTTTTGTAATAAGAAAGTTTTTGTGTGTAATAAACAGATCTAACAAACCTGACCTGATAATTTATATAATAAACAATTTTTTGTAATTAATAAGGTTTCTGGATGTAATAAAACAGATAGCTAACTAACCTAACCTAATAATTGTTTAAACAAATGAAACTTATGGCTAATAAACTTATGGAATCTTACACTCGAGTCGAGTAAAACATCTGGAATCAGATAGTTCTATGAAACGGTTTCGGGCAAGTAAGATTCGAATATGTTATGTACTTTGGATTATTATAGATAGGTTACCATTAAATGATCTACTGTTGTACTGTCAACGTGGGTAACTTTGACTCTACATCAAACATTGTACGTGGCCTTTTGAGGTTCTCGATAATTTTCTCAAGGGATTAGTAGCCAAAACGACTGTAAATTAATTAATCAAGTAATTTCACTACTAATCTCTTGAGAAAATAATCGAGAAATAATCAAAAGGCCACGTACAATGTTTGATGCAGAGTCAAAGTTACCCATGTTGACAGTATTTTTAATGCTAAAATTGAAATGTCAATGACAGCTGCATTAAATGGCGCTCTAATCTGTAAACTCTACTTTCCGAAAAAGTGATGAGACTAATATGACACAGATTGTAAAATATAATATAGCTGTCTTTTTCATTGTTATAAAAAATATTGATAATGAAATATAATATTGATATTGTTAAATTAAGTTTAAGCTTGGTATTTATTATTTTTTGGATATTATAAATTATAAATAAATAAATTACTAGTGGAAGCTAAATTTTACATGAAATAATAAATGGCAAGTTTGAGACTTGCTTAATAATGAATAATTATCAATATTTTGAAATAGAACATTCACATTTCGTTTAATTATATCTCTCGACAGTCGATTCACATTTTGTCCTTCTCTATTATATTACAATGAAAAGGACAATTATAATTTAGGTTGAAGAAATTGTAAATTTTACCTAAATACCTGATTTTCTGTATTATAAGTCCATTTTCTGTTTTAACGTTTACCAGTGGTTCTTTTTAAGGCTCTACGGGTCGTAGATCGTCCGTCTCGCTCGCGCTTATCCACATTCTTGAAGTTCATGACTGAATGGAGTTACAAAAATTGCTTATGTAATATGTGTACTATTGTGTACTTGATTGGTCCCATAGAAATTTCATCAAAATCAGTTCAGAATCTTAAGTTTATAAAACAAGATTGCTCATTTTGAAGTCGGTTTTACAAACTATAATTATTTTGAATAAATTTTTTATGTACTTTAGAATGGAATTTTGTTGAACCATTGCTACTGTTGCTTTCCATGTCGACGACTTTATTCGTAATTAGACATTATTATTATTTTTTATTTAGTCGTTATTGTTATCTTAAAAAAATGTATTTATGCGAGCAAGACGGAAGATTTACGAACTATATAACCTTAATACCGGCGTATTTTTAATATAATTGTAAATATACCTAAGTCGTGTTACTTTAAAACATTTTTTTAAAATAAAAATGCATTTAATAATTGTAGATAACTTTTTTATTTACTCCCAACAATATGAATTCGGATACAATTTAAAAAAGTTTATTACATATCAACGGCGAACATTGGTAACACGAATAAATGAGATCTATTGATAAAAGTATTGCTTCGTTTCCTGATTACGAGCAGTTCGAATCTCTCTCACAAATTGGTCAAAATTACGCGTACGAAGTCGCGAGAAAGATAGCAGCTGCTTCCATTTGCAAGGCATTACGGTGTTTGGAAAACTATACTAAGTATAAATTAAATAAAACTAGGTATCTCAGTCTAGAGATAATGGTTTTTAGAAAAAAATCCTTTCCCTCTAGTCTGAGGTAGATAAGTAGCAGCTTATTCGATCCAAGGCGGTTTCAACTCTAGTAGGTACAGCAAAAAGTAGTTTTTTTTCTTGTTAAGTCTTTCGTGTTAATATCCAAGAACGGCCTACCATGTGCGTTTTACAGGAGCGTAGAAAAACAAAGTCAAGTCAATAAGAACTCTAGAATAACACGAATGCGCGAGCGTATCAAGCGCGAAATTTCTATCTTCTATTTTGCATTATAGCTACATCTTCAGAATCTCTAAAATATGATTTCATGAGATGAGAAGAAGCGTGATCTTATAAAATCTGTAGAAACGAATAAAAACAAATCCCGAGTCGTTAAAATAAAATAATTTGAATTGCACGGGGAAGCAAGCGAAATTTTATTTTAGGGAAACTAAAATTTCGCTCCTGTCGCAGTTATGATAAGATTTTCGACTGGGACGGCATCAGGAAAAAGGCAACCATTACCCCGCCGCGCCCCTCACACTACGCCACAGGATTACAGAGATTTAAAACCAGCTTGGACCGATCATTTACTACTTTTGGTGATACATTCTAAACTGTAAACAAATATTGTGATCGGTTCAATCAGCCATCTTTGTTTACACTTTCGAACAAGTTTAAATAATGATTTTCATGCATTTGTCGTGAAATATAGCTTATAATAAACTTAACATTTACGAGTAAACATAATTCTGTATGTAGGTAATATAACGCTTCTTTTGTAATAATGGTGAGCGAATGAATAAAAAATGATAGCTATAAATAAATTATTATAAAAATTCAATTACACAGGGCTATTAGAAACTTACACTATAATTAAGCACGAAATTATCGATAATAATCATGCTATCGATACGCTTGACGGGCACAACACTACGCAAAACATGATTCATGGCCCCGCCGCGACATGTTTAACATACTATACTAAATTGTATACAACATGTTCGGATACTAATTTCAGAGGTATTGTAATCAAGTCTGAAGGCACCACTAATTAGAATTCTTAAAATAACCAAATCACAAAAACAATCGAAATTCTCATACTATAATTTTTATTTATATTATTCAATTTACAAATTCATTTAAAATTTTCGTTTCTTTTTTAAATTTTGAGATTTTAATTAGTGCAGTGCCATCAGAATCGGGCCCATTTACGAGGTAAATTTTACTCAGTTGTTGATTTCGTGACTTTAGAGGTGTGTTCATATTGAAAAACTGAGTAGAAAAAAATACATAATTTTGAGTATAAAGAAAGCCCATAAAATCTCAGACATTAAGAATCCGAACACTCTGTATAAATAACGTCAAACACAATCGTAAAAAAGGAACTTCTATGCCATATTATCGTTATTAAATTCTAATTGTATTGTATGATATCATAAGACATTCCCATCACTAAATTGGTATTGACTATTCATAAATAAATAATTATTTTAACTCTAAAAACGAACCGACTTCAACAGCTTTGTTTGGCAACATTTTAGTGAATATAGGATTAACAGCAGATACTCGCAACCGCAATCAAAAATCAGTTGTTCCCATAGGCGTATATAAGGGCGGGCCGGAAGGGCTAGACCCACTCCAAGATTTTGGGCTATCTATCTAAGTATATAGTAGGCTTGGCCCCTAAGGGCCAGGCCTACACTAGAAAGTATCTCTAGATACGCCAATGGCTGCTCCATACAAAAATGACGACGAAATGCACGAAACAACTGGCTTTTCATCACAATATCAGGTTTCCTATCTAACTAAAAGTTGGTATCAATGATGATAAATATCATTGACCTCATAAGGGGCTATGCGAATAGAGTTCACTGTCTATAAAAAATGGTACAGATAAATTTTCATTAAATTCTGGCAAAAAAAAAAACAGATTTTATCTTTCTATATGAAACTTTGTTGGACGACTATAATATAATTATGATTAAAAAAAAATGGAAAACCCGTCTTTAAAATACGCAATTCGTTTACTTGAACGACAATTTTTCAGTTATTTTGTTATAAAAACCAAAGTACTGGGCCGAGTTTGATTGAGAATTATCAAAAACAATTCATACGAGTAAATGGCGGAGTAATCGCTGAACAAACGCACAAAAAACATACAGTCGAATTGAGAACCTCCTTCTTTTTGGAAGTCGGTTAAAATATAAAATGAAATTTGATAAGATACACGTATATTATTACCGTCGAGATTTCTTCTATATAAATTGGGCTCAATTTATAACCCCCGACCATAAAAGAGGTTGTTATAAGCTTGGTGTGTGTATCTGTGTCTGTCTGCGGCATCGCAGCTTACAAACGAATGGGCTGATTTTAATCTAGTTTGATAAAGGATTGAATCGGGTGTTTTTAGCTATGTTTCATCAAAATAGGTTCAACGGTTTTGTTTTTTAGTTTTCTAAAATTACTTGTTAACTTGAAAAATTTAGTAATGAGCAGAAGTGATAGCGATTTCTATTTATATAGCCCCTTAAACACCTACTTCGCTTCAGTCGGTTGACAAAAATTAAGCGATAATTATTATAATCTACCCGCAAAACTAATTAAGTAGATGATTTTTATTAAATACAGCTAAATGTTTAACCCAAACGTATATTATGTAAATTAAAGCTAAATAAATTAATGATATAAATTAAATAATAAATAATTGTCTGTGTATGCACTACTGGGATGTGTAAAGCATTTTTTATTCCAAATTTCGAATTATTTTAACCAAAAAAATTAAATATTTTTCGATAAAAGTTTTTTTTTTAATTATTAACCATAATTCATTCAGTTTTTTAATGGGGAACGCTGTCACGCCAAAAGATCAAGCCTTCTTGACTAAAGCGTTCAATTTTCAATATCTCTATTTCAAAGTTCATTATTTATTAAAAAAATGTGTTATAGTTTGCAGGAACCAAGTGGTGAGGAAGGGCGTTTTTATACAGAAAATTTGAAAATAACTGTTAAGAAAGCGAATATATTGATGATTTCAATATATTCTCTAAATAATAAGTAATCTGGTTAGTATGATATCCATCATAAAATAATAAAATCAATAGATAATTAATAAAATCTCAGCCTCAACATAGATCCGCGATACCTGTTGACTCCGTGACCGACTTCTGCGTGCATAGGGAATGGAGCGCATAAAAATAGTAGACGGTAGTTATTAATATTTTCATAACAAAAAAGACTACTGTCACCTAGTCTCACCTGTGACCACGGACGCTGCAAAGTGTTTGAAACGTCAGGTCATAAAATTATGTAAAATATACGCGATAAGTCCTTTAAAAGTTGTTTAATTTCAACGAATAACACTTGCGAAAACGTAAGAAATCATTAGCAAAGTCTATTGTATGAAAACATAAAATAAATACTTAAAAAATACTTTACGACACCCCACTGGAATATAAAATTGACTGAAAAAACCATTGCATTAATAGTTAATTATTTTTAAATCACACAAAGTATAACAAAACAACATAAATTTAGTGTACTTTAAATTTTTATTATTTTCTCCAAGCAATGGGAAAATACGTATTTATATGATATAATAAATAACTATTGCATTGCCTAGCTTCATGATTTGTTAGTCTCGATTAATTAGTTAAATGCTTTACACAAAAGATAACCCTAAAATGTGTACAAGGGGGGTTACGCTCATCTCTTATATGCTAAGTTGGCTCGCGCTCGTATTTATCTTGATTATTCTGCAAAGTCTGTGAAACAAAGTTCAAATGAGCCAACTTTGAATTGTGATATTTTTAACTGTCACTTCTACTATTGATTTACTATTTTAATTGCAGAACATGCAATATAAAAACGGGTGCGAGCCAACCTCGCATAGGTATAAGAGATGAGCGTAACCCCCCCTGAATTATTGAAAAGTGAATTCCTTGTCTAAAAATTTTCACTCTCGCTCTCACTTTGAAAAGAACATTATTTTATCTGTGATATACAAAATAAACTCTTTGTAACGTCTTCCGATATAACGTAAAACTCCCTGCAACATAGAAATTAATTCCGATTTGAGTGGTTTGCCTATTAAAACCCATACGAGTTTAATTTGTTAACTTAACAAAATTGTTAGACAAAGAATATTGGCGAATTTAATTGACACATGACATTTCTGGCTGTCATTTTCTACAATTTTACCTAGCCCGTTGGCGAGGGCGCTAGTGTCGAGTTTTTGTCGCCTGAAAATGTCAATTTTATTTTTGCTCACTAGCATAATAAGTTTGTAGCATTACAGCCAATGCCAGCCAGCTAATGCCAAATATAGGCCTCTTACACCATCCTACGATGGACCACCAACTCGCCTGATGTTAAGCGACGGTGTGGCCGAGGATGGACCTCGTCGATCTAGAAGACATCTATTCAGTCTAGCCTTGAAAATTCAAAGATTCCCAGACAGGGACTCGACAGATAGGGCCCGAGAAATTGGGTAGTGTAATACGCCTTTATTTCGCCATATTAGAATGAATAAGCTGACCTCAATTTTTTTTTGCTAAGATGGACAAGCTTTTCACTATAAGAAATACAGCTTATTGGAATAGTCTATTGTAAACGCCGCCATGCAAGTGTCTCGGAAACACATTTGACGTAAATTTCAAATGTCTCAGATATCATGAAACATTTTCATTTTTCCATTTTAAATTTCCTTAAACACTCGCGACTATTTCAGAGAAGTGTTGTCCCACGATCTCCCATTCAAATAGGAGAAAACTGTTCTTTTAACCAATTTCGATGATAATTTTTTATCTGATTTATTTATTTATTTAGTACACAAAACAGAATATAGTTGATATTAAATATAAGTAAAAGAATGGGATAAGTTTTGATCTAAACCATATTCCAACACAATGTGCACACAACATGTTCAGCATTACGAGCAGTACTTAAGTATAACAAAATACATAATATGAAATTTGGTAGGTGGTTAGTAAATCATGATGATAAATAATATTAAAAGTTATTGGTTAAAAGTGTTTTAACAATTTATCAATTATTAGAAAAAAAATCAAAGGTTTAGTGATTGGAATTTTTTTTTTTCTGGGATCAAATTTGAATTTTAGTAAACTACCGCCGAAAATATCAATCGAATCCCGATAATTTTTAGGAATCTCATTATACTGGCGACTGATTAAAATCATAAATGTCTATGCCTCTACGGTTTGCTTTTTTAAAATTTCGTCATAGATCTGAAGTTTAAAAAAAAAGTTTCATTTTGAATAAAGAAAACCGTAGGGGCATAGCCATTAATGGTTCCAATCATATAAAAAAAAATATTATCGAAAACGGATAAAATTTAGATTTTCTCCTTTTGTATGAAAAAAAAAACGCGTAATTTACTATCAAAAGATCCCGCGACCCCACTTCTCGCGTTATAATGGAGAAAATAAAATACAATCACCACCGGCCGGACTACAGGTAGAGGTCAGTGGTTTGCACTAAATAATAATTTGTTTTTGTATGTAGATAAGAAAGAATGATATCGTATGCCAACTTAGGTTTAATGCGGCTATTTAACTATATTCTATATTAATGCTAAAGGCACACCACGACGTGAAAGCGTTACCAAATGTATGATCTTCCACACAGATATCTATAAAAAAACTATATTAATTAATTGATTCATAGAATATGTATGGATGCACAGCTCGATGACGTCATCAATACTCGTAAGCTTCGCGTGTGCTGCAGGGGAAAGGAAGAAACAGTTGCATGCAATAGAAAATATGCATGATTTGTTTTTATTTGATTATAAAAAAGCTAACCACAAATAGATCCATTCACTAAAGCAAAATTAAAATACCTTAAAATATGCGAAATTTGCAAGCATTTTAATTTTAGACAGCGAGCACATGATAGCGACTGATGACGTCATGGTTCGTGTTCGCTATACAAATTCAAGCGAGCACACGATAGCGACTGATGACGTCATGTTTCATGTTCGCCGTACAAATTCAATACAAACTGTAGTTTCGCGAGAGAGGGACAGAGCATCCCTCCCCTAAAACTCTAAATGTTTATATCTCGGAAGTTTTTTGAGCGTTTTTTTTATTATATGTATTACATTTTGTATGTTATCAATCAAAACTATTATTCCTATGAAATAAAATTCTTGCATATTTCCTATTAACATGCGTCGCCCCTGCGTGTACATTTTACGCAGCAATGGAAACTCAACTTAACATACTTAAGGTGGTCCGATTTTCATACAACATTAGTTTTACCAATTACGGTCGAAAATAGTATAGTTTTACAATTAAATAATTATGGTTATCTTTGATTTCGGTCTTTATTGGCGGTAAATCATATTTGTTGAAGACAACTGGACATCACTAAGAATTCTATTCAATTATATTTTTTTTATTGAAAAATATGGATTTATTTTATATTTTTGCTATAAGACTCAACTTTTTTCTTCGAAAAATGTGATTTACCGCCAATAATAACCGATATTAAAGCTAATCACAATTACTTCAGTATAAAACTACACTCTTTTCGAACATATTTGGTAAAAATACTTTTATATGGAAATGTTATCACCTTAAGCAGTTTTGTTAATACATAATATCACCTTTAACTGGCAGAACAAATATATTTCACTGAGTCTTTTTATTGATTTTTGTATGGAAATCATTTCACTTAAGGTATGATTACACTATTTAAACATACTTAGACATATTTTTATTTCTATTTGTAACTGCGATTCCCGTGAGTCTGCCTTTTAAGAATGGGTCCCACGCGCGCATTTATCTCTCTCGCAGATCACAACATTTTTAAATACATAAAATCATTCACCGGTAATCAAATACACGCTGAACCGTGTATTTGTTGTCAGTAAATCGCGCATTTTTCCATATAACGAGATAATTTATTTCTATCTCTAAAAATTATGCGATTTTGTTACAGTTTGCAAATGTATTTGTTTAAAGATTGCGATTTTTGCTTTCTGTAGTGAAAACTGCTTTAGGCGCGCTTAAAACTTTATTTTGTGGATATTGAATGAGACTGAGCCGTCACGCTCGGCTATGTAACGCTCGTTATGGTAATGCCAGCTCGAGTCGACTATGAGAGCAAGAGAGAGATATAGTGAACGCGTCACTGCTATTTCATATTATTAACGTCGCCTTGTCGAAGTTTACACTTATGCACATAAAATACTTCCCTCTATTTTGATTATTGAAAAAGAAAAAAATACTAATAATTCTAACCATTACGAAATAAGTTATTGTTTAAAGAAATTACTCTTTAAGTATATACAAATTCGCGGCAAACAATTCTAAAATTTAAATTCATGAAAAAAAATATGTTCAGGAGTTGTGAAGCGACAGGGATCCTGACGTCACATCCCGGTTCGTATGCACGCAAGTGTAATCAAACCTTTACGGTAGTGTGTGTGGTGTGGGTACTTATAGTTTATTGTCTGAAGGCACTCCGCTGGCAGCCGCGACCGCAGGTGCGAGCGGGACGGGGATAGAGGGGGAGACAGCGCCCTCTCGCTCTAGCCGCTCGTGTTCGGTACGTACTAATGTTTGGAGTTCATCCTGAAATAGTATATTTTTTTTTTTATATTTTTTAAATGTACTTTTAAAACTATACAGTAATATTTATGTTTAATAGAGGTTTTACAGTTAATAAGTAATATTAAAAGAAAAACAAAATATCTGACTCCAGAAAAGCAACACTTGATACGCTGTTGAGTGTACGTTTTTATTTGAGAAAGTACCAAACACTTTTACCAAAAACTTAGTAACCCCGGGGTTATGAAAACAATATTTTCTTAATATTTGCAAGCATTGTATTATTACAAAAATATAGCCCAATAATGGTAATAATAGCAAATTAAAGTTTAAAAAACTGAAAAAACCGACTTCAAAATACGTAATTTGTTTACTTAGGTGATATTTTACCAGTAATTTTGTTATAAAAACTAAAGTACTGAACTGATTTTAATAAATTTTATCTGAGACCACCTCTGAAGTATGACCTACCAAACAAGAATCATCAAAATCAATACACAATTGACAGAGTAATCGTTGAGCAAACATACAAAGAAAAACATACAGTCGAATTGATAACCTCCTTCTTTTTGGAAGTCGGTTAAAAATAATACATTTTGAATAACCATACAAGCGTGACATCCTATCTGCTGCGTTATTAAAGACAACAAAACAACACATAAATAAGTGATTCCGGAGCGAGTGGTGGGCCGAGCGGGCGACTGACACTAGTTAGAGAGACTCACCCCCCAGCCGAGTTGGGTCGCGAGCAGCTGGCAGCCCGAGTCGCAGTCCCCGAGCTGCGCCACGTCCCGCGCGCCGCCGTCCAGCTGCAGCCCCCCGCCCATGCCCAGCATGCGCATGATGGGTGACCGCACGCCCGCCTTCTCGCGGTTTATTAGCAGCCGCGGACACCACTCCGGCACCCTGACACACACACACACACACGAGGGTTACACTAGCAAATCACACTGTACTACATATATACATACAATCACGCCTATTTTACCCCTTACGGGGTACGCAGAGCATCCAAGACCATGAGGCCATTTGATGCCACATTTGACCGTGATTAGAGGGTTAATTGGGAAGGAAAGAGTAGGGTTAGGAGGTATAGGTATAGTAAAAACGACGAAAAAATATGATTTGTGTCGAAAGGGTATAAAATGGACCTTTTCAACAAAATAATAATTTTTTTCACCCTAGTTTTATAGGATGATTTAAGAGTTTGTAGTTCAACCATCGTCCGTCTCGCTCGCGCATATAAACATTTTTAAAGATATAATAAATAAATGAATGAGTTTAAAAAAAAAAAGTTCACAGAACAAACAAAATAAACAGCACAAATTTCATTAATCAAGTTAATTTTCATACATAAAAATGATTTTTACAATTTTTTTATGTACAAATGTTTTTAATATGTGAAAATTAACTTGGATCAAAATGAATTTTTTATTGAAAATTTGAGAGGTTGCTTTCTTAAGTTCTGTGGGACTATTTTTTATAGTTCATTCAACATTTTATAAGTACAAAATTGTTTATATGTGCGAGCGAGACGGACGATGGTCGAACTACAGACGCTTAAGTAGTGTAGTAGTAGTTACATGTACGCTTACATAATGTACAAATACACTTACATTCAACACAACAACATACAAATATTTATATTTTGTACATTATTTTCTCTGTCCAATAAAGGATAGGTCAATGGTACTTTATTCAGATGAAATTTGACACAGGGTTTAACTATAATCCAAGATACTGGGCAAGTGCGAGTTGGTAGACTTCATATAACTCTAGCTCTCTCAAAGAGAAGCGTGCAGTGGAATTTGAACCCAGGACCTGTTAATCGCAAATGAAAAGGCCTCCAAGGCAATGTAGTTATACATTGCTCTGCTGGATACTTCGGGTAGTAACTTACATATCTATAAGTGAGGCGAAGGGCTGCACTTCAAGTGAGGATCCCATGATGATAAGCATGTCACACTGCTGGAAGTCTTCCGATAGGCACTGCTGGAACCGTTCTGGAAGACTTTCGCCGAAGAACACAATATCAGGTTTCACCACACCTGGGCATTCAGTGCATATTGGGATCTGGTCGGCAAATATCCTTTCTGAAACATACAGCAAATAGATAAACTCTTTATTTACACAAATGTAAATTAACAAAAAGGTACAAAGAGAAAATATACATATTTATTTTATATTTACTGTTGTTGAGCAATATCCCATACAAATAGGGGAAAGCTGGTTTACTACATCTAAACATAAACTTAGATGATTCTTTTTTTAACTGATTAAAATCATAAATGTCTATGCCTCTATAGTTTGATTTTTTTAAATTTCCTTATTATTCCGAAGTTAAAAATAAAAAACTTAAAAACAAGCAATCCATAGACATTAATGGTTTCAACCATATAAAAAATGAATAATCGAAATCTGATAATATTTAAGGGTAGAAAACAGTTTGAATGGAACGTAGACAAATAGTCTTTCCACCATTTTATCCATCTTTCAGAGGACATAAAGTATGTACTGACAATGACATAACAACATGGATAAAAACAGTTTATCTACCTTCCATGCTAGGCCAACTGTTGTATGTAAAACGCGTAATTTACTGGCAAAAGATCGCGCAACAACGATTCTCTTAAGGTATTCTGTGGCAATATCAAAACCATCTGTGGTGGTATGGTACCTTTAACAAATTCAAGATTGTATTCCTTGTGGCAATCCAGACAGTGCGAGGTATAGAATGTGCCGTGCGCTTCCACTATTTTATCATCGAGGATGTTCGCACACCTCTCTAGAGTGTCTATGTTCTGTGTGTAATGACGTAGCAGTAATCCTGGAAAAAACAACTATGTATAGTAATAAATGTCTTGGTTAATACTACAAAGTGATTTCTCAGGTCATAACTGAACTAATTGGATTTCCTAAAATACCTGAATTCAAAAATATAATGAAAATTGTCTAAGAATTTAATTCTTTATATGAATTTAGTTATTTTAATTAAATTAGTGGTGCCTTGAGAATTCTACATCAAATATTTTTGTTGATATTACAAATAGATATGTACTCATTTATGTGTTGCTACCTACATGATTTTACTATCTGTTAATAATGTTCTGTATGTACCCACATTGGATGAATAAAAGTTAGTTTTTGCTTTTGACTTAACTTGATGGTGTTTAATAATTGGCGATATGTACTATCAGTGCCACCTATCCTACTCCGTACATGGTTGCCTGGAAAGATTAGCCATAGTAATATTGTCTTTTTAATGTGTTTGTACAATGTGGTCTTTTAATAAAGAGTTATCTATCTATCTATGTAACCAGCTTTTTAATGACAATGTTATCATATCTTATGTCTTGATAATTTATTTTAGTTATTTACTTTTTATTCACAAAAAACGTACACTCAACAGCATATCAAATGTAACCAAATCGTAAGTTAGACTGCACAAAACTGCTTTTCTGCAGTTGAGTATTTTGTTTTTCTTTTAATATAGATACTTGTTACAATATTAGTTAGAATAACCATTATTGGTTACTTTGGTATCCAGTCTGCAAGATCTTGTATATTATAAAACATATATGCTCTATTGTATATCATATTACATATTATGTATAAAGGTAAAAGTTTTAAGGGTTAACTCAGCTGAATGGCATGGATATAGTCAACATATCTAAATGTTTGAGCAAAATTTCAACAGACACTCATAGAGAAAGCAAAGTAATTTTGAGCTGCGTTACCTTTTTCATGCAATAATCTTATGAAATAATGTGATGTAGTAGGCTTAAAGTTTCCAGGGTACAGTTCTTTAGCCAACATGAAGAATGGTTTAGGGTTTTGTCTGAAGAAGTTGATTTCAAATATTGCTTGTGGCTCGGGTAGATTGTATTTCTGCAAGTTATGGTATAGGCCAGTCTCCGGACTGCGGAAGTCTGGTATGCCGGCAGCTGAAATATACAAAAATCAATATTAATTTCCAAACATTTTGCACAACAAGAAAAGAGGGTACATTTTTTTCTACTAGACATACTGGTTCTTGACCATATCAATATTTTTTGATGATTGGTTGCTACACTTAGTAAATTCAAGCTCACATTCTCAGCATAATTATCTGGGTACTTGGTAGTATGGTTGTTCGGTATGTGAAAGTTTAAATATGGGTATATACCCATTAATACCTACGTAATAATGTGAAAATACAATTAATGGACTGTGGCTGTAACTATGTTGTTGTTATCATCAAATTAAATCATAACAAGACTGAATATTGCAGCATTATTGGTCTAATCACAAAACAGGATATCAACAAACAAGTATTTCCCTCAAATACTAAAGAATGACCTTGAGAAAAATTCCATACAAAAACAATACAGATAGCTGCTGCCATATTAATAATGAAATGGAAAATTTCATGATTAATATGACAAACAATATCATACATTATATTTAGGAAAAAACGGCAAAATAGTCTTCCAGTCTTATGGCCTAAATTGTTATAATAAATACAAACCTAGTAATTTTATAAGAATATGATTATAGAAATAAAATAGATAATTATAGTATCAAATCTTGTCTAACCAGGAGAAAGATGTAGGTTCAGGTTTATTTAGTAAACAATACTTTTGGCATTCATAAAGAAATGAGATTATTTAACTTTACACACTTACATGTCGATATACCGGCTCCCGCTAACGTTATCACTTTTTTACATCTATCACTTTTCATCCATTTCACTATACCGTCCAAGTTTACTTCGTCTAAAACTTTTTCCACTGGTGAAGGAGGCTTTGGCGGTTCGTAAAAGCCCAGCTTAGAGGCTAGATACCTTCGCACGGAGTCCACATCCCAGTCTCTTATTCTGGAGCTGAGAGTTTCAGTGTCTGAATCAATTGGCGGGATCACTTCCGAAGGCCTATCGATAGCCTCCTCACCTGAAACAATATTATAATTTTATCTGTTCTATACTCAGAGATAAATGCTAAAGCGATTAGTACTCACCGTCACTCTTTCCTGGTGGAGAATTTGCGGACATTTTCCTTTTATTTATTAAATTGCGACTCGAAATCTTTGTCCAGACTTGACACGGCGTTTTTGACAGATAAAAGACGCGCATTCTCGGAAATAGCTTCACACAATAAACACATTGTGATACACATGAGTACAAAGTTCAAGTTTGCTCTATTTTGTTATGTAATTTCTAAGTAATTAAAAAAGAAAACCAAATATCAAATTCAATAGTTAAACACCATAATAGAAACAATAGTAAGTTATTCATCAAAAATAAAATGAATACATACACTTTAAGAATTTATTCGTAACAGTCTTCGCAAACAAAACAATAAGCAGTTTTTTTTATTGTTTATTTTATTTGGCTTCGCACAACATCCGTTATTCACTAATAAACAAGGGCGGGAGAACAAATTAATAAAACAGTTAAAATCGTAGTAACACAAAAAAAAATACAACGAAGTGAACCTACATAGGGTAGGTTCACTTCGTTGTTAATTTTTTGTGGTCCTTTATTAACTACCACAAAACCTAAAACAAACTCTACATACTTAATTAACTCAACTATTACACAAAAAGCAAAGCAAGATGTTAATGATTTATAATATAATTGTGTCGCAAAATAATAATGAAACGAACTAATACAAAATATACTACTTCTACAATATTAAAAATAGACAGACCAAGGATTACTCCTCCATACCCGCCTATATTGCCTGTAATTAAGTAATTTTTAGTAAATATTTTAAGGCCCAATTTAAAAAATTGTGAATTGAATTATAGGATACAATAATCTACTCACTTAATACTTCAAACCAGTAAGCGACTATATCAAGACGATCGAAGGCTCCAACGGAAACAGCGTGGTATACACTCAAGATGCATTTATTAGTCATATTTATTCCTTCTCTGAAAAGTTTAAAAGTTATAAAGAAATTCAATAGGTACCTATAATATTAATATGAATACAGAAATTCTGTTTCTATATCATAATTCGTTGCACTATTTACATAGGATAAAATAAGAATTTAAATTGTGTAATGCGTACGAGAAGTTACAAAACATAAAACAAATCTTACGTAAACTCATCATTGAAATACATCTTGTTTGTCATATTTTCCGTAGGTGTTTTATAAGACTTAGTCAAATGCTTTGTGAGCTCACAGTCAGGTAGGCAGTCCGGGCAATAGAGAGAATCTTCCATCTCAATCTCTAAGCCTTCGGTCTTCTCGGGGTTAATTGGATACAGGTATAGGAGTTTCTCTGATGACAAAACGAGTAATTACTTCGGACAAGTTTAGCAAAGAAATGGGTTACTTATGAATATTTTGCTACAAATTAACAAATATCTATATTGAAAGAAAAACAGAATACCCGACTATAACAATTTTCGATATGCGTTACGCTTGATATGCTGTTGAGTGTACGTTTTTTGTGAGAAAGTATGCACAAAGCTGTATAATTGTATAATTTACATATTTGAATTTACGTGATACCCCACACTTCACATATCATTACACATCTTCAGGACTTCTTGATTCTTCGAGCTTTTACGCGAGAAGAAGTCTTGCAGCCGTACCTACTCTTCACTTTTACGCGAGAAAAAGTCCTGCAGCCGTGCCTACTCTCCACTTTTACGCGAAAAGAAGTCCTGCAAAACCGTACCTACTCTCCACTTTTACGCGAGAAGAAGTCCTGCAGCCGTACCTACTCTCCACTTTTACGCGAGAAGAAGTCCTGCAGCCGTACCTACTCTCCACTTTTACACGAGAAGAAGTCCTGCAGCCATACCTACTCTCCACTTTTATAGCGATGCAAAGTTCGCTCAGCACTCGTTCTTATCTTGCTTGTTCTGCTATTAAGAGAGTCACACAAAAGGTGAAGTGATTATTAAAAATATCACAATTTAAACTTGGCTCATTTGAACTCTTGTTTCACACTCTTAATTACAAAAAAAACAAGATAAAAACGGGCGCTGAGCAAACTTTGCATCGCTGTAAGAGTTGAGAGTAGCCCTGCTAAATCCTTGTAAAAGGCAAAACACGTGTCGACAATTGATAGTGCTTGAAGCTTGTGAACAGCTTGAAGACATCGAAGCCGTCAAGAGGACCAGCTAGCAGACATCGAAGCTGACAATAGTACCAGTAAGAAGACTTCGATGCGGAAACACATTATCTGTCTTCATTGATTAGTCTTGTATAAAACGTAAACGCTGAATAAGCACATTTTAGTTCTTTAGTGTTTTGTTCTGTTTTGTCTCGTGACAGTTCCCGTCTGATAGAAAGTGACAAGTGACAAATTCACCGAATAAGAATTAACATAACTTATAAGACTTGTAAGACGGTAAAAATAAGTTATATCCAATGACTATCTATCACGTGGACGTAAAGAGTAAAACAAAATTCACGAATATAGTTAAGTGACCAGGTCTCCAGGATTGACCGATACTCATATAACAAGAATGACGAACTTAAAGATTTTGATTTAAAGATTCTCTGCCTTACCAAAAAACGTTACTTAACTTTAAGCAATGCTTAACATATTGTGTTAATTTCTGGTTGACACGTAATGACACTTGCGGAAAGAATACAGAGAACTTTAAGACGTTGGTTAAAGTTAAATAACGTTTTTCGGTAAGGCCTTCTATGTCGCTAAAGCCTAATTTAAATTGAGAAGTCTAGAGACGGTCTATTTTGCCGCTTCGAATTGTTTTGATATTAATCGAAATTATTTTAATCGTGTAAGGGGTCTAATTCGATTTAATTGAGCTCGGACGTTTTTGAGGACTGACGTTACATCCCGTTGATACTTTATCAAAGGTTAGATCTAAAACTTTTGAATATTATTTTCCGCAGAGGAACGCCTGATTCAATAATCTTTTTAAATAGTCTGAGTAAAATGTTTGTAAAACATACAGACAGACGGACGGACATTGCGAATTTATAAGCGTTCCTCATAGTTATAACGGTACCCTAAAACAAGATCTTTGAAAATCAGCACGGCTGTACTTAATACACAGGTACTGCTTCTGATGATCTTTTTACATGGACTGTTCAAAATTATCAATTACCTTTATACTTGTTGAGGCACTTCAGTTCATTCATGCTGCAGATTTTGCCCCCGGTCTTCCCGGCGGGTAGAAAGTAAGGAGTGCACTTGCACAGAGTCTGAATGGCTTTGATGCGACATCTGACTATGCAAGCGCTGTACGAATACATCTTGTTGAAGTCAGCAGCAAGTTCGTCTTTGAATAGGCACTTGCGCTGGGAAAGTTAGGAAAAAAAATATTGGTGTCCTATTCGTGAAAGGAGTGCTTTCACAACTTATTGGATTCGGAATTGGGTCGAAAATTATATCTCCATCTCTGTCATTTCTATACAGAATGACGGAGATGAAGTTAAAGTTTTCGACCCGATAGTGAATGAGTGCTGGAGTATATTGGACCGTTTTACGGATTCTTACAACATGTTGCGGGTACTTTCTAACTTCAGGCGAGGCTTGCTGCTTGATGGACTTGAGTTCAAGGAACTCGGCCTGCTCGGGCTCCGCCACACGATGCACCAGCCGTCCAGCGGACAGGTCTGCGAACTGGGTCGGCTCATGCAGCAACACCTGAACAATATGGTGCAAGGGTCGCAGAACATGTACCTCACTGACAATGGCTGGGTAAACTATCTATAATTCGAAATGCATTTGTTTGAATCTTCTTCTTCTTTTTTGTATTGACCTACGCGATTTGCCAGTATTGAGATATTTTCAAGATTCTTGAATAATACAAGCTAAATAGTGTTCTAGTCATAGGTCTAAGTCAAGTAAACAGTCATTTTCAACTTTGAGTCTTGTCTCAGTAAAGCGATGGTGAAAACTTCAAAATTTAACTTGCCCACACTCACGCACTCGATCGAACACTTAATGGATAAAATTATGTCTGTGGGATAAACACTACCATTTTTATAGCATTAATATTAGAAATAACACAAGTTTAGGAAAATATAATAGAGCAACAACATCTTTCTATGACGTTCCCGCCAAAACTCCAAGGAGTTTATGAAACGGAAAACAAATTTGAATTTGAACTGTCAGGCCCTGATTGCCTAGTCATCATCGTCATTATCATCTCAGTCATAAGAAGTCCACTGCGTCATTGAAACATGTTGTTGCTTTGTTTTATTTTCCTAAACTTGTGTTATTTTGAATATGAATATGATAAAAATTGTGGTGTTTTATTCATTAAGTGTTCGATCAAGTACATGAGTGTGGGCAAGTTTAATGAAGCAGTGAAACGTGTAATTTTACGTTGTCGACAAAACTTCATAGAAGCTTCTAGTAAAATCGCCACCACTTTACTGAAGCAGGACTCGACTTATAAATTGACTTTAAACGTGACTTAGATTGTGACTAGAACATTTGCAACTTGTTTTATTCAAGAAACTTGAAAAAATCCTAATACTTGACACCGGCAAATGCTTTAATGCGGGTCCAATACAAAAAAGAAGAAGAAGTCCACTGCTGAGGGGGGAGGGGGGGACACCACCATTCTAATAGTCATCTTATTTGAATACTTACTACTTTGACTTTTGTCTTGCTTTCTTAACTGGAAGAAAGACTTAGTTAGACAAAAGTCAAAAGTATTATTGAAATAAGACTGTGCGTTCACGCTTGTGGTACAGCCCCAGAGCGCGAGAGAAAGGATCGTAATTTTTTTAGATTCTTTTTGCATTAAAATGTATTTTTAATATAATCCAACCAATTTTGACGTTGTTAGAGCCTTCTTCTGAGCGCGCACAAACGTTACTCTAAAACCTATGAATCTTAAAACCGGTCAAAGAGACGGTCCCCTTACACATCTGTATTCTGTAATAATAACAAATTTTGTGAATATGGAGCTACGATATACGAGAACTCACGTCAAATCCTCTATAGTTGGTGATAGGGTACGCGTAGTCATCAAGCATGGGATCCAGAATGACGTTCAGTCCGTGCATGTATCCCGGGAGACGCTGTCGCTTCGCTTCGGCTAAGGTACCGTTTGGTCTGAAAAGCAACGATAAAGTCGTGTAACGTCATTGCTGAAATGTATTGTAAATATTGATACTCCGAGAACGCTGTGCATTGGTATGGATGGAAGCTTTGTTGGTTACGCTGAGCAACTTTATTCAGCGTGCGTCCACTAGGCCTCCTCTTGTTCACCTATTATTTCTAGTCCGACCGATCATTGGCAACCGAAGTTATTTACAATGTCATCACCATCGTGTCGGTGGTCCGCCTCGATTTCTTCACTTCTCCATGCTTTAGAGGCCTATTACATCAACGTACCCTGTCGCTAGGGACAGCGCAGTGTAATCAGAGACAGGGTCCCGATCTCCGTAATTAGAGAAGCACCCGATAGACAGGGTCCGATAAATCGTAATATATTAAGCCTTTTAAGTACCACTGGTACTAACGACAGTGACAATGACAGCCTTGGCTTGGCCATTGGTCCACCTGTCGCCAAACCGTCCAGCCAAGTGTTCTGTTCATCTTTAGTGCAGCGATATTTGTCAATTGCCTCTACGTCTGGGAATTCGAATTTCAACGATTGTCACACGATCCACTCAGCCGGATCCTAGTATGCCCCTTTCCATTCCTTTGTAAATGAACAATCCGTACTGAACGATTTTAACTCTCGATGCGACCTGCACAAGAATGGAATTCTTTGCCGCCATCTCTGTTTCTTGAGAACTAAAATTGGAATTTTCAAGATGAATAGATAACTTCTAGATCGACGAGCTCCATTCTTGGCCACTCCGCTGCTTAGCATCAGGCGAATTGGTGGTCAATAGTACTTATGGACGAATACAGAAATCTGAGGTCTATCTATTCTAAGTAAATAAAAAACGAATGCTAAACTAAACTTTTTACCAGAGAGGAGGATTAGGATATATTTTATAAGTAAATACAAGGTGGCGCAAAATTAATTACTTATATTTATTTTTTATTTTTGTATAACTTTTTTACTAAATCAAAAAAAAAACGAGTACTAATGAAAATCTTTAATATGGACCTTTAAATTTTTTTTTGTTACATGGAAAAGATGACATCCGTCAAGTGGCTGCCGCCAGTGTTAAACACTTCGTAATTCGTGCCCGTTTTATCGCATTTTCCATGACTTTCAGCAAGATTTCCGGTGATAACTGTTCGCACTCCTGTCGAATATTGTCTTTACGGGCTGCGATTGTATGATATAATATGATACTGTGTGATACTATACTCATTTGACAACTCGTCTGGATACCGAATTTTTATAATACGAAAGTTTATGTGTGTAATAAAGAGAAACGTACCTGATTACCAAAATCTTGTAAATAATAAGGTTCCTGGATGTAATACAACAGAAACCTAACGATCCTAACATAATACTTGTTCATGCAAATGAAACTTATAAGCTAACAAACAATTAGAATCAGAGACATCTGGAATCAGACATCTCTATGAAACGGATTCGGGCAGGTGAGCTTCAAACAAATGTATTTAAAACAGATTTAATTTTAATGTAGTAAATACATTTGTTTGACTAAAAACTTACGATCCAGCAGAATTGTAGTCCAGTATGTAGTTGAAGGAACAGCAGTGACCTCGCGCCGTCCGGCGCACTGTGAACAAAGTCTTGCAAGGGACCATACTACCGGCCCATTTACACCGAAGTAACATCTCTTCGCAAGCTGGAGCCAACTGGAGATAACATGTTGACAGATATTTAGTTTATCTACAAAAAAATATCTATAACAGTGGAGAAGCAAAGGCTAATGTAATGTCACCTCGTCGATTAAAATCGATGAAGACATTTGAGCTAAACCTAATTTAAGTAGAAACTCCTCAAGAAATTCAGAGTACTTAGAAAATTACACAGAGTTGCATAGTGATTACGTTATTACACTCAACGCGCGCAGCTGTCTCTCTCGCACATCAAAAGCTTTTTAAACACATAAAATCATTGAATAGGGATATTTGAAAAGCGAGAGGCGAATTTGTTTATTTAGATAGGAGAAATATTTAAAAACAAGTTTTTCTTCGATATCTTTTAAATTGGATAAGAACTGCTAAGAAATTACAAAATATATGTTTTTTTTTAATTCCGTCGCCAGTAATGATAGCCGATTTTGAAATGTTTCTCCTATAAACAAATTTGCCTCTCACTTTTCTATTATCCCTACTCAATGATTTTATATGTTTAAAAATGTTGTGATGCGCGAGAGAGTTATCTGTTCGCTTACATGCACGTAAGTGTTCGAATGATGCTTCAAATAGGTAGAGGTTTTCGTCAGAGTAGAGAAGTGTAATTGTGCCAAATCTGTGAATAGTGACGGAAAATGTGACATACTTGGTCTTAAAAGGCTTGCTAAAAAGTGCTTCACTGAGCTAGAGGCAACTCGCATTCTAAGCCTAGTCATCTTATCAGTTTCAGCTTTGACTTCTTGCTCTCCACTCATTTCGTCATATCGATCCTGTGGCAATTTTGCCCAGATTTGACGCGCGACCTTTAAGTATTTCTATGAAAACATAGATAAACATACACTAGGAAACATAACTCGCCTTCTTGCGCAACGGGTAATAACGGTAACCTATCGATGATCCGAAATACGTTTGTTTGGATCTTACTTGCCCGAATCCGATTCATACTATACAATACAATACAATACAAAAACACTTTATTGACACCATAATAAAATAACACTAACTAAACTATCTGATTCCATATGTTTTACTTGACACCAGTTTTTTTAATTTTTTTTAGCCATGTTTCATTTGCCCTAACAATTATTAGGTTAGGTTTCAGTTTTGTCATATTATCCAGAAACTTTATTGTTTATAAAGCTTTGGTTATCAGTTATATGCATTTTTAGTTTAGATTCGTTAGGTTTCTGTTTATTATATATACAGAAAATTTCGTATTACAAAGATTCGGTTTATCAGATGAGTTGTCAAATGAGCGTTTGGGATTTTGATAGTCTTTTGAAAAAAATACGTTTTCGGGGATATAATATTCGGTATTTCGTAATTCGGATTATAGATAAGTAACCTGTCAAAACATAATGTGCTTTAAAAATACCTTTTCCATTTCATCGAGAATGTTAAAAGTAGACCGTCCCGCGCTAAAAAGGGTATCTAAGAAGATATTGTTTCCCTTCCCCCATTTCTCTTCGTAGCTGAAGTCTAGCAGCCGACCAGCTTGATGGACGAACTTCAAAGCATCTTTATACGAAACGTTGTGGAACTCTGGCATCAAAGAATACCTGAAATAATAGATAATCTGTCATAGATTATCTAACGGGTTAAGAACGTATTACAATGAGCATACATGGTTCCGTCAACAAGTAGGAAACATAAAAACCCCCTGACAAAAAAAATCAGCTGAACTGACTTTGATGAAGCATAGTTAAGAATACTTTCGGCTAATTCACCTTTCAAACAAAAAAAAAACAAAATCGGTTCATCCGTTCGGACGCTACGATGCCAACAGACACACACAGACACGTCAAACTTATAACACCCCGTCGTTTTTGGGGGCTTAAAAATGAAAATCTGAATGTAATAGATTGATTTGATTGCTGTACTAATTTTGTATTTAAATTATTGCGCCTAGCAATACTCGCATTGTGGAGGTATTCACTTTTTAAACAGTAAGTAGCGTTGAAACGAAAATAGTGTCTAGATCAATGATGTATTATACGTAGAAAGGTTTCCCCGGAGCTGCGTGGCAAGCCTCAAGTAAAATAAGTGTCTGTGCCGTCGCTTAACATCAGGCGAGTTGGTGGTCAATCGTAGATTAATCCTAGATAAAAAAGATACTAACAATCTAAAAGCGAGATTATCGAGCGCCTTCTTGCTGATCCTATTAATATTGCAGAGGGAGACGGCAGGGAAGTCTATCTCTCCGATGGGATAGGTGGTGGACTCCTTCGTCACTATCAGCGAGTTGTACTGAGTACTCACGGAGATGTAGTCTAGCAGGTGCCAGAACAAGCACACCAGGCTGCAGAACATTATGATGTGGAACATTCTGAAAAATCATTATAATATTGTTCTGAAATAGCAGAATAGCATGCAGAACTGATGACTGAAGGGCATGAAAAGGTCCTGGAAGCACTACGACGAGGACGACGACGACCCACAAGCTAGCTAGATCCCATATAAGTGGCAGGAAGATGCTGGATGAGGGCCGCTTTCAAACGGTCTTTTTGTAAATCCGTGGAGCCTATGACCAGCAGTGGAATTCTTGAGATGATGATAATGTGAATATATAAATGTATGAAATGTAAAATATATATATGTATGCCATATTTTGTTTCTTCTAGTTAAGCTTGCTCTATCTAACGTTGACAGCAACGTTGCGTCGACTTAGCGTTACAAGTCCGCGGTGTTATATGTTACGCAGTCCGGCCCGATGTTCCAAGTCAGAGTTGCACCTAGTCAAGGTTTGCACTTGTCTGCTAATCAATATTATAAACAATCTATCAATAAGCATAGTCAATGATGAAAAAAAAAACGAATGGACTCCTTAGTTTACTAGAACTCTTCCTCTTCCTTCTGAAAGAAAATATCTTCTCTCTTTTTGGAGTGTAATAAGAAGGACATACCGCTGCAGCCAGCCAATCTTCGGGTCACACATCTGTCTAACCCCACTGATGGAACAGCTATCAACATACTCTCTACATATCTGCTGAATGCTCCTTCTGACTATCTTCTCCACTGACAAGGTCTTCCGATGCGGCTGATTTCTGTATCTTATCCACCAGGGAGTTTCGGATTCCATTACTGATGAGAAATCCAGCTGCAGCTAAAATGTCGTAAGATTTTTTTTATACAAAATAGACCTACGTTTGACCGTCAACTCGCCTGATAGTAAGCACGACGATCTCGTAGATTCTTCTTCTTTTTTGTATTGGACCCGCATTAAAGCATTTGCTAGTGTCAAGTATTAGGATTTTTTCAAGTTTCAAACAAATTGTAAATGTTCTAGTCACAATTTAAGTCACGTATACAGTCAATTTATAAGTCGAGTCCTGCTTCAGTAAAGAGGTGGCGACTTTACTAGGCGCTTCTATGGAGTTTTGCCGACAACGTGAAAAGACACGTTTCACTGTTTTATTTCACTTGCCCACACTCACGCACTTGATCGAACACTTAATGAATAAAACACCACCATTTTTATAGCATTAATGTTCAAAATAACACAAGTTCAGGAAAATAAAACAAAGCAACAACATGTTAATAAGACGTTCTCGCCAAAACTCCGATCTCGTAGATATTCTCGTAGATAATCGACTTAATAGGCGAGTTCGCTTAAATATAATTTCTAAATATCTGCATAGGTAGGACTCGGAGTGCTCCGTGGAAAGGAAACAGGGATGTTTATTCGATCTAAGAAAATATATATTAATTCAAGATTGAAAATTCCAAGATTACAGTCCTCAGAAAACAAACAAAGCGCATTCCTATGACAGTACGCATCAAAAACAGAGTTATGGCACTCAAGAATGTGAATCAAACTCGTTTTCAATAAAAAAATTGGGGGTGTGCCAACTTTCAGCTTGAACTTTAGTAGAAGGGGTTAGATAATCCATTTAAGTAATTTTTTTTTTAGTTTTGACCATTTATAATATTATTTTATTTGTGATTAAATGTAAACCTGCCTGTAATTTCTAAACAACATCAAGTGAGTTTTATTATAAATCACGCCAGTAAATTAAGTATTCAGATACAATTTACATTACCCGACTCAGGCTAACGACCCCGACACGACTCTCTGATATCGTGCCGTTTAGTTTCAGAAGATATCTAAATAGGTAGTAAATCGAGGTGGCTTACTACTAATAGTACCGTCTAGCTTACTAGTCGTTCTGCGAACAATAGACCACGCAAACACACATTTTTACACACACTTTTCACAACTATTCCATAGGTATGCATCTTTGTTATATGTAAGTGTGTCCTGTACATTATGCAACAAATGATATGATTAGACACGATACGATAGGATACGATACGATATGACCTTTGACCGATATCATTCATTCTAAAATAATCGAAATTAAAGTTATTATTAAATGGTAAATGGCGTCGTAGATATTGCAAATTTTCTCCCCTATTTTGAAAAATATGGAACATATTTCCCTCCTCCAATCAAAAGTCGTCAACGAAAAAACCTATGAAATTGAATTAAGTTTCTAGTTAAAATATTGACGTTTGGGTCTATAGAATGAGACATCGTTTGGATTTCCAGCGTTATCACAGAAGTTTCTGGCGGTCTTGTTGGAAGTCTGTCTGAATTACGATCGACAGGTCCTGCGTTAAAATATGAAGGCACCTCTATCTTTTCGAAATTTTGTGCTTATTGTCAATTGGCACCAACTTCGGTAAAAAAACAAATAATGTCGTGAGGAAATCTGCTATTTGACAATTCTTACTGTACTTGAAGATGTGTGAAGTTTACCAACCCGTACTTGGCCAGCGTGGTAAACTATTGGTACCTCTCTACTCTCACTATGAAAATATAACTCACGCCCAGCAGCCGGATGGTTTATTACAAATAGAGCTGCATTAGATATTTTTTGGTGTCGCTGTCATGAATACAGTATAGTGTCAAGAAGCATCGTGCCGTGTTGGACCACATACATAGTAGACGACGCATGCGACTTCATTTATATGAAATCCTCGGGTGCCATATTTTTGGTATCGACTGTGACGCCACACAAACGATTTACTGATGCAATATTCCATCCACGCGAAATCGATTCAACTCAATGCATCCGCGTGGTAGCACGTTAGTAACTAGTTGACAAAATATCGAATCGAAACTATATCACCTGAAACTAAATAATGGTTTCCCATGTGTGTTTTTATCTTCCTGTTGAGACGCTAGGCACAAACACTTGAGGTATCTATAGAAGTCTATGTGTTGAACTGTAGGTAGATGTCGTATCGTGTCGTGTAAAGCGGCGTGGTGTCGTGATCACTACAATTTGCACCGTAAATTATATTTGTGTGATGTTTAATTGAAACGTACAAGGCTATCACTATGTATAAGTTACTTACACGTGTAAATCATTATTATTATACAAAGTGGTTCAGTATCTAACACAATTTATGTACGAAATACAGTTCACACAACGTCCGAATCAAAAAGAAGAGTATTTTATTTTTAGCGTTATATGGTGTATGTGCCTATCTGTGGCCTAAACCCTAAACCCGAAACCTAAATCAAAATCAGTCCATTCGTTTGAGACTCTCAAACGAATGGACTGATTTTGATCTAGGTAGGTTTTTTGTTTGAAAGAGGATTTGATCAAGAGTGTTTTAGTTATGTTTCATCAAAATAGTTTTTTTTGTCATGGGTGTTTTAAGTTTCCTTAACTTACTTGTTAATGATATGAATAACCTGAAATCACTTACCACAAACCTGTACATATGGAATCTCGACAAATGTTTCTGTAAATGTTTTACAAAACATCATTTTGGTTCATAGAGATGCATCTGGAAAAGTTACGGAAGCGACGAAATCAGATTTACATATGTACTTTAGGAAACCTTGTCTCTATCAAGTTTGATTTTTGTGAAACTTTTATAATACGCGTCGCTGATAAAATGGAATGGAATTAACGGAATTCTTTGCCGCCATCTATGTATCCTGATAACTACAATCATGAAATTTTCCCTTGAAAATTTCATGGTGGTTGGTGGTCACTGTGGTCAGTCGTAGATTTAACATAAAAAATAAAGAAAGAATATGACATTCGGCGAATAAATCAATGTATCGTTTTCTGACGTGCTACTGCGTTTCTAGATCCTGGAACAATATTCACAGAATAGAATTATTCACATAACAATTCTATTCTGTGAATATCGTTCTATTATTAGCTATAATATTTTATTGTAACATTATGTACCTAATAATTTTTTATAGCTCGACGATAGTACTGGGGGAGTCGAGTATGTCAGAGGTGGTAAGGTGCTTCGCTCATTATGCCAATAATTATTATAAATACGACTTACCATGACCTCACTTTATTGTTCTACGTCAGTTTATAAAGGAACTGTTTTTATCTGACTTTGTAAGAAGGAAAGGTATGTTTTTCGAGTGTATGTTTGTATATTAAATTTAGCACTACATAGCGTAATTTGTAGGTTCCTAATTTTTTTCTCCTTTTGGAGTAGTCAAATAATTAATTGGCAGTAATTTTGACTACTAATAGTATTTTGGAAAAAATCTAGATTTTTCATTTTACGTAGTAAAATCGTACATGAATTAAAAGTTATCCAAAAAATTAACACTCATATGGCCTTATTATATTATTAGATATTGCCTTTTTGTCCCAAAATTTATGTATTCTCTTAGATGTTGTCAGCTTTGGAATCATTCTTTAGCTTTACAACAGCTTGATAACATCCTAAAGGATACACTCACCACAATTTTAAATATATCTTTTGGAGATTGCTCTTGGAACCAGGCTACGTTACCTGTGCGGTTTGGAGGTATAAAATTTCTAGTGTTTCATTGCCAGCTTTTATATCATCAGCGTTCAGTACTGAAAAATTAGTGAGTGCTATTATATCGCCTTCTATTCAGAATTTCAAAATTAGTTATCTCGCTGAGGCTGTAGAACGCTGGAAAATAGCTTGTCCAGCCCAATCCTTGCCGAAATACCCGCTTCTCAGAGGCAGTGGGACGGGCCGCTCTGTGAACTGGAATATCAAAAGCAATTAAATTCATCAACTTCTATCACAGAGCGTGCTCGTCTTCTTGCTGTTGCTCGATGGGAATCGGGGCTTTGGCTGCAAGCGTTACCATCTAAAAACATTGGCAATTTTTTGGACAGCAATACTTTCCGTGTAGCCGTATCCCTCCGTTTAGGCGCCCCTTGCCAAGTACCACACCGCTGCTCATGTGGTGACATGGCGGATCGGCTGGGCCACCCAGCCCTGGGATGCCCTATCGTGCAGTAAGAGCGCTGGGCGCATACCGCGGCACGCCAGTTTGAATGATGTCATCCGTCGGGCCTTTGTCAGTGCCGGCGTCCCTTCAGTCTTAGAGCCCAACGGTCTTATGCGAGACGACGGCAAGAGGCCCGATGGAATGACACATAACCCTTGGAAGATGGGTCAGCCGATAGTCTGGGATGCTACTTGTGTTGACACACTGGCGCCGTCCCATGTTTCAGATACATGCAAACAAGCTGGTGCTGCCGCAACAAAAGCAGAAACCTCAAACGGCGCAAATATACATATTTAGACCGGATGTACATGTTTGTGCCGTTTGGGGTCGAAACATTAGGTTCATGGGGTCCAGCCGCTCAGAGTTTATACAGGGAAATAGCCAAACGCTTGGTAGAGGTGACAAGTGACCAGAATGCTGGCTCCTACATTGCTCAAAAAGTAAGCATTGCCATCCAACGTGGCAATGCTGCCAGTATTCTTGCCACTTTTCCCACTACCAGTGGACTTTTTGAGTAAGTTTTTATTTTATTTGTTTTCTGTATATATATATTTAAAAATTGTTTTTTTTTAATAGGTTTAATGTGTAGATAGTAATGTATAGTTTATATCTATGAAGAGCTATTATAAAATATGTCAAGTGTCAAAGTGATTACATAAAGTTATCCACGAGTTAACAAATCAGATTATTAACCGACTTCCAAAAATAAGGAGGTTCTCAGTTCGACTGTATGCTTTTTTATGTTTGTTCAGTGATTACTCGGTCAATTATGTATTGTTTTTGATGGGTTTTTTTCGTAGGTAATACCTCAGAGGCGGTCCTATATACATTTTATCAAAATTGGTACAATACTATAGTTTTTATAACAAAATAACTGAAAAAAATATCACACAAACGAATTGTGTATTTTGAAGTCGGTTTATAAAGTTTTTTATTCTATAATTAATTTAGACATAGTTTATGTCGATTCGTAGTAAATAATGTTTGTTTTCAAGTAATGTTCCACCAATAGAACAAACCGCAAACTGCATGACAGATCTCTAAACCACCCGTCGCATGTCACAACGCCATTCCGAATTCATATTTGAACAGGAGGTTAATTAGCAGGAATTTCACACACGACAAAGAAATTCATGTAAGCATTGTTAATAAACCCGATCCCGTGTGTTTGTGGAGTTATTACAATAACAATAATAACAAAGCCTTTATTTCCAATAACATTACAAATGCATTCCTATATGATTAATAAAATATAGATCCTATAAAACCTATAGACCGTGGGGGCCGGGTGCTATGGAAATTTTTAAAGATTTGTCGGGGAGATTGAAGAATTCTTTGCATGTCCAAAATGCTAGCCTTTATTTTGGACAAAAAGTAAGCATTGCCATTCAGCGAGGAAATAAGGCCATCATTTTGGGAACTTAGCCTGAAACTGGATATTGTTTGAACTATCCATAAGCATTGTTGCCAACTCTCCAATCACTCAGCTTTACAATTATTTATTATTTATCTATTAGTTTTAGTATAATTTATAATAGTATAAATGATTGTTTAATATTTAAAAAATCTCTAGTTTGATCTTAATACGTAATTGTGTCCATTAGCAAAAACGGATACACTTATGAGTTTTGTAACCCATCGGCTTTTTTTATAATTTAGGTAGATAAAATAAAAATATTGTAATAATTTCAATTTATAAGAATTTCAAATTAAATAAATAAGTACATTGATGGTAAATATATTGATAAATAATTAAATGAATTAAATGAATTAAATGCTTCTACATATGATACCAATTAAATAAATTATGATAACAACTAAGTTGTTATTAGTTGTCCACCGCTGGACATAGGCCTCCCCCATTCTGTTCCACTCTGCTCAGCCGTGTGGTAGGTGCGTCCAGGTGGCTCCAGCCAGGGCTGCGTTGTCGTCCACCCAGCGGCGGCGCACCAGTGCACCATCCTCTCGCTCCAGCGGTCGTCGTGCGTTCTTACTTTGTGCCCCGCCCAACGCCATTTCAGGCACATCATTTTAGTTGTGAAGTTATTAGGTGTTCTTAATTACCTATTCGGAGAATTTCATTGGAACGGAACGGAATGTGACATTACGTTGGGAGATGTCAAGCATCTGATTTTGATGTGTGAGTGGGGGTCAAAGCATAGATTAATTTCTCCGATACATAGAAACACTCAAGCAAACACGCTCAACGCACAAATGTTTGTCCTGGGTGGGGATCGAACCCACGACCTACAGCTTAGCAGACAGACATACTACCTACCAATCGAGCTGCGAGGCTAGTCAATTTAAAATGAAGTCTGAATGAAGTCATATATAAATGAAGTCTGAGTAAAACATTTTTTAGGGTTCCGTACCTGAAAAGGAAAAAACGGAACCCTTCACTTTCACTTTGTTGTCCGTCTGTCTGTCCGTCTGTCCGTCCGTCCGGGTGTCAAGACCTTTATCTTTTAAATTAAATCACAAAAAATTGTGTCTTGATGCAAGGAATGAGGGTCCAAATTTTAAAGTGAATTAACCGTATCATGTGGGGTATCATATGAAAGAGCTTCATTAGCATAAAAGCTAAAACAGGGTTTTAAATATTTTTACAATGTATATTTTTCGGATTATGAACGAAAATATAAAAAAAATATGATTTCCTCCTTTTATCTACTAGTTTGTACGGAACCCTCGGTGGGCGAGTTTGACTCGCACTTGTCTGGTTTTATTTTAAATAAATATTTATATTTCTCCTATTTAAATAAACGAAATAATCTCTCATTTTTTAATATTTTTAGGGTTCCGTACCTCAAAAGAAAAAAACGGAACCCTTATAGGATCACTTTGTTGTCCGTCTGTCTGTCTGTCTGTCTGTCTGTATGTCCGTCTGTCCGGGTGTCAAGACCTTTATCTCGGGAACGCATGAAGGTATCGAGTTGAAATTAAAAGCATACACGCAGATCCATAGTATCTTGCTGCAGAAAGAAAAATTAAACTTCTCAGTTTTCATGAAAAAAAGTTACAGCCGAATATATCGCAAAAAATGCACATTTCAACATTCACAAGGGAATCAAAACCTATGGGGTACTTCCCGTTGACTTAGAACTATGAAATTTGGCAAGAAGCATTGTGATAGAGTACACATATAGGAAAAAATCCGAAAACTGCACATTTTTTATTTAATCCCAAAAAAATAGGGTCTTTATGCAAGGAATGAGGCTCTGAGGGTCCAAATTTTAAAGTTCTTTAACCGAATCATGTGGGATATCATATGAAAGAGCTTCATTAGAATAAGCTAAAACAGGTTTTTAAATATTTTTACAATTTATATTTTTCGGTTTATGAAGGAAAAAATATATATAATTTCTCCCTTTTATTTACTAGATTGTACGGAACCCTCGGTGAGCGGGTTTCACTCGCGCTTGTCCGGTTTTTTATTTTTATGTATAGACACGAATTTCTCCGTCATTCGTGAACCAATTTTTGTGTTTTGTGAGAAAGTTCCCAAGTTGGTCTCATAATTATTTTAGAAATATCGCTCTATTACTTTTTGAATAATCTCTAACAATAAAAATGTTTTCATTGGATTCCTGAGTGAAGTGCGTCAGATTATAGAATCGCAGAAATCAACGTGGCGGTCTACGATGGAACGCGCTAGCCTAAAAGAAATGTATTTACTTGGAATTTAAAGACACCTAGAAATAACAATAGTGCGTAGCAACCAATCGTGCTATACACTATAAATACAAGCAAGGTACAAACCGATAATTCAAAAACGGGTGTGCAAAAAAACAGAAAGTTATACAAATATGTACACACAAATTCTTCGACTTGCGTATTTTGCAAGTACAGCAACTTTTTCACGACACCTGTTTTTCTGATTCACGACGAAATATAAAACTAATGTGACCAACTTATTCATGATAACGGCTAAATATAGCACTTAAAGGTTTCAAGAGAGACGATTAAACTGAATATTAAAAATGCGATAGTGGCGCCAGAATTTGACGGTATAGTAAAGTCGCCAAACAGCTGCTCATGACCGTCGTAAACAATCGAACTTTTTTAAAAATCATCGACAATTCTGCACCAGAGCCTGTCAAAGGAGGCCGGCGGCGTTTCTTGTCAGATTCGATTATGGAACCATTTTCAATAAAACACTAACAAGAGATGTTCTTGTTTCCAATAAGTGAATCATTTTATTTCCTTGATACAAGGTTGAATTTACTATGATTTAACGGTAAATAAAGATTATACAGTTTTAAACTCGCGGTAATCCGATGAATGTTTTGCAAGGCGATGTCGAACAATCGATTTGGTCTAAAACTTATTTAAAACTAAGGAATTCTCTTAGGAAGAGTAATTGACGAATTATATATGTAGGTATTTATAATTCGTGTAAGATCAAATCTGTACGTATGTAATACATAAAACATTACATTTTTAATTCGACTCTTCCTGTCTATCTGAGTATCTCGGACGGATAAAGGATAAGATAATACAAATGTAAATGTAATCAGCCTTTCTCGCTTAATGGGCTAAACGAATTTAAATTAACTTTGGAGATATTTTTTATTTTATTTTATATTGACCTTCGGTATGGTGATATATAGATGTACACATTTTGCTGGATTACTAGATTAATATTTTACACCAAAAAATAAGGTTCCTGTGGAATAGTGAGTTAAACCACGGGGCGCAGCTTGTAAACACGTACTATGTATCCATTACAAACAGATTAAAGCTCAGCTAACAGCTGGCTGTGAACAGCCGTCATAAATTTTTCACTAAAACTGACGTCGGTTACGTCACCCACGTTTAACACAAAATGTTTTTAAGATACAATATATACAGGAATTTTAATAATAGTTTAAAAAACTAAAAAAAACACGCCTAATTTTATCAAATTATTGTATTGTCATCGGTTCTCGATAAGTCTACAAAGTTTGAATGAAATCTGACCGTTTGAAGTGGGTCAAAATCAAGTCCAAAGGAGTCGGTTACCAACAAACAATCAAACATGGATACTATTCTATTTATTGGCGCAGCGACCCAAAATGTGTCTTGGCCTCCGATACTAGACGACGCCGACGCCACTCTTCTCTATTTTGTGCACGTTCGTGCCAAGCATGAACATCCAGCTCCCTCAGATCTTTCTCCACTTCGTCTCTCCATCTATACATAAACATATCTATATATAAACATGGATACAGGTGAAGGTAATAAAAGCGTGTTAAAATAAATACGCTTTGTACTTTATTGTCTGTAACATACAAAGCATAATGTAGGTATTGTTATTTTGTCGGATTATAGAGAATTAGGAGGTGCCGAATTACCGTGAGTCAACTGTAGCCTAAGAAGAAACTAAGTAAAAAATGGGAGTTTTGGCGGGAACGTCTTAGTAACGTGTTGTTGCTTTGTTTTATTTTTATTTTCCTAAGCTTGTGTTATTTTGAACATTAATGCTATAAAAAAGGTGGTTGTTTTATTCATTAAGTGTTCGATAAAGTGCGTGAGTTTGGGCAAGTGAAATAAAGCAGTAAAACGTGTGATTTTACGTTGCCGGCAAAACTCCATAGAAGCTTCTAGTAAAGTCGCCACCACTTTACTGAAGCAGGACTCGACTTATAAATTGACTGTATACGTGACTTAGATTGTGACTAGAATAGAACATTTACAACTTGTGTTATTCAAGAAACTTGAAAAAATCCTAATACTTGACACTGGCAAATGCTTTAATGCGGGTCCAATACAAAAAAGAAGAAGTTAAAAATGACCAAAAAGGGTAGCAGAAGGACGTAGCGTCCGTCGTTGACAAACAGTGAGATGTGTCAAAAAAAGTAGTATTAAAGAGTGGCAAGGAGTCTCGGATTGTCCAGGGTGACCACAAATTAAGCTTTTACTGGCTATTCTTGAATTAATGTTTTGTTTGTAATTTTAATTACGTTTTCCAAAATGTGGTGTTTTCAATTGTTTCTTACCAAAGTTAAAAGCAGGAATGCTTGAGATGACTTTGTTTCGATGCTGGAAAGTAAAAACTGCAGATATTACTTTATTAACAGAATTCGGGGCCCTATCTTATTATATAGACGGCATGTAATTTTAATTAAAGTGAAATTCTATTTACAAGATTTTTTCACTGCATTATTCAATTTGGCGCAATAAATCGTCAATCTGGGTGTCTTTAAATCACAAGAGCTTGTTTGTTTTAGATATACACGATTCATTGTACCATCATCGCTTAAGTGCAAAATCAATGAATTAACTAAAGCTTTGAGAAAAAAGTAATTTTACAAGTATAAGTTTATATAACTAAGAACCCCGACAAAAAATGGCTGAACCGATTTTGATCAAACATAGCTAAGAATACTGTCGATGAAATCCTCTTTCAAACAAAAAAAAACTAGATCAAAATCGGTCCATCCATTTGAGAGCTACGATGCCACAGACACAGATACACACGTCAAACTTAAAAGACTCCTATTTTTGGTCGAGGGTCAAAAACTTAGCAGCTTCGACAAGCTCATGGCTCAGTGGTAGTATGCCTGCTTTCTGAGCTGTGGTTGTGGGTTCGATCCCCACCCAGGGCAAATATGTTTGTGATGAGCATGGATGTTTGTTCTGTGCCTAGGTGTTTCTATGTATCTTACGAAAGTATTTACAACAATAAAAAGTACATATATACATATGTATTCTATCAGCCATCTAGTTCCATAGTACAAGCTCTGCTTAGTTTGGGCTAGATGGTGTTGTGTGAAATGTCCACAAATATTTATTAATTATAGGTTTCAACTTTTCAGCGGTGTTTTTAGATCTGGCGAGTTTTCTTTTCAAAATTATAATTGCTAACCATGGTCACATTAAACACGCAAAATCATAAAAATATGAAGTGGCCATTGACAAATTGCCATGTCTTCAGACCTGGGCGTCCTGGATAAAAACGAAAATCGGCAATAAAATACGAATGGAGTAGCAGAATTTGTCCAGAATAGAAATATTTGTGCCTTTACCCGGCTGGGCAAAAGAGAAAGAATTTTTTCCGGGTGTTTGTATGTTTATATGTAGGTTTCTACATATATTACCTCCTACAGCCTAAGACCTTCCACGGCCTACTCGAATGCAATTGCAATTTGACACGTATACGCGATTGAGATGTATTTCATACTCTGACCTTTATTACTACTGTATGGGTATTCGTAAATACTTGTGTGGTTCATATTATGTCAATTAATCAGCCGGTGTCAGAGTCAAACCGGACTTGGAGTGCGAGTCAAACTTGGCCAGGTTCCGTAGTCAACTATGAACTCTTACAGTTCGCCATGTCCGTCCGTCTGTTTGAGGGTTAGCTCAAAGACTATTAATACTAGAAAGTTGTAATTTAGTATTGGTATATAAAAATAGTATCAAACAAAATACCCTGTTTCAAATTTACATAAATTGTGATGTGCAACTACGGAACCCTACTTTGCGCGTGACCCGACACGCACTTGGCCAATTGATTTTCTTATAATAACCCTATTATCAGAGGAAAGGCCTCTGACTTGGCTTGACGATTGCTGAACAACCGGGACCTACAATTTAACGATGGCTGATAGAATACAAATTACTTTTTTGTTGTAAATATATAACATAATATAATATACATAGACATAGAAACACCCACACACAGAACAAACATCCATGCTCATCACACAAATGTTTGCCCTGTGTGGGGATTGAACTCACGACCTACTACAGCTCGGCAAGCAGACATACTGTCAACTGAGCCACAAGGCCAATCAGAAGAAGATCGCAAATCGTCCGTCTCGCTCGCGCATACCAAAACTCTCAAAAAAAAAATGGCACTTAGATCGTTTAGACTTACAACCCTTCAATTAAAAAAGATATAAAATGACTAAATTGGACTTTCAAAATTGTATTTTACGGTGTTGGTCCGCAAGATCAGTAATTAATAGTGTATAATTTTTGTGTACATTTTTTTACGCAAGATAGATCTACGATCGTGTTTGCAAATCTATTCCTGTGACAATTTTTAGAATATTTTTTTATGAATTTTTTAATTCATAGTATTTTACAGTGGTTATCGAACCCACTAACTCCCGTGTGATTGCTTTAACATTACATATAGGTGATTTCAAATTTACAACGACGATATTACTCGTACACTTCTAAGATACTCCCTGATTAGTAGACCATCCACTTCTGTCGTCGATTGCTCTACATTCGCGTGCAAAAATCACACACGCCACGCACACATAAACAAACACCACAGATTGCACAACAGTTTGTACAAGCCGGAGATCGCGTCACTCACACATAGACAGGCTTAGATTACGAGAAGTCTGCACGTGTGTTGTCGTTGCACGCGATCAAAAGTGCACTACACGCAGATCCGGGCATTTGTTACCGTCACGTCTACCAAGCTGATTTTTGAAATGTATAACTTTTTACTGATTATTGTATTTGACAGTCGTAAAATAATAGTGAAAAATGTTATTTACGTTTGATACCGCTATTGAACATTTAATAAATAAACTGTCTATTATTAGATTGTAATTATACAATAATTTTACGTCGAACGCGTGCGGTAAAAGCATGTTTACGAGATTTTCATTACTTCTAAAATACATAAACATGGAGCATTAGACATTTTACCTGTGTATTGTGCTAATTTGTATTACAAAATTATTATTATAAAGTAGTTATCTTGTTTCAATGATAGTATATACGCTTGGTATTAAGTATATAAGTAATTATATTTTAATATTATATATATATATATATATATGAATTCTCAGCAGCTTATTATGAATATTCCATTTATATGTATACAATAATCTGTATAAGATTCCAATTTCCAATAAGAATACAATATCACTATTATGTGAGTGATTAGTACGAAGTACTCAACCCAACAACCAACCAATTAGAACTTATGACCCATTTGAAGAATTAAGCTGCTACTTACACCAAGTTTCGTCAAGATTATTTAATCATTAGTATAATTTTAATAAACTGAAACAACCTACTTGAAAATATGTAATCTCGTTTACTTGTTGACATGTCTTTTTTCTAATTTATTTATTTTAAAAACCAAACTACTAATTAGATTTTAGTAAAATTTAAAAATTTCCAAAATCGGTTTTTAAATGACAGTGTTATGAGGTAACAAATAGAAGAAGAAAAAACAAGTTATTAACTTCCTCCTTTTTAGAAATCAGTTAAAATGTTACCTGTAAGCGAGCGCCAACAAATATCTGATCAAAAAAAGATGTAAGCTGATGTAGAGACCTTTTTTCGCGTCGTCACTCACTCTGTCAATAAACATATTATGTAATACTGAAATGGTAATAGAGCATAACATGTTAAGTGTATATTAACACGAAAAATAATGAATGTCAGTTATTGATGATTTATTAATAAAGGCAACAATCTAAAGAACACGAATTTTATTACTAGTACTGGTACCAAATATTTTCACTGTGTTAACTTTCTTGTGTTGTTAAAAAAGTCACTTGCAATACTATTAGAGCGAGCAAGAGAAGATATTAGGAGATGCTCATCTAGGATAAAAGTGTTTATGATCACATGATTAGTAGGAAAAGGAAATGAAAATGACTACCTTCCTTATATTATAATCAACTGAAATCGGATGGAAAGGAACGGAATGGGATGTAATGGAATGGAGTGTAATAAAAAGCATAGCTATGCTGATTAGGATATTGCTAAACATAGATATATTCTGTCTCATCGAAAAATGTCATAGATATCTATCCAAACTGTGAGATTAACTAAAACGATAACTATCCATAATTATCTAACTATCCATATTAAAAGAAAAACCAAATACACGACTGCAGAAGAGAAATTTTTATTTGATGTCTTACGATTTCATTACGCTTGATATGATGTTACGTTTTTGTGAGAAAGTATAGGAAAAGTCGCTTTTAAAAGTTATAAATGCGCATTCTTTAGAACAATGCTAGTAAAATCAACTATTTATTACGAAAAATTTCGTTGGAGGTTACAAAAAAGTGATTTTTTTCATTTGCACTCAAGGAGTAAAGACAAATCTGATGAAATCTCGAACACCAAAATCGGTCAAGCCGTTTAGGCTGTAGGTACAAATATACATACAAAAATCAAAAGAATAAAAAATATAGCATACATACATAAAATTATCTAAAAGTACAAAGTGTGTAATGAAAGGTGCCTTTATGTTGCAGTTGCAAGAATCTCTATTACGTCATAGAAGTGCGCTTTATCATCAACTTAGTGGTCCACGATGAAGCACTAGGTAAGAACCTAGAAGAAAGCGATTTGTAGCGATTTCAAGACACTTATTTTATTATCTGAAGACAATGAACGCAAGCCGCTACCATCAGTTTTTTGAAAATCCGTGGGGAGGCCAGCTGTGAACTTCTTGTGGCTGAGATGATGATGATGAGATTACATTTATTAGGAAGATGAGTGTGTACTAGTCATATGATATTGATAAGATTTGATCACGTAGTTATGTTGTATAATAGGTACTGTTTTATGAATAAACTCTGTTAAATTTACAAATTCTCTATCGTAAGTTTAACTTTAATTCGTTCATTAACTAGTAAACAGTAAATACAAAGTTCTCTTTTTTTCTCAAAAGGCAGTTATCACATGTCTTACTTCTGGATAACATTAATTATGTAGGTATTTGCATGACCTAGACATACATATCGTCTTTGTATTATCATAACTGCAAATACTACGATAACAAATTTTAAATAGGTATAAATTGCATAATTGAGATAAGTGTTTATAGATAAAGAACTGAACAGAATATCCTGTCATAAGAGACTGAGAGTACCCGTCTCTGGTCTGGTCTTGGCTTATCTGTTTGTTATATAAATATTTTTTGTGTTGCGACTTTTGGTCGAAATACTTACTAGGTTAATTCTGGTGCAATCGAGCTTATTTCCACGATTCACATGACACTGATATTTTTATAACTAATATAATCTCGTAGTGCGCGCGATTAATCGTCTTAAATTAAATTATCTACATATTTCATTTGACGTAGTCATTGCTTTTGACACTGGGCAAGTTAATTTCTCAAGTCAGAATGTAATTATTCGATAATAACTGCAGTTGCATCGGTGCACAGTAACAAATGCAGTAGGTGTGCGGGGTAGTGCGGCGGGCGAGGGGCGGAGCGCTGCATGACGCGCGCGGGCGGGGGAGGCAGTCGCATCGTGACCGCGCGCCGTACTGTTCGTGCGTTCGTTTCGCGCGCTGTTTCCCGCGAACACGGCCGACCGCGAAGGCCCTGACATGGTGTCTGTGGGCGCGTGGCGGCGCCGGACGCCCGACGATTGTGAGGAGCGCTCGGAGCCCGGCGCCTCCAGTTCGGGGGTGCCGCGCGCGCCGCCCAACTGCGCGCGCTGCCGCAACCACCGGCTCAAGGTTGAGCTGAAGGGGCACAAGCGGTACTGCAAGTACCGGTATTGTAACTGCGAGAAGTGTCGCTTGACGGCGGACAGGCAGCGGGTGATGGCGCTGCAGACGGCCTTGCGACGGGCGCAGGCGCAGGACGAGGCGCGAGCGCGGGCGCTGGACTCCGGGCTGCATCCCACAGGAGTGGAGCTGGAGCGTCCGGAGCCGCCATTGGTGAAAGCTCCGCGCAGTCCCGTGATACCGCCGCCGCCGCCGCGCTCACTCGGTTCACCCAGCCTGGACTCTGTGCCGGAATCTCCAGGAGTATCGCCCTTCGCCCAGGGACCGCAGTCGGCGCCGCCGCCGCCACCCATGCCGCCGCTCCTGCCGCCACAACAACCAGGTTAGTCAACAAACACTTCATCACACTTGTTTACTCCAACATTGTTACAAACTACTTTGAAATCTTACTTCTTTCCGATTCGAAATGGATTGGAACAAAGTGTACGTATTATCGGTCAACTGTCGCGTTAGTTGTTTGATAAAATGTCGATATTTATTGAAGAACATTTTCATCGCTCATCAGCTTCTTCAGGAATCTAAGAACTCACATATTTGGTCATCACGTGGGAACTTATTCGTTGAAGAGGTTTTGTTTTGTAAACAAAGTATTTTGTTTACTTCTTAAGTACCTAGGTACCTACTTTATTTAATTTTTATGACTAAGTTTTAATTGCTTCGAAAGACTATGATATTTTTCATCAGTTTCGGATTTAGGTAGGTACCTCGAGGAGTAGTAATACTTTTACGCACCATTTATGGAAAAAAAGAAATGGTTCATAAATGACAGCGAATTCAAAAATAATACCTATAAACGGTTCCTAAATCATTATATCCATGAAACAGATTTCAACAGTTTGGGCCTAATCCTACCTACCTATATAGGTATCGAACTCGATGAATGGCAAATGTGCAAGCTGCACGATACAAACACCAAAAAACAATAATATACATACAAAATCTATCGACACGTACCCATCATGTTACTAGAAAAACATTACTTTCCTGTCAAAAGGATAGTAAGGGTTTTAACTGAATTATGCAAAGCGCATTATTATTATTTTGGTGCGCGAGGAAAATTTACACGACGCGATGTTAAGTTGCTTAATATTTAAGTTTAATTGTTTAATATAAAAGTAGAATTGTGCATTATAATTAGTCAATTTAATAATAAGCTGTAACTTAACGTTGTATGTGCACTAATTACTCTAACTAATCTTTTTTTTTACGGGCAAGTGCGTTTATTAACTACAACAAAACAATATACAGACCAGTTGGCAGCGTACCCAGCATGCTATGTGCATTGCCACGTTGAATGGCAATGCTTATGCTTAAATCTTAATTGAACTGTTTCTGCGCAATATTTTAATGAATAATTCGGTATTTCAGTGTCGTGTAACAAAGGATTTTAGAGTACGAGATAAAAAATATTTGCGACCGTATTTTAAGTCCGTTTTACATCACACCTACTTGGAAAACAAGCATGTAGATATATTAAAAGAAAAACATAATACCTGACTGCAGAAAAGCAGATTTTGCAGTCAACTTACGATTTCGTTACTCTTCAAACGCTGTTGAGTGTACGTTTTTGTGAGAAAGTATGCGTAAATTTTCTGTAAAAGATTATAAATGCGCATTCTTTAGAATAATTATAGTAAAATCACTTATTTATTACGATATAGTTCGTTGGAGGTTACAAAAAACGTATATTTTATTTTTTTGCGAGAGATATATTATTATTATTACAAAAAAATTATAGCATAAGGACACTCAGGAAGTGAGGCGAATCTAATGACACCTCGCACATTAAAATTGCTCAAGCCGTTTAGGCTGTAGGCTGTCATATATAAACACAAACATACATACACTCGAAAAACATAACCCTCCTTCTTACGCAGTCGGATAATAAATTAAAGGTGACTTAAAAGCTTCAAGTATTAGTCTTCACGTAGCTGTGAAATATGAGACTAATGATAACGTAATTCCCATTTAAAAAAAGTGAAACTGTCAAACGTATAAACCTTGCAACAGTAACGATTTCTTTTGGAAGAAAGGAGGTTGGCAGTCTGAGGCAAAAAAAAACTTTGTTTACTTGCCGTAGCGACTTTCTCATTAGTTGTGGTAACCCTAAAATTGGATAAATAGGGCGTATAACATCTCTATAGATCTAAGCACCTGTTTATTTTCTATGCGTTATCTACAAGGCTGGACCAACAGCACTGCTTTATCTCAGCATTAGCAATTGCGAATATTGTCAACAAGTTGATACAATGTAGCTCGAGTGAGTCGATACGATCAGAATACGATGCTGCGCGTACGCAACACTTCCCCGTTCCGAAATTGAACGCGACGCGGCCCGTTCCAAATATAATTGCATCGTGTTTCATTGATATTATAGGGTTGTCAGTTTAAAATTATTGTTTTGTTTTAGGCGCTTGGCCACATGGTCTCAGAGGCCATAATTAAAATAAATACAACTATATCTGTATATTTTTTTGACCTCATTAAAAAAAACAAGATTATTTTATAAAGTAATAAATTAAGTAGGTACCTTATAATAATAATAATCATCCGATTTCACTGATAATATATTTTGAACAAATAATTTAAAAAAAAAATAAGGAAAAAAAAAGAAAAATATAAATCGAAGCCAAACGTCAAAGATAAAGATAAAGATAAAGATAATTTATTTGCATACAACACGAGAATTTTATACAACAAGTGCATAAAAGATGTTACACTAAATTTAGTCGCTTAAAATCATGTTGTGCCGATTAGGCGTACAAATGTCAGGTAGACAGCATCATGCACATGCGAAAAATTATAAAATAATAATAATTATTATTTGTTATTAGATTAATACACAAACCAAAAATATCTATAATATGACAAAGCAGAAGCAATAAAAGATACACATAATGTCAAATAAAATTAAAATTTGTCATTTAAAAAATCATTGATAGAATAATAACACTTCTGCAATAACAATGCCTTCAACTTTTTTCTAAATAAATTACTATTCTGGTCTCTTATTGACTTAGGAATCTTATTGTAGATTTTAGGACCCATACATACGATGCTATTTTGCATCAGTGCTGTCTTTCCTTCATGTACGCGCCGTTTGTCTTGGTCGCGCCTATTTTTTACAGTAGTATCAGATAGTGTGGGGAATCGCTCCCGGTTTGTTTTTACAAAAAGGGCCGTTTCTAAAATGTATAAACACGGAAGTGTAAGAATTTTATACTTAAAAAAATAGGGCTTACAACTATCTCTTTTTTTGAGTTTAAACATTGAACGAATACAGCGTTTCTGCCTTTTAAAAATAATAATTTTATTTGTTGAATTTCCCCAAAAAATAATCCCGTACCTCAAAATTGATTCAACTAACCCATAGTAGGCTTTAAGTAAAGATTCTATATTTAGAGTACGAGCTAGTTTGGCGATGGCATATGTTTGGCTACTTATTCTTTTCGAAAGGTGCTCTATTTGTGATTTCCAATTCAATTTTCGGTCAATATATAATCCAAGAAATTTTGAGCTTTCTACTTCATTTATAATGTTATTGTCATATGCTACATTAATATTACCTTTGTTTGTTTCTCTTTGTCTAAAATGCATTATATTTGTTTTATTTAGGTTAATTTTTAAGTTATTGTTGTCAAGCCAAGATATAACTGAGGTCAAAGATTTTGTCAAACGACAAAAAAAAAGTTAGCCCGCAGCCCACTGAACCGGGCTCAACGCGGGCTCAGTTGACCACTTTCAGTTTTTTTCGGAGTTAGCTCAATCAAGCTGACAGTTGGAAAAATCATACGTGAAGAACAAACGGAACGGTGGTACATAGATGAAAGCAAAATCGGTCAGTTCGTAAATGGAGACACTTTCCTTACACAGGCAAAACAAATTCGAAATCACAGATCTTCCGAAAAAAGGTCTATTTGTGTTCGAAATTGGATCATTACAAGCAGTGAAGTCGTTTGTGTATTTCAAGTACATATGTATTTATAAAAAAGATGTCAGTTGTATTTATTTATTTTTTTAAAGATGCAAATATTATTATTGCCGAAATAAGAGACACGAGCCCGATGAATAGTTTTAAAAATATTTTTAGAGTGAGATGACAAGAAAAGGAGCCTAAAAAAGTTCAACTCCGGACGTGTGGTAGCCCTATAAGTGGTGTATCAAGATACGGGACTACGGGACTTTGTTGTAGGTATTGACTTACGTAAGAACATAATATATATGATACTACGCTATTTTTTCGTTAGTGGCATCAGGCTGTCGGAAAATGGTAGACCTTAACCAGCTGCAGATGTTATTGGAGGATGCGTATTTCAACTTTCCATGCCCGATACGGGCAAAAGTAGTGTCACAACCTAAAAAAGCATGCATTCTGGGGCAAAGCATGCATTTTCATTCATAGTTAGTCCTCCGTGATTGAATGATGCGGAGCAAAATTGTTTCAACACTGCAACTTTTCTAGAAGAATACAATTTTCGACATATTGGTTCCCAATCCATTTAGGTGAACGATGAATTCTTTTCGGATTTTTCCTTTATATGTACTTTAGTACAATGCTTCTTGCCAAATTTCACAGTTATTAGGTCAACGGGAAAGTACCCATAGGTTTTGATTCCCTTGCGAGTGTCGAAATATGCGTTTTTGCGACATATTCGGCTGTAACTTTGTTTTATGAAAACTGAGAAGTTTGATTTTTCTCTTTGTAGCAAGAGACTATGGATCTGTGTATATGGTTTTAATTTCAACTCGATACCTTCACCCGTTCCCGAGATACAGACGGACAGACGGACAACAAAGTGATCCTATAATAAGGGTTCCGTTTTTTCCTTTTGAGGTACGGAACCACTACGAAATGCTTTGGCTCCACTTTCATTGTGCGTACCGCCAAAATGTGGAATGCGCTTCCTGAATAAAGACCCATTCAGGAAGCGCATTCCACATTTTGGCGGTATACATATAATCTGGGTGTCTTCAAATCGCGAGTGACTAGGTTTCTTCTAGGCAAGCGCGCTCCATCGTAGACCGTAACTGTCGCTTAACAACTAATTGTTTATTTATTAATTATTTTTTTCACGTAATGACTAATTTTATGTTAGATAAGGGCCATATTTTATAACTTCTATTGTAATAGGGCGAATTCTGTGCTTCTATTAATACCTACTACTTTTGAGTTTTTAACAATTCCAAGAGAAATATAAGTTACGGACACCGCTTTGCATTTAAGTTTTGCATAATGATAGGTAATTATAAAAAATATTATTTAAAATATAATAATTTATAATATTAAAAATAATAAAAATTAAAATGAATAAGAAGAAAGATAATATTCTACTACTTTTGTCTTGGTATGAGCGGTTGTGCCGATATTTAAATGAAAACTTATGCAAAACTCAAAATTCCAATATTTTTGTAAAAGTCTATGTTTTTGGGATATGTAACTTTAAAAATATGACATTGTTTAAAGTCACATATCTCAAAAACTTAGACATATGGAGTTGTAAGCAATTATTGTCGAAAAACGCATAGTTTTTTAATTAAACCGCAAAGACTGAAAAAGTCTGAAAATTTTCCAGTTTTTGACGTAATATGCGGGTAGCAGCCGGAAGCATTTGTTTGCTTGCAAAATGTAATTTCACACTTTCTCAAGGGGTTCAAATAACCACCAAAAATGCAGTTTTACTTAACGCTTTGCGAATTTAGGGATTTTTTAAAAGTAAGATTTGACTGGCAATGACATAATTTTCATTTTTCTATCGCCAATGTCGATCATAAAAGCCTTTTTTGTTCGCCACTCTAGTCTGGGTCCTGTACGATTCCTCTAGTGCCAATCTACGAACTGACTTAGATTACCTATTTGAGATCAATCAGACAAGTTAAAATAGATACGATTATATTATAAGATATAAGAATAAGAAAAAATATAAGATTAGATTATATTATATAGATTGGTATCCGATGTTATATTGACAAAGATAAAAAGATAAAGATAAAGATAATTTATTTGCATACAACACGAGAATTTTATACAACAAGTGCATAAAAGATGTTACACTAAATTTAGTCGCTTAAAATCATGTTGTGCCGATTAGGCGTACAAATGTCAGGTAGACAGCATCATGCACATGCGAAAAATTAAAAAATAATAATAATAATTATTTGTTATTAGATTAAAACACAAACCAAAAATGTATAAAATATGACAAAGCAGAAGCAATAAAAGATACACATAATGTCAATAAAATTAAAATTTGTCATTTAAAAAATCATTGATAGAATAATAACACTTCTGCAATAACAATGCCTTCAACTTTTTTCTAAATAAATTACTATTCTGGTCTCTTATTGACTTAGGAAACTTATTGTAGATTTTAGGACCCATACATACGATGCTATTTTGCATCAGTGCTGTCTTTCCTTTGACGGTAGCTCTTCAAGGATAAGTAAGGAATAAAAAGCCGTGATAAAACTTGCATTGATTGTAACGCAACTAACAAGTAGTTTACATTTAAATACAATAAGGGACATCGGTAGCAGTTGCACAATAATGTATCGAACACACGAGAATTTCATTAGAATAGATGTAGCGAAGTTAGTAAATATTATTTAAAGGAAAACAATTTCAATCAAATAGGAGATAACTGTTTTCTACCTCCAAACGTTATTTTAAAAAAAAAAACCCAACATGAATGATTTCGCTTTTGGAATATATATTTTTATTGAGATTGTTAATTTATGTCATTTGCCTTACAATAAGAGTTATTTTCCCATTTTTTTTGTGTCATTGCCAAAATTGGCAACACCGTCGCTTAATATCAGGCGAGTTGGTGGTCAATCGTAGATCTAACTTACTTTAAAAGAACAAGTTGGTGTCAAATTTTTATTACTTAACCAGGATTTGAAATTTATGTCATGTTTATATCAGCACACACTTTTTTCTCTATATTACGTAATCTTAACATAGAAATAACTTTTCTCATAATAAAACTTCCACAGATTTATGTTAACAATGAATCTTACAATTATCTTCATCATTATTCGTCATTCTATTGTAGTACAAGGAAAAGGCTGGTTTATTTGCTACTTTTCTTATATTTTATGATCTATTTTGAGTTGTCTTTGTTATTTTCACGTTGTAACATGTTTTTTTTTTTTTTTTTTTTTTGTAAATTACATAAAATGCCATTCATTTGTTACGTAAGACTATTTTTGCTTGTTTTTGACTCCCTATATAAGTAAAAATAAGATTAGGCTGACTGTTTAATATTTATTACGAAAGAATCTAAAGGAAATAATTATAGTTAAAAAAAACGTTATGATTTCGTTACGCTGTTGAGTGCACGTTTTTTGTGAGAAAGTGTGGTAAGGTCTAAACAACGCGCACTATAAGTGCGCATTCTATAGAATAATTCTAGTGAAAGCCCTTATTTATTAGGAAAAAAATCCTTGGGGGAGACGAAAAAACGCATTTTTACGAGAGTTATTGCTATCACAAATAATTATAGTTTAAAAAACTGAAAATACCGTCTTCAAAATACTCAATTTGTTTACTTGGATGATATCTTACCAGTTATTTTGTTATAAAAACCAAAGTACTGAACCGATTTCGATAAAATTTAAATTTATTATATATATACATTTATACCTCTGAAGTATGACCTATCAAACAAAAAATAATCATCAAAATCAATGCACAACGGGCGGAGTAATCGGTGAACAAACATAAAAATCATAGTCTAATTGATAACCTCCTTCTTTTTGGAAGTCGGTTAAAAATATAGTCTATGGACACTCAGAGACTGAAGACGAATCTAAAGACACCTCGCACGTCAAAATCGGTCAAGCCTTTCTGGTTACGCTGTAGAAATATACAATTTACATACCCGAAAAGCAACCTTCCTTCTTACGCAGTCTGGTAAAATTAACCGTAAAACTATCCCCCTTTTCTACAATCGTGTAAAATCGGTGTATATTAATTACCTTAGTAAGTAACTGAACACACTGTGGCAGGTTAGTCACAAGTTCTCAACTCAATGTAAAACACCGTAACGACAATAATTATCCATGATTCTCCAATCTTCATTAACATATTTCGCAGGGCATCTTATTTAAAACCTTAGGTACGTGTCCCGCATGCTGTCTGCTCCTTTTCACTGCCAAACGCGCGTTTTTTGTAAGGAAACAGGTTGGTGACAAAGTAAGCCATCCAGGTAGGGTTGCCAGATCAAAATGAAATTAATGTTTTTTTAGGTTTTCGCGATTGAAATTGAACAAGTTTTAACGGATTTAAATATATATATAAATATGACATAGTTTTAAGATTTAATAAATGAAACCATTAAAAATTGTTTAATGTCAAAAAGAAGTTGTCGAAGGCCGTAACATTTTCTGATCCAATTTATTGTATTGATGTAAGATCTTTGAACGTCTTACCCTTAGGGCTCATTTAGGGATACATGGGATGTCACGCTGAGCGTCAAGCAGCGCGTGAATTAAATATAACCTGCGTTTTCTTTAATATCAGGCGTGGTTGCTGCGACGATAACTGCAGGGTCAGGGACACCGTTATTCTTCACTATTTGCGCGACTCACTGCGATTTAAATAACAAGACCACATAATAATTCCATGTTTGTCTTTGTGAGTGTGACGCCGCTTATGACGCCATGGAAACCGCCCGCCTCCTCTCCATATACGAAGAACACGTCCAATGAGTCGCTTGACGCGCCGCCCGATGCTCCGCGCGTCCCTGAAAGAACCTTTACGTTTAACTCGATTTGTATTCCAGAAAGTATCGTCGACAAACAAGCTTTTAAAAGTACTGAGTCGGTGTACTTTGTAGGGTGTCCTCACAGCTCAGGGGGGCAATTCAGTTTTTCAAAACCGATCCGTAACTGAACCTTTTGCGAAGCATTTCCTGTCGGCTGCTATCATTTTTTGATTTAGTAACGAGCGAAGGACGTGTTACGATTCATCAAATGTGTCAATTATATGACATAAAAGTGACTGAATCAAAAAAACTATGGCGGCCGACGGAAAACGCTCCACATATGGTTCGGCTATGGAGCGGTCTTGAATAACTGAATTGGGCCCCAGTTTATTGTAGGTATGCCTGCCTTCTTAACCAGTAGGTCTTCCTTTGAATTTCATCCCCATCCCCCAGAAGGCCAGAACTAATATTTGTGCTACTAACTAGTATTTAATATTTGATGAGAACAAAATATGGTTTGTGTCTGGGTGTTTGTATGTACTTTAAGAATGTATTATATACAATTAAAAAAGCGTATAAGTATTTTATTGACTATCTAGTTCCCATAGTACAAGCTTTGTTTAGTTTGGGGTTAGATGAAAATCTTCGTTTAAAGTTGTCATAACTCGTATCTGGCAACCCTGATTGTAACTAGTGTGTATTCTACGCGTCAGTTGATCCGGTTCCAAAATAAATGAATGATTGTTTTTACTGGATAGGCCTTATCTGCGTTATTGTACATCATTGGAACGGGTTGCTATGCCTCTAGGTCTGTCAGACATTTTTTGTCTACATTTGCTATATTTATATATTTGTTACGGTCTTGTATAATATTCCCGTATTTCAGATTAATCATCTTATTACGCGTTCAGGGTAGAGAACAGACTATATGCAAGTAGCCGGCTATGAATTATTCCTCATTGTTTTCGCGGGCGCGTAGAAAAACTTTAATGATGATGATGAAAATGTCTGTCTCCAGGTAACCTAACCTAACCTTTTTTTTTTGACCCAGGGGAAACCCTTTATGGGTACCACTGCGCCTCGGGGGAGGCCGAGTTATCTATGTACCTGTTACACTTACTCGAGGTCCGTGCCTTTTATAAACTAATATATGTATTTTTAACTACTTAATTTTTTTTTTATTATGCAAGAGGAAGACAAAATCTATGTACTAAACATTTTATAATGATCGGTTCAGCCGTTCACTTATAAAATCCTTTCAAAAAAAGGATTTCATCTCAATAAAATTTCTCAGTTTTCGTAAAAAAAGTTACAGCCGAATATGTCGTACAAAAAACGCACATTTCGAAACTCACAAGGGAATCAAAACCTATGGGGTACTTCCCGTTGACCTAGTACTATGAAATTTGGCAAGAAGCATTGTATTAGAGTACTCATATAGGAAAATATCCGAAAACTGGTCATTTTTAATTTAATCACAAAAAATAGTGTCTTTATGCAAGGAATGATGGTTAAAATTTTAAAGTTCTTTAACCGTATCATGTGGGGTATCGTTTATGAAAGAGTTTCATTAGCAAAAGCTAAAACAGGTTTTTAAATATTTTTACGGTGTATATTTTTCGGTTTATGAAGGCAAATATAAAAAAAAAAATGATTTCCCCCTTTTATTTACTAGTTTGTACGGAACCCTCGGTGGGCGAGTCTGACTCGCACTTGTCTGTTTTTTTTTTTTATATTATTCGATTATAAAACTGGACATACCTATACAAAATGATAAACATATATGATATTTAAATGGAAACATACTAAAATGCATACGCCCTTCTAGTTGTAAACACAGCATGCTTTAAGAATATTGTCCTGTAAAAAATAATTTATGTTATTAATAATATGAAATAAGGACCGTGACTTGTGGAGGGAAATGGGGGAGACCTTTGTCCAGCAGTGGGACAGCATAGATTAATAAAACAAAATAAGCACTGTATACAACCTAAATTAAAATTGTTGACAATAGTCTTTTAAAAGAGTAGGTACACAGTAGGATTGAATATATCACCTGCTTGTATTAAGAGCAGCAGGTGGACGGTTGGGCTGATGGTTAGCGATAACCGTCGCCTCCATAGGCGACGGTTATCGCTAACCAGTTGCAGTCCATACTCACCTGGTGTCGCTGCCCGCAGAAGTATTTTAGGAAGAACTTATTGACAAGGTCGTCGCCTATCCATGGCCCAGGGCAGGGGGGGGGGGGGGGCAAGTTAATATTATGGAGGATGAAAAAAATATGAATTGTAGGTACAGTCAAGAGGATGAAGCTTTACCTTTACACTTGTAGCGCGAGCCTTTGCCTCAATAGCGATAGTAATAGAAATGTTATTTTTTTTAGTAATCTTTAGGGGGGGGAGGGGGGGGGGCATCCGCCCCTCCCTGCTCCCCCTTGACGAAGCGTGTGAAGTACGAGTGAATATCTTGCGGTCAAATGCGAGCCAAGCATGAAATGCTATCTAATATTATAAAAGCTCTGTACATACATAAAATGACTCCTATTTTCCAGACAGCTCTGTATATTATTTTGTCCCATGTCATCGAACTACTGAACCGTTCGTTATGAAATTTGGTAAAAAGATAGCTGAGAATCTCACAGCATAGGCTGCATTTCATCATTATCATCACAGTTTTTCATCACCACGTCTGTGAAACCTCGGGTCACTGCTATTAAAAAGCTAAACACTAAAGTTATTTTGGCTAAGTTTTGACGTGACAGCGTCTAATAAATCGATGAACAAGCAATAATTATAGGTAGCTCCAGTCCGATCTCAAGGATTGATAATAATTTATTGCCTAAAATGATGTTTGGCGGTGTTGTTGTCCCCTACAGTACGCAGGTAAAAAATCTTGGTGTTATTCTCGATAGCTGCTTGTCTTGGAATCCACAGTTACAAGCAGTCAAGCGAAAATTGATCGCTTCAGCGGCTTCACTGAGAAGAATCCGCAACTTCTTACCCACTGCTACCAAAGCTGCACTTGCACAGTCTCTCCTCCTTCCTCTTCTTGATTATGCTGACGCCTGTTACCTTGATCTAACCCAAGAGCAATTTGATAAGCTTGAGCGCCTCCAGAATTTCTGCATAAGGTTTATTTTCGGGCTCAGAAAATTTGACCACATCTCTCAGCATCGCACTAAGCTCAAGTGGCTCCCTATCCGTCTCCGCCGGGATACCCACATTCTTGGTCTTCTTTATAATATCCTCTTTCACCCTTCTTCTCCTCCATACTTAAGCTCCCGTTTCACTTTTGTTTGTGACACCCATTCTAATAACCTTAGGTTGTCAACAAAACTCTCTCTGTCAACACCAACTCACACAAGCTCCCTGTTTTATGATTCGTTCTCCGTGCGTGCTGTTGCCCTCTGGAATGACCTTCCGGTGGCCATCAGGCGTGCGCAGAGCGTGGAATCGTTTAAGGCTCAGGTCAGGAATCATTATCTCTAGACTGAATAATATATGCTCATTCATAATTATTACTATCGTACCTATATATTATTTATGTAAGTTTATGTATAAGGCCATACATATATATGTTTATATATAGTATCTGTGTACATAATATTTGTATTTAGTATATAGTTAAATTTAATGAAGCTCGATTTATGTTTTTAAAAACTAATTTATTTAAAATACAAATTAAAATGAATTATAATTAACGTGCACGATGCACTGTCGTTAAAATTAGAGTGTCTAAAACTACTTAACCTACTGCCTCGATCGGCGCTCTTATCTTAAGGAATGCATCCACGACGCCGGGCGGCCAACGCTGAGTCAGCGGTCCTATGTTTATACGCGATGTATAACCACAGGGTCCGATGGCATAACGCCTTCCTCCCTAACTTCGAAGTTTTCGGTTGGATTATTTCGGATCCGAAAACTTCGAATCGGGTAATACTTCTTTACTAGGACTGTAATAACTGCGATACCAAGTATCGCAAATAATACGACTGTGCCCACACTTAGTCTGTCCAAAACGATGACACCTTCATTATTCACGTCACTTTCACTTTGTTTTAACATGGTTGTCAAATGTTGAAGATTCGTCAATTCCACATTGTCCAGGATCACTAGGTTCGTCTCTGGGAAGGTTGTCCTTGGTGTTATTTCCGGCAGGTCGATGACCGGCAGGGCCGGCAGGTGTAGATCTCGAGCTATTCCCAAATGTCTCCTGAGCTTCCTGCCTTCTACTTGTAGCTCGCATTCGTCGTCTAACGTAACCACGTATGTGCCCTGTACGGTGCGGTGAGTGCTGTCTCCGTCGCAAGTTTGTGTCAAGATGATGCTGGATTTGGTGTACAACATCCATCTGTCGCGTTGTATGTTCTCGACTTTGACGTTTTGAATGTCGACGACGATAGGCGTACAGCTCGATGTGTTTCGGGTGAACGTGACTAGGTTGACCACGCACTCGTCTCTGACGAAGGGCGACGTGTCTTCTTCTTCACACAGGAATAGGAGTTCGTCTGCTTCCTTGCAGGGGGCATGCAACGATACTGTTTTCGACCCTTTCACAAGGAGGAATGGGAATTTTGGTAAGATGATGGAGATTTGGTTTAAGGTGTTGGTTGTCGGCAACGGCAAAACTTTATAGTATGTATAAGTGTTATCATCTACAAGGGGTATTTCTAAAATGAATGTTATCTGATTTCCTTTTACATATATTTTAGGCTTTATACTATGTTCTATTTTAACTAAGTTCTCTAGGCTAGCCGAAAATACAAGGTTATAATTTTGCCTTTCAATATTTTCTAAAATCGTTAATAATTCATCGGTATTTATAACCGATTGGTGAAGCATTCCTAGTTTACTGAATGCAATTACATTTTCAAGTTCACTTATCTTAGTGTACAGCGTTTGAAAATTATGTAGAAACAGTGTATAAATGTTATATATTTTTAACAATCCTTGTTCTCTGTAAGTTTCATTTAGTCTTTGCCTAATGCTAGTAATAGCCTTATCGATTTGAATAAAATTTAATTGGGTATTATTAGTAGTGTCGACTAACGTTTCCAACATTTCAGCGATAACCGTGAATCTTTGAGTGATAGCATTTTGCTGCGTTTTTACGTTATTAATAAGCGCGTCGTATCTTAAAGCATCGTCACTGTCCAAATTTCCCGTAATCAACTTTATGATCGAGCCGAGAGGGTCAATAAGGCCGCGTTTGTGTCTTTTGGGAGGCAATATTTCGCTCAGTTTTTCTGTAGCCAGATCTTTAATAAAATCGGTTTGCGTTTTAATCTGAATTACTGCATTGAAGACGTCTTCCTTTTCCGAATGTTCTCTCATGTATTTGTTCAAGTTCATGTACCTATTTGTATTAAACTCCAAATCTTGCCGAATTAAGCTAAGGTCTAGAATTTTTATTAGGGTCCATTGGTTGGTGCTGATCTTCGCTTGACCTTCTTTTATCGGGAGGATCCCTGGGTTGTGAGTGATCCTTTGAAGCACTAGGCCCTGGCATGTTGTCATCGCCATGAGCACGCCCAGGTACCTGTGAAGGACGTTTAATGTCTTTTACTGCCGTTCTAGTCTCTCGTCCTCTTACATTGATTGGGACAGTATTTCTACTTATTTCTCCTATCACCTCTGCCTTTTGGTATCGAGGTTTATCTTTACTCCTTCTTACGTTGACTCCTTTTATAAATACCTTGTCGTCTTGTTCTATGTCAAACTTCCTTTCACCTCCACGCTTTTGTCTAACCTTTTCTTTAACGCCTATTATTTTGTTCGTCAAATATTCATATAGATGTTTTGTACGTTTTCTGTGGTCTTGGACCATTTTTTGAGTATAATCTTTTTGATAATCCACGTTGAACGGGTTGTTTGCGTCTGTATGACCGAAAACTATTTCAAACGGGGCCATACCTGTGGTACTATGGATCGTGTGGTTGTAAGCCATAAGTGCGTACGTCATTACTGACGCGGCATCAGTGACCTTATGTTCATATTTGGCCAATCTATATATTTCGATTAGTGTCGAGTGGAATCGCTCGACTATTCCCATCGAATTTGGGTTGTGCGGGGTTCCTATGTGCAAGTTAATTTTGTAAAGCTGTAAGGTTTCCTTCAGTAGCGTGTTATTGAACTCAGCGCCAGCGTCGGCGCTTATTCTATGTGGTACTCCGTATATAGCGAAGTATTTGATTAACGCTCTGATCACCTCGGGAGTTGTTTTAGATTTAATTTCAATTGCCTGTCCGATCTTACTAAAAGCATCTATGATGGTCAAATAAGTTTTGCTATCGATACTAAATATATCGATGAATAGTTCTTCGAAAGGTTTGGTCTGCGTCTGGGTCAATTGTAATTCCGGTTTTAGTGGGTTCCGATCATATTTCATGGCCTTGCAGCTGTCGCAGCTGTTTATTACTGTTGCTACCGTAATTTCCATGTTGGGCCAGTAGTAAGTACGCCTGATTCTCATCAGTGTTTCCTTTTGACCTCGGTGGCAAGTTTTTCCTTCATGGTGCTTCTGGACTACGTCCTTCTGTTCGTCTTCTTTCTCCACGTATACGACTCTTTCCGTGCATTCTAGTATTTTAACTGTGTCTTTCTTAAAAAGGGCGATTGTTGCTTCCGCGAATTGTTTCCGGTGAGCCTTGTCTTCAAAGTATATGAAATACTTCGTTTTCGGATTTATATATTCTTTTAAGAATTTCTTGACTAGGTCTGGTTTGTCTACCGGTAAGTGTACTTCACGGATCTTCTGTTTCGGTCTTGAGATATCTTTAGTAGAGATTTCATTTCTGAACCAGGTATGAACCAATATTTGATTTGGCTTTGTATCTATTGCTTCATTTAAGATGGGTATTCCTGATGTGTCAGTCTCATAAGTAGAATGTTCGGTCGAGCCTAGAGAGGCTGTCAGTGTATCACTGCTCGGTGATGGTATTGAGTAGGGAGATTTCGGTTCCCGTGACGATGGTATCGAAATTATACTGTCGGTTCTCGACGATATAGTTACAGTACTTTCGTCCTCAATATTACGTGCAGCTAGGTCTTCTTTCAACAGCCGTATGTTTTTCATGACCTCGTCTATATCTTCTTGCGACTGGTCTTTTCCTACGTTCACTATCATAGATTCGTCTTCGCTTAATGCATTTACCTTTATTCTAGATAAAGCGTCAGCGACAACGTTTTGTTTTCCGTTCTTGTATACGATGTCATAGTCGAACTCTGCTAGTCTGAGTTTCCAGCGTGTTAACTTGCTGTTCGGTTCTTTCATACTGTTCAGCCAAGCTAAGGGGCGATGGTCGGTATAGATGGTGAACCGTCTACCGTAGAGATAGGGTCTGAAGTGTTTCACAGCCCAGACTATGGCTAGTAGTTCTTTTTCCACAGTACTATATCTTGTTTCGGCATCGTTCAGCGTTCGGCTGGCGTATGCGATTGGTTTGTCGTTTCCTAAAGTGCCTTGTGATAGTACGGCTCCTATTGCAAAGTCCGAGGCGTCCGTGGTGAGTATAAACGGTTTTTCAAAGTCCGGGAATTGTAGAATCGGGGCATTTACTAGTAGTTCTTTGCACCTCTCGAAAGCTGCTATGTACTCGTTGGTTAATTCAATTTTTTGTCGTTTCTTCAAGCAACTGGTGAGCGGACGCGTGATTTTTGCAAAGTCCTTGATGAATTTTCTGTAGTATCCTACCAGACCGAGAAAGCTCTTGATCTCGGTTGCTGTCCTTGGAATGGGGAAGTTCAGCACTGTGTGGATCTTGTCATCGTTTGGTTTTAGGCCATCTTTGGTTATCATGTGGCCTAAGTACAAAACTTCTTTTCTGAAGAATTCGCACTTATCCAGGGTCACTTTTAAATTGGTGGCCCTGAGGCGGTCAAACACCTTTCGCAGCTTGTCTATATGTTCCTGTAGGCTGGATGAATAGATTATTATATCATCAAGATAAACAAGACAATGAATGCCCTGTAAACCTCTCAATACATTATCCATCGTCCTCTGGAACGTGGCAGGAGCAGTCTTCAATCCAAATGGCATTCGGGTAAACTCGTAATGTCCTGATTGGGTTGAAAATGCTGTCTTTTGCCGGTCTTCTTCTCTCACCTCTAGCTGGTGATACCCGCTGGCGAGGTCGATTGTGCTGAAGTAAGTAGCCTTACCCAGCTTGTCGAATAGTTCCGTGATGTTCGGAAGTGGGTATTTATCATCGGTGGTTATCTCATTTAGCCTTCGGTAGTCAATGACCATTCTGTATTTTACTTCGCCTGAGGCGTCGGCCTTCTTTGGCACCAGGTGGACCGGTGCGCTCCAGGGGGAATGTGATTCCCTAATGACATCGTTCTTTATCAGCTTTTCGACTTGTTTCTGTATCTCCGCATTATAGACCGGTGGTTGTCGGTACGGTCTAATGTAGATAGGGTCCTCATTTTTGGTTCTTATTTCGTGCTTCACTCCACTTGAAAAGGAGAGCGGGATTTCTTCGCAGTGGAATATATCTCTATATCCATAGCACAACTCTTCTACACTCTTCCTTTCTTCTCCGTTCATATGTTCTAGTCTCAACTTCTGCAAGTTCTTCTTCAGCAGCTTGTCGATGTCGTGCTTGCCGTTCATCGTGTTGACTGGAACTTCTTCTTTCTCATAGGGGACTGCTTCTATTGGCTCTTCGAATGTTACGGTTACTTGTTGATCCGAAGCATTCTGGATCACTGTGTGAGCGTAAGAGTTGTAGCAGGTTACTAATGCGCTTGGCATTCTTACATCTGGACCAAAATCGATGTAGTCCAGTACTGCTTCTCCATCTTGCATGTTGGTGGGTACTGCTACTCGTGTCTCCGTCCTTGGCTCCAAAGTTATTTCATGTGGAGGGCTGTACATAATGGGTATTTTTGTATGCGGCGTAATGAGGACTTGGTTGCCCATATCAACTTTTGCCCTTAATTGTTTTAATAGGTCTGAACCTATAAGGCCGTCATATCTTCTGTCGACGTCATAGACGTAGAACTTGTGTTGGCCGCCACACCTGAATATATCAAGCATGGGTATCAGAATCGTCTCGTTGTGCTGGCTACGGGCGTGCGTGCTTACGACCTCAAACGGTTCATAGCATAGATAGTTCGTGAAGAACCTTTCGACCAGTGCGGTACTGACAAATGATCTCATACTGCCAGTGTCTATCATAAAGTAGCTGTCTATCTCCGGTATATATATGTGCGGTAATTTATATAGCGCGTTACAATTTATTTGTACTATTTCTCTGGTGGCGTCGAGGCCTGTGTCGTAAAATTTTGGTCAGATTCGATGTAATTACACAATACATTGTCCTCTTCTTGGGAAGCGTTGTATTCGTAGTCGTAATATTGGTAGTCGTCAGTAGATTCGATGTTCTCTTCTGGGTAGTAGTAGTCTGCGTCATACGTCTCGGGTACTTCTAGCGCGTTCTGTCGTAGCGGGCGCGCTGTGCGCATTGATACGTCCGTGTTCTCAAACGGTTCTCTTCTTGTGAACGGGGATGGCCTTGACTGTTGTGGGATACCGAATTTAAATTGTTGCTGCGGCTGCTGGGGCTGCGGCGGCATTAATTGGGGCCTAAAGCCTTGCTGTGGTATTCCGAATTTAAAGTTTTGTCCTTGAGGCATTCCATATTTGAAATTTGGTTGCGGCGAGTTAAATCGAAATCCGGTGGGCTGCTGGACTGGTAGATTCGGTCTAAAACCTTGCTGCATGGGCGAAAAACTTGGTCTAAAACCTTGTTGGGTTGGAGCGCCAAACCTATGTGGCTGGCTGGGCATGGTGTATGGTCTGTAACCTTGACCATGGGGTATGCCAAATTTAAAGTTCGTATTTGGTGTATTTATTTGGGGCAACGCGGGGCGCGGCTGTGATGGGGCGCTGGAGCGCGTCTGTTTTCTTAAGTTATATTGGTTCAAAAAGTTGACTTCTTCTGTAACGATCGCTAGGGCTAATTCAAGGTTGGTACAGCCTTTCAGACGGACTATACGTATGAGGTCCTCTGGTAAATTATATAAGAAGACATTTAGACACAAATTGTTATAGACAATCATTTTGGCCGCTTTGACTCCCTCGTCTGGTATTAAGTTAACCTTGGCAAATAAGGTTGATCGCGTGTGTTGGATACGGTGACAGAAGTCAATGTAAGATTCGTTTTGTTTGATTTTTAATTGCTCTAATTCAATCGCTATACACTCCTCCGACCTAGGATCGCCGAAATGCTGTATAAGAATTTCTTTAAGGCTTTCGAATGTGACTATATCCTCTCGCTCGCTCAACAAGTTTGCGGCTCTTCCGCCGAGCCGGCTGGTAACAGCATGGAACACATATTGTTGCTGTGCAGGCGGACATGCAGGGGACGCGTAAGACTTTACTATGTATGTCGCCTTTTTAAGGAACAGATTCAATAGCCCCTCATCTCCGTCGAATTTAGGTATTAAACAAAGAAGGTCCTTTGGGATCATTCGAATTTGTTCCATTTTACTTACTTACTTAATTACTTAAATATCGAGTTACCTAAATTAAATTGCTAGTTACACTTACTTAAACAAGATATTTAATAGACACAATTTTAGTTGTCCGCTACGAATTAAACTACTTAATAGACACGATTTAGTTGTCCGCTAAGGAAATCAAATAACTTAATTTACGCAACTATGCCGACAACCGGAATAGATAAAATGGTGAGGAAAATGTGAAAAGGTCTACTCACATTACCGCCATTCCCATCCTCCAGTCTAGGTCGACTCCGGGCTTGATCTTCTTTAACAAAAATTTTTTTTTTGGTGGTCGTCTCGTGCTCGGCGCTGGCGGCGCTGCGTTGGCTGGAACCTCCGGTTTTCCGCGAATCTGAGGATTTTTACGGAATGGCACAGCCTATAACGCGCACGAGATCCTACCGGCTGCGCCAGTTAAATTTAATGAAGCTCGATTTATGTTTTTAAAAACTAATTTATTTAAAATACAAATTAAAATGAATTATAATTAACGTGCACGATGCACTGTCGTTAAAATTAGAGTGTCTAAAACTACTTAACCTACTGCCTCGATCGGCGCTCTTATCTTAAGGAATGCATCCACGACGCCGGGCGGCCAACGCTGAGTCAGCGGTCCTATGTTTATACGCGATGTATAACCACAGGGTCCGATGGCATAACGATATTTTTAGAAATATTTATGTATGCTTAGGTTTTTACTATAGTATTTATACAAACACCACCGCCCAATCATTATATAATCTCTAACATCCTAAGGTTGTCTGGAAGAGATCGCTGTTAGCGATAAGACCGCCCTTTGTGCCATTGTTTTATAAGTGTTTTTTTTGTTTGTTATTTTTTATTCTTTTTGTGGTGTCAATAAAGTGTTATTGATTGATTGATTGAACGCCGGCTGCATGCACGAAAAAGTATGACTCATTGTCCCGTTACGTTACGCTCCTTGTCCCGTTACAACCGCGCGCGGTGGCTGAGGAAGCGGGCGGGAGTGCGCCGCGCCCGACCGTCGCTTCAATTATTCCTCGGAGCTCGCGCGTGGACGTATGTTGTCACGTTAAACTATCGTCCGTAAACCGACTTTACAGACAACCAATTTTTTTAATAATTATCTAGACATCAATGAAGCTATAAAAGAGAATGGTTCAGAAAATATATCTGTCGAAATTCATGGCATTCCTCGCGCGTTCACTCCCGGTGCGTCCCAGAAAAAGCAACTCTGATTTGAGAGGGTAATGCGCAGCGCGCAAACGAGTCAGTAGGTTTTATAGTTGACTAGCTGTGTCCCGCGTTCTCATCCGCGTCATAATCATCATCATCATCAGCCGTTAGAACTCCACTGGACATAGCCCTAAACTTCCAAAAAGAGCTGATGGAAGCGGCTTACATCCAGCGTCTTTCTGTAAATTGTATGAGGTCGTCTGTCCATCTCGTGGCTGGTCTTCCTGCGCTGCGCTTGCCGGTGTGTGGTTTCTACTCGAGAATTTTTCGGCTCCATCGTTCATCAGTTCTACGTGCCGCTTCAGGTTGCTAGTCCGCTGTGCTATGTCAGCGATTTTAGTTCGGATCTCTTAATTTCTGATAGGATCTCGCTAAGAGACTCCGAGCACCCGCGTCTGGTGATGAAATAACGACAGTGAAGTTGAACGGTGATGATGATGATAAAAGTACTTATCTAGAGAGATAACAGTCAAGTCAGAGATAACTGACTATCTCTTCTTCTCTCTCTTCAGTTATTCTAACAATCGATTCAGCCGTGTGGTCGTGGATATTTGTATTTGACTTTATAGTATTAGTTAGGGCTAGGCCGCACTACGGTTTTTTCCCGCGAGCGGTAACCGCTATAAACCGAGAAACCGCTTGAGACGGTACTAAATCAATCGCGGGGAAAAACCGCAAGTGCGGCCGCTTGTATTCGTTTTCCTGTTTCATAAACTCACGCGGTTAAAAACCGCTGCGGTTTAACCGTAGTGCGGCCTTAGCCTTAGGGTTATTTTAAGGTCGAGCGAGATTAAAGCGCGCAGGTATCTCTCTCGGTCATCACTCACAAATCATTGAGTAGGGATATTAGAAAAGTATGAGCTAAATTTCTCCTGTCTAAATAAACAAATTCAGCTCTCACTTTTCTAATATCCCTATTCAATGATTTTATGTTTAAAAAGGTGTGATGTGTGTGTGATGTGCGAGAGAGATAGCTGCGCGCGTTAACCGAATCCTTAAATGAGTAAAGAACTAAGCTTTTAAACTTTTTCACACTTAATAAGAAACGTTTATTTGGAAATCCTTTAACTAAATAAATACTGCAAGATCCTTGAATTATTTTAAATTTTAAATAAATTTTTGCCACTGGCATTCCCTGGCAGAAAGTGCTAAGATAGTTCAGTTTGTGCTCATTTGTTAGTCACCTCGAGCACTTTAATTTCATTAGTAAAAGCTTCTTTAGACTTGTCTTTGTCATCTGTATTAACTCTCAGCGTGAATATAGTTTTAAAGGTTTCCCTACTATCTACCTTTTGTAATATACCGTCTGAAACAAAATAAATGTTTTAAAATAAAACCGACCAAGTGCGAGTCGGACTCGCGCACGAAGGATTCCGTACCATTATCTATAAAAACGGCAAAAAATCACGTTTATTGTATGGGAAAAATAAATATTAATTTTATTTTAATTTAATTATTTATTTTTAAAGTGAATAATATAACTCACTATTCTGTGAATATTTCAAGCGTCTATCTGTTGCCGTTATCAATATCGAGCAAAAACAAGCAAAAAATCACGTTTGTTGTATGGGAGCCTCCTTAAATATTTATTTTATTCTGTGTTTTAGTATTTGTTGTTATAGCGGCAACAGAAATACATCATCTGTGAAAATTTCAACTGTCTAACTATCACGGCTTATGTTATACAGCCTGGTGACAGACGGACGGACGGAGTCTCAGTAATAGGGTCCCGTTTTTACCCTTTGAGTACGGAACCCTAAAAAGAACATGTCATTCCGTTAATTATATTCCTTACCTACTTATGTAAGATGAGTATCATTATGTATAATCAGCACCGTTTAAAAAGGGTAAGGTACACGATTTTGCCACCAAGAAAGCAAGCAAAGTGAGTAAAAATAAAAAAAGGACCGGCTCTACTTTGTCTCGAATCGGCCTTTTCAAGATTTCGTTTTTAAACTGCACTGAACAACGTTTAACAAAGGTAGAAAACGTGAGAAGTACTTTGTCGTCATACATTTTGTGTTATTTTCGGGCAAAATCAATAGAACTATATACGTTTTTAGGGTTCCGGTTTAAGGGACGGGAGCTTTATTACTTAGTCTACGTCGTTTGTATGTCTACGGCTGCATCTTTGGAATCGTAATATTACTTAAGAAATACGCTTTCTTAAGTAATATTAGTTAGTAATATTCGATTGACGATTTTATACAGGATAAAAGGGCTGGGCAAGATGTAACATTAGTTGGTAATAATGACAACTATCGATACAACACTAACTGTTTTATTGTTAGGCTGTTTTTTTTTGTAACTTGTTAGATTATATTAAGAATTGATAAATACACAATTTATATAGTTGTGTGCTTGTTGTGTGCTAATTTAAATCTGATGTAAAATATAAATGTATCATTATTTTATGACGTTCAAAAGTGTGCCAAAATTTATGTACCTAATTGAAATAAATGAATTGAAATTGAATTGAATTAATAGAAGTTGAATTGTAACTGAATACATATGAGATACTAGCTGTACCCGCTTATATTTTTCGTTTTGTTTTAATAAATAAATAAAATTAATATTTGGGGACATTTCACACAACACCATCTAGCCCAAACTAAGCAAAGCTTGTACTATGGAACTAGATGGCTGATATAATACATACCTATATACTTTTTTTGTTGTAAATATACACATTTGATACATAGAAACACCCAGACACGGAACAAACATCCATGCTCATCACACAAATGTTTGCCCTGGGTGGGGATCAGTTCAATACCAATGACTTTCCATCACGTGGACGTAAAGTCTAAAACAAAATTCACGAAGATAGGGATTAAGGATACTCATATACCAACAATGACAAACTTGAAAGATTTTGATTTAAAGACTCTATGTCGCCGCGCGAAAGCCTAATTTAGATTGAGAAGTCTAGAGAAGTCTATTTTGCCGCTTCGAATTATTTTGTAAATCAAAATGATTTTAATCGTGTAAGGGGTCCAATTAGAAATCATTGAGCTCGGACGTTTTTGAGGACTGACGCTACATCCCGTTGATACTTTATCAAAGATTAGTACATATAAATCGTTGATTATTTCATGTTATCCAAACAGTTTTTTTTTCTGACACCAACTGTGAAGTTACTCAAGTCTACGCGTGTATAAATTTAAATTTTGTGTTAAGTTTTATGAATTATAATAATTAATTTATTGACAACAGACAAATTCTTGACTTGATATTACTCATATTTGAAATTCTTGTTTTGAAATGTGTACCAAATTGTACCCTTAATAGACTTTAGATCCCTCGCGTCACAAATCCCTTCCAAATTACCCCCATAAATAGTCCCGTCCCACTTCTAATCCAGTAATAAAGGTGTAACTAGATAGAGCAGGTAAAAAATAAACACCAACGATTCTACGCAGAGGTCTCTAACTCACCCCCGTTAGGTAAACGTGACCCCGCCCTATAGGCTTATGTTTTTATAACTTCGGCCGCCTCCCCGACACACCCCAAGACAAGCGAGACGGCTGTATAAGTCGTTACGCGTTATCGACCATTTCTTAGCCGTTAGTGGTTCGTTAGATTGTCGTAATGGGGTATGTAAAGTATAACATGTGCCGATTCCAATACCATTTCGAGATTAATATGTCTCTAAACCATATTTATTTACTTTTGGCTCTTAAAATGATGATATGGTGCGTATTTTTACGAGAAAAAAAATGACCTTTAGTCTTTTCTAATAGACGACACAGAACCGCCTTGTTATCTGTACCAACTAAAAAGAATTTGAAAAAGTTAAGTACATTATAAATATTTCTTATTTTCGCAGAGCACAATAGTAACAAAATATTTCCCTGTCAATGTTAAGAGTCTGTAAGTTTGACCATTATCCGTCTCGCTCACGCATACCAAAATTTTAGAAAATATTAAATGTTTGATTTGTTTTTTGATGAACTTATAAAAAAATCGTCGTTTAGAAAACATCACAAATTTTCGACGAAAATTTCAGCTTGATCAAAGTTAATTTTCATGCATAAAGATCATTTTTGCGTTAATAATTTCTAAACATCATTTTTATGTATGAAAATTAACTTGGATCAAATTGAAATTTTTGTCGAAAATTGATGATGTTCCCGTTCAACCTACAAAGGGCTCTCACTACCGTAATTTACCGTAAATTACGTCACAATTTCTTTTACCGATTCGAATCCACACCTTGACTAATATTTTCGTAACCGATAAACTAATAATATCTTGGAAACGAAAAACTAACACATAAAATAACAATCAATAACTGGATATAAACCAAGTGAACGAACAAATAAGTCCGATCTCAACCCATATTCTTAATTATTCTTTAATTATTACAAATCGACAATATCTGGAGCATTAGATGTACAGTTGCGATTCACGAGCGCCTCGGAGCTTTGTACATGCAAAAGCTCCGAGGCGCTCGTGATTTGTATTGTAAATTAGTATACATGGAAAATGCGTTAGTGTGTGTGTTTAACAGAGAGAGAGAACGGAGGTCGTCACACACGTAAACAAACATGATACGAACACAAGCAAAGGCTGCGAGCAATCGTCATTATCTCTACATCAGCCACAAGAAGTCCACTGCTGGACAGTAGCCTTCCCATAGATTTCCAAAAAGGCCTGTCGAAAACGCGTTGTACCAGCTTGCAATTTAATAAGTAATTACTTACAAACGAATTATTTTGTTGCTGTCACCAAATTTGAGTGAAATCTGTATTTTACCTGTCATTAAAATGTATTTTATATCCTAACTAGCTGCGCGTCGCGACTTCGTACGCCTAAGAAAATCGTTCATGTCACTCTCCTACCCGCACTCACTGCAACCCTGTCAAGCTAATGCTCCAGTACCACATCTGCCCTGCTCGTGTTTCGCTCCTAGCTCAATCTCGCCGCACTGCCGTCCTGCTTCAACCAAACTTCTGACCCAATCTATTAATGTCGAGTCAGTGGTCAACTTTCTCGCCCCGCTCCTACCTAATGCCTAATTTTTTTACACCTTGGGTTACATTATTGAAGTTTTAGTAGGGATCCCTAATTTTTTCTGATACTAAATATAACCTGTGTTACTTAAAAATAATGTAGCATTATAATGGTAAAATAATTTTTTTATTCGGTCCAGTAGTTTTTGAGTTACAAATCTTTCCTCTTTATATTAGTGCAGTAGTTTTTGAGTTACAAATCTTTCCTCTTTATATTAGTGCAGTAGTTTTTGAGTTACAAATCTTTCCTCTTTATATTAGTGTAGATGAACGGCTAGACTAATGTTTTGACTGATATATTTTTTTATTGATGAATATCATATTTTTAATACTTATTATCTACTATTCCGGACGAAGACAAATCCAAAAACACAAAAATCATAAAAATTGGTCCAGCCGTTCTTGAGTTATAAATGGTGTAACTAACACGACTTTCTTTTATATATATAGATGCATGGTAACGATAACACACATCTGCAGTACTAAGATGCGCGCCACAGCAAAAAAATACTCATTTTATCGTGCGAAAACCAGGGGTCTCATACCGAAAAGATAAAGGTTATAACGGTTAAGGGTATGACGTCATACCTTTTTATTTTGATACCTGAAATTAAAGGTATAGGAATTTTACGGTACCGATAAATAACGATATCATTATAAATTGCGCTACCGTAACCGAAAAATAAAGGTTTTGACCTTGATCGCCCGCGCATCGCCATCCCCCGTTCGTATGCAAACGCGTAAGAGCGAGAGGTCCTATGCAACGCGGTGATTTCGGTACCAAAATAACAAAATTATAGCAAGAGTTAACAAGAGTTATTCTTATATACTTTAACCGTTATTATCACCGTTTTCGGTCTACCTTTATAATTTATACCTCTACCGTTATTATACCGGTAGTGTAACCTTATACCTTAACCGTTTACGATCCCTGGCGAAAACGACAAAATGTGTAGGGACAATTTTGTCGCGGCACGCATCCTAGACCTGCGTGTTAGATACTTTCAACTTGATTGGCAATCGTACCTTGCAACAAATATAACCTCACTGCATACTTGAATACCATTAAACGCCAGTGCATCCGATAAATGTAAACACGCTAATGTTATCATTATCACCTCGTTGACACGCGGTTATCAGCTGCAACATTGATTACGTGCATGCAAGTCTGCGCAAGTATCAAGATCGGTCTAGTTGCTATCCTATTGTGTTTACACTTTGTACACGTGACTTTGTTAGCAACGAGAAAGGGATTTATACGTCACGTCTGTGACGTATAAATCCTTATACAAGTGGAGGGATGCAGGCCGCTTCCAATCCGTCTTTTTGGAATCCATGGGGGAGGCCTATGTCCAGCAGTGGGCTTCTTATGGCTGAAATTATGATGATAATCGTATTTATTTTAATGGATCCACTATATTCAGCGTTTAAAGAGCGTGCAAAATTAATAAAAAAGGTTAATACTTATGACAATCATTAAGATACCTACATACACTCATGTCAATTTATATAATGTCAATGAGTTATTCTTTAAAAATACCTACACAATGTCAATTCATACACTATAAATGACGTTTAGATAACAATTAATTAACTTCTTCGATGTTTTATAATTGCCTAAGTATAACATATATGTATTAACAAAATATGCCTTAAAAATATGATTGCGTTACGTTGTTGATGGAAGAGATCGCTATTAGCGATAAGGCTGCCCTTTGTACCTTTCTAACGCCCTAATTATGTACCTAATGTTATTAGGGTTCCGTACCTCAATAGGAAAAAACGGAACCCTTCATCGTAACTGTTAAACATAAAGTCTGCACACTACCGACAATTTCCCATTGAATTGACTAAAGTCCGTACACAACGATTTCGGTTTACCCTCTAAAATGTATATAATACAGGAACTTCTTGTCGTTGTTTTTGTTTCTTGGGAGCCACAATCTCGGAAGTTTAAAGCCTAGACTGATATCTTCTAGGTCAACGTGCTCCGTCCTCGGCCACATCGTCGCTTACCATTAACTGGGTTAATGTGAAATAATAACTCGATAATTTAGATAATTTTAATTAAAAAGTGATATTCACAGACATAGTAGATGGAGCATGCGACTTCATTTATATGAAAACCTTGCGTGACACATTTTTGGTACCGACTGTGACGTCACATAAACGATTTTGTGATGGAATGTTCCATCCGCGCGAAATCTATTCAACCCAATGCATCCGCGCGCTTGTAGGTACGCTAGTAACTACTTAGTCGACACAATATCGAATCGGAAGTAGGTATATATCACCTGAAATTAAATAAATTTTGGTCGTCAACTGCGATTTTTTATCGTACTTGACACGCTACGTACATAGAAAACAATACTTAATACTTGGGGTATCTATAGAAGTCTATGGTGATATTGCTCAGATCTGAGCCTGCCATATAGATTAGCTTCTCTCCACAAATACTGTAACTGTTTAAAATTGTATAAAATATATTGAGTACCTACTCGATAAACCCGTCAAAAGTTAACAATTTGACTAAATTTTAACAGATATAATCTTGAAAATGTAATAAAGTAGGGCTAATTTAATAGGTCACATTTGACACTTTTCTGTACCCGTATTCACAATCGGTCGATATCAGATTCTCCTAAAATTATACTTTTCTCTTTGTCAGTCCTCGTAGAAATGACAGAGATCGAATTTACCTCCTATAGGTGTATAGCCCTCAGAGAATGACGTTGGAATTTTTGACGTTTCTTCAGGGCTATTCCAACCTGTCGGATGTAAATTCGATCTCTGTCATTTACATGCGAACTGACAGAGACAAAAGTATAATTACCGAGATAAATCTGATACCATACCGATTGATTGTGAATATGGGTACTGAAAAATATTGTTAGTGTCAAATGTGATCTATGAAATTGGCCCTACTGTAGTTATTTTCTCTTAGAATAAAGAAATTTATACGTTTTTAAATAAAAACTACGGGTCACTCACGTCTGTTCTGAGCTGAAATATCCGACTATAGTTTCAACCGCATTCGGCGGTCTTTTTCAAAGGAGCAACACACACGTCACTCTCGGCTGGTGACGCGCCTAGCACTCAGCCTTGCTGCCTTGACGTGTGTGCTGCTCCTTTGAAAAAGACCTCCGAATGCGGTTGAAACTATAGTCGGATATTTCGGCTCAAAACAGACGTGAGTGACCCGTAGTTTTTATTTAAAAATGTGTGAAAACCAAGTTAATTTCCATAGTAAAATTCGATCGAATGTATTCGATCCCACTTGTCACAACCATACGTCAGTTGAAACTTTTCTCAAACAAAATGTTCCAAAAACCCCCGAGTGATAGGATCGTATGAAACTTCGCCTCCAGTCGGAATCCGATCAGTCTCGCAGACGTGATTTTGATCCAGTAGATTCCTGTAGTTTTCCTAACAATAAAATAGAGAAAGCTTAGTGTAATCAACCGGAAAACCAGGTAGCGTTGCCAACTTCCGAATCTTTTATCTGTCTTGATTTTTTTGTAATATTTATAGTGATGGCTAATGCCATCGGGATCTTTGGACTTCAATCGATCAAAATTGTATGTGGCAACGCACTGCGCTCGTAATTGTGAGATATTATAAGTTACAAATCATTTCCTAGTAACGTAAAAGTGTAAATGAAGAAAATATAGAGCATGCCACAGTGTCCGTAGTTAAATAAAAACTATGGGTCACTCACATCTGTTTTGAGTCGAAAAATCCGACTATAGTTTCAACTGCATTCAGCGGTCTTTTTCAAAGGAGCAGCGCAAACGTCACTCTCGGTCGGTGACGCTCTTCGCACTGCACATTTTTATTTCAAATGTGTGAAAACCACGTTAGTTTCCATAGTAAAAAGTGCCCAGAGTGCAAGTGCTATGCAGTTTCGCTTTGTTTGAAAAAAATAAGGACATACGTTTCCGAAAGACAAAACTCTTAAAGCAGTGGTTAGAAGCGATTCGTGGGAAAAGACTATAATAACTATACCCTTAATAATAAACGTTATCGACGGTTCAAAGGCGGCCTTATCGCATAGAGCGCTTTTTTCAGGCAACCTTGGGGTGAAAAGGAGTAAAAACGGATATTAATAAGGCGGTTGTATAGTATGTATGCGTATTTATTCATTTCGTCGTACTACGGAGCGATATCTCCTTTTTATTTATATGTAGTAGGTAGCTGCTATTAGAGTATTGTGTGATTGCTTATTATAATTAATATAATTTATCAAGTGCTTGCCATTTTTACTTTTTTTAGATATAATGGTCCGTCAAATTACCACGTGTCGGGCATTTGCCCACTCCATGTTTGGTTACATTGCGATGATTTTACTAAAATATGAATTTGAAAGATTGAAGAGTTTTGAATAATAATTATACTCTAGTAAAAAATATATTTTGTTATCACATAAGACATCAAATAGCTTTTACGTACGTTTTGTGGCAGAGATATTTCTTTCAAGAACCTTTTCTTACACAAGTATAAGTTCAGAAAACTGAAAAATACCCGACAAAAAAACCGGCTGAATTGATTTTGATGAAACATAGCTAAGAACACTCTCGATGAAATAAATCCTCTTTCATTTTTCGTTTCTTTTTTTGTGGAATCAACAGGTTTTATCTCGTACAATCATTTCCAATTATTTTCAAAAATTATTACGCAAGCTCGTCTCGCTCTTGACCAGTTTTTAGCATTTGTAGATTTACATCAAAGTAAATCCTACAATATTGCCAATTTTGAGACTTGTATATATTAGCATTCAAAAGATACAGCCATTTAAGTGTAGGACAGACTAGACAGACAGACAGTAGTCTCACGAATAGGATCCCGCGCCCTTAGTACGGAAGCCATAAAAACATTTCTTGATTTCATGCCTAGTACGACGACGATTGTGGTGATAATTTATACGTAGACAAAGAAGATGGCTTTCCTTATCATTTGCCTTCAACGAATAGTTAAAAGCAACCTTTTAATAGTAAAAGCAACCTTCGACACTATAATTGGTTTGTTTCCCTATGAAAGCTTTATTAGGGTTGTTTTCGTGAGAAATCCTTTCCTTCCTTATTTGTTAAAGTTTAGCACGAATCTACAGTAAAATGTAGCGTACATCTAGATATAGGTACTAGGTAAAAGTCTAGATCCAATGTTTTGTTCTGTGCCACGGGGTGTGTGGGTCGCCAAATAAGGATGTCACACAATATTTGTATGGGAAGTAAATTCGGCAAAGTACGAGTTTCACTCGCACACCGAGGCTAGCAAAATGTGCAATAAATCTATGAATATTTATGTAATCACATATTTTTTATAAAGTAGAAATATTCTGAAATGGTAGGCATATCTAAAGAAAATATTCATAAAAGCGCCATCTAGGGTGATTCTGATAAAACAAGATTACTTTGCGCCGTGCGCCATTACTTGCCTACCAAAAGTAAAAATATTATATCGGCGTAAGCGCCACCTAGCGTCAGTCGTTTATGTCTTACGACAACATGAATTTGTTTTATTTTTAAAATAACATAATAGTTGAAACTGATAATAGTTGAGTGTTTGTTATATAATTATTATTTGTTGATTTACAATGATATTCTTGATTTACATCAAAATAAACTCTATTTATATAAATCTTGGCAATTTTGAGACTTGTATCTATTACCGTTCTTCGAAAGATACAGCCGTTTAAGTGTAGGACAGACAGACAGATAGGCACCGTAGCCTCACGAATAGGCTCCCGCACCCTTTGTACGGAAGCCTAAATAATTATAGTTTAAAAAAATATAAAAAGTGTATTGTGGTTTAGTGCGTCGTAACAAGTGTCTCTATTAAAATAAAATATGTTTGCGGAGTTTGTCAACTGAAAATCGTATCCCACCTTCATGAACAATTGGGCAACAATAATACAAGTCACGTTTTTACTTATATGGTTGTAAAGCTAAACGTTTGACCTCTCTCACAGACCGTGGAATGTGTTCACGAAGTAAAGGCGGTATCAAAAATCATGGATTAAAACCGTAAAATAAAGGTAGTTAGTGTCACGAAATGTATTTCTAATTATTTACATATGTTCATGAAACCATAGTTTCGGACTGACTCTTACATATAACGAAAATTCATTGACGTTAATAACAAACTCTCGTAAGTAACTTTATTGCTGTGAATGCAGATTCCCAAATGCACCATCAAACATAATTTGCGCAAACTACTGAAATTGAATAAAATATTTAATTTATGAAGTTGACAGCCCTGACGTCGGAACGTTTGATGTTTTACGAGCGCCGCGCTCGTCATTAAACTTCCCTATTTCGGACGGGCTCCAGGGTTGCCTCAGTCGAGTTTCTACTAAGTTTTTAGACAAATGAGCAGACCTGCCTTATTACAAGATACTGTCGCTCAAACATGCAATCAAGTTTTTTTTAAAGACAAAAATAACTTTTTTCGCGGACGCCATCTTGAAATATTATACTCTGTGTCACATCTAGGAGTAAAATTGTGACAAAATGGTACTCCAGAGAAGGTAAAAGGAAAAAAGGTAGACCACAGAAAAGGTGGAATGATGATATCAGACAAGCCGCAAGAGTCATGTGGAACAGAGTAGCTCAAGAAAGACGGGAACGGAAAAGGTTGGATAAGGCTAACGCCGACTGGCGAACAGATCTGCAGGAAGTAAGCAAGAAACAAATAATAGATTATTAAAATTGTAATATGTTTGTAATGTAATACTAAGTGGATCTGAATAAAAGGCTATTATTATTATTATGTCACTTCTAAGTCTGCCAACCCGCACTTGGCAAGCGTGGTTAGACTATGGCGTTACATGAGAAGATGGTCTGTGCTCAGCAGTTTATACAAACAGGGCTGATTTTGTTTTGATGTCGAATATAATGACACCTGTTGTTGTAATCCGTCAAACGCTCGAAATATAATCCTCCTTCGGTAGTCGGGTGAAGTTTCTTGTAATAATAATAATGCATCTCTCGCTAAAATAATTTTTTTTTTTTCGTAATCTCCAACGACGGAACCGATTTTGATAAAATTTCTATGGCACCACCTGGAAAGTATAACCTTTCAAACAAAAAATATTTTTTTTAAAATCGTTCCAGGTTTCTTCGAGTAATTGTAACAAACAAAAAATAAAAAAGATTCCGACGGACTGAGAACCTCCTTTTTGGAAGTCTGCTAAAAACTGAATAAAGCAAGTTAGCTTGTTATTATGTCGCATTAACTGTGTGTTTTAGCACTAAGTTTAGCTGTTTTACTGAATGTCTAGGTCTTCTATGTTTGATTACCTCTGTTTGTTCAAGTAATCTTGTACTCGGTGAATGTAATGATTAGTTTTACAAACTTTTATTTAGGTTCACACCTATGTCGGTCGGTCAAAATACCAACGCTGCTGAAAACCGATTTTAAAATACGCAATTCGTTTAATTGGATGACGTTTTTACAGTTGTTTTGTTATAAAACCATAGTATTGAACTGATTTTGATAAAATTATTTGTACCTACCTCTGGTAGGTAAAAACCTGAAAACAAAAAAAAAGAATAATCAAAAATTATTCATAAGCAAGTAAAAGGTTAGAGAACTCGAAAATCCCCGACAAAATAAAACAGCTGAACCGATTTTGATGAAACACAGCTAAGAACACTCCCAACTGGCTTTGACTGGCCTTGTGGCTCAGTTGGTAGTGTTTTTACGTCTACCTGCTGAACTGAAAGGTCGTGGGTTCAATCCCCACCCAGGGCAAACATTTGTGTGATGAGCATGGATATTTGTTCTGTGTCTGGGTGTTTCTATGTATCATATGTATATATTTACAAAAAAAAAAGTATATATGTATTCTATCAGCCATCTAGTTCCATAGTACAAGCTTTGCTTAGTTTGGGCTAGATGGTGTTGTGTGAAATGTCCACAAATATTTATTTATTTAACTAATTCCTCATTATTTTTAGAAGTTTGTTAAAAATTTTGATACCTATTCTGGAGCTCAAGTTTTGAATCGCTCGAAGGTTATCGCATACTTACAGATATTCATTTCTTTGTGAATAGTTTTTTTTTTTTGGAAGTTTAAAAACTTCCGAAAAAAACTTTCCTAGGGCGATTGTTACTAATAGAAGTTAAATAATTTTTTGTGGATTTATCGCATATATTTCTCATAATTTTACATAATTTTATTACCAGGTTATAAGATTATGTAAAATATATGCGATAAATCCTTTAAAAATTTATATGCAAATATGGAATTGAAAATAAAAAATAATAGTGAAATTTGTTTTTTTTTAGTTAAAACTTTTTTACATTTTTGGTGTTGTAATGTTTTTTTCTCTAGTTTTTTGCCTAACTATCTTTGACTCTTCAAAAATGTTAGTATGCGCGAGCGAGACAGACCTATAACTGCTAGAACCTATAACTGATATCAGATTTTTCAACTACTTTATTATTATTATTATTTTATATACACAGTAACAGGCTTGCGCTTGACCGCCAACTCTCCTGATGTTAAGCGACGTTGCGGTCCACGAAAGAAGTTGAACTGTTAATTTTAAAAGCACCAACCCTATCCTAGGGTTAACATTTTATGCCCTGCGCAATTCGGGCAGTGGATCGCGCGGGCAAAGTCGCAAAACGGAGCTTATAGAGCCTGCCGTCTCGCTCCAGCGTTTCACGAGCATATTTCATTTACATATTCTATCTGGGAAGAAAGCGCGCAGCTTCCGCGACTGACTCTCGGAGCGGAAATGATATTTGAAATTCGAAAATTAATTTGTTTCTTTTTCGGTACGGTACTTTAAATAAACAAGTATAATTTTAGAAAACCCCGACAAAAAATAACGGCTGAACCGATTTTGATGAAACGTAGCTAAAATACTCTAGGAAATCCTTTGAAAAAAACTAGATCAAAATCGGTGAGATCCTGGCCGTTTGAGAGCCAAAAACACAGATGTACAGATACACACTTCACTTATAAGACCCTCTTTTTGGGTCGGGGGTTAAAACAATAGAAGCACTTGTCTGAATGCCTGCCGACGCCTTTTCTCAGTAACGTGTACCAAGATAAAATCAAAATCTACAGTCCTTGGAACTGGAACTAGCTCTTAAGCCAACGTAACAGTGAGCTTTTTTTTTATAAATAGACTTTAAATCACGTAAATTTTGTTCGTTTCGACGCATAACGCCAAAAACGCAAAATAGCAATATCAAAAAGTTTACGTTTTGCATAGACTTCTAGCGTTTTTCGTTCGTTTACTTGGACTGCAAAATTGTTTATTTGGGGTATTAGGTAATTAAAATTAATTTCATAATGCAATAGATAGATTAATTGATTTCATTTCCTGATTTTGTAACTCGAAATACGAATCCCAAAAAAAGTTGTCATAAGGACACCATCCCCCACAAAAAAAAGAGACCCCCGACCCAAAACAGAGGAGTGTTATAAGTTAGACGTGTCTGTATGTGGCTTCGTACCTCTCAAACGGATGGACCAATTTAGATCTCTGCTTCGGATTTGGATCTTTAGATTTAGATTTCTTTTTTTTAATCGACGAATTACCACCCATTTCTCGTTGAAATGCAAAAAATCCGTACTCAGCGATATCGATCCACATTCCTGTTGCGTACTGCACAAGAATGGAATTCGTTGCCGCCATCTCTGTTTCCTGAGACCTACAATCTTGGAATTTTCAAGGCTAGAGTGAATAGATATCTTCTAGATCGACGAGCTCCATCCTCAGGCACACCGTCGCTTAACATCAGGCGAGTTGGTGATCCATCGTAGATCTATAGTGTTTAAAAAAAAACTAGTTTTTTTTTTGTTTGAAAGAAGATTTCTTCAAGAATGTCCTTAGGTGCTATGTTTCATCAAAATCGGTTCACCTGTTTTGTTTCGTTGAAACAATAATTTACTCGTATATTATGTAATTATGTAAAATGTACGCGATAAATCCGTTAAACATTGTTTTATTTCATCTAGTGACAATCGCGAAAATCTAAAGATAGTCGAGAAATTAATTATGGAAGCCCTGATTATTACAAGTTACCCCATAAACTATTACGCACTCGAACATTCCCCAACTTGGCAAAAATTCAATCACAACACGGAAGCAGTCGTGATAGCTGGAAACATCTCACATTTGCATGTGGACATTGTTTTCAACCGCTAGTGATATTCGGAGATCTGAGGTCGCCTCTGCCCCGACGTTTGGCAGACAGCGGGGAAACTTGGGGCTAGATGGGGCAATTCCGGCTAATGAATTTTGGGGTGAAGGGCAACCGGGAATGTTGCAAAATATATTGTGCTCGTGATTTTAAGATTTCGAAGCAAAATATACAAAAAGGCATGTGTGAGGATTCTTTACCATTTTCCGCATTTTAACCGACTTCAAAAAATGAGAAAGGTTCTCAATTCGACTGTATGTTTCTTGCTTGTTATGCGATTACTACGCTAATAATAATTATTATTTTTTTTTTTTTTTTTTTAATTTATTTATTTATACATAAAATTAATACACGTTGATATAAAATCATCTAAAAACCTAGTTAAGGTTTATCTAGATGACTTGATGAATTGATTATGAATTTATGAATTGATTTTAATTGTATTTGTTTTTATTTATGTGATGATTATTTTTTTGTTTGATGGGTTATACTTCAGAGGTGGTCTCATATAATTTTTATCAAAGTAGGTTCAGTATCTTGGTTTTTGTAAAAAAAAAACTGGAAAATACTTATGTCATTCAAGTAAACGAATTGCGTATTTTGAAGTCGGTTGTTTCAGTTTTTTAACTAAGAAATTATTCTTTTTATACTTGTTTGTTGATATATTTAAAATGCGAATGATTGAGAGCAGTCGTTAGCGAGTGACGTGAATAACCCATATATTCTGTAATGCGAAAATTTTCGAGCGATTCGAAAATAGAGCCCCTGTTTATCGTAAGTACCACGGAAAAGTTGCCTTCTCTTTTATGTGGTACTTACGATAAACAGGGGCTCTATTTTCGAATTTTTATTTAAGTACAATTTATATCTTCGAAAACAGTGAAATCTATTCGTTTAAGAGACATCAATATTAAAATAGAGAACACGCGAGCCAAATTCACCTGAATTGAAATAAAAGGGGTATGAATGTTAACGTAAGAGCCAGCTTCAAGTGTAATGGAATCCGATGCGTTATTTCAAGTTAGCTTCGCAAACAAACGTATAAATAAAGAAACGTTCCCTGAGTGGTGGGAATGGGTTTATATCTAGTGTTTCCACCTTCAATATATAAAGAAATATCTAATAATCTATCTAATCTAATGCCTTTAAACGACCAATTCTTGTACATATGTATACATTCAGCATCTCGGAAACGGCTCCAACGATTTTAATGAAATTTGGTTTGTAGGTAGATAAGGGGACGATAAAATCGATCTTGCTTGGTTTCATTTTTAGTGAACCCGGGCTTGCTCGTATTTTCAGTCATAAAAAATCCGAGTGGTGCTCGGTCGTCCAGGTACTTATAGTTTAAGAACTGAAAATAAAAACCGGTTCCGTACAAACTAGTAGATAAAAGGGGGAAATAATATATATTTTTTATATTTTCCTTCTTATATCGAAAAATATACATAGTAAAAATATTTAAAAACCTGTTTTAACTTATGCTAATTAAGCTTTTTCATATGATACCCCACATGATACGGTTAATTCACTTTAAAATTTGGGCGCTCATTCCTGGCGCTTCATAGAGGCACTATTTTTTTGTGATTAAATAAAAAAATACCGGTTTTCCGTTTTTTCCCTATATGTGTACTCTAACACAATGCTTCTTGCCAATTTTCATAGTTCTAGGTCATCGGGAAGTACCCCATAGGTTTTGATTCCCTTGTGAGTATCGAAATGTGCATTTTTTACGACATATTCGGCTGTAACTTTTTTTTACGAAAACTGAGAAAGTTGATTTTTCTTTCTGCAGCAAGACACTATGGATCTGCGTATATGGTTTTAATTTCAACACGATACCTGCACGCGTTACCGAGATAAAGGTCTTGACACCCGGACGGACGGACAGAAGGACAACAAAGTGACAAAAACAAACGGACAACAAAACAAACCTAAATTTTCGTAAAAATTAAGGTAAAAGTGACTGTTTTCACCTTACCTTTTACCTTACTTGAGGTTTGCTACGCAGACCCAGGGAGATCTATCTACATATAATATCATTGGTAATATGTCACGTCTTAGTTTCGCATCTTATTTCATCGCATCATTCATACGTACTTCTCAAATAATTACCAGTAATTGTTTCCTGAGGCTATATAAAACAGAACTACCGAGTCCAACGCGACACGTAACGTCCTAGTGCAATGTATTTATTTTAGAAACACCAACAGTATAGATATTACATGATACTTAGTAGGGAATCTGTAATATTATTATAAGTTCTGATATGAATACCCTTAACAGGGGGGCAATTCAGTTATTCAAAACCGACCCGTAACTGAACCTTCTGCGAAGCATTTCCTGTCGGCTGCTATCATTTTTTTTTTGATTTAGTAACGAGCGAAGGACGTGTCATGTTATATCAAATGTGTCAAGTGTATGACATAAAAGTGACTGAATCAAAAAAACTGTGGCAGCCGACGGGAAACGCTCCACATATGGTTCAGCTACGAAGCGTTCTTGAATAACTGAATTGGCCCCCCATTCATTCTTTGTTGTTTTTTTTTATTGCTAGGAGCGGCCCACTTGTGGGAGTGTCACTGCGACCTATAAAGATCTATTGTGACTGCCGCTATCTCACAGTTCTCTTCCAAGGCCTGCACTAATTATATAGTGGAGTATCTTCTTGGGGGAGATATGCTTAACCTCATCTGGCTCTAATATGTGTTTTCCCAGAAGTAGGTTACGTTTGTGCATCAATGGATCGCAGTCAGTCAGGATAAGTATGGGTGTCTCGTCAGCTTCGTGACACAGTCTACATTCCTTTGACTCGCTCAGTCCCATGCTGGCCATATGCTTGTTAAGGCAACAGTGTCCAGTCAGGGCTCTAACCAGGATGCGCATACTGGTCCTTCTCAGTCCTATAACCTGTTTGGAGATTTTACGATTATAGGCTTTAATGAGTGCTTTGGAATGTTTAAGCCCTGGCATGGTCAGCCATGCCTTGAGGGACTTATTCTCATAGATGGTTTCCAGTGTTATGCAGGCTAGGCTTTTGGAAATGCCGCAGATCGGCTCGGGACCCCATTGCTTACATTCCGTTCCCGCTCTGGCTAGCTCATCAGCAATTTCGTTGCTCTCTATTCCCTCATGACCTGGTACCCATCTAAGAATAACTCTATTGTGATGCCCGAGAGTATTTAGTCGGTCCACACATTCTTTGTTGATACAACTAAGACTATAATAATTCAAAACGAAAACCTATAAGATGATAGAACAGTGATATAAAATCTATTGCTTTCAGTAAAAACAAATTTAGTAATTTAAACTTGAATGCGTAATCCATGTCCTACAGTTTATTCGTCATAGCGCGGGTAGAAATCGATATCTTAGGAAGACAGATGATTATTAGCACTAAGTATCAAGTAGGAAACAACTGTTGACTAACTGTTATGGATATAATTAATTTCAGTGTCTGATATTACTCATAGTTCATCATTTCACAGCGTAATATATTTTATCAATAAGCACAGAAGATAAGTGGAGTACATCCTACATGATGTGTTATATCAGGATATACAATATATATAAAAATAAAACCGGCCAAGTGCGAGTCGGACTCGCGCACGAAGGGTTCCGTACCATTATCTATAAAACAGCAAAAAAAAAAAACACGTTTGTTGTATGGGAGCCTCCCTTAAATATAATTTTTATAATAATTATAAATTAAATATATACGTTTGACTACAAACTCGCCTGATGTCTACGCTATTCAGCCTTGAAAGTTCCATAATTGTGGCTCTAACAATATAGTGTGGCGACAGGGAATCCACTCCCGTTTAATACGCCTCAATTTATTCTTTTTTTTTAAATTAACCACCAACCTATGGTTTATTCAAACATGCCTGAAAAAAAATTAACATATTAACCTAGAAGAAAACAGAAAATTATGTAATAAGTAAAACTAATAGATAAACAGATATTAATAGATAAATTTATTCAGTATATTAATTTGACATTTTGTATTTACATGCTCATTTTGACATTTGTGGTTTTTGTTTGACACAAAGCTGTTTTTTTTTTTTTTTTTTATTTGTTCTCGGAATATTTGATTTGCAGAATTGTATAACCAATATGATACTATATTCTACTAGATAAACTAATGATTGGCACAATATGTACTGTATGTGACCATAATATAGTTGGTAGTATGTCTACCTGCTAAACTGTAGGTCGTGGGTTCGATCCCCACCCAGGGCAAACATTTGTGTGATGAGCCTGGATGTTTGTTCTGTGTCTGGGTGTTTCTATATATCATATGTATATATTTACGAAAAAAAGTATATGTAGTCTATCAGCCATCTATTTCCATAGAACAAGCTTTGCTTAGTTTGGGCTAGATGGTATTGTATGAAATGCCTCCAAAATATTTTTTTATTTATATATGATTAAGTACGGATTTCGAACATTAAAATGAGTGTAGTAGTGTGCCGATTTCTTCTTGTTTTACAGTGGAATCTATTAAAAAGTAGTCTCATTTTTAAATAAAAACTACGGGTCACCCACTTCACGTCACTCACGGGAATGCGGTTGAAACTATAGTCGGATATTTCGGCTCAAAACAGACGTGAGTGACCCGTAGTTTTTATTTAAAAATGTGTGAAAACCACGTTAATTTCCATAGTAAAAAGTAGTCTCATCCAGGGCCAGCACCATAATCCTGTTATTACCCAAACTGGGGCAAAATTCGCCCACACTCAGCTAACCTATAAAAACGAACCGAACCAAGTAATTCCGAAAATGTATAAAACTTGTTACTAAAACTTTAGGAAGCATATTTGCAGTGAATCAAACTTTGGCTCATGTCCAATGGACACTGAGTGGGGTAACCTGTATGCGTTTGTAATAAATCATTGTGAACTTTATGTCTTTGTAGCTAAGTCTTATTGTTTATTGGCTGCGTGACCAGCTGGCTTGTGTTCATTTGTCTTAGCCAGATGAAATGATATCGGATAATATCAAATCATTTGTTTCGCGTGTAATTTTCAACCTTTTAACATAACATACTTTTGGATTTGCGATTTTGAGTCTTGTTGACGTACGATTATTTAACTTTGTTTTGATGTCTGGAATAAATTGGGTCTTCCTTTACTTTGGATGAAAACATGTTTATTTTGGTTTACATTTTAAAATACCTGGGTTAAAATATAAGGAATCTTGTTTATTTTATAATACACCGTGGAGATTTGGTGGAAATGAGAGTATTGAGAGAAACTTCCCCGTAATAAGTGTGGGATTTAGGTGGTTTCAATTTTATTATAAGTTTCTGTATTAAAAAATAAACAAAATACACGACTGCAGAAAAGCTGTCTTCGTAGTCTAACTTACGATTTTGATACGCTGTTGAGTGTAAGTTTTTCGTGAGAAAGTATGCGTAAAATCGCTATAAACGGTTATAAATGCGCATTTTTTTTTAATAATTCTAGTAAAATAACTTATTCATTACGTATAAATTCGATGGAGGTTACGAAAAACGCATTTATTTAGTTTTGTGAAAGTTGTATTATTATTATTACAAAAAATATAGCCTATGATATGGTTAAAGAACTTAAAAATGTGGACCCTCATTACTTGCGTAAAGACGCTAGTTTTTTGTGATAAAAAAATATGTCCAGTTTTCGGATTTTTTCCTATAACACAATAATTCTTGCCAAATTTCATAGTTCTAGGTCAATGGGAAGTACCCCATAGGTTTTGATTCCCTTGTGAGTGTCGAAATGTGCATTTTTACGACATATTCGGCTGTAACTTTTTTTTATGAAAACTGATAAATTTGATTTTTCTTTCTGCAGCAAGATATGGATTTGCGTATATGGATTTAATTTCAACGCGATACCACCACGCGTTCCCGAGATAAAGGTCTTGTCACCCGGACAGACGGACAGACAGACAGACAGACAGACGGACAACAAAGTGATCCTATAAGGGTTCCGTTTACGAGGTACGGAACCCTAAAAAATGCGTTATCCCTTTTTCGTTACCTCCATCGATTATACGTAATAAATAAATGATTTGCATGAATTATCGTAATTTTAACCATTTACTGCGATTTACTTTTTACTATTTTTTATAACATGACCCGCCCCTCCAAAATTCAAAACGTTTGAAAGTATTTACAACGCGCCACCACGCATGTGTGCGTACTGATACGGCCGTCAAACAACTAGTCGAGCTAGCAAATCCAAGGAATTGTTGCTCTTTATTATTAGTATGGCGCTGCACTGACGTACTCTATGAAAATGACACGTCCGTTGTCTTGCGCGGTCAACTACATAATGGTAAATTGACCAACAAATCTGGTAACAAGTGAGATACTACGAGTACTGATTGCACAAAAACAATGAATAAATGTTATTGTGTACAAATATTAAAATGTAATTTACTCTAATATTTTGCACATTTAACGGTTTCAATCAAATAAAACCTTTTTTAATGTATTTGTGACACATAAAATTTTTTGTTACTACGACATCAAAATTATTTACAAAAATAAGTCATAATTATCATAATAAACCCGTATTATCCAAGTTATATAGAGAATTAATCATTATTCTTACTGCCCGGGCATTATTAACCCTAGAGTAGGCGCGTCTTTCTGCGAAACGTCAGTGGGCGCGTGGGGAGCATTTTGCCGCCCCTTTTCATTGAACATTTTAAGTAGGAATAAAGCAATTGAATTATTATTTTTTCTTAGAATTTAATTAATACACAAATAAGTAATGATAAATCAACGTATTTATTAATCTTTGTTTGGGAGAACTTTGGTAACAAAAGATTTTAGAAAACTTAACATTGACTGTTTTGGCTTATTCTGTATAATACTGAAAAAAATTGGAAAAACATAACAAAATTATATCTTTTCTAAATCTACAGGATATGCTTGATTAAAGCAGTCTTCACATAGGTATGTGCAATGTTCATTGCACAGTAACTTTGAGCATCTGCAGCACCCTTTTTTGTTGCGCCTATTTTTCTTTGCTGGACATATACTGCATTTGCCCTCCTTCTTTGAAGATGATACTTTTTGTATAGGTACGAAGCGAGCAATTTGGTTCCTTAAAGGAATATTTAATGTATCAATAGATGACCTTGTGGTCATATATTGCTTGACTAGGACTATGGCAATCTCTTTCAAATACTGTCGGCGTAGCATCAAGTGTCCAGTACTGGCTTTGTAAATAATTTGACTGTTTATACCAGTAATATTCACCATTGAAAAAAAAAAACAACCTCATTGGCCATCTGCAAGTCATTCTTCTAACAGAATATTCTTCTTCCATTTGCTCTACGACGTCAAAACCACATTTAGTGTCATTAGAAAATGTTATAATTTCAGGTTTTGCAGCAGGCACGGTATTTTCATCGATTTTATCATCCTTATGCAAAGTTGATAACAGTAATACTTTTTTTTTCTCTTTGTTTGGAACATAAGACCCCAAAACTATCTTCTCGCCAGACAATTTTTACTTACGTTAGTGGGCGCGCGGTGAGCAATTTGCCGCCTGGCGACACCTGATTGTAACAAACTCCTCCTCAAGCGGTTCTCCGCGCACTGATAGCATCCAGCCTTTCGGCACGTGTTGCAAACGAAAGTGGAGGCAGCTACTAAAAAGTGCAAGCCAAACCGGTAATTGTTTTACGAATTATTAACGTTTTATTAGCGTGGGCGGCAAAATGCTCATAGCGCGCCCACTCTAGGGTTAAGGAACTAAAATTTTGCTCATCGCTCTCATAGAAGCTTGATGTGTCATTTTCAGAATCACCTGACTCCGCATAATTTTTTTTTCTTGACTTTTCCACGACTTGTCTTGCGATCAGTACTTTCGTGTTACTGAGCGACGTAGAAGCAACAACTTGACTGTCTCAGACCGCTGCCGGCCTGCTACTGAAGACGAATACTTACAACTACATACAAACTCTTTCGTAAGGATGTGACAACACACATTAAAACAATAATTTGGAGGGGCGGGTCATGTTATCGTAGTAAATCTCTACTTGTGTTATTTTTAATCCACCCTAACTTTCACATAAAAAGGTCTCAATTCCAACTTTATTTCTCCTTCCTGCATATTTTATAATTGTCTATCTACTCCAGGCCGTAGTTATGTACGTTAATTGCCTTTCCTCAATAATTATAAGAAAGCCCTACCCAGGAGTCATTGCCTTCATTCATTACAGACACAAAGGACAAACCCTTTCGTGATGTATAGTAGTAAAATAACAAAGGGATTAGAGTTTTAATTAGAAAATTGTTCTAAAATTACCTTGTTAGTGTCTACGACTGAATTGCTGCAGGGCTTTTCATGTAATTAGAATAATTTAAGAGTTAATTGTATAGTTTCTTAAGTAAAAGATCAAAAAATATGTAACAAATATTTTTTATCGTAAACTTTTATTAGAAGTTGATTAATCGATTACCCATGTCTAGTAATAGTCTATAGTTGTCTATTGCATAATGGCATACTGTTTCCGATTCCTGTATGTCAATACTCTCTGGCTCTTGTAATAGTGTACAATGAAGTTTTCGTGTGTGATATAGTAATAAAAGCCATCTAAGTAAAAGTACACTGCGTTTTTAATCGATCAACTCTGTTAACTTTGGACTTTTTAATAAGATGATTATTAAAGTTTAATAAATCTGAAATCTTTCATAATACGCAATTTTATTTCTTAAACCAAACTACTTTTTTTTTTCTATACATTATAGATCTACGATTGACCACCAACTCGCCTGATGTTAAGCGACGGTGTGGCCGAGGATGGAGCTCGTCGGTCTAGAAGATATCTATTCACTCTAGCCTTGAAAATTCCAAGATTGTAGGTCTCAGGAAACAGAGATGGCGAACCGATACTGAACCGATTTGATGAAATTTCTATGGGACCAACCTAAAAGTAGGTATATAATTAAAAAAAAAAAAAAACGGTTTATAAATGACGGATCGTAACCAACATAAAAAAATACAGCCGGATTTCTCAATGAGAACTAAAAGCAGTAAAAGCATCGCAAATCTCAGTTTTTTTATGTAGAAATAGGTTTGAGCTTGACCACCAATTCGCCTGATGCTACGGTCTACGATGGAGCGCACGTATCTAGAAGAAACCAATTCACTCGCGATTTAAATACACTCAGATTATATCTATCAGTAAAGACCCACTCAGTAAGCGTATTCCACAATCTAGCAGTCCGCACGATGAAAGTGAAACCAAAGCGTTGTGTTCGGTTTTTTGGAATATCCACCAGTTTATCCAGTTCATACATAAGATGGCATGCCTGGGAAAACCTATCTACATAAACATCATTGGGTTTGCTGCCCTCCTTCTTTTTGAAGTAAAAAAAAATGTACATGTGAATGTAAATGAGGTAAAAATGTACTACAATACATTTGAAATGATCATATTATGTATTTAATCATGAATATCTTATGTGTTGTAATATGGGTAAACTTTTCAAGAAGATGTATTATGTATGTATTTGTTATTCATAGAATACCATATCAGTACAGGCGGGTGGACGTGTAAACTCGGTTTAGGCCGCTAGCACATGACGCAAACGCGCAGACGACGCGCGTTTTCAGCGCGGTAGATTCCGATTTCTGCGTTTTTATAGATTCGAACGCGCGTAAAACGCGATACAAGAGCGCGTGTGAAGCGCGCTCGATACTCGTTTGATGCGCGTACAAAGGGCCGGAGGACGGGTAGAGGAGAGGCGCGCGCTCACGCCACGGCACCCCCCGCGCCGCAGTTACAGCGCCTCTGTATCGCTGTATCTGCGCGTATACGCGCAGTAGACGCACGTTTCACGATCACCCCGTGTGTTTAGGTTACAAGATTGCGTTCAAATCTCGTTTGAAGTGCGTATACGTGCGTTACCAGCGCGTCGTCTGCGCGTTTAAAATACGCCATGTGCAAGTGGCGGGAAGACGCTGGATGCAAGCCGCTTCCAATCGGTCTTTTTGGAAATCCATGGAGGAGGCCTATGTCCAGCAGTGGACTTCTTGTGGCTGAGATGATGATGATGATGATGATGTGCTAGGGGCCTTAGGTGTATGTGGGAATACATAGTGCTTTTACTGTCTATGGTAATGTTACAGCCGGCTGAAGCGTGCTTTTTCGTGGGGTAGCGGACACCTGAAGTGATATTCTGCTTTGCTCGATATTATCTCTATACCTGTCTCTTTCGTTGTAAATGTGCTGACAATGAACGTAGACAAATTGTTTTCCAAACATATTTCTTAAATTTAAAGCCCGATTTAAAGGCGATTGACACAAGTGAAAAAAAGATCGGTTACAGTATTTTTTTTTGTAAACTTAAGGAACAAGGAGAAGGAACTGCAATTTTTAACCGACTTCCAAATAGGAGGCGGTTCTCAATTCGTCGTAATCTTTTTATTTTTTATCTATGTTCTCCGATTACTCAAAGATAGAAATTTTATAAAAATCGCTTCGGTATTTTGGTTTTTATAAAAAAACTAGCTGACCCGGCGTACCACCTATCAATGAGTGGACCCGATATTTTCTCAACGTTTAAAACTTCCCTGGACTACGACAAAGATTTCAAAACAAAAATCAGCTAAATCGGCCCAGCCGTTCTCGAGTTTTAGCGAGACAAACGAACAGCAATTGATTTTTATATACATAATTATATATAGAGATAACTGGAAAAAATATGTCATCTAAGTAAATGAATTGCGTATTTTGACGTCGATTTTTTCAGTTTTTTAAACGAATTACTTGTTGCAAAGTTGATCGTTTTTACTTCATCAAATGTATAAATTCAAAAGATTTTCTATTTATTTATTAATACCTATGTATGTTTACAATTTACTGATTATTTTGGTAACAGATACCACTTGTTGTTACACTGCCAACAGACGATCGAATTATTAGCGTTAGAGTCAGTGGACCGGCGAGCTGTGAGGTTAATCGGTGACGATAAACTAGCTGCCAAGAAGCTACTTAGTCTCGAGCACCGCTGTAAAGTAGCATGTCTGTCTATTTTCTACAGGATTCATTTCGGGGAATGTGCGTAAGAGCTTCACGGCCAAAACCACCCTCCCTATTTATTTAGTTTATGGGTACACGCAACAAAATACAGTCTTTACAATTTTTACAATGTACTATTTATAATTTGAACCTAAACTATATTCCTTAAATGTATACACAACATGCTATAATTACAATTACAATAATAGGACTACAGGACTAGTAGAAAGTCATTTCCACCCGAATTACCACCCATTTTTCGTTGAAATGCCAAAAATCTGTACACAGCGATATCGATCCACATTCTTATTGTGTACTGCACAGGAATGGAATTCTTTGCCGCCATCTCGGTTTCCTGAGACCTACAATCTCGGAATATTTAAGACTAGAGTGAATAGATATCTTCTAGATCGACGAGCTCCATCCTCGGCCACACCGTCGCTTAACATCAGGCGAGTTGGTGGTCAATCGTACAGATTCTATTTTGCATAAAAAAAGTTCCGAACGTGCTGGGAACCCGTTCTCGCCTGCCTAGTACTTTGAATGGTAGCTGTGATGTCACAAGTGTTACAACTAACAATTTTGAAGGTTCGCTCCGACACAACACAAACAGACGATCCGGTTTGTTCCATTACTGTTTATGACATAATTTTTCCATTAAAAAACCGACTTCAAACGAAACTTACTAAAACCATCACCTAATGTTTGCCTTGCCTAATGGTAAGGTAAGATTCCTATACCTACTAGATCAAGCTACCCAGTAATTTTAATTTCAATAGTTCTAAACTGCGTGGCAATACACTGTGTTCGTCACCCATAGATTTTAGATTATCGTTATAATAAGTACATACATAAATCACGCCTATATTACTCTTACGGGGTGAGATCAAGAACCAATAGGCCGTTTGACGCCACTTTTGGAGGACCACATAAAAGAGAGAGGGTATTAGAGGCTTAGAGGGTTATCAGATGGTAAGGTAAGATGGTGCTAAGGTATATGTATGGATAATGTATAATGTTGGGTTGCAGTGACAGGGGGGCAGTCTATCGCGTACATAAACTCCAATTTCTCCACAGACTTCTATAGGTACCCCAAGTGTATGTGCCTAGCGTGTCAACAGGAAAGAACGCACACTTGACGAATGAAGTCGTATGCGTCATCTACTATGTCTATATATGAATTTCCCTGAACTGTCTTTTTCAGTATGCCCGAGAAGGGGAAGCAGCTGGCACATTCTATATTTTTTCATTCTCCCAGTCCAGCATTAGCAGTACATATTAGTAAGGACATAATTTTCAGAATATAGACTTTCACCATAAATCTATCCAAATTCAAATTCTTTGTCTGTGAAACTAGGTCTATGAGTAATTCATATGTCTTAAATAAGTGGCTGAGCTCTAGTTTCCACCTAGAGAGGTACACATACTTCAAACACGTATTATAATTTTCCGTTAGATAGGTACTCTAGGTACGTAACAATTCGAATATTATAATTTCATAAAGAGTACAATCATCATCATCATCTCAGCCACAAGATATTCACTGCTGGACATAGGCCTCCCCATGGATTTCCAGAAAGACCGGTTGGAAGCGGCTTGCATCCAGCGTCTTCCTGCCAAAGTCAAAGTCAAAGTCAAAGTAATTTATTGATAAATATAAATTTACAAGTCTTATATACAATAGTATACAACTAAAACAACAATAAATACAATTTCACTGACATTCATAGAATATAATTATATTGATACCATTAGAAATTATAATGTCAATATAATACTCAAATGTCACATTAATACGAGTATTTTAATCTTACAATTATCATGTCGATGAATTCAAATGTCACAGCCCTCATTTTATGATATCTTGTGTCTTATAAAGTGTACAATGTCAAAATATTTAAATGTCAATTCCAAGCATTATAGTATTATATATATATATATATATATATATATCCAGTACCATCATGTATAGAACTATTCTTTAAAATAGTTTCTGTATCTGTTTTCGTGTAAACAAAAACTTACAGAAGATTTTCTCCAACTTGTTTTTCGCGAAATGTAAGACCTTGACCGAGGCATTGTTTTCAATTCAACTTGAACTATATTTAACAAAGTTTGTCGTTTTCTGTGTGTTATTTTATAGCTGGCTTGGTGTTTGATCATATCTTTTGTATACATTATAGATCTACGACTGACCACCAACTCGCCTGATGTTAAGCGACGGTGTGGCCGAGGATGGAGCGCGTCGATCTAGAAGATATCTATTCACTCTAGCCTTGAAAATTCCAAGATTGTAGGTCTCAGGAAAAAGAGATGGCGGCAAAGAATTCCATTCTTGTGCAGTACGCAACAGGAATGTGGAGCATATATATCTCGCGTCGGGTATATCTGACCTGGTGTTAACGACGATGTGATCCAAGTAAGCATAGCTACTCGGGAATGGGAACTAGCTCTAAATTGAGTAGAAACTTGGGGGTGGTGCTAGCCAGCTGGGCCGGTAGCAGTTACTGGTAAATCTCGTGGATTTGCTGGATTGGAAATGGATGCTGGATTAAACGGCTTGACCGATTTTATTTTTTTAAAAGCGAAACAACTCTCGCAAATATTAAAATATGTGCTTTTTCGTAGCCTCTCGAAATTTTCCTAGCAAATAAGTGATTTTACAGAAATTTATTTAAATTATTATTTATTCTAAATAATAATTTAAATAAATTATACAGTAGCTTCGCAAAATGGCAAAAATTCATCAGTCAGTAGCGGCTTACTTATAAACGCATGTTAAAATCTTATTCACTGAATAAAGACTTGTTACTTTCTGTCACTGAATAAGGACTTGTTACTTTCTGTCAAAAGGAAACTGTCACGCGCGAAAACGGAACAAAACACTGTTTAACTAAAATGCGCTTATTTAGCGTTTATAAGCAAGACGGTTAGGTTAGGTTATTATTTACATTCTACCCCAATGAGAAAACGGCGGGATTATATGTATTTTAAGTACTAATATATGAATAATAATCATCATCATCATCATCTCAGCCATAAGAAGTCCACTGCTGGACAAAGGCCAAGGAAATCCATGGGGGAGGGATTTCCAAAAAGGCCGATTGGAAGCGGCTTGCATCCAGCGTCTTTCCGCCACTTGTATGAGGTCATCTGTCCATCTCGTGGCTGGTCTGCGCATGCTGGTGCGTGGTCTCCACTCGAGAACCTTTTGGCCCCATCGGCTATCAGCTCTACGTGCTATGTGCCCTGCCACTGCCACTTCAACTTGCTAATCCGCTGTGCTATATCGGTGACTTTTGTACGTCTACGTATCTCTTCATTTCTGATTCGATCTCGTAGAGAGACTAATGAATAATAATATATATAGATAACTCGTCTCATATATTATTACCTTTGTTAAATGCAACCTCGAAGAATGTTTTCACATTCCAACTCAACTTACGATTACTTCTCTGAACACTAAAAGTCTCGAGGAGTCTTAATACTCGCGTAAATCAATAACTTCGCTCGACCAATATTATACTAATAAAAGGCTAAGATTACAACAGTGAGATAGGGCAAAAAGTTCCATTTCGCTACGTCCAGAAGTTGCAAATCAAACCAAAATATATTGGGTATAAAAGTGCAACAAGTAATGCGAAATGCATACAGGCTGTGTGTATCTCCACTTGCCTTTATGGACCATAAAACGTGGTTTTACGACAGCCTGTGTAATGCCCATCCGGCTAAAAGGGTCCCTCGGATATGTTGCGGAAAGATAATTAAAAATGTCTGCGTCGAAATGTTTAAACACGTATGATGAGCGAATTGTGTAGCTGATTCAAAATATGTATGACTGAATAGGTTGCTTATCTATGATTCGAAATATAGAACACCGAATGTAGTTTCTCTCAAAACGAAGAAAACATTTTGTTAAAAAACTGCATATATTATCTGAGAGTTCATAATGTTCTTGAATATACGGGATCGGGATACTAGCATAAATCCACCACGATTTAGGCATACTCTTCTTACAATGAGGAGATAGCCAGGACCCAGCCAGGATTAAACGTGAATGAGCTCCAACTAGTATAGAGACGGCAGATCCTGACTCGACAGTGTTATTTATTACTTGGCCTATTAAGTTAAAGCCATACTGTGCCATGCAGTGGTGGATTCAGGATTTTGGTTAGGGAGGGGTTTGACCCTGGTGAAGGTAGGTTTTATCAATCCCCAAACAAATCAAATAGCCCCAATCGTGTACACTTATCGAGAGTATAATGTAAAACACTATAAAAAAGTAATTAGAATAACTATTATCAAATTTTATTTAAGATTTGTCTTGCGAAGACTCAGATGACCGGAGGGTTGCAAGCAATGGTGGAAGTATTTGCGGCCACAGGCTGTGTTGCCAGCAATGGTGCAAGTATTTGCGGCCACAGGCTGTGTTGCCAGCAATGGTGCAAGTATTTGCGGCCACAGGCTGTGTTGCCAGCAATGGTGCAAGTATTTGCGGCCACAGGCTGTGTTGCCAGCAATGGTGCAAGTATTTGCGGCCACAGGCTGTGTTGCCTAATGCGCATGGAATATTTTAACGTGCTTTGACGACCTATAAAGAGAGCTATGCTCCGAACTTCTCTGAGAGATTGCTTCAGTAAAAAGAAGAGATCCGTAAACGTGTGTCACCGACATATCACAGCGGATTAGCAAGTTGAAGTGGCAGTGGGCAGGGCACATAGCACGTAGAACTGATGGCCGATGGGGCCGAAAAGTTCTAGAGTGGAGACCACGCACCGGCAAGCGTAAGACCGGCCACGAGATGGACATATGACCTCATACTAGTGGCGGGAAGACGCTGGATGTAATCCGCTTCCAATTGGTCTTTTCGGAAATCCGAACTGAACCGATTTTGACGAAATTTATATGGGACTACCTCTGAGGTATAACTTCCCAAACAAAAAAAGAATTTTCAAAATCATTTCATAATTGGCGGAGTTATCGCTGAACAAACAAAAAAAATACAATACAGTCGAATTGAGAACCTCCTTATTTTTGGAAGTCGGTTAAAAATTAACGTTTCTTTGATAAATAATTTAAAATATAATTTCTTTATACTAGTGTATAATTTACTGCTAAGTATTTTCTTTGATATCGAACGGTAAACACAATTAAACAAGCATAGCCACTCTTAATAAGCCCGTAATGCTTTACTTTAATATAAGTGAACATTTCTTTGTTCTATGAATAAAAATGTTATTTTCTTTTGTCAAATGTATAATAATATTCATTCGTGTTTGTATATCGTGGGGTGTAATTTCAGTAGTTCGCAGGGTTCGATTAAAAATATACGGTATATAAGATATATTCCGTATATTTTTAATCGACGTTTGTTATTAGGTGTATTTTAGCAATTTTATATCATTTTAAAGCTAAAAAAATAGACTCAATTCTCAAATTGTAAGTACTTTCAAGTTATATGGTAACCCCTTAAGAATTATAGATGAAGAGCATCTGTTTATTGTGCACAATACATCTACGTTTGACCACATACTCGACACGTCCGAATCGACCTATTCCAAAATGATATTGTTCGATTTGCACCGCGGTGCGAAATGACCTATTCAAAAAGAGCACTTGGGTGATTCGCACCGCGGTTCGAACCACTTACGGTGCGAAACGCCGAAGTACCCCACAAATAAATTGAGTCGGCAGTTAGGTTGGAGCGCGGTGGATGTGTTTTCTTACGCGTATGAAGTCGCGGGTACAGCTAGTTAACAATAAATTACAAAAATTACTTAAATGTAACGTAGCTGACGGCCTTATTGCTAAAAGCGATTCGTCGGTTGTTTCCGTTTTTAAACTACACATTATCGTAACTTATTTTTTTAATATTTCGTCAGATTCATTGCAAGAAGCTACTTTTGTAAGTAATCCTTGAAAAAACTAAAAAAAAAACGACTTCAAAATACGCAATTCGTTTACTTGGATGACATATTTTTTTCAGTTATTTTCTTATGAAAACTAAAATACTGAGCCAATTTTGATAAAAATTCTATGGGACCACCTGGAAAGTATACGCTTTCCAACAAAATAATTTTTCAAATCGGCCCAGGAGTCTTTGAGTAATCGGGGAACATACATAAAATAAAAAAGATTCCGACGAATTGAGAACCTTCTACTTTTGGAACTAGGTTAAAAATACAAAAACAGCACATGTCAAAATTTACAATATTGGAAAAGTGGGCCTTCGCGTACTCCTCAAATAGAGTCTGTTCAGTTAGAAAACTAATGTGGCATTGAAGGCGCTGCTGTCGTTATTTCATTACAGTAGAGCGTCGATTATCCGAACTAATTGGGGGACGTAGGTGTTCGGAAAACCGGTATTTTCGGATAATCAAACTACCTATATGTATATTGATTCAGCCATATATATTTACGTACAGGTAAATCAAAAATGAGAAGATTATTCATTATGAGAAGATGGCCCGCGCCCAGCAGTGGAACAGTTTGTATAAACAGGGCTGACAAAAAAAAAATGAAAACCATAGTTTTATATCTTTAATGACAAATAGGATTTAAACAAAAAAAAGTACAAACAATCTTGTAGTAAAACATGTATTAACTAGTTACAATTAAAGCTTAAAAAAAACTTCAATCTTCGTCTGCCGAAGCAAGCCTACACACTTACGCGCGGCTAGGTCACGTACTTTTTTAAGGACAGATCACAGACATAGTAGATGGAGCATGCGACTTCATTTATATGAAAACCTTGCGTGGTACATTTTTGGTATCGACTGTGACGTCACACAAACGATTTTGTGATGGAATGTTCCAGCCGCGCTAAATCTATTCAATCCAATACATCCGCGAGCTTGTGCGCCAGTAACTAGTTGACAAAATATAGAATTGGAAGTTTAAATCACCTGAATAGAAATAAATCTTTGTCGTCAACTGCGATTTTTTATCGTACTTGTTGACACGCTAGGTACATACACTTGGGGTATCTATAGAAGTCTATGGGACAGATATTTGATACTGGTCGCTTTCAGCCTGTGTTTCAAACTAACGCAAGGCAATATCTAAGCACCTGCATTATCTGAACTTGTAGTTGACGAGGTGCTAGCGGTGGCGTCTGCCTTATTAGTCATGAGGTCTAAAATTTCACTATATCAATTTAGTTTATCGACTAGCGGCTACTTGGAAGTGATACTCGTATACGAGTACAATTAACAATTCGCGACAAGTGCGCGAGCACTGTAGTTAGCGTAGGAGGGGCGGCGTAGTAGTTCGGATACTCCACTGTATTTTGTTCAGTCAAGACCACAAAATACCATAGCAGTTTATACCTTGGGACGTTAGTTCCTCATTTTCAACCGACTTGAAAAAAGGAGGAGGTTCTCAATTCGACTGTATTTTTTTTTAAGTTTGTTACTCAGAACTTTCGACTGGGTGAACCGATTTTGATGATTATTTTTTTTATTTGAAAGCTGGTGCTTCCCGTGTGGGTCCATTTCAATTTGGTCCAGTTCTGACATTGACATCCATGAGAAGTCGGTTGCTTCAGTTTTTTAAATTATAATTATTGCCACGATAGAACTGTAAGTAAACAGACTAACGACCGATGGGACCGAAGAGTTCGGTGGAAGACCAGCCACAAGGTGGATAGACGATATCATACAAGTGGCAGGAAGACGGTATTTCTGGAAATCCATGGGGGAAGCCTAGGAGTGGACTTGTGGCTGAGATGATGATGATGAAACAGACTAATACAGATGCTCTACACGGCTCTGTTTGACGAAGCCATCCTTGCCGCGTTTAATTTGTTTTCCCAGCCACAACAATGCTCCATCCGAGTTTATAATTACACGGCTTTCCATAGAATTTATGAGCGTCGCTTTTAAATGAGACTTATCTCCAGTAAAAAGTTCCCATTTTACCGCTGTAGTTCCATTTTGTGCGATTTGCGGGAGTTAGCGTTACTATTGTTATTTTAGCGTTACTTTTGAGCGTTTCCGTTACTTACTTCAAAGTTCCGAGTGGTAATAGCAGGCCTGAATTTTACGTAGGGCGACTTGAAAGTTTTGATATTAGGTTGCTTAAAAACATTTTGTCAGTCAATAACTTGAATTACTCGTTTGCGATCCAATTTCTTGATGATAATGGCAGAGGCGTGGAATGCTCTTCCAGAGTCGGTGTTCCCTATGAAATACACCCCGGGGTTGTTTAAGAAAAAAGTGAATAGGTATCTCCCGGGCAGGCATGCTCATCTTTGACCTACCACCCATCAGGTGAGATTGTGGTCAAACGCACAGGCCTAGTTTGTCGTGAAAAAAAATTGTAATTAGTTGCGCCCCGCGGTTTCACCCATGAAATGATGAAAAGCGATGATGATGATGATGATAAAATATAGCCTAGGTATGTCCTTCTCCATGTTCTAAATAATCTCTGTGCCCAATATCATCACGATTGGTTCAGACGTTTAGCCGTGAAAAGGTAACAAACGGACAGACATACAAACTTGGTGTTACTTCCGCTTTTATAATATTAGTTACAATTATTTGGTTTAATGTTTACCCATGTAATTTAAAGGTCTAATAAGTCTATTATTATTATTATTGTATTTTCAGTTATTTATTTTCTGGCGCCAATTATTTTTACTCCAGTACTCCTATTCACAACTCATTCAGTAGATTCCGATCGGAAACTATAAATCCATCTCTGTCATTTCCGTACATAATGACAGAGACGGAGATACAGTTTCCAATGATATAGAACGTAATTTTTTGTTCAAAACCGTTACTTCTGTTACGTGATACTTTTGATGCAGCTCTGGCAACACTCGCTGGTTTCCTTTAAATTCATCTCTAGTACTCGTTGAAGCTATAAACGGGGGAACTTGCGACGAGCCCTTAGTGAAGTTGTGTCTCCATGGCTTAGCTTTAACTTCACCTTCCTTCATAAACCTGCGGGAAGCTGGGGGTACGTTTTTAACTCATCAAATTGAGGTATACAGCTGGGCTATACGGAAATGATGTGTTAAGCTGAAAGGAGTTGTAATGAACTCCTTTCAGCTTCATGATTAAAGTAAATTTAAAATCTCGAAAATCAGCTGGCGATAGAAAGATGTCATACAGTTCTCGAAAAAAGGTATAGAATGGTAGAAATTTCGGGGTTGGTCACGTTGCTGTAAATATAATAAAGGCACATAAGAATAATAGTTAATAAATGGAAAAAGATAAAACAAGAAATATATAAAAATAATTTGACTATAGAAATATTAGTCTGGGTGTCTTCAAATCGCAAGTTTATAGGTTCCTTCCAGGGAAGCACGCTCCATCGTAGATCGCAACAACCGCCTTTCATAAGGTCAATCGCAAACCTATTGTTGAAAAAAAAAGTCGAGGGGCAAAGTTGTACGTAATATTAGTTCAGGACATACGGATTGTGTCAAAAAACTTCGTTGCCAATTTCCGCCCGAAAGCGTGCAATAAATATTATAGTGAACTGATTGCGAGCACGGTTTTCTGCTGCCCTTGTCATTTAGTAACTCGAACCAAACTCGTAAATTGGTATCAAGGCTTAGCTAGGAATTCATTTTGGGAGTTCAGATCCCCCCTGCCTACGGCCTTGAATAGAAATCTGAACTAAATATTTGCATGTGCATGAACCAACTTGTCCAAAAAAAAGAAGTAAATCCAAACATATAATATAATTGCAAAGGATATAAAACGCGTTTATTGGCCGTGGTTTATCCGTTTTATGCCCTGGCAGGATCGGATAGACGTCACTTGGGAGCCTAGACGTCGTAAATAAGTATGAAATATGATAATTGTGAAATTCTTCAATATATTACGATTTAAACATTGATGATTCGCCTGACGTTTTGTAGGCCATAACTCTGCGTTCCCAGAATGGCCTTGCACAAAGCCTTTGGTTATATTATGTTTCACGTGTGCGAATGGTTTGTTGCTTCTTTTAATTGGAGGATTATGAGTCATTTGCAGAGGGTTTGTTTAAAACTGAATGGAAATATGTTAGAGGAAGTCTGGAAGTAACGTCTGTGTCCGAATAGTTGGAGTGGTAGGTTGAGGGCAAGTCACGAGAAGGGAAAATGGTCTTGGATGGGAAGAGGGACGAAATGATAGACAGACAGACAGATATATACCGTAGCCTCACTAATAGGCTCCCGCGCCGCTAGTACGGAACCCTAAAAGACGTTACCAGCCGTGTATTATACATATATTACTAGCATACTCGTTGCGACTTCGTACGCGGTACGGAAAAATTCGTCGCGGTTTTAATTAAAATAAATAAATAAATATTTGTGGACATTTCACACAACACCATCTAGCCCAAACTAAGCAAAGCTTGTACTATGGAACTAGATGGCTGATAGAATACATATATACTTTTTTTTTGTAAATATATACATATGATACATAGAAACACCCAGACACAGAACAAACATCCATGCTCATCACACAAATGTTTGCCCTGGGTGGGGATTGAACCCACGACCTTTCAGTTCAGCAGGTGGACGTAAACACACTACCAACTGAGCCACAAGGCCAGTCAATGAAGCGAACCACGATACTCTCTTCCCTGCTGATGTTGGACAGGTTGTAAAATACTAAAATCTTATTATCTAGCACTTTCGAAGATGGATTTTAGTCGCTTCTTGTGACTGGCTACTGCTGTTATATCGTAGCCGGATTTTATGATCTACTCCAGTGTTAAATATGTATAGTCTGAAGCTAGACAAATTGCAGGCAACGAATAATAAATCCGGCAAAGTACGAGTTTCACTCGCACACCGAGGCTTCCGTACTCCTATGCATGATACATGAACATGCACACTGACGGGCTAGTAACTCAACAAGATGTGCTCTATATCTAAGATTTGTAAATTAACATATATTTTACAGTAGAAAATACCTTGTAGTGCTAGGCGTTCACACACTGTCAAGTTCTAATAAGTAAGTGTTACAGACCTATTTTCTGTGTCCAAGAGATTTTAAAACTACCTTTGACTCTTTTTTACGTTTATGTCACGGTACATGACACCAACTGTCAACGAAACGTTCACTTGTCATATTTAGTTTCTTTTTTTTGTGGAATTAACAAGGAGGTTTTATCTCGCACAATGATTTCCCATTTCTTCAAAAATTATTTACGCTAGCTTATCCTTGCACTTGACCAGTTTTTAGTATTTGTTGATTTACATCAAAGTAAACCCTACAATCTCGCCAATTAACTCTATTTCAGACTGGTGTAAATCGAACTCCATGTATCTCAATATTAAGAAATGCTTTGTTATAACGTTTTCCAACAAACGTCACAAGATTGTCCATAACTACCTTATTGACGGCCAGTGTCTAATCAGAGCTGATATCGCTAAGGATCTGGGTGTTATATTCGACGATAAACTCTCGTTTCGGGCTCACTATCAACATATCACAACCAAAGCTAATCAACTCCTTGGATTTATTTTTAGATCTACTAAAGGCTTTAAAAAACCTCAGTCTTTACTGTATTTATTCTTTACTCTCTCCAGAAGTATTTTAGAATACGCCAGTCCTATCTGGTCTCCGCACTACAAAGTGCATATTGAAGAAATAGAAAGGGTACAGAAAAAGTGTTTAAGAATGCTTTGTTACCGTCAACAGCTAGGACGCCCCAAACCTAACTACGAATTAAGATTGTCTATGTATAATGTGCAAAAGTTAGAAGCCCGTCGAAAATTTTTCGATTTTATTTATTTATATAAAATAATTCACTCCGTAGTAGACGCACCCGAATTACTTTCACAAATAAACTTTAACACAAAGTATAGTTCACGTAGGTCCAATGAAATAAATCTCTTCGCACTACAAACTTTTAAAAACAATATTTCCTATTATAATCCGCTAGTAAGGATGGCTCGGCAGTATAATGATTGTATTAATAATAAGCTAGACATTGATATTTTTACTCCTAAGCTCTCATTCTATGCTAAATCAGTGAAGGATATCCTCTATACCAATCCATAAAATAAAATAGATTGTAAAATAAAATCAATTGCAAAATGAATAATTTAGATTTGCTTACACATATTCACCTATGTAAACTTACAAAATATGCATAGCCTCTATTTCTCTGTTTTTCCCTTTGTTTCAATATAATACCTAAAATGTGTTTGCTCAAATGATGTATACATGCTTTGGAGTATAGTCTGGTTCTGATCGATTGTCACATGTTATCTTATATTATGTTAGGCTATATTCTGTTTTGTATACTTAAATAAATAAATAAATAAATAAATAAAATTTGAGACTTGTATATATTACCGTTTAAAAGATACAACCATTTGTTTGCCAGATGCCGTAGCCTCACGAATAGACGCACCCTTAGTACGGAAGCCTAAAGCGTGGAGCACACTTATAGTCGACTGTCAAACAAAAAAAAACTAGATCAAAATTGGTGCATGTGAGAGGTACGATGTCACAGACAGACACATAGATATACAGATTCACACGTAAAACTTATATCACTTCTCTTTTCTAGTCGCGGATTCAAATGAACAATCTTAAAAGTAATTTTACAACAAAAAAAAAACGACACAGCATAACGACTTCAGGTTTTCGTTTTTAACACGCTTTTATTAGGTCGACCTGTATGTAACTAACTATGTAATGAAATCTAAGGTAACTAATTTAACCATCTTCCAAGGATCGTAGCGTCATGAAAATTGGCAGCTGTATGTAGTTCTGATGACAATACAATAATATGGTACTGTCGAACTGATCTGATGATGGAGCCGGAAGACACGAACTAGAACTTCATGATGGAACATCGTATCATAGCTGTGTTTGGATTTGTTAAAAAAGTCTTGTAATGAACTTTGACCACAATAATTTGTAGCGTGTTTTTTAGTTTTTTAAACTGTGATTTATTTAGCCTATAGCTTGTTCTAGTGTGTAAAATGTTTATCAGTAATCTCAAGTTAATTCATGTGTATTGTGGTACAAATTGTTAATTAATCAAACATGTTCAATCTTACACGGTAACTAGTTTAATCAAGCAACGTGATGGATTAGCAACATTATGTCGCCTACGATACTGATAATTAGTTTTTTATAGGTGTTGCAATTAGCCCGAGGCATGGCTTGATGCAGCGTACCTGATTGAATACGTTATACTTGAATAACAACACTTATACTAGCTATACTTGATGTACAAACGAGTATAAGGGTTTCTATTTAGCGCGTGGTCGTACATACATGCATAAAATCACGCTTATTTTTACCCGACTGCGTAAGAAGGAGGGTTATATTTTTCAAGTGAATGTAAGTTTGTTTGTATCTTTCTATATGATCGCCTACAGCCTAAACGGCTTGACCCCTTTTGATGTGCGAGGTGTCGTTAGATTTGTCTTCACTTCCCGTCTAGCTGCGGGGCGCGGCTAGTATATATATAAATATATATATTAATCTTTATTGTTTAAAGGGGTTTAGTCACCCAATGAGTAAATCCTAGTATATCATAATATTGTAACAGTTACATAATGTAATCCGTAAACAATAGCTACCTGTCCGCTATCTCTGTTCTTGACCTAGGTACAGATAAAAGTATCAATGTGAGTAAGGGAACGTATCTTATCGAATTACGTCAAGAAGTATCCATTTTTATACACTTTGTAATATTAAGTAAGAATTATGAACATGAACAACAATGGTTTCTGAATAAACGTATTACACGGTCTTGATGCGTACTGCACAGGAATAGATTTCTTTGGCGCGTTCTATGTTTTCTGAGAGCTAGTTATATATACTTTATAATAATATAAGTTATATGATAATTATGTATAGTTTATAACTATATAACTGACAAGCATCATGGTTACCATTCGTCCGGACTTTTTAGTCTAGTAAAAATAAGATTTGTGACAACATAAAAGACAACTAAGTCTAATGTTATTTAAATGAATGTACTGGTGTTTCGAAATACATTTGACACTATTTCATAATGATATTATAAAAGCTAATTTTGTTACCTTTACACGCTCAAACGGCTGAACCGATCGTTATGAAAATTAGTGTAGAGATAGCTTTGGACCTGGAGACGGATATAAGCTACTTATCATCATCATAATTATCACCGTTTATCATAACAACGCGAGTGAAACCGCGGAACGCAGCTAGTCCATAAATCGGGGATTATTGTTGATCTATGATTTTCAGTTATCTTTCTATCATAATTTCAAAGAATTTTCAGTTTCAAATACTGTGATGTGCTCCATACAAACGGATTTATTTTTACTAGACTATTTGGGCTTCTGTCCGGACTTCGTCTGGCTTTATAATTCGTCCGACTTTTTGATGTCGGTGGGGAAAAATGATTTATTTTCTTTTACGTTAACTTACTAAAATAAAACAAAATTGTATTAGATCTTCCTTCAATCTCTATTCAATCATACAGACAATACAAATCAGTTTCATTTTAATTAAAGCAGCTAACTAAAACTTACCCGCGCAAATTTTAGCGTCGTTATGCGTGAATGTCCAGACTTTTTTGAAACGTCCGGCTTTTTGTCAGGACTTCTTAAAATTTGAAATGGTAACCCTAATCATGGCTCAGTGGTAGTATGTCTACCTTCTAAGCTGTAAGGTCGTGGGTTTGATCTTCCCCAGGGCAAACATTTTTGCTGAGCATGGATGTTTGTTCTGTCTGGGTGTTTATACGTATCTTAAATATGTATTTACAAAAAAAAAGTATATATGTATTCTATAATTTTCAAGGATAGAGTGGACAGATATTTTCTAAATCGTAGAGCTCCATCCTCGACCACAACGTTGCTTAACATTAGGCGAGTTGGTGGTCAATCTATGATATGTAAAAGATAAAATATTTATGTCTGCATTTGGGACTCAAATACGTAATTAGTCTCGATACGTTCTTGACCAAAGCCTATTTTATATCATATAATTATAGTTCAAAAAACTGAAAAATCCGACTTCAAAATACGCAATTCCTTTACTTGGATGATACGTTTCCAGTTATTTTGTTATAAAAATAGATTTTGATACAATTTATATGGGACCACCTCTGAAGTATGACATACCAAATAAAAAATAATTATTAAAATTAATTCACAATTGCCGGAATAATCAGTGAACAAACATACAAAAACACATACTTACAGTTGAATTGAGAACCTCCTTCTTTTTGGAAGTCCGTTAAGAACTGGGCAAGTGAGAGACAAGCTTGAGTAAATAATTGCTCTGTAGTCGGGTATTTTGTTTTTTACTAAGTATACTTGTGATAACTTTCGTTCCTCTTCGGATCTCTTCATTTTTGATTCAATCTCGTACACAAGCATTCGTAGACATATTAATAATGTTCAATTCAATACCAACCTTTCTGAACCTTAAAGTTAATAATTCACGCCAAATGACTTTTATCAGACGCACTTTACTCAAAACTGAACCATGCCTACTTGTAATAACTTTAAAATTAGACTTTACAAACAAACAGGCCAGGAATCAGATAAAGTTTAGTATGCAAGATAACCTGGTCTACAAAGTTATTGTAAACAAATAAGCTTGTATTAGAACTGCAGTTTAGTAATATAGGTAATTAGACAATTAGTCTACTAACCCTTGCCTTCTAACAAACATGTTATTTAGTTTGCCTTGCGTTTTAGTTGCTCTGTGAGAGATGTAATCTGACCGTCTTACTTATAAACGCATGTTAAAATCTTGTTCACTGTATATGGACTTGTCACTTTCTGTCAGACACGAACTGTCACGCGCGAAAACGGAACAAAACACTGTTTAACTAAAATGTGCATCAGCGTTTATTAGTAAGACGGCTAGTGTATAAGCACTGAATATATCATAATGCTATGTAATACAAGTATGTTTATTACTAGTATCTGTAGATATTATAATTATTGTTAAAATAAATTACAGTTTAAAAAACTAAAAAGCACGCTACAAATTATTGTGGTCAAAGTTCATTACAAGACTTTTCTAACAAATCCAAACACAGCTATGATACGATGTTCCATCATGAAGTTCTAGTTCATATCTTCCGGCTCCATCATCAGATCAGTTCGACAGTACCATATTATTGTATTGTCATCAGAACTACATACAGCTGCCAATTTTCATGACGCTACGATCCTTGGAAGATGGTTAAATTAGTTACCTTAGATTTCATTACATACAGGTCGACCCAATAAAAGCGAGTTAAAAAAAAGAACGAATTCAAAATACGTTATTCGTTTACTTGCATGATATTTTCCAGTTTTTTTTTTTCGTATAAAAACCAACGTACTGAACTGATTGTAATTTTTTTTGTGGGACCACAAAAAATATATTAAAAATATACATACTTATAAGATACCACACATCAGAATCAGTCTAGCCGTTTAGGCTGTAGGAGGTGATATAGAAAAATATAAAATTCCCTTATACATACAAAAATACATACAACCTTTAACTATTCTACACATGCATAACTAACTAAACTAACTACACAAGAAGCAAATAGATTTTCATGCTTGTCAAGATCTAAAGATAATGTAAATGATGAAACTCAGTAACGGTTGGCAGCGTACCCAGCATGCTACAGCATTGCGACGATGAATGAAAATGCTTATGCGTTAGGATATTTACCAGCATGTTGGTCACATGTCGTGTCGATCATGAGCTCAGATCATCATCATCATCATCTCAGCCATAAGAAGTCCACTGCTGGACATAGGCCTCCCCCATGGATTTCCAAAAAGACCGATTGCGCGCGGCTTGCATCCAGCGTCTTCCCGCCACTTGTATGAGGTCATCTGACCATCTCGTGGCTGGTCTTCCTACGAGCTCAGATAATATTTTGAAAATAAGTTGAGCTCCCGGACCCCGGTCCCCACGGACCCAGTCTACACCAGACGGCTCAAATGTGTAACCTTTCCCGGGATTAGCATATTACCGCCACTGCTCAATTACCCGCAGCTTCAGTCCTGCTCTGCGTCTCAGGAAGATGAGACGGTGCCAAAATATCAAAGCATGTAGCGTTCCACCCAATGGGCCGTGGCACAACTTCCATGGCACAAGCCTCATTCCGCCAGATCTTACATAAATAATGACGACTTTTAGCATTGTTATGAATAAATAATTCCAGTTATTTATAAAGAAAGAAAGTTCCAAATTAAAGTAACAATTACTAACAGATGGAATAAAAGGATAATGACTTTAAAAAGAGATGTCAATGTTTTGCCGAAGTGAACGTAAATCGATTTAGCAAATTTTGTCTTTGTCCGTATTCAAGAATTGAAGAAAAAGCCGCAAAAGAGGGTTAGCTTTACAAAAAATCTGGATGTTAATGTGTTAAAATAACATGATTGCACAAAATGCCGGATGTCGACGCGCCAAATGCACAATTGCAAATTGAATTTAATTTTGTAATATTGCATTTGCATGTCGGAATTGAGCAATTCAGTAACGCTTTTATATTTAGTCGAAGAGCGAGGTTTATCTTCGCCACAGGTCGTAAAATAATGGATCGTAGCTGCTTTGTGGTTTTTACAATGGATCTTTATGCCTTTGTCGTAAGCCGGCTTGAGACATTGACAATAACGTCGTTTTGACAGTTATCAATTTTCAGCTGTTGTATGAACATATTTTGGAGAGATGTGAAACATTCAGTGTGTTGTATCCTATCAAAAGTATACGAGTAAATGCGAATTACTGCATACAAAAGCAAACAGGTTACCCCCAGACCGATGGAGGTCTAAAGATAATTTAAATGCTCAAGCCCACTACCGGTTGGCAATTTACCAAACATGCTTACAGCATTGCCATGTGCTACAAATGAGATGAGCTCCCGACCCGTATGGACCCAAAGTGTCGACTATAATCTAGGTGTCTTCAAATCGCGAGTTAATAGGTTTCTTCTAGGTAAGCGCGCTCCATCGTAGACCGTAACTGTCGCTTAACACCAGGTGAGTTGACGGTCAAGCGTAAGCCTGTTTTCGAATAAAATAAAATAAAGTACCTTTAATCATGTCGACGTGGTTAGGAACGTAGCGGTAGTTATAAATCAGGGTTACCAGTTATATTTAAGCTACCTAGTTGTTTACTAGGTTGTTTAGTATATAAGTATAAATGGTATATAAATCGGCCAAGTGCGAGTCGGACTCGCGCACGAAGGATTTCGTACTATTATCTATAAAAAAATCGGACTTGTGCGAGTCGGACTCGCCCACCGAGGGTTCCGTACAAACTAAATAAAAGAGGGAAATCATATTTTTTTTTTCCTTCATAAACCGAAAAATATACATCGTAAAAATATTTATAAACCTATTTTAGCTTATGCTAATGAAGCTGTTCATATGATACCCCACATGATAAGGTTTAATTCATTAAAAAATATTTTTAAAGTAATGATATACTTAACTCAATATTCTGTGAATATTTCAAGCATCTAGGTACCTGTTGCCGTTATCAATATCGAGCACAAACGAGCAAAAATACCACGTTTGTTGTATAGCCTTAAATATTTATTTTAAAAAGTGGCCCGAGATGAAAGTGTGCTAGGAAATTACTGAGAAAAGATGAGATAAACTTTATGGAAGAAGAAGCATTCTGATATAAGTGATGTGATGTTTTATTTTAAAGCAAAGTAGAAGTTCTCTTTAGACGACTAACCTGGTAGATAGTGTTGACACTGTGGTCGAAGATGAAGACATAGCCGTGGACGTACGAGACTTGTAAAATACTTGTAAAGTAGCAGGAGAAATGTGACAAAAACATTATTTCGTTACCTATTTTGTTTGTATGATTTTTTATTCTCTGTTGTATGATTTTGTTATAATAAATTTATGGCTATGTCTATGTATGGAGAAAATAATTATGTAGTTATATATACTTCATATTACAAGTAACAAACATGTAACAGTAATTGCACTATAACAAGCTTTTTTTATTCGGCTTTCGTTTGACCGTCACCTCACCTGGTGTTAAGCGATAGCTACGGTCTAAAAAACAAAATAAAAGGTAAATAGGTAATATAGGTAAACACAAAATGTTTGTAAAACACAATTTTTCCTACGAGATAATAATCACCATTTTCTAATCAATATTTACTATTGCTACCATATTTAGAGGAACAACGATCGTGTATGTAATAGTCAAGTTTTATTATGAGAACCGAAACCAGAAACCATGTAGATCCAAGTATATTGTAGATGTCGCACCTCCCACACCCAGTAACAATTATTATATCAGAGTTTTAATCATTTCGAGGTAATAACACATCTCAACGTGGAACATTGTGCCTTGTGGTGAACAAAATTAACTTGAGTTGTCCTGGAGGCATATGTCTGTCGACAGGTCTTTCCACAAAGTACAGTTTCAACAAAAAATCGGACCTTATCGAATATAATCAAAATAAATTGTGCAGCCGGTGATATCATGTTGTTCCTTACACGGCCCGTTAATATAAATAATTGATCGAGAAACATGCGAAGCTGATTTTCATAATTTCAATAGGGTTCACAACAATGCTCTTGAACCAATATAATTTGACGACATAATGACAGAGAAGGTTGATATTAAAAAAGGAGAAAAATTATATAACCCTTTGTCGGGTTCCAACGAGCTTGGTGACTCAACATGTGTTATTGTCCGTGAACCACAATAATTAATATTGTATTCACCGTCTGGTGTCTGGTGTCATTTTAGAGGAGACTTTCTCCTTTATATATAAATTTCTCTCTCCCTTATCAAATGATAGAACAGCTCCAAATACGAAAGAACCTTTGGTAGACATCGGAAGACGCTGCCTTTATGAGAATTTCTCACTAAGTGTTATCTGGATATACAACGGCTTTTGTGATGATGATGATTTCTAAACCGTTTTCGGCCGCGGCGACTGCTTCTAATGGTTGAAGCAACACTAGATATTAGGTTACTTGGTGCGTCCTCACATCCCTGATGTACGCAATTTAAACTGTAAGATTAAAAGTAAAACTGCATATACTGGATTCACTGTCACCTTTGCCAACCTTTCTGGAAAGCATACATTTCTCCACATCAGCTGATGCTGATCCAACCCTTCCTAGACTGCGTTTTCGACCAGGCATCCGGCAGGTTGTGTCATGATCTTGGCCTGCTACTGTCAAGAGATATCAAATAAGTACTAAACATTGAGGTTGATGTGATCAGATCACATACGTACGGTAGAGCGTATGAATCTATCTTTAAAAGCTGTTTCCGAGAGTGATAAAATCTCATCATTTTCAATTCGACGAAACAAAACACCGATTGTAGTAAGCTGCTAGGATTCACGTTAACCTTGATACTGAACTTTAGACTACCGAGACTAAGACTAGACTATGACTAGCGATATACTGCATCCTCTTGGCGCCGAGACTGTTTCAATCTACGACACAAAACTGATCGTGTATGAAGTGATACTGCTTGAAGGAGCAGTGAAATATTAGCTGGAAGCTTTAGAATTGGGTGCTGGACGAGCTATGCTATCGGTAAAGCTGTTGATAAACTTGTTGCCAAGAAGCTGCTTAGTTTCAAACTTCGCCGTTTAGTAGTATATTCGGCATATTCAGTCAGATTTATTCTCGCCGTATTAAATCTGTGCGCAAAAGTATCACGGTCTTATCGTTATACTGCAAAACAAGAATTTCAGCAACCGTAAGCATACCATCCGTTTCATTTACATAAAAAAAAATGTAAACTTAGTAAAAAAAAATGTATTAGCTTATAAAAGGCTCGGACCCTGGAGTCTGTGGAGCTCAAATAAAAAAAATCGGCCAAGTGCGAGTCGGACTCGCGCACGAAGGGTTCCGTACTATCATCTATAATAGAAAATCGTATAAAATAACGAGAAATCAACGAAATTCCAAGTAGTAAATTGCAAACTTATAGGTAGGTTTTCGATACACATCCGGGCAGCATGACGACGCTCGCGCGAATACGCGCGGCTATGGCTCGCTCCGTGATGTTACCTGACCGCTACCCGCGCGGCCGTTGCTTAGCAACCGCGGCGCGGCGCTCGCACCGCGTTTAGGTACACGGATTATTTTCATTTTGTGAGTTTTTATGTATAAGATTAGGTATTTATTTTTATAGTTAATATATTTCTAAATATTTACTTACAAATATTCAAGTTTCTACCTGTTAATTAAGATCGAGTAAAAATTGCTTAAAAATTATATTTGTTGTATGGGAGCCCCCCTTTAATATTTACTTTATTGTTATTTAATTATTTATTTTGAAAGGTAATATACAAGTAAATATTCTGTGAAAATTTGAAGCGTCTACCTGTTACCGTTTTCAAAAAAAATACGAAAAAAAACACGTTTATTGTATATGTTATTTTTTAATAATAATAATTGTTATTAATATGTTATTTTTTTTAAATTTTAGTATTTGTTGTTATAGCGGCAACGGAAATACATCATTTGTGAAAATTTCAGCTTTCTAGCTATCACGGTTTATAAGATACAGCCTGGAGACAGACAGACAGACAGACAGACAGCGAAGTCTTAGTAATAGGGTCTCGTTTTTACCCTTTAGGTACGGAACCCTAAAAAATACCATCCGTTTCTAGTTGAAAGACAAGTATTCGTACACAACGATTTCTGTTCTTGATGCGTACTACAGGAGCACGCTAGTACTTCTGCCTTCTCTATTTCTTGAGAACTGCACTTAAGGAATTTTCAAGAAGTGAATAAACTTCTAACTCGATCTGCTTCATTCTGTACCATCCCGTGTGTTAATTACAAGGTGTGGACAGACATACATAAAATCATGCCTATTTTCCCTTAGAGCCAGTCCACACGGTGCGTTGCGTCGGCGTTGCCTCGACGTAGCGCTGTCGCTGCGTCGTTTTACTTACTAATAATCATAGATAGATAGATAGATAAACTCTTTATTGTACACCATTAAAAAAAACACACACACACACACTTAGTGTACACACGGTGCGTTGCGTCGACGCAACGCACACACGACTGAACTGCAGCCTCCGAGACGAAGCGGGCGGGAGTGTACTCATTGCGACGCCGGAACGGCAGCACTCAGTTGTTTGTGCGTTTGGAGGACATACGCAAGCTCATTTCGTTTTTTCACAGCAGCGACGCCGGAACGTCACGAATGCGTTGTAGTAACGCTGCGATGGCGCAGCGCCCGTGTGGACCGGCTGTTACGGGGTAGGCAGAGCTCAAGGACCCTGAGATCGTTTTATGCCACAGTTGACTGTGGTTAGAGGGTTAGATAGAAGGGAAAGGGTGTACAACAAAGAGTTTATTATACTTATATAAATATCCTTCCGTGAAGCGAGTTTAAGAAAAAGCACAGCGAATACATATTTTTTCATATTTCCGTTAAAACTCCAACCAAAGACCAACTATCTTGCACTACAACGCACTAGACGAGCCCTATGTTTTCTCCTGATTTACAATGCAAGAGTGAACATCGGATTTTGATGGAATTGGCCAAACTCAATTTCCTTGGAAATGGGTTACTGGCAACATTGGGTCAGCGGCAAGAGATAATTGTGTGGGGACCGCTGTACGCTGATGAGATTTATAGTTTAGGAGCGCTTTTGAATCGTATGTGGTAAGGTTCAATATCGTTTGGCATCGATTAATATTGTTGGATTTAAGGAGATATTATAGACATTTAATATCAGGTGAGCTGAATTCAATAGACTTTTTTCGTATTTCTTATCGATAGCCATAATTATAATTTAATAAGCATAAGCCTTTAATGTCAATTCATGATATTTGTAATCTATGGTTGGTAATTACTTTAGGTAGTTATGTGATAACAATTGTATGTTTATTTATTGCAGTTAACAAAGGATATAGTCCTATAATAAATCCGCCTTCCTGAGAACTACAATCTTGAAATTTTCAATGTTAATGTGAATAGATAACTTTTAAGATCGACGAGTTCCATCCTTGGCCACACCCTGGCTACATCATCAACCAAAATCGTTAATCGTAAATCTATATAACTGACTTCCAAAAAGGAGGAGGTTCTCAATTCGTCCGAATCTTTTTTTAATATATTTTTAAGTACGCTCCCCGCTTGAAGACACCTGGGCCGATTTGAAAAATTACATTTTTTGTTTGAAAGATAGATAGATAGATAAACTTTATTGTACCCACCTTAAAAGGTTATATTTCCCAAGTAGTCCCATAGTATTTCTATCAAAATCGATTCCGTATTTTGGTTTTTAGGGTTCCGTACCTCAATAGGAAAAAACGGAACCCTTATAGGATCACTTTGTTGTTCGTCTGTCCGTCCGTCGGGTGTCAAAACCTTTATCTCGGGAAAGCGTGAAGGTATCGAGATATTGAAATTAAAACTATATACGCAGATCCATAGTATCTTGCTGCAGAAAGAAAAATAAAGGTTCTAAGTTTTCGTAAAAAAAAAGTTACAGCCGAATATATCGTAAAAAACGCACATTTCGACAAGGGAATCAAAACCTATGGGGTACTTTCCGTTGACCTAGAACAATGAAATTTGGCATGAAGTATTGTGTTAGAGTACACATATAGGAAAAAAACCGAAAACTGTACATTTTTTATTTAATCACAAAAAATAGTGTCTTTATGCAAGGAATGAGGGCCCAAATTTTAAAGTTCTTTAACCGTATCATGTGGGGTATCATATGAAAGCGCTTCAGTAGCATAAGCTAAAACAGGTTTTTAAATATTTTTACGATGTATATTTTTCGGTTTATGAAGGAAAATATAAAAAAATATATGATTTCCCCCTTATATCTACTAGTTTGTAAGGAACCCTCGATGGGCGAGTCTGACTCGCACTTGTCCGGATTTTTTATAACAAAATAACTGAAAAATAATATCATCCAAGCAAAATAATTGTGTATTTTGAAGTCGGTTTCTTTAGTTTTTTTAAACGATTACTTGGTAAAAAAGTATTAATTAATTAAGGAAATATCTTCCGTTACGAAAATAACATTTTTCATTTTCACAAAATGTCAAATCTTAATTTTTTGTCTAAAGTATTCCTGCGCCGTGATATTCTGGGCGGTCCAAGCTACCTTGAGCTGAGCGGCGCTTGTGTTTTAACTTTCATAAATATTTAAAAGAATCCTTAATAAGTAGAGCTCGTATATGGATATTTTTCTTCGACGCTGTTGTTGCATATTGTTTTTAACCCTCGACCCAAAAAGAGAGGTGCCAAGTATATGTTTAACGTGTGTATCTGTCTGTGACATCGTAGCTCTAAAACGGATGGACCGACCAATGTTATTTTTTTTGAGATAGGGCTTAATTGAGAGTGTTTTTAGGTCAAGTTTTATCAAAATCAGTCCAGCCTTTTTATAGTTTTCTAAACTTGTTTATCATGTCACAGGGTTTTAGATAAAACGTAGTAGTAATAAGTACATAGTACTCGTAAATACATCAAATAAGGCTACAGGCATACTTTTCAGATACAATAATTTATGTTTTTGGATACATATAATACATTAATAAGCTATTGCATAGCTTCTATCGCGGGCCTTGAGCGTGGAGACCGAATCCAGAAATTCCGTAACGAAAATAACCTAACACACCGCGCGTAAAGCTATTATGCAATAGCTTTACCGCGGCAGTCTCCGAGTGCCATACGTCTTTTTTATAACGAATGTAAATGATTATTAATTTTGGTCGGTGTTTTTTTTACGCGTATGAAGTGGCAGGTTAACTAGTAAGTTATATTTTGTGATAATAATTAGCGGATTAATAGGTTGAAGTGGCAGTGGGCAGGGCACATAATCGTAGCACGTAGAACTGATGACCGCTGGGGCTAGAAAAGAATTGACTGGAGACCACGCATCGGCAAGCGTAGTGTAGGAAGACCAGCCACGAGATGGACAGACGACCTCATACATGTGGCAGAAGAAGAAGCTGGCTGCTTTCATCACGTCTTTAGGAAATCCATGGGGGATGCTTATGTCTAGCAGTGGAGTACTTGTAGATAAGATGATGATGAACTAACCATAAGATAGACTGACGAACTCATGCGTGTAGCAGGAGACCCTGGCTGCAGCCCGCCTCCAATCGGTCTTTCCGGGAATCCATGAGAGGAGAGGCCTATGTCCTTCTTGTGAAGACGAGAAGATGAAGACTTTGTCGTATACTTACACCCTTAGTGATACAGTAACGAGGCACAATTTTTTTTAATATAGAAATAGGTTTGCGCTTGGCCGCCAACACGCCTGATGTTATGCGACGTTGCGGTCTACGATGAAGCGATTTAAAGACACCCAGATTATATCTATCGGGAAAGACCCACTCAGGAAGCGTATTCCACACGATAAAAGTGGAACTTAGTGTGCGGTGGGTCTGCCCAGTGGCAGCTATCGTAAAAAGTACCACCTGTTAGGATTTGGTTTTCTTGGTCTCGTTTGTGTGATAACATTTTATGTCTCCCATGTCCTCGTAAATCCTAATATACATTTATTTAATTAATGTTGTCTTTATCTTTTACATGTGGTTAGCTCCGATATTTTTTATCTTATTAATGTAAACAATGTATGTTTTAATGTCGTTATTTTATCTGTAATATCTTTTTAAATAGAAAATAACTTTCCAAATCTGTTTATAAATTGGAGGTATTATGCGGTAACAAACATAAAAAACATATAAATAAATGGAAAAACCTTCTTTTTGAAGTCGGTTAAAATGCGAAATTAAGTCTTTTTGAACCAATAGTCATGGAAGGCACAGAGATAGCTAAGAACGTGGCAACGGAAACAGGATTCATTTAATCATTATTATCATCATCTTGGTCTTTTGGGGTAAATCTATTGGGGAAGCCTATGTCCAGCAGTGGACTTCTTAAAGCTGATATGATTGATGATGATTATCATTGCCGTTTTTCTTCTCGACTGTGGTGAAACCGCGGGGCAAATCTAGTAAATTATGTTCAGTAATTATATTAAGACTAATTCACGATACATCAATTATTTTGAGACTAATTCACGACACATCAATTATTTTGAGACTAATTCACGTCACGACACATCAATGGTGAAACCGCGGGGCACATCTAGTAAATTATGTTCAGTGAATTATATTAAGACTAATTCACGACACATCAATTATTTTGAGACTAATTCACGTCACGACACATCAATGGTAAAACCGCGGGGCACATCTAGTAAATTATGTTCAGACTAATTCACGATACATGAATTATTTTGAGACTAATTCACGACACATCAATTATTTGGAGACCAATTCACGGTTATAGAGTTTGCAATATATTGTAATAAAACTGACATAAACCATCCTCGATTAAGAATGAATGATAATGCAATATTGAACTTAATGACCGCTTAACAGTTTTATGACAAAACCATGGATCCGCATGCCCCTTGCTTTCGCTCGACTGAGATTTGCTTTCCTGGCAATTAAATAGCGGCTCATCATTCACCCCTCAACTTACACCGACTGGCTTAACAGTTTTTTTTTAAATGTAGAAATAGGTTTGCTCTAGACCGCCAACTCGCCTGATGTTAAGCGACGTTGCGGTCTACGATGGAGCGCGCTTCACGCGCACAATCTCAATTTTGATCAACATCATCATCTCAGTCACAAGAAGTCCACTGCTGGACATCGGCCTCACTCAAAAAGACCGATTGGGAGCGGCTTGCATCCAGCGTCTTCCTGTCATTTGTATGAAGTCTTCTGTCCACCTTTCTACGCTGCGCTTGCCGGTTCGTGGTCTCCATTCGAGAACTTTTCGACCCCATCGGCCGTCAGTATCAGCTATTAGAATGAAATTCTAACTTATCTTAAAAATATCATATAAATTATTGTAGTAGGTATATAAAACTTAAACAACCTACTTTAAAATACGTAATTCTGAGAATCTTCAACTTTTTTCTGCGACAAATGTGATTTACCACTAATAAAGACCTAACCACAATTACTTCTTTGTACAACTCTCTTTTGGAACATAATTGGTTAAAATACTTGTGTATGGTGGTTTTCACTGTTTTTTTTTTGTTTTCATTGCATTTTTTTATAATCGCTATTAAGTCTGCGTTTGACCACCAACACGCCAGTTGGTAAGCGACGATGATGACATAATGTCCATTAGTTGGAGAATTTAGTAGTGTTTATTTATTTATGTATAAAAATACATATGAGAAGAATGTAACGGGTCAAACTCTGTGCATTAAATAATTTTGAAAAAAAAAGATTGGAACCAAAACAGCGATTTTTTAAATATTAGCTGTCTCGTCTGTCTAGGATGCACGCAATAGATGCCGAACCTACATGACGGATTTAAACGAAATTCGGCATTATTATTAATTTATACTACTGTAGTGGATCTGGTATACTGTTTACCTAAAAAATGGTGTTTTTAATATTAGTGAAATATCATTTACAAATTAAACAAACATACCAAGTGAAGTTTAGTATCAGATATTTAGGTTCTCGTGCAACTGGCAAACGTAGTTGCATACAGCTAGTTTATACTCAAAATTTGAGACTAGAGAAACTAATACAATAATCTGACTGGCTGAATATAGTTAAAGTGAAGCCAAAATCACAAATAAAAAAAAAGTAGCCCTAGTCAGTGATACAGCAGATACTTAATGGGCCGGCAACTTTTTGCTTGAACAGTTTTTATTTGAGGCGAGCTTTACGATCGGTATCGCTACAATATTTTACGACTCATGACTGTATCGCAATGAGTTGCATCGGTTTTATAATACTTTAATTTCACCGCCAGAAAACCATAAAAATATGCAAATGGCGTATAAAAGAGTATAAAAGTCGTTCGCGAGGCGACTGTAAAACGCGGTTAGCCGAGAGATAGCGCTGGATTGATAGATGTATACAATGGCAATAGAACTAATGTTTGGTATATATAATCCATAGTCAATTATTTGTTCGTTCGCTATTTGTAACTTGCAGAAAGTCGGCGAATTACCTTACCACCCATTTCTCGTTGAAATACCAAACATCCATACTCAGCGATATAATGCGGTACTGCACAGGAATGGAATTCTTTGCCGCCGTCTCTGTTTCCTGAGAACTACAAACTAGGAATTTTCAAGGCTAGAGTGAATAGATATCTTAATGATCGACGAGCTCCATCCTCGGCCACACCGTCGATTAAGATCAGAACATCAGGGGAGTTAGTGGTCAATCTATCTAGTAATAAAAGCAATACAACCTCGCTTCCGTAACAAATGTCGCGTCTCAAAGATACATTTCGCGACGGCGAGTTATTCTGTGGTGTCGGTGGTGAGGCTGCCGGCTGGCAGCCTGGCATGTATCACTCACATTGTACGACAACTCAATGTACCTGCGAGATGAGCTCGTAAACTTTGTAATTAGTTTGAGTGGTTAATCTATGTCGCACTCACGGACCGCCTGAGCGGCCGACTCGACGTTAAACATTAGAAGTTTTATGTACGAAGCGTATTTGATCCACTTTTTAACCAATTTCCAACGGAGGAGGTTCTCAATTCGACTGTATGTTTTTAACATTAAAAACATACAGTCGAATTGAGAACCTCCTATTCGCTGAACCTGTTTGTTCAGCGAATGCTTCGCTAATTTTGAATTGATTTTGATGATTCTTTTTTTGTTTGGTAGGTCATACTTCAGAGGTGGTCTCATATAAATTTTATCAAAATCGGTTCAGTACTTCATTAATCTTATTAATCCAGATTACACGTAAAAAGCTGCGCCAGGAATGTTTCAAATATTTCAGCAAAATTAATCTACAATCAATCATGTTCCTTACCGTAAATATATCTCAAAATGTTTTTTTTTTCTTCTGAAAATAAGTTTTCGATCGTACCATTCCTTCGTCTCTATCTCGAAATTTCTTCTTGTTGCCGTGATAGAAGATCCTCCTCCATGAAAGAAGATCTACACATTGGCAATTTCACGGCACCAAGATTATATTTATACGGAAAGTACAGAAAGACTCATTCAAGACGCGTAGTGAACATTGTGGCGGTTCGTACAATAAAACAAATTCTAAAGAGTTTCCTTGAAGTTTTAATAGTATATACTATGAAATAATGTCGTTTTGTCGCGCAAAGTAGAGGGTATTCTGAATATGAGGGTAAATAGCTATATATAGGTTAATTAAATTATTACTTGTCATCCGGCCGCACCGTGTGTATCACATGTAATCCTTGCGGTCAGCCCGTATAAATAAGCTCTGGAAATGTACTAAACAAGGCATAAGAATGTCCCGACCATGGGCTAAGTCTCCACTAGTCTAATGAAACTGCCACTTAAGGGGCCGATTTACGAGATCACTTGTGGACCCTTAACTGGTAAACTTTTCACGTGTATTTAAGTGGAAAAGTCTTATTCTACATTTGTTTCGTAGGATAATGAAGATAATGTATCTATCATTGTGATATTGCCAACTTAAGCAGTCCCTCAACGGGCTGCTGGGAACGGACCATCTTCTCATTGAGAGAAGGGTTAGGCCATAGTCTGCCACGCTGGCCAAGTGCGGGTTGGCAGATTTCACACATCTTCAATATCATTGAATCTCTCAGACATGTAGGTTTCCTCACGATGTTTTCACCGTTTGAAGTTGGCGGCAATAAACAATACGCACATAACTTCGAAAAGACAGAGGTGCGTGCCGTGGGATTCGAACCCAGGACCTGCGGATCGCAAGTCAGACGGTCTCACCACTAGGCTGCCGGTAACTTACTCTACAGGTTAGGAATTTTAGAGAAGTGAAAGATGAATTTGTTTATTTAGATAGGCGAGATATTTAAAAAAAATCTTTGATATATTTAAATCATTGGCTGAGGAATAGGAAAATATGTTTTTTCACTACTCCTTCGCCAGTATAAGGGATATCTGAATAAAACTTATTTTTAAATATTTATCTTATCTAAATAAACCAATTCATTTCTTACTTTTCAAGTATCTCAATGATTTTATATGTTTACAAATGTTGTGATGCACGAGAGAGATAGTGCGCGCGTTGAGCTCCACCTTAAGAGAAACATTTACTGTGTTCTTACCTTGGAACGGAAGAAATTGAGGGAGAGTGTGCTTGCTCAGCAGTGGAACAGTACAGGTTAAGTTTAACATGTACTTAATCGTTTAAAATAACTAAAAAAACTGATACGAATACGCAATTTGTTTATTTTTATGACATATTTTTTCCAGTTATTTTGTTATAAAAACCAAAATTCTGAACCGATTTTGATAAAATTTCTATGGGACCACCTGGAAAGTATACCCTAATAAACAAAATCAAAAATCATATCGGCCCGATTACTCGGAAGATCCCTTGTCTTTGAGTAATCGGGCAACATACATAAACAAAAAGTCAAAAAAGAATCTGACGAATTGAGAACCTTCTCTTTTTTGGAAGTCGGTTAAAAATATTTGTAAATGTTTTTTATGCCTAGATCTCTGTTATAGTACTTACATTTGTCATTTCCGACACGGCATAACTCTTTCAGTCTGTACTCCATAAGGAACCGTCAGTATAAAAAAATAAAAATCAAACTTGCACTTGACCTCTTTCATGAGCTTGAGATAACATAATATGCTTTGAACGACTTCCGCTTAGTACAAGCTTCCTGTTCCAATTTGGAATTCACTTTCCTGCCGTGTTTCCTGCCACTGCCAAGATCATTCAGACATAGGGTCTCCTAAAGACTTGCTTACGCATGTAGGGAGGATGTAACCGCAACTAAGGATGTAAGAAATCTAACTAGAACTTACTTGGTAGTTATTGGTGCATTGTTTTGTCTCTAATTGTACCATAATATACGCGTTATGGGCCCGTCCGTTTGTCTCCAAGGCATCCGGTGTCGAATTCGAGATATAGTTTCGTAGAAGCATTTAAGTGTAACACGTAAGAAGTGCGAGTGTTTTGAATATGAATAAGAGCTTCTTTGAAGTGGTAAATAAATAGTTTTGTTCTAATGTATTGTAATATATACAGTACAAGTATCTGTGATAAAAGAATATAATTTAAAAGGCCTTAAAAGACCTCTTAAAAGTTGCTTCACTTGGATATTTAAGCCCTTAACCTTTGTGCCGCCTGCAGTAATTTTCCTAACCTTAATATGTTTAATCTATGTAAGTACGTAAATATATATATATATATATGTTATTTTTTTTTTCAATATTATTTGTGCAAAAGTTATCATATTTAACTAATGTAAAGGTATAGTACTCTGAGATATAGTGCAGTCGCGCGATGACGTCATTGCCATTTTAATTTTAAAATGCGATTGCTGTCTTATATTATTCGTATACTTATATTATCGAAACGATAGAAGCATTCCTATATTTTTTATCCGAGACTGCGCTAGAGGAAAGGTTTTTTTTTGGAGTAAGATGTTTAAATTTATGTTGGTACCTATAGTGTCGTAAAAGTTACCCTGTGAAACTTATTTTTGGTTTCCGTACTAAGGGCGCGGGAGCCTATTCATGTGGCTACGGTGTCTGTCTGTCTGTCCTACACTTATACAGCTGTCGTTTGAACGGTAATAGATACAAGTCTTAAAATTGTCTAGTTTGTAGGGTTTATTTTGATGTAAATCATCAAATACTAAAAACTGGTCAAGTGTGAGACAAGCTTGATTTTACAAATCGGTTTGTAAATGACAGTGTTATGCGTTATTAAACATAAAAAAAATACACTTGAATCATTAACCACCTTCGTTTTGAACTCGGTAAAAATGGAATTAAAGCACTTCGTTCTTCGATGATGACGTCATCACGTGACAGATCTCACAGTACTATGCCTATAGTCATGCAACTAGCAATACAGGTGGCGAAAATGTTCTCCGAATCGTTTAACACGATAAATATGGTAATGCAGGCATCAGCTCGCATACAGACGTGCTGGTGGCCTGCGACTGTGAATAATATTTAGCTGGAATTTATACGGCGGCGATGCGGTAGGCCATCACAATGCTCCTGACGTGATCCAAAGAACTAACATACTCTAAAGGCTTGTTCAGATCTACGCGGTATTCGCTACCGCCCGTGGTAGGGTCAAGGTTGTTTGTTCTACAGTCACACTAAAGCGAATTTCGCTCACGCTATGGGTAGTAAACTTGATTGCCAGTTAGTCCCGTACGAGGAATCTGTTTTGCAAAATAGTTATAGTTTTAAAAACTGTGGCAATCGACTTCAAAATACGCCGTTTACTTGGATGATATTTTTCCAGTTAGATTGTTATAAAAGTAATGAACCGATTTTGATAAAATTTATATGGAGAGAGACATGTATTTTATTGTGACAAAAAACATACGGGGAAAAATATAAATAGTACAACAACACATTTAATTAAAAATAAAAGAGGTTTTTTGTCACTACCCGGCCCCAGCTCAGCATGAGACAGATATAGATAGACAAAGAGGTGATATGGGATCACCTCTGAACTATTTATTACCTACCAAACAAAAGAAGAATCATCACAATCAAAATTGGCAGAGTAATCGCGTAATAAACATATAAAAAACAGTCGAATTGAGAACTTATTTTAAGTAAGTCGGATAATAAGCAAAATAATGTAATATTTCTGTCATAAAATTACATGTTGAACCAATGACATATTTATCAAAGTGTTGGACATTAAAATAATAAGATTAGTTTACAAAAAGCGTGGATACCGGTATATGAAGTTTAATTTTAACTAAAAAAGTAAATGGCTCTAGCCTGGATGGTACCTACCCACTTCAAATTTCGTTCTAGACACGAAACTTGATCTTTATATTTAGATCCCTTTAATAGGTCGAAGTGAAATAAGAAAAGTGGAATAGAAAAGATATCCCTGTGAATCCACCAGTGGAACATCGAGGGTGGATCGTAGTGGAATGAGTGAGAGACCTAAATTTCCGATCGGTAGTACTTTACTAACAGGAGCTTGGTACTTATTTACCTACAGCGGTAGTATAACACTTCGATTTGAACAGGCCCTTAACGTACCAGATTTGGTACGCGAAGACCATTCGAATTGCTGCATGGAATTTGGGTGGATCGGGTTCCGCCTTGGGGGCGTTGCGAGGTGAACTGTCTTGATTCAATCTTTAGAAAAAAGTCATACATCTTGGTTGACTTATGGAACTAGTTGATGCCCGCGATTTCATACGCGTAGAAGACATCTCGTGCCCCTACCGCCACTGTTCCGTTTGTCCGGTTGATTTGTTTCGAACCGAAGTTGTTCCTAATATATTCCTCAATAAGCTTCCCGTATTCCACAAAAACCGGTTGGAAGCGGCCTGCATTCAGCTTCTTTCTGTCACTACAAAATTACGAATTTTTACCTCTTTTTATATTGTTTTGAAAAGAAAACAGGATAAGACAAGCGAGATGCTTACTATATCTTAACTAATTATAAAAAAGCGAAAATAACTCTTTGTTACCTTTTCACGTTCAACGGCTGAACCGATTGTTATAATATTTGGTACAAGGTATAGCTAAAAACTAAGAGATGGACGAAAAATGTAGCTTTTTTATCATCATCATCATCATTATCACCGTATTACACTACTAGGGATCGCATGGCACAGGTAGTACGCAACAAATCCGTAAAAACCTTTATAATTTCAACAATTTGTAGCGCTCGTGGCGTAGCTTGACTAGGTGTTCTCGAATGATCACCAATGTCAAGCAACGGGCGGACCGGTCAGTCTTCGGATGGGTGACCGTGAGTGGCATTTATTTCTGAGCGCTACCGTGTGTCGGATGACACGTTAAATTGTAGGTCCCGGTTGTTTGTTCTTAAAAACAGCAATCGCCAGGTCAGAGGCCTTTCGGCGGCTTAATAACTCTGCCAATTTTATTTCAACAAAGAGGTACTATTATATGTACTATTTATATGGAATATTTCAAGCGTCTACCAGTTATCAATATCGATCAAAAAATCACGTTTGGTGTATGGGAGTCCCCTTAAATATTTATTTTATTATGTTTTTTAATATTTGTTGTTATTTATAGCGGCAACAGAAATACATCATTTGTGAAAATTTCACCTGGTGACAGACGGACAGACGGACGGACGGACATACAGCGAAGTCTTAGTAATAGGGTCCCGTTTTTACTCTTTGGGTACGGAACCCGAAAAACACGGTATAAGACAAAAAATACAAGCTCTGTCTTATTTATTTTCATGACAAATAGATACTCTGCTCCGCTTGGGCTGCGTACGTAACTATAGTTTCGCAACTAGTTTCGTACGAAACATAATTATTCTTGGTACAAAACTGGTGTCGATAGGAGAAGTTCTTTTCCGTATTCGTAACCAGTTTCGTAGCAGGAAAAAAATACGTTTTTCAAAGTACAAAGTTCCGAAAGCAGAATTTATATTCTTTGCATGTTTAAAAGAGAAGTAAGTAGTTTTGCTTCTAGTCTTTTCTTTTTTACGAGTTTATATGTCAGTGACAGTTGTATTTTTTGAAATCACTAACAATCTCTCAACTACCTAGGATTTGTAACGTAAGTGATTAGATAATAGCTTACATCACTGATTGTCTCATCAGAAAATAAATCCAAAACAATACGGCTGGTCACACCGACTACTATTTGTAAACACGCGGATTATTCCACTAGGTAAACCTTAGAAATTGTAATAATGGATACAAAAGAAATATCTTCCGATTGACATCATCCGCAATTTTCTCACGGCAGTGTGTTTAATTTAATTCAATGAGGGTAGGGTAAAAGTGTTTTTAAATAGAGGCCCTTGCAATTTCGCAGGCCGTGGATGGTTGTGAGAAATTGTGTTACGAAATGGTGGAAAGGATTTATGTTAGAAACTAGCAAGTTTTTTTTTCGGTTCCGTAATGAATCTGAATCTGAAATTCAAACTATTGAACCGATTTTGACAAAATTTCTATCGGACCACCTGTAAAGTATGGCCTATCAAACCAAAAGCGAATCATCGAAATCCATTCATCATCCAAATCTATAGACAGTTAAAAACTTCACACATCTGACGGAACTTGAACCCGCATTATCGCAATCTGTACCTGGGAGCCTTCACCACTTTGGCTACGGAGGTGTCTATAAATTTGTAGATAATGTACTAAAAGACGAAAAATAATAAGGTAGGTTCTTGATACCAGTCATCACACAATTCCCTTCATCAATCTAGGGCATTGGTAAGGCTAAAAATAAAACCATTTAACTCAAAAACTTTTATTAATTTTATTTTGTGGAACGATAGAAATAAACTAATGGCGGTAGTGACAAATTTAATGACTAATGATACCTCATATGTTGATAATCCGTCAAACTGTAAAAGGGTATATTAAGTAATAAATAATCTTGGAATTTTCAAGGCTAGAGTGAACAGATATCTTCTAGATCGACGAACTCCATCCTCGGCCACACCGTCGCTTAACATTTCATATAACGGCGAATTGGTGGTCAATCGTAGATCTATAATGTATAAAAAAAAAATGTACCTGTATGGTCCAAACGCTGTTAAGTGTTAACTTTCTCATATACACGCTCGAAAAACATTACCCTGTTTCGTCTTCGTGTCCCAGATCCCAGAAAAGGCATCTGTCATCGGAAAATTTCAAGCTAGACTTTCTGCGAAATTAACCAACCTCACCATATTTAAGCATGAGCAGCTACGACAACTTCAAGTGGTGACATACGGTGGCGATCCGAGGAACAGACAGTTAAGTGCCGTTGCCACAGACATAGTAGACGACGCATGCGACTTCATTTGTATGAAAACCATGCGTGCTAAATTTTTCGTATCGACTGTGCCGTCACACAAACGATTTAGTGATGGAATGTTCCATCCCCGCAAAATGCTTTCGCGCGTTTGCACGCTAGTAACTAGTTCACAAAATATCGAATATTAACTATATATCAGGCACCTAAAACTACTGCGTCAACTGCGTTTTTGAAGTGAAAACTTCTTTAGCAGCGTTGTGCACTTTTGGGATGGGTAGAAAATGTTAAACTCGCGTCAGGACTCGTGACCTCGAAAATTCGTAAGACGGCGCAGGGTGCTTGCGCGAGTGTGCGTGTGTGTTTGTACTACGATGTTCAAGTTTTCACTTCTGCCGGCACCCCGGGCGTGCAACCCGTTGATTTTATGTCTTACTGTTGACACGCTAGGTACATACACTTGGGGTATCTATAGAAGTCTATGACCGTTGCTATGGTGGCCTGAGGGAAACTAACAACCTCTCTATGCATGTGGCTAACCGCAACGCGAGGGAGCTTGGCTGTAGTACTGCTATCGATGTAGATTCAGATTCATATTACATCTATATTCTATAGGTATAGTAATTTATAGGCTTTCGTACAAAGGGTGCGGAACCCTATACGGTGTACGGTGTCTGTCTGTCTGTCTGTCTGTCCTACACTCCAAACGACTGTATCTTTTGAACGGTAATAGATACAAGCATCAAAATTGGCAAGATTATAATGTAAATCAACAAAATATTAAAAACTGGTCAAGTACAATATAAACTTGCGTAAATAATTTTCAACCGACTTCAAAAAAGGAGGAGGTTCTCAATTCGACTGGTTTTTTATGTTTGTTACCTCAGAACTTTCGACTGGGCTAACCGATTTTGATGATTATTTTTTTATTTGAAAGCTGGTGCTTCCCGTGTGGTCCCATTTCAATTTGGTCCAGTTCTGACAATGGCATCCATATGAGAAGTCGGTTGTTCAGTTTTTTAAATATAATTATTAAACAAATGGGAATTATGGTGCGATATAAAACCACCTTGTTAATTCCACAAACAAGGGAAAGAAATTGACATGAGGATGTTTCGTTAACAGGTTGGTGTCATATGACATAAAATAAAATAGAGTAAAGGGTAGTGTTAAAATCTCTTTGGATAAAGAAAATAGGTCTGTAACACTTACTTATTTGAAATTGATATTGTATGTGGATGTCTAGCATTTTAGGATATTCCTACTGTAGAAAATATGTGAAAATATTATTATTATCTTTTTTTGGTTAATTTAAGTATTAATAGGTTTGCGCTTGACTCGCCTGATGTAAAAATACACATGTTGTTGAGTATAGTAGGTCATTAGCTGGTCTTAAGTTCATGTTCATGACACATGCACATGAACATGAACTTAAGTACATGAACATGTCATTAGTAAGCCTCGGTGTGCGAGTGAAACTCGTACTTTGCCGGATTTATTGATCATTTCGAATACGGGAACAGCTTCTTGGCCTCCAGGCTGATATTTGAACTATCACTCGTTCACTAATCGCTGATATGTTAGCGACGATTTTGACAAATTGCTAGTCTACTAATATGTGATGTAATCATTCAAATAGCCAGAATCAGATCGTGTTGCGGTTTTCCAGTTAGCAAAATAATTTGTAAATTTTGCAATCGATACTTCTATTTTCGTTTAATAATATTGTTAAAAAACGTTTTCACGTTAAAAGAAAAATAACCAGAATATAGTAGTATCAGAGTTAGTTTTATAATGGCAATGAAAAGTTTCATGATATTCGTCAACTGCGGACGACACAGCTTATACAGCAGTTGATACTTCTATACATGTAGTGGTTAGAGCAGCACTTCCTGTATTGTAGACAAGGCACAGGTTAGGCGGGGTTTCGCACAAATGGCACTGAACCGAAAGGGTAACATCACCTCCTCTAACCCTTTGTAACATCACCTCCTCCTACACTTGACATGATGAATTTCTTCTTCTCAAGCGCGTTCCATCGTAGACCGAAGCGGTCGCTTAACATCAGGCGAGTTAGCCAGTCAAGCACAAGTAAAGAATGAAACCGGCTAAGTGCGAGTCGGACTCGCGCTCGAAGGGTTCCGTACAAAATCTATAAAAACGGCAAAAAAACACGTTTGTTGTATGGGAGCCCTTAAATATTAATTTTATTTTAATTTAACTATTTATTTTTAAAGTGAATAATATAACTCAATATTGTGTGAATATTTCAAGCATATACCTGTTGCCGTTATCAATATCGAGCAAAAACTAACAAAAAAATCACGTTTGTTGTATGGAAGCCCATTAAATATTTTTTTTATTCTGTTTTTTTAGTATTTGTTGTTATAGCGGCAACATAAATACATCATCTGTGAAAATTTCAACTCTCTAACTATCACGGTTCATGAGATACAGCCTGGTGACAGACGGACGGACGCGCGGACGGACAGACAGCGGAGTTTCAGTAATAGGGTACCGTTTTTATCCTTGGGTACGGAACCCTAAAAATTATAACTCTGCGTATTCTAGCCCCAAACTAAGCAAACCTTACTATGGAACCAGTTATAGGACTGAATGATATTTACGTTTTTTTTTCTTTGATTTATGTTGTTATTCAACTAGATATTATAATTTATTATTTTATGTGTTACTTATTTTGTCTTGTGTATGTAATCCATTGATCTTTCAAGAGTTCATCATTGTTTGTATATCAATATCAATCAAAAAATGTGAAAATAAACTAATAATTTAAATCCTATTGTTAGTTATATAATGATTTCAAAATTAGGCAATTAAAAATGTCAACCTTTTCTTGTGAGACCAAACCTGGAACACAAAATACACGGCTGTTCTGTGTAAAAAATGTTTGCGCGTTTCGTACAAAACAGTTATGTTATTTTGGAGCCTACGCCCCATTTACAATATCAATCTGATTAAATTACATATTTTGAATCTAAGGTACATTTGTACCTATCCTTGGCAACCTCATTTATGAAATTGCAATATCGATAATACATCATCATCATTTTAAATATAATAAAAAATAGTAGCACATATAAAAAGGCATTTGTGTTTGTCAACTTAACTTAATACATCCCAATAAGGTCCTTTCACGCAGTGCAGCCATTCTGTGTAACCCAGTAAAGAAGTGGCAGAGGTGTCTGTATGCTCTGTGGAAGGCATAACTTTAGCGGAGGTTAAAGTTAAGTTTATATCTGTTTTACGACCTGAAGTGTTGAGTGCAAGTGCGAACTATGCAAATACAGATCCTATCTCGAATGGAAATAGAATTCATATTGGTAAATCAATAGATACGGTACGGTTTCAAGTTAGATTAAAAGCGAAGTTGATTGTTTTTACACGACTTTCAAGAAAGAGAGTAACGTTTTTCGTGTGTATGTTTCTATGTTAGCTCAAGTCGAGTACGCCACTGGGTTAGCAAAGCACCAGCGACGCCATTGATGTTGCAGTTGTCCATTGGCGATATCGCTTACCATCAGGCAAGCCGTCTGCCTGTTTACAAAAATATACATATAAGCCTACCCGGCTTGACTGAATTTGATGTGCGCCGTTAGATTCGTTTCGTTTGATAACTTTTATCAAATATCTATCTAAAACCTCATTCGGAACAAGTATTAAAATAAGAAAATAACAAGAATGCAGTCGCGGATCCAACCCTCAAAAAAGTTCCCTAAGAATTTCCTGGGGTTGAAACCCTAATACCCTTCCCCCCCCTAGCTATGCCCATGCAAACATATAGTATGCATGGCGTACCTAAGAGGGGGGGGGGGGGGTCGAAAATCATAACCCTACTCCTTAAGCAGTTGGGTAAAAATTGCTAAAAAAAAACTTGTGACCTTCGTAGACACTTAGTAGGCCCCTTACGAAGATACTTGTATGGAGCGGTAGTATAGTTTTCATTGGGTTTGTCAACTTTAGCGCCGGTTTAAGTTTATCTTTGTTTTAGAGCATAAAACGATGTTTAATATGCGCCGTGGCTCGAATAAGGCGTTCGTTCCACGGACGATAGTCGCGCTATGCTGCAAGAGATCAACATTATTGTGTACAAGTATAAAGTATACAAAATAAAATGACAGTAATAAATTAAAGTTTCCGGCAGCCTAGTAGTGAGACCGTCTGACTTGCGATCCGCAGCTCCTGGGTTCGAATCCCGCGGCACGCACCTCTATCTTTTCGAAGTTATGTGCGTATTGTTGATTGCCGCCAACTTCAAACGGTGAAGGAAAACATCGTGAGGAAACCTACATGTCTGAGAGATTCAATGATCTTGAAGATGTGTGAAGTCTGCCAACCCGCACTTGCCAGCGTGGCAGACTATGGCCTAACCCTCACAATGAGAAGATGGCCCGTTCCCAGCAGTGGGACAGTTTGTACAAACAGGGATAATATTAAATTAATATTATCTAAAGAGATATATTAAAATACTACATTCAAAATTAGGATCAAAATTACAAAACCTGACTAAGGTCCCTGACTGTTGTGGGAGAATATTGGTGGAAGATGGCAAAAAAAAAACTATTGTGTTCTCAACGCGCTGTATCTCTCTTGGTTCACTACATTTTTAAATACTCATAGAAAATCTATTAGTAGAGATATTAGAAAAATGAGAAATGAATTTGTTTATTTTGATGGGAGAAATATTTAAAATAAAAGTTTATATTACTTATACTAGCGATGGAGTAGCGAAAAAACAAATAGTTCCCTTCTCCTCAGCCAATTTAAAGATATTAAAGAAAAACTTTTTTTCAACATTTCTCCTATCAAAATAAACAAATTCATTTCTTACTTTTGTAAGTAATATACCTACTCAATGATATGATTTCATTTTTAACCGACTTCGAAAAAGGAGGAGGTTATCAATTCGTACCGTATTTTTTTTTTATGTGTGTACACGAATTACTCCGGAATTCGAGAACCAATTTTTGTGTTTCTTAAATCGACATATAGAGAAAGCTCCCATGTTGGTCCCATAATTATTTTATAAACATCGCTTTATTACTTTTTGAATAATCTCTAAAAAAGAAAATATTTTCATTGTATTCCTGAGTAAGTGCGTCAGATTATAGAATCGCAGAGTTCCACTTACACGTTTTTCTTTGCAAGAGTGTCAAATATTATCGGATTATCGTATATACGAGTACATCTGCACATTGTCTAATCTTCGAAGACGAGCATTTGACATTCAATGACAAATCGCATTCTTTGACAAAAGAAAAAAGAGCGAGTGAAGAGAGATCTCTTTAAAAAGAATACAATCGTGAAGGATTTAGTAAGTTGCGTTTGAAGTCGGTTTTTTAATAGAAAAATGATTACTTTCATTATTTACCTAATAATTATTTTGGTGAATCTAGCTGTTAACTAGTTAAGAAGCTGTTAGCTACTTGTGTAACATTACAAATCGGAATCCTCGGTGCGCGAGTCCAACTCGTACTTACCAGTTTTTATTTTACCTGGGCCCTTATTCCGTATGACCATTGGCCGCGTTACATGAAATAGACGTGGCTGCGTAAACAATGAAATAATAAGACTTTAGTTCCTGAACTCTTATTTTCATTGTCAACGCACCCACGTCACGTTCATTTAACGCGGCCGCAAAATTATTGAAACCGAACAGCAATATAGAAGAATAAAAACATCATCCTCTCAGCGCAGTCGGTTAAACCGGCTATAATCTCGATCAATGTGCGTATTTTGACGCAATTTACGACAGTAACAATATGCAAATAACGCAATCAAAGTAAAACCTTTGCGCACATTTCATAGCTCCAATAAAAAGTTTTCATTGACTCGTAAACTGCGACGCAGGTTGGGTACTAGTGCTCGGTTTGGTTTTCTTGACTTATACTTCGACCACAGAATATTTCATAGTAGGCACAATACGGAAAGGTCGCTCCCGAAACTTGCCTGAAACATATTTAAATTCATAAATAGAAGTAAATTTGAATAGACTGAGTGGCCAGCCCTAGTGTCAGAGTTATTAAACCGCGGAAAGGTCTCTGACCTGGCGTGTCGATTACTGTTGAAAACAAACAACCGGGACCTACAATTTATGTGTTATCTGACCCATGGTAGCGCTCAGAAACAAATGCCACTCACGGTCATCCATCCAAAGACTGACTTGTCCGTCCGTTGCTTAACATTGGTGATCGCTCGAGAACACCTAGTCAAGCTACGCCACGGGCGCTACAAATAATAAAGTATTAATAAATAATATTAATAAATATTATTATTTTGTGTAATAGTGTAGTAAAGTGTGTGTAGTTTGTATCTGTATTGTTTTGTTGTACCTAGTAAATAAAGGCATTTGCTTATTATATACCTACATACCTATTAAAAATATTGGAGGACATTTTGACATAAGCAAAGTTTGTACTATGGAAATCAATCTGATACAATAGTTTTTGTATATAAATAACCACTCTTGTTACGATGCAATGAATAAGTCAGCTTGCAGACAGTTTTATATTGTGCATCTCGTTCTGTCGTGTAGCTCTTACCTCTTGTGTTGCGCAGCAAAATACTTAAGGTGGTACGATTTTCATACAAAAGTACTTACAAATACAAATAGTTTATTATCAACCAAAAGATACAGAAAACCAGTACCTACAAGTACTTCTTAATTGATGATTGGTGAATTGCTGAATTGGTTGGTGGTTGGTGATTGGTGACTTATACTTATGCTCGCAATAAGTACCTATAGTATTACAATGAAGTGTCTAATTGTGGTTAGCTTTAAAATCGGACTTTATTGGCGGTAAATCACATTTGGGGTAGAAAAAAAAAATGAGATTAATAGCAAACTGATAATTAATTGACATAATTTTCGTTAAAACATATTTGAATAAAATTTGCTATTAAGAGTCCGTGGTGCGATCATAGTCTGTCTCGCTCGCGCATACCATAATTTTTGAAGATATAAAATGACTGAATGAAAAATCTTCGTACACAAAAAGGCAATCAAATTACACCAGACCGAAGAAAGTTCAAAGACAATCTAAATACTCGCACACTACCGATTGGCAGCGTACCCAACATGCTAGCAGCATTGTCTCGTTGAATGGCAATGCTATAAACGTTATTTCCATCATTGCACATGACAAAGTCAACAAAAACCAGTTTAACGATCTATAATCCGAATTTTGAAATAGCGAATATCATTTAAACTATTAACCTGAAAACGAAGATTATTCTTTTCAAAAGACACTATCAAAATCCCGAAAGCACATTTGACAACTCGTCAGGTAACTTTGTTACACGAAAGTTTATGTTTATAATAAACAGAAATCTAACGAACCTAACCCAATAATTGACATACCTACCTGATAAGATTACCTATCTATAATCCGAATTTTGAAATACCGAATATCATTTCCTAAAACGAAATTATTTATTTTCAAAAGACACTATCGAAATCCCGAAAGCACATTTGACAACTCGTCAGATAACATAATCTTTGTTACACGAAAGTTTATGTTTATAATTAACAGAAAACTAAAGAACCTAACCCAATAATTTACATACATACTCGTATATGATAACCGAATCTTTGTAAATAAGAAGGATTCTGGATATAATAAAACAGTAACCTAATGAACCTAAGCTAATAACTGTTCGGGCAAATGAAACTAATGGCTAACACACATATGGAACCAGAAACTCATGTTAAACAACATAAGAATGGAATTCTTTGCCGCCATCTCTGTTTCCTAAGACCTACAATCTTTTAATTTTCAAGGCTAGAGTGGATGGATATTTTCTAGATCGACGAGCTCCATCCTCGGCCACCCCGTCGCATGACATCAGGCGAGTTGGTGGTCAATCGTAGATATACCATGAATTAAAAAATAAACATCTAAAATCAGACAGTTCTATGAAACGCATTCGGGCAAGTAATATTCATACAAATGTATTTCGGATCATAGATAAGTTACCCAAAAGACAGAAAAACAGCAAAGGATAAGTACCTAAATATACGAGTTTTGGCGGGAACGTCTTAGTAACGTATTGTTGCTTTGTTTTATTTTCCTAAACTTGTGTTATTTTGAACATTAATGCTATAAAAATGGTGGTGTTTTATTCATTAAGTGTTCGATAAAGTGCGTGAGTGTGGGCAAGTGAAATAAAGCAGTAAAACGTGTGATTTTATACTATGGAAATTAACGTGGTTTTCACACATTTTTAAATAAAAACTACGGGTCACTCACGTCTGTTTTGAGCCGAAATATCTGACTATAGTTTCAACCGCATTCGGCGGTCTTTTTCAAAGGAGCAGCACACACGTCACTCTCGGTCGGTGACGCGCCTTGCACTCTGTATGCTGCTCCTTTAAAAAAGACCGCCGAATGCGGTTGAAACTATAGTCGGATATTTCGGCTCAAAACAAACGTGAGTGACTCGTAGTTTTTATTTAAAAACGTGTGATTTTACGTTGTCGGCAAAACTCCATAGAAGGTTCTAGTAAAGTCGCCACCACTTTACTGAAGCAGGACTCGACTTATAAATTGACTGTAAGTATACGTGACTTAGATTATGACTAGAACATTTACAACTTATTTTATTCAAGAAACTTGAAAAAATCCTAATACTTGACACTGGCAAATGCTTTAATGCGGGTCCAATACGAAAATCCGGACAAGTGCGAATCAGACTCGCCCACCGAGGGTTCCGTACAAACTAGTACACGGAAAAAAATGCTCGTGAAATTAGTTTTCCGTCAAGAATATTTTTATTCTCAGGAATATTGTTTAATGTCAAATAAATATGTACTTGAATTAATAATAATATCTTAGCTCAACATAAATGATATTATCCAAGAAAAACAATATTATTCTTATTATATTTACTAAAATCAAAACAATAATTGTAATTTTAAGAAGTTTTGAGTGTTGTATACACAATATGCTATTTTGTTAAATTAAGAATAACTTTTTTCTTTATATGATAGTACATTGTCTAAGTTCAAGAGCCTTTAATGATTGAAACAAAACTTGTACCCTATACATCTTTACTAAATAAATATATATTTAAAGTAAAATCCTCATTTTCTTCTTGTTAATCATTTACGATTCTCATAATCAGAAAGTAGGAAGGTTTTCGGATGAAGGAAAATATTATTTGTTCTAAGAAAAATAAATTTAATGTGAGTAAATAATGGGGTTGAGTGTAGAATATAAAATGATTCGAAATAAGATAGATTAACGTTTTAAAAAAAGAAAATACATGTTTGGTTTAAGAAAAGTTTGTTTTTAAGGAAGTGAGTAGTAGCATTGACGTAAGAATATAAATTATTCAAGTTAAGGTAGTACAATGTTTTCAAACAAGACTTTTTTGTTTTGTAGGAATAAGTTATGGTATTGAATTAGGAATCTAAAAGATTCAAAATAAGATAGAGTAACATTTTTTTATGACAAAAATCATGTTTAGGTTAAGAAAAGTTTGTTTTTGGGTGAGTAAGTAGTAGCATTGGCGTAAGAACCTATATTTTTCAAATTTAAGTAGTCCAATGTTTTCAAACAAGACTTTTTTTGTTTTGTAGGAATAAATTATGGTATTGAACTAGGAATCTAAATGATTCAAAATAAGATAGAGTAAAGGTTTTTAATAAGAAAATTCATGTTTAGGTTAAGAAAAGTTTGTCTTTGGGTAAGTAAGTAGTAGCATTAGCGTAAGAATCTATATTTTTCAAATTAAGTTATTCCAATGTTTTCAAACAAGACTTTTTTGTTTTGTAGGAATAAGTTGTGGTATTGAGCTAGGAATCTAAATGATTCAAAATAAGATAGAGCAACGTTTTTTAATGACAAAAATCATGTTTAGGTTAAGAAAGGTTTGTTTTTGGGTGAGTAAGTAGTAGCATTGGCGTAAGAACCTATATTTTTCAAATTAAGGTAATCCAATGTTTTCAAACAAGACTTTTTTTGTATTGTAGGAATAAGTTATGGTATTGAACTAGCAATATAATTAATTCAAAATAAGATAGAGTAACGTTTTTTAATAAGAAAATTCATGTTTAGGTTAAGAAAAGTTTGTCTTTGGGTAAGTAAGTAGTAGCATTAGCGTAAGAATCTATATTTTTCAAATTAAGTTATTCCAATGTTTTCAAACAAGACTTTTTTGTTTTGTAGGAATAAGTTATGGTATTGAGCTAGGAATCTAAATGGTTCAAAATAAGATAAAGTAACGTTTTTTAGTAAGAAAATTTATGTTAACCTTAAGGATATTTTGTTTTTGGGTAAGTAAGTAGTAGCATTGCCGTAAGAATCTGAATTTTTCAAGTTAAGGTATTCCATTGTATTCGAACAAAACTTTTTATTTATTTTATAGGAATAAGTTATGGTATTAAACTAGGAATCTAAATGGTTCAAAATAAGATAGACCTACGTTTTTCAATAAGAAAATGCATGTTTAGATTAAGAAGAGTTTGTTTTTGGGTAAGTAAAAGGTGGTCCAATTCTTTCAAACAAAACTTTTTTGTATTGAGGGAATAAGTTATGGTATTGAACAAGGAATCTTAATAGTTCAAAATATGATAGTTTTTTTTTTATATAGGAACTCTGATAAATTCAAGTAGTATGTACCTATACCTACTCCGTCTGACACGTTATGTAAGTACTTATAAACATATGTGTAATAAATACTAAGTACTTGTGTTTACTGTGCTTATCATTTATAACATATCGCCCTATCCGTGGAAAAGAGCCACAATGGCCGTTAGGGCTTTTTGTTTTTGTTGCATTTTTAGCATCTTACAATGCATATGCATCTATTCACATTCACAGAATTTGAAAAAACCCTTAATTTGATTTAAAAAAACACAAATATTTTTTTTGCAAAGAGCCTCATTACAATATTGTACGACGAAAATACCCACTATCGCCACTGTGGCTGATTTTTCCCGTCGAAAACGGCCACAATCGCCTATGCGCCCATATTCCACGTCAAAGTTGCCGCGAGAGAGTCGGTAGACGGAGTCGTAAGCGCAAGTTTAAATAGGAAAATAAGAAAATGGAACTATATTTTTTATTTTTCATTTTATTCTACTATATAACGTAACCAAACTGTGTAGGCACCTAAACTGCTTAGGAATAAATAGCAGTTAATGTTCCGTATCTTTTATATATTATTATTTAAGCGTTACATTTTGAAATACAATTTATATAACCTTCACTGGTCTGGTGTAATCTATTCAGCAGGAGAAGCAACGAAATTCTGCCACTCCTCGTTTCCTCCCCTGTTGAAATCGAAAGAGATAATAGTTTATGCCGTGGAAGAAAAGGCAAAAGTATTTGCCTTTCTTTTCATGGAATCGTCATGCTCAGATGTTGTTAGCATGACACGTCTAACTCCACCTCGTAGCATGGATCAATTTCTGACTGATGGTATTCCAGCCACAGTTCTGAGGACTTGTGCACCCGAGCTGACTTCTGTGCTGACGGGCCTCTTGCCTCACTCTAGAAACTGAACAAGTGCCGAAATCTTGAAAGCTTGCATTGGCAAGCTTTTACGATTTCGGTACATTTTTGGGCACGGGTTAATCATTGGACTAACCCGTGTCCAAAAAAGGTAGCCATACTGGCCGGTTGCTAGCTAGTACAGACCTATCTCGGTTATGTACATTATCTGCAAGTCAATGGAACGTATTCTTAATAACAGTCTCCTAATGTACCTAGAATCCAATGAATCAGTGACTAACAATACGGATTTCATTGAAACTGATCCAAAAGGGATATTCTAGCGTACCTCATTCACATTCGGAGTGAGGTCATCAAGAACCAAGGGGAAATGTTTACCGTTTCCCTCGACATTTCGAAGCTGTTGACTGGATCTGGCTGCTGGCATAACAGCCTTATCAGTAAGCTTCCTTCATATGATCTGTCCACATTTTATTGCTTGGATATCGAACTTACTGTGGGATTGGTTGACACAAGTGGTCTATGATAGCTGCTCGATCTTATACACATTGGATGAGGAGTAAGAAGGTTTTACATTTACTAAATCCTTCACGGTTGTAAACTTTTTGAAGAAACCTCTCTTCACCCGTTCGTTTATTTTTTTGTCACAAATGAGATTTGTCATTGAATGTCAAATGCTTCGTCTTTGAAGATTAGAAAATGTGCAGATGTTTATAGGATAATCCTTAACATTTGACACTTTTGCAAAGAAAAACGTATTGGTGGAACTCTGCGATACTATAATCTGATGCACTTCACTCAGGAATACAATAAAAATTTAGATAATTTTTAGATAATATTTTAAACGTAATAAGCAATGTCTATAAGATAATTATGGGACCAACTTGGGAGCTTTCTGTATATGTTAATTCAAGAAACACAAAAATTGGTTCACGAATGAGTAAACAAACATACGAAAAAATAAATTTTTAAAAAAACATACGGACCGAATGGATAACCTCCTTCTTTTTGGAAGTCAGTTAACAAACAAAACTCATACCCTGTTGTAAATTCCTTCATAATTTTTTTTTCTTGATCGTTTGTCTTATCTTAAGTTGTTTTTTAATTTTAATATGTTGGTCGCGTCGCAACACCTAAATGTCATTTAAAAAATCAAATAAAAAATCTGTATTCATATTAAAGCACAGGGAACATAATTAGAGGCTGCCCCGTTGATATCTTTCACTTTGAAAAATAAGGACCACCCTAGTACAAAATAAATACTGGTAAAATGATATAAACTATATAAAAAGTATAAAAAGAATTAAATTTATTGTGACCACAAAATGACGTGCGTTTTCAGCGGTGACTTTTTTTTATAATTATTATTATTAATTCGACTGTATTTTTTTTTATTTGTTACTTCAGCACTTTTGACTGGGTGAACCGATCTTGAAAATTATTTTTTTTGTTTGAAAGCTGGTGCTTCCCATGTGGTCCCATTTCAATTTGGTCCAGTTCTGACAATGGCATCCATGAGAAAACCATATGTCTTATAAACCTCGTTTATTTATACCCCGTTACAAAGATGGAATTCAAAAAAATCGTATTAGGTACATAGGTACACACCTACAGTACCCATAAGGTACCACCGAAGTTTTTTTTTAAGCGGTATTCCGTACCAAACCACCGGTTACCGGCTACGGTTTACCGTAGTATTTTATTATAAAATTTGAAAATTTTAAGCTTTTTAGGTCCATAGGGATAGATTGGGTTGAGGCTGGATGTTGATGAATTGTGTGATGAACGATTTTCATCTCAAAATAACGACAAGACAACAGTCGTTATTCTTAGATGAAAATCGTGTTTCTTCATAATAGCGACTCTTGTGTTGGATGGCCGCTAATAATCAATATTATTACTAATTAAAAGTCATCTAAGAATCGATATTCTTAAATGAAAATAAAGATTCTTGACGATAACGACTCTTGAATGACTGCTAACAATATTATTATTATTTACTGTTATCCAATAAACACCATTTTCATCTAAGAATATCGATAGTCTTAGATGAAAATCGCGTTTCTTGACAGATGCTCACTCGTCACAACCGTCCACCGGTAACGTAACGGACGGAAAAAAAAGAAATGAGGGTTGCCATCTTAAAAAATGATTCCCCAATTTTTGGGAGTGCCGTTACAAGTGTTGTTGTTGTAAGTAGGTGTTGTTGTTACAAGGTGCGTTATTCATTAGTGTATCAATTATCTTATCTGCGATGTACTGAAGGACAAAAAAATATGTATTTACGTTTCACTTACCTACGTTTAGACCAGTAAAACTAGATTAAATTTAGTGCCTAAATGCCTGCATGACACATAATATATCTTGTCCTAGCTTGAGATGCTCTTATGGCTGAGAACATGGAGCAATTGCCACAGTGTCATCACCATCTTGCATATTCCAGCCAAAAACTCTCCTTAGACCCTGCATAGACGACGAACGGACCGCCACAGATTAGTTTCGTAAAAAAACACCATGGAATAAAACTTCCATGCACATAAAGCCATGGGAACTGCTAAGTTCCAACTACAAATAATTATTTTTACACTAATACACTAATATTGGAAGATATTAAAAAGATGTAATTGAAGATTTACCTATAGAAACCGAGTACATGCGTGAAATGTAAGTTTCCCCTAACGTCCTCTATGACATTTGGTCGAGCACTCCCCCACAATCTCCAATGGTTTCCGAGTAACGATGGATTCAATTTTGTATGGCGGCCATCTTTTTTTTAGTTTCCCAGAAACTTCCCAGGGTTTTGAACATTTTTAGTTCCGGCGCCACCCACCTCCGATTTGTAGTTTTCGAGTTCCTCTGGAGTACTTACTCCATCGAGGGTCCCACTTTTGGGGGGTTTCGGACTTTTCCCATACTCACTGAGCGCTTCCCTCCATCTCCACATTGTTCATTTTTACCCACCTATAACTCCTTCATGGTAAACATTTCTGTCAGTGAGTGGTAATCGAGCTTTATATATAATAGATTTATAAAATTTCTGATCATAACAGACAACAGCAGACGCAGTAGTTTCTGCAGATAACTATTACACGTATTATTCGGAAACTTCGGTGGACCGGCGAGCTGTGAGGTTAATCGGTGACGATAAACTAGCTGCCAAGAAGCTACTTAGTCTCGAGCACCGCCGTAAAGTAGCATGTCTGTCTATTTTCTACAGGATTCATTTCGAGGAATGTGCGCAAGAGCTTCACGACCTACTTCCACCCTCCCCATTTCACTACAGGACTAGTAGAAAGTCGGCGAATTACCACCCATTTCTCGTTGAAATGCCGAAAATCCGCACTCAGCGATATCGATCCACATTCTTGTTGCGTACGGCATAAGAATGGAATTCTTTGCCGCCATCTCTGTTTCCTGAGACCTACAATCTTGGAATTTTCAAGGCTAGAGTGAATAGATATCTTCTAGATCGACGAGCTCCATCCTCGGCCACACCGTCGCTTAACATCAGGCGAGTTGGTGGTCAATCGTAGATATATCTTCTATAAAAAAAAAAAACCTACAAATTAGTAAGTGGAAAGATACTAAAACCATTACAAAAAGAATTATTGCAATCAGATTTATAGTTTATTTTTAGTTTTATGTTTTTTTTTTTATTATAGTTTATTTTTAAACGTTAGCCATGTTTGGGTGCAGGCCGCATAAGATTGAAATATGTTCAGCAGTGGATGTCCTACGGCTGAAATGATGATGATGATGAAATAATAATGTTTGATTGAAATCAGTTCAGTAAAATCGAAAATACAGCTTGACCTCTCCGTAGAATACGCTCTCATGCGCTGATGAGATCTTGCTAAAATGATGAAAGTAAAACATGACGATTGACTTCTTTGTAGTCCACGTGGACTATTTCGCGGTTCAAAACTTATAGTTATGGTATAAGATAGTAGAGTCATATCTGGTCAATAAAAAAACTAACTGTAATCGACCATTTAAGAGTCACTAAATAAAAAATAAAAAAAAATTAAAATTTGTGTTTGTTAGACTCAAAACCTACTGGACAGATTTCCATGGGGTTTCAACTTTTGGTTTTATTGCTAATTGATCTTGAGTGTATAATAAAGGTGTTAGGTAGTTGTATTTGTTTAAAACGTGTAGATACACTTCAAAATGGCTTTAATTTTAAACAATAATTTAATTTTTAAATAATAATATTCAAGATTGAATATTATACAACCCACACAAACAGATAAACAAATTTAAGTCCGAAAAAATTAACGGACCTGCAGACTATCGATGCGTGTGAAGATACAGTTGCAGTAATGGGAGCTATTGCTGAATAATGTAAGTAATGTACCATGGATTAGGGGCATTTCGGGGACGCGAGAGACGCCGACCGATCTGGCAAGTGGCAACACTTTCTTTCGTCGTTGCGCGCGAGTCTTGCCGCCCGCTCCGCTTTTGTCGCGTCAAATTTTGTTTCACTTTCAAAGTTGTATGCTGGAAATTTATGAAAAGTAAAATTATCTAATCATTTTGTTTAGTTAGTTATAATAATTGAAGTATTATTTATTTAGATTTTTGTTGTACTTAGATGTGTGACATTGCCGACGCAAACTCCGGCCCGGAGATAGCTACTTTGCATCGAACATGGGGTGTTCCAGAAGTAATAATTGACCGATATCAAGGTAAATATAATCATATCACTGGTGGTAACTACAACCATCATCCAACCAACATAAACACAACATACAAATATATAAATAGGTACCTACCTACCTACCTACAGATCGGATCTGTACCTAGGTATTCATTCATTCAACCACGCACGTGGTTTCATATATAAGAATTAATAGAATCATTCTACATTTTAGAGGGCCGAACCATAGCAAGTATTGACATGTCACAGGTTTGTTTATTTGTTCCAAATAGGTATTACCAAACATGGTTTATATGGTACCCTAAATAGGTACCTAACGAATTGTTTTGCCTGAGGGAAAGTGCATGTCTACCAAAGCAAAGATAGATTTAAACCACTATACTTGTTGATCGAGCGAGCGAAGCGTTTTTTTAACATGCAAATATGTATTTCAGTAGAGTTAGACAATGTACCTAGGTAGAATAGAAACATTTGATAGTTGTTAATCCTTTCTTATGCATGTGTAACAGGTAAAATAAGTATTTTATTTGTAGATTGTAGAGAAAACAGAAAATTATACAGGTTATTGTATATCAAGTAATTGTCATCAAGTAATAATTTTTAGTTACCAAATAATATAAGGTGCTCTTTCATGACTTTGCTCTCGCTAGTTACTAGGGCCTAGTACATACTTGTGACTAATTAATGGTTACTTGAGTACCTAATCATCATAATATAAGCTATATATTTTACATAATTCTATGTCGAAGGAGCCTTCTAGTGTCATAGATGAGCATAAGGGCGCCCATGTTTACACCAAGATCTAAAACATTTATAAGATCTTGATGAGTCTTACTTTAAAGAATATATTATGTAATGGAGTAAGAGAGAATAAAATCTTATACATGTTTTAGACCTTGGTTATAATGTGGGGTTAGAAAATTTATATTTAGAATTAGTGCACATTGACCAGCATCATTATCACTTTCATATCATATCATATCCAGGGCTCTTTCAATTCATCTTCAGCATCTTCAGATTGTTGTCTACTTAGGTACTTAATCATCTGTAAATTTCTTTTTATGTATTTGGCAGACAAGTAAGAAGATAAAATTGCATTCTTAAGAAACAATTCAGAACCTTGGGCTCAAGTTATTGATTACTGGCTTTCTACCTATCCTATAAGAGAATGCTCCAAGAAAGAAAGTGTGGCAGAATTTATAGAAGAATGGAATACCCTAAATGACCCAAGGGGTGAGATGATGGTTAGTAATCTGTATTCATATACATTTTATTGAAAGAAAGTTTTTTTTTTTTTGTTATTATTACATGAGGATTATATTTACTCTAATTCACCTTATTTTCACTTTGGATATTTAATCGTTTTTTTTTCTATAATTTTGAGAACTATTATAATATAGCAGATTTCACAATATTACATACTGCTACAACATTTCACAAGAACATGCGCGGCTGAGCAGATATAGTTGAATTTGTGGAAATATAAAATATTGTATAACTTTTTTAGGTTTCTGTAGGCTGACAAAGAACCGGTTGTCAGTGTTTCACAGCGAGCACATAAGTTATTATAGTTATGGGCTGAAATACATGAAATGTGGTAAAGCGCAAGTGTATCTAGTGTGTGTGTATCTAGTATATGGGTGTGTCTCTGTGCGTGTGTGTATCTAGTGTATGTGTGTTTAGATGTAATAATATCAATTCAAAACTAAATATAAATAAAACGCCTTAAATGTACTTTTATGGGTAGCTCCAAATACATGTACTTACCTAAACTATAACTTCTTATTTCAGATCAACCTAGATTTTGAGCAGAAGTACAAGGCAAAATCTATGAATTTTTATACAAAGTGGCAACCATTCATCAATACAATTATTAGTATTAAATTTGATGTTTCTAAAGACGATACATTGTCAAATTTATACGAAAATATTACACGGCAGACTGATGATGGTAAGTGACATAATTCTCTGTTCCGAGTTTTATGAAATACATTTAAAGAGAGGTGTGTTTTTGTTACTTTATTTTAACAGCACTCACTTTTTTTTTCAGATCTAAAAGTTCCCGATCAAATTAAGCTGCTGTGTTATCTAATTCCTCCAAAAGGGAGATTAAACAAAAGAACAAAATTTTCAACTTTAGAATGTATAGAAAATTTTATTGTTGACGTAGATGTAAGTTTAGATTTTTATTTATGCCTTTTTTTTTTTTTTTATTAACAAATTTATTCTCCACAGACTCCAGGGTCCGTGCCTTTTATGAACTAATATATGCATTTATAACTACTTACATTTTTTTATGACTATTTATGACTTGCTGGGCCTCGCTATTTTACCCGCGTGATGATAATTGATGATGATGAAAAGTACACAGGAACCTTTCCCAGGGTTCAAGCTATCTCCATATCAAATTTAATTAAATCAGTGGTATTTCAGTCCTTAGGTAAACAAACAGATATTGTAATTTTTTATAAATATTGATTTTAAAATTATTTGACACTTAAAGATATACCAATTGATGGTGCATTTTTTTAATTATTATTTTTATGAACATTTTGGTGTGTATACAATATAATTCATTTTGTGTCTATAGTCAACGGTGATCACTTACCACTAAGTAACATTATTAAAATTTGTTTGACATAAATCTACTATACATAATAAAAATTAATAAGCATTGCAACTTGTTTCAGACCTTCGGAGACATTGACAAAAAAATTGAAAACCTAGAAGTGAAATCAAGAAGAAGCAAACATTGCAACCATATCTAATCAGCTGTGGGTCTGCTGGAAATGTCAAACAACATAAATACTATCTTGTCATTGACAAAGTCAAATACAAGTTTGAAAGTGCAACAAAGGCATTCGACACATTATTTAAAACTTACCATGTTTTGTACGCCAGCTACCCAGCGGCTGCTGCACATTTGTATTTGTTAATACAGAGGTGCGTATATAGAGTTGAAACTAAGTACGACAAGGTAGTGCCATACATTTCAGATATATTGTCCTCGGCCAAAATGTAGTGTAATGTAATGAAAAAATCAAATGTAAAAATCAAACATGTGTTGATTCATAAATATGATCAAAATGTTGTTTTCGTGGGCACAATTTTGGAAACACTAGGATATTCTTCACATTACATGGCTTATCTTGTTAGTGAAACAAATGATGCAGAAATCGTTCATTTAAAAGATTGTTGTTGTTTGATGCCAAATATAATTCATAAAGTGAATCAAAATATTTATGTTGATTTAAGATGTTAATATTAATCATTATTGCCTATTCGTGCCACAATAATTAGAGTTTTATGAAATGGCTGACTGAATGCTAGTTCATTTGATTTTTAAAATTAAGTTAGTTTATTTTCTTTTTTATAATTAAGGTAGTTCAATTTACAACAAAAAAAAAAAAAACGTTTGTTCAAATGTTGCTATCAATAATGAGTTGTTACCTTGCAAGAGATGTTACAACGTGTGCTTTACACCCTGATTTATTATCAAGTGAGTCAAAAACTATGTACGTTTATTATGTGTACCTAATAATATACCTAATCTTGCCACAATTTTGATGTTAAGGTACACACTGCGGGATTCGTCATTTCATACAAACTTACTAAGTATTCGTTTTATTCAAAAACTACAAGTCGTATCGAAACAAAACATTATAGGCAGATTTAAGATATGCCATATTCAAGCTTGCATTGTCTTATTATTTTTTTAAACGACAAATGCCGACTTAATCTAATATCTAATTTATGTATTGTACTGAAAACTGAAACTCGCTACAATTTCGTAAAGATTTGTTATTTCAAAAATGTATGACGCTACGAGCCTGGATATGGCATAATTTAATCTACCTACAAAGTTTAGTTTCAGTCTGATCTATAAATTTTAAATAAAAAGAATAATACGTTTGTATGAAAAGACGAAATTCTGCAGGTTTCCGGGGGCTCATAAGAAATTTATACAATATTTTTTTTCACATTCACACAGTTGAAACTTAAAATTTATAATTATTTTAAGAGGAATTCTGCTTTCTTTTCTATTGATTAAGTTAGTTCACCTACACAAATGATTCTAAGTGTACATGGCACGTCCAAAAGACTTATTTTAATAAAAGTTTTTATAAACAATTTTTAGCTTTTATTTTAAAGATATTGGACCTATCCTAGGATGTATCTGGCTCATGTTTTACCAGATTGTATTGAGAATGCCATTTTTTTAACTTAATCTATTAATTGTACTAATTTGCCTGGAGGTTTTATAGCAATACTAGAATGAACGCAGAATTCCACTTTTTAGGTGAAACTATTAATTTAATTTATTTTAAAATACGGAGGTTTCATAACAAACCAGAATAAAACATATTATGGACCTCTGTGCAATGCGGCCTTTTTCACGTTTATTATGCCAAAGCGATCGATTAGCACTAACTCGGGCTCAAATTTTTTGGATTTTTCAGCCTGAGTTACGATACTAATTTGGTTTTGGTGGTGTAACCTGACAATGGCTCCATTGCGGCAGGGATCCATAGTATGTTTAATTCTGGTCTTGCTTTGATACTTCCGGATTTTCAAATTGAGAAAATTAATAGTTTTAACTAAAAAGTGGAATTCTCAACTCAAATCTCATACTTTCTTACATTAAATAAGAAACATCTTGAGCTAAGCAAATGATATTCTTAAAGAGAATGCACTGAAATTATTCAATTAAGATAAATCTGGTTTTAGTATGAAACCACAGGATATTCAAATTAAGAATAATAATATACTCACATTTAAAAGAGGAATTCTCAATTCAAATCTCATACTTTCTTACTTTAAGTAGAAAAAAATATTGAGCTAAACAAATTACATTCTTTAGAGAAAGCATAAAAATTATTCACCTAATATAAATATGGTTTTATTATGAAACCACATGATATTCAAATTTAGAATAATAATATACTCACATTTAAAAGAGGAATTTTCAATTCAAATCTCATACTTTCTTACTTTAAGTAGAAAAATTATTGAGCTAAACAAATTATATTCTTTAGAGAACGCATAGAAATTATTCACCTAAGATAAATCTGGTTTTAGTATGAAACCTCCGGATATTCAAATTAAAAATATTAATATACTCAGTATAAAAAGCTGCATCTTTTAATTCAGAACTATAATTACTTTTTACTTAAGATTAAAAATACTTAAGATAAGTAAAGGGTATTATTTAAATAATATATAGAAAATATCAAATCGAAAAAAATATGGTCTTGGTTTGTCTCCACTTACTCAAATGAAGAAAATTTATAAAATCCACCGAAGAATCTGAATTCTTTGAATAAACTGATTTTTTTTTAACCGAAAAAAATAATTACATCTGTTTAAGAAAATCCCATTATCTGAATAAAATAATCAAATATCTACTTAACATAAGTGTTGTCTTGTACCAACATTCAAAGAACTTAAATTAAATTGGGTTGGTTTCAGTTTAAATTGTTATCGATTCTTCGTTCAATAACGCAAGTCTTGGATGTAAACAGCGCCAATTATCAAGCTAAGACATAAGTAAGTTCTGAACAAGAAAAATCATTCTCCATCCAAAATATCATAATCTTTGATAAATAATAAAAACTGTTACAAAATGAAACTTAAATCTTGATGAAAAAACACTTATTTTTGAATAATAATTTTGAATAAAAAGTTTTTGTCTGAATAAGACTTTTTGCATTTGAGAGAAGAAATTGTAATTTTTGTTAAAAGATCAATCTCTTTTCTACTGGAGACAGCTCTCTCTTACTCCGAAAATACAAATGGTTTACATTAAAATACTTAAGTCGGTTCGGTTCGAGAAAATCAGATGTCTTGAAGTTCAAGAAATCTGCCCCTCTTCTTTAAACATTTTGTTTATTTCTTCTATCTAGAATATTTACTCTTTATTTGAGATAATTAATGGTTGATTTTAGCATTTAAACCAAAACAATAAAATTCTGACTTCAAGAATATATAGTTTTCCCCATATATGAAACCATATTATTCTTGACCAATAAATATATTCTTGTTTTAAGACTATTTTTCTTTCCGTGTAGTTAAAAGGGGGAAATCATATATTTTTTTTATATTTTCCTTTATAAACCGAAAAATATACATCGTAAAAAATTTAAAAACCTGTTTTAGCTTATGCTAATGAAGTTCTTTCATATGATACCCCACATGATACTGTTAATTCACTTAAAAATTTGGACCTTCATTCCTTGCATAAAGACACTATTTTTTGTGATTAATTAAAAATGACCAGTTTTGGGATATTTTCCTATATGTGTACTACAACACAATGCTTCTTGCCAAATTTCATAGTTCTAGGTCAACGGGAAGTACCCCACAGGTTTTGATTCCCTTGTGAGTGTTTTTACGAAAACTGACAAATGTGATTTTCCTTTCTGCAGCAAGATACTATGGATCTGCGTATGTGGTTTTAATTTCAACTCGACACCTTTACGCGTTCCCGAGATAAAGGTCTTGACACCCGGACGGACGGACAGATGGACAACAAAACGATCCTATAAGGGTTCCGTTTTTTCCCTTTTGAGGTACGGAACTCTAAAAAGAAGAAGAAGTAAATATACGTCCAATATTACCAACACAGCCATTACAACACAGCTATACAACTTGTATATATATTTTTCTAAACATTAACTCGGAAAGTAACAAAAAACTTCCATTTGTCATCGTTAGAAGGCGGCCCGTCACGGGCTATTAATGTTATCACGTTCAGCACAACTGATTTTAAACCTTACGTTCATAGAGTTAGAGTTAAAATCTAAGTGGGGATGCTTGAAGCAGCGTAATGTTGCTGCGCAAATGGGAGGGGTCTGCCTTGACAAGAATTGATGACTTGTTTCATACATAGTGTAGTGAACTGGCGTCCCTCGTTTAATTCTTATATTTGTAAAAGCGAAAGCAACTCTGTCTGTCTGTCTGTCTGTCTGTCTGTCTCTCTGTCTGTTTGTTATCTTTACAAGGCTAAACGGTTGAACCGATTTCTTAAGTTTTTTTAAATTGTTATTCATTGAAATGAAACATACTCTATAAATAAGTTCATTTCAATGGCTGAACCGATTGTGATGATACAGAGATCGTTTAGAACCTGGAGACGGACATAGATTTTCTATTATTATTATCATCACAATTTTTCATCACTAAAAGGGTAAAATCAGGGGGCGCAGTTACTAGTACTAAGTATAATCCTAACTTCCTAACTAATCACAATAATAATATAGAGGCGAAAGTTTGTGAGTGTGTTTGTTACTTCTTCACGCTCAAACGGCTGGACCGATTTTGATGAATTGTTACTTCTTCACGCTCAAACGGCTGGACCAATTTTGATGAAATTTGATATGGAGGTACCTATAAATTTGGAGGAGGTGGTTGGTAGGTAGAAAATCAAATTCTCTATCAAACAAAAAAAAACTAGGTCAAACTAAGCCCATCCATTTGTTAGCTCCGATGCCAAGAATAGACGCACAGTTAAGTAAGCTTAGAAAACCAAAAAATGCTCGACATAAAAAATGGCTGAACCGATTTTGTTGAAGCATAGCTAAGATTATTAAATCATCTTTCAAACAAAAAAAAAATTTGGTCAAAATCGGTCCATCCGTTTGAGAGCTACGGTGCCACAAACAGACATAGATACACACGTCAAACTTTATAACTTTAACTTTTTTTTTACTTTTTGAGGGTTAAAACAAACACTCGAAAGTCAATGCAAGTACTTCTAAAAATTAACACTACAATTATTGAAGTCACTTGCAAATTGATTTCGACGTAATTATCGTAAAACATAAATGAAATAGCACTTGACCGCCAGAACAGTGCAACTGAATAGCTCTATACAAACAAATTGAATGTGTTGCCAGCAGTTTTATTGCAAAATGAATGGCAGCTGTGCAACTTCTGACGGAATAAATCGACCCTAATAAGACACTGTTCCCATCTTTACTGCTACGATAATAAAATTTTATTACCAACGTGTATACACATAGATATATTGTAAAAATGTGCCGATCATGGAGGTAGGTCGAAACTAATTATGCATTTTTATGGCAACACTAACGGGCTTCGTGACGGTATTAACGTTAATTTTATTCTTTTTTTAATTACTCAACGCCGCCATCTTGTGCTCGGCGCGGTCGCGCCTTCTTGTTGCTTCGTGAACTGTTTACATGTGGATTTTATTGTCACATGAATGGTAAAATACATACATAAAATCACGCCTATTTTCCCTTACGAGGTAGGCAGAGCATCAAAGACCCGGGGCCATTTTGCGCCACATTCGACCGTGTTTACAGGGTTAGATGGACGGGATAGGGTATTACAGGGTTAGAGACAATTATAGGGTGAGATATAATATTGGCTAGCAGTAGCTTCGTATTACCTATATAAACGCCATTTTCCGTCAAGTCCCTTAACTGACTTGTACAGCATGGCCGGGTACTTTCTTTGTTTTTCTTTTTCCTCCAGTCCAGGACGGAACGGTCAAATAACTGAAAATTGTTTTGCCATTATGTACAGTTGGCACATATGTTTTTAAAACATCTTTAAATTGTTGTTAATATAGTCTGATTTTTACTCGTCTTAATTCGTGAAACGCGTTTGCAATATTTATAATAGTTTGTATTATAATTATAGTTTAAAAAACTGAAGCAATCGACTTCTCTTGGATGCCATTGTCAGAACTAGACCAAATTGAAATGGGACCACACGGGAAGTACCAGCTTTCAAATAAAAAAAGAATCATCAAAATCGGGTCACCCAGTCGAAAGTTATGGTAACAAACATAAAAAAAAACCAAAAATACAGTCGAATTGATAACCTCCTCCTTTTTGGAAGTCGGTTGAAAATAAGGAAGCATGATGGTACCTATAAGTATTTGCGGCTCGGTTGTTTCTTTGAATTCGGAGTCTAAGAAGGATTCTTAGAAGTGAATTTAAATCACTGTACAGTTGTACACCCATATTCGCTTTTTTTTTTTTTTTTTTTTTTTATATAGAAGATAGATCTACGATTGACCACCAACTCGCCTGATGTTAAGCGACGGTGTGGCCGAGGATGGAGCTCGTCGATCTAGAAGATATCTATTCACTCTAAAAATAATAATAAAATTATTTAATTTGATAAATATTTGTTACCATACTAGTATAGGTATACCATACTATACCATACTATAGTTATAGGTTAAAGAAGTAAAAATCACTATCTTACGATGACACGGAAGACATTTTGAGAAAAATACGATAAATCAATACAAAAATAAAAATTATAGATACATATATTTATAGTTTGTATACGTAGTTAAATAAAGCTTTATTATTAATTTATAGATTGAATTGATATGGACTTTGGATATAGGTATTCTCATAAGATTTGTAATAAATATGTAGTCGAGTATAAATTTAGATAAATGTAATAACAAAAACGGTCATGACGAGATTGTCCTAATCGAATATTGTAATCAGGCGTACAGGTTGCCTTGATACAGGCTGCGCCTAGTAAGGCAACCGTCAGATATACTTGTTTCTAGCAAATTAAGTTGTAAATAAATACATTTTTTCATTTTTAATTTTCATTCACTCAGCTTTAATCACATCTATAAAAAGTGTGTTAAGACCTAAAACCCTCCCACAAAAAAACAGTTGATCCTATTTAGCTGAAATATATATATAGTGAACGAAGTCCGATGGACGCCGAAACTACTGGACGGATTTAGACGAAATTTGGCAAGATTACTAAGTATACTATGTAGAAGGATCTGGCACACTTTTTATCCCGAAAAAAAATTACAGTTCCTATGAGATACACTAAATAATAACAACGTACTCGATTACCACGCGGGTGTAACCGCGGGGCGCAGCTAGTATATAATTTTTTTTTTTTTTTTTTTTTTTTTTTTTTTTTATTAACAAATTTATTCTCCACAGACTCCAGGGTCCGTGCCTTTTATGAACTAATATATGCATTTATAACTACTTAATTTTTTTTTTTTTTTAAGTTATGCAAGAGGAAGACAAAATTTTAATTTACACTTAACTAACATGCATGCGTGTATACGCCGAGCAGTCCAGCTCCCGCAAGCAGCACCCGTTCACGAGTTGACGCATGTGCCAGCCATCGCTCTCCTCAACCATGTTTGAGGGAAGAGGGCGACCCGCCACACGACGCCGCAAGAAGAAGCTTTTTAGTGAGCGTGAGTGCTCTGAGTATACACGCTTTCTTATTATTATTAAAATAACACAACGGGGACAAATAATACATACAAGAATTTACAAAATTAGGGACAGACAACTAAAGAATAAAAATAACCTAACACCTAACACTTTTTTTTTTTTTTTTATAACAAACAGCGAAACTTTCCATTCAGGGCCTCCACTACCGCCGTGTTGCGATCTTTGATAGCCATTTTGAGGTTGTAGTCTAAAATGGTCCTTGGTGTAGCTGCCATTGCCCGCCGCACAAAACGGCTGATGGCATCTCCTTCATCATCGGTGTAGTAAGTGAAGGTCCCGGTGTGCCTCGAGACTGCCACGACTGCATGCGAGACGCTGTCATGTAGCTGCAGTTTGCCTTTGGTCTTAATGACGATGACCGACTCGTACGTCAAACCTTGAGCTTCATGGATGGTGAGGATTCGTGACCCTGTACCTCCCCCGTAACCCTGGTTGCTAAGGGTTAACTTTTCTTCTTGAGTGTGGACCAAGAAAAGAGTTTTAGGGGCGGCTTTGGGTATTTGGGAACCCGTGAACCTTCTCTGCTCTAGTGACTGGATGTGGGCGACTGAGGAATATATTCCTGAATATATTTCTCTCAGCGCATATGCGACGTCCATTGGATTGCGATGCGTGCATAACAATTCCTGGCTGATGTTGGTTACCAGATTTGGGCGATGGTACCTTAACTCAAAGAGATTTTCTCTGTCGATATAAGGCAACTGGTTGATATCTCCAATGAGAACAATCTCGCCGGCACCAGACAGCCGTGTAGCCATTACTATGGCTCCGAAATGGTTCATGAGTGCTTCATCTACCATAAGGCGGATGTAGCTCTCGTTTTTTCTGAAACCATTTACGAGAACAGAAGCCATGGTGCGCACTCTGGTCTTTACCAAGTTTCCTATCCGGTGCGCTAGCTTCTCTCTCAGATCTTTAGCTGCCTCTGTTGTTGTGGTGATAATGGCGTCCTTGTTCGCATCAAAGTTTCCAAATACCCAAGTTGTCTTGCCGCATCCTGGAACTCCATTGACCCACTGTATATTAGGCACCTCCCAGTTTTCCCACAATGCTTTAACTCCAGAACCCTCCTCGAAAATTCCGCCATTTTGAGGATTTTGTCATCTAGCATTATTTTGGTGTGCCGGGTTGTGACTACAATAGGGTCATTCAGTGGTGTCGCATATTTTGGTCTTCCCGTCCGCTCCGTTTCACCCTCATCTAGGGCCACAAAACCATTCTTAGCGCTGTAAGCTGCCATATGATGACATGACATTTCTCCTCTTATGACCAGGGATGATTCGTTGTCATATATGGCTGCTTCTGCTTCATCTAGTCTCACCCTCAGAAAGATTTCGGATCCAAGTCTAAATAACTCCAAGATATTTGCGCATATTTTGAAGTTGACTTGTCTCGTTGCCCTTGTGACGGCTAAAAACTCGATGAATGCATTTCTGGCATGTTCTGATGGTGTGTGTGCTGGGATATAACGGGGTGGACAGACCTGGCCCATGTCGGCTCTCGTCCGGGCAGCTCGCAGTGGTACCAGTTCCGGAGCCGCTTTTGCTACTTCTGGTGGTGATTTTGGTGTCGACCTGAGCAAGCTCTGCCCTGCAACACTGAAAGCCGTTAGAAAAGCCGAGACATGGCTCCTGCTATTTAAACAACTGACACGTTTTTGCGACGTGGTTCTTTCATCAGTTGCTTTTTGCTGCGCTCGCTCGGATCCGCTGAGATTGGTCGATGTCGGGATGGGGTGTCCCCAGCTATCTGTTGTAGAGGGGCCGTCGTGTCTCTGGGATTTTAAGTAAGACAAGTTCTCACCCCTATCTTCATACACGACCACCTCATGATGTTCTGAGGCTTTCAGGCTGCCTAGCCGATGCACCACTTCTCCTTTTTCGCTCTCGATCACCATTGCGTCGACGCTTATAACCCGGGGAGCACTGTCTAGATTTTCACCAAGTTTTGTTAGAAACGAACATACCGTATGGGGACGGGGATGGGGACGGCCCATCACCATAAGGTGATTGGGCCGTCCATTCGAACAGTAGAATTGTTTTATTTTTCGATCGTACTAGTCGACATCGGTAGCCAAGAACATCGGATACTGGCATGGCATCGTACGTTTTCCGCTTCATGGTGGTTTTAGTGGTACTCCCGTTTAAAAGACATGCTAACCCAGGTGACAAACGGACACGCTTCCTGTTACGAACCCGACAGAAGCCTACCCCAAGTCTTTCCTTGGCATTGTCCATGAAGAAAGCTACGCCACGTATACGAATTCCCGGCACTCCTTTGTCTCCGTTGGCAAACAGTTCTTCAATTGCTACGCTGTTAGGAGATATCTCCGGCCGAGGTATGATTATTGAGGCTGGTGTTATTTCAGTTGTGTTCGGTGTATGTGATGTGATGTTATGGGGAGGATGTGGTGGTGCTAATGCTGTTGGCTGTGTTTGTGTTTCTTTATTTAGGGTGGAATTTCTATTGGCCGCTATGCGAAAAGACCTCTCAATAAAGGACAAGAAGTATGATCTATTCTGTGCATCCGATAGGATGTGATGAAGATCAGACTCCACAAGATTTCTATCCATCTGAATTTCAAGATCCTGTCGTGCGGCCAAAAAACGGGGACATTCCATAAGCACGTGACTTACAGTTTCATGGATGTTTGGGTCGCACTCACATCCGGGACTGTTTTTGAGCTTACATCTGTACAAATATTCAGCTATTCCTCCGTGTCCTGTTAGAGCCTGCACATGGAAAGGTGACAGTTTTGTAGCTCGTATCAACCGATATGCCTTAGCTACGTCCGGGAGGAACTTCTTTGTTACTAGTAGTAGCTAGTAACAAAGAAGTTCCTATACTATACTAGTAGAAAGAAGTTCCTATACTATACTATACTAGTAGCTAGTATATAATAAAAATCTAATACCTGGTTAGAAAAAAACTATGTCGTTATTACCACTTGTATCCATCGTTCTAGCGCCTGCCAAAGAACACATTTATGTTCATTAATAAATACCCAGTTAGGTATTTAGATTTTTAAATAAATTGGAATATAAATATCAGTGTTGCATATAAAATTAAAACTGCTAAACCATAACATGACATAGCTGAGTCATAACTATCATATTTTCACTCCACAAAATATGACCATATGTACGACAATGCAAACATCAGAACTCTGCTTGGAAATAGAACACCGTCAAGGCGACACTAATGTCATTTCAAGCGCTCACGACCAAATCTCGATTGACCCACAATCGACCCCTCATATCTACCGCCCTCAATAAAATAGGTCCAAGAATAAAGCCGACTGCATCCGGTGCGATAGGCACACAACGCGCCATTGAGAACAATCGCCTTACATTGTCCCAGCAGTTAATACGCGCTTTATATGTGGCCACTTCTGGTGGACGTGACTGAGCTCAGACTTGCGCAGGAAACGTCCGACCCACTCGATAACGATAGTGTAAACAAAGCCTAATATACGCTGTGAAGCTGCGCCGATAAGTGCAGACAGCTTGGAACCTTACATTCATTGGGAGAGGGCTGGCAGACGTTGGCTAGCCACGTCTGCGGTCTATGAATTCATTGTTACAGAATACATTTAGAATGCTTATAGAAATAAATGAATCTGAGAAATTGTAAGGTTTATTGAATTTAAATGTTAAAAAATCGGACAAGAGCGAGTCAGACTCGCCCACCGAGGGTTCGGTACAAACTAGTAGAAAAAGGTTTTTTTTTTTTTTTTTTTATATTTTCCTTCATAAATCGAAAAATATACATCGTAAAAATATTTAAAAACCTGTTTTAGCTTGTGCTAATTAAGCTCTTTCATATAATACCCCACATGATACGGTTAAAGCACTTTAAAATTTGGGCCCTCCTTCCTTGCATAAATACCCTATTTTATGTGATTAAATGAAAAATGTACAGTTTTCGTAATTTTTCCTTCACGTGTACTATATGACAATACTTGTTGCAAATTTCAAAGTTATAGGTCAACGGGAAGTTTTGATTCCCTTCGTCTTGACAGACAACAAAGTGATCCTATAAGGGTTCCGTTTTTTCCTTTTGAGGTACGAAACCCTAAAAAGATATCTGTTAATTTTTGTACGTATTGATTGGCAACACTTTTCGAATCGGGAACGCACCCGACAAGAGTAGGCAACACGTGGGAAGTCACTTTGTTATGGTCAGAGAAAGATAATGATTGATGTGGAGTTTTGGCGGGAACGTCTTAGTAACGTGTTGTTGCTTTCTTTTATTTTCTTATACTTGTGTTATTTTGAACATTAATGCTATAAAAATGGTGCTGTTTTATTCATTAAGTGTTCGATAAAGTGCGTGAGTGTGGGCAAGTGAAATAAAACAGTAAAACGTGTGATTTTTCTTTGTCGACAAAACTCCATAGAAGCTTCTAGTAAAGTCGCCACTACTTACTGAAGCAGGACTCTACTTATACATTGACTGTATACGTGACTTAGATTGTGACTAGAACATTTACAACTAGTTTTATTCAAGAAACTTGAAAATATCCTAATACTTGACACTGGCAAATGCTTTAATGCGGGTCCAATACAAAACAGAAGAAGAAGAATGATTGATGTGAGACGTTTTGAAAAAAAATATTGTAACAGGTTAAAAGGAACGTAGTTGTTATTTTAACAGATTCTGTGTGCATTACTTACTCGTAAAAATGTGATCACCATATTTGCGAATAAATGTAACAGGAAAGCAAAACACGCAATTTCGTTTACTGGGATTACATGTATGTTTTAGTTAGTTTGTTCAAACAAACACAAACTACTGAACTTTTTACCTTGCATTTTTTTCAAGGCGCCTAGTGTGAATAAATATTTTATAGATCGACCTGCTCCATCCTCGGTCACACCGTCGCTTAACTGATTTTTTTTAGTCCATTCGTTAAAGTTAAGTCCGTTAAAAATATATTAGTAACTTTACTAACACTACAAATACTAATTTTGAAGCTGATAGTTAAATTTATTTGTTTATGGACCAGTAAGTGCGAACGATATACCTACTTACCTACCTACTTATATTTAACGCTCACAAAAAAAACTGACCAAACTGCTAATAATCTATTACAGCCTTAGACAAGCGACAAATGTTTTTATTTCTATACTAGCTGCGCTCGCGGTTTCACCCGCATGGTGATCCATTGTGTTGTTATTGTTTATTGTATCCCACAGGAATTATCAAATTTTTCGGGATAAAAAGTAAGCCAGATCCTTCTACATAGTATAAGTAGTACCTAATCCTGCCAAATTTCGTCCAAATCCATCCAGTAGTTTCGGCGTCCATCGGACACACCGTACAGACAGACAGACAGACAAAAATGTAAAAATTTGTTGTTTTGGCTTCTGTATCGATAGTAAAGCATCTTCCAATCAATTTTTTTTTCAAAAATATGTAATGTACTGATTTTGACCCGTTACAGTCTTATTTTATTAACCGACTTCGAAAAAGGAGGAGGTTATCAATTCGTACCGTATATATATATATATTTTTTTTATGTATGAACACGAATTTCTCGCTCATTTTTGAACCAATTTTTGTGTTTCGTGAATTGGCGTATAGAGAAAGCTCCCAAGTTGGTCCCATAATTATATTAGAAACATTGCTTTATTACTTTTTGAATAATCTCTAAAAGTAAAAATATTTTCATTGGTTTCCTGAGTGACTGCGTCAGATTATAGAATCGCAGAGTTCCACTGACACGTTTTTCTTTACAAAAGTGTCAAATGTTGAAGTTTTTCGTATAAACATCTGCACATTTTCTAATCTGCGACGACGAAGCATTTGACATTCAATGACAAATGTCATTCTTGAAAAAGAAACGAGCGGGTAAAGAGAGGTCTCTTTGAAAAGTTTACAATCGTGAGGGATTTATCGAGCCTGAAAAGTAAAACCTACTTACTCCTCATCCAAAGTGTATAAGGAGAAGATAGAGTTACTTCAACGCTTGAGCGCCTTGTTTAATTATTATCCTTACTAATATTACAAGTAAACTAAATAACGTACATCGAAGTCGGTTGTTTCAGTTTTTTAAACTATAAAATTATGCATAGATTACGCTTCGAAATGCTAAGAAACTGTGACGAGGTCACGTGATATTTCGTTAATTAATGTCACTCCCATATCTACGTTCACTACTTATCTTTTTTATAGGCGTTTACGAAATTAGAATGCCACTTGTCTGACCCAAGATTTAGCCCACTTTTTGCACAGCCTAACACAGCTATCGCTACAAAATGGTTTCAACTTTCTAGATAGCGTTATACGTGCCCAGAGGAGCCATTTCGTTACTTTGTGTACATAATTAACCGAGTGCTTAATGTACGCCGTGAAAAGGCTGTAAACTCGACATAACTGTGATGTCGGTCACGAGGACGCGTCGCCGCGCACTCGACGCCGAGCGAACGCTACACTCTTTATTTGAACGATACTAGACAATCTAGGTTCTAGACGACAATAGCTATCTTTTCTCTTTTTCATACTCGGAAAATACGCTTGAAGTTGCCTATACACAGGGATGAATATAGATTAAGAATTTTTCGCGACTCTCAATAGATGGAATGTATGGTGTGTTACAGCGTGTCCATTTATCTCATGTTTTATACAAATAAATTATCATATCTTATCCACTATTTATTGCTAATAATATATGGAAATATAAATATTTCTGACAGCGGTTATAAAAATATAGACATATTATTAACTGACTTCAAAAAAAGGAGATAATCAATTCGACCTGTAAGTATGTATGTAATATTGTCAGAACTGCAAAGTTTTTTTTTTATGTTAGTCTATAGCAGCTTCTAAACATGTTTGTATAAGTGTATGTATGTTTGTATTTCTTTTCAGTTAATTAGATTGTTTTGAAGTAACTATCTTTTGTTAAGACGGTTTATTTTTTTAATTACTTTTATACGTGCGTTTTAGTACATCACTAGTTAAGTAGGTGGCGTAAAACAATGCATAAAATTATTACGTATTTTAGCTCCTTCCATTGTAATAAAACTTCCTTGGGGACTAAAACACTATTTTTCGTCCTGAGGGTGAATCGTTTTTCAGTTCTATCAAATTATTAAAAATCCATTTCTATTTTGACATTTATATTGAATCATGTAGAAAACTTTTTTCGTTGTCGAATGACTTGAGTTATTCCGTGACAAACATAAAAAATATAGTTGAACTGTTAATCTCCTCCTTTTGAAGTCTGTAAAAATCAGTACCTACATCTATCAACATTCCATAGATCTATAGACACATTTTCCTCCCTATCATTACGCCAGCAATTAGACCCGAAGTTATCTGCGCCCGCGCACTCTACGCCCTGTAATCAAGCTATAAACATACATACGGTTTATTAGTATGGGATGGGAGCCTCACATTCAACACGGCGTTCATAAAGCTGCCAGTTGAAGCCAGTGCACGCACACAATATTATCTATCTGGAATAATAGCGAGAAAGTGGAGACCACGCGCCGCAAGCGCAGCGTAGGAACACCAGCCACGAGATGGACAGATACAAGTAGACAATAGACAAGATTTTTATTGTGCCAAAAACTTAAAAAATATTAACACGATTTAAAATTAAAAATTTAACTAAACTAAGTTTTTGCCACAAGCCGGCTCCAGCTCAGCATGGTGCCAGTTGTTGCTAACCGGCGCTGGTCTTCCGCTGGATCCGGCAGGTGACGTCACGCACAGCACAGTGCGCGTGCAAGCATATTCAGTTCAAGTGACAGGAAGACGCTGGATGCATAAGACGCTTCCAATCGGTCTTTTTTGGAATTCTATGGGAGAGGCCTATGTCCAGCAGTGGCTGAGACGATGATGATGATGAGATAATATTGCCGACTACTTACCGTTATCGTAAACTGCAAAAAAAAGTGGCCAAGACCGTGTCGAGATATACGGGAGACTTATTTCTACCATTTTAAGCTGATTGAAACAAAGAAAAGTCATTAGAAGATACATATCTCTTATTAGATTTCCGTAGTAAGTAAGGGTGCGGGAGTCTATTCGTGTGGCTACGGTGTCTGTCTGTCTGTCCTACACTCAAACGGCTGTATCTATTGAACGGTAATAGATACAAGTCTTAAAATTGTCAAGATTGTAGGGTTTACTTTGATGTAAATCGACAAATTTTAAAAACTGGTCAAGTGCGAGACAAGTTTGCGTAAATATTTAATTTAAAAAATTAAAAAATATTGTGCGAGTTGAAACCTATTTGATTCCACAAAAAAAAATACGAAAAATTATATACTACCTAAGAATGTTTCGTTGACAGTTGGTGTCATGTGACATACACGTAAAATAAACGGTAAGTAGTGTTAAAATATCTTTGGATGAAAAAAAAGGTCTGTAACATTTATGTCTTTGGACTTGATATTATTACCTATACCTACCTATGTAAACGCCTAGCATTTCAGGCTATTCCTGCTGTAGAAAATATGTGAAGTTACAAATAGATATAAAGCATATTTTGTTGAATAATTAGCCCTGGTGTCAATGTTCATGTGTTTATGCATAGAAGTACGGAAGCCTCGGTATGCGAGCGAAACTCGTATTTTTTAAACTTAATTTATACAAAATCGATGTTAATTTAAACAATATCTTTGTCCGAACGAGTTTTATATAGCGAGAGATACGGCTCAGTACCAATACCTACCCATAAAATGACTGCTCAACGCGCCTGGAGAAGTTTTCACTTTAAATCATGCGGCGTTGGGGGCTGAAGGCCACCCACAGGCCCGCAGGTAGGCCGCCGGCTAGGGCGAGGGAAACACAGTGGTCACATATACAGATTTTATTTCTCGATCACACCGCCGCACCTTTTCGTACCGTCAGTCAAATACTGCTGAAGAACACTGGCCTGGGCACTCGCGCGTACGAGGGTTGCCGACTCGCACTCCCGTGACGTCACGGACACTGGTCTGGACGGGCGAGGAAACTCTCGTCAGGCCGCAGTCCAGGTCTCAGGATTCGGTCTCAGGATAGGGTCTCTTCCGACAGGTAGAAAGCGTAGAAGAGAAGGCGTAGATGGAAAAATCCTGAAATTGTAGCTAGTATTAGCTCCATCCAGAAACATGATCGTCAGGGGTGCGGATGTCGGCATGAAAGGTCAAGTCGTACCCGTGCGGCTACCCTCAGTGAACATTCATAATATTTATTAATTTCGCAGCCCGCTGACGATTAGAACAGCTAATATAACAATACATTTAGAAATATAACACTACTAGCTTAAGGCAAAATAATGGGAAACTCACCCTAGAGGGATTCCAATAGTTAGATCACTTTTTTTTATTTAGATTTAGTAGGCACGACCATATGTTACGGCCGTGAAATCAAAATGCGAGAGCCTGCCAGTGCACCGACCGCGTCATAATCCTTATCGCTTCTTTTGTCTAGTTCTTAGCGTTCCGTGCCATCGGCCTTAGACACGCGCGGAATCGAATTTAGACAAGAACTTTATTTGAAACCGTAGTGGTTCCGTAGATTAATAATATATTTTAATTTAAGAAATTCGTTTAGTATTAGGTAGTTTATGATTTTATATACTTTTTGTTTATTACTTTTATTTTATCTCGAAAATTAAGTTTATTTTTTATTTTCAAAATGACGCGCTAACGCAACGTCACAGTACCCCGCCAAAAACGAAAGGATTTTTCCTGTTATGAAAAATCCGTCTTACTAGACTAAGACCTATAATACTGTTTTACATTCACTATTAACACTCATACTTCCTCAGTTAGGTACCCATTCATACATCTACTCAATCGTTCCAAATATACCATCCTAGCACACCATCTCTCTTTCGCGTCAATCTTAAGTCACTTTAGGAATGCCTTAAGATCCTTATACACAGAGTTTACTAGCATTTTAGCATTGTAGACTCAAAACAGTATAGTGTGAGTAATTGTTTTAGTACAATTACTCGTTATTGTCTAGAATATTGTATTTCAATCGAAAATCTAGGTATTTTGTAGGTAATAAGTGTTATAGGCTTAGTTTACGGGTCCACTCACCGCCCTTATCTAGATTATTTTTACAACGCTTAGCTACGATGTATTAATCTGATAGTGTATTCCCGACTGACCGCTTAGCATACGGTAGCAAGAATAAGGTTTGGATTTTCCGACTAACCGCTTAGAATACGGTAACAGAATTTTAGTTTTAATATTAGTGTTATAGGCTTAGTTTTATCGAGTCCACTAGAACCGCTCGTATTATTGTAGTTTATATTTTTAACTGACGCCTTAGCATACGGTAGTAGTGTGATAGTTTTTGTTTGAGTATATGTATAGCTTATTTAGTATTTATATCAAGTATTGCTTAAAATTTAAAATATTACAGGTAATGTATAGTTGTTATATATTTATGGTTAATATTTCCTATATTAATGTTAGTGTTGGTAGTTTTTTTTTTATTTGTAAGTTTTTTTTTTAATTTTTTTTTTTTTTTTTAGCATTTTATTTTTTCACATATTTTTTTTAAGTATAGATATATTTTTAGGTTTTTTTTTGTGTTAGTAGTATATAGGTACGTGATACTAATTATTTAATAGAAAGCATGACACCGTCATAATCTGCTATGGGGTCAATTCCCGATTCCTGAATGTCACCGGCGGGAATTTTTTCAATTAACATAATAATTTGGTTTCGCAATTTCAGAACAGTGGGCGCTGGCTCTTCGCCTCTAATCAGGACCTCGTATGAAAGTTCATTTTTGTTTAGTAGTAAGTACTTAATAGGGTAAGTTTCCATTATGTAGTTTAGGTTGACAATAGGTAGGTAGATACACAAAATAATATTAAGAGAAACAATTCAAAGAGGTAGTAGATAATGAAGTAGTATACCTAGATACTTATACCTGTTATTATTATATTCAGTTAAATATTGCAACTGCCGGCGCTCGAAATATGTAATTCAGCTGTTCTATTACAATGTTATTGATAAGCACGAGTGGTGATTTATTTAATAATTAAGTGCAAAAAAAAAACTATTAGTACGGCTACAAATGAAATATATATATCTATTAGGTTATCAGGAGCAGAATGCTAATTTTATTTAGAAAAGGTAGTGTATGCGAACTGTTACGAAATACTTAGATATTACGTACAAAATTAAATTTATTTTATATTAGAGGGTAGATAAATGACAATTATAATTATGATTTTGTAATAAGTTTTTTTTTGGTTAGATGAAAGGTTGTAAACAGACGTTAAATAACAAATAGCACTTAAAACATGTAGTTGATAAACGTAATTAACACTTAGGTACGTACCAGTTCGCTGCCGTTAGAATCACCTCCCGTTTACACCTTGTTGTACTATTTGCTGGCTGCAAAATCAATAGTAGGTACGAAAAGACTTGGTGGTGTAATCTCCCACGTTGGGCGCCACTGCGGCGTTGGGGGCTGAAGGCCACCCACAGGCCCGCAGGTAGGCCGCCGGCTAGGGCGAGGGAAACACAGTGGTCACATATACAGATTTTATTTCTCGATCACACCGCCGCACCTTTTCGTACCGTCAGTCAAATACTGCTGAAGAACACTGGCCTGGGCACTCGCGCGTACGAGGGTTGCCGACTCGCACTCCCGTGACGTCACGGACACTGGTCTGGACGGGCGAGGAAACTCTCGTCAGGCCGCAGTCCAGGTCTCAGGATTCGGTCTCAGGATAGGGTCTCTTCCGACAGGTAGAAAGCGTAGAAGAGAAGGCGTAGATGGAAAAATCCTGAAATTGTAGCTAGTATTAGCTCCATCCAGAAACATGATCGTCAGGGGTGCGGATGTCGGCATGAAAGGTCAAGTCGTACCCGTGCGGCTACCCTCAGTGAACATTCATAATATTTATTAATTTCGCAGCCCGCTGACGATTAGAACAGCTAATATAACAATACATTTAGAAATATAACACTACTAGCTTAAGGCAAAATAATGGGAAACTCACCCTAGAGGGATTCCAATAGTTAGATCACTTTTTTTTATTTAGATTTAGTAGGCACGACCATATGTTACGGCCGTGAAATCAAAATGCGAGAGCCTGCCAGTGCACCGACCGCGTCATAATCCTTATCGCTTCTTTTGTCTAGTTCTTAGCGTTCCGTGCCATCGGCCTTAGACACGCGCGGAATCGAATTTAGACAAGAACTTTATTTGAAACCGTAGTGGTTCCGTAGATTAATAATATATTTTAATTTAAGAAATTCGTTTAGTATTAGGTAGTTTATGATTTTATATACTTTTTGTTTATTACTTTTATTTTATCTCGAAAATTAAGTTTATTTTTTATTTTCAAAATGACGCGCTAACGCAACGTCACAATCATTTTCCTTTAAGTACCTACAGTACATAAATAGTTAAATTTTATATAATTTCTCCCGTAAACTTTTAACACTTCTTATTCAGCATTCAAACTTCGAACCCTTATCATTTCCCCTACGCGCGGATATCAACTGCATTCCACAAGCTTACGTAGGCGTTAGAGAAAAAAAAGTGGTTCTATATTCAAAGTTGGTTCGTCGACCAATCGCAAGCGCGGTAGGCGTGGCGGCGTTCGTTGATTGGTCGGTTGCCGGCAGCGGCTGATGAATAGTGCGATTATAGCGCGTTATTGCGAAGTAACGGTTAACGCTTTTCTTGTAACGTCACGCGGTAGCTACGTATGGTCGTATAGTGGCGTTGGAGGCGCTTCTATCTGCTTTAGCGGGGTGGGGATTGAATGTGATGGCTGTAAAGTCGAATAAATTTTATGACCCGGTCAATGACCCGGTTTGGGTTATGAGAAAACAGTTAAAAATATTTAAAATATTCGTTTTTTCAAGTGTTTTCCACACTTAAACTTCTATTTTTCAATAATTTCAACTGTTTTAAGGTTGCCTGGAAGAAATCGCTCTATGCGATAAGGTCGCCGTTGTACCTTTGATTTAAGTTTATTATCTATATTTAAGTTACTCTGTATGGATGTACAATAAAGTTATTCTATTCTATTCTGTTTATAAAATTGTAATATAAAAAATACTCATAAGTATGATAGGTAGGTAGGTATATATTTTTTTGTTTACTATTGGTAAGTTTGCTCTTGAACACCGACTCGCTCGATATTGAACGACGCTGCGGTCTACGATGGAGCGCGTGTGTCTAGAATAAAACTATTATACATGTAGGTAATACAAAATAGAATAAAAGAGTGGAACAAATTGCCGGCTTCTTTGTTCCTTGAGAATTACAACATTGGTATTTTCAAGGTCAGAGTGAATAGGTATCTTCTAAGTCAGTGTGCTTCATCTCCGACCATATCTTCGCTTTCCAACAGGCGAGTTGGTGGTCAAACGTGGACTTATTCGTGTTAAAAAAAAAGGTTATTTGGAATATGTTGCATTACCTATGGATGGTAGGATAGTTTCTGGGTTTAGGTGTATTTACTTGGGTTATTTTAAGTTTTCGTTCGTAATAATATTATTCAGGGAAAAATAATTAATTTGGTTTAATTTAAAATGCAAAGTTTCGTTTGCCTACTTGCATGTAATTTTGTTTATAAACCAATTTTGATGAAATTTTATACAACCAATCTGAAACAGATTGGATTTCGATTGGTCCCATAGAAATTTAATCAAATTCAGTGCAGTAGTTTGGTTTTTAAAACAAAATCGCGCATTTTGAAGCTTTAAGTGTGTTGTCTCAGTTTTTTAACTATTTTATTATTCTTGGTCAATGCGATCAGACCAAGCCGTTGAGACCACCCAATGCACGAAGACCCTAAACTGAAAGTCTCGGCTATGTAACAATTTTCTAAACAGACTTATCAATAACCACATTAGGGGCATAGAAACAGACCCCCATGTCTAAAGCACCATAAAAGCAGAGTTCCATTGTTTTAGCGTAATGCAGGAAAGCGTGAAACATTAAACTGTAAACATTTACTTTGTAGCAATGGGAAAGTGGTACAACACGGCTGAAAGCATTCGGCCACCTGCCCTTTCAAATACACACACTGAAGACATAAAATAAATGCTACTATTTCTACGAACAGTAGACTTCCAGCACAAATTATGCAAAACTCATCATCATCATCATCTCAGCCACAAGAAATCCACTGATGGACATAGGTCTCTCCAATGGATTTTCAAAAAGACCGGTTGGTAGCGGCCTGCATCCAGCGTCTTCCTGCCACACTTGTATGATATCTTCTGTCCACCTTGTCACCTGTCTTCTTATGGTCTCCATTCGAGAACTTTTCGGCCGCAACGCAAAATCTTTCGGACTTGTTTGCAAAATCTCTCATTGTGAAAAAGTCTGCTTGTATTTCACAATTCGAATTAAAGATAGGTAACCAGTAAGAAAAGGTCACAGCACCCCCAGTTTTGGTCGGTAGGTGTCGCAGTGCGGCAAGCGGCACCCACCGGAACGTTTTATTGCTGCTTTACGAGTATAGGTTTCCAATGCGCCGCCGACAAAGCATGGGGTCGCTTCATTAGCTTCAGAACGAGGAGCGTATACAACTGCTAGAGGCTAGCGAGCTAGCTCTTATCTTTACTGTTTAGCTTATCTAAATAGATAAGGCCAAACGTTTTAATTCTCCTTTTAATTGATGGTGCTGCAGAAATATTTATTGACCAACGATAAAGTATGATATAAATACATATAATTATTATGTGGAGTCTGTTAAACTGTCTGTTGTGTTTTCTAAAGTTTGCGGGATTGTTAGTCATTGAAATGAAACAGTTTTTAACGGATTGATCGCGTATATTTGCATAATTTTGTGACTTGACGTTTCGAACACTTTGTAGAATCCAGTTTGTGGTCACATCATCATCTCAGCCATAAGAAGGCCACTGCTGGTCAGTCTTCTCCCATGGATTTCTAAAAAGACCGATTGGAAGCGGCTTGCATCCAGCGTCTTCCCGCTTTTTATATAATGTCATCTGTCCATCTTGTGGCTGGTCTTCCTACGCTGCGCTTGCCGGAGCGCGGTCTTCACTTGAGAAATTTTCAGTCCCATCGGCCATCAGTTCTACGAGCTATGTGTCCAGCCCAACGAACACCTGCCGCTTCAACTTGCTAATCCGCTGTGCTAGGTCAAGGACTTTCGTTCGTCTATGGTTTTTTTTTCTGATTCGATCTCGTAGAGAGACTCCAAGCATAGCCCTCTTCATAGCTCGTTGTGTGACCTTGAGCTTCCTTATAAGACCCATAGTTAGTGGTCACAGGTAAAATAAATAAATATATATACGCGTTATGTAAAATGTACGCGATAAATTTGTCTTATTTCAACCTGTCTGCTGTATTGTATGCGGAAGCCCAGCGCTGGTTGTTTACAACTAGTATCATGCGGAGCTGGGGCCGGATTGTGACAAAAAACTTGATATTTTTATTTTTAGTTCAATGTCTTGTTGACTATGTTTTTAGGGTTCCGTACCCAAAGGGTAAAAACGGGACCCTATTACTGAGACTCCGCTGTCTGTCCGTCCGTCTGTCGCCAGGCTGTATCTCATGAACCGTGATAGTCAGACACTTGAATTTTTCATAGATGATGTATTTCTGTTGCCGTTATAACAACAAATACTTAAATAGAATAAAATAAATATTTAAGAGGCTCCCATACAACAAACGTGATTTTTTTTGCTCGTTATTGATAACGGCAACAGATAGACGCTTGAAATATTCACTAAATATTGAGTTATATTAATCACTTTAAATATAAATAATTAAATTAAAATAAAATTAATATTTAAGGTGGGCTCTCATAAAACAAACGTGTTTTTATAGATAATGGTACGGAACCCTTCGTGCGCGAGTCCGACTCGCACTTGGCCGTTTATTATTTTCTGACGCTTTCATTTGAGCCCTGAAACGGGACGTCCCGGTTCACACTGGATGGTTGGCAAACCTATTTACAACGGTCAGTATCTAGCCCAAGTATGTGGGACGGTTAGCAAACCTATTTACAACAGTCAGTATCTAGCCCAAGTATGTGGGAACGGTCCACACACTTTCCACTCGACAAAGGCGTAACGAACGAGCTTTAAGCCTTCGAATGTGTTTTACGCTGTCTTCGAGTTTACGACGAACTCACAAAAGGAAGACCCCTTTGTGAGCCATCCTCGTAAACTATAAGTGGACTATGGTTCGCCTTCTGCCTTCACAGCGCTCTATGGTCCGCGCTAATCCTTGTTTATGGCTACTGTCGATTGTTGGGCGATTCTTTTCATAGTTATGGCTCTGGGTTAGTGGTTGTGTTGCCGTTTTAGTAATGTGTATTTTAGTTACGGTTACTGGGATGGTATGTTTACCGGTTATAACTAGGTACCTACTTTTTGACATTATTACTTAAATTATTATATGGATTGTAAATTAATTAATAGCTGATCCAGTAATAAAAAAATAGTATTTTTACGTTTAAAATTAGTTAGTAAAAATGTTATTAATTTGCACGCCCTCGACTTTTGGAAGCTTTTTGCCTATAATACAGCCCTGTATTTTATAAATCATTTAAATTTTAATTTTTTTGATCTGTTAAGCCTATTGTTGGGAACAAAATCTTACTAACTATTGAATGAAACATTACGCGTCACAAATCCTTCAAATTAACATATTAATTAGTCTACAAATCTCATTTATTTATTTAACACTTTATTGCACACAATTACAAAGTAACAAGCTGTACAATAGAACAAATAGATAAAATATGATGAATAGCTCATTCATCATCATCATTATCTCAGCCATAAGAAATCCACTGCTGAACAGACGTAGGACTGGATAGGGGAGAAGTCTCATGGATTTCCAAAAATACCGATTGGAAGCGGCTTGCATCCAGCGTCATCCCGCCACTTGTATAAGGTCATCTGTCTATCTTTTGGCTGGTCAAACCTTTAAATCTGTCAAATCTCATCATTGTTTTCCATCTTTCCAGCGGTGTCCCTCGAAACGCTAGTGGAGAACTGTCACAAGCTGCTCGAGAAGTTCCACTACTCCTGGGAGATGATGCCGCTGGTGCTGGTCATCCTCAACTACGCCGGGAGTGACCTCGACGAGGCCTCGCGGAAGATTGATGAAGGTAAGACATTGCACGAAGCGAACCACCTGTGGTTAGGAAATTTGGAATGAATCGATAGTTACCGTGATTTTAACGTTAGGATCAGATGTGCAAAAAAATATTTACAATAAACGTTACACTAAGGTAATAAAAAATTGAGTCTTTTTCGCATTGGGATGGGAAGTCCGGTGCCGTCGAAATGGCCCCCTCCTGGTACCTACCTACCTCTTCGCGGAGGCTAATGTAGGGATGTAGTTTGACAGCTCTAGAGAGTCTAGAGATTGAGTTATATAGCTCGTAAAGCAATTCCAAGTACTTATATCTGTGTCAATCAATCATTTTCCGTAACTCGGATCAATTGCGACCCAACATACAAGTGATCGAATCAACTTCTTTGATCCGGTCGATTGTATTGCAGTATTTTTTACCAAAACGCGTTGTGGGTCTGAAGAAATACGATCGCGAATCTAAAGCTCCGGAATGTACGATTCAGTAGATGAATAGCGAACAAGCGCATCAGTTAGACGCCAGATAGAATTGAAAGGTATTACACACCGATGAATTACAAGGAAGGACGTACTTTATTCTGTTTAGACTAAAGTTCAAATTAGTGTACAATCGTCACTGTCTTTCTTCTAACATAAAGCAACGGAGTGCGCGAGCAACCCGCGGCGCTGTCGCGGGGCGATTGATTGAAAAAGATTGGATCAATTAAGATCCATAATTGAATCATTCGCTTTTGGATCGTGATCGAAGAGACAATTCAGTCGTGATCTGCACAGGTCTAGCTCCAAATAGATTTGTCGAATTAAACTGTCACTGTATAAAATGGTATTAAGAGTCCATATCGTCCTTCTCGCTCGCACATTCCCATATATTTGAAGGTATAAAATGACTGAATGACTTACAAAAAAAATTGTCGTTTATAAAAATAGAAAACAACAGCACAAATATCCGACAATAATTTCAATTTGATCCAAGTAAATGTTCATACATAGAAATAATTTTTGCGTTACTTATTTCTAAAAATGATTTTTATGTACCTGTGAAAATTGACGTGGACCAAATTGAATTTTTTGTCGAATATTTGTGATGTTGTTTTCTAGTTTTACAAACGACTTTTTTATAAGTTCATTTTGTACCTTCATAAATGTGGGTATGCAAGCAAAATGGACAATGGTGATTTACGGACTCTTAGAAATGGTGTTATGTAGAATATCATTACACCTAAAACTAGATGCTAAGGAGTAAAAGGACCATTTAAAAAACTAGTTCGTCGCTTTATCGATAACATGTTGATTCATTTCATGTTTCCTTGACCACTCCAGTTTAATTGCGAATGTTGTGTTTTAGCAAATGTCGAAATAGTGTTCCGAAGCAGATTGTGTTGTGATGAATAAACTAAATATCTATATCAATATTGGAATTTACACTTTTGTTTTCATATAATAACAATTGAGAAAAAACCAGACACTATTTGGGGGAACTTTGTTGCGAGTAGTTTCACGCAAAACTAATAAATACCATTAAAACTAAAAATAATTAAAAAAAATGACTTCAAAACTGAAAAGGGAGAAATAACAACTGATACATAATACCGACAAATTAAATCAAAACTGGGCGTCCCCTAAATATGTAGGTACGTACCCCAACTATATTTTTGAGGTCGGCGTCTGTCTCGGACTTGGTTACAGTTTAGGGTCTGGCACCGACCTCAACAATATAGTTGGTACGTACCTACTTAGGAGACGCCCAGTTTTGATTTAGTTTGTCGTTATTATGTATCAGTTGTTATTTCTTCCTTTTCAGTTTCGAAGTCGATTTAATTTTTTTAAATATTTTTTATTTAAATTGTATATTTTGAAACTGCAAACTCATTTAAAGAGCGCGTAAAATACTTTTTAGATATAGACATATCTATGTCTAAAATAACTTTCTAGTTATTTGTTTTTCCATGCTCCTTCACTGTCTTTCAATTACTTTTCATCACACTCAACTGTTTCAGAACATGTTTTTGTTTTAAAGAAATAACTATAATTATTTGCAGATAACAATATCTCAATATACTAAAAACAACAACATTTTTATTAATATAAATGTTGTATATATGTATTTTTAAAGTTATTTCTTTATGATTTTTGGTAACTGTGCGATCTTTTTTGTTTACTTTATAAGTACTATTTTTTATAAAGTAAACAAAAAATAATTTTAAAGCGAAGTTGATACTTAATCCATTGAAGCATAACAATTTGTTCAGTAAAAAACACTAAACGATCTAAAAGAAGGCCAAAAGGCAAATGTTGAAAAAGAAACAAAGATAAATAACACGGTTGATTGATTTGCCCGCAGGAGCTTCTTTGGGCTGTCTCACCGATTTATTTCGCGATAGCTTTTGAAACAGTATGGAGACTTTTACTGTTTAATGAAGAATACATTCTTCGTCATTGTCAGATCGCATGAATTCAGTTCGGGTACCACGTGGAACTTGCCAACCATCTTCTCTATTAAAGTTCGGGTATTTCTTAATTTCAATAGCCACGCGTAACATTCTTGGCACATACCGCTTCTTTCTAGCCAAGATTTGAGGATTATCCAAACTGATCTAGTGGTTAGGCTTGTCTAGTGCACGCTCACACAGTGCAGACCTGTTGGAGCGTCTGTTTTTCATATGCGCAATATGTTCCTTTACCCGATATGTATATAAAGCCGTTAAAACTTGTTTCATTTCAATGAGTTAGATTGCTGTCATAGCGTTAACACAGGGTCCCTAAATGCAACGATGTCTTTTAAAGTATGTGTCAATAAATCGTTGTCAGATATTTTTCTCCTATTCAATGCTTATTTTATAATTAATTTGACATACCCACACTGCAAAAATCACGATACCGATCCAATCCCTACAACTTACGTAAAATGTTATCTTCAATACCTTGTGTGGCGTATCTTACAAGTATTCTCCTCATTATCATCTATGGTAGTTCGATTAAGATAAGCCGTAAATGGCTCCCGCCAGCAGTTTCGCGGCGGCTAGCTTATGCCACACGTCTTTACTGTCCTGCAGGCGAAATTTCGACGAAATAGGACGCCATTACAAAGTAACATACAAGTTTTGAGCTATTTCTCGCCTGAACTGGTCCGCGTCTGACTCGCTGTAATACGGGTTCTGGGATATAAACTTGGAATTTTCTGACCGCCTCTAATGAAATTTTTATATGAATGTAAATTTTATGGTAAATTGGAAAGGCGTCCAACGTCAAAAACTGTCATATTAAATACAATGTTCGATGGAATAAGTATCAGATTCAGTTTCTCTTGCGTTTGAGTTGAAAATCTTCTGATTGTTGTGTATTTGATTTATTAGTTCACTGATGTTGAAGAAATGGAACTACTAATGAGTATGGAACATTAAGAATATAATGTGTGAATCTAGTAGATACATAAAATATTTACAAATATGCATGGATTTGTGTTTAGAAATGGGGAGCAAAAGAAATTAAATGTGTTGAAATTCTAAAGAAGACAAAAATTGTGCAATCTGAGCTTGATTCTGACGACACAGAAGTTAGTATTATGTGAACTCAAGATGCTCTTTTGTTATGCTAGATGTAATATTCCCAACATCCGTTTTTTTAAAAGAACAATAAAAAATATTATATTATTCAATGCATTGAGAGTTGTAAAGCTGAAGTTAATGTTATTGAGGTTGGAGAACCTCAAAGTGAAGATAAAAGAGGAAGTGGTCAAGAAGATTAAAGGACAGAGGGAAAGGAGATGAAGAAGATTGTTTGAGAAGTATAACTGCGACCGTTTCAACAGTAAGTATTAACACAGTGTCCTTGTAAAACCATTTCACATCAGCAAAAGATTTTCAGCTCTTGAAGGTGTAGAAATAACCACGTGGGTTATAAGAACGAAATACGGCGAAGGGATTTTATCCTTCAATGCATACTTTTTCAGATTAAACCCGTAATTTGTCGAAAAGCCTTAATTCACATTTGATTGTGTTGGGATTCATCCACACAAGTCGGCATTCATGTCGGGTTTCGTAAGAGACCGACAAAAACAGGTTCCTTCTGACAAGGAAAGGCAGAAAAAAAATCATTGTTTTCCAAAGAATCATCAGAATATTCCAAATTCAAATTTAAAATTTGATGCGTCAGTAATGTCCGGAAAACTGTGCATTGGAAGGACTCTTAGACATAGTAAAGAAAACTACGTTATAATTCCGCGACTGCCCCTGACCTTGACTTTGTTTTCAATAAAAATTACTGGAAAGGATGTCAGTGTTGGACAGTACGGCCAGACATTATTTGAGTAGATAACAGAAGGTCAGGACTATTGGGCAGTAATGCATGACAGCTTTTCAAGAACTTTTATTGTGAACCTTCTCAAGTTTACACGCTGTTGCGGTACTATACCCTAGTGTTTTTACTATGCCTCAGACTTCACAGAGGCGATATAAGACCAAGGTATAGCGCAGCCGATGCGCCACGCGTCGCATACGTTCTGTATCGTGGTCTTGGTCTTACATCGCCTCTGTATAATTCAGGCCTAATCAGGCAAATTTAGACCAATCCCCAATAAAAAGAGCTCTGTAAAAGTCTACAGCACCCGTGGTTATTTCTGCACCTGCTAAATACGCACTTGCGAGTGTTGCATTGCGATCTGTTGTCCACAGGGAAGATGATAATCAACGAGTATGCGAGGAAACACAATCTCAACATCTTCGACGGCCTCGAGCTGAGGAACTCGACACGCCAGTACGGACTTTAATAGTAATACTAGTTTTTCCAAAACACAATCGTTGGCCCCGATAGGTACACGAAATCACGACACATCCAAAAAATATTCTAATACATTACAATTCGGATTTTTTAACGTACATTTCAATTAATAATGAAGACTTGCAAATTATATATCTCACTGTCTATATTAAGGTTGTGTGTTACTCGTGCGGCGGGAAATTCAAATTTCAAACAGTTTTTTTGTCTTAAAAGTTGCCTGACCTGGCTTAGTCAGGTCATGTTTGCGGCAATCTAAGATTAAATTATGTATTATCACGTCAATGTATTTACTATTAATACATCGTGTTACTTATAGTACCTGGGCGAACGAGATCCACTCGGATTTTTATGACTGAAAATACGAGCAAACCCGGATTCACTAAAAATTAAACCTAGCAAGATCGATTTATCGTTCCTTTATCTACCTACAAACCAAATTTAACTAAAATCGTTGGAGCCGTTTAGCCAATATGTATATATGTATATATATAATAGCATATTAATTAGATACATAGATAGGTCTAGATATAAATTTTTTCTTCAGATGACTTCTAGAGTTATCGTGTAAGCAATCGAGTATCGTGCATTATTGATAGTTATTTTGACGTGATAAGGAATAATCTTGGCAAATTCCAAAAAGATTGGCAGCAGATGGCGCAGGACCGTGACTTGTGGAGGGAAATGGGGGAGACCTTTGCCCAGCAGTGGGACAGGTGGGACAGCATAGGTTAATAAAAAAAAAAAAAAAAATCTTAGATTGTAGCAAACATTGTGATCACATACAATGTTACCCGAGCCAGCGACAGGGACAAAAAACTGTTGGAAATTTGAATTTCCCGTCACATGTCTGCTGATGGACCTTAGTTATAAGTACAGGTTTCTCAATACAATAAATAAATTTCAAAATTATCGCGAAATAATACACACATTATATTACATTTTATTTACTCAAAATAATTATAAACACACTAAAACATTTCCATTACAATCGACGCCTGTTTCATAAAATAAAATAAAAACAGTATGAAATTCTGTCTTAGTTTTTTATAGCTTAAAAGCTCTTCAGTCCATCGTTTAGGTACTTATACTTAGAGCTATACACACCAATACATTTCCTTACACTTCACTAAAAAATCAAAATGACTCCCGCCTAACAAATTATTTTAACTTTTCGCCAGTGAAATATAAATTACAAAAAAAAAACTCTTAAAATATTGCTGATAGAGTACAACATTCACCTTCGTTTTTCGTGATATCGATAACAAATTTCTACCCGTTTCGATATCGATATTCAATGTCGCATCACTAATGCCGACCGCAACAATGTCAGGAGGCATTTCTCAGGCGCCAATTCGTCTGTCACGACCTTTAATGCGCAGGCGCGCACTGGATATTAATCGAATTTAAGCAGCCTTCAGGTGTTTTTCCTTTTTTTTTTTTTTACTTTTTTCTGTATTGCCAGTTTTATTAAAATGCCCTTTAAAAAAACTTAAAGATAATATGAATAATTAATATAAAACAGAAGCAATATTTATATTATAATATGCCAGCGAGCTTTGTAGTAAACATGTTTTTTTTTTTAATTGTAGTTTGCGTGTATTCAGATTGCGTGATTAAAATCAAAATGGGAATTAGTTTTTAATGAAAGCCACAAACATGAACAAATCAAGAATGGATGTAAAAAAATAATGATTAATATATGCAGTTGAAGCCAATATATAGTTTTAAAGTACCCAAATAAAATAACAAAAAAAAAATAACTGTTGTGTATTAAGAGTTGGTATAATTGACTAAGTGAGCGAGAGCCAGTCATAAGTCACACAAGAATTCGACGCGAAGACTGAAGTCGAATTTGTAATTGGACGGAATAAACTGACAGTTTGGTATGTCATTTGTTGAAATAATGATACCAACTTTTAAATCCTAGTGATGGGAAAACTGAATTATTGATTGAATGAAATCCATATTAAAGAGATAGAGATGATGATGATATTAAGAAATAATTAAAACTTCTAAAAACATAATATCTGCTTATTTATCTGTTAGTTTTCATTTAGTCGGAATTTGATGACACCTGGAGTGTATAAATTGAGAATAGGTTTTTTCTAAAAAAGCGCGCTTCATCGTAGGCCGAGATGGGCGCTTTACATCAAAAGAAATAGTGTCAAGAACATCGTTGTGTATTAATTAAAAAATTGTAACCTTAATAAGTAGGAAAACATACTTTAGAGGGGAGTTTTGACTTACAATATACACATATACATGTCCATACCATCATCATACAATGGGTTATGAACTGGAATTGATTGAGTAATTGATTTTAGCACAACACTATTATCATTTCACACAAAAATGGTCACATTTTTGCTAACTGTACAAAACGCTCTAGGCTACGACTAGGCAACCCTGTACAATTAGAGACACCTCTACTGTCGTTGTCCTAGATAGCTCACATCTTGTTACCCGATGAGGTGGGTAAACATACGGCCCGCTCTTAGTCCAATTTGCATACATATATTCTTTTTTGTGGGGCATATCATTTAAATCGAGATTTTTTATGGGATTATCGGAGGTTTTCAATCGGGATTGGTGAGCGAGGTCTTGTGCTACAGCCTTTAATAAAATAGCTATAACTATCTAATCCATTCTTACTTCGTTCAGATTTAATTTAACTATGGCTTAGTCAAATAAATCGTGCACGGTTTCCTAGACATCAAACCAGTCACAAATCATAAAAAATATATATAATATGTAGAAAAGTATATTCAAATAATCAGATTATTATATAGTTTAGAAACTGAAACAATGACTTCGAAATACTAAATTTTGTTTTAAAAACAAACTACTGAACTGATTTTGATGAAATTTCTATGAGACCACCTCTGAAGTATGACCTACCAAACAGAAAAATAAACATCAAAATTAATTCATTTTTTCGTGTTTATTTTGGCTAATTGTACATTCGAAATGATAACCTTTTTGAAGTCAGTTAAAAATAAATATAGAAAGTAGACGGGATCGTATGCAATAAAACCTAATCTAGAATCATTGATGGATTAGCTGGACATGAAACACATATTTTGTTTGAATTGATTTTTTTTATCATCGCTAAGAACACACGCAATAAAGTATTTTTTTCCAAACAAAAAAAGAAAACAATCAAAACTAATCGGTGCGAAATATGAATACAAATTACAAATCAGATCTGGCTGTTAATGTATATGAACTCATGTGAATCCTATTATTACAAATAGATCAGGGAAAAGAGTATTAATATTTTGTATATCTAGTAAACCTATATCTCTAACAGAGCGCCCAACTGCATCTTTGATTGACATCAATGTTCGCGGCATATCGTCGTTGCTAATTTAAAATCTCCAATATGTAATAATAATACAATCACACGGGAGTTTGTGGATTCTTTAACCACTCTAAAATACTATAAAAGAATTAAAATAAAATATCTAAAAAAAAACACTTGGACGATTTTAGATTTGCAACAACTATATATCGCATTTTTCCATATTTTTTTTCAAAACAAACTTGTTGTAAATTTCTCTCTTTCACTTACGTTCTAAATATTGCGTTATTACTTCCAATAAAAAGTACCATTTTGAGAAGCAGCTACGTACAGTAAAATTTTATTTTCATACATAAAAATTCGGTACAATATTCACCCCTACCAAGATCCAAGATTCTTTACGTAAGTACATATTCGTCGTAAAGAAATTCTATCATTGCACATTCATTCATCGAAAATTCATTCATTCATTATTGAAATGCCTAAGCTCTTATTATAGGCCCTTAAATTGCAAAAATAGAGCAAAAACGTAACCGCAAAACTTTATTGAAATAACCCTTTGCCTCAAATAATTAATAATTACACGCGGCCGCTATTGTATTAGTAATTTTAATTCTCTTCTGTGACAATAGACTTAATTAAATAATTGCTAAATGCTAAATTAAATTAATTGTTATTAAAACATTTACCCATCGTTACGGTCACAGGGTTTGCTAATTAAATATGTTTTGTATGTTATTTGTGGATGGGAAACAGAAGCGTACGCATATAACCTATATTTATGATTGATGGTTTTGATCCGTTTCGGGTATTCGTGTGTTATTATGTTTATTACTTAAAAATTACTTCATGTGACGGGTTATAACAGGCCTCATTGCTCATTGGTAGTATGTCTGCCTTCGAAGCAGTAGGTTGTAGGTTCGATCGCCACCTATGGCAAACATTGCTGAGCATGGTTGCTTGTTTTGTGTTGGGTGTTTATTTATCATATATATGTACATATTTACAATAAAGTTTATATATGTATACTATCAGCCATCTGGTTCCCATAGTACAAGCTCTTATTAGTTTTGGGACTCGATGGTGCTATATGAAAATCTCCTCCATATAATATTTTTATTTATTTATTAGTAGCAATACTTATATATAAAGAAGACGCATATTCCCGCCTTAAGTTTCGTTACTTTAATAGTCGCACTCAATATAAACTACATGTAAATAAATAATGCAAACATAGCATTCTTTTACGATACTACGGAGATTAAATGATAAAATCAATAAGTACTTCAATGTTGAATTTAAACTCAAACTATGTATAGGAAGATTTTAAATACGTAATATGTAGGCAATACTCAAATAACACGAAGACTTCAACACAGACAGTTTTGGAACATAATTGGTAAAATTATTTTCATTTGGAAATCGAACCACCTCAGTAAACTATTTGTATTAATCTGGCAAAGTTCCACATGAGGAAGGAGGTCTCATTGGCAAGCTTTTAAACAGTAAATTGTCACATTGTTGCAAATTCAGTTAACCACCAATCAACACTTCACACACACATACACACATTACAACAAAATTGTAGAGAAACCGATAATGAGTGGGCAAGTCGAAGGAGTCATTCGAATCAACACCACACCAACCAGTCGTGATTTCAACTTTGCAGTGACCGGACGAAGGTGGCCAAATTCGAATTATAAAAAGTGACCTTCTAATTTCGAATCTCGATCCGCGCCCTAGTGTTGTGCCAGTGTGTGTCATCGATTATCGATATTCCATGTTATTTTATTTTAATTTTCTTTTTTCGTAGGAAAATGCTGGAAATTAATAATATTAGTGGTGTACTATCGTCGTCGATGAAGTTATTTTGCGAATGATACATTGTTTTACAAGTGACGTGTGTTGTGTGGACGCTTGCTGTGCGCTGCAGTGTGTTGCGAATGCCGACGGACTATCGTGTGTTTCTACTACATTGGATATTGGACTATAGGTAAGTTGTAGAACATTAAACAATCGAAAATCAACAAATAAAACTGTGCAACAGTTTATTTATTGAATTTCGATTCCTTTTTATAAAATGCATTAATTGCTGCCTAGTTAAAATGCAGTTACAAAACTTGCACATTTATTTTACTGCTAATTAAACTTTAAGATAACATCTCAAGTATATAAAATCTATAGATTCACTAATTTATACAATATCAGCATAGACTATAGACGAACGGTCGTAAAGATAACGTCCCGTTCGTATGTTTCACCCCGAGTACCTCGCATGTTTACAGCCAACATAACCAGTACTTTATGTTACTGTCCACACATAAAATAAAACGCTACTTATGAAATAACACAATTTGCGATGCGATGGCACCATTTTACGACCTTTACTATATCGTGGAATGTACGCGATTACGACCTCCTATTCGATTACGGTGTACTTGTATAAGGTATAAAACGTTACTCGCGAGCTTAAATTGTATCTGCGTAATTAACCGAGTTCCATAAACCATTAAACGAATACTGCTTATAGTTTTATGATACGAGAAAACCAATTAGAGTTTGTTATTAAATTATTTGAGATTCATTACTGGCATGTACTTTGCATTGTTTGCTATTTTTAGGGTTCCGTACCTCAATAGGAAAAAAACGGAACACTTTGTTGTCCGTCTGTCTGTCCGTCCGTCCGGGTGTCGAGACCTTTATCTCGGGAACGCGTGAAGGTATTGAGTTGAAATTAAAACCATATACGCAGATCCATAGTATCATGCTGCAGAAAGAAAAATAAAATTTCTCAGTTTTCGTAAAAAAAAGTTACAGCCAAATATGTCGTAAAAACGCACATTTCGACACTCACAGAGAAATCAAAACCTATGGGGTAATTCCCGTTGACCTAGAACTCTGAAATTTGGCAAGAAGCATTGTGTTAGAGTACACATATAGGAAAAAATCCGAAAATTGGATTTTTTTTATTTAATCACAAAAAAAAATGTGTCTCTATGCAAGGAATAAGGCTGCCTCAAAGGTTCGATCGCTCGGATCCGAGTGAAAATGTGACAAATCAATGCCGGGGTTGAGATTCTATTCATTTGATGACCGATCTTCAATCGCTACAAATTTTCAGATTTTTTAGAAAAAACAATAACACTATTTTTTTAAATGTAGAAATAGGTTTGCGCTTGACCGCCAACTCGCCTGATGTTAGATGACGTTGCGGTTTACGATGAAGCGCGCTTACCTAGAAGGAACCGATTCACTCACGATTTAAAGACACCCAGATTATATGAAACCTCTTTTCTTTACAGATCCTAAATCAAGATGTTCAATTCCCGAATCCTTCCTGCACTGTCCTGATTCCGAAGATACGATCGAAGAAAAAAAATTATATACATAATAAGAATCCTTTATTCCTCTTCTCTATCCTTAAATACAAAATTATATACATAATAAGAATCCTTTATTCCTCTTCTCTATCCTTAAATACAAAATTATATACATAATAAGAATCCTTTATTCCTCTTCTATCCTTAAATACAAAATTATATACATAATAAGAATCCTTTATTCCTCTTCTCTATCCTTAAATACAAAATTATATACATAATAAGAATCCATTATTCCTCTTCTCTATCCTTAAATACAAAATTTGTTGAACTCAAGCAGTGTTTTAATCAAGTGCAGTTTATCGATATACATAGATAAATAATTATCGACGTCTATCTGCATTATCCCACCACTACTCACGCTATCTATTATATTCATGTTGTAGTGAAAGATACAAACGATAATTATTGATCTAATTAGGCACGACTCTTAAAGCGCAGTCAGGTGTCAGATGCCTCATTCGACACCTGTTTTCGAGACATAAAATTAATGAACATGTTCTTTGACAGTCTCATGAAAAACGTATTACAAAATATTGTTTTTTTTTTCTCTTTCACAACTATGTAGGTAAGTGAATAAACGCACAAACGTGTCAAATTTTGACGCATTTTAGTCAAAAGAACAGAAATGAAAATATTGTTAATTCATAGTGTTCTCATGAGTCATGAGGCTAAAATACGCATATTTGTCAGAAATATAAAAAAATGTCGCGCGCAAGCGAGGCAGCCGCGCTATCTCCTAGAGATGAGTGGCGCCGCTGTCTCACTCACTCGCTCAGCAACAGTGGCGTCACTGATGATTGCAGTTGTCCATAATCTTTGTATTCAAATACTAAATAATCAAACTGAGGAGCCCAATCGGGCTTAAGCAGCCCCGGCGAGTTACTGCTACCTTATCAAAACTATTATGATAACCCCTCCCAAGGTGTACCTTCCTAAATGCCATGCTGATCTTGTTATCAGTGAATTGAGAATTGAATTAAAATTTGGCCTTGGGAATAAGGTGACCTGACCTAGAGATTGAAATCTCTAGGTCAGGATGGAATGGTCCTGTAGTAAGTTGTTCACTGTTATAAATATACATATTGACAAATTTAAATATTTTTAAATGAAAACTACGGGTCGCTCTCGTCTGTTTTGAGTCAATATCTGACTATAGTTTCAAGTTTCAACCGCATTCGGCGCGCATTCGAGCAGCGCAAATGTCACTCTCGGCCGGTGACGCGTCTCGCTTCCCTAACCCGTCTGTCGCCGTGAGTGACCAGTAGGTTTTTAGGGTTATGTAGTAAACAAAGATCCCTTATACTTTCGCCATATCCGTCTGTCTGTCCGTCCGCGGCTTTGCTCAAAACCTATGAGTACTAGAAAGCTGTAATTTGGTATAGATATGCATATATATTAATAATACCGAGCAAGTCGTAGAATAAAATTATGAAAAAAAAAAATTTTTTTTGGGGTACCTCCCCAACTCTTAAAGTGGGGATGAGTTATTTTTTCTCATCCAACCCATCGTGTGGAGAATCGTTGGATAGGTAATCAAAAACATTGGGGGCGAAAACCATTTTTAAATTTAGGGATCCGTTTGCGAAATATAAAACTTTGAAGTGATAATTAAACGGTTGACTTTGGAGATATGAAAAAAATTATGCTAGTAGAATATGTAATGAAACTAGTATAAGCTTAAAAACTCAAAAACCCTCAACAACAAAAAAAACGGCTGTATCGATTTTGAGGAAACATAGCTAAGAACACTCCCGACTAATTCACCTTTCAAAAAAAAATACAAAACCGCTTCATCCGTTCGGAAGCTACGATGCCACAGACGGACACGTCAAACTTATAACACCCCGTCGTTTTTGCGTCGGCAGTTAATTAAAAAGAAAACTGTCACGACTATATAGGCTTCTCAAGTTATCGAGTTATAGTCGATCAACTAAAATAATTACTTGGACAAGTAAAACATGAATTTCATTTAAATTAACATAAGTTAGCTCATATGCTCGTAGTAATAAACAAGAGACTCTGTTTTGAGGTCACATAAATTATTTATAATATGTAACTACGGAACCCTAGACTGCGACACGTAACACGACACGCACTTGGCCATTTATATTTAGTAAAAACCGGCCAAGTGCGAGTCGGACTCGCACGAAGGGTTCCGTACCATTATATATAAAAACGGCAAAAAAATCACGTTTGTTGTATGGGAGCCCCCCTTAAATATTAATTTTATTTTAATTTAATTATTTATTTTTAAAGTAATATAATATAACTCAAAGAAGATGTTTTGCAAAGACATCGGCAAGAGATTGGTCCTCGCCTCGGGGGATCCCAGGGCTGGCGCGTTTTTCAAGCAAAGGTTGAGTTTAATTATTCAACGGGGAAACGCGGCCAGCGTCCTGGGAACCTTGCCTAACGGCGGAATTTTAGATGGAATTTTTGTATTATAGTGTTTTGTAGATTATTATTGTTATTTTATTTTTATGTACTATATGTTTATTTTAAAGTTGTAAATAGTCAAAGTAAATAAAAATACTTGCTCTTCTCATATTACATACATACATACTTAAATAGATAATCTACTTTTTTAAAGACAATTTATTTTTAATCGACTTTGTTTGTTATACGTTGCAGCAGTCACTGGCGTCAGGATTTCGCATCTCTACAATTGAGTAAGAGCGAGACTCCAGTTACTCTATACCAATGTTCGTGAGATGGTAGAAGTAAAGAAGATTTGACAGAACATTCGCATTCATATAACTCAATATTCTGTGAATATATCAAGCGTCTACCTGTTGCCGTTATTATCAATATCGAGCAAAAACGAGCAACAGAAATCATCATCTGTGAAAATTTCAACTGTCTAACTATCACGGTTCATGAGATACAGCCTGGCGACAGACCGACGGACGGACGGACATACAGACAGACAGCGGAGTCTTAGTAATAGGGTCCCGTTTTTACCCTTTGGGTACGGAACCCTAAAAATGGAAACCATGTTAGTTTCCATAGTACAAGTAAATATTCTAGCACCTCTACCCTGTTTATATCCGAATGACCTAATAATTAATTTATACAAGTCCTACACAAGTTTTTACATTTCATTGGTAGAGGGTCGGCCGACGCTAAAAAAATAAAAAAAGGGTCGGCCGACGCTGTAACTACGAGCGAACTTTTACAATCCTCAATTATGGACTGTAAAAATGTTAAATGAAATCCTGTAATAGCCTATATAAATAATCCTGTAATAGCATAGTTGTAAAAATCTTTTTTAATGAGACGCACACATGCACACATCTACATATACTACTGTAGTTGACGTAGTATTTAAACTAGCGAATGTAAATTCAGATTAAGTTGAAAAAGTTCACGGACCCCGGTATCTGGAGCTAACAATTAAATAAAAAAAAAACATTGAGGGGAAGATACTGGATGTGCGAAAGAGTAGGAGCGATTCATCATCATTATCAGCGAAAGTTTGTAAATGAAAATGATATATACTTTCAGATTGGTCCAATAGAAATTTCGTCAAAATCGGTTTAGTAGTTTTGTATTCAACAGATCTGTCGATTTTGATAAAATGTATATGGAACCCCAGAAAAACTAGAAACAGAAAAAATGTCATCAAGTGAACGAATTGCGTATATATTACTGGATTACACTTAGGTCTTGAAAATTAAACAAACAAAAAAAAAGTCAATTTCAAGCATCGGCCCCCGTAATCTGAACTCATTCTGAACACGGAGGCTGGAGTCATGCTCTTACTTAGCAATTTGTTCTACATTTCTAAATAAACAGTCTCTACAAAAGGATCATTTTATTGAACTTATGACATTTCAGAGGTCCGGATATTTAATCCCCATCTCAAGTTAAGCCCCAGAGGGTTCTGCTTCTGTAGTAAAACTATAATTAGACAATTAGCTAACTAGCTAATAGACGACCTAGCTTACCCACTATGGCGGTTAGGTTAGCGGTTTATCGCGATGTTGCCATTAAAAATTTAAATTCCACACATTTATGGAGAAAGTATCATGAGAGCTACATTGTAATGTAAAGCTACTGTATCTTAAATTATAATAATCGTTTAGAAGAAGTCATATCCTCCGTGGTGTTCATTATTGATGCCGATTCTGTTATACTCTGACTAAAATTAAACCAAATTGACTTTTTCTCCATAATTAATATTTATGGCACAAAAAATGACAAAATTACGTACTCAACTATTTTGGTCTACGTTCGTGATGCGTACTGCACAGCAATGGAATTCTTTGTCGCCTTCTCTGTTTCCTGAGACCTATAATCTTGGAATTTTCTAGGATAGAGTGAATAGATATTTTCTAGATCGACGAGCTTCATCCACGGTTATACCGTCGCTTAACAGTTAACAGCGAGTTGGTGGCTAATCGTAAGTGTATCAAATAAAATAATAAGTATATCACGAATGCGAAAAAAGCACCAAATCGGCCCAGCCACCGAACTGCATTATTTTTTGTATTACTTGCAGATTATGCTATACTAACACTTGCATCATCATCTCAGCTACACATAGGCCTCCTCCGTGGATTTCCAAAAAGACCGCTTGCGCGCGGCTTGTTGTGCATCCAGCGTCTTCCAGCCACTTGTTTGAGGTCTTCTGTCCGCCCTCATCATGTCCACTGTTGGACATAGGCCTCCCCCATGGATTTCCTAAAAGACCGATTGGAAGCGGCTTGCATCCAGCGTCTTCCCGCCACTTGTATGAGGTCGTCTGTCCATCTCGTGGTTGGTCTTCCTACGCTGCGCTTGCCGGTACGTGGTCTCCACTCGAGAACCTTTCGGCCCCATCGGCCATCAGTTCTGCGTGCTATGTACCCTGCCCACTGCCACTTCAACTCTATGCTATGTCCGCCCTACGGCTGATCAATTGCATACATTTGCAGTCTCGATCAATAGTATAAATGATAAATGCGTGTGGGCAAAAACTATTTATTTTTATGACCGCAAAAGAAATTACCCGTATCCCGTATGCGTTAGAAATGTTACACCTAGACGTGGTGTGGACATTTTTTAGTTTTTACACTAGCAACACTGCGGTGGGTCTGGCTGAATGGCGGAATTTTATTGGCTGCCAGTGCGAAGTTGGTTTTTGCATGTTGCATGAATGGGATTCTCAAGTTTATGACTCTATTTTATTATTGTTTTAAGGTGTTAAGTTTTGAACACCTGACGTTTCTCTTTGAAAAACTCGGTGGTAGCTCAGAGTTTGAATGACCATTTATGTATACCTACTATTGATATTAATTACGATAATGTGAAGACGTAATTTTTTAAGTTGGTTTTTTGTCTGGGTAATCTTTAGAACTAATGAACCTATTCAAATAAAATCTTGTAAAAACACACGATTGCCGAGTACTATATGCTATGTAATACATATATAGATTTTCTGAATTTCTCTAAGTTGTTTTTCAGTTCAATACTGCTAAATTTGTAAACCTAATTTGATTAAGGCGAGGCTTCCACAGAACTTTAGGTATTTTACGCTACCTCAGCCCGCACTTCTTGAGCGCGGTGTTTTCGACACAGAAATACGTACGACGCCGCGCGCCGCGGGACTGGACCTCAAGGCTGCTAAGTGAACATCAATCGCTCGCCGCTCGCTGATACGATTCAAAGACAATTTTGACAAATGATTAGTCTATTTATATAGTAATAGACTAGCAATTCGTCAAAATTGACTTGGATCGGTGCTCATCCACCGATGCGCAGCTCTCCAGGCACTCGAAGCGATTTGATAGTTCGAGCTGAAAGCTCTCGTGGTTTTGGATATGGGCGCGAGTGGGTCGGAGTGTAGACTTCATCATACGGGACCTCTCAAGTTTAACATTAATATTCAAAGTGCCTCATACCATTCGGTGATCACTTCCGGTTTTAACCATGTTGATTACAGAGACATCATTGAATATTTGTTTCTTGGTGGTCAGGATGAAGTCTATCTCATTTCTCGTAGAACCATCGGGACTCAACCAGGTCCATTTCCTATGAGGTGGCTTCTGGAAGAAAGAGTTCATCAAGAAGAGTCCCTCTTTCTCCAGAAAGTCGGCCAACCTCTGTCCCCTGGGGTTCCGTTGTCCATATCCAAATTGCCCCACTCTCAACTCACTTTCGCTTTTCCTGCCCAGCTTCGCATTGAAGTCCCCCATAACAACATTAAAATAGGTCTCAGAAGTGTGTATGGCCCTACTAATGTCCTCATACATCACCTCCACCTCATCATCCGAATGTGCCGAGGTCGGTGCGTATACCTGGATGACCTTCAACGAATATCTCTTGGATACTCTGAGTATCAGGTATGCAACCCTGCTCGATACACTGTCGATGGCAAGAATGTTGTTAACAAGGGACTTGTGGACGAGAAACCCGACACCACCTTGGGACTGTTGGTCGCCCTCCCGGTAGTATAGTAGGTTACCGGATTTCAGGGTTATCGTGTCCTCACCCTCTCGTCGGACTTCTGATAACCCCAGGATGTCCCAATGTAACCTACTCATTTCTTCTTCCAGCTCAGCTAGCTTCTCGTTTGTCCTCATCGTGCGAATATTGTGTGTTACCAGGGCCAGTCGTCGTTTATGCAGGGGGTGGTAGCCGGATATCTTCCGGAGATTCTTAGCACCCCTTGCTCCGCCGTGACCGGGACCGCTACCGTAGCCCGGAATAGCGGAGCTGCCGGGGACTGGGGGCCTGGTTTTTTCTTTGCTTATCATAGGGGGTTTTGCCATTACTCGCCACGCTTGGCATGCGGGTTGGCGAGCGCAGTGGGTAGCGTTTTCCGCAGAGGATGCTGCTGCCCATCTCTGGTAGTATTTCCCTTAGCCGGTTCTTACGGCACCCACGGGAAGAGAGGGGGAGGTACTATTCTAAGCCGGTACCCCACGGCATTTAAATCAATAATTATATTTTAATGAACCTATTGCATGCCCAAAATGGTAGCTGTTGATACATACCTGCTATTGTAATAACAACACTATAACACAGCCTGGCAATAATTGACTTTGACTTAAAGTTTTAGGGGATGGATGCTCTGTCCCTCTCTCGCGAAACAACGGTTTGCATTGAATTTGTACGGGGACCTTGAACCATGACGTCATCATTCGCTATCGTGTGCTCTCTGTCTAAACATGAAATTAAAATGCTTATAACTTTCTTATTTTTGAAGGTATTTTAATTTTGTTTTTGTGGAATGGATCTATTTGTGATTAGATTAACAAATAAAAATAATTCAAGCATATTCCTTATTTGTCCACCAAAGTCACTCTAGCTATACTTTTCAGACTTCTCATTTCCAGAGCATTAATCTTATTTTCATGTTTCAAATACACTGTACTTATTTGCATTGATAATAATCAGTCGGCTATTACAAGTTTGTTCCGTGACCCCAGGCTAGTCGTATGACCTGAGCTCACACGTGTATACATTTTGCTTCATTTTATCGCCGTGTTGTTTATTGACGCATCTAGTGACCTCCAGATAAACTGACAAACAAACTTCAATATATACTCCTATTAGATAAAGTTAAATTAATTGAGACAAATTGTGACAAGTTGTCTGCGCTAAGTTAGTACTTGATAGGAAGAGTTGGTCTATTTGTAACAACCGTACTTAATGATATCGATCTTGATGCGTACTGCACAGGAATGGAATTCTTTGCCGCTTCTCTGTTTCCTGAGAGCTATAATCTGTGAATTTTGAGACTATAGTGAATAGATATTTTATAGATCGACGAGCTCCATCTTCGGCCACACCGTCGCTTAACATCAGGCCAGTTGGTGATCAATCGTCCTTAAGTAAAAAAAATATGATTTCTAGTAATTTTAAAGTACATTATTATCCATGATACATGTCTCTCAAGCTCAGGAATTTCCAACCAGCCCCCTCCCCTCCTCTGGTTGGAAATTCTTGGAAATGACTGGTTATTCTATACCGTTAAAAATACAAACACCAAAGTTTTAACCAAATAATCCTAAACCTTTTAGCATCATAGCGTTTATTACAAAATATCCAATATTATTTGGCAGAGGACTTCGCTGTTGAGTAGGAATTCTACTATCCCAGTTAACATTCTACAGCAATAAACGTAAAAAACTGAACATTTTTCCTATTCCAGCTTATTATAATACATAATTAAAAGGTAACTGCACCATTAATGTTATAGTACGGCTTATAGCCATTTCTTATTCCGGTATCGACATATGCAACAATGTTGCAATCTCTTCTCTCTTTCACGCCAAGCTTTAAACTCTTATTTTAGAAAGGGACGAGTATAAAATTTTACGACTAGATTGCGAATGACTTGAGGGCTTGAATTTCATTGCTTATTTTGCTGTGACTAATTTTATGCCAACAGAGGAATATAGGTTCGGAGAATATAATATTAAAAACGGCGGTTTTACTGTGTTTATGTCAGCATCACAAGACTGCTTCTTACCAAGTAATATGATATGTTTTTCTCTTGAGGTTACTTGAGAAAACTAGATAGGGATGAAATACAACTTTTTTGTTCTAATAGTTTTTAAGCCGCGGAGAGACGGATAGACATGGCGAAACTATAAGGGATTGTAGTTGACTGCGGAACCCAAAAATCTAATTCCATGCACGGTTGCATGGTTGCAATTGGGTTTATATTGTTATTTCTAAACACTTAATCCGTGACTAGTGCTAGCTAGTAACTCGCTCGATGCTCGACTCATATGGCAACACTGAACAGTCAGGGCACCCTAGGAACTCATGGAATGGCATGGAAGGCCATTTGAAGGGGTCGTGACCCCTTCAAATGGAGAATACTTAATAATTAACGTAATGAATGTCTCTTTTATTCATTGATAGGTTTGCGATGACGATGATGATGACATTTCGGCTGTACCGTCGCTTAACATCAGGCGAGATGGTGGTCAATCGTAGATCTAAGTATATAAAGTAAGAAGCATCTACGTTGAAAAAAAAGAAAATAATCGACTGCATAAGAGTGATTTTTGTACTTACATTTAAAATGCTAAATTTCTGAGTAATTGTCACGCGCTCAACCTCAACCGCTTTGCTCCTAGAGACCTTTGCTAGAGACGAGAAATTTTGTGTTGTTTTTTTTTTGTTTCGTGCGGCTTGCCGTTTGCTATAGGTCGAGCTTAAACTGATGTATGTTTCTTGTGACGTAGACAGATAATAACTAAGGCTATTTCGTGGGTAAAATTAAGAAACTAGTTGCGAAACAAAATTAATATGATGTAGTTCATCCCACGTCCCTGCGTGTCAGTAAATCTTACTGACATTTTAAAAGAAACAGTTTAATAAGGGCCGGTTATCGTTAAAAACAATTTCTTCCAGACAACCTTCGGATGAGTAAAAAATTGTGATATATTGAAGCTGTCTGAATTACTTTACTGACTTTATTTTATTAACAATATATAAATCAAACTAGGTATGGAACTCCGTATATTGTAGTCTAACAGAAAGCTTATCTGCCAAAAAACTATTTTATAGTTTGGCTGAAAATAAATATATATTAAACGATATATTTTCTAAAATAAACGCTATATTTTTTGTGTTTAGATAGGACTGTTTACAAACTGGACAATACAATAGGTTAGGGCTAGGAAAACAATGTACCTATTTCTCAACGATGCCATTGCGCAAGTTCTAGAAACAAAGGAATTGCTATAAATTGTGACCAATTATAACGTCAGACCAGTAATTTTGTGATGTCACACAGCTATCTCTCTCTCGCCCGTAATTTTTAAACATATAAAATCATTGAGTATAGGGATCATAGACTTCTATAGATACCCCAAGTGTATGTAGGTACTTAGCGTGTCAAAACGAGCGTGTCAAGTACGATAAAAATCACAGATGATGACCAAGATTTGTTTAATTTCAGGTGATAAATACATCCGATTCGATATTGTGTCAACTAGTTACTAGCGTACAAGCGCGCGGATGCATAGGGTTGAATAGATTTCGCGCGGATGGAACATCCCATCACAAAATCGTTTATGTGACGTCACAGTCGGTACCAAAAATGTGGCGCGCAAGGTTTTCATTTATATGACATCGCATGCTCCGTCTACTATGTCTGTGGTATGATATTAGCATAGTGAGAAACGAATTTGATTATTTTGATAGAAATATGATTTTGAAAAAAGTTTTCCTTCGATATCTTTTAAACTGGCTGAGGAGTTGGAAAATATATGTTATTACTATTCCTTCGCCAGTATAAGTGTAATCTGAATAAAGTTTGTTTATTTAGATAGGAGAAATATTTAAAACAGTTCACTCAAATATCACTTGTACTGGCGACGGAGTAGTGAAAAACATATATTTTCCTTTTCCTCAGCCAATTTAAAAGATATCGAAGGGAAACTTTTTTTAAATATTACTCCTATCAAAATAAACAAATTCATTTTTCACTTTTCTAATATCCCTACTCAATGATTTTCTATGCTTAAAAATGTTGTGATGCGCGAGAGAGATAGCTGCGCGCGTTGAAGGCATCCTTACCTGTGGATGAACTACATTATATTGATTTTGTTTCTAAACTATCTACGATTTGTAGTTTTTTAATCGACGATAAACGGAGGAGGTTCTCAAGTCGACGCGCATATTTATATTTTTTTAAAGTAATCATAAATATTTTTTTAGCAACACTTTATACATAATGCGATTATCACGCCGTTGTCTGAAGGTACTATAATGACTAAACTAAACAGACCTACAACTTATTTCATTATGTCAACAAAAACTAGTTGTAGTAAAACTGTTGACAATTGCACAGCTTTTAGAATATACAATTATCAACTATCAAACTTGTCCATGGTTTCCTAACTTTGCCTTCTGTGGTTTTGGTTCATATTCGAATTTTCACGAAAGTTTCTATAACTTTGCCGACGTCCAAAGTTTGGGTAAACTTTTAGGGCAATTAAATAACATTCGCTTACTTGGTAGGGGTTTCATTCATTTATTTATATTTTGTTTTGATTTTTGATTCAATATTTACTTAAGTTTATTATTTACTAAAAAAGTTTCTAATAAATCAATGTATTTTTAAATCAACATCTCAACAATTTTAAACAGCGGTGGTCAAGCGCGTCTACTAATTTAAAAATAAACAGTTCACACCATTTTAAAACAATGCCATGTTATGTCGAACGCCCATGTAGTGCCCACCCTAATAACTGTGGGGAACTCTGCTCTCGAAGTTGTCGATGAATACGTTACCTATTAGAACAAACAGTCCGACTAGGCAGATCCTTGCGAAAGAGGAATCCAACTCGGCTGGACATCGTTGGGGAAACTCAAAAGCGTCTTTTCGTTCAATATAGCTTATTGCCTCAAGTTTAAAATTTACGACCAGTGTGTGTTACCAGAATACCAGTTTGCCTTACGATGACATACGGCACTGAAACGTGGTCACTCACTATGTTAGAAAGTTCCAAAGTCAAGCAACGAGCAATAGAGAGGGCTATGCTCGGAGTCTCCATGCGAGGTCGAATCAGAAATGAAGAGAATACGGCCACTAGTTGAATTGGTAATGGGCAGAAGACATAACACGTAGTCATGACCGATGCGGCAAGCACAGCGTGGGAAGACCAGTCACAAGACGGACAGACGACCTCATACAAGTGACAGGCAGACTGTGGATGCAAACTAGTCGGTGTTTTTGGGTAACCATAGTGAGGTCTATGTCCAACAGTGGACTGATTGTAGCAAGATGATGATGACTATCTTAAGGTATAAAATACATACGCTTCGAATTGATAAACACCTCCGTTTTTGAAGTCGGTTAAAATCAAGTAGACTTTTCAAGTTATAATTATTTGATATTCTGAAAACGTAACGAATGATCCTTTAGCTATCGAGTGATATAATGAACTCTTGATTGTAGATGATAGACGCAGCGGGAACATTTGCCTAAAAGTGAAAATATTTGCCCTAGTCATTGTTCACTTACGGACTAATAGACTACAAACGATGGTGTATACCAATACTTACATTCCTGATTTAAAAATGTGAATTAAAACGTCGTTCTACCGTTAATGAAGGTCCAAACGCATGTCCTGTTGCGGAGAGCCGGGAGCCGAGCCGGGGAGAGTTTGACCGCACGCGTGGTTTCATTCCCACTCAATTGATGAACAAACTCCACCGCGCGATACAGTTGGGAAGGACACACAGACGCGACTGTCGGGACGAGTCTCGACCAAATTTGGCAACTTACTTTAATGTTTGGTATAATATAGTTTTATCAAATTGTGGACGCATTTTTTATTATTTCTGCGATTCAAAACCCTACACATTGTACTTTGTACTTCGCTTGATCATATAAAAAATCCGAAAGTATGTCGATTTAGAAGCTTTTTTCCATTTATATGCCAATTAAAAATCAAAATAATACAAACATTAAATGTACCAGAATCTAGTAAATAGATATATTTTTTTTTATATTGAATGGGCTTGCAGTTGACTTGGTCTTACTAGAGTAAAGAATAAGACTAAGGTGGAGCACGCTTGCCCAGAATATACCTATTCACTCTTCTTTTGAAAACTTTGTATCTATAAGATGCAAGAAACAAATCCGCTGGCAGAGAGTTCCAAGCTTAAGCAGTACGGATGATGAAGGAGTGTTCGAAACGCTTAGTGCGCACACGCGATATATCAACTACAAAAGGATGAAGGGACTATTTAGTACTATTATTACCTATATTTTCACATATAATTTCTTTATAGTAATCAGTTGATTTAATAAAGAATTAAAACCACTAGGAGTGCTAGCGCGGAGCCTCGCCCGCATCAAAACTGCCATATTTTTCATAGTATCGCACAGAATAAAGAAGACAAAAGAACTGACTTACAAACCTTATTACGCAGAACCACTGTCGGGAAACTTACACAAGTAAAATATATATCGTATTCGTTAATGAGATAATAATTACATTTGTAATTATTATCTCATTAAATAATAACAAATAATAATGTAATAATAATGCAATTATTAGATAATAATTACATTTGTAATTATTATCTCACTGAATAATAACAAATAATAATGTAATTATTAGATAATAATTACATTTGTAATTATTATCTCATTAAATAATAACAAATAATAATGTAATAATAATGTAATTATTAGATAATAATTACATTTGTAATTATTATCTCACTGAATAATAACAAATAATAATGTAATTATTAGATAATAATTACATTTGTAATTATTATCTCATTGGCAGCTCAGTATACTAAGTAGTAACGTACGTGCTGTCGCAGTTGAATTAAGAACTCAACTGGTTCCGCTTTAGCGTTGCTCATCATAAATGTGGTGGTCGGGTTCCACCTACATAGCATTTCTATTGCCTTGTTTATTCTGTGTAGTATCGTGCAGTCGTATTGTTCGTTTAGGTGTTAACGAAAGTAGATTGTGTGTTGTTGCTGACAAGTTCACCTGTCTTGTTTCTGTTTTGGATCGGTTAATTGTTATTTAAGTTGTTGTAATTGTTTCGGGACTCGCGGACCGAAACCCGAGGGGACACTACGCGCCAGAATGAGCAGGAATGGGATACGTAACGTGTTATATATAGTTATAAAGTTGTTATTTCAAATTTTAAACTATTTAAATTTAATCTATCTAATTTTGACGTTGTTGCGATTGAGACCGCTCTTAGCCTACGACGCAAAAAGAGGGATGTTATAGACACGGCAAACGTATAACATCTCATGTCATCTGTGGTATCATAGCTCTCAAATGAGTGCATCGATTATGATCCAGTGTTTTTCTTTTGTTGGAAGATAGTGTTCTTAGCAAAATTTTAAGAAAATCTGTTCTGCTGTTTGTTATGTTAGGAGTTTGAAGTTTTACTTTTTAGGTACTGACTTGTTAATTTTTCCATTTATCTTTAAAAATCGAAATTTTTGTAGCGTCAAAACTTTTGTTAGTCCTTTTAACTAATGATTCCCATTCAATTTATTTAAATAACAAAGCCTCTTAATCCAATGATTACGACGTTGTTTTATTTATTTACTTTGAAAATTGAAATCAAGAGGTAAAAAATAAACAAGTACTTACTTTAAAAAAACTTTTTAAGTTAAACGGTTTTATTGAAAAGAAAGATAATGATGTAGGTAATGTATTTTACTAGAAAACCCCTTGCATTTGATACCCATATTGTGGGGGTTGTGTTAAAATATGAAATCCGCCATTTTGTGGCGGCGGCCATCTTGTATTTACAATAATACAGAATATGCTAAATTGTATTGTCATCAGGATTAAAGGTATATATACCAAATTTCATATCGACCCGTGAACTGCAAGGGGGTAAAATTTCAATTACTAAATTTGACCCACACAAACAAATAAACAGGTCAAGCTAAATAAAACCGTTTAATAAGAATCGTTTCTCAGAGTATAATATAACCCTATATTATATTTAGATAGCTTAGAGACGAAACATAGAAAAATAATAAAAAAATATAATGATGGCTTCAATCGCTAAATTTTTTAGAAGAAAAACGAGATTGGATTTATAATCCATCAGTTATATTTACATTCGGCTATCGAGCCGGACGTCTGACCCCCTGTACGAGATAGAGGGGGGGTAATGTAATAAAAATCTGTAAAATTTTTAAAACATTCCCCATAAATTTAAGACGATACACGGGCCGGATAGTAAAACCGGTATACCGGTACTATTAAGTAGAATATCCTACAGAGATATAGCTTTGTAATATAAAATTAATTTTTAAATTTATTAAATTAAATTTAATTTAATAAATTAAAATAAGTTTAGCTGAAACGAAGTTATTACACTATCTTTAAATTATGTACATACCTCAAAATTCGAGAAAAAATCGGCTATTCCGTGCATTTTGTCTATGGTTAACGGATTATTTCTACAGATTAGCTTTTTTTGAGAATTATGTGTTGCCATTCTAAATAATATTGTTCATTACGATTAGTAAATTGACATTGATTGAATTGGTTTTTACATGGTCTTACAGTTTTTGTGATTCCTCGTTAATACTACTACTTGGTGTCTATACCTCTGCTAGATATTCTCCTCACCCCGCTGCCGCCCGATAGCGAGGATACCGGGATTCCGGAATCCTATCAAAAGTTTTATTGCCCGGATCTTTTGTCCCGCTCGCACTAACTCGGGCATAAAGAGATGACGCGAGCTCAGGATTATCTTTTTCAGGAATTCATTGTCGTTGCGAATTTTATGAGTTGCATCGCATATTTTTATTGCGTCTACGGAATTGAAAAGCTCCTGTGAGCCTGCAGCTATCTACGTCTTTTATATACATTTTGGCTTACGTCATTTTATATAAAGTTTTATCTAACTCATTATGCCAGTATTATACAGGCACAGAGTAATGCCACTTCATTCAAAATTCCATTCACAGTTGAAGCCAAAAAATCATAAAAAGGTGTGCATCACCCAAATTTTTTTTTACAATTAGTCTCTTTGACATACACAACAGGGCCCTTATTCCGTATGACCATCGGCCGCTACACGCTAAATTTACGTGGCTGTGTGACAATTAAAATTAGACTTCAAAGTTTTAAACTTTTTATTTGCTAAATACGATAAAATAATTATACAATCTACATAAATTTAAACTTAAATTGTTTTAGGGTTCCGTACCTCAAAAGGAAAAAACGGAACCCTTATAGGATCACTTTGTTGTCTGTCAAGACGCAAGGGAATCAAAACCTATGGGGTACTTCCCATTGACCTATAACTTTGAAATTTGGCAAGAAGTATTGTCATTATACGACACATAAAGGAAAAAATCCGAAAACTGTACATTTTTAATTTAATCACATAAAATAGGTGTTTTATGCAAGGAAAGTGCTTTAACCGTATCATGCGGGGTATTTTCAATTAGCACATACTAAAACAGGTTTTTAAATATTTTTACGATGTATATTTTTCGATTTATGAAGGAAAATATTAAAAAGATATATAATTTCCCCTTTTATCTACTATCGTTAAAATAGCATGTCTGTCTATATTCTATAATAGGATAGGATTAATTACGGCGAGTGTGCGTAAAAAGTACCCGACCTTATTCCACTCTCACCCTCCACCACAGAACCAGCAAAAAGCTGGCACATTACCACTCATTTCTCACTGATATACCAAAAATACATAATCAACAATTTGGTGATGATGATGATGATTGAACACGTTCTTAATGCGTACTACACAAGTACACAGGACTGGAACTCCTTATCGCCTTCGCTGTGTCATGAAAACTACGATCTTCGTACTTTCAGAGTTAGAGGGAATATATCTAGTAGATCGGTGGGCTCCATCCTCGACCACACCGTCATTTACCATCAGGCGAGTTAGTATTGGTAATCAATCGTAGATATATTACGTAGAAAAAAGATTCGCCACTCAAAATCAAATTTAATTTCACCAAAATAGCTTCAAACATAAAATTTTAACAGTGGAAGAGTTTTGTAATGAAAAATACTTCTTTACGTGCAATTCGTGAAAACGTACCCTCATAAAATATTCCAGGACATAAAACCGGAAGTGAACACGGGCAGACGCGGTTCTCCTCACGGATAGGGTTCTTGCACGTTAAATTACCCGGATGTGGCCTGGAAAGAAGTATTTTTATCTACTTTTTAAGTACGAAGAATGATAAGTAGGTGTAAGAATGAAATTGAGCTGGTCTTAAAAGTTACACGATTTTCATAGATAACTGAATAGACAATTCTAGCTTAGTAATATATAAGCGAAAGTAACTCTTTCTGTCCCGTTGTCTGTGTTACCTTTTCACTACCAAACAGGTGAACTTTAATAATAGTAAACAATATTTTTCAAATATTGTTTATTTCACTAATTTAAGTTTTAAAATAAATGAGTGAATTAAACAATATTTTCTTTAGATGTGCCTACCATTTCAAAATATTATTACTGTATAGAAAATAAATTTCAGCGAGAGTGTTCTTAGCTATGTTTCGTCAAAATTTGTTCAGCCGATTTTTTGTCGGTTTTTTTTTGAGTTTTATAAACTTATACTTGTTTATTTTTCTTTTATTTATAAAATTTAGGTTATTCCTTAGCAAGCGCGCGATGCGTCACAGTTTGCTTCCTTTGCTAAATACATTTGTATGTTGATAGTAGATATCTACCCAAAACAACACTATATCTCTCGATTTTGCTATCATCAAATTCCTGAATGCCTCCTTCTATTTAAAGATATTTAAAGATTAAAGATTATTAAAGCAAATTTAAAGACGTATCCACCTCCAAAGTAATGTAACGCATCCACTTACCTTGTTTGAGAGAACGGATCTGAAGACTTATCACAATATCAAACCATTCTCATGTCAATCGACGCGATGCCCATCTACACAACATGCGTGTGATCAGACATGTTTGAAGCGTGAAGCTTGTCTTAGGCTGAGACCAAACGAGCGCAATATTTTGAGATGTGAGTCGCGTAAAATGAGTCGCGCTATTTACTCTGCATTCGGTTTCATACAAAAGTCAGATTTGTACCTCACGATGACACAAATTGAGTTATCTGTCTGCTCACGCTCAACATACTAACCGAATTGAGTTAGGGGCGAAGCGACACTTCCACTATAGGGGATTTACCCAGCTTGTTTTTCTTTTTCTAACATTATATCCTGAATAATATTCGTAAATTAACAATATTTTTAATGGATCAATTGCGCGTACAATACAAACACCCCGTTTATCCGTTGAATAACAACTACTATCAACTATCTGTCGAACCGAAATTCATCAACATCATCATCTCAGCCACAAGAAGTCCACTGCTGAACATAGGCCTCCCCCATGGATTTTCAAAACGGCCGTTCGAAAGCGGCCTGCATTCAGCGTCGTCCTGCCACTTGTATGAGGTCTTCTGTCTACCTTGTAGTCGCTCTTCCAACACTGCGCTTGCCAGTTCGTGGTCTCCACTCGAGAACTTTTCGGCGCGAGCGAAACCGAAATTGCGCGACTTATTTTACGCGAGATTCAAAAAATTACGATCGTTTGGCTTCAGCCTTATGCGTACACTCAGCGTTCAGGAGTTACTGTACACAGCAACAGTGTAACGTATTGTCTCGTCACTTAGTCGACATTGTACTTCTCATGCGGGCTACTGTACATATAAGGAATATCTTTTGAATGTGTTGAAATACTGGTCCTGCGAGGAGTAGACCTACATACCACGTATATGTCAGTAGAACACTCAGAAACACGAAAAAGCGTCACCGTTTTATGGTGGGTATTCCAAAAACCCGAACGAAACGCTTGAACTCCACTTTCATCGAGCGGACTGCTAGATTGTGGAATACCCTTTCTGAGTGGGTATATTCCAATAGATATAATCTGGGTGTCTTTAAATTGCGAGTGAATTGGTTTCTTCTGGTAAGCGCGCAACGTCGCTTAACATCAGGGGAGTTGGCGGCTTGGCGGTCAAGCGCAAACCTATTTCTACATAAAAAAAGAACGACGAGCTGTCAGGCTTACAGGTGCTTAAAACTGGTTTCCTCGAAGCCGGTGTGTGTGCGCTCCAGCTACACGACCTAATCCCTGCATCCCCTTTCCACAACAGGACAAGTGGGAAAATGCAACAATATCCCTTCATGGTAAATGTTCCATCAGCGCGAACAGGTCTACGTGCTTCATCTTCGATCGCAGCGTTGCTTCCTGTCAGGTGAGCTGGTGGTCAAACGTAGAGCGGCGCAGGATGCTCAGATGTTTACCAACACACATGCAATGCAGATTCATTTACAGTCAGTTATAGGACGTTGTCAGTCAATCACAAGTCGTCTTATAGACTCTCGCTTGGTTTATTTTATTTCATAATTCAATTTATGTATATGTTTATGTTATGTGTGTACACACATTGGTGTGATCTTTGCTTGTTTCAGTAATCGCGCAAGTCCAATACAAAGAAAAAACATGAGTAGATCAGGTCCAGGTCTCAAACCATTTACGATAGGATACCCAACTTTTGGGGCCGCTACCTGAATTAAGTTTTTTTTCAATCGACTACAAAAACAGGATTTCAGTTCAAATGTTTCTTACCTCCTAGCTCCCCTCTTTTATAAATTGACTGAAAAATGATTTTTTATTTAAAAGGAGATCAGACTTCTCCTATTGAAATTTAAATTGGTTTAATTGGTTTTTAAAACAAAATATTTGGAAAAATGTCATCCGTGTAAACGAAATCACGTATCTCGAAGTCGTTTGTTTCAGTATAATAAACTGTAATGATTATATATATCTTCTAGATTGACAGGCTCCATCCTCGACCACACCGTCGCTTAACACCAGGCGAGATGGAGGTCAATCGTAGATCTATCTTGCTCAAATAAATCTAACCAATCTCTAACCCTCTGATTTCTAAAACTTAGTTCTTAGTTTGAGTCAGAGTTGGAAACAGTGACCTGTCGCTGCCATAAATACTATTTAGGTAAACGTGTCAGTGTAACTGACGCGTCTCCGATTCAACCACGGCAGACCTAAAGTAATGCACCGAAACTCGGTGCAGCCACTTTAATTAAAGTAAGGCTACGTCACGAACGTTAAATGTACGGAGGCAGCCATTGTAAATTCCACAGACGTTTCAGTTTCATGGCTTTAGTTAGAAAACGCCGTTGGACTTTTATGGGCAATTTCGGTTCAGACGCTTTGTTATATTACCAATGCTTTTAAGGTACTGCGCCTGAAGCACGGCTGCGAGCGACGCTGCACGGTACACATATGCGATTTTACGATCCTTTAGTTTATGGAGAATGTTTATAAATGTGCGGTAGGTGTGTATGTGCTATTTATCATATTACGCAGGTGTTGCTTGTGATGGACAGATCGGTTTATGTCTCAAGTGTTGGGAAGTTTGCTTTGGGATGGATCAGGTGTTGGAAGTTCTATTTCTTGATGTAGTTGTTTTTGGGTTCCGTAGTAAACTAGGAACTCTTATTGTTCCGCCATGTCCGTTTGTTCGTCTGTCTGTCCGCGGCTTTGCTCAAAACTATTAGTACTAGAAATAAATAAATAAATATTTGTGGACATTATGACAATATGTCATTTGGCATGGTATAGTCATGCCGTAAAAGTCATAGAATAAAATCATGAAACAAATGTTTTGAGATAGCTCCCGTACATGTAGTGATCGTGTGGGGTATCGTTGGATAGGTAATAAAAAAAAAATGATGTGTGAAAACTATTTTAAAATTTAAGTATTGGTTTCCGAATTATTAAGCTATCAAGTGATAATTTTTAATAGCGTCAAGTGTAAGAGTAATAAAATTGATGTGTACTTAACCATAAATTATGATGTGCAACTACCCTACTTTGCGCGTGCCACGACACGCACTTGACCGCTTATTTATGACTGAAAATGGTGTAGTTCGTGTTTGTTTTTGCAAGTGTAATTTGCCTTGTTAGTGTAGGTCAAGCTTGCAATTGCATTTTTAAACTAGTTATGCCTTAGCCGATTGAGCTGAATTTTTTCATTAATTTCTAGTTTGGATAAAAATGCTTGGTTAGCTACATTATAAACTGCAAAACCGCTTAACTGACTGAGCGATCAAGCTCAAACCAATGAGTAATAAAAGAAGGGTATCATTCTTGGTGTCTTCCAAGCAGGACTGAGAAAACATAGAATGTACCAGCTGCTTCTCTTCTCTTCTTGGGCATACTGTAAAAGTCATTAAAGGGACTTGAGGGAAATTGTTGTTTATGTCTTTTCTTGTCGACAAAGGAGAACACTAATAATACTTAATATATCGCTTTTTTCTTTAAAATTTCATTACAATTTTGTAACTAAAAAAATCTGTAAACTGAAACATTGACAGACGCCTAATTTCAAATATATAAAATAATCAGAATCAATACTTAGGGATGGATAACAGTTTTCTACTGTAGTATGAATAAATCCAGCAAAAGTAGGTACGAGTTTCACTCGCACACCTTCCGTACACCTAAGCATGACAACACGAATATAAACACAGACACCAGTGTTAATTACTCAGCGAAATGTGCTTTATATCTAAGAATATTTGTAACTTCACATATTTTCTAGTATAGCCTGAAACTGTGCGTTCACATACAATATCAAGTTCAAATAAGTAACTGTTACAGACCTATTTTCTTTATCCAAAGAGATTTTAACACTATCGTTTGCTCTATGTTATGTTTATGTCATATGACACCAACTGTTAATGACACGTTCACTTGTTAATTAGTTTTTTTTGTGGAATCGAGGAATAAGGAGGTTTTATCTCGCAGTTCTCCCACATCGCTTTTTTTTTTTCAAAAATTATTTACGCAAGCTTGTCTCTCTCACTTGACCAGTTATTAGAATTTGTTGATTGGCAAGATTGTACAATTTTGCCTTGTAATATTACCGTTAATAGGATACAGCCGCTTAAGTGTAGAACAGACAAACAGACACCTTAGCCACACGAATTGGCTCCCGCACCCTAAGTACGAAACTCTAAAAATGCACAATGTACTGACGACAATTATTGTAGTCTCAAATAATTATAGTTGAAAAAACTAAAAAGACCGACTTCAAAATACTTTCATAAATTCGTTTACTTGGATATCATTTTTCCAATTTTTAATAACAAAAGTACTGAACCGATTTCGATTAAATTTATATGGGACCATCTCTCAAATATTATCAGCCAAACAAAAAATAATTATCAATCAATTGATCGGTGAATAAACATACAGTCGAATTGAGATGCTCCTCCTTTTTCGAAGTCGGTCAAAAATATAGGAAAGTGGAGCGTAGGTTGTCTAGTTGTAAAATGATAATTTATAACAGTCGCGACTTCATACTGTCTCAATTGGCACGGAACCGAAGCAGATGGCTTCATAAAAGATGAGCCTTTACCCTGATGTGGAATATAGACAAGGTTTTGATACAAGGTTAAAGATAGTTTTTGTAGTGAATTTACCAATATACCTACAGGCCCCAATTAGTAGTAGAAACAAGCTGGAGCCGTGCAAACGTCATAAATGCAACGTTTACGACGTCGGATAGTGCGCAATAAAGGCTGCAGTTACTGGTGACTTAGCACGTCGACTGCGCAGCCAGATCCAACCTGGTTCGCACCTACAACGCTTTTAAAATAAGTTTTATAGCCGGGAAAATAGCACAATATCTCTATGGTGTCTGTCAAAACTTTTTTATTTATTTGACTCGCGCGAATGAATAGCACATCGTTGGTGTATGTCAGAACTTTAAAACTTTTTTTTTGTTTTGGACCTGCACAATTTTCGCATTTGCCACTTTCAATTATTGAGATTTACTCAAGTTTCATTAATATCAAAAGGCATACCTATAAGCCATTTTCTAAGTCGAGTTAAGTGCTAGTCAGTAAAGTGGTGATATTTATTGGTAGCTTGTAAAGAATTTGTCCACAACGATATAAGACAAGTTTCACTTTTGTATTTAATTGGGGCAAGTTAAAGATAATAACATTGAACGAATAAAAAAAACACATTTTCACATCATTAACACAAGCTTTTGGAGTCGGGCGATTACCTTACTCGAGACTTACCACACAGAGCTGAGGGAAACTCTATCTACGTATAATACATCATTGTCAGAAAAAGTCCGTCCCTCCAAATAGTGGGCTGATCCGTAGTTATATTGCTATAGTATTTAGATGTTCTTCTGTGTTCTTAAACTACCAAGGAGATTCTAGTGCGATCTAGATTATTTCAGCTTAATTTCTCGACTGTTTATAACAAGAGAAAGTGACAAAGATAAGATAAAAGTTAATCTAGAGTGAACCAAGATATACTCCTGGTCTGGGCGTTTCTGGCAGTAACCTTCCTCGTACAACGTACAGGCTGGCCCGGAGGTGTCGTATATTACGAGTTAACTCGGAGCTACCCGCGGAATCATAGAATAACTGCAACATATGACTACACAAGCCTGGAACTAAACTGTTAAGAGATACAGGGTGCATTGTCGACAACAGCGGATAATGGAGCGTGTGACGCGGCGACCACTCAAGCATTCCTCGTGGTTGATGTTTAAAAAAAAAACCGACCAAGTGCGAGTTGGACTCGAGCTCGAAGGGTTCCGTACCATTATCTATAAAAACGGCAAAAAATCACGTCTGTTGTATGGGAGCCCCCCTTACATATTAAATTTATTGTAATTTAATTATATATTTTTAAAGTGAATAATATAACTGAATATTCTGTGAATATTTCAAGCGTTATCAATATCTAGCAAAAACGAGCAAAAAAATTACGTTTGTTGTATGGGATCCCTCTTAAATATTGATTTTATACTGTTTTTTAGTATTGGTTGTTATAGCGGCAACAGAAATACATCATCTGTGAAAATTTCAACTGTCGCGGTTCATGAGACACAGCCTGGTGACAGACGGACAGAAGGACGGACGGACAGACAGCGAAGTCTCATTAATAGGGTCCCGTTTTACCCTTTGGGTACGGAACCCTAAGAACAACACAAAACAAATTATCATTAATCATAGCTATAGCTCATACTAGGGGAGTACATAGTTTTACTAGGGGATCATATCTAGAAATCGGAGAAGAGTCATTTTAATTTTTAATTGATTTTAGTTTAGTGAATTAATTTCTTATAGTTTAGACGTAAAACTTATCATTAATGTAATTTGCAACAGACTTGCTGATTGAATAATTTTTCTATTAATAATCAGACATCAAACGCAACTTACTAAATCCTTCACGATTGTAAACTTTTTAAAAAGACCTCACTTCACTCGCTCTTTCTTCTTCTTCTTTGTTGTATTGGACCCGCATTAAAGCATTTGCCAGTGTCAAGTATTAGGATTTTTTTCAAGTTTCTTGAATAAAACAAGTTGTAAATGTTCTAGTCACAATCTAAGTCACGTATACAGTCAATTTATAAGTCGAGTCCTGCTTTAGTAAAGTGGTGACCACCATTTTTATAGCATTAATGCCAAAAAAATACAAGTTTAGGAAAATAAAACAAAGCAACAACATGTTACTAAGACGTTCCCGCCAAAACTCCCCACTCGCTCTTTTTTTTGTCAAGAATGCGAATTGACATTAAATGTCAAATACTCGTCTTCGAAGATTAGAACATGTGCAGATGTTTATACGATAATCCTTAATATTTGACACTCTTGCAAAGAAAAACGTGTAGGTGGAACTCTGCGATTCTATGATCTGACGCATTCACTCCGAAATACAATGAAAATATTTTCATTTATAGAGATTATTCAAAAAGTAATAAAGCAATGTTTATAAAATAATTATGGGACCAACTTGGGAGCTTTCTCTATACACAAATTCAGGAAACACAAAAATTGGTGCTCGAATGACGGAGAAATTCGTGTACATACATATAAAAAAAATATACGGTACGAATTGATAACCTCCTCCTTTTTCGAAGTCGGTTAATAAATAGAAATTTTTTGTAAACCTCTGACAAAATTGGAACCGGTTTTATCGCTATTTTGGGAACGGTCCCATTGTAAAATTTGATAATTTTTATAAATATACCTATACGACCTTAAGTATTGTTGCACTTATTTGTGTCATCTTGTACAAGTTGTATCTTGTTTTACACAAAAGAGATAGAGATGAAAATGAACATAATGTTGTGTAAACAAACGTAGTGGGAAGCATTGTCACCGCAAATAAAAAGAGTTATAACTCTAGGTAAGTTGGCATAACGCGCCCGCGGCCGCTCGACGAATATTGTCTACCTTAATAAGCTGTCGCTTTATGACACCTTCCGAGCTTTTAGGGTTGCCAGCTTGAAAATAGTATTTTTTATTTTTCAAACAAAAAAAAACTGTAAATGGTTTAAAAAAATATAAATGACGTAAATAAGTGGTAACAAACATAAAAAACCGGACAAGTGCGAGTCAGACCTCGTCCACCGAGGGTTCCGTACAAAGGAAAGTACGTATGAAGGAAAATATAAAAAAATATATGATTTCCCCTATTTATTTAGTTTGTACAGTACTCTCGGTGGGCGAGTCTGACTCGCACTTGTCCGGTTTTATTTACGATATATTCGCCTGTAACTTTTTTTTACGAAAACTTTGAAACTTCATATTTCTTTCTGCAGCAAGATACTATGGATTTGCATTTTAATTTCAACTCAATACCTTCACGCGTTCCCGAGATAAAGGTCTTGACACCCGACGGACGGACAGACGGACAACAAAGTGATCCTATAAGGGTTCCGTTTTTTCCTATTGCGGCACGGAACCCTATAAACAGGCGAATTAACCTCCTTCTTGTTGAAGTCGGTAAAAAAGAACAACTTAAATTTTAATAATGATCATTATAAGTGGACACTACTTCCGTAGACACCTGTCAGATAGAGCTCAACATATTTTAGTTTCTTAAACATGCAGTAATTCTTTTTATATATATATTTATTTTATTTTATATTTTTAATTAATTATTGAATTGAATTAGAAATAGTCTAATCGCAAAGGTTACGATCTCATCTCTTATTTCTATAAGTATATATTTAATAGGTACAAATTCTCCAGAGTCAAACGTTTGGCGTGTTATGAACGCGGTAAAATGTTTACTGTTGAAATAAAACTCGGAATGCTGCAATATACACACATTTTATACTTTCCATTCATGATGACGTTACTGAGATATTCGCGGTAAATATATGCTATTTTAGCAATTCAAGAATTATGTCACTCATCATCATCATCATCATCATCTCAGCCATAAGAAGTCCACTGCTGGACATAGGCCTCCCCTATGGATTTCCAAAAAGACCGATTGGAAGCGGCCTGCATTATGTCACTAATTTATATCATTACCTCTAACCTGCCCTATGAGTCCATAGTTCGACCATCGTCCGTCTCGCTCGCGCATGCCCACATTTTTGAAGATACAAAATCAAAATGACTGAATGACCTTATAATAAAATCGTCCTTTGTAAAACTGGAAAACAACTTAACAATGAATTTTCATACATAAAAATCATTTTTGCGTTATTAACTTCTAAAAATGATCGATCGACACTAGTTTCGTACCAAGAATAATTATGTTTCGTACGAAACTAGTTACGAAACTATAGTTACGTACGCGGCCGAAGCGGATTTTTTTATAAGTTCATTCAACCTTCCAACCCTAGCCTTCCCTAACAATGTCTTCAAACAGCTTGAAGACTTCGAAGCAGGCAACTGAACCAGCTTAAAAACATCGAAAACGATCAACTTCCGCAAAGAAACCTGATTCAATAGATTTTCCAAATCATGTCAACCATTAGGATCGTGCAAAAGTTTAGTTATCTAAACAAAAAGAGTTTAACAATCGAACCCGGAAGGAAGTACACACAGTGGTAGAAAAGTCGTACGAATAACTAATTAAAACTTATTAATTACCTTCGCACTCTCGATCGTAAAATTGCGCCTTTACTATCCATCAGTGCGCGAACTGAGATGGTAATAAAAATAACTTTAACGCTAAAAATCCTTTAAAAACTGCAAGTGGCGGACACAACTAAGCACCTTATGCGACTGCAGATTGTCATAGCGCTGCCGTATTAGAATAGCGTTAGTGCTTCATATTGAGGTTGGGCGGTTGCTTATGACCGGCTGATACCGATTCTGTTCCGAAAACTGCGGTCACTCTTTAATGCGCATTTAGTTTTATTACTATGTACTTTATATACCTGTCACATTGAAAATTTCGCACAAGACTTCACACTCGACTAAGCAAAACGAATAGAAAATGGATGGGAATCAAATAGCTGATAGAGTATTTATATAATTTTTTAACCGACTTTCAAAAAGGAGGCCCCATTTTTTTTTCAGAATCGGTTGAGTACATTAGTTTTTATAACAAAATAACTGAAAAATATGTCTTCTAAGTGAACGAATTGCGTATTTTAAAGTCGGTTTTTCAGTTTTTAAAACTATAATTGTTTTTGTGAATACATAATTATGATTCATAGAACCCAGATATCGAACAAACATCAATGCTTACCTATCTCACAAATCATTATACTGTCGATCGAACCCATTATAGCTTGGAACACAGACGTACTACCAATTGAGCTGCGAGGCCAGTCGGTGAGTCAGAAACTGTTACGTAGCAGTCGCTGTAGGCGCTTAGGTGTGTCGAGTACTTAAACCCGTGCGCTGTTCCGAACGAATCGATGGCAGTAAACTTAGTTCCGTTTTATGTGTTTCCTTGAAACCTACGCGTGACTTTTTGCCGAACAACCAGCTCGCCTGACGCCTTCGAATGCTGTAGAACTGATTCTACGGAACATAGGTTTTAGAGTTTTTAAAATGAAACTACTTTTGGCTTAGAAGTTTAGATAGAAGAGAGAGAGAAGAGGAGAAATAATATAATATTGGTTTGCGGTGCCAGGGGCTCAGTCAGCTCATCATCTACTTATAGTATTTATACGTCTATTTCCCTCAAGCCCTTTTGTCGAAAAATAATATTGAAATGAAATAAAATATTCTTTTTATAATTTGACCAGAAAATTGAAGGAGGTTTTCTATTTATAACTAAAACTATTATTTGCGACTTCGTACGGACAGGAAATCTACCAAACCATAACCATCAATGATTATTTTTATTTATATTCTATTATTATGTAACCTACTCATCAAAATTAAATATCAAAAAATACCAAATTACGGAAGCTATACTTCACTATATTTTTTTTAGGGTTCCGTACCTCAAAAGGTTTGTTGTCCGTCTGTCCGTCTGTCAATACCTTTATCTCAGGAACGCGTGAAGGTATCGAGTTGAAATTACGTACCGTATACGCAGATCCATAGTATCTTGCTGCAGAAAGAAAAATAAAGTTTCTTAGTTTTCGTAAAAAAAAGTTACAGCCGAATATATCGTAAAAAACGCACATTTCGACACTCACAAGGGAATCAAAACCTATGGGGTACTTCCCGTTGACCTAGAACTATGAAATTTGGCAAGAAGCATTGTGTTAGAGTGAGTTAGAGTGTACACATAGGAAAAAAATCCGAAAACTGGATATTTTTAATTTAATCACAAAAAAATTGTGTCATTATGCAAGGAATGAAGGTCCAAATTTTAAAGTGAATTAACCGTATCATGTGGGTATCATATGAAAGAGCTTCAGTAGCATAAGCTAAAACAGGTTTTTAAATATTTTTACGATGTATATTTTTCGATTTATGAAGGAAAATAAAAAAAATATAATTTCCCCCTTTTATCTACTAGTTTGTACGGAACCCTCGGTGGGCGAGTCTGACTCGCCTTGTCCGGTTTTTTTCGTAAGATGTTAAGCGACGGTGTGGCCGAGGATGGAGCTCGTCGATCTAGAATATCTATTCACTCTAGTCTTGAAAATATAGTCGAGTACCTTCATTCGTTACGATATAAAATTAGACTATTAATAAATAAATAATAAACATATGGCCTGATGGCCCGGGGCGGTGTCAGAACTGCCTTTATTGAACTCTTCTACTCAAGGATAATATTTAACTGTAAATGTACGTTATTCATTTACAAAAAAAAAAAAAACTTGATGACCCTCATCTTCAGGAATTGTTAAAGAGGAAATGATTTAAATAATCAATTAATTATTTTTTATTATACACCTTTAGTAATTAATGGCAATTCTTAACCAAATATTTAAGTGGTTTAAGTAAAGGTGATCATCATTTCGAAAAGTTCCTATCAGATAAAGGTTGTATTCCACACGCGCCTTAAGGCGACAACTAAAGGTCAGCCTATTTAAATACCGATTTATAGAATAAACAGGCATTAAATTACACCACTCTCCTGATACTATTAATGTTTATCCACTGCAATTAGTGAGAAAATGTGTTTTATTCACAATAGAAACAAACGTCTCGACATTTCTTCCTATCCAAGACACTATCTCGATAGTGTCCTGTCGTGGCATAACACGAGAACTGTTTGGAAGAACATACTGCTCTAGTATTCTGTGGCCTTGACTGAATCAAATAATGATAATATGTGAGGATATCAGCGCCCTCAATGGCGCATTAGTTCTCTAACTGAACGGACTCTAACAAGATTGTTGTATCTGGTCTAATCAAAAATCAAACCGGACAAGTGCGAGTCAGACTCGCCCACCGAGGGTTCCGTACAAACTAGTAGATAAAAGGGGGAAATAATATATTTTTTTATATTTTCCTTCATAAAACGAAAAATATACCTACACCGAAAAAATATTTAAAAACCTGTTTTAGCTTGTGGTAATAAAGCTCTTTCATATGATACCCTACATGATACCGTTAAAGAACTTTAAAATTTGGACCCTCATTCTTTACATAAAGACACAATTTTTTTGTGATTAAATTAAAAACGCCCAGTTTTCGTACAATTTTTTGTCCTATATGTGTCTAACACAATGCTTCTTGCCAAATTTCATAGTTCTAGGTTTAAGTACCCCATATGTTTTCATTCCCTTGTGAGTGTCGAAATGTGCGTTTTTTACGACATATTCGGTTGTAACTTTTTTGACGAAAATTGAGAAATTTTATTTTTCTTTCTGCAGCAAAAGACTATGGATCTGCGTATATGGTTTTAATTTCAACACGATAACTTCACGCGTTGCCGAGATACAGATCTTGACACCCGGACGGACGGACACAGACAGACGGACAACAAAGTGATCCTATAAGGGTTCCGTTTTTTCCTTTTGCGGTACGGAACCCTAAAAAGATGCTTATATATGAGTATTCTAATAGCTATCTAGTTTCCGTATTACAAGCTTTGTTTAGTTTGGGACCGGATGACGCTGTGAAAATGTCTGCTTATATTTTGATGCAACATCTATTGGCGTGTCTTGACAGTAAAACTGACTCGTGTGCCGTGACGGAAAATTGCCTGAAGCTCTTTCGTGACGTCACGATCCCACTATGTTATTAGTTATTACTCTCGATTCGCTTTGTATGCGTGTACGTATGTATATACACTTCGTTACTTAAATGAAATCTTCTATATGTGTGTTATAAGTTAGACTGAAAAAAAAACTTTTCTGCAGTCGGGTATTTTGTTTTTCTTTTAATGTAAATACTTTTATATTAGCTTAATTGTTACTTAGACTTGTTATGAATATTTTAGATCAAAGAATACCCAAATCGATCCGACAACATTATTGTTTTATTTACATAAATACTTACATTTATATTTTCCGTTGACCTGACTTGATCTCTCAAATAACAAATATAACTCGTTTTTTATCGAAATTATTCGAAATACTTTACAATGTGTAAACAGAGATGCTTGAGAAAAAAAAACATGTTTTTTTGGCGGGAATGTTAATAGAAAGATTTTGTTGCTTTGTTTTATTTTCCCAAACTTGTGTTATTTTGAACATTAATGACTTGTAAATGGTGGAGTTTTATTCATTAAGTGTGTGAGTGTGGGCAAATGAAATAAAGCAGTAAGAAGTGTCATTTTACGTTGTCGGCAAAACTCCATAGAAGCTTCTAGTAAAATCGCCTGAATGAGGCAAGATTCAAATTTGAAAATGACTGTTTACGTGACTTAGACTGTGACTAGAACACTATATAACTTGTATTATTCAAGAAACATTAAAATATTTCAATACTTGATACTGGCAAATCGCTAAAAGCGTGGTCCAATACAAAAAAGAAGAAGAAAAAATTTCATTGGTTTAATACACTGACTCATTTTACAATATCCATTAAATTAATATATCTTTGTCCAATTCAGTGAGTTAACGCCATATTTTATTTCGTATCAAAAGTTACAAATGAAGTGTACGAAATGCCAGAAGCTTATAAAGATGATCTCGACAGCCGAAGCCAGCCCAAACAGATTTATTAGCAATGCGACCAATAATTTTGTGCCTGCAGCGCTGGCGCTGTGAGTTGAATTGCAGGGTTGCCAGGTTCGAAAACAATCGTTTAAAATGTTAGGATAGGATAGGAACAAAGGCTAACAATAGTCTCGTTATCGGAATGCACATTATAACGCGGAGACCAGACCGGGCTACCATATTCCAAGATACTTCGCACAAGCGAGAAGTAGAGATAGAAAAGACTGCGGGGCTACCAGGCCGGGCTACTATATTCCAAGATACTTCGCACAAGCGAGAAGTAGAGATAGAAAAGACTGCGGGGCTACCAGGCCGGGCTACCATATTCCAAGATACTTCGCACAAGCGAGAAGTAGAGATAGAAAAGACTGCGAGGCTTTTTAAATTATTTTTAAAGTACTGGGGAAGACCAAGGGCTTTCACAAGGTTCGACAACATCATCAGTGAGTATCTGGTCAAGCTGCTCGCTGAGTAATTTTTGTTTTGTCGGAGACATTCTGTAGTACCGTTGGCGTATAGGAGCTACGTCACCAGTGTCTATAGAATGGGTGATTAGAGATGTCCTACCCAATCTTCGTTTTTCTTAAGAAATGTCATGAAATTTATCTTTAATAGATAACTTTTAGATCGACGAGCTCCATCCTCGGCATCACCGTCGCTTAACATCAGGCGAGTTGGTGGTTGGTTCAATCGTAGATCTAACAAAAAAGGTAAGCAATTTAGGGGTTTTCTAAATGTGTGCCAACCCTACGCTGGGTATCACTAACCATCTGCGATGTAGAATGATAATATATTGATAAGAGCGCGCCTTCAGGCTTGATGAAACACTTCGATACAGCTCTTTCATTATCTCCACCGCGTTTTGCATAAACGACAACCAACAAGTGGACGTTTAATAATAATTATAGTTTAATAACTGAGAAAAAAACGCAATTCGTTTACTTGGATGAAATTTTTTCAGTTATTTTGTTATTTAAACTAAAGTACTGAACCGATTTTGATAAACTGTATAAGGGATCGCCTCTGATGTATTACCTACCAAACAAAAAAATAATCATCAAAAACAATTCGTAATTGGCGAAGTAACCGCGTAACAAGCATAAAAAAAATGACAATCGAATTGAGAACTTCCTTTTTTTTTGGAAATCGATTAAAAACAGATTTACAAGCAAAAGAGTGAGACATAGCTAGTAATGTGTAGTTTCGTCTCACTCGAAGTTACCCTTATTTACCTAATTGGAAGTTACGCCACTTTTCTACATCGAGAAAAAGAGCACTAAACCGTTGGACTACGGTGACGCAGTTTCGACCAATCGATACCTGTTTCGTTAGCTAACTGCTGGCAACACTGTTGCACGTTTTATGACTGATTAATAAATATGCAAAGGATTGTACAGTGCGGCAACACAGAAAGAGAGATCCAGAACTAGCTGGCAAAATAGGTCTAGACATCTCTTTATGATAGATTCTGAATACGATTTATTTAATATATATATACATATATATATATATATATATATATATATATATATATATATATATATATATATATATATATTCACTAATATTTCCAGTGGTACACCGATTCACATGATTTTTTTTTTATTAAAAAGAGATACATAGGCAGTTCCCTGAGGATCAATTAATTTTGCATGAATAATTTACTAAAGCACAACAGAGAACGTGCCTAAAATAGGAAAGAAGGATGGCCTTTTAATATCTGAGCGGAACATATCTTGGATCTCTGCGTCACAAAAATATGTTACTTTTGATTGACCTAATCTGGTTTTAATTTTTTAACCTATAGCTTGTGAAACGCGAAATGCAAACTTGGAAGTATATTCCGTTGTTTTTCCACTGTGTCGAAACTTAAACCAACGACTAGTATACTATATATCGTTAAAAGTAAAGCGTTTTACGACATACAGCACATTTTATTTCATGCTCGCCTCGGTGCGTGGATCAAATTAACTGTTGAAGAGTTTTCTTTATAAAGCTTTAAAAAAATGGTTCTCGAGCAGTGGTTCTCAAACGACAGGACCGACCCAACATCAAAAACATCCATCTAACATCAAAAACTACCAAATTTGGGAATTACTTCTTAACTGTGATGAAAAAGAAAGGGGTATTAAGTCTAATAAACCTAACCTACGTCTGTTTGGGTTCATACGTACCTATATATCTATGTAGGTATACTTAGTGACGGAAGTAGCGTATATAAAGACACTAGAAATAGTTATTTGTGCAACAAGAGAGCAAAGTCGTTTTTTGCTGCGAGTGCTGATTTTGAATCCTGAGTGTGGCGAGGGATTCAAAGGCACGAGATGCAAAAATGCTTTGCTCTCGTGTAACACACATAACTTTTCACTTCAGCAGCGAGAACACTTTAGGAGATAATACATATTTACAGGTTAAATATCAGTTTTATTTGCAGTAAATACTTATTTTCGTTTAAATACAACAATAAGTTAAAAATTCAATAAATTACATTAAAAGACATAATTATCTTTTTGCAAAATTTCTTTAGTTAGTACGAAATTCCGAACGTGTTTGTCTTTGAGGTCGAATTCAAAATCGGAACTTCGAAAGGTCTGGTCTTTGTCTCTCTCTCTCTTTCTAATGGCGGGAAAGAGATAGAGTGTGAATGTTTCGAATTGTTTGATTAACCCAAGGCTGAATAAGATATTCGCGGCTTTCTGATTTTTTTTTATTAAAAAGTTACTTTGTCTCACTCAGTGAGCAAAATGCGATTTTGCTCACTGATTTCAGGTAGAAAAACCTACATGTTTCAGCTACTGAAGTGAAAATATAATTATAAACTTTATTTTTATAATTCATCATCTCACTCACAAGAAGTCCACTGGGCATAGGGCTTCTCTATAAAATTCCAAAAACTCCTTATGGAAACTGCTTGCATCCAGCGTCTTCCCGCCACTTGTATGAGGTCGTCTGTCCACCTTGTCGCTGGTCTTTCCTACGCTGCGCTGCCGGTGACTATTCAAAATCTAAATCGGTCTATCCGAAAAGCTACAAAGCCACAGACAGACACAGTGATATACGTCAAACTTAGAACACCCCTCTTTTTGCATCGGGGGTTAAAAATCTAGCGTTCCGATGTAGCAATTATCAGTACATAATACCGCAATATTAATAACGGAATTACTCTATCGTAGCGAACCGGTTGTCGACCGGTAGTCTTATCTGACAACAGTGACAACTCTTTAGCAACAGCTCATATCCATATTTGAAGTGTGTTGTGAAAATTGCCCTGTCAACACCTTGGTTACATTGTTATGTAAGTACTTTACGACCATGCATTTTAACTTTGCTAATGTGTTGAAAATACATTATCGTGTGCATATGCTATGCACAGCTGATATAGTATGTTTACTTATAATTCTATCGTGGCAAATGGGAGGAACTAACGTCTTGAAGTATATGCTACTATATTCTGTGGTCTGGCCCACAACGCCATATAGTTGTATTCTCTTGTTCTACTCCTGAAGTAGACCCATTGCCTTCCAAAAAGACCAATTGGAAGCGGCTTGCATCCAGCGTCTTCCTGCCACTTGTATGAGGTCATGTGGCTCGTCTTCCTACGCTGCGTGCGCCGATGCGTGAAGAATGCTTAAATCTTTCTAATGGTTACTTGTACTTTTCAACTTTAAGTGTCGGCTGGGATAAATAAACAGATCTTTGTGTGAGCGATGTTAATATTAATAAATCCGGTAAAGCGCAAGTTTCACTCGCACACCGAGGCTTCCGTACATGCAACATAAACACAGATAATCAGTACGAATTAGCAAAATGTGCTTTATATTTATGAATGTATGTAAGTTTATGTAATATTTTATATAATTCAAATAAGTTATTGATATAGATAGTACAAATTAATAATATTAATAACATACAAAATACAAATGCTGCCGACGGCACCCTAGTTTAATTATTTTTTCAATATTTATGTTATTTTCTATAAGTTTATGTTTATATTGTACCTAATAAAATTAAAATTAAGTAATTAAATAAATAAGTGGATTAATAATTTAAAAAAATCAGTCTCATGTTATATCGTTCAAATCATATCAAAAGAGATCATAGTAGATGTTCTCTGTCCAAAGAAATTGTAATATTACCGTTTAGTGCCGTTTACTATATTTTAATTATATGCCACGTGACACCAACTGTCAACGAAACGTTCGCTTGTCATTTAGTTAGTTTTTTTTTTAATTTATTTTTTCCTGTCCGGGCGCATAGGCCCGGCCCGCGAGCTATCCTACATTATGCCTCCCAACTTATGTCGGTCGGGAGTCATTTTCTATCACTTTCATACTTAGCGCTATCTCACTTAACACTATATCTTTCTTACATTCATCATATTTTTATCCTTGCCTCTATGAGATAGGGGTCTTTTCATTTCTATCTAAGGGTAATTTAATTAATGTAGAAAATATGGGGACAGGGGGACTGGGGACGGTGATAAGGACTGGGGACTGGGGGTCGGGGCAGGAGATTTGGGACTGGGGGCTGGGGACCGGTGACGGAGCCAGGTATGAGGACCGGGAGACAGGGGACCGGATTCGTATCTATTCCTTTTCTTTTTACAACTTTATATTTAATATATTTCTTAACTTCTAGTACATTTATTTTTCTTTCTTATTAATATCTATCTAAAATTATATATTATTAGCTAAAACAGGTTTTCAAGTTCATTTAGTTAGTTAAGTCTCGTACTTGACCAGACATTCCCATACGGTTACAAAGATGCAGCCGTATAAATGTAGAACAAGCAGATGAACAAACATCGTAATAAGTGAGGAGAGGACAAAAAATGCTCTCTCATTGACAGTCGGTTAAAAAGTTAAAATCCCTCTTTGTTTCTGTCAAGTTAGATCAGATATGTTTGTACGGAAGTCTGTTGATAAATACTTACACAGCTAATGCATTGTACAATGACATAGTCGTGACTTGTAGCTACGGACAGAGCTCCGATCACAGCTGCTACCGGATAGGGTGACCATACTCGGTACCTACTCGACATGTCCTGAGAAATTTAAATAACTGGTCAACACCGTGTCGAGATAATGTGGTTCCGTAACCAATGCTAAGAATTTTATAATCAAAAACCATTTGCCAAGTATTTTTTTGTTAAGATAAGTTTGCAGAAAGGTCAATGGCCTTTGTTTAGACTACAACGTCCTAAATGTTTTACATATTCATCTCTGACTCTGAAATAAAAATAATAATACTGAAGGCCTTTCTAATCAAAAAATAGTAGTAATAGTACTACTAGAATTAGGTTAGCAAATGGCGTAGATGTCGGTAAACATACCTACATAATAAAAAAAATTACATTACCTACTAGATTCCAATCGAGAACCTCCTTTTTATAAGTTGGTTAAAAATATGCCCCAACCCCATATAAAATCTTGGAAATAAAATAACTCAATTAAAAGACTCGTTTAAAAACATAAATAGCCCAGAAAATTTACCATGAAATGTGCAATCCGCTAGTCACGACGCTGGCAACATAGTAACAGATATAAATATAAAAGAAATAATAATTCTACATGTTGCTTACACGTTACGAGCTGAAGTGATCAGCGGTAGCTGTAATTTTATGGAAAATAATTTTTGATTGAGAATTATCCCATTTGCACATAATTGGATGGTTATTTAATTTCAATTTTTACGCTTGGAACAGGATCTGATTATGGAAAGTGATATAAAAACAATTTGTCTTCTCAGCTACATAAATCCTCTTGGAATTCCAAACAGAAAAGTTAACGCGCGCTTGTATGAGGTCATCTGTTCACCTTGTGGATGGTCTTCCTACGCTGCGTGCTCTCTACTCAAAAACTGTGGCCACAACGACCAATAGTTCTACGTACAATGTACCCTGCCCACTGCCATTTCAATTTGCTAATCCGCCGAACAATGTCGATGATTGTATGTCTACGGATCTCTTTATTTCGAATATGATCTCGCAGAATCCGAGCATAGCCCTACTGTAGGGCTTACCGCGCGCAGTTATCTCTGTCGCGCATCACAACATTTTGAAACATATAAAATCATTGTTTAGGGATATTAGAAAAGTGAGAAATTAATTTGTTTATTTAGATAGAAGATATATTTTTATGCTCAACATATTTTGTCAACTTCTCACTCACAAGTAATGACAGTTGCGGAAACAAGACAGAGAATTTGAGACGTTGATCAAAGTTGAGTAACGTTTTTCGGCAAGGCCGCCATAGACTTCTAGTCGCCGCCCTGAGAGACGATGGAGTGACGATATTTAGTAATAATACAGTTGATAGTAGTAGATAAAGAACAGTTTGAATAACAAAAAATGTTATTCAGCCACTGCATTCAGAAACATCGGTTGCAAAGTAGGAAATGTATTTTGATGCATGTGGGTGCCCACGCGCACTCTATAAATATGCTGCTCATAGTACTGTCATGTTTTATGCACCTACCCTGATCTTTCACCTTCGTAGCCTTGAAAAAGTAGAAACGTATGATTTCAATGAAATTGTATAATAAGTAGTAATTTACAAGTTTTTACTTACATTTTGTTGCGCCGCGCCGCCGCCGTTCAGAATGTTTGCAAAGTTTTTACGTCCTTTTAGGTCAGGTTTGCCCTTAACAGAAATGTTCGTTTTACTTTTTAAGTTAAAGAAGTATAATGTATGTCATTAGAAGAAATAATTTACAATAATAACTCTACTTATATATTTTTTCTTTTTTTTTGCTTTTGTTTGGACTCGCGCAAATAACGCATTTTCCAGTGTTAAGTGTTGAGATTTGTTAAGGTTTCATGAATAATAAATAAAACCGGACTAGTGCGAGTCAGTCTCGCCCACCGATGGTTCCGTACAAACTAAATAAAAGGGGGAAATCATATTTTTTTAATATTTTCCTTCATAAACCGAAAAATATACATCGTAAAAATATTTAAAAAAACTGTTTTAGCCTATGCTAATGAAGCTCTTTCATATGATACCCCACATGATACGGGCAATTCACTGTAAAATTTGGGCCCTCATTCCTTGCATATAGATACTATTTTTTGTGATTAAATTAAAAATGTCCAGATTTCGGATTTTTTTCCTATATGTGTACACAATGTTTCTTGTCAAATTTCATAGTTCTAGGTCAACGGGAAGTACCCCGTAGGTTTTGATTCCCTTGTGTGTCGAAATGTGCGTTTATTACGACATATTTGGCTATAACTTTTTTTTACGAAAACTGAGAAATTTTATTTTTCTTTCTGCAGCAAGATAAAATGGATCTGCGTATATGGTTTTAATTTCAACTCGATACCTTCACGCATTCCCGAGATACAGGTCTTGACACACGGACAGACGGACAACAAAGTGATCCTATAAGGGTTCCGTTTTTTTTCTTTTGAGGTACGCGAGTTTAAGAATTTTTACCCATCCCAAAAATGCCCAACGCCGCTAAAGAAGTTTTTACTTCATAAATCTGTTGAAGTTTGTGTCAAACAGTGTAAATGTAATTTTTCGCAACTGTTTCATACATTTTGTAAGTTTGTAGGTTGGCCACGACTGCAGAAAAATAATTATCATAGAAAGAAGGCTACGACAATCTACTCGGTTTACGTTTTATACCATTCATTAAATATATTTTGTTGCTAAATATAAGTGTTGCGTGTGAACAAAAAAGGAAAAAATAGTAAAACCTGACACGACGTACATGTTAAGGGATTTCTTGCTTTTTTATTAAATAATAGGCTGTTGGAATTTTGGCGCGAACGTGAAAAAACCATATCGATATGGTTTTATTTTCTTAATTTTGTGTTATTCCGTATGTTAAGATATATGTTAGGTTTGAGATTTTACACGTGTAGGTGAAATAGTAAATTAGAGAGGTAAAACGTGTCTTCATTTGCCGGAATATATCTACTAAAAAGTCAATAGAAGTTTCTAATAGACTCACTTTCATCACATCACTTTACTTAGGCACTATTAGGACTTAACTGTGAATTAACTGAAGTCACAATAGACCCACAAAGGATGCAGTGACGGAGAGAGAGACTCATGGCCTAACTCTACCTCGAATAGAAATGAATTAACTGACTGTGCCCGTTGACGATGCCTCTATATTATTTATATATCATCATCATCTCAGCCATAAGAAGTCCACTGCTGGACATAAGCGTCCCCCATGGATATATATTAATTTTTTTCCCCTAGAGATTATAAAAAAAATATTGTAAATGATTGCTATCTGGCACCAGAAGTAGTTAAAAACTGTATTACTGGTGCCAGAGCCCTCCATCTTACATGCTTACATAAAATGCACTTATTTCATTTATACCTATTATTTAAATAAAAATGAGTATTTGACACTGGCTAATGCAAAATACCTGTGACGCCGAAAAAAATGGTAATTGTACAAAAAAGTTGTAAAAGATTCAATGGCTGTCAACGTTGGTGATTATGACTCCGTGTCAAACATTGTACATAGCCTGTTTCGGAGATTATTGATGTTTTTTCCGAGTCGAACTGCTAATTAATTAATTATGCTAACCATTTTCCAGGCAGTTCGTTTTGCTTAATCTTTTGGGAAATTAATTAGATACCTATAATTAAAAAAACTGAAGCAACTGACTTCAAAATACGCAATTTCGTTTACTTGGATAACATTTTCTCGTTATTTTGTTATAAAAACCAAATCACTGAACCAATTTCGATAAAATTTATATGGGACCACTTCTGAACTAATTAACTAACCAACAAAAAACTAATCATCAAAATCAAGTCATAATTGGCGAAGTAATCGCTCAACAATTATACAGAAAAACATACTGTCGAATTGAGAACCTCCTTCTTTTTATAAGTCGGTTAAAATAATCTTCAAAACAATTATATACAATGTTTGACACGGAGTCAAAGTTATCCACGTTGATAGCAGAGCTTAAAAAAAACATTTCAAAAATTACTTAATTGATAATTATTCAAGTCAATTACACTACAATTTCGTGTTATCACTGTCTAACATACATGTATCTTGTAAATTCGTAGTTATCAAATTTATAGCGCGACGTTCTAAAATACGGGATAAAAATAATATAAACGGTAACTCGCTTTGCGTATAGAAAAAGCAAAGATATTTGCAGTATCGTGTCGCTTTCAAGGTGGCTTTACATTGTAAGCGTGCATTGAACCCGATGCTGCTGGTACTCGGATATAGGCTTGTTTACACGGTACGATTCTGCCGATTCGATTTTGCATTCAGTCACGAATCGGTATTCGAAGAAACGAAGGCGAATGATCGCACGTTGAGATTGGAATAGGATATATCAAACTAATCTAAAAGTTATTTAGCATTTCGAATTATTGTCGATAAATATTAGTTTTCTGAAATTATTTTTATACTATTTACTAAATTATTTTTTTTGTTTATCTGAGCTTTTTTCTTTCAAATAATAGTTTTTTGCCATGCCAATTCGAAACCGCCGCGAGAACCAACCAGAAAGATGTCTCAGATGTCAATTCGTGGATGTCATGTCATTTTCTCAATTCCATGGATTGCCTCTCGCATTTGTCTACAACGCCAAAATGGTGATAATCAGATAGCCATGAATATCCATTATCTGAATAAATGTCAGAGACCAGTGACTGTACTGGCTCTAGCTTCTTTCGAGGCTTATGTTACAGATAAATATCGATTATATTATTCAAGTAGAAAATTACCGCATTATGCCAAAAGCGTAATTCTGTGCAATTTTCTGCTCCATATAAGATTGTAATTGTATATTATGCTGAAAGTTGCGCGTTATACTATGTGATACCTATAAGTAATTTGTAAGAACATTATAAGGACACATTATTTAGTTGGACACCCAAACTTAATTAATGTCTTTAATATCACAATCAGGTAGTGAGATTTAAATAGAAAAATTAAAATTACTTTTAATTTAAATAATCGCAGGACTTGTTAGGTACCTAATGAAAAAATAAAACAACTGTTTTTAAGTGTAACACTTTTTTAAACTATCACGGTCATTCATTAAAACACTATTCCATTAATAATAATAGTCTATTTAAGTGTCATTTACACGAAGGGTTGATTTCATGCATTGACTAAAGATAAAAAGGTTATCTGTGTATCTTGCAACGTCAAATACAACTCTGTCGATACAAATGTCATTAAATGTCAGTGTAGTAAGTATGACGGTTTCTATGCGTGCTTCGTCGTCACATTTCTAATATCCCAAGATAGTTAAATAGAATTGACCGTAATGTCGTCCCGTCCACTGTAAACATTCCGCACGCACTGCGAAAGCAAGCTGCGGCAATCCAACTCGTTTTCGTCTGGAATTCTTCAAATTAAACCGCGCCTACAATGTTGCCTTCAGTGTCAAGGCTCGCTTCTGGCCCACTGAACTGATGCAACGCATTCTGTTACGTGTATAGGATATATTGTTGCAAGTAAGTCGTAATGAGCGGCCGGGTCACTGTGTCGTCTGTGTGGGACAAACACAGCAGACTTTTACGCTGCTGGCAACACTTTGTTGAGCTGTCAGTTCATAACTTCTTTGGCGGGAGTTTTGGCGGGAATGTCATTGAAACATGTTGTTGCTTTGTTTTATTTTCCTAAACTTGTTATAATTTGAATATTAATGCGATAAAATGGTGGTGTTTTATTCATTAAGCGTTCAATCAAGTACATGAGTGTGGGCAAGTGAAATGAAACAGTGAAACGTGTCATTTTACGTTGTCGACAAAACTTCATAGAAGCTACTAGTAAAGTCGCCACCACTTTACTGAAGCAGGACTCAACTTATAAATTGACTGTATACATGACTTACATTGTGACTAGAACATTTACAACTTGTTTTATTTAAGAAACTTGAAAAAATCCTAATACTTAACACTGGCAAATGCTTTAATGCGAGTCCAATACAAAAAAGATGAAGAACTCGTTTGGCTTCTGCGTATTTTTTTAATTTAATACCTTGTTTAGTAATTTATTCAAGCGTGAAGGTCAGGATCTTTTCATTTGATAATTGGCTGATTAGAATTGTTGATTTCGTCGCGTCATGCCCACTGTCATGTCACATGCCAAATGTTCGAGTTATCGGCAGCACGGTGCCCACGCAAAAAAATGCCTTACATTAGATCGCGCTAAGCCCACTTTTACAATGTGTTCTTCAGTTACATCGCACTTTGTCATTTTTTTTTATTATGTTCCATTTTGCCTCGAGAACACGTTAGGGAACCTCGGAATCATTATTTGAAATTGTAAATAGAAGTGTGACCAAATTTAATTCACAACCTTCTAAACTGTAGGCCGAGCCTGCTAAATCCAGATATGTATACAGAAATAGCTAAATAACTGCTAATACAGGAAATGCTTAGTAGGTAACATAATTAAAATATATAAGATATGTTTTGACAGCTGAACACAAAATTGCTGCATTTCATGCTAGGTTCTAAAATAGGAACTGAATCCTGTCAAAATCACATAATCCTGCTGATATAGCAGGAGTGGTCCTTATAGTTAAGTATCGACTTTGAATATGCTGTGAAGAGAGAAAAAATGAGAGAAAAGTTTGCTAAATACACAAAATGTAAAGACTTGAAAAGACAGCCAAAAAAAGGAAAAGCTAGTATCTTGATATTTACACTGACTAAGTGGCAAGACCATAATGGCTTTAGCTAGGCATGGACTTTGTATTTCTTCGTATAGCGAGTTCTAAGTACGGCATCTACTTTCTAGTCTCGTGAGCACTCAGAAAATTCACCATGATGAGCACGTACCAACATATTATGCATAGTTTTTAGAGTTAGCGGTCAAGCACATATTTTATCGACTTAGAAAAAAAAAATTGGCTTTCCATGGCTATTTTATTCAGCCAATAGTTATATGATATGTCAGTAATGATGACAAAATATATCATTAAAAATAAATCGGGTGTGTAGGATATGTTTTTAAATAGAAATCGATGTTGTTTTTCCGTAATCTCAAACTAACTATTTAGCTATAAACAAGTGATTTTACTAAAATTATTCTTAAGGATGCGCATTTATAAACTTTTACAGTGATTTTTACAAATACTTTCTAACAAAAACGTACATTCAAAAGCATATCAATTGTAACGAAATCGTCAGACAAACTGCAAAAACTGCTTTTATGCAGTCGGGTATTTTGTTTTTCTTTTAATATACATACTTGTTATCTAAGATAGTTTTAGCGGAAAATTTTTAATCTGTTTTTATCTATATTTGTAATGTAATACCATACATACTAAAATCCAGTGTTAGAAGGCTTGTTATTTTACAAACTAAATAGAATTCATCAGTCGAAAAGTCAAATTCTCTTCTACATTGCGTTTTCCTCATAACTACTTTTTTCTTTAACTTTGTGAAAACGTCGTCATATTCAGAAATAGCTGTAAGCATAAAAGTACTTACAAATCCTAAAAAATACTTTATTTATATACCTCATTCATCTTCTCATTTCAAGTATTAATATCAAAACAGACCGTTGCCAAACCGTTTAAAAAAAATACGCAATCGCAAATACAATCTCTGACGTCATGCCGCGTCAAACAACGTTACATGGGAACGTCGAGGGCTCAAGTTTCAATTAAGTTAACATTGTTGTACAATGTTTGCAGCAATGTCAAGGCTGTGGCCTACTGAACTGTACGCGATGCGCGTTCTGTAACGTCACAGATATATTGTTGCATGTTTTTGTGGCGCTTGCAATGTAGGCGGTCGTTGATACTGAAGTTGGCGCCGGCCATGTTTGTTTTTGAGTTTTTTTTTTGTTTGGACATTGGCTGAATATGCAATTTGTGTCGTGATAATTTTTTTTAAAGTTAATTGCCATACAATTTTGACATTTAGCTTTTTTTAAAGGAGTTCGTGCGTTTTACGTATTGAGCCATCGCTGAAGACTTTTCATAGCAAATTCGGACAATGTCCTTTCTAAAGTCAACTAACAGTACCTATCAATAGGAAATAATTTATTTATTTATGTAGATAGAAACACAAAGTTTTTTTGGCTTCTTATGTACGTAACCATCCCTGAAAAATTATGTGTGTATACTTATTTTAATTAAAAATAAATGAAAATAAAATTTAATACCTGCTTACCTTTTACACAATACCGATTTAATCACGGTCAGTTAAATGTATATTAATTTGTTTAAAATTGGATACTTACCGATATTTTTTAAAATCTAAAAAAGCGAAAATAGGTACAGACATATTTTGCCGCGCGTTTGCCCAATTCTCGCGCAAAAGTAAGGTCAACAGCTTATAAAAATCGCTATTATTTTATATTTATTTTGTATTCGACCAAAAAGTTATAGTTATTTATAAAACTGAAACACCAACTTCAGTACGCACTCTCGAATGATTTAATTATGATGAAACTTAAATAGCTCAGAACACTCGATGAAATCCTATTTCAAACAAAAAATACTAGATCAAAATCGGTCCATCCGTTTGAGAGCTACGATGCCACAGACAGACACACAGATATACAGATACACCCGTCAAACTTATAACACCCTTCTTTTTGGGACGTGGGTTAAAAAACGGACGAACATAGAAACTTCTTTTCTGAAGTCGGTTAACAACTAAAGTCGCATGCCGTTATCATCCGCTATTGAAACGTTATTTCAACCTCTGTTTTTTCTTACGGTTGTTTACAAATATATGACAGTCAATTTAGCGTACGTCCTTTTAAAAAATAAAAATAAAACTGCTCCAAATCTTTAATGGCGTGGAGTTCGCGAGCGTAGCGTAGGCGCATACAAAATATATGCTAAATAACTTGATTTGAGATCAACAAAATAACGAACGGTCGATGAACCTTCCTTATCGCGACGCCACAGCTTATGATAAGAGTTATTATTGAATTACAGATTATGTCTATAGTTTATTCTGGATTTGTCTCAGTTACCATTACAATTATAACAAATTTCAATAATATGGAATATATTAATTAATTATTATTATAGACTGGCCTTGTGGCTCAGTTGGTAGTATGTCTACCTGCTAAGCTGTAGGTCGTGGGTTCGATCCCCACCCAGGGCAAACATTTGTGTGATAAGCATGGATGTTTGCTCTGTGTCTGGGTGTTTCTATGTATCATATGTATACATGTATTTACAAAGAAAAAGTATATAAGTATTTTATCAGTCATCTAGTTCCATAGTACAAGCTTTGCTTAGTTTGGGCTAGATTTTTAAATATTGTTAGTTTTGATCATCATCATCATCTCAGCCATAAGAAGTCCACTGCTGGACGTAGGCCTCCCCCATGGATTTCCAGAAAGACCGTTTGGAAGCGGCCTGCGTCCAGCGTCTTCCTGCCACTTGTAAGATATCCTCTGTCCATCTCGTGGTTGGTCTTCCTACGCTGCGCTTGCCGGTTCGTGGTCTCCATTCGAGAACTTTTCGGCCCCATCGGCCGTCAATTCTACGTGCTATATGCCCTGCCCACTGCCACTTCAACTTGCTTATCCGCTGTGCTATGTCGGTGACTTTTGTACGTCTACGGATCTCTTCGTTTCTAATACGATCTCGTAGAGAGACTCCGAGCATAGCCCTCTCCATAGCCCGCTGCGTGACTTTGAGCTTCCTTATAAGGCCCATATTAAGTGACCACGTTTCGGTGCCATATGTCATCACTGGTAACACACACTGGTTGTAAACTTTTAACTTCAAGGACTGGGGTATATTGGACGAGAAGACGCTTTTGAGTTTCCCGAACGCTGCCCAGCCGAGTTGGATTCGACGATTGACCTCTCTCGCAAAGTTGGACCTGCCTAGTCGACTATTTGCCCTAGATAGACGTATTCGTCGACAACTTCGAGAGTGGAGTTCCCCACAGTTATTGGGGTGGGCACTACATGGGCGTTCGACATAACCTTAGTTTTGTCCATGTTCATCTTAAATATATCAAACAAAATAGTTTTTTATGTAGTCATAAAGTGTATATAGTAGAAGTATAGTTATATTTCTTAGTATTATAGGTTTTTCTTACATGTCGTTTCTTAAACACTTAAGTATAACGACTTACACAAGTTTTGGCCTTTTTTTTTACGAAATGGTCTATTAAAATCAAAACTCGCTAAGTCGTTTTCTTTTAGATTACAGCATTAGCTACGGAACACTACCATATGCGTGTCTCGATACGGTCTTGGCCACTTTTTGACGTGACAACGTCTAATAAATCGATGAACGCCGGCTGCACGTACGAAAAAGTATGACTCATTGTCCCGCTACGCTCATCGTCCCGTTGCATCATCATCATCATCATTTCATCAATGTTTTGTTATGACGTTGTCACGTTAAACTATCGTCCGTAAACCGACTTTACAGACAATCAATTTTTTATTCTATGATGGATTTGCTCTTGACCGCCAACTCTCCTGATGTTAAGCGATGTTGCGGTTCACGATGCAGCACGTTTACCTAGAGGAAATCGAGTCACGCACGATTAAAGACACCCATATTATAACTATCGAAAAAACCGCTTTAAAAGGCGTATTCAATGTTTTAGCAGTATTCGCGACAAAAATGAATTTAAAGCTAATGTTTTGTTTTGACTGGGTTTCGGTATTTTGTTGTATAAATTTACGAATTTATGCATTTTAGTGTTGTTTTGAACTTTGCGGATATTTTTAGCAGTTCGATCCCCGAATGGGCCCCTTTTAGCTTATTTTTAAAAGCATTGTAAATATCGTAAAATCAATCATTAATAAGTAAACATGTATTTAAATTAATTTTAATATCAAAGAAACCAGTTGTGTGAATAAGAAATAAAAGGTTTTGAACTCCGGACAATTTATAATGAACAGTGAACTCCCTAAAAAGTATCTATGTTTATTTTTGCCAGAGGTGTATAATTTTTTTTAAATAGCAAATTGACATTACCATTGTCCGTCTCGCTCGCGCATACAAGCACATTTTTAAGATATAAAATGACTGAATGAACTTATTAAAAAAAAACGTCGTTTAGTACACTAGAAAGCGACGTCACAAATTTTCGACAAACAATCATTTTGATCCTAGTTAATTTTCATTTTTACATAAAAATGTTTTTTTCGCAACGAAAAAATTAGTTTTATGTATGAATAATAAATGAGATCAAAATGATTTTTTTGTCGAAAATATGTGACGTTGCTTTCTAGTGAACTAAACGACGTTTTTTTTAATTTTCATTCAATTATTTTATATCTTCAAAATGACGGACGATGATCGAACAGACTCTTAAGTTACAATATTTTACGCCTGAACCTTAGTAGGTACATATGTTTACCACTACCCCATAAAACAAGTATGGATCTCGATTGATCTAATCTACCTTTGCCCTTTTAACCATCGCACGGCTAGAATCTCCAAGCGACATTGTTTCTTAATGAATATTTCATAAACCAGAATAAATCACATTGATCCTACCTTTATTTTACGTAAATATGGAATCCTCTTGGCAACCTATGATCCGAAATACATTTGTTTGAAAATCTCACTTGCCCGAATCCGTTTTGTAGAAATTATTCCAGATGTTTTCTTTGACCCGAGTAGTGTGCAGACTTTCTGCTTGTTCTTTAATTGAATGGGGATGAAGTTGTTGTCTTCACAGTTTCTCAAAAAATTTTGAAGCTACCAGTATTATACATAGAAATCTAGTTACATTTTTATGTATATGAATATATCGGTAGGTATATCGAACTGGACTGGAGCTTCGGCACAGACACATTTAGGTACATTAGTATAGTATATAGATATTACATACAAAACGAACACTCCGCCTCCCGCCAATCTCCAATTCCTCACCCGCTCCCCGCGCTCGTCCTGTTTGCCGAATTTTACTCGCACAACACATTCATTTGTCAATCGAGTCGGGCGTTACGAGCTTCAATGCATGTGTATGTTGTGTTATATGCAGATGTCAACTTGCGTTTGTGTGACTGGATATCGCGCCGCTGTATGGAGTGTCACAATTGTAGCTTCGTAATTGTAGCTTAACCAAATGACGGCTAGTGGTAAAATAATCTATAATTATTAATGATCGTTATTCATCATAATCGCTGGGCACCCTGTATAAAAGAACAGTACATTCGTACATTCAAAATAAGAACAAAAGTGGCCAGCTGTCGAGACACAGTTGGTCTTGCATAATTGCAAGTCCAGTGTCAAGGTGTTGGCAACATTGTTGCAGGTCGTTGCATGTATGATGTATGGCAACTATTTGTTGCGTCGCGTGAGACAGCCTTTGGGAAAGGTCATTTCGATTATTGTTATTTAGGGTTCCGTACCTCAAAAGAAAAAAAACGGAACCCTTATAGGATCACTTTGTTGTCCGTCTGTCCGTCCGTCCGTCCGTCCGGGTGTCAAGACCTGTTTCTCGGGAGCGCGTGAAGGTATCGTGTTGAAATTAAAACCATATACGTAGACCCATTATATCTTGCTGCAGAAAGAAAAATCTAATTTCTCAGTTTTCGTAAAAAAGAGTTACAGCCGAATATTTCGTAAAAACGCACATTTCGACACTCACAAGGGAATCAAAACCTATGGGGTACTTCCCGTTGACCTAGAACTTTGAAATTTGGCAAGAAGCATTGTGTTAGAGTACACATATGTATAGGAAAATATCCGAAAACTGGTTATTTTTAATTTAATCACAAAAAATTGTGTCCTTATGCAAGGAATGAGGGTTCAAATTTTAAAGTGCTTTAACCGTATCGTCTGGGGTATCACATGAAAGAGCTTAATTAGAATAAGCTTAAACAGGTTTTTAAATATTTTAGCAATGTATATTTTTCGGCTTATGAAGGAAAATATAAAAAATATCTGATTTCCCCCTTTTATCTATTAGTTTGTACGGAACCCTCAGTGGGCGAGTCTGACATGCACTTGTCCGGTTTTATTTTTTGTAGACATAGGCGAAGTCTTTATTGTGTCAAAAAACAAGAAAATAACATAGATAATAATTAAAAACAAATAAGTTGTTGATCTATTTCTACTCTCACACAATTTCCAATATCATAATAGCTTTGCCCAGCTACTTTATTTGGTAGCTGCGCTCGGTTTCTCCCGCGTAGTGATGAAAAGTGATGCTGATGATAAAAAATGTCGTCCTTCTCCAGGTCTTAAAGAATCTGTGTGGTAAATTTCAAAAAGATAGGTCCATCTAGCCGTGAAAAGCTAACAAAACAGACAGAGAGACAGAGTTAGGATCCGTTCATAATTTTGTGATAAACTACTACTATCTTTGTTAAAAAATATAAAATACCAGGGGTTCGAGTTTTGAATCAGTCGCAAGGGATTCTTAAGTGAATTCGCTTGACTTCCGAACAATATCAACAATTTTTTGTTGTCGATTTAAAATTCGAATGGTTGAGCTGCATTCATTGCATTACCGAGTCATGAGTATGATTGCAAGCGATCGAATACTTGAATGTCGTTCTAAAGAAAGTCATATTCGCATGCGATAACTTTTGAGCGATTCAAAAATTGAGCATTTGCGAAAATTCATCATCATCATCTCAGCCAGAAAATGTCCCCTGCCGGACTAAAACCACGTTGAATGACAATGCTTTTGCGTTAAATCAGATACGCACCAAGATTTTGGTCACGTGTGTCGCGTCAATTACGCATTCAGATAAATAACACCCTTAAACAACCCTCCTTGCGCAGTCGGATAAAAAAAAGGTGTCATTCGTGAGCGAGACAGCTGCCCACCCGCTTTAAATAGATATATAATTATTTACCATCATCAGCCCATAATAGCGTTAACGTATGTCTTGATTACAACTTGTCATCATGCCTATCCACTTTTACTTGTAATAACATACTTCTTCCACTGGCTCTTTCTAATAAGTCCTTTCCATTGTATATCGCAGTTAACCCATTGACCTCGGGAACACTGGCACGTGAATAATGCAATTGCATTTACTCTTTATTCATGAACAAGGCCGCGTTATTTAAATGTACGCTTTTTATTCATAATGTAACAAAAGGCGACATGTTACATTAACATTTGTGAAATGACAAGACTTGAAAAAGAATGACAGTTAAGAGGAGCGTTTTGTTCATACACAAGTTTACTTACACAAGTATAAGTTTAGAAAACTCAAAAATAAAAATAAAAAAAAAAACAGCTGATCCAATTTTGATGAAACATAGCTCTCTAAGATGAAACAAAGAACACTCTCGATGAAATATTCTTTCAAACAAAAATACTAGTACAAAATCGATCCATCCGCTTTTAAAGGAAATACCCCCTTGATCAAACAAAAAACACGAAATTGTAAAATTTGTATACAAAAAATCTATAAAGTAGAATCTGTATATACAAAGTATCGTAAAAATATGTTGAAAAAGAAAATCGATTAACTTGCACACCATACATGAGTTAGTCAAACAAAGAAGTGGTCAAAAGCAGAAATGGTTCTCCTTAGAACTGGCCTTATAACGAAGTGGACGAATCCAGAACTAGTCACGCCTAGAAAAAGACAAATTAAGAAGTGGTCCCCAAACGTCAAAACGAAAAATACGAACAGTTCGTGAGTACCAGCAATCAAACCAATAAACAAAGATACGGACAGACGAAAGCTTTTTTTTTTAATTCGATGGAGAGACGTTATCTTGGATTACTAGATCGGTCAAAAAAAAAAGAAAAAATAAAGAATTGGAAAATATCCTCGAAAACGGTTTATCTCTATTGTATGTAAAATTGTGCGATATACTCGCGGCGTGTGCGCTCTGAAAATTCCTCTTAAAGTTGTTTGAAAGCGAATTATAGGTAACATAATTAATTAACAAAAACTGTAAATTACTGCTTGTAATTTTTACTATAACACATATCTCCTTTGTAATCGATACTAAAATAAGTAGGCATGCAATATTTCAACGTCTGGATAGGGACAATGAATGTAATGTAGCCTAAAACACTTTTACTACACTAGTCTTTTAACGCGGCATTCCCGCAAGAGTTCCTTGCTTAGTGGATATTTACATAGGTATACTGGTATACATGAATATTGAATACATACAATCACGCCTATTTTCCGTTACGGGGTAGGCAGAGCGTCAAAGATCATAAGGCTGTTTGACGCCAAATTTACTGTGCTAGAGGGTTATATGGAAGGGAGAGGGTTAACTGAATTAAAATCGGTCCATCTGTTTGAGAGTTCTGATGCACAGACAGACACACAAATACACACGTCAAAATTATAACACACCTCTTATTGTGTGGGGAATTAAAAAGAGCTGGAAGTTGGGACTTACATATAAAATATATCTTAACTAAGACCAATTCATATTTCTATTCCATTCATTTTCAACGTCCATCCACAGAATGTATTGATGATTGCAACAAATAGTCCTTTCATTCTCTTAATAACATTGTATCTGTTAAATAAATGATGAATGTAATGTTATCAGTTAACCTCGCCACGGGGTAATTGTGATGTAATGTTATCAGTTAACCCCGCCAAGGGGTAATTGTTTTTTAATATTAATTATTAATGATAACGCACACAGAGCGATTTGTTCTTACTTTGTGTGACCGCCAGATAACTCTTATCTCTGTAAAAATGAATGAATCAATCATTTATTTTAATTATTAACCAGTTGTGTTCCTTGGTTCTGCTCGTGATCTTATTATCTTAGCCAGTAAGTAGCTTGGAATTGGTAGTTAATATTGTTTTTGTGTGTTTAAATAAAATTTCCGTGAAGATCTTCAAATGTGTCGCGCCCCCTTGTCATCTCTCTACTCCTCTCCGTTTAATTTATTACAAACTATGTTTATCGTAAAAGAAAGAAGATAATTATTGTCAACTAGCGGACCCGGCGAACTTCGTTTCGTCTAGAAGTCGAATGTCAAATCATCGTCAATAGTCACAAAACCGACCAAGAGAGAGTCGGAGAGTTCTGAACAAAATTTCGTCAATCAAGTACATATAATTGTCAAGAGTGCTGCTACCTAGAGACATCGTTTTATTTTTCCTGTAAAGTTTACGTAAACGTCTATCATGTCAAATTATTTTAGATAGTTGACCCGGTGATATTGTGTAGTCACCAAAAGTTACCAAAAATCGATATGAAGTGAAGTGAACTTACCGTGATTAACAAACACTTATTAGCAAACAAAAAACTACTTAGTCTTTAAAACAAAACGAACTTTATCAAAAACATATAAAATTATTATTAACGCGGTTATGTGTTGTCACAGATTACCACAGATTCTTTTGTTTTAAATTGAATGACGTTGACATTCGTTACGCGCGTTTTTTAAAATATGCAAAATTAAATGTATATTTTTCAATCTTTCTGAGAGATTTTCTTAATATTTGTTTCCGTAAGAACCTTGTACAGAGTATTAGAAAACTACAAAAAAAAAATAAGCCAAATCGGTCAAGCCGTTTTCATGTTATGTCGTGACAACGGAAAACGGGTTTCATTTTTATATATATAGATAAACTGATATTCTATGAAGCGCCATTTTTCCAAAATGGCGGCGTGAGCGACAAACATACGAGGTTGCAAAGTAGAAATTCGGAAAGAGTAGTAGGTATCGGACGGTTATCGCTTACCATCAGGCGACCTAAATAATAATAATGTCCTTCTCCTAAAGAATCCGCGAAAAGATAACAAACACAGAGAGAGAGAGAGAGAGAGAGAGATACAGACGACAGACAGAGTTACTTTCGCTTTTACAACATTATCAAGGAAAAGTATTTGTACAAATACATAGAATCTAAAATAGACCCTCCTTCGTTTTTTAAGTCGGTTTAGTGCATCATGACATGTGTCGTGTCTAATATCAAACATGCGTGCGAGCGAGGACATCGTCATTGACGCATAACACTTGGCTGCGGCCCAACCAGGAGTTCAGACCAAATAAAACTAGTCAAATCACAAATAGCAAACATATACAGAGGACCTGTATCCTGAAAATGTCTTAAAGAGTCTAAACATGGACTTCTGCGTGCATAGAGAACGTTTTGCATAAAAATAACAGGCTGTAGTCATTAACTTTTTTTTTAATACAGAATAGCTCTTAACATTTTAATAACAAAAAAAAACAAAATCCGTTAAAAATTGTTTAATTTCAATGAGTGTCAGTCGCGAGAACCTTAGAAAACTTTAAACAGGTTTATGTTTTTTATTGTCGGTGAGACAAGCAAGTTACTCGCCTAATAGTAAGCTTATATAGCTCAATCCGTGAGAAGAGATCGCTCTAGGCTATAAAACTGTAATTATTTTTTATCTTAGACTTAAAAACACGGAGGGACAAATGACTGCAAAAAAATATCGCTTTAAAAGATTATTAATTTCGCATTCTAAAATAGTTTTCGCACAACCACAGTATTTTTATGAAAATATAAGTTGAATATCCGGCAGCCTAGTCGGGAGACCGTCTGACTTGCGATCCGCAGGTCCTGGGTTCGAATCCCACGGCACGCACCTCTGTCTTTTCGAAGTTATGTGCGCATTGTTGATTGCCGTCAACTTCAAACGGTGAAGGAAAACATCGTGAGGAAACCTACATGTCTGAGAGTCCGCCTTTCTCAATGATCTTGATGTGTGAAATCTGCCAACCCGCACTTGGCCAGCGTGGCAGACTATGGCCTAACCCTTCTCACAATGAGAAAATGGCCCGTTCCCAGCAGTGGGACAGTTTGTACAAACAGGGCTTTGTATCGAATTCTGTGGTCAACTGATTTGCATATGTATACATACAAAATTTCAGCTCATTCGGAAGGAGACCAAATTTAACTTGTATGATTTCATTACAGACAGACCGACACAGGACAGGGGAAACTAGACAAAATAATATATGAAAAAAACTTAAATAAAACAACTTTTTAGGCACAAGACAATCAAACCAAACCGCGCGAGTCCAAACCCAATAAAAGATGACAATAATGGACAATATCAACAAATAAAATATAATCTGCTACCATATACTTTTTTTGGTTGCTTTATCCTTTTATGGATAGGCAAAGGGAACAGAGCCCATACAGCCATCGTCTGTAATTTGAATTTTTCCTTCAAGCTACCACAGACTAAATATCTCAGCTAGCAAATACATATATGTATAGCTGCAATAGCAGACGTAGTATATATTAGATCAATGATTGTAGAGTTCCTAAGGCCACCTTCCAGCTCCATCAACAGATCAGCTCCTTGTCATAATAATATTGCATTATCATACATGTAAAATTTCAACTCGGACTCCGGGAAGTGGGTCGAATTTAACTTGCAAGATTTTAATATAGACACGGGGACAGGTGAAACTAATAAGCTTCTATACATATGTGAAAAGTAGGCCACAATTGGTTGATTCTATCAACCAATTGTGGCCTACTATATATACTAAGTTGAAGGTTGCATTGCCTCTCCATTACTGAATTTTTTGCTTCAATTACTCTACATAGAAATAGAACAAAACATTAAATTACCATCAAGTAAGTATTCCTTATTATTGTTGATGCAAAAACTTGAATATTTTTCTCGTACACAATCGCAGTTTTGTAAAAGGTATAATTTACTCATCAACTTGTCATGTCGACAATGTTAACGTAAATTGACGAACGCGCGCGGGGCTTTTCATGTAGTATCGGTGTACCATTAGTGTGTTTCGTCGAGAGAGAAAGCTATAAACGTCACATTTCTTTCTCTTTCAGTCCACAGTGAAACAGCGTGATGTGATTATCAAGCGTGTCTGTCCGCCCGTATGTCCTTCTGTGTTTCGAACACTGATATTACAACTTTTCGAGATATAGCGATAAATATATAAAACACGTAAATCATTATAGTACTGAGGTCATTGACCTTTTCGCAAAGTAGTCTATATAAAAAATACTCGCCAAGTAGTTTTCTTTTAAATCACAGCATTAGCTACGTATAGTAGGGTTACTAACGCGTGTCTCGACACGGTCTTGGCCACTTATTTATTTCCCTTGCCTGTGGTGTATATATATGTTCAATGTTTGTGTGTGTGCGAGACGGGGCACACGGACGACGCTCACAAGTACATGACGAATACAAGCACAGACCGCGCACAATGTCACTTTCAAAATCTGTGTTCGGAAGAATGTATGTATAGTTTACCTATATGAATTTATTTCCTGTCTTCGTTATCAAATCAACTGCTTAAAGTTAGGGTTGTTCTTATAAATGACTACATGCTATTCTGTTATTTTTATTGCTTTCATGAAATAATCGAAAAGGTAACAAACATACAGACAGAGAGATATAGTTTCGATATTATAATATTAGTAAAGATAGTTAGCATTTAAATCATCATCATCATCATCATCATCTCAGCCATAAGAAGTCCACTGCTGGACATAGGCCTCCCCTATGGATTTCCAAAAAGACCGATTGGAAGCGGCTTGCATCCAGCGTCTTCCTGCCACTTGTATGAGGTCATCTGCCCATCTCGTGGCTGGTCTTCCTACGCTGCGCTTGCCGGTACGTGGTCTCCACTCGAGAACCTTTCGGCCCCATCGGCCATCAGTTCTACGCGCTATGTGGCCTGCCCACTGCCACTTCAACTTGCTAATCCTCTGTGCTATATCGGTGACTTTCGTACGTCTACGTATCTCTTTATTCCTTATTCGATCTCGTAGAGTGACTCCGAGCATAGCCCTCTCCATAGCTCGTTGCGTGACCTTCTCAGCAGTGAGCATTTAAATCAGTTAAGCTTTTATTACGGTGAAGGAAAACATCGTGAGGAAACCTACATGTCTGGGAGTTCTCAATGATCTTGAAAGATGTGTGAAGTCTGCCAACCCGCACATGGCCAGCGTGGTAGACTATGGCCTTATCCTTCTCACAATGAGAAGATGGCCCGCGCCCAGCTTTGGGATGATAATTTGGGAGGGCTGATAAAAAAAAGTTTAATTGTTTTAATAAATAATGAGATGATTCACGCTTTTCTCCTAAGTACCTTTACAGAACTAATTTTAATAAGATTTCGAGGTGTGATACGGGACAAAATTAAGAAATTAAACGACTGATTTATCTGACGGATATTTTGTTCGTGGAATTAGGCTCCTCTCGGCTACTATTTAAATAATTTCTTCCCGTTGACCTAGAACTCTGAAATTTGGCAAGAAGCATTGTGTTAGAGTACACATATAGGAAAAAATCCGAAAACTGTTTTTTTTTTATTTAATCACAAAAAATAGTGTCTCTATGCAAGGAATGAGGGCTGAAAACGTTCGCTCGCTCGGATCCGAGTGGGAGGCGCCGCCGATAAGATAAAGATAAAGATAAAGATAATTTATTTGCATACAACACGAGAATTTTATACAAAAAGTGCATAAAAGATGTTACACTAAATTTAGTCGCTTAAAATCATGTTGTGCCGATTAGGCGTACAAATGTCAGGTAGACAGCATCATGCACATGCGAAAAATTATAAAATAATAATAATTATTATTTGTTATTAGATTAATACACAAACCAAAAAATATCTATAATATGACAAAGCAGAAGCAATAAAAGATACACATAATGTCAAATAAAATTAAAATTTGTCATTTAAAAAATCATTGATAGAATAATAACACTTCTGCAATAACAATGCCTTCAACTTTTTTCTAAATAAATTACTATTCTGGTCTCTTATTGACTTAGGAATCTTATTGTAGATTTTAGGACCCATACATACGATGCTATTTTGCATCAGTGCTGTCTTTCCTTCATGTACGCGCCGTTTGTCTTGGTCGCGCCTATTTCTTACAGTAGTATCAGATAGTGTGGGGAATCGCTCCCGGTTTGTTTTTACAAAAAGGGCCGTTTCTAAAATGTATAAACACGGAAGTGTAAGAATTTTATACTTTAAAAAATAGGGCTTACAACTATCTCTTTTTTTGAGTTTAAACATTGAACGAATACAGCGTTTCTGCCTTTTAAAAATAATAATTTTATTTGTTGAATTTCCCCAAAAAATAATCCCGTACCTCAAAATTGATTCAACTAACCCATAGTAGGCTTTAAGTAAAGATTCTATATTTAGAGTACGAGCTAGTTTGGCGATGGCATATGTTTGGCTACTCATTCTTTTCGAAAGGTGCTCTATTTGTGATTTCCAATTCAATTTTCGGTCAATATATAATCCAAGAAATTTTGAGCTTTCTACTTCATTTATAATGTTATTGTCATATGCTACATTAATATTACCTTTGTTTGTTTCTCTTTGTCTAAAATGCATTATATTTGTTTTATTTAGGTTAATTTTTAAGTTATTGTTGTCAAGCCAAGATATAAATGAGGTCAAAGATTTAACAATATCGTTTTCATAAGAGTCAAGTGTTTTACATGCTACGGTGATAGTGCTATCATCTGCAAATAATGTCATAGGTTGAGATGTAGCATTAGGCAAGTCATTTATGTATGCTATGAATGAAAGTGGCCCCAGGACACTACCTTGTGGAACTCCGTACGCCACTTTGCGTTCATACGATCTATATATTTCTTCTGCTTTCGTGATAAGATTGACTCGACTGATTTCCGATGTATATTTTTCGATTTATGAAGAAAAATATAAAAGAAATATATGATTTCCCCCTTTTATTTAGTTTGTACGGAACCCTCGGTGGGCGAATCTGACTCGCACTTGCCCGGTTTTTTTTAACTAGCTATACCATGCGCCTAATGATAAATAACAATGATGTTGTAGCTCTGAACCAAATTTAATTACGATAGATTCAGCCGTCCGATAGAAAAAGTAAAAAAACAGGCAAAGTTACTAACGCTTTTCAGCGATTACTTCGCCATTTATGAATTTATTTTGATGATTCTTTTTTGTTTGGTAGGATTCTTCCTTGAGAAGTGGTCCCTTATAAATTTAATCAATATCAGTTAAGTAGGTACTTTGGTTTTTTTAAAAACCAAAATAACTGGAAACATACATATGTCATTCAAGTATTATTTTGTTAACGTATCGTTCTTAGGTTTGTAGATATAGTTGTATTTTGAAGTCGTTTTTTTTTAAGTTTTTAACGATAATTGTATAATTTTAAATTTGGATCTTGTTATGTATCACAAACATACCTAAACACATATTATTAAAGCCTAATGTGCCGCTGGCAGCGGGGCATTATTATTATATTGTATATTTCATTTAGATTATTTCATAAACATTTTTCACACAGCACTATCTAGCCCCAAACTACGTAATAATATTGTTTCCAACAATTTCACACCGATACATATACCGCATCATTTAAAATAAAAGCTTAAACACCATAATAAGTTCATCCGTCGGACGCGTAAAAAACTGGCAACTTTTTAAGAAAAAATCCACTGCGAAAACACTTTAGCCCAAGTTGCAAGTTGGCTGCTACTTAAATAATCTGCGGGCATTATAAAGCCGTATTTCAAGCGATCATTGTAATTGCACAAGTTTGTACACCACAGGCATTACCGCGCGCAAATTACGGGCTATCTTGAACACATGACGGGACGATAAGGGCTGATTCACATCTGAGTTGTGGAGCTGCGCCCGCGCCGCTGACATGCTGTGACGTCGTGTCGGTGCCTCGAGCAAAAAACTTTTTCTATGCATAATTATAGTTTAAAAAACTGAAAAAACAGACTTCAAAATACACAATTCGTTTACTTGTAAGATATATTTTTTTAGTTATTTTGAACCAAAATACTGAATTGACTTTGATAAGATTTATATGAGACCACCTCTGAAGTATGGACCTACCAAACAAAAAAAAAAATCATTAAAATCTCCTTTTTGGAAGTCGATTAAAAATAATGTTCGTTAATTATAATAAATAAACAAATTTCTAAAATATATGCGTGTGAGGAAATTATTTTCTTTAAATATTTCATACATACTTTCCAATTTGAAAATAGTTCGAATATATTTTTTTTGTCACAGAAAAGTTAATATACATATCCACTGAGTTCCCCTAAATATTATACCGTAACTTAAATAACGGAAGGGATGGTATAATTGGTAGCCTAGTATGTCCAGCAGTAGAACGATAAAGGCTAAAATAATGTAAAAAAAAATGTATGCGCGAGCAAGACAGATGATTTAAAATATACTTTACGTAGATTTCTAAATACACCATCCTTTTCTGATTAGTCGGTTATAAAAGCAGACTATCACGATGTAAAATTAGCGGCAATAAAGTGAAATTAATATTTACCATCACGGTTTATCTTTACTTTCACAATTAGTGTTGCGCCATAAACTTTTCTACTTTCTAACACTCTCGCACGGGGGGAAATATATTGCAATGCAAAAATTACTCTTAATCAACTGCCAGTTATTGTGGATAGTTTTATTATAATTTATTATTTTAAATTATAATGAGCTGACGAGCTCATCGCTTATCGCACTTAAACGCCAATTTCCCTCAAGTCCCTTAACTGACTTTTACAGTACCTATGCCTTAGAGAAGCAGCTGGTATATTCTATATTATTATTTTTCTCCAGTCCAGCATGGCAGCAAGCAATGGAACCGTTTATATAATACAGGATTGATCCAAACACCAGTGATATTCTTATATTAATTGTTTTGTGTTATTTGCAATGCCTAGACTAGATTCCTAGGAAGGCCAGCGTTGTTTAATAAACAATTATCCACAGATTGCATGTTGTAAAACTACCAAGATCAACGTTAGCTATTAATTACTATGTAGATGTATACACTAAGGTGTTTTCCTTCCACGGACCTTGAACTAGGCTGGTTTAGATGTTTCTATAGCGTGACCTTTGTACTAGTGTGTTACAATCATAACTTGATCCCCGTGTAAATACTTTGTTGGGAAATTGTTTTTTTTTTAAACTGAGAATGAAGCAATTTTTTTATAATTATGTTTTGCTAAAAATTACATTGTGTTGTATATTGGTGAGATTATTTTTTTATGTAGTTTGAATGGAAAAAAAAAATGTTTTTTGTCGATATTGCTTCTCTTGCTCACTGACAGTTCTTGAAAATATATATTTTTAATAATCATTTATTTCATAAAGATTATACCTATGTAGTGAGTTTTGATAGAAAATTGATGGAATTATTTAAAACCTGATTTCAATACGGCCATATTTAAAAAATAATAAACAACTAGCTGCGCCCCGCGGTGCCACGCGCGTAGTGACGAAAAACGATGATGATGATAAAATATGGCCTATATTCGTCTCCAGGTCCTAAAGAATCTCTGTGACAATTTTCATAACGATTAGTTCAGCCGTGAAGAGGGAACAAACAGACAGAGAGACAGACTACAGACAGAGTTACTTTCGCTTTTATAATATTAGCTAGAATTAGGATGGGTGATTTATTTAGATTAGGATTAGGACTCTTAGTGCGTGGACTCTATCACATATTTACAACAGATAGACCGGAAAAATATGACACCCTTACTGAAGAGTCGTGTAAAAATACATATGCGAGCACAATAAGTGAATTATCAACCAAAGACAGTTATCAGTGCGTTATAAATAAGACAAATTGATCACTTGTCGTCCTTCTTCCAGGCGTCTAACGGAAGTCTAACATCACCGAGCAATTAATCTAGCTACAATGAAACAGTATTGGAATTCATGCAACATCTATTTTTGTAACCAATATAACCAATCTAGTAAGACCCTTCCCGCTTCTCCTGTCTAGTAAAATTTGTAGTAAATGACGAACTTGTTCCTAATCACGCATGCCCGATTAGATTGGTTGCATAGAATGCAACACATGTATGTATACTGTGACACGTGGTTGGTTCGCACACCGCTTACGACTTGGCATCATTGACATGACCACATATGCTACCAATGTCGCTTTGAAACAAAACAGCTTAAACGACATTTTAATGCATTGAAAAGCGAATTCTATTTTATTGTAGCTAGGGTTTTCCTTCGCGAGGTCAAGGTTTGTGTTAGTATGTGTGAGTGCAATCAAAATAGACGTAGTTTGATAGTGTTGCGTTCGAGATTTAAATATGCAATAGCGACATTGTAACGGACTTGGTGCTATTCATTCGACCATTTTACGATATTTTACTTCCTCATTTTGATAATAATATTGTGGAATTTATTTTAGGTACGGAAATAGTTTTATTCCGACTAGATGGACGTAAAATGGTTTGATTTAATTTTGAGATGACCTTTACATTTCATATTCTGTTTTAACATTGACTTTGACATTTAGGGCTGGCCATTCGATACAAAGGTACTGAAAGGGTTTTTTAAATAGCCAACGTTTACGTTTGACCAACTTGCTTGATGGTAAGCGCTGAAGTGACCTAATTTGGATCACGTAAATGACATTCACTCTAACCTTGAAAATTCCAAGATTGTAGCAAGAAGCTACTTAGTCTAAATGATGATGAAACATAGGCATATATTTTATAAAACGTGGCCGTAAAGTACCATGTCAGGACTATATTCTATCGAAATCATTTCGACGAGTTTCCCGACTCCCGACCTTAATTTGCTCCCCTATTCCACTGCAGGATAAGCAGCAAATCTTCACGCTACAATCCGTTCCATTTATCTCAGTGAAATTTTCAAAGTTACGGAATATATTTTTTCTAAATTGTCGTGCTCCATCCTCGGCCACACCTTCGGTTATCATCTAGCGTGTCGATGGTCAAATGTAGATCTATATTTGTAAATGTAGATGTATAGTTTTCGGTTTATGAAGGAAAATATAAAAAAATATATGATTTTCCCCTTTTTTATCTACTAGTTTGTACGGAACCCTCGGTGGGCGAGTCTGACTCGCACTTGTCCGTTTTTTTTTTATTGAAGAAACTATAAAGGATAGACTTGAAGAGTCTGTAGTTCGAGCATCGTCCGACTCGCTCGCGCATGCTAACATATTGATGATATAAATTGACTAAATGAACTTATAAAAAAGGTCGTCGTTTATGAAACTAGACAACAACATCACACATTTTTGACAAAAAAAAACAATTTGATCCAAGTTAATTTTAATACATATTAATCTTTTCTGAAATAATTAACGTAGAAATGATTTTTTATAAGTTCATGCAGTCATTTTATATCTTCAAAATGTTGGTATGCGCGAGCGAGACGTACGATGGTTGAACTATAGGTAATATATAAATCAGGCAATAGGCAAATCAGCTGACTCAGTAAAACTTATTGATACTTAAAAGTACTAAAACAAAAGCGTACCTATACATTAAAAAATATAAACAAACAAAAATCTACAAGTTTTTTTTTTTGGAAAACTTAGTTACCGTGCGTGTTCCCAACACTAGAAGTGTATCTTCCGTAATAGACATATGAACAAAGTTGAAGGCTCGCTTGGCTAAATCATGTCACAAAACACTGTTGTGGTTTGTGACATGATTTAGTTAAAGTTATTAATGTTTTTAAGTAGTTCCACTTAGGAATGTTGACAGTATAATATATTTAATACTGAATTGAAACTTGAGCAGGTATTTCAAGATAAAATGATAATTTTATTAAACCCCGACCCGAAAAGATGGGATGGGAAGGGAAGGGATGTGTATCTATATATATGTGTATATGTGCCAAGAAGCTACTTACAATCCCGATAAAAGTGCAGCCATGTACTTTTATCCCACTCTCAAACGCCCCCCCATGAAGCCTATTCAACTTCACGGTCAACCCATTCCATGGGTTACCTCGACCAAATACCTCGGCGTCACTCTCGACCGCCGACTCACCTTTTCCAAACACATCCAGACAGTCCGTAATCGAGCGGCCTTCTTCCTAGGCCGCCTCTCCCCCCTCTTGAACGAGCGGAGTAAATTGTCGCTTGGCAACAAGATGACAATTTACAAAACTTGTATTCGCCCCGTCATGACCTACGCGTCCGTGGCATTCGCCCACGCTTCCCACCTGGACCTCGAAAAGCTCCAGGTCATCCAGAATAGGTTTCTCCGCAGAGCGGTCGGAGCTCCCTGGTTCGTCCGGAACTCCGATCTGCACTGCGACCTCGAACTCCCCTCGATTCTTCAATACATGAAGCACGCTTCCCGCCGTTACTTTGACGCGGCCCCCCATCATCCCAACCCACTTGTAGTCCAAGCATCCAACTACTCAACAGACACGACTGACCCTCCTCCCCTCCGGCGCCGCCCAAGAAACATCTTGGGCGACCCGGATGACCCCATCGCAGCAGTCACGGCTGCTGCGTTGGGGTCACCCGATCCGACAGCCCCAGGCAACAGGAAATACTCAGTTTTTGGTATAGGCGTCGGTTACCAAAGGAACACAAACACGACACACCGACCTCGCCGGCGAGGTCGAAGATCCCCAGGTCTGGTAGAAGACCGGTTAGATTCTCTCCAAATAGTCAACCAGTTCAACCCAATAGGGCCGCAAGGGCACACCCCATCGGGGTTGCCGCACGGCAATTCGACTTCCCCCCCACCAGGCGACGGCCCAAGCCGAGGTCCGAACCTCCCTCGAGGTGCCCTTGAGCTAGTCCCTCGTAACCTTTAGTTTGTAAGCGGCCCAGCGCCTTCTGCGCTCGCCAAAGTCCGGTAAGCTGTAGAGGCCGTTAGAGGCCAACAGCTCTAGTCATTTCACAAAAAAAAAAAAAGCTACTTAGTCTCGAGCACCGCCGTAAAGTAGCATGTCTGTCTATTTTCTACAGGATTCATTTCGGGGAATGTGCGCAATAGCTTCACGACCTAACTCCAGCCTTCCCATTTCACTACAGGACTAGCAGAAAGTCGGCGAATTACCACCCATTTCTCGTTGAAATGACAAAAATCCGTACTCAGCGATATCGATCCACAATCCTGTTGCGTACTGCACAAAAATGGAATTCGTTGCCGCCATCTCTGTTTCCTGAGACCTACAATCTTGTAATTTTCAAGGCTAGAGTGAATAGATATCTTCTAGATCGACGAGCTCCATCCTCGGCCACACCGTCGCTTAACATCAGGCGAGTTGGTGGTCAATCGTAGATCTAAAATGTATACATAAAAAACTGTGTATATATGTGTACTTATCTAATGTTTTCTAAGGTTTTCGCGATTGTCACTCATTGAAATAAAAAAATATGTAAAATATGTGTATCTGTTTGTAGCAAACGGATGGACCGATTTTGATATTTTTTTTATTTATTTGAAAGAAGATTTTATCGAGAGTGTTATTTTGTTTATTCTTAAGAGAAAACTTACAGAGATTTGATATTTGTTGCAGGTTTGGGGTTCCGTACCTCAAATCAATAGAAACGAAACCATTGTATGTACTTTAAGGACAATGCGTTTATTTTATAAGGTTTAGTTAGCAACACTTCTGTGTTATTTTTATTTATTTATTTATTCTCATTGTACCACGAAATTTTATAATGACATATTTCTCTCAAACTTTCAAGATGCTTTTTCTCAGGCATACGTGAGGTATCAAACTGCAACGTAATAAAAAATAAAACCTTAAAAACGACCATCGAGTTAGAAATATTTCGGTACCCCACAATATGCTTCACTTGAGAGCCAGTTTCAATTCCAGGTTAGATATGCTCACCATGGGAGACCACACACCCAGTAGTCAAATACGTAACCTGGCGTAAAAAAAAAGTTAACTTACTGTTTTACTGTAAAGAAAGAATGTTAGGAGAACTGCAACCGCGGAACCGCTATTTTCGTGCTGTCGAGATTAATCCTGATCATTTTTTACTGACTTCCAAAAAGAAGGAGGTTCTCAATTGGACTGTATGTTTTTATTTGTTTGTTTGTTCAGCTGATTTAGAGATTACTCCGCCTATAATGAATCGTTTTTGATGTTTTTTTTGTTTGGTTGGTAATACCTCAGAGGTGACCACCTTATATAAATTTTATCAAAATCGGTTCAGTACCTATAACACAATTTGCGTATTATGAAGTCGGTTTTTTCAGTTTTTTTAAACTATGATTAATTATTAGACCCTCAAAATATAGGAGAAATAAAGAATGGTAATGAGTTTGATGAGCGCATGCTCTTTATTCATATTGTTAATTTTCTCTAGTAAGTAAGAATTCGACGAATCCCTCATAAGTTAATTCAGTTAATCCACATCTTCGATAATAGTCTAGTAAAAATAATTCCGTTTGTATGGAGCTGATGACAATAAATGCACTTTGAAGGATTCTTTGAAGTTACAATAGAAATTAATAAATTACAGTTTAAAAAACTAAAAAACACGCTACAAATTATTGTGGTCAAAGTTCATTTCTAACAAAGACTTTTCTAACAAATCCAAACACAGCTATAATACGATGTTCCATCATGAAGTTCTAGTTCATATCTTCCGGCTCCATCATCAGATCAGTTCGACAGTACCATATTATTGTATTGTCATCAGAACTGCATACAGCTGCCAATTTTCATGATGCTACGATCCTTGGAAGATGGTTAAATTAGTTACCTTAGATTTCATTACATAGTTAGTTACATACAGGTCGACCTAATAAAAGCGTGTTAAAATACCTAAAAAACATGGATTCACAATAATCCCCGATTTATAAACTAGTTGCGTTCCGCGGTTTCATCCGCTTAGTTATGAAAAACGGTGATGATTATGATAATGATAAGTAGCTTATGTCCGTCTCTAGGTCCACAGCTATCTCTATACTAAATTTCATAACGATCGGTTCAGCCATTTGAGCGTGTAAAGGTAACAAATTATGATTTTATAATATTTTCATGAAATTGTGTCAAATGTATTTCAAAACACCAGCACATTCATTTAAATAACAATATTCTTTCTCAGGTGTCTTTTATGCTGTTAAAAATATTATTTTTACTGGACTATAACGTTGGTACGCGCGTTTGTGTGATGAGGATGGGTGTTTTTTTATACAAGATAGATAGATAGATAGATCGATAAACTCTTTATTGTTCACACCTTAACTAAAACACAAATTACATAGTGAAAAGGGCTTAAATGCTAGTGAAACAACAGGCGGCCTTATCGCTAATAGCGATCTCTTCCAGGCAACCTTGGGATGGAGAAATGATAATAATAAATAGATGGTGGGGTAACTAACAAACAGAACGTAGAGAGAAAAATAATAATAATCATAATAGATAGATCTAATATTGACCACCAACTCGCCTGATTTTAAGCGATGTTGTTCTGTTCTGGGTGTTTTTATATAGATAGAAAAAACCGGACAAGTGCGAGTCAGACTCGCCCACCGAGGGTTCCGTACAAACTAGTAGATAAATGGGGGACATCATATTTTCCTTTTTATACCCAAAAATATACATCGTAAAAATATTTAAAAACCTGTTTAAACTTATGATAATAAAGCTCTTTCATATGATACCACATGACACGGTTAAAGAACTTTAAACTTTGGATCCTCATTCCTTGCGTAAAGACAATTTTTTTTGTGATTTAAGTAAAAATGTCCAGTTTTTGGATTTTTTCCTATATGTGTACTCTAACACAATGCTGCTTGCCAAATTTCATAGTACTAGGTCAACGGGAAGTACCACATAGGTTTTGATTCCCTTGTGAGTGTCGAAATTTGCATTTTTATGACATATTCAGCAGTAGCTTTTTTTTATGAAAACTGAGAAATTTGATTTTTCTTTCTGCAGCAAGATACTATGGATTTGCGTATATGGTTTTAATTTCATCGCGATACCTTCACGCATTCCCGAGATAAAGGTCTTGACACCCGGACAGACGGACAACAAAGTGATCCTATAAGGGTTCCGTTTTTTTCTTTTGAGGTACGGAACCCTAATAAACTCTTTATTGTTTACACCTTAACTAAAACACAAATTACATATCGAAAAGCGCTTACAAGCTAGTGGAACAACAGGCGGTTTTTATGTATCATAAGTATGTAATCACGAAATAAAATGTATCTATGTATATATTCTATCAGCCATCTAGTTCCCATAGTATAAGCTTTATTTATTTATATCCGCTCCGCATTAGAGCAACGAGACATTGCGGAATAATGTCGATCGCGTGAGAATAGAGCCGCGGCTGCTATTTTGCTGGTTTTCGTTTTCCATATTGGGAGACGCATGTTTGATTACTTTTAGCGCCCATGTCTTTATTTGGGATGGGAATACATTGTTATTTGAAGTTTTTGCCGTTCCTAAATGAGTGTAGTTGTAAGTTTAATTAATATGATTAATGTGTCTTTTTATGTTCATTTTTCACACTGGCAAGCTGGTTTACTACCGTTGGGGTTACCATATCGAAAACAGAATATTCGTAAAATAAAACAAAATATTATATAAATCCGAAAAAAGTGAAATTGATACTGTTTTGGTGTCTTTCCGTAAAAAAATAGCTTTTGCATTGTTCGACTAATTCAGTTATTTGATCTTTCAATAGTTTAATAAGTATAGTTAAAAAAACTGAAAAAACCTTCAAAATACGCAATTTGTTTACTTGGACGATATTTTTTCCAGTTCCAGTTATTTTGTTACAAAAACCGAAGTATTGAACCAATTTTGATAAAATTTCTATGTGACCACCTTTAAGGTAAAACCTATCAAACAATAAAACAATCATCAAAAACAATTCATAATTGGCGGAGTAATGAACAAACATACAGTCGAATTGAGAACCTCCTTCTTTCTGGAAGTCGGTTAAAAATACCTACTTTTGTACAGAAATCGAACCACCTTAAAAACTGCACATGTACTCCAAAAACTTTTAATATGTAGAATCTTCAAAGTTTTTGGAGTGCACAATCTAGCAGAATATAAATTATACAAGTACTTATGCTGCGTCAAACTGCGTAAGTATGATCAAGCTGTGTAAATATACGCGCCGAGTACTGAATTCCATTTGGTTGATGCATTGCCGATCAAATTTATGGATTTCTCGTCAAGTTCACGCTTTTAGTCAGTTTATTTCTAAACACTAGATTATATCAATAGATATATCTAGTGTTTAGAAATAAACTAAAACGTGTGTACAGTGCGAATTGTATGAACGGAGTGTGTTTTCATTTTGTATTTATTTTATGATTTCAATCTATGTGGAATATAGTCAAAAGGACTATTTGTAAGTATTTCGTAGAAACGATAACCAAATTGTAAAAATAATTAAGGCACTTTGAATAGACAATCTTGAGTCTAGCACGCGCTTTCAACATTTGTGAATATATATAAAATGACTGGAAAGACTTATGAAAAGTTCATCGTGTGTAAAACTAGAAAACAACATATAAAAATAATTAAAATAGTTCAACATAAATTTTATTTCCATCTGATCCTGTTCTTGTACGTAATAATGTAATCGAAAGACCAATCGAAGCTCAAAAAAAAGGACTCAACTTCTGTGAATATGTTTTCTAGATTTTTAAAACTATTCAGTAATTTAATATCTTAAATTTTTTATTACATCCGCGAGCAAGACAGATATTCTCCCTATGTAGGGAGAATATCCGCTTCGGCCGCGTACGTAACTATTGTTTCGTAACTAGTTTCGTACGAAGAAGTTTTTTTCCTAGTACGTAACTAGTTACGAAACAATAGTTACGTACGCGGCCGTAGCGGAATATCTGTCTCGCTCGCTCGTTGAAATATAAAAAAACTACCTCAATTTAAAAAATTTTTGGACGCTTACAGAGTACGTATCTAGATAATAAAGGCACTTCTACATTTGAGAAAAAGAAGACATGTTGTCGTTTCCTATCGAGTTATATCGTAGTAATGTAACCAATATTTATTTATTTAAAGTCTCGTTATCAAACGGGAGTAAGACAAGTTGTGACATTACAGAGCCGGCTGGTAGACTTACACCGTATCAACACGATTCCAATTACTATAATTTAGCACGCAATTAAGACGACGAATCGGACCTAGATAGACGGGAGCACTTTTTAACATGTGTAGACATATGCAAGGAATATATATATTCAGTTAAGTAATTCCGTTCTGAGTAATTAAGGCCCGGCTAGTCCGCAAAAGCAGTAAAACAAAGCTTTTTGAAATTTTACAAAAAATACTTGTATTATTAGTTCAAGCTCAAATTTTTTGTATGTAAAATTTTGATCTGTTGGCTAGGGTTCGCTAGAAACAAAAACACGATTGCTGAAAAAAATCTCGATAGCTTTATTTTTTGAAAAATATGCCATTTTATTTATTTTTCCCATTTATCTCCAAAGTGTTTAAAGCCATCAAAACCAAATTTACCATGTTAAGTAGCTATAACATTTTTTTAGTGTTCTCTAGACTTACATTTTTGATACGTTTAGTGCATTATTTTATAGTAATTTATTTTACAATAATTTTGCTCGCGAGCAACCGTCCCGCCGCCTTGCTTCAGCTGTTCACCCGCGTCAGTCTGTCGGTGACCACTGTCAGCGACGGTACTGTGTCGGATTGCATCGCGCGCCAAATAAAACAAATTACTATGGGAAATCATAGAACAAAGAAACCAAAAAATAAGCGAACGCGTAAGCGCCAAATTTTGGCTCATATAGAAATGATGCGATCCCGAAAAAGGTAAATACCCAGTTGCAAGTTATTATTTCCTAGAAATATAAGCATGCAATATAGCAAGCATGTAAGTATTTATATAGATCACTCGCACTCGCAGTTCATAAACCTATGAGTTCTATTCATACTCGTATAAAGAAAATGTACTTACTCTTACCTGATGTTCAAATATTTCAGTTATGAAAGATGTGTGAAGTCTGCCAACCCGCATTTGGCCAGCGTGGTAGATTATGGCCTTACCCTTCTTATAATGAGAAGATGGCCCGCGCCCAGCAGTGGGACAGTTTGTACAAACAGGGCTCATAAAAAATAAATGTATACATAAACATACATACACATGCTAGCTGCATCCCGCGGTTTCACCCGCGTAGTGATGAAAAATGGTGATAATAATATATATATTATATATTCTGTCTTTCTCCAGGTCCTAAAGAATCTCTGTTCCAAATTTTATAATTATTGGTTCAGCCGTTTAGCCGTTTAGGTAACAAACAGACAGAGAGACAGACGACAGACAATTTCGTTTTTAAAATATTATATGATTCATACATTTGAAAAACATAACCCACCTTTTTGCACAGTCCGGTAAAAATACACCGCGGTCGCGGCAGGCGGCATATGGCGCGGCATCTTTGAACGCGTCACAGACTTTGAGAGTACCTATATAGGTATACCGCCGTCTGTCACGCGCCGCCCGCGCCGCGCGTAGGTAGGTAATTTTTACCCGATTGCGTAAGGAGGGTTGTTTATCGAGTATATGTATGTTTGTATTTATGTATGTAAGGGTGTATGTGGGTGTATATCTATGTATGTACTATGCATATTTTTAGATTACCTCCTACAACCTAAACAGCTTGACCGATTTTGATGTGCTAGGTGTCGTTAGATTCGTCTTTACTCCCTGAATATCATATGCTATATTATATTTTTCGTAACGCATTTTTTGTACTCTTGCAAAAATAAAATAAAATGTTTTTTCATAACCTAGAACTTCTTCGTGATAACTAAGAAATAAGTAATTTTACTGGAATAAATAATACACACACAACTTTTTACAGCGATTTTACGTATACATATATTACGTATTTGAGTATAAAATATTTTAGATAGGTAGTTTCATAACATTTATATTTCCACCACAAATACAGGGTGTTAGGTTAGTTAGGTACATTTATCAGTGATCGACCTTGTTAGCATTATTCTTGTATATTGCAGATCAAAGAAGCATCTTGAAGTAATCAACGAGTCTTTGATAACATTAGAGCCAGTTGATTTGAATACTTCTAGGATTGAGTGAGCACTACAACCTTATTTATTTTACAAAAAATGAGGTTTATGCACATATATTTTTGTAACTGCAAATTTGTATGAATTGGTAGGTAGACCAGCAATTTATGTGAAAACCTCACGCAAAAAAGTAAAATAAATTATAATGCACCTGTTTGTATAATTAAAATATATCTTATGTGCATTAGCCTCGTTGTAATGATAAAATGTGTGGTTGCTACAGCGTTTACTTTGATATTACAGAACGACCGTCAATGAAAACTCGCATAATCTGTCCCGTACTCCACCATGTGAGAGTAATAACATCGACATGTGAGTTGTGATATAGTTGTGAGAATAGAACATAAAAAAGAAATAAAACAGGCACGAATACTGTAACCAAAGAAGATGAAATATGCTACAACTGAAAGATCTGTTAATTTTTTGATATTGTACTACGGTTGCTTTTTATATTTTTATTATGGGAAACTTTAGCTTGACCACTGATCCCGCTAGTTTTGAACGACGTTTACGGTCTACGATGGAGCGCGTTTGCTTAGAAAAACTCTATTTTGATTGCGTTTGCGACGTTCTGTTACATAATGTAGGTATAATAATGTGAATCAAAGAAAATCCGTTCAGGTAGCGTATGCTGAAATTTTTCAAGGCTGTACGTTAAAAATAACAACAAAGCGCTCTGTTTTGTTAAATAATGTAGATTTAAACTCATTTCTTTCTATAATCACGTATTAGGTGTAAAAAGTAGAGTATGCACTTCGGGGATAAAGGTGTTTTTGTCTTGGGCGAGCTTGAACCCCTCGTTACACTCCGGATTCTAAATTTGTAACTCTATAAATATGTGAATCTGTAAATATGTAAATCTGTAAATCTGTAAATATGTAAATCTGTTAATCAATAAACAAACAAAATAGACAACTTATTATTTATATTATTTGTAGGAAACTCTCTCAGGATCTTTTTAAAACCTACAATAATTGTGAGTTATTTTGTTATAAAAATCCAAAGTACTAGACTGATATTGATAAAATTTATATGGGACCACTTCTGAAATCACTTACCAAAGAAAAAATAATCTTCAAAATCGATTCACAATTGGTGGAGTAATCGGTAAACAAACATACAAAAAACATAGTCAAATTGAAAACCTCCTTCTTTTTGGAAGTCGGTTAACTAATGGTATTGCAATTTATTTTATATCAGCCCTGTTTGTACAAACTATCCCACTGCTGGGAACGGGCCATCTTCTCATTGTGAGAAGGGCTAGGCCATAGTCTGCCACGCTGGCCAAGTGCGGGTTGGCAGACTTCACACATCTTCAAGATCAATGAGAACTCTCAGACATGTAGGTTTCCTCACAATGTTTTCTTTCACCGTTTGAAGTTGTCGGCAATCAACAATACGCACATAACTTCGAAAAGACAGAAGTGCGTGCCGTGGGATTCGAACCCAGGACCTGCGGATCGCAAGTCAGACGGTCTCACCACTAGGCTGTCGGAAACTTCAATATCGGTATTGCAATATAATTATAAAATTAACCTTGTTGTGTCTGCTTGTGTTTATTACCTAACATCCTGTATAGAACTTAACATTATTATCAAAGATATTTACGTGATATATTTGACCTGTAATATGTAATTCTAACCAATATTTATGAAATTTGGCAAGGAGATTCTTCATGACCTGAAGAAGGACAAAGGCTATATTTTATCATAATCATCATCGTTATTCATCACTACGCAGGTTACACCGCAGGGGCATAGTTATTATTTTATAAATGTGATAATTTAGTGTTTTATGTGAGTTAGTGAGTTGGTTGTTAAATGGAGATAGATATACTCACATAATATGACATACTTAGGCTTTTATCCCGGAAAAATGAACGAGTACGAGTAGTAAATTATTATTTCATAGATTTTCAAGAAATAAGCTTATAGATTGATATCAGCAGTATATCACAACTTACTTGCCACTACAATTTAATGAAGATGTGGCTCAGACGAGTCGCGCGCCGCGCGGCGAGACTCGCGCGCGGCGCGGCGCGCGGCGGATCGGTATCGCACTAAACGTACGCCACGTTTTGTGCGGACATCGCGCTCTCATAAAACGTGGAACTATGCCGTAAACTGAGGTAGTGTAAAATACCTAAATTTCTGGACAAGCCTCGCCTTAATTCCGTTGTTACAAAATATTGGATAATAACCTGGCTTTTAAAATTAAAAACTCTTTCGTACCTAAAAACAGTGTTAAATTGAAATACCCGAAATTATCAGCGATAACACTACATTACTTTTTACTAATTAAATAGCTAAACTCGTATTGTAGTACTGCCAAGGATTATTTCTTTATTTTCAGGCATCAGGTGGTTTGCAGATATGAAACATTGTCTTGTCTGTGACTATTGGATTAAGTTGTAAGTCTTCGGTGGTGGAGTGTGTTCAGGCAGAGAACTAATGTGGTTCGAGGGCGCCGCTGTCCTTATTTCATTATTTTGTTCAGTCGGAACCACAGAATACTATAGTAGTATGTGCTCATGGTGCGAAACGACTAAAGACCCCGTCCAACGGTGAATAACGCGAGTAAATTTTTTGCGTGCATGGTCTCCCTATCCGGATCACATTCACGTGATAAGCTTGTTTTTAGGAACAATGTGATATATCTACAATACATAACATGTATGTACCTTAACAGAGTACCTTTGAATTTGTGTGTGATTTTGAACGGATTGTTTGTTAAACTTATACAGTAGCTATAATTTGAAATAACACAAAATTATCTTTGTGCTGTTACACCAAAGTTAAATAACAACAATTAAATAAACTAGATTCAACTAATACTAACAACAACAAAAAAAAAAAAAAAAACGCCAGTAAAAGGCAATGGCATATGTACATACTTAAATAAAATCACACCTATTTTCCTTTACGGGGTACGGAATAAGCAGGGCATCAAAGACTATGAGGTTGCTTGACGGCACGTTTGACCGAGGTTAGAGGGTGAGATGGAAGCTATTGGAGGGTTAGAGAGTATTTGAATAAGATGTCATTCTTTGAGTGAAATTAGAGCAAGAAAACTGATCACGAAAAGAAGTAGAAATCACGAAGTTAGCCAGTATGATGTGTCCGTGAAGAATTTACAGAAAAGTACATTACAAACTCCGTCCAAAATGTTACAAAAATTCAAAGGTACAGAATTTGATTTGCTGTGCTTTCTACCTTATTTAGCGGTTACCTATCTGTAATCCGAATTATGAAGTATCGAATTCAACGAAAACGTTTTTTTTTCTAAATCCCGAACGCTCATTTGACGTCATCATCGATCCTATAACCGAATTTTTGTAATACGAAAAACTTCTGTGTTTAGTAAACAGAAACCTAACGAACCTGACCTAGTAATTCATATATCTGATAATTAAATATTTTTAAATAATAAGGTTCTGGATATATTAAAACGTAAACTAATGAACCTAACCTATTAATTATTTAGGCAAATGTAACTTAGGGTTAACAAACTTATGGAGACAGAAGCTCGTGTCGAGTAAAACATCTCGAATCAAACAGTTCTATGAAACGGATTAGGGCAAATAAAATTCGAACAAACGTACATACATACATAAAATCACACCTATTTACCCTTATGGCGTAGGCAGAACATCAAAGACGTTGAGGCCGTTTGACGCCACATTTAACCATGGTTATAGGGTTAAATGGGAAGGTGAAGGTGTTAGAAGGTTAGAAGGTATTAAAGGGTAAGATTTAATGTTGGCTTGCAGTGACAGGGCATTCCATCGCCTACATAAATAACAATTTCTTTCCCGGGAAGAGAAGCACCAAACATTCAATCTTTTCTTTTGCTCCCAGTCCAGCATGGAAGAGTCGAACAAATGTATTTCGGATTATAGATAGGTTACCTTATGTAGCAGTATTCTGAACAGACTGCGCGATGTGTCCAGCATTTCCAATGTGGTCACGATCCGTACTAACGTTCCAGCACACTGGGTGGTGCACCAGTGGCGGCTGTACGAGCGGTCGCTGTGCTCACTCCTGGAGCTGCAGGCGCGCAAGGGAACCTACTCGATGTGCTGCAGCCCGCGATACGTGCTGGCGCCCGACTACCCTCACCTGCTGCCGCTGCCGCTGACCACGCAGCGCGCTTCACCGCCGCCTGCGCATTTGTAGCATACACACGCGCCGAGACAGGTATGTTATATGCTGAAATTCCATAAACTTTACCTCAGAAAATGCGTGGTTTTGAAAAATCCTGAGAATTTTATAATAAACATTTTGGTTATTTGAAATTTCTATACTATTGACTAAGGTTGCATCGGAATATTTTTTTTACATTTATAATTCTTGATCATATTAATAGTGGCGTAATTTTATGTAAAAAGCGAACTTTTGGAGGTATGTCCTGGGTTTGTGCCTCATAGTTATAAATGTTTATTTACTTCATAAGATATCTCTTACAACAACAAATTTGAATAAAGTTTTGTTATAACGTCATAAAGTACGAGCTCTTGTACTGAAGGTACAGTGGGTAGCTGCTCTTAAGGCTCGGGTACAATAGCGGTCGAGTAGAGTGTAGTCTAGTAAACTTTTACACCACTACTCGACCGGTAATGTGTATTTCGCTTTAGAGTAATAGTTTCATTCAAAATTCCGACGGGCCGATATACGTTACAAGCCTTAAAAGGCTTGTTTAAAGTTACTTCAATCGACTCCTATTTTAAGATTAATAATTTATTATTTCTATATCAACGGGAAGAAACCTCTTCTTTTACAAGTCAGTCAAACAGATAATAAGCCAAGTTTGCTGCACTCTCTCAATTCACTTGGTAAATTCGTTTAATTTTTAAGTCAACTTTACTAATATTTTTAAAACTTACCTATTTTTGGAATAATAAGTACCTATGCCATATCCTTCTACAAAGTACCTATTAGTAATAATATTGCCAAACGTTCCAATCCGTTTAGAAACTATACATCGAAAACACCGTATAGACAGACAAACACTAAATCTATCTATACATACATACATACATAAATATGGAATTTTTATTTTTCTCGGTTTGTTAATATCAGATTATACCGGCTAGTGGTCATATTAAACCGTTGCCGCTGGCATGACTAGAAACTTAAAGAAAATGAGCCATCACGGCAAATAAAAGAAACTGCTTAAGCCAATTAAGTCCATATAATACCATAGCTGGCTCAATGATTTGGATATTCTTTCAATACCATAATTAAATAATAAATAAATAAATATAAATATTTGTGGACATTTCACACAACACCATCTAGCCCAAACTAAGCAAAGCTTGTTCTATGGAACTAGATGGCTGATAGAATACGTATATAAGTATACTTTTTTTTTTGTAAATATATACATATGATACATAGAAACACCCAGACACAGAACAAACATCCATGCTTATCACACAAATGTTTGCCCTGGGTGGGGATTGAACCCACGACCTTTCAGTTCAGCAGGTAGACGTAAACAAACTACCAACTGAGCCACAAGGCCAGTCAAATAGAATACATATATACTTTTTTTTGTTGTAAATATATACATATGATACATAGAAACACCCAGACACAGAACAAACTTCCATGCTCATCACACTAATGTTTGCCCTGGGTGGGGATCGAGCCCACGACCTTTCAGTTCAGCAGGTAGACGTGTAGACACACAGGCACATGAATACGCGCAGCCAGAAGCACGGACGGGAAAATAATGTACTTTTATTGTTACAAAAATGAAGTTACAAAGTAGGCCATTTACACCCTGATAGTGGATCATGCGCACAGCTATATCTCTCTCGCGCATCACAACATTTTTGTAACATATAAAATCATGTTAGGGGTGTTAGAAATGTGAAAAATGGATTTGTTTATTTATACACAGTACAGATAGACGGACTCTGTGAATTTATCACGGTTCCTCGTAATTACTGTGGAACCCTAGGTGAGTAGACGGTAAAGTGCAGCCGAATAAAACAATCGGTAATTTTGTGATTTCCAGCAGCAGCCTGTGTGTATCCCATATAATTTTACTAAATTAATAAATCTTGCCAAACTGAATACAAGCAAATTATAAACGGAGTCGGGGGGTTTGACTAGTCGTGAATAAATAGTTGTATTCAATCTAGAATTAACATACCCTTGGTAAATGATAACTTATCTATTTTACAACAATTTCTTTCATTGATCTAAAATGTATAGAGTCACGATCGCATGAAGAAATCTGAGCCAAAATCTGAGTATGCTAATTATTGCACAGATTTTTTTGTTAATTGCAAAACACCCGTAAGCCAGATTACCAAAGTGTTCAGTAAGAATATGCCCGTGATATTGAATTCTAACGTTAGTTATAACGTTTAAATTCGATGAAATGTATCATTGCTCACTACATGTCATATAAGCATGTTTATCTCCATATGTGTTAACCTATTGCGAAAACATAAAGTACGACGTCTTCTTCTTTCGACATCTTCCTTTTAAGCATCATAAAATAAATAAATAAATATTAGTGGACATTTCACAAAACACCATCTAGCCCAAACTAAGCAAAGCTTGTACTATGGAACTAGAGGGCTCATAGAATACATATATACTTTTTTTTTGTAAATGTATACATATGATACATAGAAACACCCGACAGAACAAACATGCTCATCACACAAATGTTTGCCCTGGGTGGGGATCGAACCCACGACCTTTCAGTTCAGCAGGTAGACGTAGACACACTACCGACTGAGCCACAAGGCCAGACAAATAACTATAATAACTAAATCGCCGTGCAGTCTAAACCTATTAAAGCAGGCTTGATGCCTACTTTTTATTTTATGTTGAGGAACTTGGTATATGTTTATTATATTTATTTAAGAAAACAACAGAGTCAAACGAAACACGTAATTATTGGCCGAATTATATCAATATGTATACAGTAATTTGGAATTTGTTGTAACTATAAAATGTGAACTAATAAACTAAATTATTTCGCGGACCGTGCGTAAAGTGGGTAGGCCAGCGAACGAGTGTCCTGCGACCGCGATCTGCAGCGGGCGCGCTGCGGCGCCGGCCGACCGGTTCTCGAACAATAGAAGCGTGCGCGGCGCAAGCTTCATAAGCGGAGCGGATAGCGAGTAATGTTTGCGAGTCGCCACAGTACTCCCCTTCCGAGACTGTTACTACAGTCGATAGTATTGAGGGAACCTCACGACCCGGCCGCTCCTTGTTCTTTTTTCGGGCGGCACCTTCTCTTGCTCCACTGGTGTAGGTGTTGGAACCGACGTGATGTCATCTTTGGCTATATAGGCTGGCTTCAAGCGGTCGACAGTGACGGTGAGTTCTTTGCCTTGTACTTCTATATCGAAACTCTTAGAACCTCTGCGTAGTACCTTGTAGGGACCCAAATATGCAGCTTGAAGTGGTCTGCGTTCTGGACCTTGACGCAGAAATACGTGTGTTGCTGTGTTGAGTTCCTTGGGCACGTAGAAGGGACGTGTTGTGTGCCACTTTGTAGCTTGTGGTGCTAGCTTACACATGTGACTGCGCAAGCGACTGGCAAAATCGGTGACGTCAGAGGGCTCGTCACTCGTCGTAGAGAAGAACTGCCCAGGTAACCGTAGTGGTTCGCCGTAGACAAGTTCTGCGGTCGAAGCTTGTAGATCTTCTTTCCAGGCACTTCTGATGCCCAGAAGTACTATGGGAAGTGACTCTGTCCATAGTGGTGTGTTGTGGCATGTAATCGCAGCTTTCAATTGCCGGTGCAGCCGTTCCACAAGACCGTTAGCGGCTGGATGGTAAGCAGTCGTGGTGTGATGGGTAGCGCCCACCATGCTGGCGATGGCCTTGAACAACCGAGACTCGAATTGCCGTCCTCGGTCGGTAGTAATATGTTCTGGACAGCCAAAGCGAGCTAACCAGCCGGAGACGAAGGCGGCTGCACAGGTCTCTGCGGTGATGTCGGCAAGTGGGTATGCCTCAGGCCAACGGGTAAAGCGGTCGACTAAGGTGAGGCAGTACCTGTAACCATTTGAAACGATTAAGGGCCCTACTATGTCCATATGGACATGACGGAATCGTGCTGAAGGCAATTTATATTGTTGTAAGGGTGCAGTAGTATGTCTGTGAATTTTGCAACGCTGGCACTGCTGACATTCTTTAACCCATTGCTTGCAGTCTCTTCTAACACCTGGCCAGACGAAGCGTTGTGTTACCAGGCGGACTGTTGCTTTAACACCTGGATGACTGAGGCTATGTAAAGTGTCGAAAGCGAGACGTCTATATGCTCGAGTGAGATATGGGCGAAGAGTTTCTGTAGCAATATCACAGTAAACGGGTTGGTCTGAGTATGGAGTCCTGATTTTTTCTAACTTCAGGGTAGAACCATTCCTCAGCAGCTCTTGCAGCTCTGCGTCATCTTCTTGAGAACGTGCCAGTAATTGATAGTCCAGAGGACTTGGTGTCAACTCTTCTATCCTAGACAGTGTGTCTGCGACAACGTTGTCTTTGCCAGCGACGTACCTGATATCTGTGCTGAATTGGCCAATAAAGTCTAGGTACCTGAACTGTCGTGGGGAACATTTGTCGCGTTTGGTGGTGAAGGCGTGCGTTAAGGGCTTATGATCCGTATAGATCGAGAACGTCCTGGCTTCTACCATGAACCTGAAGTAGCGAATCGACTCGTAGATTGCTAACAGTTCACGGTCATATGGACTGTATTTCTTCTGCGACGGGCTAAGCTTTCTAGAGAAGAAAGCTAGCGGTTGCCATTGATCGTCCACACGCTGTTGCAAAACCCCAGCAATCGCCACGTCAGACGCATCTGTTTGGATGGCCAGTTCCGCTGCTATGTCTGGATGTGAAAGAAGAGTGGCTTGAGAAAGACTGACTTTACTCTGTGTGAAGGCATCTTGTAGCTCTGGAGTCATGGTGATAGCTTGAGAGCCTTTAACATTTGGACCTGCTAAAAGTGCATTGAGTGGCGCTTGGAATTCTGCAGCTTTAGGGACAAAACGACGGTAAAAGTTGAGCATGCCTAAGTACCTCCTCAACTCCTTGATTGTTCTGGGTGCTGGAAAGTCTTTGATGACCTGGACTTTCGATTCCTTGGGACGGACACCAGCTGCAGATACTGTGTAACCCAAAAATGTTACCTCTGATTGACCGAACACGCATTTTGAAGTGTTAATTTGTACGCCAAATTCCTTGAACCGCTGGAACAGCTGTTTAAGGTGCTGCTCATGCAGCTGCTCCGACTCTGAGAATACCAAAATGTCATCTATGTACCCATAGCAGAAATCCAAGTCTCTAAGCACTTCATCTATAAACCGTTGAAATGTTTGAGCTGCGTTCCTAAGGCCGAATGTCATGTATGGGAACTCGAACATGCCAAAGGGGGTAGTGATGGCTGTTTTAGGTATGTCCTCCTCGCACACCGGAAGTTGATTAAAAGCCTTAATTAAATCAATCGTGCTGAATACTTTTTTACCCGCCAGCTGGTATGCGAAGTCATGAATGTGTCGCACCGGGTATCTATCCGGTACAGTACGTGCGTTGAGTCCTCTGTAATCTCCGCACGGACGCCAGCCATCGTCATTCTTACGAGCTAAATGAAGCGGAGAAGACCACGCGCTGTCTGAGCGTCGAGCTGTGCCGTTTGCTAGCATGTCATCGAACATCTTTTTCGCAATGATGAGGCGTTCAGGATCTAAGCGACGTGGGCGGCTCGAAACTGGCTGTCCGGGAGTAGTTTTTATGTGGTGCACCGTGTTATGACGTGGAGTTTCCGGCTTACCTGCTGGACGGGTAATTTCAGGAAATTCCCGAAGTATACGGTGATAACTTGTGTTGTCGTTGGTAGTGCGTACCGATGATATAGCCTCGATTGACTTCTGGCGCGGAAGAGCTACAGTGAGAGAAGTTAGTCCATCAACGAGTCGCTGGTTATGACAATCAACTAGTAAGTTGTAATGGCTTAAAAAGTCGACGCCGATAATAGGTTTTGATACGTCTGCAATGGTAAAACGCCAAACGAATGCGCGACGCAGGCCTAAGTCAAGGTGTAGGTTGAGGTAACCATAAGTGGCAATGACACTTCCATTGGCAGCATATAGCTCGTACTTAGTTTTCGACTTTGGTGGCATCCGAACAGCTGACCTTGGGAATACACATAAGTCTGAACCCGTGTCTATAAGATATTGTATCTTTGATTTCCGGTCAGTAATGAATAGACGGCCTGTTGAAGTAGGGCAGATGCTTGCCGCCTCTAACGGCTGCCCTTCTCGTTTCCCGACTTGAATGTGCAAGGGGGTGTACATTTTTTTGCACTTGCACCATACTGGAAATGGTACCAACAATGTGGGCATCCCTCTGGTCTTTCTCTCGATCGCGAGCGTTGGCGATTACCGGATCGGGATCTGAAGGTCGAACGCTGCTGCCTATTATTATTTCTGAATGGTTGGCTCTGTACCTTAACAAGTGCTTCCACTTGACGTGTTAGTGCGTCCAACCTGGCTTCCCATGCACCGCCTGGACTACTCGTCGACGTGCTGGCTACATGATGTGGTGTTGACATGTCGTTGATCTGGTCTGCAAGCTCAGCTACCTCATCCAGGTCGGTTCTGCGCTGTGAAGCTACAATGGGTTGAACATGCGGTGGTAATCGACTCGCCCATACGGTCCTAATAAAATCGTCAGGTACATGTGGACCTGCCAAACTTCGCAAATGACGTAAAAATTGAGTTGGCTTTCTGTCACCTAGTTCCTCATGCTGCATAAGTTGCAAAGTCTTTTTTTCACGCGAATCTGATATGCGCCTAATGAGCTCTTTTTTGAGTTTGTCGTACTTGCCTGTGACTGGTGGTGCCACTAAAACATCCTTCACGATGCGCGCGTACTCTTGATCCAGCTGTCCGGCCACATAATGGAATTTCGTATTATCTTGATTAATACCAGATATTGCGAATTGACTTTCAATTTGGGAAAACCATACCTCCGGTTCCTCGGGCCAGAATGGGGGAGCACGAACACCAACACGCCACACTTGGTTAAAATCCGTCTTCCCGCTATCACTTGGACCATCGTTGTTTACTCCGTCATTTGTATCTTTGAATAATTCGCCACCGTTGTCGTCTCGTGACATCTTGACCGTTTCCTGATAAATGAACTGTTTCTTGCTTCGTGCTGTCCGTAGTCGTCGGGGTCACCAATAAAGCAGGCTTGATGCCTACTTTTTATTTTATGTTGAGGAACTTGGTATATGTTTATTATATTTATTTAAGAAAACAACAGAGTCAAACGAAACACGTAATTATTGGCCGAATTATATCAATATGTATACAGTAATTTGGAATTTGTTGTAACTATAAAATGTGAACTAATAAACTAAATTATTTCGCGGACCGTGCGTAAAGTGGGTAGGCCAGCGAACGAGTGTCCTGCGACCGCGATCTGCAGCGGGCGCGCTGCGGCGCCGGCCGACCGGTTCTCGAACAATAGAAGCGTGCGCGGCGCAAGCTTCATAAGCGGAGCGGATAGCGAGTAATGTTTGCGAGTCGCCACACTATGACTTACGTTACACTACTTTTGGTTTGATTTTGTTACAGACAGGGATGGAATGAACGCTTCAAGCGGCATGTCAATAATTGTGTCGAAATTCGTGCGACCTGTGCCTAAATAAGGCTAGTCGAATATTCTTTGTAAGTTTAGATAGATAGATAACACTTTATTAAAAACAGCATGATAACAAAATTATAGAAAGATAACATTAAGTATACAGGCATTACGTCTGACTGACCTTGTGGCACAGTTGGTAGTATGTCTGCCTGCCGAGCTGTAGGTCGTGGGTTCGATCCCCACCCAGGGCAAACATTTGTGTGATGAGCATGGATGTTTCTATGTATCACATGTATATATTTACAATAAAAGTATACTTATGTATTCTATCAGCCATCTAGTTCCATAGTACAAGCTTTGCTTAGTTTGGGCTAGATGGTGTTGTGTGAAATGTCCACACATATTTATTTATTTATTTAGTATAAGGGCTAGGGTTTTTAATGGCGGCCTTATCGCTTAGTGCGATCTCTTCCAGGCAACCATGCAAGGAAAGGAATTGTATGCTAAAAACAGTGGCCTATAAATAACAAAATAATAACTAAGTATGATTAATTAGTAAACATAATATGATAAGTATTAGTTAGTGATTGTGACTCTGTATGTATTCTAGTTCAGTGCTCGCCTATCAAGGGAATAATTTCTTAAAACCTGTGTAAACCGGAATAATTTGCAATATGTCTGTAATTATTCGTTATCTTAAATGATAGTGTTATTAGCTATTCTGAAATTAAACGGGGTTGATTGCACATTGGGACTGGCTGATAGATAAGCGCAGTAATATAAAGCTACACGTTTTTAGAAAAATAAACAGCCAGGAACGTGTCTGTTTTGTATAACGAGGTTTCCGCACCATCAAACATCACCACCGTGAGGATTCCTTTTTTCAACTTGGGTTAGGAACCCAAAAAAAAAACAAGTGGCCAAGTGCGTGTCGTGCCAGCGAAGAGGTGTTCCGTAATTGCATAACATTAATTAAATATATTATGTCGATTTTATATTAGTTCGGACGAAAAAAACAAATCCGGTATAACCGTTTGAAAGCTACAATGAAGTAGACAGACCCTCTGTTTGCATCGTTGGTTAATTAAATAGGTCACATACGAAATCTGTCACAAAATTCCAATAAAACATCGTCATCTTTATAACATCTGCGCAAATCAAAGCAGAACACCGCAAATCATAATTGCGCGCGACCCATGCTTGTGTTCATGTCGTACTTACATAAGTGTGAGTAGCACAGGTTCGCACCGTCTCGCACACACACCAACGCAACGTGTATATACACTGACACCACACGAACACTACATGGAAAGGGTAGCGCGCGCTTATAATTTGCAACAAGTATAATAAACTTGGTCGTTTGTATTATTTTAGTGGCACTTACGTCGGTCGAAGCGGCCTTAGACACCTATTGTCGACGGCAAGTCTTAACTACCTATTATATTTTATAACTCCAGTCCAGTGACGGCGACGGCGGGTTCTATTGGCGTAAATCATTACAGAAGTGACTGCGCAGTAGAGATTGCAAACCGGGCCTTTTAAGACACCCACCGGGCCCGGCTGGGCCAGCCCGGTAGGTATGAAAACCGCGGCGCGGGAGGGAGCGCGAAATCATAGAAAATTCGCATGACAACCGCTGAGAGCTGCCACGTTGCCATTCTGACGCGCCAATAAGAGTTTGTTTTGTTTATACCAATTATAACCAAATACCAAAGCTACCAAAGTTTATCTATCTATCTAATCTAAGTTGTTATGACAAGTTTAGTGCTTTAAGCTTTATTAGTTTCTTATTCTAATACTATGTTTCAAATGGACAATATAACGAGTAAAGAGAAAGACCTGCTTGCTTAAACTTATAAAAATTAATAATTACTAATACTAATGTTACTATTCCGTCCATAAGTAAAAGTAATCAATTCTGTATTAAATCAGAGATTTTGACTTTGAGTGAGGCTGATTATTGTTGATTTGCTAGTTTGAAATAAATATTAATTCGTAACCTTGAATCATTGTCCTTTTCCATTCTTATATAGCAAATTTCCATAAAATACTTTAACGGTTTCATCGCTAACACATCAACCCGCCAACCCGACGTTGGGGGGTTGGCGGGTTGATGTGCTGACGAGACGGGTTGACGACGAATGACACCGGGCCTGGCCGGGTTGTGAAACATACCGGGTTGCAATCTCTACTGCGCAGTGACCGCTCGTAATTCTAGGATGAGTTGAGTATTGTTGGAATTGTTGCATGTTTTCTAATATACTTACAGATTGTAAATTGTGGAGACGTGTTAGTCGTGTCGTAATGACTGTGTCGTATATTGACACTATTTTTAACTGACTTCCAAAAAGGAGGGGGTTCTCAATTCGACTGTTTTTTTGTACCTATGTTTGTTCAGCGATTACTTCGCTAATTAGGAATTGATTTGGGTGTTTTTTTTTTGTTTGATATATCATACTTCAGAGGTATTCCCATATACATTTTATCAAAATCGATTCAGTACTTTGGTTTTAATAATAAATTAACTGGAAAAAATATGTTATCCAAGTAAACCAATTGCGTATAATGAAGTCGGTTTTTCAGTTTTTCAAACTATAATTATTGCTTAGATAATATAGTCTTTATAGCATATATCTATGTATGTACATCTTGGATATAATTAGATGATCAATAAATTCAATGCATATATACGGCTCAGGTATGCCAGGCTGTGATGACACATAGCTATGAACACTCGATGAAATCCTCTAACACAGTCTAACGACAAACTTAGAACACCTTTCTTTTTGGATCGGGGGTTAAAAAGGGTGTCTACAAGCATCTTTCCGGGCTAGCAAAGCAACAGCGATGCCTCAAGCCACTGACGGTTGTTCATAGGCGACGGATGTCGCTTACCATCAGGCGAGCTGTCTGTTGCTCTTCTTATAAGATAACTAATAAAAGAGTAGCAACATAAAATAATAAATGTCTAGATTTGCATTTAAAAGTATAGAAATAGAGGTATGCCAATTTTCTCGTTCTGTTCAGGTTAACACATAAATAGCATCAATATTATCTCATAAATTTAATATTAAACATACCGACATACTTAATAATAGTGTGGATTAATGCAGCCAACTATTTACACAAAATAATAACTATTGGCTACAAAGCCCAGCCCCCGCGCATTATATAATAACTATATTTTGTCCAATGAAAACAAGAAAAAACAGTAATATACCGGTAATCGCTGTTCAAATTAATTTAACATTACAATTAGCAGTAACAATTAGCATTAACGATAAATACCGTCAGCGTCATTAGCATCTAATTATTGTTATATAAATGAATATTCTACTGGATGTAGTTGCTACGGGTCTATTATGTCGCTAAATATATAATAGACCCGTAGCACGTAGTGGCTTGATGTTTTCAATTTATGGACTGGCTGATAATTGTATGGAAAAGGTGGTTTTCACAATGACATTCTCATCACGGTATTTCAATTTTAGATTTGGTTCTAACACTGAAATGGGGAAATTACAAGATTTTACACTTTAAGTATAGATGACTTTAATAGTACTACATACAGAACAGACACTCCCCATCTCCCGCCAATCTCGGGTTCCTCACCCGCTCCCCGCGCTCGCCCCGTTGCGTGCCAGAATTTGCCAGTAGGCTGTCACGTTTTTTAAAATTCTTTCTGTAACTGAGCCGTCAAAGAATTGTCAAAAGTGGCCGCCGTTCTGATCAGTATTACCGTCAAAACACCATTTGCGTCATGTTGCCACCGAGCGCTTGAAGCGCTGTTTCATCTTGAAGTACTGATAAACTCGTTGCGTGTTAAAGCGCTGAGAAACCAATAGATAGCATGACGAGTGACAACCATAACTTCATTCATAGTGTGTGAGCATATAAAACATGAACTGTCATGTGTTATTAAATAGTGTATGGAGTGTCCGACGTGTGTGTGACGAGTATGTGAGTTTTTGATTTCTCATATTTTATCAGTTTGTTTACAGAAGTAAAAACGACGATCACAATTTATTTCTACGATGGTCGAACTACAGACTCTTGAAGTTTATATTCATTTTAAGAAAATAATTTAATTTATTTTTAATTAGTTAAAATTCATATATTAAAACTAGTTTCTTAAAATAGTTACTTTTTTTTTTTATATACTCACCCCATTCTAAAAATAAACATAAATGACTTTGCTAATACCTACAAGGGTAAGACTTACTACAACACAGTTTATTAACCGCAACAATATCGCATAAACATGTCAGCTTGTTTGACATGTTGACATGAATCGACACGGTTCTAATTCGGTTCCGACGTAAACACCATCCTGGTGCCTTTCCCTTTTTGTAAATATATATATACATAGAATAACGGCGAGTTTATTTTTGGTCCTGGCAATTTTGAGGAACTATAAATAAAATACTAAAAAATATGCTCAGCTTTGGTTTTCTGTTTAATATACCTAGTATAGAAAAAAAGGTCCCGAGTAAAACCGCAGGCCGCAGTTAGCATGTTAGTTGTGATATTAGCAAAGATCATGACAGTGGTGATAATGTCAGACTCGGTAGCGAAACGCGTGGGTTCAGAACCTACAAAAGGCGTCCTATGAAAGTGGCCAAGCTCAGTAACCAGGACAATGCAATAATGTACATAAGTGGAATTTATTTTACGAGCTAAAAATGTATTTATTTGAGGAGTGACAAGATCTTAGGTTTTTTTTTTAAATTGAATACTGATTACAGCCACAGAATTCGTGGCCCTATTTACATAGGATTACATTTTACGTTAGTTCATTTGAATTAGTTCGATCTTTATCAACTAGATGGTGTTGATATTCATTAACACACGTAAATGGTTAATCCATGTCATTTACTTTCTATTATATTTGATGAAGGATTAGGTTATAAATAAATATTTGTTTTTGATTGGATTTTTTAATATTTTATTCATTTCTATTGAGCGTATAAGTGATATTTTTTTAAACTGGCATGCTTCTTCTTTCACTGTAATACCTATAGTTGTTGCACTAGATTTTAAATATATTATCTTGATTGTAAGTTTCTATGGTGTGTACAATAAAGACTTTATCTATCTATCTAGTCTTCATTTAGTCAAGTTGGTGAATAACAGAAAATCTGAGACATAAACATTTCAAGGTTTTGGTTGGGGATGATCTGTCCCTTTCTCGCCAAATGAGTTTGTGCTGAATTTGTACACGTGGCAGATGACGTCATCTTCCGCAATGACGCGGTCTCTGTGCTTGTAATTTTCTTATTTTTGTAGATATTTCAGTTTTGTATGAGATAAAATATACATAAATATTCCCTATTACTTCCTAATATTAATTCACACCAAAAACTGCATGATCCCCTGGCTGGGAGGTCATGACTATGAATGCATCGCTCCCGTCGCAAGCGCCTGTATTTTATTTTGTTTGGCTTCGCAGCTGACGCTAAATTTCCATATGAGATACCGCCTATATCTGAAACAGGTCTTAAATCATCAGATGTCAGTGGGTTTGCCACGACCTCTAACGGATAGCGTTTTTTATGGATAGATAGATAAAACTTTTTATATAAATTAATGTAATTGGCCGAATGAACGAAGCGAACAAAGGTCTCTGCAGGAATTGGCAAAATTTTCTTTCGTCTGACCGGATGTTCGTTGGTTGTCGCGTACAGGTAGTATTTTTCTATCAATCTTCGTAAAAAACTTGATACAGTTATACAGGTTTTGCAACTTTACAGTCTTTTTGTCATGGGGATATTTTCCTGAAAAGCTACAAAAGGTAGGAGGAATATATATAGTTATATATATGCGATAAATTATTATAGTTTAAGCAACTGAAACAACAAGACTTCGAAACATGCAATTTTGTTCTAAGCGCGCAGCTATCTCCCTCGCGCATCACAACATTTTTTACAATATAAAATCATTGGTTATGGATATTAGACCACTGATAGATAGGTATGAATTTGTTTATTTAGATAGAAGCAATATTAAAAAAAGGTATCATTTAAAAAAGTTTTTGTTCGTTATCTTTTAAATTGACTGAGGAGTAAAATATGTTTTTTGACTTATTTTACTTCCGTCGCCAGTATAAATTATTATAAAAATTTTAAAAAATCATGTCGCATTTTTCTAATATACGTACTTAATGATTTTCTTGGTTTAACAATGTTGTGGTATGCGAGTGAGATAGCTGCGTCCTTTGAGCTCCGCCTTAAAAACCAAACTACTGAACCGATATTGATGGAATTTTTATTGGCCCATTCTAAAAGTATATCCTTTCATACAAAAAAGCAATTTAGAAAATTCATTGAATCAGGCGTTACATAGTGGAAATTCGTGTTCAAAAACTTATACACATAAGATATATAAGTTAGATAATTTTTTTTTGAAAAAGCGTTTTATCAAATCTGTTCATAAATGACAGTTATGCAGTAAAAAACACAAAAAAAATACAACCGAGTTGTGAACATCATTTTCGAAGTCGGTTAAAAATATCCCCAATTCCCCCTTTTGGGTAATAAGTCGTGTATGACGGAAGCTCCATTGGCAATTTCATAGTGTTATAGACAAACGTGTGCTATTCACACTTCAATTATCTGAAAAACTTCCTCTTTCTCTAGCAGTCAGTTAAAAACTCATTGACGACTTTTGCAATGAGTTATTAGTTAAATGCTATTCCATAACGTATTTCTCAAAACAACCTCGCAATAAATAAAATATAGGTAATTTTATCTACACAGTTGTCGTATGACAAATGTGTACCCGCGTCATTTGCAATTGACACGCATTTTTACTATTTGTCAATATCGGCCAATCCAGATCATTTGCGGCGGCGAAACAAGACTGTTTTAACTTATAAATAAAATATGTGGTTTACTTAATTTGCCGGTAATTAACGGTTAAATGCTGATTTTATGTATTCACAATATTTATCGTAAATATTATCGTATATTATAAAAAAATACTTTTGAATATAATTTATAACAATTATAAGTTTAGAAAACTCAAAAACCCCGAAACAGATAAGAACAAACTACATCTAGATCAAAATCGGTCTATCCGTTTGAGATCTACGATGACAGTTGACACAGACAGATACACACGTCAAACTATAACACCCATATTTTCGGGTCGGGGGTTGAAAGATATAAATGACTACTAATATTGCTATATATTGCTATCGCGCTCGCACAGGTGCAACGACCGGCACCTGTGCGAGCGTGATAGCAATATAATCATCCGAGAGTGACAGAGATAGGTAATAGGTCAATGTACGAAATTCTTCCTGCTCGGCGTCCGTACTTTAAAAACACGTATGGATGAGCAACTGCAGTGCTGCGTGTGTGGCGTGTGCCCTGAGCAAGATGTTCTGACAGTTCCGAAACCGGTTGAAGACTCGCTGCTTTGCTAAAGTGCGAGTTTTCGACAAACATACATAGTTATTCATTATTATATTAATTAGAAGAAGCTCTCAATTGGAATATTTTGTTTGTATTTGATTTGCCGTATTTAGAAATGTTGACTGAGTTGGCTGCAAATTTGAAATACGGCAAATACACAAGACGTGTGTTGAATATCTTGGAAGAAAAATAAAAACATTGTATCAATATTGGCCCTTTTTCGTGAGATAGTCGTTTCTAACCCATTTCAGAGGTAGGTCTAGGCAAGCAATAGTATCGCCTGCGAATGCCTAGTAAAGCTAGCTACCCTCACATTACTTGCTGGGTAATAAAACTACCGGTGCGATATACACCTATCTCGCATTTTCCTGCTCATAAACCCGCGCTAGAAAGGGACAGAGCATTTTATAACCCGCCGCTTTTCGCAACAAAAACTTTTATTACTGGCCACTCGTAAATACACACTCTTTGCGCCGTTGGCGGGAAAACGAAATAAAACTGGCCAAGTGCGTGTCGGACTCGCGCACGAAGGGTTCCGTACCATTATAAAAACGGCACAAAAATCATGTCTGTTGTTGTCATGAAGTAAATTATTAATAAAGCAATCGTCACGGGTGAACTCGGATTCGTATTGTGTCAGGCGCTACAAGCCCAATAATTTATTCATGTAATTAATAAATGTAAAATTCTATCAATAGCATAATAAGCTACTTTTTTTATATAAACAAAATTATTATTAATAATTTAAATAAGTTACTGTAATTATAAACATATTAGATATTCGAAAACAAAATCTATTTTATATAACGAAACGTAAAAACGCGTACTCGCTCATACTTAACGACAATGACGGTAAGCGAGAGGGAGAAGGCGGATCGGAGGAAATGAGGAAGCCATTTTTGAACGCAAAGGGCATTGTCGTCGAGGAGCTGAAACGAGATTCGAAGGCAATCAATTTTTGGAAAGGAGCAGCAGCGAAATTAAGTTTTTCATCGACATTCGAGCAATCTCGGATAGATCGACGCCGGCAGAGGTGACGGCGCCTATTTTTTATCATTTTTCCCGAAGTTGGAAGAATTGCACACCACGCGGGAAGGGACACATGGTCATCGACGTTATCTGCACTATTCTGCACAGCTGCCGAGAGGAACTGCAAGCTCCTCAGCTAAGGACTCCGGCCAGCGGAACGATCGGTGACAAATAACCTTAACCTATTTTACTTTTTCACTTTTGCAAATTCCCTCCCGTCTTATTTGGAAACAAATAAGAAGATATAGCTCGCTTTCGACTTCATCAAACCATTAACGCTGTATTTCTAGATATGTACTTAATGCATAAACATTTGACATTGTAACCTAAAAATTGTATTTCATTTGATTCCCACACAAGATAGGCTAATTTTACAAAGAGGAAACAAGAGGACCTTTGCACTCCAGAGGCCCAATGGTTCTGGACTGACTCTTATCCGAGCAAACCCTCTTTTTTTCTTTCTCCACCTCAAACTTGTCACGTTGCCGATTAATATCAAAATCGGTCCAGCCATAGCTACTCAACCTTCATCTTGCACGTGACATTGTATGGGAGCCTCCCTTAAATATTTATTTTATTTTAATTATTTATTTTTAAAGTGTTTATATAACTCAATATTCTGTGAATATTTCAAGCGTCTACCTGTTGCCGTTGTGAATATCGAGCAAAAAAATCACGTTTGTTGTATGGGAGCCCCCTTAAATATTTATTTTATTCTGTTTTTTAGTATTTGTTGTTATAGCGGCAACAGAAATACATCATGTGTGAAAATTTCAACTCTCTACCTATCACGGTTCATGAGATACAGCCTGGTGACAGACGGACGGACGGACGGACAGACGGACGGACAGCGAAGTCTCAGTAATAGGATAAAATGTTTTACCCTTTGGGTACGGAACCATAAAAAGGTTAAAGATGTTATTTTTTTTTATTTGATTACACTATTGTAGAGTGCATAAAATCGTTCTTATCTTGAAAATATTTTTTATAAAAATGATATAAAAGGAATTTAGAAACATAAAATCGAGTGTTTAAGACGTACGAAGTGTCAATTTGAGTCATTTATAATTATTTACCCAATGACCTACCACAAGCGCAGACCCATTTTAATATGGAACACGGGGACGAGACGGTCGTAAAATGAACCCTTGAGTGATGTGCTTTGTATGAATATTTTATCGATAAAATTAAAAGGAGTTAAGTCAACCATTTATCCCACTGTTTAACATGCTAAATAACAAAAACATGTATGTTATGAATTATTAAACGCCATTTATATTAGTCCTGCAGATGTCGATTAATACTCAATATTGTATCGTTCACATTCTATTAATGAAATATCGTACAAAAAAGAAAAATTATTCTCGAACAACACCAATCTACGTAATTTTGTGTAATTTATTTCCAGTTTTATTGCAGTATATTAGCATAAATATGCGTTAAAGGTGTTAATTCGTAAGCGAATGGAATCAAGAGGATCGAGAGAGATATCATGTGTCGCGGGTATCTTTGTTGCGATGATAAGCTGTTTTTTTACAAATTACTCGTTGAATGAGAACTAATGTCACACTTATACCTGATTTACGCTAATTTAATTGCAGTGTCAAGTCAAGTTACAACAAATTTAATAACTTGTTTGTAGTTATTAAACTTGTTGTAACTTGACACTGCTGTTGTACTGAGTGATTATGTTTGTTAATAACTAATTTATAGATAAACTATCTGTGTCCGGAGATTCGGTGAAAACGGTGACAGAAAAACGGTAATGTGATGAGGAAATGTAGCTTATTCTGTCTCCAGGTTTTCACATACGTCTGTACCAAATTTTTTAACGATCGGTTTAGCCGTTTAGTCGTGAAAGGTAACAAACAGACAGAAACACTTACGCTTTTATAATACATATATTCATATTCATATTTTTATTGCCACTAAGTGTTACATTTAATTGTTACATATTATTTAAGACTAGTTACGATGCTTATTAAATGCAAGAAAACATTTATTTGCGAACATAAAACTAATCTTGTTCATCACTCATCGTCAGTTTTAATGAATAGGTACTTATTTTTATTTATTTGAACCCAGGAATTTTATTTAAGAACACTCATCAATTTTATTTATTTTCAAGAGTACAATTCTAAAAAAATAATAATCTCAAAACACTATAATCCTGGATCTGGCAGTGATAGTCGAAAACATCGATAAATCCGTCGAAACGCCAAGTTACGTTACTATTCCTTTGACGCGTCGTCTGCTGATCGTAAAACTTTTCGCGCGTAAACGTCACAGTTGACATTGGCTAGCAGATGCAGCGCTTCGCAGCGCTCCTTTATGCCGACGCCGTCTAGTAACAGTATTGATTTACAGTATTTTACAGCGCTTTTACTGCTTACTGGGCGCGTGTACAAAAATTGTGATGCGTGTTTTGGCGTAGGTCGTTGAACTGTGGAAATAAATCAGGAATGACGCGATGTTTTCGTTCAGTGAATGAATTGTTTTAGGGGTGAAAAAAAATATAATAATTTGTCTGCTAAAAGTCTGACGTTTGACGTCACAGTGTCCTTGAGACAAATCGAAAGCAATATCCTCAGTTGGTGTTTTGACAGGAGCATGAAAGAAACATTGGCGCTCTATCCGTTCAGGGTCACAAGTCCAGTGGACCAAAACGGCAAGTCCAAAAGGTCCAATGGGCTAGAAGGTCCTGTGTCAAAAGTTCCAGAGGGCCAAAATGACAAGTCCCAAAACGTTCAGCCTGAAATTCAGTTGTAAGTCAAAGTCACATAATCTAACAACAATGCGATTAAAAAATCGGTCAAAACCTTTAAGGCTTTATGAGGTGATATAGAAAATAGAAACTTATTCACATACATTCGAAAAGCATGCCCTTAATTGCACAGTCGGATAAAAAAGAAACCTTAATACCATACCCATATCTTACAATAAGTATTTTTTACATCACTATCTCAAGCCATTCTCGAAATTCATTATTATTATTATATGTATTCCTTATCACACAAAGCGAAATAAACGCTCCTCTCCAAGATCCGTAGCACATTCTGGAATAACGTGGCTACCATAAAATCTAGACAGACATCCACCGGCCCGTCTTTGCTCGTAAAACGAACCTAAAATAAGCTATAAAATATTGTCTGTGTATTTAAATTTATCTATATGGCGGCCAGGTTAAATAGAAACTGAGATGAACCACTACGCTCTATCTTAATCCATAGGTGTTGCATTGTTAATATTTGTCGTAAATAAGAGTTACCGTAGGTAGATTTCCATACAAAACAAAGAGACTTATCTATAGAGGGGTTATACTCATTTAATATGAAGTAAAAACATGGAAAATCTTTTTTAAATAAAAACTACGGGTCACTCACGTCTGTTTTGAGCCGAAATATCCGCATTCGGCGGTTTGAAAAAGACCGCCGAATGCGGTTGAAACTATAGTCGGATATTTCGGCTCAAAACAGACGTGAGTGACCCGTAGTTTTTATTTAAAAATGTGTGAAAACCACGTTAATTTCCATAGTAAAATGGAAAATCTTAATTTTCAACACTTTCGGGGATAAGACTCACATCCATAAGGCTACGTCACATGCGGCACGAGCGGTACGTCGCAGTGCGAGGCGCGTCACCGATCGAGAGTGACGTTTGCGCTGCTCATTTGAACAAGGCCACCGAATGCGGTTGAAACTATAGTCGGATTTTTCGGCTTAAAACAGACGTGAGTGACCCGTAGTTTTTATTTAAAATCCTTAAGGCCTTTTGGCTCAGTTGGAGTACAGCTCAGCAGGTCTGCCTGCTGAGCTGTAGGTCGTAGGTTCGATCCCCACCCAGCAGAGCTAGCATGGAAGGTAGACAAATAGTCTATCCACCATTTTATCCATTTTTCAGAAGAAATAATGTTTGGACTTTTTGGAAATCCATGGGGAGGCCTATGTTCAGTAGTACTTCTTATGGCTGAGATGATGAATTATGATGACCCGACTGTCGAAGAAGGGTTATATTTTACACGCTCTACGGCCTAAACCGTTTGGCGTTATGCACATAAATTCAGATTTTTCAAATTGCCAATTTAACCCGTCATCGTTTCTTAAAAGTTGTAAAAAATAATTCCATTATTTATGTATAGTAATTCCATAATTTATGATCTACTTGTCATTTTTTATGGCTTTATTTTTATGACATCTCGGTTTTTTTACGTACGAGTTGATTTCGGAGAATACAACAAACTAATTAAAATTACAACATAAAATAATAATGAAAAGGTGTTTCGAAAATTGGACAGAGCATACTGTTTTATAAATTATAGTCATATCAACAACATGAAATGACATGTTGCACCGCTTTATTTACTTGTTGTGGAGAAGTACGAAAATAGACATTAATCGAATAAAAAAAACACCAATTTACACTAAGTACTAACTTTCAGAATAACACAAATTTAGGCAAATAAAACAGGAAGTCACTTTATCAAGTACCAGAGAACGCTGTTTTATATTTATTTTAAGCTATTGACATTTCACAGATAAAATATACCTTTGACATTTGACAGATAAAAGCGTTCCATTTGTAGACTTTATTGACACAACGAACTGATTGATGTACCATAGACAATCGAGAGCACAGATGTGACAACTGACATATTATGTAGATTTGCGCAAACTGTCACAAGTCATTTCCCCAAGACAAATGACAGCGAGTACGCAAGCGCTACACTACAGGACAGGTTTAATTACCCACTAAAACGGGCAAAATTATCTTGGCGACGTCTTTTGACGTATTCTTAGTTCTTAGTCGTATCTCGGCTGCTTTGTTTCGTCTGCGCTGTTTGTTTTTCATAGAGTTGTAAAGTTTTCATTGTTGGTTTTTAGTGGAGGGGGTTTATTTTGATATAGTAGCTAGAGTTAAATGTTTTGGATAAAAGTCAATTTCGCCGCATTGTTCCTTTGATGGGAAACGCTAGGGAATTATGATACAAGGAGTAGCCGATAGTAAATCTGAATGTGTGTTTTACCATCAATCAGTTTCGCCCGTGTCATATAGCGTTTTTCAATACATTTGTGACAAACAAATAGAAATAGCCCAAAAGTCGGAAACGTGGAAAAGTCGAAATGGTCGAAAAAGTCTAAATAGTCGAAAGGACGAGAATTCAAAAACGTCGAAATATTCAAAGTCGTCGAAAAAATTAAAAACGTCGAAAAAGTTGAAAACTTCGAAAAAGTCGAAACGTGGATAAAGTTAAAAACTTCGAAATAGTCGAAAAAGTCAAGGCTCTCACAAGATTACAGATACAGGTCAGTGCTTGTTCTGTAACCTTTTTTCATGTTAACTCATTAACTGACGCAAACCATACTAGGAATAACTGGATATTGGAATCCGTAAATAAACCTATATGTACTTACCCTCCAATATCTCTAACCAAAGTAACATTAAATTATACATAAAACGTGTATTCAAAATGGCTTTATTTCCTCTGGGTCGCGTCGGTTCTCGAAAATCTGCGCCATTTCGATTTATAACCTCTTAAATGCTGCGAATACGTGACTGCTTCAATTATTCAACAAACATTATGAATACTTGAGAGAAAATCTAAATGTTAGACTTTAGTGTTTCCTATCAAGATATCAAACTACTGCGCTTCTTACTTGCTATTTCTTTTATACAAGTATAAGCTTGAGCTTGAACGCTAACTTTCGAGAAAAAAACTATCGTTTTTGTATGGGACAATTTGGGAAAAAATTAAGTACCTACTTTTTAAATGTTTTTTTTTAAATGATTATTTCTTTGCTTCTAAACAAATCCAAATTCTCGACTTATAACCAAATCTAAATTACTTGAATTAACTAATTTGGATTTGTTTAGAAGTCGGGAAACTTTTATCGCGCACGTATCCATAAGTCAATGTGAGTTTTCGTTTGTTAATTGAATCAGTTTTGAAACAAATGCTTTTTTTTTAGGTCTTAGGTCATTTTTAGGTCTTATTTATCGCGCATTTGCCCATACGAAAACTATTAATTTTTTAATTTGTATTATATTAATTTGTATTTGGTTCAAGTGTAATCACATAATTATGGATTCCGATCTGAAAATAAATAAATTTTGAATTTGAATTTTTGAAAACATACAATTGATTTTTACCACAAAACATCATCATCTTCTATTTATTTTTTATTGCATTAATTTGTGAATAATTGTTTTTTCTATAAAATTTGGCTCTACAGTAGATTTTATACCATAAAACTCCGCGGCGCGTCATTTCCCCCAAAAACTGACCCGAAATTTGACTCCTGCATTCAAGGTCAGTTTTTATCCGTGACAGAACCTATATCATTCAGAATGTGTCAAGTCTCACAAGCCAAACCCCGTATACGTCTCTCTTACACCGTGAATCTCGTAAATCAGACAACCCGTAACCTTATTGAATTAAATCTTCGTTCATGAGCCAGGGTCGACGCAGACATTTGGCGGCGATTCTTATTGATGCAATACAGTGTTTGGATAGAAAAATATCGTGGCGAAAAACGGAACCAACTATTTTTTTTACAAATTTTTAAATATTGCCTGTTCTACATATTTGTGCATATGGGAACCACCTCTTAAGGTTTTTATTTTCCCATAAGTACATAATTTGGCTATACTTGTACCCAAACTCGTCATTCATCATAGCTTATTATACAATATATGTATAGCATTTTTATAAAAAAAGTAGTACCTATGTAATAAATCCTACACATCTTGATATTTGGATTCCTTAATTCCGGCAGAATCCCAATAAAACATTATCACAAATGACCAATGACATTAGTTGGTAAATCTAATAACGGACGGCAATGATCGACTCGTATCGACTGGGCCAACTGAGTATCGATTAAAAATAATCGTCCGAATCGTGCTGCCGGTACATTCCGAGCGCCGCATTAGCGCGACGGTGTCTCGTAGCTACAATGTTGCATGGACGCGACGCATGAGCGGAAAGCGAGTGACCTCATTCTGATAGACCGTTTAAAAAAATCGTTTTTCAAATGACAGATGGCGCTGTTTTTCTCAAACTTAGTAGCAAACTATTTTTTTTGTGTGTTGATAAGTGGGAGCGAACTTACCAAAATAGTTACGTTAGAAGTCTATGGGAATAAATTTAAGTTTTCATTTGATAGATGTTTTACATAAAGTATGCTGTTTTGATTTAGAGAATCTTAATTTATTTCCTTACTAAAACAAGGGAAATTGGCTCTTTAATATATTTTTGAATTGAAAACTTTTTTTTTGACATGAAAACTTCTTAAGCGGCGTTGTGCATTTTTTGGATGGGTAAAAACTGTTAAACTCGCGTCAGAACGAATTCGTAAGACGGACGGATTATTTTAGTCAGAACCCTATTCTAACGTTCTGTATTTAAAGTTCATTATTGTATGTAAATTTTTATCAGTCTTTTTGCTATTTTATATTTTAGTTTTCACTTCTGCCGGCACTCCCGGAGTGCAACACGTTGTTTTTTTTTTAATAATGCCTTTATCTTTCAAAATACTAAGTAACATTTAAGTTTGGACAGTATATGCATACTGTCTAAACTGATATGTTACTTATGTATACTTATGCAATTATGTGCCTTTTGGGAAAGGCCACTCTGAAAAAAACTTTTTTTAACAACTATTAAATTTAAAAAGAAAACTCAGTTGCAAGCGGGCGACTACATAAGAGCGATTTTCTTAGTGTACACTTGATATGATAATGAGTGTGTTTTTTATTTTTTTTTGTAGGAAAGCATGCATCTATAGAACAGCCGAATAATATATTTCAATGAGTATTCTCTTGAATATTTTTTTGTAAAATCACTTTCCTTTAGATACTACTTAAAAATATTTTTTTTATTTTTTCCAAGAGTTGTTGGATATAGTACCTACCTACATTATCATTGTGACGTGCCGTACTGATAATTTTTTTTTAATTTGTAATTTTGATTTATGTTCATTACTTTTGACCGTTTCGTCGTTCCGTCTTTGACCACGTCGTCGCTTATGTCAAGAAGGCGGTGAAAATAGTCAAACGGAAAAGTACAAAAATAATACACAGACGTAGATGCGTAAATCTCTCATAACTTATACCATACGCGTGCGAAACGGTGCACGACGCGCGACGGCGCAGCAGTCTAATGCACATTCAACAGGTGCCTCCATGCCGCGCGCACGTTGCGATGTGCAAGCGCATGGCTTGTCGTGGTGTACTTGATAATTATCACACAATTTATATTTGTATAGATTGCATCAACGAAAACTGATGTTTTGGCGGTGTGTGAACTCTGATTTTTCTAACTTGACGATATTCGTTTTTAGAGTTCAAAAACATCTAACTGCGGGGAAAATTCACCATGTCCATCTGTCTGTCTACATGTCATAGCCATTTTCCTCACAAATTTTTAGAACTACTTGAATTAAATTTAGCTAGTAGTAGCTACAATATGTTGTAGTAAAATTTTTAATAAGTTAAAATAGGGGTAGGCACTCTGACACTCCATACCTAAATGTAAAGAAGCGATTTTTTTCAAGCCAACCCCGTCGTGTGGAATATCGTTGAATATCAGATTATTCTTCCTCAGATTTGCTATGTGCTACCAAAACAAAATGCCCACCAAAATAAGATGAAACGTTTACTTTCATATTGTCGACAATACTCCATAGAAGCTTCTAGTAAAGTAACCACTACAAAACTAAACACTTAAGCTGTGACTGTGCTCATACGACTTATTAATCATGAAACTTGAACAAATCTCAATACTTGACTCTGGCATATAGGCTAATCGCGCGGGTCTTATGCAAAAGAAAAAGTAAGGAAGTTTTCTACTTCTTTAAGGACGAGTTTTGGAGCGAACGCCATGAAGTGTTTGTTGTACCTAGATAGGTTTTCCCCGGCTTTACGTGACTAACCTCAAGTAAGGTAATTGCCCGACTCGTCTTCAGTCGCGACACGTCACAACTGAGATTTGCCATGCTTTTACTTCACATTCAATGAGTATAACTTCTCTATAGATAAAATCCAACCCAAAAAATAATCTATAGATAAAGGCGTGCTAAAAGTTATCCCAATCCTTTATTAAGCTACTAACATCAACACCGTACTAAAATAAAGATAGTAGGGTGGCAACATTCCATAATAGCATACTTTATGATAATACCTACCAGGTATCTCGTAGAATGGGCGAGCTAGTGTGGCGGCCGCCACGTACGATCAATTTATTGAATTATGCGTTTTATATATCTGGTGTTTCCGCTTCGAGGTCTTCAAGCTAGTACTCTTGCCAACTTCGAAGTCTTCAACCTGGTACTTTTCTGCTTCGGTGTATTGATTTATCATTTTTAGAAATCATTAACGCAAAAATGATTTATATGTATAAAAAATACTTGGATCAAATTGAAATTTTTGTCGAATATTTGTGATGTTGTTTTCTAGTTTTACAAACGATATTTTTTTTATACTACTTTATTTATATTTTTTTGACTGGCCTTGTGGCTCAGTTGGTAGTGTGTTTACGTCTACCTGCTGAACTGAAAGGTCGTGGGTTCAATCCCCACCCAGGGCAAACATTTGTGTGATGAGCATGGATGTTTGTTCTGTGTCTGGGTGTTTCTATGTATCATATGTATATATTTACAAAACAAAGTATATATGTATTCTATCAGCCATCTAGTTCCATAGTACAAGCTTTGCTTAGTTTGGGCTAGATGGTGTTGTGTGAAATGTCCACAAATATTTATTTATTTATTATTTATAAGTTCATTCAGCAATTTTATATCTTGAAAAATGTGGGTATGCGCGAGCGAGACGGACGATGGTTGAACTACGGACTCTTCGATCTCGGCTTTCGTGCCGAGCTGCCTGTAGTGCGGGCTATAAAAAATAAGTTTTTTACAAAATAAATTATTTTAATGAAATTAAAAACTGGTTTTTCTTATTTTTTCACAGCAAACCCTTACATGCAATAATTATATCGTAAGGCTGCATTAAGAAGTATTGGTCCACCATTTTTGAGATTCCGCCATATTGTATTTAGAATGATGTCACTTAGCTTAATCTTTTTTAACCACGCACTGAAATCAAATCAAACCAAATGCAATGAAAAAAAAAATCCTAATTGGTTAGGAATTAATTAAATGTATTGACAGGTACTCGTAAAGCTAAATTGTAATAAATTACGAAATGTTAGAGATAAAATAATGAAATTCAGAGACCTGTCCAAATGACACACGGACAAATCGACAGCGTAAAGCGTTAATCTTAGAGACTAGGTTACTAAGATACGGAAATATGCTGTGAGCATTGCAGCTAATATTTGTATAAAATGACTGGTGGTAAGAGTTACTCAAATTGATTACGCAAATGACTTTAGTCTGACAACCCTCCTTCCTCAATCTTTCGCGTGAACAGACATCCCGACAGATTTTCATCTAATTTTAATATACTAAAGAAGAGATAATTTGCTTTGCTTGTTGCTGTAATAGTAACTACTACTCGCTCGTAATATTTTACGAGCGCGAGTTTAAGATATCTGCTTTCATAAATAATCTCTTTTTTCACATCTCTAAAGCTGTCGTCTTATGTTTTATCCATAATTATCGGCTTTAATGGTGGCTAATATCAATTCTGAGTTTTTGCGGGAACGTCTTAGTAACGTGTTGTTGCCTTGTTTATTTTTACGTTTATTTTCCTAAACTTGTGTTATTTTGAACATTACTGCTATAAAAATGGTGGTGTTTTATTCATTAAGTGTTCGATAAAGTGCGTGAGTGTGTGCAAGTGAAATAAAGCAGTAAAACGTGTGATTTTACGTTGTCGGCAAAACTTCATAGAAGCTTCTAGTAAAGTCGCCACCACTTTACTGAAGCAGGACTCGACTTATAAATTGACTGTATACGTGACTTAGATTGTGACTAGAACATTTACAACTTGTTTTATTCCCTAATACTTGACACTGGCAAATGCTTTAATGCGGGTCCAATACAAAAATGAAGAAATATCAATTCTGTCGTTTTGTTAATTTTCATTAAATTGGAATGTTGTTGTTAAGTTTTCATTATAATAATTGTAAAGTAAACTTAATTTTAATAAAATTAACGCCATCGGCGTTGTTTGTGAGCTTTAATACCTAATAGACTCATTATTGTTTTACTGGTAACTTGTTCATTTATCAACTTTATTGTCACACGATAAACATTTACTAGTAGGATAAAGTAGTATTCCCTTCCATGGAATAATTTGAAAGAGGTGAAATTATATAAAAGCAGACAAATACCATCCCATTAGCACATTCCAGCCAGCTTGTTAGTAATAAGCCACGGCAAGACTCCCATTTTTTATTTTATTTTTTATCAGCCCTGTTTGTACAAACTGCCCTACTGCTGAGAACGGGCCATCTTCTCATTGTGAAAAGGGTTAGACCATAGTCTGCCACGCTGGCCAAGTGCGGGTTGGCGGACTTCACACATCTTCAAGATCATTGAGAACTCTCAGACATGTAGGTTTCCTCACGATGTTTTCCTTCACCGTTTGAAGTTGGCGGCAATCAACAATACGCACATAACTTCGAAAAGACAGAGGTGCTTGCCGTGGGATTCGAACCCAGGACCTGCGGATCGCAAGTTAGACGGTCTCACCACTAGGCTGCCGGAAACTTCCTCCTAGACTCCTTCTTCCTTTCCTCCAAGACTCCTATACTTAGCGGTAATTAAATTAATTAATACTTTCTGATTCCATAAGTTTGTTTACCTAACAATTATAAGCATATGTATGTTAGATTTCTGTTTATTATTCACAGAAATCTTGTTACAAAAGATTCGTGTATCATACGAGTTGTCAAATGAGCTTTCGGGATTTTGATTAAGTGTATTGAAGAAAAAAATCGTTTCCGTAGAAATAATATTCGATGTTTCATGATTCGGATCGATTTGATTCAATTTCAAGTAATAATGTGTTCTGTAACGAGTAAAACCGCAGGAGACACTAGTCTTCATTCATACAACGTTAGTAGATTATCAACGGACATAAAAATATGTCATAAGTTACTATTCAATACTAAATTGCCTCAGCTGGGAGTAGGGTGACCACGACAACACACATCGAGACACGTTTCAGGACAGTTTTTTAAATCCCGATCCATTAAGAGGGGTGTTTTAAATTTGACGTGTGTATCTCTGTATTCGTGTGTCCGCTTGCCCCATTCGGGAAATCCTATATTTTACTGATACGCGCAAGTTATTATTTTAGAATACCATGATAGTTGATTTTTTTTCTATGCATGTATAGTATGGGAAAAAGTATTCCCTGCGCTTATACAAGCAAAAATGTCAACTAATATGGTGGCCAAAAGTGTCACGTTCTTTGATATATTTCAAGATGTGATTGCCATTGTCTCGTAATTGAGTTGTAAATATGTACCCATAATACGTGATATTAGAGAGTACCGTGTTAGTTGACATTTTTTGTTTGAATTTGCCTGGTTTGGTAGTATCCGGTAAGTCTGGTAATTACGACTTCAAAATTGGTCTCATAGAGATTTCACTAAAGTCGGTTTAGTAGTTTTGTTTTTTAAAACAAAATAACAAAAAAAAAAAAAAAAAAAAAAAAAAACGGGTTGCACTCCGGGAGTGCCGACAGAAGTGAAAACTTGAACATTAACGTTGTGTTTTTGAATATTTTGGAATGGTAAGGGAATAATTTCGCACGAATTGCTTTATTTATCAGAATAAAAGTACTATCATTTATGTGGTTAAATTGATCACGGTGTCCCCTCCGCCAGGTAAGTATAAAAAATGCACAATACACCCCAAGCGGGACGTCGGTGCAGGTCTTATCGCCCCCACTTCAAATTAGAATTAGAATTAGAATTTTTATGTGGTTAAATACTTAATTTCCCGTATATTTCATTAATCGATGCACTTTTTTCAATTTACATATTTTACTTTTACTCGCGCAAGCGCCCTGCGCCGTCTTACGAATTTTCGATCAGGTCACTTGACTTGACGCGAGTTTAAAATTTTTTACCCATCCCAAAAGTGCACAACGCCGCTAAAGAAGTTTTCACTTCAAAAATGTCATCCAAGTAAACGAAATTGCGTATTTGAAGTCAGTTGTTACAGTTTTCCAAACTGTAATATTTATTGTCCGTATTTATCGTAAAACTGGTAACCCTACATAAAGGTGACTCCAAAGCCTCAACACCCGTGACGTTTCAAAGCCGTGTCGAACTTGAATCGCGTTAAAAATATATAAAACTCATACACTATGCCGTTTAACTGGCAACGAATTAGGCGAGAAGTAGTTAAACTACACTGTGCTTTGAGACGTGCTCGACTAGATTGACAGATGTGAATAGGCAGTAAAATGTTACTCGGTTTATGTTCTTTGGTAATTGTGCTCTAAGAAGTACGTGAGAAATGGAGTTTTTTGAAGGATGTTGTTGATTTATGGTTTATAACTTTACTTATGAAAAGAATTTTGAATTAGTAGTTATTTTGTCCGTATGAAGGTTTTCTGAAATAATTGTGAGCCGGTAGCACGAAGAAAAATACTTAATGACTTTTAATATATATTTCTTGCTGCTTTATTTTTGAGACTTTAAGACATCTAGACAAAATCTTAACAGATTTTGCTCGTATTCAGTTGAAATTCTTTATTAAAATCGTATATTCTTTTTTTAAATCCGGCAAAGGACGTGCGCCAAACTTCTCCTTTTGTGGGAAATAAAACTTTTCTTCTTTTTAGGGAAATATCCCTTTTCAAAATACCTTGAAGACAAAAATTCTACGAAATTGTAAAAACTGTATGCCGTATTTTATCAAGATTAGTTTAAAAATACTGTTCTCCCTTATTTGATATAACAAACTGCGTAATAGTAAAAAGGTCAAGGGAATCAGATAAAAGCCAAGAAGCCTACGCTATCCTATGCCACTCAGGGTGTCAAGGCGAATTTAACGACACCTCGCACATCAAAATCGGTGAAACCTTTTAGGCTGTAGGCGGTAATATAAAAACATATAAACATCGGTCCCACATACATATGTACATGATACATACATACATACACATAAACATAATCCTCCTTGCATAGTCGGGCAACAAAACCGATAAGCTAACAGCAACTTTGCGGTGGTGTTCCAAGCTTTTTAGTTCCAAGCATACAAACTGCTTTATTCTGTGATAAAAGCAAACCGATTTTGACCCTCTTTGCTAATTCCGTTTGTCAACACAAGTCTTCTTTGTAATATAAACTGAAAATAACACTTCAACAATTCAAGTCAATAAACGTCATGACGCGGCGCGGCCTATTCACAAAGCACTCGTAATTAAGTCGCGTTCGTTTTATGATTTACTGCCGAGGGGACGAAATTTGTCTCTAGACGCCGTATCACGTGTGTCCGGTCGTAAACGGGCTTGTCAAACGTTTTAAATAAAGAATTAAATATTAAAAAGTTGTTGTTAACACCGCGGGTGGCGAGCTCAGAGCTGGTAGCGTGAAATCGAGTTTACCGAACTACGAAAATTTATTGATTGGTTTATCAGCGGGTAGGATTCAGGCCTGGATTCCAGCCTTCCATTATTTTGACTAACCCAACCTTTGCTAACTTTTCTTGCCTCTACTAATTTATAACGCGACAACACTTCTCTTAATACGAGTACAATAGACAATGACAGTATCTATAGTTGAAGAGAAATGGTAGCGAGTATACCGTTAGCCTTAACACCTTCCATTCCCCGCCTATACTATTCCTATTTAACAACCATCTAAAAACTCACTTTTCCAACAACCCACTTAAAAAAAAAAGTATTTATAGTTATAAAATACGTTCGAAAACACCATACATTGTAAAACCATAAAGCATCCGGTAAGTCGGTGTTTACACCAATAACCGCTCATTCCGCTGATGAATCTTTAAAGAATATTACACATTTTATGTTCCAAAGATCGCAGGCGGCTTTAAAAACAGATACAATCTAAATTACGACATATTTCTCACGAGTTTTATCGATATCGCGCGATATATTGTCGAATGGTTCGGAGACCAGCCGCCGTTTGATTTATATCGTGACTTTCGATTGATAGGTCATTGAATAGTGCTTACGTTTGAAGCACTTAACTATGAAGTAGGAGCGGCTCTTACTATTATAATATGGCACTTTAAGGTACTTAATATTTCGATATTAGGTGTAATGTCTAATCAGATATCGTGTGACAATTCACAGTTATAATTTGCTGGGTTACACGGAATGTGTATGCTTAGCTGAAAGGAATAATAATTATTATAGTTTAAAAAGTAAAATAACCGACTTAAAATTACTCAATTCATTTAGTTGGATGAAATTTATCCAGTTATTTAGTTATAAACCCCAAAGTACTGAACTGATTTAAAAAAAAACATTTACTCTGCAATATATTTTGCAGTTTGGTAATAGTTGTTTGTATGGTGAATGTGACTAGTACTTCGCACAGACTTATATTAATTTATTTCTTAAATTTGTAGATACTTTATCAATCACAATAATATTGCTATATAGGTATTTTCAGAAGATTTCGTTTATAATTGAGTATTTATTATTTCTCCTAAACATCATGTTTCTCCAATTTATCATTAAAAGTTTTTTTTAAATTTATTTATGGAATATTAATTCAAATTGAAAAGTCATCGTTGCTCCCAAATATAATCATAATCAAATATGGTAAAAAAACACCGCAGCAAACTTCCAAGTTTTGTGACTACAAAAATTATTCACGATTTAAAAAAAAAACACAATTTAATTAAAATTGTTAGGAAATACAACCCATAAATAAGGATAAACACACCAACTAAACAACCTATGAAATGGAGATAATTCGTTAGGTCGATAAGCTCCTTTAAGTTGGTATCCTTTCTGCGTAACCTAGCATGTCATCTATCATGAAGACATAACGACAGTAATACACGGTTCACAAGGTTTATTAAAATCGCTTTTTTATTTAAATTATTTTCTTATTACAAGTATATCCAGACTATAAAGGGGTCCGCTGAATGTTCGCTACTCTTTACGTGCATACAAGGGGCCTATACAAGGCGACTTGTGATAAAATTCATCGGCCGTTAACTTTTATGAGCTATTCACCAAAAGATGGACCTTTCTTAAATCAACACGACTCAATAAATACAAAACTGTTTTGGTTGTGTCGGTTAATGATGTGAAGTTTAATGTGTCAATTGAGTGTAAATGTTACGTGGGTTCTGTACAAATAGTACATTTTGTTACTGTGCCCCTACCTTTCTAATTTATTTCGATTAATTCTCTACTGGTTTCTGATAACTAGTTTATATGATATACATATGTTTTAATTGTGTAAAGAACTCTAGTTTCCACCTAGCAAGGTATACAAGCAACAACTGTTAAAACTTTATTTTTTTTATACAATATAAGTTTGCGCTTGACCGCTAACACACCTGATGTTAAGCGATTTTACGGTCTACGATGAAGCGCGTTTTTAGAAGAAACCGTTTCCAGACACCCAGATTGTATCCATCGGGGAAAATCCACTCAGGAAGCGTAATTTACCACAATTTAGCGGTTCGTACAATAAATTTACCACAATTTAACGGTTCGTACAATAAATTTACCACAATTTAGCGGTTCGCACAATAAATTTACCACAAATTAGCGGTTCGTACAATAAATGTGGAATTAAAACGCTGCGTTATGCCTTTTGGAATATCCACCATGAAACGATGTCGCTTTCTTGTGTTTTTAATCGTCCGATAGAAAAAAGGGCTAGAGGGAATTAGAGTAAGCAGATCAGATGCACACTCACCGGAATGGATCCGGAAAAAACCGATAATCGATATAATTCGTGAATTGACAGATAAAATTCACTCTACCTTAAAAAATAGATACCGATTGCGGTATCTATTTTTTAACACAGATCGTAAAGATGCAAGTACAGCAGGCTTAGACAAATGGCACATGTTTTTATTTCTTCAAACCCTTAGATGACCTCTCCATAGATGTTTGCGTGACTACTCAAAGCATACAAAGATTATTCTTAACGGTGGCAATTCCATTACAAAATACAAAGATCATACAACAAACAATATAAATAACACTAAGTAAAGTCTACTCTATCATTGTCATCATCATCTATACCTCTCGATATAGATCTAATGGAATAAATATAAATAACCTATTAATTAAGTATATATGTATTCTATCAGCCATCTAGTTCCATAGTACAAGCTTTGCTTAGTTTGGGCTAGATGGTGCTGCGTGAAATGTCCACACATATTTATTTATTTTTAATTTTATTTTAGTACAAATAGTTAAATAGATGTCGCATCCTTCTGTCGTTTACTGCACTTCATAAACCGTAAATGGGCTGCGACGATGTAATGGGTTGGTGACTTCCTAGTAACATACCAGTTTATGTGATACCTGGTAAACAACCGTGTTCTCTATGATATATTATACTATAATATATCTTTAAAGACTTTCAAGTTTTTTTATGCATGATAGATCTACGATTGACCACCAACTGGCCAGATGTTAAGTGACGGTATGGCCGAAGATGGAGCTCGTCAAACTAGCAGATATCTATTCACTGTAGCCTTGAAAATTCCAAGCTTGCAGGTCTCAGGAAACTGAAATGGCGGCAAAGAATTCCACTCCTGTGCAGTACGCATCAAGAATGTGGATCGATGTCGCCGAGTACATATTTTTGGCATTTCAACGAGAAATGGGTGGTAATTCGCCGACTATATATACTACACTATACTATACCTCTCAATAATTTTTTTTGACTATATTGTATTTTATTCGGAAATAGATCTGCGCTCAAGTTGGAGTAGTTGAACCATCGTTCGTCTCGCTCGCGCATGCCCACATTATTTACCCATGCTATTTAAAAAAATGTCGTTTGTAAAACTAGAAAACAACATCACAAAATTAAATATTCGACATAAATTTCATTTTAATCCAAGTAAATTATCATATATATGCAATATGTACATAAATCATTTTTGCGATAATGATTTCTAAAAAATAAATATTAACGACTCATTGAATGTCGAATACTTCCATTGTAAAACAATCGGTCAGTAGGCGTGTCGTTATAGCACCAGATTGTAGGATGACTTGGCATGGACGAGTTATGGACTGTTTCAATCTTAAAGCCGGCTGTACACTCATGTCGCGAATCGCGAGCGGTAGCTTTCAAATCTTTCAGATCTCGATTCGATTAGATTAGACAATCTAATGTCTTGGATAAAGTACAATCGGCGAAAGTCACATTATGCACATCTGCACGCTCGATGTCACCATAATGGACGTGGAAATTTCTGCTGCTTGTTGCCTTAACTTTGTATTGAAGTCCTGAGGATTCCATACTCTTTGATAATTTGCCAAAACCTTCGCTATCGTTTGTTAGACTACATAAAGATACGTGTTTAGACGTAAACATAGCGAACAACTGAATGGATGAGTATGTAGCAGTGTTATCAGATACTCAACTCACGTCCCTCTCCCCCCTAAATCGAACCCAGAAATCCTTCAAAATACATGATTTTAGGGAAAAATCCCCGAAAAAATTACCGATTAAAAAGACGGTCTTACCCGAAAACCAACGCTGTTTCTTAACTTTTTAGCATCCCCCAGGTTTCAAGATAATTCATGACAATTAAATTTTACTGTTTTAGTAATAAAATCGACTCTATACTAGATTGAGTATTTATTCCTTATAGTATCTATAGATAAAAAAAAAAATTACAAATTACAGTTTTACGATAATGCGATAAAAATGGTGGTGTTTTATTCATTAAGTGTTCGATCAAGTACATGAGTGTGGGCAAGTGAAATGAAGCAGTGAAACGTGTCATTTTACGTTGTCGACAAAACTTCATAGAAACTTCTAGTAAAGTCGCCATCACTTTACTGAAGCAGGACTCGACTTATAAATTGACTGTATACGTGACTTAGATTGTGACTAGAACATTTACAACTTGTTTTATTCAAGAAACTTGGAAAAATCCTAATACTTGACACTGGCAAATGCTTTAATGCGGGTCCAATACAAAAAAGAAGTAGAAAGACAAAAGAAAAAAAAGAGCGAGTGAAGAGAAGTCTCTTTAAAAAGTTTACAATCGTGAAGGATTTAAATAGTAACTTGCGATTGAAGTCGGTTTTTTAATAGAAAAACTATATAGTAAATAATAGTAAAGATGAATGATTAAAACCAAAAAAGTTTATTACTACCAAAAAATTAAAATTACTAGTTCCTTTGTATGTACAAATAAACATTCCTAAAAATTGTTACTTTGAAAAATAAATATTACAATAAACCAAACGTTTATTCATTTTTAACACGCTTTTATTAGGTCGACCTGTATGTAACTAACTATGTAATGAAATCTAAGGTAACTAATTTAACCATCTTCCAAGGATCGTAGCGTCATGAAAATTGACAGCTGTGTGTAGTTCTGATGACAATACAATAATATGGTACTGTCGAACTGATCTGATGATGGAGCCGGAAGATATGAACTAGAACTTCATGATGGAACATCGTATAGATCTTGTAATGAACTTTGACCACAATAATTTCTAGCGTGTTTCTTAGTTTTTTAAACTGTAATTTATTTCCTTTAGATTCTTACGTTATAAATATTACACGCTAGCAAAAATAGTCTTACGTAATAAATGAATGGCCCCTAAAGAGGCTACCAGCTACCACACATCCGTGTCTTAGTTTTTACTTTATATAAAACGCTGCGCCTCGCTGTTTCATCGCGTAGTGATGGAAAGTGGTGATGATGACGATGATAAAATATAGCCAATGTCGTTTTCCAGGTCCGGAGAATCTCTGTGGCTTTCATAACGATTAGTTCAGCCGTGGAAAGGAATCAAACAGACACAGAGACGGAGAGACTAGAGTTACTTTCGCTTTTTAACCGACTTCCAAAAAGAAGGAGGTTCTCAATTCGACTGTATTTTTTTATATGTTTGTTCAACGATTACATCGCCAATTATTTGATGATTTTTTGAATTGGATTTGATGATATTTTTTTTGTTTGGTAGGTCATACTTCAGATTTCCATATTTTTTTTATCTAAATCGGTTTAGTACTTTGGTTTTTCTAAATAAAATCACTAAAAAATATGTAATCTAAATAAACAGTCCGTCTTTTCAGTTTTTTTAACTCTAATTACGTAATATTAACTGGATTATTATCGCTGTACTAAAACTTCCGTGAGTATTCATTCATCATATATTACATATTATTTGATTAACCGGAAAAAGAACCGGTTGGAAGACATCGCTCTTTTAACCGATTAATATCGTGAGTTTCTTTCCGGTTAATCAAATAATATAGGATTATTATCGCTGTTTTAAATCGTAATTTCAATTTAATTTAATAAAGGTTTCAGCCAAACAGCTAGTAAATACGCGTGGTAAGCCAAGTTATGACTTATGCCCTAGACAATGTCTAAAATACACATTACACACACATCTGTTTTCTAATTTGGCTCGCGTATGTCATAAACTGTTCTCCCGACTAATAACCGCTTCATTTTGAACGTTATCGCATTGGCATAAAGGCTATATTGTAATGTTGGTCGCTTGGTTGACTGTACGCGTTAAATTACTTCCTTTGAATGTACAGCCGTGCCAAAATGTTGCTAATTACTTGGAGTCGTCCATGCATAGTTTTATGGAGAACGAGAATTGGCTATATCTCATTCGTTTGGCCACTGACGAGCTTTTAATTAGACTGGATTGTTAGTGGCTTTGCGAGCAAGTAGACCTAGCTCGCTAGTCAATGTTTATGAGATTTTCATTATTTTAAATTCATGTTTCCCGCTCGAATGAAATCAAATTATTTTTTGGGAGGACTGAGTAACAAAAAAAAACGGTATTGGTATTACATTTTCTTAGGAAAATATTTTCCATTCAAAAGAGATAATTCACAAGAGAAATTCCACTTTTGATCGATTTTAAAACGTTTATCGCATAAACAATTTTAATGATTATTTTATAATTTCATATTGTAATTTTATTAATCCTGAATAGCCAAGGTTTGCTTTTTTTTCAAATTATATTATGACAAAAAGAAAACAATAAAAATCAGATAACATTTAAAGTAAAAAAAAAAACTTCTATTGTATGAAAAAGAGTGCAATGTGTTAATTCTCTCAGTAAACATTACAAATTATTTCATTTACAATTTTGGTGGTTGAACTGACTGTCGATGTCACCGAAAGGTTCTCGAGTGGAAACCATTGACCACCTTAAGCGACTTCCAAACTGTATTATTTGGAAGTCTATAGTGGGAGCCCTACGTCCAGCAGTGGATTTCTTATGTCTGAGACGATGAATAAAATTTTGCCTATGAACCTATTACATCCCTAGAAACAATTACTCAAACAAACGTGACGTATTTATAAAGTGGTGTTACATTACAACCATAAATAAGTAATGCGCGGGCGCACACCGGACGCTACTCTCCAAACACGGCGTTAAATCAAAGTGTAACAACTCGCGAGGAATTAGGGCGGGGCCACATGGGTCGGTACTCGGTATTGTTGTTAAATTAACACAAATACTGTACAAACTGTACGTGCCGCTAGAATGGTATCTGAACTATCTGAATTCATAAATATATGAATTATATTTAATATGTATTTTGTAACGTTCGTCATAAAACTAGAGTCAAACGTTCAGAGAAATTAGTTATATATATGTTTCAGACTTTTCTTTTTTTTTGTATATATGTTACTGTAAAAGCCCGAATATTGGTAAATCTTAGGTTTTACCAGTAAATCTTAGGGTTTACCAACACGAGTCGGTAAATGTTAGAATATGTAAAAAAGAAACGATTTTATCGGGCTTTTACCATTAGAATTTAGTACATGCTAGGTTTTACCAGTGACGGTTGGTAAATGTTGGTTTTGGAAATAAAACAATGCATATGTTACTGTATTCGGCTTTTACAGTAACTTCTGCAATTCTGTGTAAAAGCCCCGTTAAATGTGATTTAGGACATACCTATCATTTAACGAACGTTTTTTAGTCACTAGTGTTGGTGTTAGGTATTTCCCATCTGTGAGAGTACGGAAGCCTCACTGTGTGAGTAAAACGCGTACTTTGGGTTAGAGTTATATATTTAGATCGCCGTGCTCCATCCTCGGTCACATCTTCGCTTACCATTAAGCGAGTACTTGTCAATCGTAGATTTATTTCGTATAAAAACAATTACGATGAGTACAATTACCTCCTTTCGGCTTAATGCGGTAAACTGTCTTAACTCTTAACCCCGTATGAACAATATTATCTATTTTTTTGTATATACATAGATGTTACTGTTGTATATAAATAAGTACATGCTATGGGTCCACTCTGTGCTTTTATATTCTCAAAACAATGCACTAATACTAATTTTATTAAATCCAAAGTAACTCTACCTCTATGTCGCTCTGTCTATTTGTTACCTTTTCACACTCAAACGGCTGAACCGATTGTTATAAAATTTTAAATGGAAATAGCTGAAAACGGAGACGGACAGAGGCGATATATATTTTATCATCATCACCACTTTACATCACTATGCGGGTGAAATTGTGAGCACACACTATTATATGTATATAAATGCGAGAGTGATAGTTCGAGCACCCCATATGAAGTTTTTCTGTAATAAATACCATAAATAAGAAAAAAAATAGATGTAACTTAAACGAGCCATGTCACAATACATTCTTACAATTCTTTGAAATTCTTTGCTGTTAAAACTTGATTAAAAGACATAAAACTGTCTCACAAAATACCAACCCTAATTGCTCAAGTACATAATGACTTCCGTGCAGCGCGGAAGCATTCCTACAAAAAACTGGCTTACTTTAACTCTTAAGTTATTGTTAAGCTTAAAGTCCGAGTTAAGTTATGAATGAACAATGTGTGCGACGCACAACTTGAAAGTCGATCTTGTGTGATTGTTCTGAAATGGTTAGAGACACAGTATAAAATTAAGTTCAGTAAGAAATTTTGAAGTAATACAAAATGATGGAAATTTTTGCCCCCGACGCAAAACGAGAGGTGTTATTGATATTTGTGTCTGTGTGTCTGTCTTTGTCAACGTAGTTTCCAAACGAATGAACCGATTTTGATTTTAGGATTCCATAGTAAACAAGGAACTCTTACAGTTTCGCCATGTCCGTTGGCCGAAGATCAAGGTAGATGGCATGATAAAAGTGGCCTATGTGCCCAGCAGTGGGATAGAAAGAGCTGTGGATTACGATTATGATGATAAATATGTATTTCCAGTAAATTTGTATCCACTATCTGGTTTTCATAATTAGAAGATTTCCTTAGTGTGCGGCTAGATGGCGCTATGCCATAATGACCACCTATACATAAAAGTGCATTTTGTTGCTGGTGTGTGTTTTCTTTTTGTAGTAATTAGTGTCTCGCCGGTTGAGACACTGTGTCGCTGTTTGTTTTGAAAACGTACGCCAGCGTGCGGTCATGCGCGCGTGATTTTAACGTAAACATACGCGCACGGTGCGCGCTCTGTCGTCAAACTCCGGCGCATTGTTCTGTCCTGTCGGAATGCTGAACGTTTAAAATGTTCCATTTTATTTGTGCTGGCGTTGAAAAGCTCTTCAATGATAATAACTAGACAATATTTTATAGTATTTTTTTTGTCAGCGAAGTCATTAGACTGTTTTCTGAGCAAACTACCTATACATATTTTCTACCCTTAAACATTATTTGATTTTTATGATTCTTTTTTAACCCACGACCCAAAAAGAGGGGTGTTCTATGATTGACGTGTGTCAAATACTTTAGTATGTGTATCTGTCTGTGGCATCGTAGATCTAGTTTTTGAAGTGAAAACTTCTTTAGCGGCGTTGTGCATTTTTGGGATGGGTAAAAATTTTTAAACTCGCGTCAGATCGTCCGATCGCAAGACGGACAGTCAGAAACCTATTCTAACTTTCTGTATTTAAAGTTCATTATTGTATGTATGTACATGTACAAATATCAGATCGTCAGATCGCAAGACGGACAGCCAGAAACCTATTCTAACGTTCTGCATTTACAGTTCATTATTGTATGTACAAATTTGTCCAATAAAGTTAGTTCCAAATCAACGTACTAGATGGTGCTGTATAGTCCTAAAACACGCTAAAGCTTCGCGTACAGCGATGAGTAGGGGTTGTTTGTAAAACACAATATCTTTGGTCAAATCCTTCACGAGTCAGTCTTTTTGCTATTTTATTTTTTAGTTTTCACTTCAGTTCTGCCGGCACTCCCGGAGTGCAACCCGTTGTATTTTTTTTTTGTTTGAAAGAGGATTTCATTGAGAGTGTTCTTAGATATATTGCATCAAAATCGGTTCAGCCGTTTTTTTTTTGTCGGGATTTTTTGAGTTTATACTTGTTGTCATATTTAAATTATAAATGACTATGCCTTTATGGTTTGCTTTTATCAAACTTTGTACCTATAGTAACTAAGTAAAAAAAAAAGTTAAAATTTCAAAAAAGCAAACCGTATTCTTATATCCGTTTATGATTCCTATCATATAGAATAAAATATTAATTAAAACAATAATTAAAAACAAGCTTTTATTTTAATGCTCTAAAACGAAGAAAATAAATTTTATATTGATATAAATAAAAGCTTGTCGCGAGAACACAAACATATATTTTTTTTCTTCAAAAGAACAAACTAACTTTAATTCTAAGCAAATGTTACGAACGCGTCTAAGGGCCGCTTGCATAACGTATGGTCTTAAATCATATTTAGCAAAACACATTTTGCTGCCTAAACACGTTTAGCACTAAACGCATTTAACGTTACCTTGCGTAAGACACTCCCGGTGCTATTTAGCTAAACTTTTTTAGCACACCCATAAATATCGTCAACCGTTCCGTTTCATTAATTGAATATTTTTTCTCGTCAAGCAAACGTCAAGCATGTTTAAACGCACGCAGTTGGGGTTAAAGTTATCACACAGGTTGTGTTTTTCATATTACAGTTGTCTTAGAGTATTATTGATACCTTTAATCAAACATTTTACACAGCCTGTGTTTAAAAAAAACACACACACAGGCTGTGTCTTTTATTATGCAATAAATAATGGGAATTTCATGTTGATGCATGTTTGCAGCAGATTGCAGCATATTTGAGTGAAACGAGTGATTAATACAGCGTAAAATTAGTAATATAACCACACACCGTGTAAACATATAATTTCTAGAATGTTTCTCACTAAGTCGTTATTTTTAAACGAAAGCGTTTACTCAATGAGCCATTTTACAATTTTTATTGCACATATACGAGTAAGTTGCCAATCGAGGCATTTTTAGAGCTCGATTTGTTATTGTTTATTGAGACGGTCGTGTCTGCAGTATACGAGCGTACTGGCCAGGGGCGATCTTATACTACCATAAGGGTCGTGGTTATACTGAGAAAACTTTAAAAGTTTATAGTTAATTATAATTTTTCTTATATCGTTGGCTTTGTTAGGATTTTATAGTAGTTTCGGTTTTAAGGATCCGTAGACAGCAAAGAATTCTCGTAGTTTCGCCATGTCCGTCTGTCTGTCTGTATGCCCGCGGCTGAGCTCTTAGTTTATTTGTGCTCGAAAGCTGTAATTTGGTATGGGTATACATGTTAGTCGGCGCGACTGCGCTCATCTTTGCAACAGCTTTATTTGTGTAGTATTCGGGTCGTGCTTTAGATAGTGTCACACGTCGGACATTCCATTCAACGGCGCGCTAATAAGTGACAAACGCTGACAAGTTGACGTGTGTATATAACACGCACACATATATGATGTTAGGGCTGTCCTGGCTGACAATTAACGCGTAGAGCCCGCGACGCTTGTCTAGACTGACAAATGAAATCACCGTATCGACAAACTTCGATAAAAGACAGGGCGAGCGCGGGGAGCGGGTGAGGAACCCGAGATTGGCGGGAGGCGGAGAGTGTTCGTTCTGTGTGTAAACGAAATTTTGTGATGTTTTTTGTATGCGCGAGCTAGACGGACGGTGGTCGAACTACAGACTCTTAAAAATTACATTATTATTATTTATTTAGTTCCGTTTTCACGCGTAACATAAGTGGACACAAAACATTGTAGCTTAAATAGGACATTTAGATGCTTATAAATAAAACACTTAGACTGTGTGTCCGGAAATTATTAAAGGCAGAAAAATAAACTGGTCAGCTATAAGCCTTAGGAATAAGTAATTTACCGACATAATTAGTTTATACGTTATTTAACCACCCTGTCCTCAATCCAGAGACACAAGTTATAAACAAGTAATTTAAAGCTATGTACACATTGAATAAGCGTTAAATTAAGATTGATTATGCTATTTAATGTCCGAATACGCACTTGTTGCAAGTCTCGACACTGACGGTACGGGCGGCGATATGAACGTATGACGATACATTTAATATGAATGTCGTCTAGGACGGAAAGAGTATTGTTTTTTCCTAAACACGTTTGTTGTACGTAAAAACGTACACTGAACAGCGTATTAAGCTTAACGAATTCATAAGTTAGACTCCGTTAAAAACAGCTTTTTTGTTTTTGTTATAATATAGATATTTGTTTGACTACGTATCGTTTTTTTTATCGTGAAAAGGTTTGTTGTATAGAGACTTACAGCCCAAGATACGAACGTACAAAGCTACAATATAATCATTGACTGCACACATCAATTATATGACAGCGAAGCAGTGAAAAATGTTCTTGACGCGTACTGCACAGGAATAGAATTCTTTGCCGCTATCTGTTTCTTGAGAACTACAATCAATTAGAACTACAAAACTACATATAAGTTTTTTAACTGTAATATTAATTATGTCCTGTAGGTACTGTGCTATATTTTTCGAGTGTATGTGGGTAAGTATGTATGTATGTTTCTATATTATGATCGTCTATATCCTAAACAGCTTGACCCATTTTGATGTGCGAGGTGTCGTTAGATTTGTCTTCACTCCCTGAGTGTCATAATATGCAATATTTTTTTGAAATAATACATCTCTCGCAAAAATAAAAAATAAAGTTTTTTTCGTAACCTCCGACTTTTTAGTAATAAACTAACTTAATTTTCATAAAATGATTCTAAAACTTGTGTATTTATAATATTTTACAGTAATTTTACGCATATTACTCACAAAAAACGTATAGATAACAGCGTATCAAGCGTAACAAAATCGTAAATTAGACTGCAAAACCCGCTTTTCTGCAGTCGGGTATTTTGTTTTTCTTTTGATATAGATACTTAACTATATAATATTTTTTCTTTTAAATCATAGATAGTTGTTATAAAAAAACTTTCCCGAGCGATAGTTTTATTGAATGCTGCTAATCACCAAACTTGCATATATTAATACAAATAATACATTTCAAGAGCTATAATTGAACATTACGTTTCCGCTGTACTCAGCTATAAGCTATAATGATGGATTTTCGTCGAAATATCGACTCGGTAGCTCCAGTAATAAAAGTAAGTGGAATACAGCGTTTACGGCCATTTTTATGCGAGTTCGTGTAACTCACGCCATCTAGTTTCCATCATTAAAGGTAAACTAAAACGTAACTAACGTGAAACTCAGTGATGTTTTTCAGCTTTCAACTTTTTCATCTGTATTGTTTTTGCAGAATTTCTAATGTTAAAATAAAAACTAAATACCCAACAAGGATCTATCATAAAATAAAATAAAATAAAAAACTGAATCTATAATGAACTCCCTGTCACAAAAGGGACTTATCGCGAACGGGACCTCTAACAAAAGGGACTTATCGCGATCGGAACCTCTAACAAAAGGGACATAATGAGAATTATCACGAACGGGACCTTTAACAAAAGGGACTTATTGCGAACGGGACCTCTAAAAAAAAATAACTTACCTATCGCGAACAGAAACAATCATTGAAATTAAACAACTTCTAACGGATTTACAGACTGATGAACAGACTATCAAACAATTTTGTGGACATTTTATTTGTATTTCATGGCAACACAGAGTAAATTTTTGCAAATTCCGATGTGAAATTGTGAAGTTGTCATTCAAGTGGATTGTAATAAATTTATTAGATGTTTACGAGCGTGCATGTGATTGGCGGCTCTCTCTTTACTAAGTACTACTACTGTATTATGTGTATTTATTGAAGTACGTAAGGGGCCATTCATTTATTACGTAAGACAATTTTTGCTAGTTTTTGACCCCCTCCCCCCTATACAGAAAAAATAAGAATAAAACGACATGGACATGGTCCGACGATAAGACATGGTCGACCCATATATTTCTGAAGCACTATTATTATTAACGGGATATTTACCGTGGTTCGCGTTAATTTTGAGCTCCCGATATTATTATTTCACAGTTTCACAGTTACATGCACCTCGGTCACGGGCGCGGGGCGCCTGAAGAATTTAGGTGGATAATAGTGCTTTAATGAATAACCGTGATAGTATAAAAAATGTTTTTTTAATTTGAATTTTGAATAGGTTGACAAACATATTACCTTCCATTGAGCCGAGCAGACGTTAAAAAAATCCTCTAAATTGGATATTGAAGACAGAAATCACCTTTCTCCTTTTGTGTGGAAAATTACGCCTCAAAGCATATTTTTGACCTCAAAACAAACAAAACTACGTTCAAAATTCGTTGGAACTAAGTTCCTTTATGGCGTGTTCGCACAAAATACATAAAAAGGCATAGGTAGTTATAATCGCAGACGCGGGCTCGTTAAACCGTCTTCAATATTATCATTTAACTCATTTAAACTCGTAAACTTTATGTTCAGTAATGACATTTACTTCGTCTGCCAGTTCTGGTTCTTGGAAGACGATGAAAAATGATTTCACACTATAAATACAGTAAGCAGTATCACAACTTCGAACAAGCGAGAGTGTTTAATTAAAAACGGTCCCCTGGCTCATTAAAATTAAATAAATTTTAACGGATTTATCGCGTATATTTTACAGTACCTGGGCGACCGCGCTCCACTCGGATTTTTTATGACTGAAAATACGAGCAAACCCGGGTTCACTAAAATTAAACCTAGAAAGATCGATTTATCGTCCCCTAATCTACCTACAAACCAAATTTCACTAAAATCCTTCGAGCCTTATATATTTAAACATATATATAAAAGAATTGCTCGTTTAAAGGTATTAGATAATTTTATGACCTTACGTTTCGAACACTGCAACGTCCATGGTCACAGGTGAGACTCGATGACAGTTCGGTCCCCTGGCTATTATTTTTAAACTTGGTAAATAAGTGAACTAAATTTAATTGAAAGTTAAATTTATTGTCAATAATGTATACGTAGATAGGTTTTCGCCGCCTCTGCGTGGCTAACCTCAAGTAAGGTAATCGCCCGACTCGTCTTCAGTTGCGACACGTTGGGCAATGATGTCAGACGCTTGTCGTGACTTGTGAACAGTGACAATGTCATCCTGTGTGTTAGAAAGTGCAACACCAAGATATATAAGGCCAAGATACTAAAAGGTCTTAGGATGTATAAGTTTCTCTATAGATAAAATCTCATTAGTTAAGTCACTGATTGTTTCTTTTGTTGTCATAATAATTGTCATTGTCACTGATATTTCTAATATTCCGATAATCCTTATTTTCTGGCAAACGAAATTTGTCGTACTGAGTAGTACTTGTATAGACACCAAAGCTGCATAAACTCGCTAACTTGTGCCGATGGTCAATTTACAGATATTAGCCGGATAAAGTGTAAAAAAACAGATAACTTTATTTACATTAGATAAAAAATTAGATGTAAGAACATCTAATTTTTTATGTATATTGCACACAATATCGTTAAAAATTAATAATCACCAGAATAAATAATTACCAATCAATAATTACCAGACACTTTCCGTCGGCGATAATTTCTGCCAGACACTTGCAAAAATGGGCAATAATGACCTCTAAGTTTACTTTAATATATAAGCTGGCACTTGATTTTATATATTAATATATGATATTAAAGCGAACACCTGGCAGACCTCCAACTCGATGGTCAGATGATATCGACAAGGCAAGGTAGACAGTGGATGAGACTGGCACAAGACCGGAAAAAATGGCGCGCTAAAGAGGAGACCTATACTCAGTAAATAAATAAATAAATAATAAATAAATATTTGTGGACATTTCACACAACACCATCTAGCCCAAACTAAGCAAAGCTCGTACTATGGAACTAGATGGCTGATAGAATACATATATACTTTTTTTTTGTAAATATATACTTAAGATACATAGAAACACCCAGACACAGAACAAACATCCATGCTCATCACACAAATGTTTGCCCTGGGTGGGGATTGAACCCACGACCTTTCAGTTCAGCAGGTAGACGTAAACACACTACCAACTGAGCCACAAGGCCAGTAGTGGGTGGACAATGGTTGATGACGATGTTATGATATTTATGCAACTATTACAATACTATTTGTTAACAGTCGGACAAATCCTAGGGGCCAATCATTCCCCAATAAAGAAATTAAAGTCAGTAATTTACGAAAATACGGAAGATTATTTGATTTTAATCGTTTTTACCCGATTGTACCCGTAAGAAGGAGGGTTATCTTTTTCGAGTGTATGTATGTTTCTATATGAGCTCCTAACCGCTTTCCTGCTGTCGGGTATTTTGTCTTTTTCTTATAATATATATACTTGTTCTCCTACAAGTAATACGAGAGGTGCGCTACTGTGGTACAGTGCATGCTACTGCAGATGGTTGGCTGAATTTTTTCGGCTTCTCAAAAGATGACCTTCGTTTTAATTAAGATATTTTATAGCTTTTTAATCAGTGTTCAATGTTTGCGGCGATTATGTTACTTGATTTTGGCCCACACAGAATTAGGTTGTTGGATAAGGTTTTGTGCCGAAATTAGGGTGTTGGGACATGGTTATGTTTTGTCATTTTGAGGTCATTTTTGTCCCTGGGAAGAGGGCGACGCGTCACACGATGGCGTCGCAAGCAAACTTCGATGATAGCAGCAGTAATGATGAGTCGTCCTTTGTGACTACATTAATTCTGTTTTACTGAACATTAAATGGTAGATTTGCTCCCTTCACGGTAGATTTGTCATCAGCTCGAACTAATCGTTTTGCTTCCACCTTCCTAATGCGAACCGCTCGGGAATGGAATGCTTTCCCACCATCCTTGTTTCTTAAAAGCTATATATAACCCATGTCTTCAAATCTAGAGTGAACAAGTATCTTCTAGGTCTACGTGCTTCATCTTCGGCCACAGCATCGCCTTCCATCAGACGTTCTGGTTGACAAACGAAGAGCTATTCTATATAAAAAAATATTTTTAACCGACTTCCAAAAAGAAGGAAGTTCTTAATTCTGCTAAATTATTCGCAAAGTGCGATAGTTTTTATGTATGTTTGTTTAGCGATTACTTCGCTAATTATGAATTGTTTTTGATAATTCTATTTTGTTTGGTAGGTAACAACTCAGAGATGGTCCCATATAATTTTTATCAAAATCGGTTCAGTACTTTGATTTTTATAAAAAATTAACTGAAAAAATGTCATCCAAGTAAACGAATTGCGTGTATTTTGAAGGCGTTTTTTTTTCAGTTTTTTATACTATAATTATTTATTTTATAGGATATATTCCAGGTTTGTCCTAGAGAAATATAGAAAATCTTACCAAAATAGATTTATATAAATTGGTTTTAAGTTAATCCGAGAACTAAAATACTGAACTTTTGTTTTTAAAACAAAATAACTAAAAAAAAATATCTTCCGGCGCGAAATATTTCATCCAAGCAAACGAAGTTACGTATTTTGAAGTCAGTTGTTTCAGTTTTTTAAACTATAATTATTTCAAGTATTAATAACGAAGCTCTATAATATAAGGATCTATAATTTTATAACATTTATTGTTGCTAGGATTTTTTATTACTCATCAAATTGTGGAGGTTTGAAAGCCAACAGAGGAATAGGCATTAAAGTTTACAGTCAGATTAAAAAAAAAAATACAATAAGATTAAAGAGAATCACCGGAATCAGATAATACTTAAGAGTGAAAAATAGTTTTTACCCGACTGCGTAAGAAGGAGGGTTATGTTTTTTGAGTGTATGTATGTATATTTCTTTGACACGCCCTAGAGCCTTGACCGATTTTGATGTGAGTGGTGTCAATAGATTCGTCTTAGTTGTGAGAGTGACACTGCACATCAAAATTTAAAAAAATCATAAGTTGCAAAAATCTGTTTTCTGCAGTCGGGTATTTTGTTTTTCTTTTAACATTGATACTTGTAGCCTATATGAATTATTAAGAATGGAAAAGCACGCGACAACGTTTGGCGGATGGGGTCAAAGCTCGCAGCTATCTCTTTCGCGCATCACAACATTTTTAAACATTAACGGGCTTACCGAAAAAGTTACTTAACTTTAAGTAATGCTTGCTTGTAACATATTTTGTCAACTTCTCGCTGACACGGAATGACACTTGTGGAAAGAAGACAAATAATTTAAGACGATGGTTAGAGTTAAGTAACGTTTTTCGGTAAGACCGATAAAGTCATTGGTTAGATATGTTTCGAAAAAGTTACTTAACTTTAAGTAATGCTTAACATATTTTGTCAACTTCTCGCTGACACGGAATGACACTTGTGGAAAGAAGACAAATAATTTAAGACGATGGTTAGAGTTAAGTAACGTTTTTCGGTAAGGCCGATAAAGTCATTGGTTAGATATATTTGGAAAGTAAGTAATGATTTTTTTATTTAGATAGGAGAAATATTTAAAAAAATAGTTTTTCTTCGATATCTTTTAAATTGGCGTGAGGAGTACAAAAATACATATTTTTCACTACTCCGTCGCCAGTATAAATTATATCTGAATAAAACTTCTTTTAAATATTTCTGATATCTAAATACTGGTCGATTTTATGGGCCTTACCGAAAAACGTTACTTAACTTTAACCAACGTCTTAAATTCTCTGTCTTTTTTACGCAAATGTCATAACGTGTCAGCGAGAAGTTGGCAAAATATGTTAATCATTGCTTAAAGTTACATAACGTTTTTCGGTAAGGCCGTATATGTTTAAAAATGTTGAAGAGAGAAAGCTGCGCACTTTGAGCCCCAATTTAAGTATTGTTACGCATAACTGCTAGACGTGGAATAGGTACTCTAGCAGGCGTAAAACTTTATGAACAGTATGCATGGCCGTTAAATATTAACACTTTCTATTACTGTCCCTTTGAAGAGGTTGTAAGCGAAGCGTTCCCATCTCTGATCAAACGCTATTCTCAAGAAAACGCTCCATTTTGTATCATTACATCGGAGACATAAACATCGCGACGTATTTTCCACCGAGTTCACGGAATAATCACACGCAGAAGGACAACAACGGACAGAATGAACGCCATCTAGACTAGCGATAGATCGCTTAGAAATCGCGCGTTAGAATAAAAATGTGGCAAAACAACCCTCGAACCTTGTGGCCTTTCTACGATATTTCTGAGTGAATAGATTAATAATAAGCCTACAATCTGTAAAAAATACAAACAGTAACTCTAAAATGTAAAATACATACTGTCAACGTGGATAACTGACTCTGTGTTAAACATTGTATGTAGCCTTTTTTAGGTAATATAAAAAATCACAGGAGACATACCTATATACGTTAACAAAATAATTCGTAATTTTTTTCTTGATGCATACGAATTTAAAAAAACAAACTCAAAAGCTATCTATATAGATAAATAGCGCCACTGTCACATTTCTTAAACAAACTAAAAAAAAAACATATTGGAAATCATTGACAATAGACAATGAAGTTTCAGTTTTACAGATCAAATAAATGTCGTTATGACATTTTTATTTTGATTGCAAAAAACATTTAGTTTTTTTTTGGATTTTCTTGTTAGTGTTGCCAGTCTGTGTCTAACTAATCTGTGTCAGTGTTTACAGTAGTACGCGAACATTAACGCGGTTTAATGTAAATCGAGCTTACTATTATTATTAAACATTACGTGTTATTTGAAACAACGTCTAACATTTGCGAGAACTGGAAACAGTAGCTTGCTATCTAAATTATTATTGTTGCATCGAAATTGGTTAAACAATTCGTCATAGTTGTGATGAGTAATTTATAAAAATGCGCTGACAATGACAGCGGCACTCATACTGACATTGACTTCACTTCGATCAAATTCACGCGGTAGTATAGAACAAATATCAAGCGTCACAGTTACAGCCAAGTGAGCCAGTCCACACGGCGCGTTGCGTCGGCGTTGCGTCGACGTAGCGCTATCGCTGCGTCGTTTTACATAATACTAATAATCATAGTGTTCACACGGTGCGCTGCGTCGACGCAACGCACACATGACTGAACTGCAGCCCCCGAGACGAAGCGGGCGGGGTGTACTCATTGCGACGTCGGAACGGCAGCACTCAGTTGTTTGTGCGTTGATAGGGAGGAGGACATACGCAAGCTCATTTAGTTTTTTCAGTCGTGACGTTCCGGCGTCACCGCTGCGATGACGCAGCGCCCGTGTGGCCGTCTATGCGTTAAAATATTTGCGTTGCGACGACGCAACACAGCTCAACGCGCCGTGTAGAGTGGCTGTTACACTTACTAATCTAATTAAAATTCTTCAACTCACTAAATTCAAAAAAGGAACAAAAAATGTATAGGTATTCGTTTTTTGTATTTTGTTATTTTAAACATTTTAATCCGACTGTCTGACTTGCGATCCGTAGGCACGCACCTCTGTCTTTTCGAAGTTATGTGCGTATTGTTGATTGCCGCCAACTTGAAACGGTGAAGGAAAACATCGTGAGGACATGTCTGAGAGTTCTCAATATTCTTGAAAATGTGTGAAGTCTGCCAACCCGCACTTGGCCAGCGTGGTAGACTATGGCCTTACCCTTCTCACAATTTAACCAAAACTAAATAAAATGTAATTGTAACTCCCACTGTAGCGACTGGAGTAAGGAAGCTCTAAACCGAGAAAAATGGAAAGAGGGAAGAGAGGCCTTTGCCCTGCAGTGGGACAGTAATGGCTGAGAAAAAAAAAATTTAACTCATCAAATTTTTAAACTGATGTTGTAAAACAAATGAAGTTTTTATTCTACAAATTGTAAACTGATAGTGCATAAATATTTTCTGTATTATACTTGTTATAATAAATAGATAAGTTTTATGTGAATAATCAATATCAATATCAAAGAGAAGATGGCCCGCGCTCAGCAGTGGGACAGTTTGTACAAACAGGGCTGATAAAATAAATAAATAAAAAGAACAATTTTATTATCTGTTTATATATTAGAAATGGTGTCTTCAGAATAGCTCTTTAAATATACAATTTACAACTTGTACAGATGTTATTGTTTACAGCTTAAAATAAAAGATTTGAGTGACAAGATAATGCTTCAATGCTAGTAAAACAACAAGCGATTTTATCGCTAAAAGCTATTTCTTTAAGCAGCCTTCACATGTTAAAGGATAGATCTTTAATTAATTTGAGCCGAAAACAAGCGGCTGTATCAAGTTTTAAGCAAATCTAGGTTTTGCGAACTGACATCTATTTCTAGCTAGCTCAAACTAGGAGTGACCAATTAGAATTTTAGTAGTAAAATGCTGAATAGTTTTCAGAACTTAAATAATGTTTTCAACGCAGATAACTAACTATAAAATTGCAGCCAACTAGATTTGATACTATTCAGTTTATATTTGAAAACTTCTCGATAAGTTTTATAAAGTGCATTCATAACTACGAGTTGGTTGGGGTGTCGATAGCGTACCTAGCTTGTATTGATTTAAGCCAATTTGCTCCTTTTACTCGACTGTGCAAGAAGGGTTATGTTTTTCGTATGTATGGATGATTTGTCATTTATAAATTATACAGTAGTCCGAATCGACCTATTCCAAAATATGTCTTGGGCCATTCGCACTGCACTAACCACTGCGGTGCGAATGGGCCCATTCGGAAACAGTACATGGCCGATTCGCACCGCGGTTCGAATCACATGCGGTGCGAAACGCCGAAGTACCCGCTTTGCGCTTACTCTCTGACAAAAAACATACACTCAAAAGCATATCAAGCGTTAAGTTACAGTACGAAAATCGATCTTATGCAGTCGGGTATTTTGTTTTTCTGTTAATATATTATGTAAGTACATAATATATTATAATTACGTATTAACATAATTGATAGTACCATACTTATATCAGTTATTAAATTTTGAGAATAGAACTCTATTGCGAACACTTGTGGGCACTTGACTAACAAAAATTATTACTTTAAAGCTTAACATTTCGCAAACGGATCCCTAAATTTAAAAATGGTTTTCAAACATCACCAATGTCTTTTATTACATATCTAACACCCCACACGACGAGGTAGATGAGAAAAAATTATTCAACCCTACTTTACGTGTAGGGGTAACCCAAAAAAAATATTTTTCATGGTTTTATTCTACAATTTTCTTGGCATAACTAATATGCATATCCATGCCAAATTACAGTTTTCTAGTACTAATAGTCTTTAAGCAAAGCTGCGGACGAACAGACATGGCAAAACTGTAAGAGTTTCTTGTTTACTACAGGACCCTAAAAACGGCAAGTCGCGTGTGTCCGAAATGTTATGTTGTGTCATGACACCATTAAATATCAGCAAACTAAACTTTTAAAAGTAAGTGGGTAAGACGCTATCCTGATGTCAAGCATTACGATTGCCCATAACAGTTGACTGCCAAACAGATATTTGCAATTAAAAAGTTCAAAAACGTGTGGCAATGCTGATATTATTAGATGAATATCTATGTCCTTGGACTAGAGTTGCCTGGAACAGATCGCTATCAGCGATAAGACTGTTGTTATACTAGCATGTAAATTTATTTCCTTTAATTATAATTGTATGGTGTGTACATAGAATTGATCTATTTATGCCAAATCTTTGCACCTAATTTTAGCTGAAGACTTACTTCACCCTATTATGCCGTATAAGCCTTTATGTCTGTATGTGTGTTCGTATGCTTTATCCATTGAACCTGCAAACCGGAGCCGTTTCCAAAGAAAACTAATTCCAAAGTGTTCAAAAGTCACGTTTTAATGCGTCTCATCGAATAACCAATAATTCGTTCGGCGTACGACCATAAACGGTAAAAAGTTTAGCGCTGAATGTCAGGAAACTCTCGTAAATAAATCTAACGCGTTTTTATTGCTTTTTGGTATTGGTTCTTGCGCGAAGTGCAAGTGAAGTGGTTTGTTTCGGTTTTGGCTGGTTAGATTTAGTTCTGGACTGGTAATTGTTAGAATTTAAGAAATAGAAACTTCAGTAGGCTCGCTGCGTACTTTATTTTGTGTGTATTGAATGAGACTGAACCGTCACGATCAGAAATGTAATGCTCGCTCGAGTAAAGTCGGCTCGAGTTGAGTGTGGGAGCGAGAGAGATGTGTTATTTTATGTAATGAATTGTTTGACTTCTAATTCTTGGAAGTCCATGAACAAAGCTTTTGTGTGCGGGAAACTGTGCCAAGTTTTGTCATTTAGATAGTCGTATCTTGATCAGGATTTATTGACTCTCCATATTGTCAAAATAATTGCGTCTTAGCGAATGTGTTTTTATGTACTGTTATGAACTGGAAATACAGAGTACAGAACACTGGGCTCAAAGCGCGCTCTCGCGCTTTACTACATTTTCAAACATAATAAAGAGCAGGTATATTAGAAAAGTAAGACATGATTTTGTTTACATAGTTATGAAAAATATTTTAAAAAGTATTATTAAGATATCATTTATACTGCCGACGGAGTAGTGACAAGTATGTATATTAAAAGAAAAACAGAATACCCGACTGCATAAAAGCGATTTTTGAAATCTAACTTACGATTTCGTTACGCTTGATACGCTATTGAGTACACGTTTTTTGTGAGACAGTATGCGAAAATTTCCGTAGAAGGTTATAAATGCACATTCGTTAGAATAATTCTATCAAAACCACGTATTTATTACGCAAAAGTCGTTGGAGGTTATAAAACAGCGCATTTTTTTGCGAGAATCATACAATCATTACTAGAAAAACAAAAAAAAGCCTATAAAAGACTCAAGGAGTAAAGGCGAATCTAATAACACCTTGCATATCAAAATTGGTCAAGCCGTTTAGGCTGTAGATCATATAGACACATACATATTATACAAACGTACGTACATACACTCGAAAAACATAACCGTTTCTCTTACGCAGTTGGATTCATAAACATATAAAATATTTTCCTACTTCTCAGACAGGGAAATGGGTCAAATTTAACTTGTAAGAATTAATTGTAAAACTTGTAAAAAAAAGTATAAATATGTATTCTATAAGCCATCTAATTCTATAGTACAAGCTTTGCTTAGTTTGGGCTAGATGTTGTTGTGTGAAATGTGCACAAATATTTATTTATATATTTAATTACAGGGTAACCTATCTATAATCCCAAAAAAATGTTAAATCTTGCTTATCCGAATCCATTTCATAGAACTGTCTGATTCCAGAAGTTTTACTTGACACGAGTTTCTAATCCCATAAGTTTCTAATCCCATAAGTTTGTTAGCCATAAGTTTGTTAACCATAAGTTTGTTAACCATAAGTTTGTTAACCATAAGTTTGTTAACCTTAAGTTTGTTAACCATAAGTTTGTTAGCCATAAGTTTCATTTGCCTGAATAAGTATTAGGTTAGGTACGTTAGGTTTCTATTTTATTAACACAGAAACTTTCGTATTAGAAAGATTCGGTTATCAGACGAGTTCTCAAATAAGCTTACGGGATTTTGATAGTAGGAAGTGTCTTTTGAAAAAATATTTTTCGTTTTCCGGGAAATGATATTCGATATTTCATAATGTTGATTATAGTTGAATCTAAATAAAAGCTTGTAAAAAAAATGGTTGTCTGTAAAGTCGGTTTACGAACGATAATTTTACGTGATAACGATGCGTCTCAAGCCGAACGCTTAGGCCGATCGTACCTCTCTATCGCTTGTTCCGAGCTCTCGCTTGCACTCTCGGCTCAGGCGGAACGTGACGATGAGTCATAGTTTTTCGTGCGCGCAGCCGGCGTTCATCGATTTATAAGACGTTATCACGTCAAAACGCGATGTAGGTACATTTAAAAAAATAAGTAACAATAGTTTCAATATTATTTAACCTTTAAATCTTGGCAGTGTAGCAACGTAAACAATACAGACTATTCCTGTGACAGCATTAAATTGGAAATTCAACGAACCATCATATGTTTATCGTTGCAAACTAATATTGATCGTTTAGTAGCATATTGTAAAGATAAGGAGATTTGATATTCGAACCCGGAACACATTTAGCAACCTTCGTCTAGTCTGGCGTGTGAGAACCATGCCGTCTATCTATATAGTTACTTAGACTGTGACTAGTGCATATGATTTGAATTATTCATGAATACAATAAAAAATTCTGATTATGAAACTTTAACAAATGTTAATACTTGACATTGGCAAATGCGCTTATCGCGCGAGGTCAATACAAAATAGATGAAACATCATATGTGTACACAATGCTTCTTGCCAAATTTCATAGTTCTAGGTCAACGGGAAGTACCCCATAGGTTTTGATTTCCTTCTGAGTGTCGAAATGTGCGTTTTTTCGTCTTATTCGGCTGTAACTTTTTTTTATGAAAACTGAGAAGTTTGATTCTTTTCTCTGCAGCAAGATACTATGGATCTACGTATATGGTTTTAATTTCAACTCGATACCTTCACGCGTTCCCGAGATAAAGGTCTTGACACCCGGACGGACGGACAGACAGACAGACAGACGGACAACAAAGTGATCCTATAAAGGTTCCGTTTTTTTCCTTTTGAGGTACGGAACCCTAAAAACTGAAAAACCAACTTCAAAATAGGCAATTCGTTTACTTGGATGATATATTTTCCCAATTTATTTGTTTTAAAAACCAAAGTACTGAACCGATTTTGATAAAATTTACCATCTCTGAAGCATGACCTATCAAACAAACACTAATCATCAAAATCAATTCATAATTAGCGAAGTAATCGATGAACATCATCCTAAAAATACATACAGTCGAATTGAGAACCTTCTTCTTTTCGGAAGTCAGTTAAAAATAAAATACTACAGTAAATAGATGTAAGAAATGTTTTACATGCTCCCAGTGATTGATTGCAGACATAAACACGCAATTTGTTAGGAAAGTGCTTGAGTTGCATGTTTAAACAACAATGATGTATAATTATATCTACAGCTCTAATCTAGTTTTAATGATCAAGAGATTTGTTATTATTCCACTCTAATGACTGGGGATATTCCGCGGAATTTAACGAATTCAATTTTAAAATATTATTTTCCAGAATTATACAACAGTGTCAGTATATTGAACCCTGGAGCGTTTAAATCTTAGGTATGAATACATAAATAAAAGGAGAAAATGTAAAAAAAAAATATTTCTCCTATCTAAATAAACAAATTCATCTCTCATTTTTCAAATATTCCTCACTAATGATTTCATATGTAAAAAAACGGACAAGTGCGAGTCAGACTCGAGCGCCGAGGGTTCCGTACAAACTAAATAAAAGGGGGAAATCATATTTTTTTATAGTTTCCTTCATAAACCGAAAAATATACACCGTAAAAATATTTAAAAACCTGTTTTAGCTTATGCTAATGAAGCTCTTTCATATGATACCCTGCATGATACGGTTAATTCACTTTAAAATTTGGGCCCTCATTCCTTGCATAAATACACTGTTTTTTTGTGATTAAATAAAAAAAAACAGTTTTCGGATTTTTTTCCTATATGTGTACTCTAACACAATGCTTCTTGCCAAATTTCATTGTTCTAGGTCAACGGGAAGTACCCCATAGGTTTTGATTCCCTTATGGGTGTCGAAATGTGCGTGTTTTACGATATATTCGGCTGTAACTTTTTTTTACGAAAACTGAGAAATTTTATTTTTCTTTCTGCAGCAAGAGAGTATGGATCTACGTATACGGTTTTAATTTAAACTCGATACCTTCACGCATTCCCGAGATAAAGGTCTTGACACCCGGACAGACGGACAGACAGACAGACAGACAGACGGACAACAAAGTGATCCTATAAGGGTTCCGTTTTTTTCTCTGAGGTACGGAACCCTAAAAAGGTTGTGATGCGCGAAAACGCAAAAGGAGTTTAAGAATAAAGTTGTTATCTACATACAACCTACTAAGGCAGTACGTTATCCGTATTACTTATAAACGCTGAAAAAGCGCATTTTAGTTGTTTTTCGCGCGTGACAGTTCCCGTCTGACAGAGAGTGACAAATCCTAATTCAGTGAAAAAAATAATTAACATGCGTTTATATGTAAGACGGTATATCAACTAAACAAATTGTTAAGTATCAATATTTGATTATGACAAATGCACAAGACGTGCGAAAAACAAATAAAAATGGATATATAGCTACAACACGAAACTGTATCCCCGATTTTGCTATCATTCGTTTTTTTAATTGCGTCCCTATGGTAGCAATTTTAAAGACGTATTCACGTCAAAAGAAGTATAAAAATTACATTGGCGGAGTTGTGAAATAAATCGTCCATAAACAAGTATCAATGATATAAGAAAAACATCGGGTATTTACCCGACTGCATAAAAGCGACATTCTTCACTACGAAAAGTGAGTAAACTAGTGTAAGTTGCACTACTTACATTATGTTGCGCATAGTAACGCATGATATGGTGTTGATTGTACGGTTTTGCGAGTAAGTATGCACATAGCTATTGTAAAACATTCCTTAGAAAATTTGATTGTAAAGTCCCTTATTTGTTACGAGAAAGGTCGTTAGAGGTTACAAAAAATCGTATTTCCTTACTTTTATAAGAATTGTATTATTATTATTACAAAAAAGTATATCTAGCCTATGAATCTTAGGGAGTGAAGACGAATCTAACAACACCTCGCACATCAAAATCGGTTAAGCCGTTTAGACTTTAAGAGGTAATATAGATACATACATATTACATATAGATACACTCGAAAAACCTAATCCTCCTTGCGTAGTCGAGTAAAAAAAGTTAAAGCTAATTATCTTATCAGTCTCAAGTATTTACAGTCATCAATAAATAAATCAAATCAATCATCTCGATATAATCGGTTAATACCTGTTTTTATCGAAATCCAATTCAATTATGCGGCTGTTAGTGTCCAATTTGAATCTCAATGGGGTTATTATGCATGCCTCGTGCAAATGGTAGTAAACATATAGTGAGATCTCATTACCATCAGATCTAGTTCTTTTTACACGACTGCGTAAGAAGGAGGGTTATGTTTTCGATTGTATGTATGTATGTGGGTAGGTAAGTATGCATGTTTATATATGATCGCCTACTGATCCATAACTCGTTGCGTGATCTTGAGCTTCCTTGCAAGGCCCATAGTGAGTACCACGATTGGATTAATTCATCAGTTTATCCACTTAAATACTGTAGTTATTTATAGGCCTGAATGCTAGCGATCATCGTTGCCGATGGACAACTGCAAACTACAAAACTACTATCACTATTGTTTTGTGAGCGCGGAGAGGTGTTTGTAAACAGGGTATATTAAAAGGTTAGCGGGAAAACCTTCGCAAGGACAACCCTCATCTTGCTGGTTTGTCAAAGAAGCGAAAAAACTGACGGACTATAAAGCTCTATCTACACATATCGGGGTCCGGAGCGTCCGGACTCTCATGACGCGAGCGACGGTGCACCCGCGTTATCTACACATATTGGGGTCCGGATATTGTCTTGGTCTCAGTTTGCATTGGCGCTAAAATCCTCCTACACTTATTTTAACATAACATATACGTACACTTACACAATAATATGTTGTGTAAGTGTACATATGTGATGTTAATTATGTGTAAGTGTATATTTATTTACAGTGTATCTTGTTCTATTGAATAGCTCTTATCTTTTCTGGCACACGGCAATCTTCTAAAATGTCCGGTCGAGCCGGCAGATCAAATGTACTTTTATTATAGCTAAACAGCAGAGTACGTGTGACGCACACACGTACCTGACACAAACAAGTGTTAACAGATTCCTACAATCAGATTCTCTCCTTTCTTTCATGGACCAGCAAGATGTGGAATGTCCTTCCGCCGAAGATTTTCTCGCCAAGCTTTAACAAACAGCACCTCTAAGCTAGCAAAGCAGAAGTGACATCACTATTCTTGCAGCTGTCTATACTGCTCATCATAATAAAAAAGTAAACAAGATTTTTTCTCGTCCGGTACGGAAACCCGGACCATAATATGTGTGGACACGGCCTAACTCAGATTCAGTAGCACAGCCATCTTTTTTCTTTTCCAACCATCATTTATAAACCGAGACATGCGTTCGAAATAAGTGATCGATCACAACACAAAATCGATAAGAGGGAACATTCGCGCTCATGAATGCCCATCGCGCGAATACGGCGGTGCCCTGAGTGCGGCCCTGGCGCGGGACCGGTTCGCAACATTGTTGCAACTCGTAATTGTTTTATTACTTTTTATCTGACCAACTGTCCGAGTATAGTGGGGACAAACGGAATTGGCCTATTGATCGATATTGTATGTAGCTTATACTGATTTATTACGGTATCCTGTACTAAGCCGAAAGGAAATCATCGCACTAGACGTTATAAACAACTTTTGGTATCAATTCGAAATTGGAAATAATTATAGTATTAAAGAACTGAAAAATCGACTTCAAAATGCGCAATTTTGTTCTAAGAACCAAACTGCTGAACTGATTCTATGGGAGCAAACTAAAAGTATATCCTTTAAAATAAAAATTAATAATTTATCAAATCGGCTTATAAATGATGAAGTTATGTGGTAACAAACATTAAAAAATTACAGTCTACTAATACAGCCAAAAAGTATACGCCTTTTTTTGAAGTAAAAGTCGGCGGTTTCGTACAAATTTGAGGGAGCAACGAAGAAGTTATGTAGAACAAGCAATGAGCAACCCGAAGCAACAAGTATAAATTTATGTAGAACAAGCAATGAGCAACCCGAAGCAACAAGTATAAATTTAACAAACTCAAAAACCCCCGACCAATAAAAAGGCTAAGCCGATTTTGATAAAACATAGCTAAGAACGCTCTCGATGAAATCCTGTTTCACATAAAAAAATCGGCCAAGTGCGGGTCGGACTCGCGCACGAAGGGTTCCGTACTATGATCTATAACAGAAAATCGTATAAAATAACGAGAAATCTTCCAAGTAGTAAATCGCAAACTTATAGGTAGGTTTTCGATACACATCCAGGCAGCATGACGACCCTCGCGCGAATACGCGCGGCTATGGCTCGCTCCGTGATGTTACCTCCCCCGCTACCCGCGCGGCCGTTGCTTATCAACCGCCTCGCGCTCGCGCCACCACCACACCGCGGCGCGGCGCTCGCACCGCGTTTAGATGCACGGATTATTTTCATTTTGTGAGTTTTTATGTATTTGATTAGGTATTTATTGTTATAGTTAATATATTTCTAAATATTTACTTACAAATATTCAAGTTTCTACCTGTTAATTAAGATCGAGTAAAAATTGCTTAAAAATTACGTTTGTTGTATGGGAGCCCCCCTTTAATATTTACTTTATTATTATTTAATTATTTATTTTGAAAGGTAATATACAAGTAAATATTCTGTGAAAATTTGAGGAATATTGAGCAAAAAAATACGAAAAAAACACGATTATTGTATGGGGACCCCCCTTAATTTTTTTATTTTTTTTATTTTTAGTATTTGTTGTTATAGCGGCAACGGAAATACATCATTTGTGAAAATTTCAGCTTTCTAGCTATCACGGTTTATGAGATACAGCCTGGAGACACAGACAGACAGACAGACAGACAGACAGCGAAGTCTTAGTAATAGGGTCCCGTTTTTACCCTTTGGGTACGGAACCCTAAAAATAGATCAAAATTGATCCATCCGTTTGAGAATTGTGATACCACAGACACGTACACAAATATACAGATACACACGTCAAAGTTATAATACCCTTATATATTTATTATAAATATGAGTCGTGAGGCTTATTATACAAGTCGTATTTACTGTGTGATTATACGATTACAAGACGTGACGTAAGAAAGTCATCGACATAGTACTGCAAGTTGAAGTGGCAGTGGGCCACATAGCACGTAGAACTGATGGCCGATGGGGCCTCGAGTTCTGGAGTGGAGACTACGCATCGGCAAGTGAAATGTAGGAAAACCAGCCACAAGGTGGACATACGACCTTATGCAAGTATCAGGAAGACTGTGGATGCAGGACGCATTCAAGAGGTCTTTTTAGAAATCCATGGGGAAGCCTTTGTCCAGTAGTAGGCCTCTTGTGGCTATGATGATGATGATTGTGATCAACAGCCGGTGTAACACACCACATGCCACATTCATTGTATCTTTTCAAAACTCTGCCATTTTTTACAAAAAAAGAGGTTCTTAAATCTTATTTATGTTTATTACCGCATAAGGATAAGGCCGCACTACGGTTAAACAGCAGCAGTTTTTAACCGCGTGAGTTTATGAAACAGGAAAACGTATACAAGCGGCCGCACTTGCGGTTTTTCCCCGCGACTGATTTAGTACCGTCTCGAGCGGTTTCGCGGTTTATAGCGGTTACCGCTCGCGGGAAAAAACCGTAGTGCGGCCTAGGCTTAACTCCGTCATTTATTAACCGATTTGGAAAATAAATTTTTTATTCGAAAGGATATAAATTCAGATTGGTCCAATAGAATCTTTATCAAAATCACTAAACTGATAGTTTGCTTAAAAAACCGAGAAAAATATATCGTCCAAGTAAATGAATTGCGTATATTGAAGTTTGTTGTTTCAGTATTTTAGACTATAATATTTTTACCCGACTGCGTAAGAAGGGAAGAAGAAGGCAAGAAGAGAGTATGTTTGTATGTAAATTTCTTTATGACTGCCTACAGCCTAAACAGCTTGACCAATTTTGATGTGAGAGGTGTCGTTAGATTCGTATTCACTTCTTGAGTGGCATAGGCTATATTTTTTTGTCATAATAATAATGGATCTCTCGTCAAAAAAAAAAATGCGTTTTTTTCGTAACCTCCAACGAACTTTTTCGTAATAAACAAGTGATTTTCTAGAATTATTTTAAATGATGCGCATTTATAGCGATTTTACGCATACTTTCTAACAAAGAACAACGAAATCGTATGTTACTCGTAGACTGCAAAACTGCTTTTCTGCAGTCGGGTATTTTGTTTTTCTTTTAATATAGATACTTGTTATATGTTAAACAACAGGTTAAAGTTAGACAGTATGCCAGTGATGAAGCCAGTTGTAAATATGGAGTCCCCCAAGGCAGCACGCTAGAACCAACACTATTCTTGATATATATCAATGATCTCTGTAATATGAAACTAATTAATGCAGACATACTCATGTTTGCAGATGATACAGTATCCATGGCTCTGACTGGTCAAATTTGCGTCAGCTGACAGAAGATGGCCTAGCATGTGTTATGTCTTGGCTAGAGGACAATTTTCTGTCTTTGAATAGTTCAAAAACAAAATACATTTGCTTCAAAAAGACAGAAAGTACTAAAATACCACTAGATTTTTCAATTTGGAAATGTATGTGCATTTCCATGCAATCGCTCTACGTCCTATCGCAATAACTGCACCTGTAATGCTTTAGATCGTGTAGAGACGATGAAGTATCTAGGTGTCATAATAGATCACAAAATGACTTGGGCTCCACACATCCAATACACTCTCCAAACGCATAAGGAAATTTATACATGTGTTTTTTTAGAGAGAGTACAACGTGCGTTACTCAAAGTTACAATGTTACCATTTAGATACACAACTACGGATTTATATAATATATGCCGAGTAGCTTCTGTCAGAAAAATATTCGCAGAAAAATGCATTACTAGATACCACAGACATAGTACTCCGCTTAATACTAGTAACAGACGTGCCAAATATCCTGTACCTAGGTACAGATGCGCCCTATCATGGAGGCACTATAACCATATTGCCTCTGATTTACAACTTAATTAATTCAGTTTCATATAACTACACTAAATCGATATAAACTTAAAATAAATATAAATAAATGGATACAGCAATATGATTACGAAACTTTTGAAAAGCTGTTTATAAAAAAATAAGGGCAAATAGTTACAATTGGATTAATATAAGCAAATATATATATTTTAATTTAAACTTAACATGCTCATCAATAAACACACACACACACCACCCCCGCTCACACACACACACACACTAACACACATACGACTATCCTACACCCCCACTCATAAACTAATATCTTGCTGATTATATGTTTTGGTTTGTCATGTAAAATGTTCCTAATTTCAGGGGAAGGCACTGACTGTTACAACACAGCTCACGCTAAAGTAACAGTCGGTGTTTGCAAATTGTTTTAGTTGTATATTTTTGGTCATTAAACTATTTTGTATTTTGTATACACCAATTCTTATCAATCGTGATCAATAATCGTCGTTGTGCAACCGAGTTAACGGCCGTCGCGTGCTTGTTTGCGTGTACGCACACAAACAAAGAGTACTGGAAGCTGAGGATCTAGACGGGAGTTAGATCTTGTCAGTGACCTACTGATCCAGCTCATTGGACACACTTTTATACCCCATCGCTATGTGGAATGGAATTAGACGTTCGGGTAAGGTGTTCCTAAAGAGACGAAAGAGTATTTCACGTAAAGAGCATGATATAAGGTCAGTTAGTTTTATTTTTTAGGCTTCCGTACTAAGGGTGGTACCAAAAAAAAAAAACATCAAAAATAATTCATATAATTGACGGAGTAAACGCTGAACAAACATACAAAAAATTTAAACATATAAAAAAAAACATATTGTCAAATTGAGATCTTCCTTCTTTTTGGAATTCGGTTACAAATATGTCTAGGTAGGTAGGGTATGCCAGGGTAGGGTAGTCTGCCAACCCGCACTTGACAGACTATGGCCTTACCCTTCTCACAGTGAGAAGATGGCCCGCGCCCAGCAGTGGAACAGTTTGTACAAACAGGGCTCATAAAAAGGTAGGGTATGGTAGGGGTGTTTTTTAAATTAAAAGTTTTTCTTCCGCTTTTCTGTTGACTGTACTATTATACACTGGTACAGTATCATAATATATTTCGATTTCTCAATACAAATCCTACCCCTGCTCATCTCTCTTATTTAAACATGTCAAGGTTTCGAGCACGTTTTACAAATTGTTTTTATGACTTGTTCGTTTTTTATCCGCCATATTTGGTCGATCTCACAATTGTGACAAGTTAACGGATGGACACATTGACATGCAAAATGTTATAAATAAATTAAACGTTTATATCTGTTTGTCGAGTCTTAATACGGTATGATGGATGTATTAATTACTCATATAATGTAATAGCTGAGCTGAGCATCCGTGAACTCCGTCGAAACTTCTCGTGGATGAGTGATCCAGCAAAGGGCGCTTTCACATTAGACGATAACGACCCCGACACGATATCGACGTGTCGTTTTTTTTTACGGGCTTTTAATTTTATTTTAAACTAGCTGCGCCCCGCCGTGTCAACCGCGTAATTATGAAAGATGATGATGATGCCCAGGTCTCCAGGTCCTGAAAAATCTCTGTGCCAAATTTCATTACAATTGGTTTAGCCGTTTAGTTGTAAAGAGGTAACGAACAGACAGACGACAGAGGTACTTTCGCTTTTATTGATGTCGATCAGTTCTGATATTCTGGCAACGATGCCTTGTTGACACAGATATCGATGTCGGTCGCCGTCGATACGATGTTGCTGTTCGACGCTGGTGTTCGAGATTTTTTTTTCGTAGTAGAGATGAATTAAAAGCAGCAGAAAATTTTCCAAGAACAAAAACAGGAGACAAAACTGGAGGAAGCGAAGTGCATCTCGAATCGATCTTCAGCTTTCTGTTTACAGACACAACCTTACGTAGGGTCAATGTGCTAGTTCTCGTCCAGTTAGTGGAGTTGTCAAGTTCGGAAAACAATATAAAATATTTAGACTATGCAATTTGTATAAGAAATTATTGCAATATACTCGTCATATACTCTATTTTGATAAAATGTATTTTTTGTGGTTGTAAGTTTACTGTTTTTTTTTAATAATTCATAAAATGCTCAAAATTGCTGTTTTGCTAGTTTTCGTCCACAAAATTCAGTTCTTGTCCACCTATTAGCTAGTTTTCGACCACTTACTTGGAAACTTTGGAATTCAATAGGAAAATATATACTTAGGTACATTTAAAGAAAGTCAGTGATTAACATTTTATTATCTTACATTTTAAACATCTATAATTATTGAAACATCTCTAATACCTTCAATCTTTAACATATTTTTTTTACTGAAACTATAAAATTTAGGAAAATGAAATCGTATTTTACTTAATGTACACTATATTTTTACTTCAATTATGAGTGTATCTATTACAGTAATTAGTTCTTTTATATTATAGTTATATTAAAAAAAATATGATCTTATTTTCCTTAATATCCTTAATATACACTATATTCATAGATTAATACTTTTATAGTATCACTGGGTAACACTGATTCTTCTGTAACATTGACTCTGTCTTTATTTATTACCTTCTGCAAAACAAAAACAATTTCATATTAGTATATTTCAAATTTTCATGAAATTTCTGCTATAAACCAAATACCGGTCGTAAACTGACATGTTCCCCTAAGCATTTTTTGTTTCCGACCGCATGATTTTCTAATGCGTATTTTATTACGTAATTAAAAAAAAGTGGACGTGAACTGGTAATTAAATAGTATCCGCACATAAGGTTTAAATTTCTAAATTTCATTTACTTGATTTTCACACAAATAAATTAAATATCGGAAACAACCTTATTGGACGGAGTCAAGCTAGTCTCCGACCACGCGGTCGAAAACTAAATGTTCTAAGAAAATGGTATTTCAGTTCTTGACCACTTAATTTTGTTTCTTTAATAGTGACATTCAAAATAAAAAACGATGTTTCCCACATTCTATAGATCATAAACAAGCTCTACAAACAGTAAAAAAACCCAAAATATAAAAAAAAAAAACAATAAAATACTTACTGTGAAAGTCGCGGTGTGCCACTATTTGTTTTGTAATATTCACGTATCCACACTGGGTCGATACCAACCGCCAACTGTTGTTTTTTTTTACGAGTTACACATACACATTAGGCTTTGTGTGCTTGTGTGTATATGTGGTTAAGTCTTCAGTCTTGCAAAGAAATATTTTTTTTTGTTTTAAGATTGTCAGTATTGCTATTTTTAAACGATTTGTAAGAACGATCCGTCCGATGGACGAGATCTGGCTGTGGACGGCGAACTGGCACATTGACCCTATATCATCTCTTCATCGTGTCTCAGAGCGTCCTACACTACGTTTGTCGACACGCATTTTCGGTAACGACAGCGGCCATTGTTATCGTTGTCGTTCGCTGTCTTTCCCAATTTCGGAGTCGGTAGATGTCGGTATCAATGACGATACCGGTGTCGACAACGATACAGTGGCAACGCGATCAATTGTACCTAAATGTCTCCCGATATCATGCCGGTATCGGATCGATGTCGTTATCGGCTAATGTGAAAACGCCCAAAGTCTTGAAACGAAAGTCTGTATCAGTTCGTTTTACCTGCCTCTACTTATGGTACCGAAACTTAAACACTCAGTTGGCATGATTCACAAATTTAAAATCACTCATGGGAAGCGATATAATCGTTTCTCTGAGGGATCGTATCTGGAACGAAGTAATCCGTCAGAAAACCAAAGTCGCCGACGTGTCACAGCGTATTAGCAGGCTGAAGTGACAGTGGGACACTCATATCTGTCATAGAACTGACGGTAGAGAGAATACAAACCGAATAGAGGCGGTCGAGCCTTCGACGCGTTCTAGAGTGTCGACTAACGTAGTGAAAGACGACTTAAGGCCTATGCCGCACTACGGTTTTTTCCCGCGAGCGGTAACCGCTATAAACCGCGAAACCGCTCGAGACGGTACTAAATCAATCGCGGGGAAAAACCGCAAGTGCGGCCGCTTTTATTCGTTTTCCTGTTTCATAAACTCACGCGGTGCAAAACCGCTGCGGTTTAACCGCAGTGCGGCCTTAGGCTAAGAGATGAAGTACTGACGATATTCGGCAATGGCTGGAAACAGAAGGCTGGCGATTGGACTACGTACTTAGCGTTCACTAGGAGAGGCTTATTCAATAGTGGACTAAAATATACACAAATGACAGCAAAATTGATGTACCACTACGTACCATTTTGTCGCTTGTTGCTGTAACATTGTTTGAAACATTTCTGCTTCTGTGATAGTTTATATTCCAACCACAGAGGTTCCAAATCACAGATAGTTTATATTCAAACGTTGCATGTCTTTTAAAAGGCATTTACAAAAAAGTAACATAATGGGAAAACAAAACAAAGCGTTGTAAAATGAGATAATAACTTTGAAACTTGTTTTCAAAGAGGTGATTCCGAAAATTAGACGTTACTTAATAATGTGGCTAATGTGTTAAGCTACGGACGATTAAGCATTCGGCTAAACGGTGGGCCACACACAACCAGCTCAATTACTATTATTAGTATTTATAAGATTCTGGATCATTTCTCGAAAGAGTTTTTATGTGTATTAAAAATGCTGATCCTCTTCAACGCAAACGTTTTAATAGGCACTTGCAAATTGAAACCTCTTTGCATCGAAATAATTATTTCGTTGAAATAAAGTATTTGGTATTGATGGTGAGGTTAACAACTGACATAACTACATGGAAATAAAAGTTTTATCTACCTTCCATGCTAGGTTTGCTACTGCAGTACAAATTTATATGTTGTTTTTGTAATTTTCTATCCTGTATAGATTTCCCATCCATAATCATTCGATTATAATTGAACAAATATGAGAAGAAAGTTACCTGCTCCCAACCTGTTTTAAAGCTTATACTGGCAACATTAAAAATGTTCCTTTTTTAATTTCCAGTCGGCGCCAGAACCCACCGAGTCTCCGAGCACGTCGACAGCGGGGCGAAGCGCCGGCAACTGAGGCGCCCCGGCCACTGAGGCGCCCCGGCCACTGAGGCGCCCCGGCCCAGTGGGTGACACCCAGTGTGTAGGACTCCAACTAGTGATAGATCTGTAAAGTGCACGGACGATCCTGGTCACACGCCCCCTCTTGCGAGAGATTGATTTTACGACTGGCTGAATACGGAGAATGTTAGTAGCCAATGTTTTTTTTTATGTTTTGATTTTGACAGTTGTGATTGATACCAATAACTTTTTCTTAATTTGTCGATTGAAAACCTATAATTATAATAGTAAAACTTGAAAATGGCACCCCCTCGCAACCACACGCATCCGGAACAACAAAGGAGATTTTTTATTGTTTATACTAATGTCTGAAACGATATTTTGACATGCCGTGGACCGTCTCTCGCTGTTGATAGCCGATTTTACAGGAGCGCAACAGCAAAAAAAAAAAATACACAAGTTACTGTCACCACTGCCACTGTCAATTGTAAAACGAATCTCTCACAGGGCGGGCCGCATTACACGATAATACTGCAACTTGTTGAACCATTTTAGACGTTACGTTTGTAAAGGAAGGTTTTTTGTAAGATATGCTGGTCCATTTTGCATAAATTATGCATGTTAATAAACTTATAGTTTTATCGAGGCTTATGTATCAAATACTGGCCTGGTATTGTCGATCTGCGGTACAAATACGTTTTTGACGCAATATACTTACTTAGCTTGGAAATATGTGGTCGGATTTTGTAGACTAGCCTATGAAGGTGTAGTTTGACAGTACATCCAAATACGCTGTGAAATCCAGTTTACTCATACGTTTTACGCAGAACTAGATGTTATTTGATGACCCTATAAGTCATTGTTATTGCTGGCAATATTAGTGAAACGGGGAAGACTGGACTTCCAAAATATTGGGAGCCGTCACAAGAAAGCAGGACAATGGACTATATTGTCCTGCTTTCTTGTGACGGCTCCGTGACGTGCTTATTTTGTTTCTAATAAAGAACATTTCACAAACAAACATCAACTTCTTAAATAAATATTTATATCTGATTTAAAATGTGTAATGTAACTTTCGAAAGTTATTTAAATGTATTAAATTTCAATCCCATCCAACGAAATCCATCCATACTTTTGAAATACTATTTTACGACTCGATCGTTATTTTGAATCCTCTTCTATCAATTCAAAAGGGCAGTTTTTTATTGGCTCGTCTGTATACACCCCTATATCGTCATATTAACAGGGGTGGTAGGACGCAGGCGTCGGGCGGGGCACAAGTCGCGCCGCCCCCTCGACAACCCCTGAGGAATTATTATTGCTGAATACCGATTATTTATAACAATGCGTGGCTGAATAAGCTAGTCGTGCGTTGCCAAATTGTCAGCTTTAAAAGTTTAATGTCAAACTGTGTGAAAAGGCCACAACGAATAGAGTTTACGTATGACGAATTAGATTTTGTTCAAATTATGAGAATCGTTATATCCTTTTTAACCCCCGGCACTAAAAATGTTCTTATAAGTTTGACCTACTTACTTCTTACGTGTATATTATGTGTCTGTATGTCACTATAGATCCTAAACGGACCAACCCTTTGATTTTTTTTTGTTTTAGAGTTGACAAGGTAGATATTTGTTTTTATGTCAGGGGTTTCTACGTAGATCTAATAGTCGTACTCATAAACGACTATAGATCTACGCCTTTAAAATAATTTGAATGACAGTTTAGTTACAATCAAACTCGGAATCGAAAGTTTTTTTTATAATAAATGTAAAAGCGTCTGCATTTGGCAACTAGTATATCGTTCTGTCCTATGAAGAATAAAAAAAATGTCTATGGTCAAAACTTGTAAATTGATAAAAAAAGTCACACAAAAGTCATTCCATCCTAATTCCATCTATAAATTTAAAATTAAATTAGACGTAGTTTTCAAATTTGTGATTGTGATATATCGACTGAATTTCATTATGATTGGCATTGATCTCAATTTGATATTTTTAATTAATTGGCTTAAGTATATTAGGGACTAAAACAACATGTAAAAAAACAAGTTATTGTGATTGTTCTAAATGTTATCTAACTTCCTTTATGAAACGCATATGAAGCAGTTTTTTTTAATAAATTGAAGAAAATACACTGTCTCAAAAATACCCAGTGGCATTAAAAAAAATAAGAGTTGTTATTATACCTTTCTCAAAATATCTAGAAAGAAAAGTTGTAATTCAGTGACACCATTGATTTTTTATTATTGTTAAATAATAAATAAACTATATATTTCTATACAAAACTTTATATTATTCCAAAGTGATTATTTTCCTTGACGATAACTTTGATTCGGCGGGAAACTTTGAACAACCCCTGTGTTTTGGAATAAGATCTGTATAAATCGTTATATACATGACAAATTCGTATAATGTTGTTGTGATATTATGACGAATTATGCATTATTTTTTACCATTTTAAGGACCGTTCATAGTTTTCTACTCATTTTGCCGAAGGTATACGGCTGACCAACCTTATCTGTGATGTGGTTTGTAGTGGAGGAGTAGCAGAATTTGCGCAGTGATTTTCAAACGAAACTGACAAATTATATATTACAAAAAATATCTATAAATAATTTTTGAATGAATGTGTAAAGTTTTCGCGATTGTTACTCATTGAAATGAATGAATGATAGAAATGAATGAATGATTGAAATGAAATGATGAATATACGCAATAAACCCGTTAAATTTGTTTTATTTCAATGAATATCTATGAATGTTAAATATTATGGTTTTGAAAAAAAAAAAAGATTTTGTATCCTATATAAAGTTGTTTCGATTACTTTTGTCTTGTAGTTTCTATAATTGAGAGAATGAGACAAAAGTCAATGCGAACAATTTCTGAATTGCAATTATAGCTTATAGTGTGTCTAAACTGTCACACAACCTTTTTTTTTTGTTTTAAAAAATCCAATTTCACTACTATTTCACTATAGCAACTTTTATCTTGATTTTCGCTCGGTCGATTTTTTTAATTAAATTACCAAGCAATTAAATTGAGATGCTAAGTGAAATTGTATTATTCTTGTTGATTACTACAGATAAATGTCACAATGTCATTCCGTTGTAGTTTCTTACTCTTATAATTCCATGATATTTGCACTGTAACTATCAGAATCAACCAGCTGATTTGTGTGAACTTAAACTACGTCCTACATCATTTTATTCATTACATTAAAATATAATATTATATATTTTTCAAACTTTAGTGCATCTGTGACTTTGTCAGCTTAGATGTTTTTTTTTTTTTTTTTTTTTATAGAAGATATTTCTACGATTGACCACCAACTCGCCTGATGTTAAGCGACGGTGTGGCCGGTGTGGTGTGGAACTCATCGATCTAGAAGGCATCTATTCACTCTAGCCTTGAAAATTCCAAGATGGTCTCAGGAAACAGAGATGGCGCAAAGAATTCCATTCTTGTGCACTACGCAACAAGAATGTGGATAAAATAAATGTGGATTTAAATATAATTTGCTCTTGACATTTTAATTTGGCACCTCCACTATAAATTTTCTACAACAGATAAGTTGGTATTATAATTTTGTATTATTCGCCATATTTTTGTGACATTCATTCAATGTATTGTTGTGATTGTAGTGTATTTAGTACACAGACGTCCAGTGTATCATGGTGATAATAAAGTTATAATAATTGTCCAGTAATTACAATATGGGAATTGTAAGTTAGTATTTTAAAGTTATCGGTTTCTATTAATGTTTCTGTTACAGGTATAAAGAATTATTCTTTATAGTAATAGCCGCAATAAATTAAAAAATAACTGAGCATGATTTCTAGAAACGTACAGTCAACGTGGATAACATTGACTTGATGGGTAACTTTGAACGATCTTAAAATTATATATTCTTTAATAAAAACACTCAGAAATGTTATTGATTTTCCTCTTCGAAGTAGGTTATCTTAACGACTGTTATTTTTATTGTTTAGTGAATAGCATGCGTTTAATGAATCGTCAATGCTCGTCAATTCATTGTTACCCAAGTTGACAATACCTTTTTAACCAACTTAGAAAAAGGAGGTTCTCGATAAACCGATTTGCAAAATATTTTTTTTGTTTATAAGGGTATACTTTTAGATTGGAAGAAATATCATCAAAATCGGTTCTGTATTTTGGTTTTAAAACAAAATTACGCATTTTGAAGTCGATTGTTTCAGTTTTTTAAACTATAATATGATAATATAAAAAATGATAAATTAAAATGACCACTATTGTTAAATTAAATTACAAAACTGATACCCATTAATTATTACGTCCTTTGTCTGAAGCTTCAATACATATAACTAAACTCTTATTGATGATATTAAATGGTGGTTTCGTAATAAGTTTAATGTGAGTTGTTGCTCACTAGATGGCGTAAAACACAATTTCACATATACTACATTTCTAGTGATTCTAGATTTTTTGTAAACTTTATTTCTTTTTTCTTATCTTTTGGAAAAGTATTGCATGTAAAAAATGTACGTATTTTCAATTTATTTCATATTATTGTAATACCATATGGTATATCTAAAAATGTATTAGAACATACATTTTTAGATATACCATATGCTAAACAGTTTTAGTTACTCGTAACGAACGTCTATTAACTGTAAAGAATATCTTTAGTAACTTGCTCATGTTTTTCTGATTTTATTCTACATAACTAATTTTCTGTTAACAAATTATATACGCTGAGATATTTAACAATGTTTAAATATTTTTAAAGCTGTATTTTGTTTCTGGCCATAAAAATAGTGCCTAAGCTGAGAATAGCGAGGCGACAACAAAATCCCGTCTAGCGCCATCTAGTGAATATCGGATGTAGTCCATTTCTACAATAGTAAGAAATGTAAATATTTTGTACATAAACCTAGACGATCAACACGTTTTAATTGTAGTTTAATATTCCTTAGGTACGAAAATCTCCAATCGGAGTTGTTACCTAACCGTTACACAAATCCTTTAATTTTTTGTTATCATTTGATATATTAATTTAATCTTTGTAATTTTAAATTAATATTTCAAATTTTGTTATTAGCGTGCTAAGGACTGAAGTTAAATTTAATTAAATAAACCCATTTCCTAAATAATATTTTAGTTGTAAATTGTGAATGGATCCTAATAATTCATAAGATCTTGTAACTTAGCTTTAAGATAGAATTAAATTCAATGTCATCACCTATTTATGATTATTACTATAATCTAGTGTAAAAAATACAAACCGCCCAGCGAAACGAGGCATCACAATACACAATACAGTTCTTGTGATAACTTAATTATTTAAATTTGAATATAAATTAATTGTAATTCTCTTGTCCGACTTAAGTCCAGTAGGAAGTAAATAAGTAGATTTTTTAAAATTCAATCGCGTTCATGTTAAAAGCCAAAGTTATTAATCTAGCTTTCGTTAAAAATAAGAACCATTATTTACTCCTGTGAAGCGTCCGTATTTTCTGGTGCTTTGGACACATAATAAAATTAAATAAACTTAAAAAAATACATTTCTCTTTCGTAAATGTAAGGAGTCAATAATAGCACGATTTAATAATAAGTGACAGTCCATCACATTAGTTCTATATTAAAAATAACATAATATTTAAGGATATTTTTTAAGAATTTGATCATAAGGAAAAGGAAGGTTATGGAGCGATAGTAGCGACATCTCTTATCACTTTCACTCAACTTCGAAGACACGCCAAGAAAAACACGATTAATTCCAAAGTTATTTATAAATCTAAGCCAAAAAGTAGGTATTTATCGGAATCAAAGTGTTTTAGGCAAATTAATAAATAAAATCAACCTACTTGATTTTTTTAAAGTGCACGTACTTTCACTTTTTAAAGTTCTATACTAAGTAAAGCTTGCTTGTTTGAGCGTATGTTTGTCTATCAGACTCAAATTCACAAGTCCTATATGTACGTACCTACCGTAAATATTTCAAGTGATTTTTTTTAATTGTCTGTTTGAGGTTATCCAAAGTTACGCGCAAAAGTTATCTATATTTACTGGAATAAAATGATTGTATTTTATACACGAGTTGTTCTATACAATATTTGTGTGAATATTGTTTGGTATATTATTTATATAGAGAAAGACTGGTGTAGTGCATTTCGTACAAGTTTTTTTTATAGAAGCTAGTAAAAAGAAAAATTTACCGACTAAAAAAAGAGGTTAAAAATTTGGTAGTAAAATCAAATTTGTAGTCAGTTCAAAAATTTCACACACTCGACGGGACTAGAACCCGCGCACACACCGTACTGATTAGAATATGCGGAATCAAGTCTCGTGTGTGTGAAATTTTTGAACTGTCTAATTTGTAGAAAACTCAAAATATAATAATTCGGCAGTTTTTTATGTTTGTTACCGCATAACGCCGCCATTTATGAACCCATTTAAAAAATACTTTTTTTGCTTGAAATATTTTATACTTTCAGATTGGTCTAATAGATATTTCATCAATATTATACCAATAATTTCAAACAAAAAATTTGCGTCTCGGTTGTTTGTTCTTCAAAAACAGCATCGTCATCCCAGGTCAGAGGCTTTTCTGCGGCTTAATAACTATGACACTAGGGCTGGCCACTCAGTCTATACGAACTTAGTTATAGGAACATGCTACATACCCACATTTGTATGGAAAAGCATAGACCAGTGTTTCCTACATTTCGAATTTGTCAACAACTGAAGAAAACTGTTTTTTGCCACAAAACCATATCAAAATAGGCTTGTGTCCACTAATAACAAATTGCTTGGTTTATAGTTTCTAATTATAAATGAAGAGACGTAGATAAGAAAAAAACCAGTCTATTTCTCATAAAAGTTAAAGATTATTAATCATCATCATCATCATCATCTCAGCCATAAGAAGTCCACTGTTGGACATAGGCCTCCCCCATGGATTTCCAAAAAGACCGATTGGAAGCGGCTTGCATCCAGCGTCTTCCCGCCACTTGTATGAGGTCGTCTGTCCATCTCGTGGCTGGTCTTCCTACGCTGCGCTTGCCGGTACGTGGTCTCCACTCGAGAACCTTTCGGCCCCATCGGCCATCAGTTCTACGTGCTATGTGCCCTGCCCACTGCCACTTCAACTTGCTAATCCGCTGTGCTATATCGGTGACTTTTGTACGTCTACGTATCTCTTCATTTCTGATTCGATCTCGTAGAGAGACTCCGAGCATAGCCCTCTCCATAGCTCGTTGCGTGACCTTGAGCTTCCTTATAAGGCCCATAGTTAGGGACCACGTTTCAGTGCCGTATGTCATCACTGGTAACACACACTGGTTGTAAACTTTCGACTTGAGGGACTGGGGAATATTGGACGAGAAGACGCTTTTAAGTTTCCCGAACGCTGCCCAGCCGAGTTGGATACGACGATTGACCTCCCTCGTAAAGTTGGACCTGCCTAATCGGACCGTTTGTCCTAGGTAGACGTATTCGTCAACAACTTCAAAAGTGAAGTTCCCCACAGATATTGGGGTGGGCACTACATGGGCGTTCGACATAACCTTCGTTTTGTCCATGTTCATTTTGAGGCCCACCCGTTGGGAAACTCTATTGAGGTCTTCGAGCATCGTACTGAGCTCTTCCATCGACTTTGCCATGACTACTATATCGTCGGCAAACCGAAGGTGAGTGATGTACTCGCCGTTAATATTAATGCCGAGCCCTTTCCATTCCAGAAGCTTATAGGCATCTTCCAAACCGGCGGTAAACAGTTTCGGAGAGACAACGTCTCCCTGCCTCACGCCTCTTTTCAATGAAATTGCCTCTGAGTTCTGGTCTTGTACTCGGACTGACATGGTGGCGTTGTTGTACAAGCACTTCAGCACTTCGACATACCGATAGTCAATACGGCATCGCTGGAGAGCCTCAAGCACCGCCCAGGTCTCGATCGAATCAAAGGCTTTCTCATAGTCCACAAACGCTAAGCAAAGGGGCAAGTTATACTCTTCGGTCTTCTGTATCACTTGCCGCAGCGTATGGATGTGGTCTATGGTACTATAGCCTTTTCGGAAACCGGCTTGTTCGGGAGGCTGGAAGTCATCAAACCTGCGTTCAAGACGATTCGTGATGACCCTTGAAAACAGCTTATAGACATGGCTCAGAAGCGAGATGGGTCTGTAGTTCTTCAGCAAAGTGTTGTCTCCTTTTTTGAAGAACAGCGCCACCACGCTTCTGTTCCATGCTTCTGGCGTTGTACCTTCAAGCACAACGGAATTGAAGAGCCTCTGAAGGACTTTCAGTACCGGTGTTCCACCCGCTTTCAGTAGCTCTGATGTAATTCCGTCGTCGCCCGGTGCCTTGTTGTTCTTGAGCTGTTTCAAGGCCATCCTAATCTCGTACAGGCTGATGTCCGGGATATCTTCGGTATAATGTCGAGTCAGTTTGGCTCTTGGATCTTTGCCCAAACTGCTAACAGGTTTTGCGACCGATGTGTATAACTGTCCATAGAACCTCTCGATTTCCCTCAAGACTTCTGCTTTAGTCGACGCTATACTGCCATCTACCATCTTCAGCTTCGTCAACTGGCTCTGCCCAATAGACATGTCTTTTGCGAACACTTTGGAGCCTTTATTCCGCTCTATCGTCTCTTTAATACGATAAAGATACGATAAAGATTATTAATATTTTTAGAAAATAAATTCGAAAAAAAATAGGCATTAAGTCACGTGACAGCGAACACCAATCAGAAAGTGTTACGTCACGCCACCCTAAACATAATTGTTGTTGTTGACGTTTGTTACTCCGTATTGTTTTGACACTAGACTACTAGACTGTGACGTCATCAAGACGCCATGACACTATTTATCGTTTGCAAGGGAAATCTAAATTGTTTTGTTTTCAAAATACGAAATACGTAATGTAAATATTGCTTTTTCTTTAAAATATAGTTTTTTTTTGGGATAAAATAGATATTAAAGTACATATATAATTAACCAAGTTTTCAAATTTAGTCAACTAGTCTATTCTAGCGAAAGAGAGTTGTATCCAGTATAGGTATGGTCAAAATGAGTATGAACTAATTATAGTTAGCTTTAATATCGGTCTTTATTAGGGTAAAACATATTTGTTGAAGGAAACCGGTTATTAATAGCAAATTATATTCAAATGATTTTTTATCGAAAATTTATTGTAAATATTTAATTGACATTTTTAATATTAATCTCAACTTTTTTCGACAAATATGATTTACCGCCAATAAAGACCTATATTAAAGCTACAACCATATACTCTTTACGACCATATTTGGTAAAAATACCATCATTATAATTATTATCATTCAAGCAAAGCTTTACTGAATTATAGTTTCTAAAATGAGTGCGGTCTTCGCTTGTGTGCGTGTTTTATATGTGTACGTGTGTCACTCCGTCCCACACACACTGACACAATATGCATACATGAATACTTATTACTACATGTGCTTGTAAATTGTGCAACAATGAGGGCTTTTAAAAAAAAAACGCCGATAGATGGCACTTATAAACATGAGACAGACAAAACTCTGTGAAAGTTGGTTTCTAAACGGAACCTCGCATGATGATTTTTTGTCTATTAATACGTGATAAAAAAATATTTTACTGCGAACATCTGTCTTCAAAAAATATTCTGAAGATTTTATTATTTATATTATCGTATTACGTTCGATTTGTTCATCTGACAACAAATTGTAATAGATGTTTTCGAATGAAATCTACACAACTCATTGAAATTAAAAAAAACACGAATTTATCGCGTATATTTTGCATAATTTTATGACCTGACAACTTCTACACAAGTTGTTCGACTTGACAGATAGAACAATCGAGGCGCCACATAGTGAAGAACCTAAGAAGCAAAGTTTTTTTTTAAAACCCCTCATTACCTATACCTATTTAATTCTTAAATGTCAAAATCCGATAGTTTCTGTACACAAAAATGTTGTTAATTTAATTTATATCTCAAGTAATTGCATCGGTCGTGAATAGATATAATTTAATTTTGAAATAATCGTAAGAAGTTTGGTGGTTTCATTCAAATGTAAAAGTGATATTTAAACTTTCTTGTCAAATAAACGATTTCATTTTATCGTTTAATGTGTTGTTTTCTTTACGGCCTTATCGGCTGACTGCTAATGAATTTCATTGCTAGTTGCCAGACTACAGGAACATGGTTGATATTCCGAAAACACGTACGAAACGCTTTGGCTCCAGTTTCATTGTGCGTACCGCCAAAATGTGGAATGCGCTTCCAGAATTGGTCATTGAATTGAGCTCGTAGTAAAGTTGATTATTCGAGATAGTTAATCGATAAAGCTGAAACCTTAGAGATAGAAAATCTTGATGTCATCATCATCGCCATTCTACGTCAAAACACCTGCGTACAAGTAAGTAGTAGATAAATATTAGTAAGTAAGTATTAGATAAAAAATTCAGTCCTGAGGCCTTACTCCAATCTCTTACAGCGGTGAAAAGTTGGCTCGCATCCGTTTTTGTCTTGCTCTTTCTGCAATTCAGCAGGGTTACCATGAAATGCATACAAATAGTATTTCCACCGTTTTGTCCACCTTTCAGAGGAAATAAAGTTCTGAAATTAAATATATTGACATAATGTGGATAAAAACGACTTATATATCTTCTATTCCATGCTAGGCTAGCATGGAATAGAAGGTAAATATATATAGCTTAGGAGCAGCTATTACATAACATAGTAATTAATAAAAACTAACCATTTGTTGCTAAATCGTATCGGCGAGTGGTGAACGTAATAAGTCAAATAGCAGCCTCGAGGCCCTGGTAGAAGTGTCCGCCTGATGGTAAGCGATAACCATAGCTCATGGACTCTACAATTGTCAACACATTTAAAAGAACTATAATAGTTTTAAAAAATAATAAACTTAGTTTTGAATATTATTAGTTTATAAAAAGCACGGACACAGGAATAAGTGAAGTTCAATTTTTCAAATAAAAATAAAAAGTACTTAAATATATTTTGCTGAAGTGGAATTTGAGTCTGGCACACGATATAAATCTCTTTGATAATTCTTTTAAGCGACATCTCTGAGTGCCACCTATAACCTGATTGAGTAATGTTTGATTAAATGTTCATACGAACAATATTACAGTCGCGTTGTAGTGCAGCAAGTACGTAAAAAAATACATAGATGACGCAAGTTCAGCTTTCGTCATTCTTTAACAACTAGTTTCAACTATTTGAGGTAGATGGCACTGTTTGGATAGATACTATTCTAACTAATAATCATCATGACGATTTTAGTATCAATATCAATAAATATGTACTATTTATTTAGAGCATTATTACAAAATGGTACAAAAATATCTTCAATAAATTCGTGAAGTCCCGACATTGCGAGCGAGCTCTGTGTCATGTAATAATAAGTATGTCATGTCGCTGTCATGTCATATTTTCAATGATTTTGATTTGATTTCGTTCGTTCAAAATAAACGAGACGAGCGGTCAAAAGTGACGCATTTCTTTTCTTTACTATTTTCTCATTAATGTAATTACATTTTGCGCTTAATTCTACAGAAGCTAGAGTCTGACGAAGTAAGTATTCCAGTAATTTATTAGTATCATAGATGTAATTAATTACATATGAGATTAATATTGTAATTTTTGAGGTTATACGGATGTTTTGAAACTTTCCATTTGCAGAAATTTTGTAAATATCAGTGAAAGAACCCTTCTGAAGTTAAATTTACTAAGCCACGACTGTATTAATCATTTTCCAGATGTTCTGATGTCAGAAAACTGCGTAACAACAAAAACGAGTAATAAAAAACAAGTAACTGCTCTGCATTCATAATGACGAACTCGGGTATAGAAGAGACTGTCTTAAAATACGAAAGCTTCATCAACGACGTGTTAAAAGAAGACCTGAGACTACTTGAGCAACGATTAACACAAGCGAACATGCAAATATCAGATTTAGTGCAACAGCGGCATACATTAAAAGTGGTAACTGACCAGAAAATTCACCCGGATGGATTCAAAACACAAGTCAACTTAGGCAGTAATTTTTTCATGGAAGCCACAGTACCCGACACATCTACAATGTTAGTGAATATTGGTTTAAATTATTACTTAGAATTCTCAGTGTCTGAAGCAAATAAATATTTAGATACATTGATAAAAGCATATGAGGCAAAAGCAGAGGAGCTAAGAAACAGAGCGGCGGAAACAAAAGCACACATAAAACTTATGTTAATGGGCCTTGGTGAGTTAGTAAATGAGAATAAGAAAGGATGAGCATCTGAAAGACTTTTTGTCATTACTTTCGACTGCCAACTCTCCTAGTGTTAAACAATTAAGGTCACAATGATATTCTCTTGACTAGGAGACACCTATTCACTCATGATATTATGGACAACCAGGTTACATCTATTTAGAAAAATATACACTCAGGCAGTTTGTTCCCCAATTAAAGAGTTTGTGTTGTAATAAAAGTAGAAACAAAATGCTTCATATGGATTTTTGAATAAACACAGTGTACTGTGCCAAAACATAGATGGAAAGAGCTATCTTCGGTATTTGTCTGAGAAATTGTATCCAAAAAAAATAATTCACCAGAGAACCAGAGTTATTGATTCAGCCTATTAGTAAGCTGTGTGGGCCGGTCATATCTATTGCACAACTGATAACCCCTGCAGTAAACGCGTTCTAGAGTTGAGACAGTGTGTCGGCAAACAGTGTAAGGCGCCTTGAGATATGATGGAGAGATGATTTATCCTCATAAGACTGAAAATAATTAGGACACGTTTGTAATAATGACATTTTTTATAGTCATAAAGGCCGAGCTCTTTAACTAAAGATTTTTATGTGTTCTAGAGATATCAGATTGATTTAAAATTAAGTGGAGTGGAGTGGTAAGAGGTTAATTGCAACCTGCAATTTCAAATGTTTCGGGCTTAGTGGCTATGAATACTTAGTTCTTTTAAAGAGACCACCAGGCTTATGAGGATATGGAAGACAACTGGTTGTGGCAGGAAACAGACAGCTGAGAATTGCGCTGAGTGGAGTTCAGTTGGAGAGGCTTATGCCCAGCAGTGGACTATAGTGGGTTGATTATAATGATGATCGTAATTGAGAATCTATATAATAAATACATTACAAAAAACGTCTAAACAAAAAGTCAAAGGAAAATCCACCATCAGGCCATCCATTTGTTTGTAAAAAAATAGAAAAACAGTCATGTTTATTAACATAGAATAAATAATTTGCTTAAAAAAAATCATAATATGTAAATTGTTTGAAATAATTATATACATAACCAAACTAATTCATACTTAAGTATATACTTTTAAGGCTGTGGTCAATATGAAAGAAATAGAAGGTTCTCTCATCACAACATTTTTAAACATATAAAATTAGAGTCGGAATATTATAAAAGTGATATAGATGATTTTATTTAGTCAGATAGAAGAAATATCAAAAAAGTTTTAATTGGATATAATTTTATTTTGGCAACAGAGTTTTTGAAAAAAATAAAATATTTTCACTATTACTTCTGAGAAGTAGTATTGTGTCCTCAGCCAATTTAAAATATATTGAAGAAAAACTATTTTAAGAATATTTCTCATATTATCATCATCATCATCTCTTCCATAAGAAATACACTGCTGAACATAGGCCTCCCCCATGAATTTCCAAAAAGAACGATTGAAAGCGGCTTGCATCCAGCATCTTCCCGCCACTTGTATGAGGTCGTCTGTCCATCTTGTGGCTGGTCTTCCTATGCTGCGCTTGCCGGTATGTGGTCTCCACTCGAGAACTTTTCGGCCCCATCGGCCATCAGTTCTACGTGCTATGTGCCCTGCCCACTGCCACTTCAACTTGCTAATCCGTTGTGCTATATCGGTAACTTTGTACGTCTACATATCTCTTCATTTCTGATTCGATCTCGTAGAGAGACTCCGAGCATAGCCCTCTCCGTAGCTCGTTGCGCGACCTTGAGCTTCCTTATAAGGCCTCTAGTTATGGAACACGTTTCAGTGCCGTATGTCATCACTGGTAACACACACTGGTTGTAAACTGGTTTCTCATATGTAAATAAACAAAATCATCCCTCACTTTCATAATATCACCAAGCAGTGATTTTATATTTTTTGAAATGCGCAATAGAGACAGGTTTGCGAGAGAGATCGAATCCAACTTGACAGCATTCAAGAAACTCGAAAGCGTATTTTCGTCTGGTATATCTCAGTGCCTCAAGACGAAAGTGTGTGTGTTACCCAGTGATGACATACGGCACTGAAACGTGCTCCCTAACTATGGGCCTTATAAGGAAGCTCAAGGTCTAGGCACGCAACTAGCTATGAAGAGGGCTATGCTCAGAGTTCTCTGTGAGATCGATTCAGAAATGAAGAGATCTGTATATGTATGAAAGTCACCGACATAGCACAAGAGATAAGCAAGTTGCAGTGGCACGCACCGGCAAGCGCAGCGTAAGAAGACCAGCCACGAGATGGGTAGATGACCTCATACAAGTGACGGGACGGGAAGCAGCTTGCATCCAACGTCATCGGGTCTTTTTGGAAATCAATGGGAGAAGCCTATGTCTAGTCAGTCAGTGGGTTTCTTGCTTGAGGCTGCGATGATGATTAATGATTATTATTCTATAATTATTATAGTTTAATAAACTGAAACAATCAACTTGAAACTGCGCCTTTTTTTTAAACCAAACTACTTAACCGATTTTGACCAATCTGAAACTAGGTACACATATCCTTTCAAATCAAAAAATATTTTTTCAAATTGATTTTTATAAATAATGAATTTATGCGGTGACAAACAATAAAAGTTGAATTTACGGCGGTGCTCGAGACTAAGTAGCTTCTTGGCAGCTAGTTTATCGTCACCGATAAACGATAACGGTTTCTATATGTATCATACGTATGAAGGTAAGTATTTACATAAAAAAGATTCTAATATCAGCCATCTAGTTACATAGCCTTATTTATTTATAGAACAAGCTACATATATTTATGCAAGCAAGTAAGATATATTTATTTATTTATAGTACAAGTATACAATACACTAAGATACTCTCACTATATATAAGATACACTCCTTGGTATACAATACACTAAGAAAAGATTTCCCAAGCCCGGGTGAGTGAAGCCGCGTTAAGCGGCTAGTATGCAACACCTGTTAATAAACCCCTTACTCATACTTTTCAAGTTTCCTACTCAAGCTATTGAGTATGTACTAAAAGTTAACCCTGCAATCTTATGCAATAAAATCAAGTGTCAAATAGAGAGTTCTATTGGCTGTAGGCTTCAGGGGTCCTACTATTAACTCTTATAGTTCCTATCTCTTCGGGTTTATTTCACTTTTTTTTTTAACGACTACAAAAACAAGTAGTTTAACAATTCGGCTGTATTTTTTGTTTGTTACCGCATAACTCTATTTTATATAAATCGATTTGTTTTTTTTTGTTTGAAAGGTTTCAGACTGATCCCATAGAAATTTTATTAAAATCGGCTCAGTAGTTTCTGTTTTAAAACAAAATTGCACATTTTGAAGTCAATTTTTAACCAACTTCCAAAAAGAACGAGGTTCTCAATCCGACTGTATGTTTTTTATTTGCATGTTTGTTCTGTGATTACTCCGCCAATTATGAATTGTTTTTTATGTTTTTGTTTGGCAGGTCACCTCGGAGATGATCCCAAATATTTTTTATCAAAATCGGTTCAGTACCTACTTTGATTTTTATAATAAAGTAACTGAAAAACTCGTCCAAGAAAACGAATTGCCTATTTTGAAGTCGGTTTTTAAATTTTTTAAGCTATAATTATATAATATTAGCAACATAGGTCCTCGAATTTTTAAATATTGGATTTGTCTGTTAGAGTTACGGAAGCTTATTGGCATATGTGTTAAACTCGCATTTACTGATTGTTAAAGGTAGTAGCCCCCTAGGATGAAGATAATCAGCTTAAATCTAGCCGCCCTAAGGGCTTGTTAGAGTTAATTTGAATATTTCACGGTCTCAAGATGGAGGGTGGTTTGTTGGTTATCATCCATTTGGTCGGAAACTACACGAACTTTATTAGCATGTTGTCAGGTACAGTTCCCTTTCTTCCAGTTTAGGGTTTTAGCTGCACTGGATTTGGGTAGAATGCTTCTCAGCAGAATGAACGGTGATGATGATGGAATATGTCCGCTTGTGTCCTGTTAACGCCTACGCTTTTCTTCATACTATCTATTTTTACGAGTGACAGTGTTTTTTTTGTAAAGCACCTACAGTGCGCACTCTTTACGAACAACATCACTTTGCTGCATCGCAAAATATTTGTTAAAAAATTCAATATAGGTACGCTGTGAAAAGTTTTTGGAGATTTTATTTTATGTCCATCCGGACATAAACATCTGGCGACCGTCAAAAGAACCTGTAAATCGGAGAAAAACAAGAAATCGAAAGGTGCAGCTTCAACATAGTCGGTGACGAACAAATTCCGAAGCCGAAGGAAGGAATCAAGAATACAATGAAAATATATTCATTTTTAGAGATTATTCAAAAAGTAATAAAGCGATGATTATAAAATAATTATGGGACCAACTTGCGAGCTTTCTCTATACACCAATTCAGGAAGCACAAAATTGGTTCTCGAAAGCCGGAGTAATTCGTGTACATACTTAGAAAAATTTACGGTACGAAATGAAAACCTCCTCCTTTTTCGAAGTTGGTTAAAAATAAGTTTAATTTTGCTGTAATAACTGGGAAAATGAGAAATGAGATAGACTTCATCCTGACCACCAAGAAACAAATATTCAATGATGTCTCTGTGATCAACATGGTTAAAACCGGAAGTGATCACCGAATGGTACGAGGCACTTTGAATATTAATGTTAAACTTGAGAGGTCCCGTATGATGAAGTCTACACTCCGACCCACTCGCGCCCATATCCAAAACCCCGAGAGCTTTCAGCTCGAACTATCAAATCGCTTCGAGTGCCTGGAGAGCTGCGCATCGGTGGATGAGATCAATAACAGGTTTGTGGAAACTGTCCGTATGGTGGGTGCGAAGTTTTATAAGCCCCACCGTACAAACAGACCGCAAAAGCTCTCGAGCCATACCCTCGACCTCATGGCTGAACGACGCTCATTGCAACTGCAGTCTTCCGGTGACGCCGAGTCATATAGGCGGCTCAATAGACTCATATCAAAGTCTATGCGACACGACATCCGTACCTTTAATACTAATCGTATTAAAGAGACGATAGAGCGGAATAAAGGCTCCAAAGTGTTCGCAAAAGACATGTCTATTGGGCAGAGCCAGTTGACGAAGCTGAAGATGGAAGATGGCAGTATAGCGTCGACTAAAGCAGAAGTCTTGAGGGAAATCGAGAGGTTCTATGGACAGTTATACACATCGGTCGCAAAACCTGTTAGCAGTTTGGGCAAAGATCCAAGAGCCAAACTGACTCGACATTATACCGAAGATATCCCGGACATCAGCCTGTACGAGATTAGGATGGCCTTGAAACAGCTCAAGAACAACAAGGCACCGGGCGACGACGGAATTACATCAGAGCTACTGAAAGCGGGTGGAACACCGGTACTGAAAGTCCTTCAGAGGCTCTTCAATTCCGTCGTGCTTGAAGGTACAACGCCAGAAGCATGGAACAGAAGCGTGGTGGCGCTGTTCTTCAAAAAAGGAGACAACACTTTGCTGAAGAACTACAGACCCATCTCGCTTCTGAGCCATGTCTATAAGCTGTTTTCAAGGGTCATCACGAATCGTCTTGAACGCAGGTTTGATGACTTCCAGCCTCCCGAACAAGCCGGTTTCCGAAAAGGCTATAGTACCATAGACCACATCCATACGCTGCGGCAAGTGATACAGAAGACCGAAGAGTATAACTTGCCCCTTTGCTTAGCGTTTGTGGACTATGAGAAAGCCTTTGATTCGATCGAGACCTGGGCGGTGCTTGAGGCTCTCCAGCGATGCCGTATTGACTATCGGTATGTCGAAGTGCTGAAGTGTTTGTACAACAACGCCACCATGTCAGTCCGAGTACAAGACCAGAACTCAGAGGCAATTCCATTGAAGAGAGGCGTGAGGCAGGGAGACGTTGTCTCTCCGAAACTGTTTACCGCCGGTTTGGAAGATGCCTATAAGCTTCTGGAATGGAAAGGGCTCGGCATTAATATTAACGGCGAGTACGTCACTCACCTTCGGTTTGCCGACGATATAGTAGTCATGGCAAAGTCGATGGAAGAGCTCAGTACGATGCTCGAAGACCTCAATAGAGTTTCCCAACGGGTGGGCCTCAAAATGAACATGGACAAAACGAAGGTTATGTCGAACGCCCATGTAGTGCCCACCCCAATATCTGTGGGGAACTTCACTCTTGAAGTTGTTGACGAATACGTCTACCTAGGACAGACGGTCCGATTAGGCAGGTCCAACTTTACGAGGGAGGTCAATCGTCGTATCCAACTCGGCTGGGCAGCGTTCGGGAAACTTAAAAGCGTCTTCTCGTCCAATATTCCCCAGTCCCTCAAGTCGAAAGTTTACAACCAGTGTGTGTTACCAGTGATGACATACGGCACTGAAACGTGGTCCCTAACTATGGGCCTTATAAGGAAGCTCAAGGTCACGCAACGAGCTATGGAGAGAGCTATGCTCGGAGTCTCTCTACGAGATCGAATCAGAAATGAAGAGATACGTAGACGTACAAAAGTCACCGATATAGCACAGCGGATTAGCAAGTTGAAGTGGCAGTGGGCAGGGCACATAGCACGTAGAACTGATGGCCGATGGGGCCGAAAGGTTCTCGAGTGGAGACCACGTACCGGCAAGCGCAGCGTAGGAAGACCAGCCACGAGATGGACAGACGACCTTATACAAGTGGCGGGAAAACGCTGGATGCAAGCCGCTTCCAATCGGTCTTTTTGGAAATCCATGGGGGAGGCCTATGTCCAACAGTGGACTTCTTATGGCTGAGATGATGATGATGAACTGGGAAAATATGTCATCCAAGTGAACGAATTGCGTATTTTGAAGTCGTTTTTTTTCAGTTATATGAATGTAGTGGAGTAGAAGCTGTAGTGATCTTAGTGATGCCTAGATATATGTAGGTATGTGGCTTATGTCTGTCTGCAGAATTTCAGTGAATAGTTACAAAGACACGGAGTTTTTTTTTCTTCATAATTTTAGTTAGAATAAGTTGAGAATAACTTATGTAAATGAATAATTTAATAAGTTTATTGAAGGCAAAACAAAATACCCGACTGCAGAAAAGCTATTTCTACAGTCGTAACTTACCTACGATATGTGATATCGTTACGCTTGATACGCTGTTGAGTGCATGTTTTTTGTGAGAAAGTATGTGTAAAATCACTGAAAAAAGGTTATAACAACAAATGATAGCTAATAGCTTTAGAACAATTCTGGTAAAATCACTTATTTATTAAGAAAAAGTTAATTGAAAAAGCGCATTATTTTGTTTTTGCGAGATTTTAGACTGGCCTTGTGGCTCAGTTGGTAGTGTGTTTACGTCTACCTGCTGAACTGAAAGGTCGTGGGTTCAATCCCCACCCAGGGCAAACATTTGTGTGATGAGCATGGATGTTTGTTCTGTGTCTGGGTGTTTCTATGTATCATATGTATATATTTACAAAAAAGAAGTATATATGTATTCTATCAGCCATCTAGTTCCATAGTACAAGCTTTGCTTAGTTTGGGCTAGATGGTGTTGTGTAAAATGTCCACAAATATATATTTATTTACAAAAAATAATTTCTGTGACACTCAGGGAGTGAAGACAAATCTAACGACACCTCACACATCAAAATTGGTCAATACATAATATATATATATATACCCAAATACATACACACTAACATATGTACATACCATACATATGCATGTATATACACCTCAAAACATAACCGTCCTTACGCAGCAGTCGGGTAAAAAGAAACACTCCTAAAACTAGTGATAGTAATTAGATAGTCTGTGCAGTAGTATCCAATGGTTGTACACTTTTAGTACGTTATAAAATTGATTGGTGAAGTACTGAAGTAGCTGTACCGCGTATTGCTATCAAAATTTAAAAGGCGTTTCATTGCTGTATTACTGATTGCTATTAGATTTTTAGTAGGCGTCTCAAATTGATATTTTTTTTATCATCCTTAATGTTATCCTTTGGTTGAATAATGACCTCGCCTATACGGTTTGACATTAAAAAAAGTTGTAACGGAATTCGAAAAAACAAACAAACCATAGAGTCATTTAATCCAATCAGACAATAAAAAAATAATTGAAATCGGATAATGTTAAGGAGTAGAATTCAGTTTACCCCCTTTTTTATGGAAGAGCAAGCGTCAACGTTTCGAAGGGGAATTTTTAATACACAAAATTTGAAAAATACCTACATCAGTGCCATCTGTTGAGTATTTGGGAAATTAAAATGAACGCATAGCATGACAGTGCTTTTCAAACTTTTTGAGTCTGTTGCATAGATATAGATAACAAGGGCACACACCCCTCATAGCTACATTATTACACCCAATTGTGGTTATATAGCTACAATTCACTCAGTCGAACTTGGCTGTTGTGACTGAGATGTTGTTACCGATATTTTGACTAAAATCAGTGGAAAATGCCATGGTGCGTGTTGCGATATTGTACAAACAACTCAAAAAACACATCGAAATGCAAAGGAATAACTTTCCATCTGTGAGTAATGCAGTACAATCGTTTTACGAATTAATTAACTAAATAAACATTTATCAGCCACCATGATATTGCATCATGCGTCCTTTGACATAGACTAAAACGGTCAGAAGCGAAGTTTATGTAAATTGCCTAAGTGATGTTTCTTTTTCTAATGAGAATATTTTTACAAGCTTTTATTTAGTTTATGTCTGTCTGTAATCAAATATTGAAAGTTAAGTGTGACCCACTTCCCGGTTTCCAATTAAATAAATAAATAAAATATTCGAGGACATTTCACACAATTGAGCTGAAACTTTGCATACATATGTATATCGCGTGATAATGCAATATTATGATGAAATGGAGCTGATCTGATGATGAAACTGGAAGGTGGCCATAGGAACTCCGTAATAAAACGACATAACCCCATCGAGTTTGGGCTTGTATGATTCGTCTTGACGAATACTTTGTCTTTTGGTAGTATCCAGGGCCTGATGATGGAGCTGAAGGGTAGCTACATATATATAATATATAGTATTGAACTACGATTTATCACTAACTCACCTGAAGATGTTTATTCACTCTAGCTCTGAAAACTCAAGAATATATCTGTGTGCTTGTTACCTTTTCACTACTATGTGGCTCAATCGTTATAAAATTCGGCACAGAGATAATTTTAAATCTGAAGTAGGACTTAAGTATGCTATATTTTGTCATCATCATCATCATCACCGTTTTTATTATTGTTATTATATCAGCCTACGTCTTCCCATTGCTGATTACAGGCCTCTCTTCCCTCCTTCCTCTATAAGCTGCTATTGTTTTTCATTATTAAGTGGGTGAAACCATGGCACGCAGTTAGTATAGTAAAGTTTGTATGAGTGTAAGTTTGACGGTACGGCGTAGTCTCTAAACTACTGACCCGATCGGAAATTGTATCTCTAGTTGGAAGCTACATCAATTAATTTAAATATCCATTTGGTATAAATAGGACATATCCTGATAGCGTGTTTTTAATTTTATTTTAATTGCACTATAAAGTACCGGATTCGACCCGAGAAATTACAGAAAATACATATATTGAAATCTTAATACAGCGTGGTAGGCACAAAAGCTTTGTCTTATCTGCATGCGCTAATCTATGACTCGATTCAAAGCTGCCAACCATCAAACAAAACGCGTAAGCGTCGTGAAGAGATGTACGAGATAGCGGCTCTTGATAACTGTCTGCTGCTTTTTGCACAGTGTTTTTGAATTTGGGATTTAAATCATGTAAATATAAGTTTTTGTCACAATAAAAACATTGTCTATTGTTTATTTGTTTCTGTACATGATGATGTCTTTGTAGCCGATTTCGGCCATGGCGACTAAATTTCTGTAATAATTAATTGAGCTTGGGTGTTTTTTTCTCATGTATGCGTAAGAAGGAGGGTTATGTTTTTCGAGTGTATGAAATTATTAATGTATCTTTCGTTATTAATATTATATCCTACAGTCTAAGCGGCTTGACCTATTTTGATGTGTTGAAGTATTGTTAGATTTGTCTTTTCAATGCAATACATTACTTAATTTTTTTTCCGATCAGACTGTATTTTTTAACCTCTTAATGCTACATGAATAGTATTTGTAAATTTAATATGTGTATTATCTCTGTGTCTGTTGCGGCGTAAGTTCAAAGTCTAGTTTTGTTGCATGTTGGTTTGTTCTGAAATTGACGACACTCAATCAAATGTTCTTATAGTTATGAAAACTATAATTCAAGAAAACAAATAGTTTTTGTTATCTTAAATTAAAATTATGCATTGTTTTGGGATACTGTGTCATGGGGGTCAAATGAATAAAAAAAACAAACGTCAAATAAAAGCTTAGCTTTATTACTCGTTATATTCACGAAGAAACATCCCTCACTGGTAGACATCAACGAGTTTCCATGCTGACATTGCGAGTAGAGATACAATTCTTTCACCGTACTTCTGATAATTTTGAATAATTTCGATCAACAAATTTTTAGTACCGCCAATTTTATTTAACGAATTTGTAACAATGTTTCGAACCGAGGGCACGGAACGTTCGACTTAAATTTAGATACAATTTTTATCATTTTATTTTCCACAAGTCCACTTTATGTCTAATACACGAATAGTGGTTTATTCCCTAAACATTCACGGACAAAGACACACGCTCGTAAACAATAAGCATTATGACAATGTGATATTATTATTAATGTATAAGTATTGTTGTATTAAGAACAGTAATAATTAATGCGTAGTTAGGTTAGGTTAGTGGTGGGGTACTCTGAGGCCCACAGATTACAATAGCGCCCGTGTGAGACAAATACTGAGGATACCTTTCATTTTCGTCGTTTTTTTTTATTTTCCTTAAATTGCTTTTAAATTTATTCTTTACATCCAGAATTATATAAACATCTTTCGAGTTATTATAATATTTTTACCTATATAAAAGGAGGCCACTCCACCGCACCGAGCTCTATTTTATTTACAAACGGTATGCTTTTCTAAACATTCAATATCCGACGCTATACTTAAAATTAAATACAAAAAACGCATGACATTCTAAAATTACCTAATGTCCCATTTTTGTCATCGCTATAATTTATGAAATTTTGACCTTTACACCAACTTTAGAAATATTCGATACAAAAATACTTATTTTTTTTGAATAAAATTTTATACACGACTCATTTATATCGTCGGCGCGGAGCGGAGCGGGGGCGTGGCCGCCTGAAAAGAAAAGCTTTGAGCCTCGTAACCTTAACATCATGAAATTTGTACTAAACATATGAATGCAAGCGGACGCGGCGCCATATCACTTAGCCGAAATGCGAGGATGCCGAAACGATGCCTAAACACTAGTCAAATTGTGTGACGTGAGTTTCTGTCCGGCATGCGGCAGGTCGCGGCGCACGCGCACAGTGCTCGCGCTACGCTATCATCCGGACAAAAACCCTACACTCACTTTACTAAAATAATTTCGATTTTTTTAAATTTTGTTTCTAATTTATATCACCGGCGTCCGCGTCCGGTCGCCGTAGTTTACAAATATATCATACCAAAACGATGCCACAATTATTATTATGAACTGCGGCTCACTAATACACAAATCAAACATAATTTTACATTGTTTTGAGGAACACACAATAATACGAAATGAACTTGTGTCGCTGTTACGTATGAAGACCACAAGGATATTGAAAGTACTTCTTGAATACCTACAGGTTACTTTCAAATATAAAATTATGAACTTCATTACCGACGATTTAGGATATCAATATTGTATGATATCTATAATTACATACAGGGGCGTTCGAGCTTATCTTACTTATTTTATTATTGATAAGCATCGGCAGTATTTTGTTTCGAGATTTCCTAATAGTATATCCGTGCTCAATTTTGTCGATTTTCATCAGATATAGTATATATGTATAAGAATGATACTTATCTCATAACTACATACCTAATATTTCAGCAATTTCCTTATTGAATTTTCACATTATAGAAAAGTTGATACAGCTATTTGGTACACCTAAATGTTTCTAATCTCCAAAAATGAAATGCTACATACAATAGAGTCTATTACAATTTCGAAAATTTAGGAACCATAATACCCAAACGTGGAACCAAATATATTCTACATACATATAATATTGTTTTTATTATAAATTTTGAAAATAATTACATAATTTATATAATTTTAGAGGCTCACCAAAATATTTTGTAGACGGATTCGAAAATACTAAAAACGTAAAATTAAATATCTTCTTTTGAAACTGAAAGTCGACTACATCTTAATTTACGACATTTAAACGATACGAAAAGTACGCCGAAATGGGCAATTTCAATAACTCTACATACATATTTATAGATACAAACATGATCTTCAATCAACACCGAATTTTGTACTTTCTCTGCGGGATAGCCCCTTGATCACTGTGGACTAATTATTTCGATGTTTTAAACTTGAGTCTTTATACTAATTTAGAAAAATTGTCAACCGATAACTTAAAAAATCGAAACGTCAAACAATCGGCTCGATCGCTTTATATATCCTTTGTGGTCTCGTGGCTGCATCTGCACAGTGAGTACTCAAGTATAAAATCCGGACAATAACAAATGAAATAGTGTACTTACTTTAAATTGTCAATACTCAATAACCTTGCCAGAATATATGCATATAGTAAAAGACTGAACGGCTCCAAGTATCTGCAAATTACGGCATGTCGGTTGAATACTGTTGGTGGGAAATCAATACATTTCTATTGTAATATGTGTTGTGTTAGCCTGCATTAACTATTAGTTATCGAAGAAATCTATGAAGAGATCGGATTAACGAATTACTTACTAATATAAGAAAACACACGATGGTGACTGTCAGTTTAGAGCTAAAAAGTTGGCTAAATATGGAGTGTACTGATTACTAGAGGGTACTGTGACTAATATATTAAAACTACGTGTGTGCCTCCAGCGCCATCTATTGACAGGAAAGGGATTCAATTCCAGCGTTCAATTCGCGAATATGGGCTAACTGGAGGCACTGCAATTACTTATGTACAGTAAAGTCTTCTCAGCTCTAAATTGCCACTGCCTATGGGCAAGAAACAAACAACGTTAACAGAATAGTGTAACGTAACATGGAACGATGCTCGATCTCGAATAAGCCCTGCGGCGACTGCGTCCAAACCTACAAACCGACGCCAATACAAGAAACTGAATCCGGGCTATTGCTGTGAAGGGTTGGCTGTACGGGGGCGGGCCGTCGAAACAATCCAATTTAAATTTCAAATCGAGAATTGGCTGCGTACACGAAATTGAAATCGGACAGTCGAAGACGGCCGGGATAATTTCGAACATAAAACTGGTGATCCAAACTCGGGGAGGCTGCGTGTATATTCTATGTGTCGATGTCTCAAAAACTTCCGTATATCTCTGACTCTCACCTAACCTGCTACTCTAAGCACACCAGTCGACGCCTGGTCCATCCTAAACTGAGATACCTCTTAATTATCGTAATAGTTCAAACGGTTATAAATTAAACGATAACAAACGTGTAATACAAATGAAAAATGCTTACACTTGCTTAGCTAAAGCCGGCCGTCCGTCCAGCGCGTTTACCGACCTTAAACTCAGGATGGTATAATCTTTTGTACAATTCCGCAAATCAATTCGCAATTTTTCCCGTTCTACTATTGCGCCTTACATAAATATAGTAAGCGCTAAGATAGTTATTCGTAACATCTCTTCTGTTAAAACTATGTATTGTATATGTACATGTGACTATACATCTCTGTAAAAACTATCCATCTTATCGTTTAGTGTCTATAATAAGAAGCTTTCAAATTATTGATATCTGTTTTCTGTGGAACCGAGGATGTGAACTAAAAGTGTTTCCGCGTGGCTGGGAAGACGGTCGGCATCTACATGTTATAACAAATACATCGAGATCGACGAATACCCTCGCTTGCTTCTTGGTTTGGTCGCTTCATTCAGCGAGTTACATTGGAAACTGACTCTTCGATTCCTATATGTTATAGAGGTCATTCAAGGAGCAAGATTCGGGCTCGCCACGCTACATAACTACGAATCAAACTAATTATTCTTCTATAGTATATTATTAAGTGTTGTATATTGTATACTGATAGTTCGTACTCGAACTGAATGCGTGTGCGCAGGCGGGGCGCGAGCGCTGCGCGGCGACTGCGGTTGGGCGACAGATTCTATTGAGGGCCCTTTGTATTAATTTTTATTTATTTTCACGTAAAAATTAACATTTTTGAAGGCACTTTTGATCGGACGAGGTGGCCCAGTGCTTTAGTGTGCGTCGAAACGGATGCCAAAATGTGGAGCTGTATTTTTTGGGTATTTTGTAATTTTGAGGGTTATTTCGGTCTATTGATGTGTGCTGCCTTCAATACTATTGCGAACTGTTTGGATGTGTGTCGAAGTGTCTATGAGCTTGAGAGTCGCCGCGGAGCGCCCGCGTGCGGAGCGCGGCGTCACCACTGTGGGACTAATATTCGAAACTTGTGGCCAGAGTCTAATAGAAACGTAAAACCGCTTTCGGAAACTCACTAAACACAAATATAAAATCGTTCTACTGACTGTTTTTCACTGTATTGTTTATAAAATTGTGGTTAACGTAAAAATTAAAATTGAATTACCGATTCTATGGTGTGACGCTCCGCACTCGCGCGTTGATTTCGTTTTTATTATAGGCCCACGCAAAATTTTTGAAAGTAGTATTTTATCTAAGAAATTCAAACTTAACCCTAATCCGGGTGTATTACCGGACTAACTAAAGACGCGATCCGAACACTTCCGAAATATTTGTAAATACAACCAAGGATGTTTACCTTAATAATCACTTAGGATGTGTAATTTTTTGGAATTTTGTGACTGTTACCTTATTCTATTGAAAAATCTGCACGAACACAAAACCGGTTGTCTGTATAAAAATAATCTTTTAATTAGTATTTGTCTGTGGATCGAAAAATAACCCTGCTCTATTGTACTAATGACTATGGTTAACTTTAATTAATTACTCTTAACATAAGTAATGACGAGGTAAAGGTTGACAATCTTCGGCCGCTCGAGGCGACCCAGCGAACGTAACACTACGGGAAACAACTGCCGGAAACATGCTCCAAAAGGATAAGGAAACAAGGTATAAACAAAAAAGAAACAACATAAAATTCAAAACTTAAGCAGTTAATATATTAATCGTTTTTTTCCTTAAATAATAGGTAAATCAATAAATGATTTTAAGATATACACAACTATAAAAATCATTTTAAGATAATACTTAATAATAATATAATAATAATTATATATATATAGCGAAATATATTATGTGCAGAAATAAAATCTAGGTGACTTAAATTTTCTCTTACTCGTAATAACCTAATGAATTTCCTAGTAGAGCGCAGGGCGCGGCCATTAATGTGGTGCCACGCCGCTCCACGTCCGACCTACCAATTACAAATTTAATAATTTAATTTAATCTTTTTTTTATCAATAATTTTGAATCTGAAGGCCTAAATGCGAGTGTCGTAAAATTTTGGTGTGCGAAACAATCGTCCAATGAATCGTTCAATTAATTTAGTTATGCCGAAATGTTGTGTGCGTTGTGTGGACGCGGCGCCTACTCTAACTGCTCCAGAAAGTTCGGCGACTTGAAGTACTCGGGCACGGGATCGTCCATCCGTGAGATCACCTTGTAGATCGACTTCTTCCAGCTCTGCTCGGCGTCCTTGCCGCCCTGAATGGCGCGGAAGAACTCGCGCAGAGTCTGCTCTACCACGTATCTGAAGTTCGGCGGAACCTGGAATTCACAAAATATTTGTTTTTAATAAAAGTATTTAAAAAAAAAATACATCGAAACTGAAAAGGCTTCTTCAACAGCTTAAAAAATCTTTTGGTGACAGCATTCAATTTCAACTTCAAGAGAGACGTTGCTCTCTGCTATTAGTATGATGTCGTCTATCCACCTTGTGGTTGGACTTCCTACGCTACGCTTGCCGATGCGTGGTTTTCGCTCAAGAACTTTTCGCCTACGTTTATGGCTTAAACCAATCAATGTCATTTATTTACTGGTACAGTGCTCGTTCTGATTAAAGAAACGTTTATATTTTATCCATGCATGGCTAAAGATATGATGCTTACCTCAATGTGGTTATTTCTATTGTAGTGAAGGTTTAGCACCCTGTACAGCTCAGAATCTCCAGCCACATGAATGTCTTCAGCCGCCTTTAAGCCTTCACTGATCGCTTGTCTGGCGTATTTCTCCATCTGGATGTAGTAAAATTCCCTGTAAAGAAGGAAAATATAGAATTATTATGCTGATCGGGGGCCGGTTTTTGACACAATTTAGTTAGTTATTTTGTTATGTCAAATGCTACATTCTTTTGTCTCAATAAACTAGCCGTCTAAACGCTGAATAAGCGTATTTTTGTTAAACAGTATGTTATTCCGTTTTCGTGCGTGACAGTTCCCGTCTGATAGGAAATGACAAGTCCTTATTCAGTGAATAAGAATTTAACATGCGTTTATAAAGCAACGCCGTAGATGTATGTATATGTGCATAAAGTTATATCCATAAAATTTTCAATACAAAGATGTGTGATGTCTTGCAAAAAAACCTATCGCACATTACATATAGCCATACGAGTTGTGCTGAATAACGATCTGGCTGGCAAGCGGCGCCTACCTACGCAGCCATAGCCTATCTGCCTATCCGCCTACAGTGTGACACTTCACAGCACAATGAAAATAAAAAAGCCTCTTCAATACCGTCGAGAGCGGGAAAGGATTTGATTAGCCATTTTTGCTCCCGGTCGCGTCGCATCGCAACGCTATCTTCGCTCCGCTTCGCTTACGAGAGCGCGCCGAGCGATTCGAGAGTCTCGCGAGGCTAATTACTTACGAGTTCGCATTCAGACGAGCTAATTCGGTTTTTCACGTTCCTGGAAGTGACGCCACGTTCGGCTGTGTTGCCATTTCCAGTGCCTCTTAATAAGAAAAAAGCTTATTTGCGTGATTGTTGCGATTTGATATTTTGTATTATTTTCATCGGTCGTTTGTTAATGACGAAAACAAGCATAAGCTAAGAATATGTCGTACAAAAACTGTGTTACAGCAACCGTGTATAAAACACTCGTTAGAAAAAGTCACTCATTGCTGTCGCACTCTGGGGATTCTATTATTTTTTAATTGGCTTCTCGACGAGAGATTGCAGACTTACTAATTGAGTAAGTAAATGAAGTGACTAAATAATTAGAAGTTTTTTGTGTCGCGGTGGAGGTGGCGTATAAACCACTCTGCAGCGTTAGCTAGTGTGTTTTTGATAGTGTTTTAGGAAAAGTTTGAGATACTCTGGTGTTTTTACAACTTAGTCTTGTCGGTTTTTGTTTTTTAATCTACAGATCGAAACTAATTTCGATGTGGTTCTTTAAATCGGTGGGTATACGACTTATAACTTTGAACGACTTAACAACGCTGTCAACAATCTCAAATAAAATTGGGTCATTCATAACAACATCAATTTTGTTTGGAGAAGCATCCCGGTGGCTGTGAAATTTACCCTGCTTTGTGAGTGCTGTGTGTGGCTGCTCAACTTAATTTTTTTTAATACAAAAGACTAAGATTACTTTAGGTGTACTTCTAGATAGCTTCTTAAAATATATCAATATACAGTTTAATAAACAAGTATCAGTAGAAAACTCAAAAATGGCTGCACCGATTTTGATGAAACATAGCTAAGAACGCTCTCAACAAAATTCTCTTTAAAAAAAACTAAATCTAATCTGCAATCAGTCTATACAGACACAGATACACAGATACACACGTCAAACTTATAACGCCCCGTTTAAACTTAAACTCGTTTTGGTTCGGGGGGTTACAAAGAAAATAGATTCCACAATTTAATTTAATAATAAAATAAAATAGTCATTACGAAATAGTCATAAGGTTTCCCAGAATTCTCCCCACTCCTCGATCTTTATAGGGTGATATATTTTAACGAGATCATTAGGACATATGGCTGGTCCCCGGTCAAGTGGTTAGCGCGACCGAGTGGCAACTGGCAAGTGGTTAGCGCGACCGAGTGGCAACTGGCAAGACGGCGGACGTTAAGTGTTTCTAAAGATTAGTAGAAACGTTCAACATCTCTATGATGAATAGAAAGTGTCAATGCACTTTTGACACTCAATGGGGCTCTAAAATTATCATCAAAAATTGCCGACCGGACTTCAGATCAACTTAAAGGTTTAACGGCAATTGGATACTATAGATAAACCGCTTAACTGAGTCTGTTCTTGAAGTATGGGAGCGGCACGAGAGAGTTCCCATGTAATAGCAATGCTAACGATCGACTGACGTAATATAACCCCTCCCGTACCGCTCCCATACCCCAGGAGCAGACTCAGTTAAGCGGTAGATCTATAGCCTTGAAAGAATATAAATCTGAAGTCTGTAATCGACAGGCTGTACCTTTTTATAACAAAATAACGGAAAAAAAACGTCAAAGTAAACGAATTGCGTATTTTGATGTCTTATTATACCAGTCTAACCTGACGAGTTAATCACGGATAAAAAATAAGTAGGTAGATAACGCCAAGTTCTGATTGGTGCTTTATTCATCGGTTGTAGGGAAAAATATATTGGAAGTCCCCATTATATATATAATTAATTGAATGATATCTGCTCGTATGTTTGTTCCTACGTCTTCATTTCCTGAAATGCGCAGATGTGATATTTAGGTATTCGATTGACGTAAAAAACAAGGATAATAATATAACCAAATCTGTAAAATAATTCCGAAAAGTACTATAGTTCGTTACCTACAGGACTCTAATTCATAAGGTAATAAGTAATATTTAGATGTCTGCATACCTAATATGTTTTATGGCTTAGGTACGTGTTTTATGGCTATTTATGTTTTTTTAAAGCAGTAGGTTAAAAAACATATTGCCTAATAATTAATAGTTTAAATAACAATGGATTTCAAAACATGCAATCTCGTTTACCTACTTGTTAGAGATGCAATCTCATTTACCGACGTGTACATATTAAGTCAATCTTTACGGAGACATTTTTTTTCAGTTAAGTACTTTGTATTAAAAATCAAACTACTGATGTGTTTATAGGGTTCCGTACCTCAAAAGGAAAAAAACGGAACCCATGATAGGATCACTGTTCGTCTGTCCGTCTATCCGTCTGTCCGGGTGTCAAGACCTTTATCTCGGGAATGCGTGAATGTATCGAGTTGAAATTAAAACCATATAAGCAAATCCATAGTATCTTGCTGCAGAAAGAAAAATAAAATTTCTCAGTTTTCGTAAAAAAAAAGTTATAGCCGAATATGTCGTAAAAAACGCACATTTCGACACTCACAAGGGAATCAAACCTATGGGGTACTTCCCGTTGACCTAGAACTATGAAATTTGGTAAGAAGCATTGTGTTAGAGTACACATATAGAAAAAAATCCGAAAACTGGACATTTTTAATTTAATCACAAAAAATAGTGTCTCTATGCAAGGAATGAGGTTCCAAATTTTAAAGAGAATTAGAACAGAAACAGGTTTTTAAATATTTTTACGATGTATATTTTTCGGTTTATGAAGGAAAATATAAAAAATATATATGATTTCCCTCTTTTATTTAGTTTGTACGGAACCCTCGCTGGGCGAGTCTGACTCGCACTTGTCCGGTTTTATTTAAACTAAAATCCCCTCTTTTTAACCTGACCCGAAAAGAGAGGTGTAGTATATCTGTGTGTTTTATATCTATGTATCTGTGTATCTGTGTGTCTGTCTGTGGCATCGTAGCTCTCAAACGGATGGACCGATTTTGTTTTAGTTTTTTTATTTGAAAGAGGGCTTGATCGAGATTGTTCTTATTGAATGTTTCATTAATATCAATACAGCCGTTTTTTAAGTCCCCCCGACTTTGTAAGTTTTCGAAACTTATTTGTTTATTATTGTGTCAATTGTTTAATAAAGGTCGTAGAAAAAAGTTGTTTGTTAGAGTATAAAAAAGGAAAAGAAATTTAACTGTAACTGTATATCAAGTTCAATTTTATAAGGCTGATGATGATGATGCATTTTAAAATCGAGATGACGAAGTGAGATTCCATCGAAGTGAGGTTAAGTAACGTTTTAGTAAGCAGTCGGCGCGAATATGCAAATACAAATGCGGGTAGTTGGAAGAAAAGTAGGTGCCGTGTTTACATGCGATGTAGATGTTTTGATAGATATTTTTTTATCAGCCCTGTTTGTACAAACTGTCCCACTACTGAGAACGGGCCATCTTCTCATTGTGAGAAGGGTTAGGCCATAGTCTGCCACGCTGGCCAAGTGCGGGTTGGCAGACTTCACACATCTTCAAGATCATTGAGAACTCTCAGACATGAAGGTTTACTCACGATGTTTTCCTTCACCGTTTGAAGTTGGCGGCAATCAACAATACGCACATAACTTCGAAAAGACAGAGGATTGCGACATGCGTGCCGTGGGATTCGAACCCAGGACCTGCGGATCGCAAGTCAGACGGTCTCACCACTAGGCTGCCGGAAACTTCATAGAATAGAATAACTTTATTGTACATCCATACAGAGGAACTTGAAGATACAAATAATACACGTAATTGAAAGTACAACGACGGCCTTATCGAATAGAGCAATTTGATGCCTTCGTACCTATAGGTAGAGTTTATTTTAACACCAGTCACATCCTCCGGTTTATTAGCGTTCAAGAAATCTTTTCTTAGTACATATATAGAGGTACCTTTTACTTCACAAGGACTCACTCTTCCAATTTAATGCCTCCTTGGTTTAGACTGTACTTGGTTTAGACTGGGTGTCTTTAAATGTAAGCGCGCTCCATCGTAGACCGCTAGAGTCGGCATAGGAATGTTGTTGCATATTTTTAAATAGAGTTTTAATCATGAAATGTATTTTGCATGAAATATTTTATTTGATTCTATTTTCAAAACAAGTTCTTATTCCAAAAACCGTTACTGTGAGAATCAGCTGTGCACTTAACAATATCATTGTTATCCTTAACGTATTTTAGCAATTTCAATGCAAATGTGAACTTTATGTTATTTGAAATTAAACTCTAAATTGCTTGTTCGATGACCTTTAAGAAAATTACAAAAGAAACATATTATTTAGGGGTAGAAGTTTGGGTGGATTTGAACTTTATGCTGTGAAAATAAGGTGCAGTTTGGTTGTGTAGTATTTTTTGTTGATTTCTTAAGATTTCGCATCTTGCCTACCTGAATGTCTTGGATTCATTGTTTGGCGGCAGTTGGAGGTGTTTTTGCGAGTTTCTTTCTTTTTTTTTTTTTCCATTTCTTAAGTTAGAAGGTCTGCGTTGACATCTTACAAAATCTGTTAAGCAATTTTGAATAAAATAGAACGTTGGAAACCAACCAAAACTTAATCAAGCACTTATCTATCTATCCTTTTCTATTGTAAGAAAACTACTAATTTGGTTGGAAAAACTTAGGCCATAAAGTTTATTTTTCTCTGTATGCTATCTCTACTTGTTAATTATAGAATTATAGATACTTGTTGATTATAAAAAATAAGTACAGTCAACGCGGGTAACTTTGACTTCGTGTCAAACATTGTACATAGGATATGTATTCCTATATGTATATATTGTTTTTTTCCAAAAAAGTATTAGTAGTCGAATTATTTAAAGTTCTTTTGACTATATAATGATATAGATGTACAATATTTGACACGAAGTCAAAGTTATCCACATTGACAGTACTTTTTCCAGAAACAAAGTTAAATGTTAATGTATTTGATGTCCAAATAAACAAATTATCTCAAAATCACCATTTAAACCCCTTATACATCTTTAAATCGTAAAAGAGTTCTACAAAGGGGATGTAAGAAATCTCAGAGCATCTTAGCGGTTAGTTCCCCCTCAAGAAATCGTTCCCGTGTGAACCGAGCTTAAACGATTGTAGACTTATGAAGTATAGAGGCGGCTAATGAAAGACTTGTTTTAAAGGAACAAGTGTTTGACAAGACACAACACACACACATACACACATACACAAAAACAATGATTTTCAATTTACGCATATTGAAGTGTATGTAGTTATAATTTTCGCGTATATATACATAATTATATCACATATAATTTCCGCATAAATATTTCGTGTAGGCATATTACTCACTCACATTTTATATAATTTTATTAATTTTTTCCTTTATATTTTGACCAGCTGGAACAAAATGCACGCAGCAGCTGATTCTTTCGCGATTTCAGGGTTGATCCCACAGTTTACATACTGTTTAGTACAATGACCCTTTAAACAATGTCGTTTTTCAACCAACCTCAAAAAGGAGGAGGTACTTATTTCGACTATATGATATTTGTATGTTTTTTAGCGTAATTCCATTATTAACCGAATAATTCCACTTATTAACCGAATTGAAAAAATCTTTTTTATTTTGAAAGGATATACTTTTAGATTGGTCCCATAGAAATTTCATCAAAAACGGTTCAGTTGTTTGATTTTTAAAATATAACTGTGCATTTTGACTTCCATTATTTCAGTTGATTTAACTATAATTATTTTATACACGATTTTTTTCTTTTGTTTTTTTGATTGTCACGTCTAACATATCTAACTCTACGCCAGTGTGGCGGCAAGACGTCGCTCACGAGGGGTACATTGTTGTTTTTTCACTTTCACCTCTCTCATTGTTGCTGCTTCGTGCGAATGTCTGGATATTGTTCGTTATTATAGGATAACTGTTGAAAAATCATAAGTCCCTCCCTTCCAGTACAGGACAAGCAGAAAGTCGGCACACTACCGACAATTTCTGATTGAAATGTCAAAAATCTGAACATTACAATTGGTTCATATTAATTTTTTGCGAGAGTTTCGTTATAGCTATTACAAAAATGCAGCCTAGACACTCAGGGAGTGGAGACGAATTTAATGACACCTCGTAGGTAATATAGAAACATTACATACACTCGATAAACGTGACCATTATTCTTTCGGAGTCGGGTAAAATATCAGAGTTAGTAGAGGTTCTTACCCCCCTGTTATCTGGTAGCGGGGCCCGCATCATGCTAATCGCTGGTTTCTCGACACCGTGCCCTCAATACAGCGCGAGAAACTGCGGCTACCCTCATTTGCAAACATAAGATTTACATACAATTCGATAGAAATAAGAACTAGCAAAAAGTCGCCACATTGTCGCCCAAAACTAATTGAAATACCTACCAAAAATTTGTAATCAACGATTTGGTGCTACGTTCATGATGCGTACTTCATAGGAATGGAACTCTCTGCCGCCTTCTGTGAATTCTCTACAATCTTGGTATTTTCAAGGCTAGAATGAATGGATCGAGCTCTAGCCTCGACCACACTGACGTTTTAGCATCAACGATTGCCACTGGACTAGTTTACTATTAAATAAATAAAATAGTTGTTTAACCCCCGACTCAAAAAGATGGGTGTTATAATACTCGTAGTTATAATATTAGTTTGACGCGTGTATCTGTGTGTTTGTCTGTGGCATCGTAGCTCTCAAACGAACGGAACGATTTTGATCCAATTTATTTTTGTTTGAAAGAGGATTTTATCGAGATATTAGCTATGTTTCATTAAAATCGGTTCAGCCATGTTTTTATCGTGGGTTTTTGAGTTTTCTATAGTTATACTTATTACCAATTAAGGTCGAAAGGAGTATAGTTTTACAATGAAGTAATTGTGGTTAGTTTTTGAAGAAAAAGGTTGAAATTAATAGCAAAAATGTCAATTACATATTTATCCATAATTTTCGATGATCAAACCATTTGGATAGTACTTGCGACGAATCTAACGACTGTTCAGTCTTCACGCATCAAGCTATTTTGGATGTAGTAACATACATACATACATACACATGAAAAAAATTATTTGCTCAGTCAGGTACTAGTAAAAGGGCAGCTCTGCGTCCAACTTTTAATTCCTCCATCAAATATTAGTTTTATAAAAGGAGACGCAATTGTATCGAATGCGATAAAATGCTCTTATACTTATTGTGTTTACGTTAATTAAAGTGTTTTTCCTTAGCTTTGTTGCGCAGAAAGAGTTTAATTATAATATTATAAGGATGGTGTTAGCACCTACCTAGAGATTATAGCGGGCGTAGGTACGAGCAAGGAACGGCGGTGCTGCTCACGTATGTACCTACCTTTAGTATATACAAGGTGTGACATGTCAGATATATATACTTATTATACCGATAATATACTGACTTCAAAAAGAAGGTTAGCAGTTCGGCTGTTTTTTTAACCGACTGCGTAAGATGGAGGGTTATGTTTTTCGAGTGTATATATGTAATGTATGTTTGTATGTATATATGTATGTTTTATTCATATGGTGTTTATGTATTATATAATTGAATTGATTTCCGCAGTAATAAAAATGTATAATTTATACATCAAATACATATTCATCAGCTAATATTATTACACCAATGAACGTAAGATATAACCTTGGACCAAGAAAAAAATGGATGCAAGTACCATGTTAGCGGGAATGAGACAGCGATATAGATACTAATTATTGTTTCCGTAGAAAGCAGGCAAAATAAGTTGTGCTTATGTGTTCAAAATGCGACGATTATGTTTAGAGGTTATTTTATACATAAAATATTTCACTTGAAATCTTATAAATTGTCCCCAAACAACCAAATATACCACAAGCTTAAAGATATAATACGTAGATAGGTTTTCCCCGGGTCTGCGTGGCAAGCCTCAGTAAGGTAATTGCCCAACTCGTCTTCAGTCGCGACATGTCGGACAACGCTGTTAGACGTGTGTCATGACTTGTGAACAGTGACAATGCTATTCTGTGTGGTTTAGGATGTGCAACAACAAGATTATATAAGATCAAGGTACTAAAACTTGAGGATGTGGTCCTATCATCGAAAGTTCAGAGGACTGAGATTTGCCATACTTTTACTTCATGTTCAATATAACCTTTCTATAGATAAAATCTCATTGGCTTAGACATATTAATTAGATATGTCCCTTTATTAGTAAATAACTAACAAAACAAATGTAACTTCCTTTTATTCAACATTCCTAAAATAAGTTTCCCAAAAGAAGTGGTAAATAAAATAGTTACGCGATTTTTTTCCCCACTTTGCCGAACACTTATTTCGATCGTTGCCAAATACAATGGTTATTAAAAAACGTGATGTCTGCGAAAATGAACTGTGTAGAATATACTTATATTTTGCATAGGCCTTATGTGAAACGTGTAAGGTTTAAAATTAAGGGTTAAAAAGGTAAGGTAATGTATGCATGTGTGTGTGAGTGGACCTCGTCCAGCTTTCGAGAAGTACGCGAGAATGAGCCCGTAGACTGCATGTAGAGTTACGCGATGTAGAGGCGACGTATGAATAAACACGACTTTTTTATTTTCAGTGAATGTTAATCTGAAATGAAAGGTAGTTTGGCGTGAATTGGATATCAAAGTGCAGTTTACTTGTGACGTATACGAATATAACAATTTTGTGACTCGGCTGTTCGAGAAATTGTTTTTGACGTTAAATTATACGAAATTAAAATGAAACAGTTTTGACAAAAACATTATTAAATAGAATAATAAAAGTTTAAATAGAAATACGGACTTTAAGTACCAAGTATACCAACAAAATCGACCAATCCATACTGTGACTAGTTGAAAAACTACTAAACCAAAAATAACCATTTTATGGAGTCACCTCTAAATTTTTTAGGAAATGAATGAAAATCATGATAACCGGCTCACAGTCGTCAAGAATGTCGCGGAGCACAAAAAAGTTGAATTGAAAACTATATTTATTCGAAGTACAAAAATCGTATACACGATAAAAAAACGAGCGCCTCTATATATTTGTTTGTCTATGTGAAAAGTTGCACGGCAGAGCGCACACATGCAAAGTAACGCACACACAGACGATAAAAGCGGGTAAACTAATACCGGGGCTGGATTAATGCTTCAGTTAGTGAAAAAACTTTTTTCAGACTGCGTCGGCCGAGCCAGGGCCGGACTGGACTAGGGAAAAATTAAAATTGGCTAATTTGATGTGACGTGCCATTTTTGATAGGTTGCATCAGGCTTAACGATCTAGCTTTCTGAAGCAGCTTCTTTATGAGGAAGTTCTAGGTTCGATTCCCGTTTAATGTTTAAGTTTAAATATATTTCTCTGATTTAAATATATGCTCGGGGTCGGATTCTCAGTTGTTCTCGCTATTTGCATGTATACCATGTCTTTCCTGCCACAGGGTATCCTAGTGGCTATGAATGTGAAACCGTTTCAGCTATGATAGGGGTCTATAGCAAACTTTATCATGATCCGTTCAGTCATATAGTCATAGAGGCAACAAATACAGAGCCTAATAAGTTAGTCATATTAAACTCATAACCATAAAAGGCGTAACTGATATTTAAAGGAATTTAAATAATAGTTAATACTAATACTCTTATATGGAATAACCCAAACAACTTTTACTAATTACGTACAAGAAATGATTTTAATTGTTATAAGTTAAATATAAAATTAAATTTAATTAAACTTCCTATTTATATAATTCATTTGTAGATATCCTTTAATTAGTGAATATTACATTTAATAAATTTATTATATTCATCTTACTGCCAAGGCGAATAATATCAACACAATTGCCAATTTATCACATATTTGTGAATAATATATTAATAAATGAATAATATGACTTAAATCTCCAAGTATATTTATTATTTGTCAAGGTTATATATATGATAATTAAGTTTTCCTTGGATAACAGCGAATTCAGGAATGTTTTGCCTGATATAGTTAATTAAGTGAACAATAACCTAACGTCATATACCTACTTATACTTATAGGTAGATTAGATCATTTTGTTCGGATTGCTACTTTAAATAATACTTTACTCGTATATTGTGGCAAATGACTACACTTTCTTTGCGGTCGGGATTTTGTATGTATGTCATCGACGTACGAAACATGGATTTTCTTTCTCTTATTCATGTATGATCTGGCAAAAACATATATCATTTTACTTTCAATTGCTTTTATTATCTATATTTAAGTCGCTCTGTATGGATGTACAACAAAGTTATTCTATTATTGTTATTATTTTATTATAATTATTATTTAATTTTGTACAATGTAAACATAAACTTATAATAAACAACATACATTATTATTATTATTACAGTTCCCGTCACGTAAAAAAACGCTGGTTTGTTCGCGTTTACGAACTGTAATATGACTGAACTTACGAACCAACATTTAGGTACTATTGAAATTATTAAACTATTCATTCCGATACTAAAACTTTTTCCTAAAAAATGGTCGTGTACAAAAACTTGTATATAATTAATAAAATAGAATCATCAAAATTGGTTATTAAATTAGTATTTATAAGCGGTATCTGCGCTAGTACATAATACAACGTCGACTAGTACGTGCTAGTACTCAGTAGAGTACAACGTCGTATTGTACTCTACTGAGTACAATATTGAGGCGTGTTTCCACAAAAACTGAAGTTTTACTAAACTTCAGTTTTTGTGGAAACACGCTGTTTCAACAAAAACTGAACACACATACATGAAAAATTGACCTAAAACAGAAAATCTTTGTTAACTGTTAGACATAACAGTAAAAGAATACTTGATGTAGGACTTCGCGATGCGGGCTCGAGACGACTTTATCTAATGTATGACGTAGACCGTCACTTTCTCGGTTTGTTATCACGTAAAATACGCGCAAAAACATGTTCTAATAAAACAACTACTTTATCCGATCGCATAAAAAGGAGAATTATGTTTTTCCGTTTGTATTTGTGCAGTTTGTGGAAATACTGTTGAGTCCTACAGTTTTTTAAAAATCTTTTTCCAGGGGATGCCCGATATATTTTATGTCGCTGCAAAAATGATTAAAAGGATGTGCGTTTATGGTAAGCACTTAATTTTTTTATATGTAGATATTTAAGAACGATTTAGTGAAGTGTGGTGTTCTGTAGCATGATAAAGTTCTGTATACACGAATTAAGAATACAAATATGCGAGGTTTCGTTAAATTCGTATTCGCTTCCTGAGCAAATGTTATGATAATTCTAACACGTTATTATCAAAATAAAGAAAGTCCTATAGTTCCCGTCACGTAAAATTAAACAACAAACAATCAATATAATTCTAATCAAACCTTTTTAAGCCGAACTGAAAACTTTGCCAAGTGCCAAGCATAACCATGAGCATGCCGAGTTTGACATTTTGGTTTTTTAATGCGTAGTTGGTTTTTACTATATAAATATACTTACTTGTTTAATAAATTTTATTATCTTTCCAAATAAGCTATGCCATGTGGTTTTCCCCCTTTCTGGTTAATTTTATAAGATTAATGTATCCTCAACTGATGGTGTCTTTCCTCATAAATAAAATAAAATAATTAATTCTAAAAATATGACAATAGTACATTTTACAATTAATTATTTTTTACATAGAAACAGTAAAAATACACAGTATTAACACTTTGCTTCATCCTTTTTAATGATTTTTTATTTTATGAAAAATGGGGGTAACTAACATTTTAATATTACACCTACTTCACACTAACAATAAATGCAGTAACTGTGTTTATGGACTAATAATACATATGTATATTTATATATTTTTATTCACTTTTTTACAAAACAGATCTAAGTTTGACTAGAAACTCGCCTGGCGGCACCTTGTGACGGATCATGGATAGAAAAAAAAACCGGACAAGTGCGAGTCAGACTCGCCCACTGAGGGTTCCGTACAAACTAGTGGATAAAAGGGGGAAATCATATATTTTTTATATTTTCCTTCATAAGCCGAAAAATATACATCGTAAAAATATTTAAAAACTTTTTTTGGCTTATGCTAATGAAGCTCTTTTATATGATACCCCACATGATACGGTTAAAGAACTTTAAAATTTGGACCCTCATTCCTTGCATAAAGACATTATTTTTTATGATTAAATTAAAAATGTCCAGTTTTCGGATTTTTCCTATATGTGTACTCTAACACAATGCTTCTTGCCAAATTTCATAGTTCTAGGTCAACGGGAAGTACCCCATAGGTTTTAATTCCCTTGTGAGTGTCGAAATTTGCGTTTTTTTACGACATATTCGGCTGTAACTTTTTTTTACGAAAACTGAGAAATTTGATTTTTCTTTCTGCAGCAAGAGACTATGGATCTGCGTATATAGTTTTAATTTCAACACGATACCTTTACGCGTTCCTGAGATAAAGGTCTTGACATCCGGACAGACGGACAGACAGACGGACAACAAAGTGATCCTATAAGGGTTCCGTTTTTTCTTTTGAGGTACGAAACCCTAAAAATGTAGTGCTTAGGAGACAGGTAACGCGGCAAGGAATATATATAATTATATATATATCCACTCATGTGTACTATATGTATACAATAATAATAATTTAATAAATAGACAAAACTACTTTCCATTCGAACTCAAACTCGAATTTAGAATTCAAATGAAAAATCATCACAAATAATCGATATGTCCTCAATTCGGTCCTGCATAATGACTCCCTCACTGACCCGCCTGTCTTGTACCCCAGGCTTCAAAAGTTCAGCTCATTTGAGTGCTTGCCGAGATTTCATTACCCCCCACCCCCAACTACTCACTTCGGTATAAAAACTTTTTTTTCGAAAAAAAGGGTTAAATGCATGCGTTTTTTATTTTTCCCGCCAAAGGGTATCCGCTGACCGTTCACGGTTACTTGATCTCAGAATTAGTTCGTTAATTACTGAGAGACAGATTTTTAAGTTTCGAGTGTTCTTCTTTAATCGTAGTCATGCAGCGTTTGATGAATAATCCTTGTTTTTTCGAAAAGCTTTGAGCTTGCGTTGAATATAGCGGTGTACAGCGATGTTTGAATTTAGAATATTGTTTTTATAAATGTTGTTCGTTGCGACTGTCCATGGTTTTGAGAGTTTTGGCGGGAAGGGCACGAGATAGAAACATGTTGTCGCTCCGTTTTGTTTCCTAAACTTGTGTGATTTTAAATAGGCATGTAAAAAAGGTGTTTTATATCAACCGCATTTGTGCGCTTAAAAGTGTGGGCAAATGAATTGAAGCACTTTACAGAAGCGTGTCAAGGACTTCACCGTGACATCTTTTTCTTGACTTCGACTATGATTAGGATTCTATTGATGAAAAGAAGAGAATATAAGACAAAAATGTAGAAAACAACATCAGACGATGGTTGTACGGGCTCCGTTCCCTTTGCCTTTCCGTATAAGGAAAAACACAATCGAAAAAAAGCATATAGTTTTTCTGTAATTACAACTTCTTTTATGATTTTCAGCCAGTGCGATGAGGAATACCAATGTAGTCTATTTTTGTGATTGCAATTTATTTTTATTATCTTCGGCCAGATTACGATGTCTGTTTGACGTTGATACTTTTTTTTTAACAAATAAACTTAACCATAAAAAATGCGACTTGGCTTGCGTTTTGTCAAACAACTTTTATAAGTTATTTATAGTTGAGTTACCTACCAAAAACACGTAAAGTATAGGAATTTAATGGATGGATGAATAACGTAATTGTAATTATTGAGTTTGTAGATATAAATATAGTAAATATTATTGACCTCGATTTTATTTTGTTACTTAGGACAGGCTTTCTTTATACGAATGACAGTATATTGACACACACATTTAACAAATTGAATGCTCTGTCAAATATTTTGACATATATTTCATGAATGTACCGCGAAAGGACATTTTGTCGACTAGTGGATTCGCGGACGTTTCGCGGATATAAACATATTTAGTTCTAAGGACACCCACATCTCTAAAGCGCCAAATGGTTGGTGCTTAAGATTTGACAGCACGTTAAAAATATATTGCGATTTAGTCATTAGTAAAAAGAGTCGTTACAGATTTCAGGCATTTTGAGACTAAGACGTATAGAGTTTCAGAAGGTGTGAAAATATAGGAATTTGTAATAAAGTACAAAAAGACCGGAGATCTCAATCGGCGAGCGCAACGGTCGTAGCTGTCTCTCCCGCTCATCACAACCTTTATACCCGACTGCGTAAGGAGGGTTATATTTTGTGCGTGTATGCACGTTTGCCGTTAGATTTGTTTTCATTCCCTCAGTGTCTGCTATATATTTGTAATAATTATAATAATACGAATCGCGCAAAAATAAAATAAGAAATGCTCTTTTTAGTTTCCTCCAACGAACTTTTTCGTAATAAGTAAATAATTGATTTCGTCTATTTCTTATTCACATACTTAAAAAAACACTTTTTAACATAGATATTAACTCTTGTTATGTAAGGAATAGGATACATTTATATGAATTGAACTGTACATATTATAGTAGATCAATTTAATTTAATAAAGTAAGGGTATGTGCACACGTCTAACAAAAATAATATTAATGCTAGACGTATTATTTCGAGCGGATCTCTACTTGGGTTTATTTCCCGGGAGTGTTCGATATTTATAAGATTTTCAGGCGTGATTTAATTAAAGTTATAGACTACGGTAGAGTAAGTTAAAATATGTATTTAAATTACTTTTACACGCGTTGAAAGTATAGTATATGAAACATACACAATGGGCTATTTTGTAAATTTTTACTGTTTTTTTTCTTCAGTAAACATCTATTAATTTAAAATCAAAATAATTCAATTGCGTATATAAGAACCAAAATGTACTGAGCTCTATCTGACCGATAAAATATATCCTCCTCTCCTCCTCCTTTATTCAGACATACTTACCCATGTAAATTTCAATATTTATTATTGTATTAATGTAATCAATATCAGGTAAGTACAAATAAAACGAATAGGAAGTTAAAACCAAATATATAACAAAAACAAATTATTTTCCGCGACAGCAAATAAAGTAGGCACACATTAATTAATTACGTCTTAGGGCGCGTCCTCACGACTTGTAGTTGTCGCACTTGAGTAATTTCCCAAGTGAATACAGCCTACGCCGCGCCTTTTCACCTTGGCATGTCGTGTGTATACCTTCTTATGGATAGATATACGTTTTCGTGACATTTTGTTTTTAAAGTCAGCTTAGAAAATTAATAGAGAAAAAAATAAAGCTTTAAAATAAACAGTCATAAGAGGTAATTGTAGAGGTAATTCCACCTGCACAAGATTGGAGCTACAGATAGCCCTTTGTGCAGCTGCAGAGGCTGCCTTCTAGATAACGAGACTGTAGAGCATGTGTTACTTCACTGTATTGCTACAGAACAGGCTAGATCAAGATCGGGACTTCTGGAAAAATCTCAAAGTCAAAATCAGCTCTGCAATGAAACACCTGACGCAACAGAGGTAGAACAATTATGCCAGTGACCCAAAGCTGTGCTCCGTTATTTTAAGGAGCTTGGCTGGTTTGAGTAGGCTGGCGGAGGGAAATGCACAATACACCCCAAGCGGGACGTCGGTGCAGGTCTTATTGCCCCCACTTCAAATTAGAATTAGAATTTTAGGTAATTGTAATCATAGGTCAACTAAAGGTTTACTACAAGACTAACATTAAAATCATAAAAAAATCATCTGCTTCATAAAAATGTTAATGTTATCTTCGACTTTGGTTAAATACACTGTCTAAAGTGAAAATTGAAAAAAAAAACTGACGTCAGATACTAACTGGATGTTATAAGGAAGATTGCCATTACAAAAAATACATTTTAATTTTAAAACTTACGCGGCTATTGACATTACACTTAATGAACCGTATTTCCTTTAAAAGGATTTCATTAAAATTATTAAAACGCTTTATCAATCATCAAGTACGTTGTTACATGGTCTTTTAAGTACGAGAACTTTACCAGCGTAAGTTGAACTTTTAATGATTTAGTACACAAACGATAATGTCAAGAATGTACGGCGGTTAGGGATCTTGAAGATCTGGCCGGTAGCCGCTTCAGCACCAGATAAGGGGTATGGACGCTGGACTTCCGGTGCCACTGATAGTGGTTTGTAGAAACGACAACATATTTAATTTTAACTCATTTAATTTTACTTTGTAGTCTTAGAACCATTTGGATATAAAATAAGTTTTATTTTTTGTCCTTTCATTTTGTAGATAAATTCTTTTCCTTTACTTAAAAATGAGATTTGACAATCAAAACGTTAGAAAAATATCACTGATAATTAGGACGAATAATATTGTAATTATATAATTTTATAACACTGGCCGAAAATGAAAACAATATCGCGTGACTTTCCCGCCCAAACGCATGTGTCATTAGAACTGTCATAAGGTTTTTTAAGGTGGAGACTACACTAATGAAAGAACGCCCGCTCCTTCGAGACCAGTCGAGTCGCGGCCTCGCATGTCAGAAACAACATACCCATGTATTTAGTGTAGACAACTAGTAAAATAACTTAAAATAACAGCATGGTTATGTCGATTACCTTTTTTTATGTTGTAGTATTTTTACCAACTTCAAAAAGAAGGAGGCTAACAATTCGCTTGTATTTTTTGTCCTTTTTTAACCGACTTCAAAAAGGAGGAGGTTCGCAATTTGACTGTATTTTTTTATGTTTGTTGCCTCAGAACTTTCGACTGGGTGAACCGATTTTGATGATTCTTTTTTATTTGAAATCTGGTGCTTCCCGTGTGGTCCCATTTCAATTTGGTCAAGTTCTGACAATGGCATCCATGAGAAGTCGGTTGCTACAGTTTTTAAACTATAATTATTAAGTTTGTTGAGCTTGAGACATGTGGTTCCATCATTTAAAAACCGACGAGGGAAAATATTGTTTTGTTTGAAAGTTTTTTTTTTTATATCGAAGATTCGACTATTCATATTCTTATAGATTGGATACTTATGCCAAAAAAAGTTTAAATGAAATGAATTCAGAAAACGTTTTCCTAACAGCGAGTCAGATTTCGATTTATGTAATAATAATATACCATAATTTATCTTGTGGTTACAAGGACACTACAATTTCTTGCCGCATTCATATTAGTCATACGTTGAGGATTCTTATTAATATAATGAATGTGTCACTCCATACCTAATCATTACTCTTTACGCTAGTAATACTATAACCTTGTTACTATGCACAAAACATTATTTTACGATGATTCATTAAACTCCGTTTTTTCCGTATTGCATTCGCGCGGTTAGCTCATTTGCCTCCAGTATTAAGATTTGATCAAATTTCATGATTCTCAATTGTCTTACTCAGAAATCCAAGTAATATTAGTCCTGGTTAAGTCCTCAGCCTAAATCATGTTCAATTATTCTTAAATGTATACAATAACATAAAAAGCTACCTCTGCAGTTAAGAGAGCGTTCGTGAAATAACATGACTTTTAAAGACTATTATTATTAACTGGATATTTACGGGATAATAGTCTTTTAATTAATGACCGTGATAATTTAAAAAACTGTTTAACATGACTTTTAAAAAAAAAACTATTTTTTTAAATATCGATTTCACTTTTCTACATATACCTAATGAAACAATCAATGAACAAATAAATACATTTTTATATATTATATTAGACAAAAAACAAGTAAAAAATAAATCGGCGATGTGAATCTTTCACTTCCACTAAACCTTCTTCTTCTTTCAACTTAATAAGTAAAAAATAAAGGAACACTTTGCACCTATTTTGTGTAGCAAAATGATTACCTAGTTAAAATGATTACCTAGTGAAATGATTAGATTACGAGCCGGAATAGGGTGGAGTAATTAAAAACTTACTGCCCTATCGAAGAAAAGATAACGCTACCGGAGGAAGAAACCGCCACTTTTCTAATTACCATTTTCATTAGCTGATGGATCACATACGAGCCTACAAGCTACAGGGTCGCCACATAAACTTGCGTTTTTCCACTTGTGCCACTTTGTGTTCGGGGCGCCGATTTATCTTTATACCTGACTGCAAGAACGAGGTTAAGTTTTCGGGTATATAGTATATAATATATATATGTTTATAAATTTTACGCAGTAGGCTATTTAAAAAAAATACAAATATTTGTTATCAACTCATTTATTTTTGAAATAACGAACTAGGCTTTGAATCCAAAATGTATAACTGACGGGAAGTAACGATAAGGAGATATATATTATATTCACTAATACACTATAATTAATTAAAATCGATTAATTTAAATTAATTAATTTACAATAATTAATTAAATGTATTTAACGACTAACCATCAAAATGGTCAGAGTTCATCAAACAGTTACGAATATGACACGCAGAAGATAACCAGTATAAGCTTAGAAAACTCAAAAATCCGGAAAAAAAATAACTGAACCGATTTTGATGATACATAGCTAAGAACACTCTCGACGAAATCCTCTTTCAAACAAATATAAACTAGATCTATAATAGAATATTAATATTTTATATGTTTTAGGTAAGGTTATTCATGCGTAAATCGTAAATTTACCTTATTAAATTAATAATATTTCACGTAAGTAATAACTTTTATGACAATCAAACGACGTCTGTGGATTTTCCGAATTAGATAAAATGCTTCAAGGGTCTGACAAATAGCCAATATATTAATTATATTTGTATTAAATGCCATTTTAGGTATTCAACCTGCTGTTCATGTAATACTCGTACCTATCTGGGTTAGGTAAATTATGTTTGAGAAATAAATCAATTAACAATAATAATTGGGGTAATAGACAATTTATTCTTTGTTGCGTGTAGTGGGCTTATGGGGTTAGCGCATTTTCCACGATCTTAAATTGATAAAGTAAAGCGAAAAAAAAACTATGATTAGGCATCTATTCCAGGCAACCGTGGTTGTGGCAACCGTTTATTCAAATTTCATCGTCAATGATATTTTTCTTTATATATTTTGAGATGGCATGGATATTATTCCTTAGGTTTATAATGTCTTGTTTTTTTTAAAATGTAAATAAGTATGCCCGATCACTTTACAGAGTTCCATTTTCAAAACTGTTGTAAAGGAGGTAACACATTGTGTGTTGTATTCATACTGCAAGCACGACACGAAGCTCCTTGATCATGGCGATAAGTAGAACCGCGCCTTGCGTGTTTTAATTATATTATTAACGACGATGGCCGGCGAAAGGCTAATATTTTATAATGGCTACGTATCGCAATGATATGTAAATATTAGGCCGCGCCCGCACCTATTACACGTACCTCGCGTGCGTGTGAACTCTAATTCGGAAGTAAAGACACGTTAGCCGAAATTTAGTACTGAGGCGTGACGTTCCTTGTCGGTACTTACGGCTTTAGACGGATTCTTATGGTAAATAAACTGTGCTAATGGGATTGGTCGAGTCGTCGAGAGCCGCTCCTACCTGGGACGTGTAATTAGCAGGTTTTGAAGGAAAACTACTCATAAGCTTCCTCCAGAGGGCCGTGTTAATTACTGGAGGCGCTTGTATGAGCGTGGTGCACTTTAAATGGCCGGCCACTTGGCGCCCTTGCTCGCCTAGACTTATTAAAAATGTTAAAACCTAAATTAGACTGCGCCGTGCAGTGTATTAGCCAACCAATTAAATTTTACAGTCTCGGCGTACAATGCGCAGCGAGATGACGTCACAAGTCGGGGACGAATGTGACACTAACTAAGGATAGTGTAGACTACCCTTTACGCTTAGAAATGGGGGGAAATTAATGTGATTTTATCTCTGTATGTACTTTGACGCGTTTTTAATGAATATCTATTTAATAGAAATTCAAATAGGTTTTTAATTACGTTATTTTATTGGGCTAAATATGCGCCCAGGCAGTTAGCGCGGTAAGTTAAAAGGGCATGTAGGAATTGCGACGTAAGGCTGGCAACATTCCGTCGAGATAAGAGTCCTTATAGACGAGAGACTTCAATCTCCACGGAAATGTATGGCGCCAATTTTTTTATTTGGCGGTTCAAAACAGTTTTACCATTTCTTGTAGTGGGCTTAATAATTACGCTGCAGTTAATAAGTGAACGAAAATTGTGGTGTAGGCATTTGATTAATTAAATTTAGAGAATTTTTACTAGCGGTGTAGGCATTTTATTAATGAAATTTAAAGAATTTTTATTACCGATGTTGAGATCCATATTTTTTAAGATGGAAACATTCTATGGCCTCATTTGAACATTTTGACATCGCGTTTTAAATTAACGAAAATTAAGACTCGTATTTTTTTACAAAACTGGCTTCGTAAAAATTAAAAACTGTCAACCGTGCAACCCGTTCGTGTGTAAACGCTTAACAGGTTTTTACCTCTGGTGTAAGTGCGCCCCCTCATGCCTAGTGTGTAAAAAGATTAATTGGAGTGTTGCCATGTTTCTAACAATTTACCACAGAATTTACGGCGCCTTCTCTGACGGGCCGGCCGCAGACCACTTCTGCACAACTTAATTAAGCGAAATAACTTAAACGAGTCAAGCTAAGTTACTAATTAGACCTATAGCGGGCTAATTCGCCGAGTGACTCTTTGTTTACCGCGTTTCTTTGAGTTCGCGCGCCAAAAGAATTTGTCTTTGCAACTTTCCATAGACTAAGGTTGTTTGTTTTGCCCCCGGGAGTTTCTGAAGACTTTTGTTTGTGGTCTGTTTTGTGAAGACGCCGTCGTTAGAACTTTTAATTTTAAGACGGAAAATTCGCATTTCAGTTTTTTGCTTGCATTATAAAATATAACAAAGTATAAAGAAAAATCAGTATTATTTAAACTTTTACGTGTCTTTCCAAGCCGAAATAAATAAAAAATAAAGCTAAGACTGGAGGCGTCGAGGCTTTCTGTATGAGACACAAGGAGCCACTCAGTAGTAGTACTCTCGAGGTGTCCCATACGACGCATACGTCAACAAGTGGAAGTTTGTTGGCTCACAACCTCGTCTTTTACAAGTCAATCAAAACGTTCGATGAAAAAGAAACATTTTCTTTTTTCTAAATGTGTCTTTGTTTTCAAACGTGTTCATGACCATGCCCAGAGAGCCCTTCAATTAAAATATTTAGTTTCTTTTTTGCATTTTTGGTAGATGGCAAAATGTAATCCTCAAAGCTACTTCGATGAAAAATTAGTTGCAGTTAGTGTTGCCAGTTTCAATAAAATTGTTTATTACATTGAAACAAGTAGGTAAACACAGACTTTGATAAGAAAGATGAAAAATGAAATACATATTTTTCTCCTCATTATTAGCTTTTATTCATTAAAAAGTTAACCTTATCGCCATTTCAGTTAACGATCACTGAAAGGTTATCGGTTGACTTTATTAAATGAACTGATTAGTTTTAATTTGTTTGCTTAAATAATTAACACTACTTTAATGAGAGTTATGAAACTACATTTATGTAGAAGGAAAATTGATTTAGATATTAAATATTTCGATCTGATTACAATGATTTCGCAACTCGCATGCTTTTTACTGCTTTTAAATTTTCATATAAAATAATTTTATTACAATTAAGATTATTTTAGTATGTCTAGATATTTTATTTTAAACGTAACCTAATTTGTGTATCGTTAGATTTTGTGCACCATTTTTTAATCTTTTGCAGAGTCCACCTAGGGAATATCAGATACCGCATGCCGTGCGGTTGAACATGGGGGCAGACGAAACAGTAGTAAACAGTTTTTTGCCAAGCAGTAGTGTGTAAGCATTACTAAGCTTTTCTGTAAATTAATAATTGATTCATATTTTTCTGCTTTATTGACAGGATTTTAAAATAGTATTGTGTTTATGTTGTATATGTTGACCTACAAATTAATATTTTAACCATTAATATATGAATATGAACATTGTTTATATCTAGCGAAACTTTCAGATATAACAAGATTTAACATCTTATAGTGACGAGGGCAGTGAATTGCCACATAGGGTTTTGAAATACTGAGGTTTAAAGTTCGGGCAAACGATTGGTTCTCTCATCATTCCATTGTAAAAATAATATCATGAACGAAATGAAAGTGATCAAGTCAGAGTCTGTGGCTGTTAGAGAGTGACAGCCAACTCTGAACATTCTATAAATGGATTACATGTTCGCACGATACCAACCTTAAGAAAAAATCATTGCACATACTATTAATCATATTTGAAGGTTGGTAATAAAGTCGCGTGGTCACTAATCGACGATTTCCTTAGAATTTTAAAACGACATCCATTATTAAAGTTTGCGGCGGACACCTTCGCTTGGACTACCCTCTAATTGCGCTTGTGGCTCCCTCACCCTTTCAGGGCCTTTCACAGATGGTTATCGGTAGGAAATGGCCGCTTTCCGTTGTCCACAACACCCATTAGTGTATAATAGTAATGGACTAAGTTGAGTTTGTTGCTGAAGAATGTTTTGATTTGTTAAGTTGGTATGGCAGTTTTAAGTTTTTTTTTATTATGTTTGAGCTGATAAAATTCATTTTATCTTTATCATTCATCATCATCGTCTCAGCTATAAGAAGTCCACTGATGGATATAGGCCTCCCCCATGGATTTCCAAAAAGATCGATTGGAAGCAGCTTGCATCCAGCATCTTCCCGCCACTCATCATCTATCCATCTCGTGGCTGGTCTTCCTACGCTGCGCCTTCCGGTGCGTGGTCTTTATCCTTATATAATGTCTATTAAAGCTATACGTAATAAACTGACAGATTTCTAAAAAAAACTCTTATTTGGGAGCGTCTGATTTTCCATTAGGTAGATTATAAAGATGATAACTGTTTATTATGTGTTTGGAACGTAGTATAATTATGTTGTCACACATTTTTATTTGATTTTTTTGTTGAATACCTATATCAATTTGGTTTTAGTATTTTATTAAATATGTGTCTGATTAGGTGTACGATTGTGGACAAGTAGATAAAATGTGTTGAAACTTGTCCTTTCATATTTATTTATTATTTGAAAGTAGCAAATGCACTAACCGCGCGACTCCAACGAGAAAATATCCAATAAAGCAAAAAAGAACTCTATAAAAGTATAAACTCGTCAAATGGCAAATGTGCAAGCAAGATACCAACATCAAGCAAAAAAAGAACTCTGTTGAGACAAAATTATTTCAGATAAAAATACTTAAAAACGAGTCTGCTTACGGGTTTTTGGCGGGAACGTCTTAGTAACGTGTTGTTGCTTTGTTAAATTTTCCTAAACTTGTGTTATTTTGAACATTAATGCTATAAAAATGGTGGTGTTTTATTCATTAAGTGTTCGATAAAGTGCGTGAGTTTGGGCAAATGAAATAAAGCAGTAAAACGTGTGATTTTACGTTGTCGGCAAAACTCCATAGAAGCTTCTAGTAAAGTCGCCACTACTTTAGAGTACGCAGGACTCGACTTATAAATTGACTGTATACGTGACTTAGATTGTAACTAGAACATTTACAACTTGTTTTATTAAAGAAACTTGAAAAAATTCTAACACTTGACACTGGCAAATGCTTTAATGCGGGTCCAATACAAAGAAGAAGAGTCTGCTTACTCAATTGAAGTAAATGAAACACATATTTGTTTCCTTAATTTAACATTTTAGTTTCATATAAAATATAATTACGTTTACCTGGTTTGTTACTTTGTTATCTTACTACAAAAGTACAAAGATACGCAACGCAAAAGCATTGTTATCAAAGCTTTTACTTCCCCTTTATCTAAGTCAGATAACAACTTAGATAATGATAATACAAGCTTGAGATATCTATAGATATCAGCAGAAAGCTTTAATATAAAGTCCATATATCAGGATGGTAAGTGTTTGCATAATGTTGCCACGTAGCGACCCTATTCTACCTACGATATTTAATGTTTTGGAATCAATATTCTGTTTGACTTAATCAGTTTGTGTTTTTTTTTCTTTTTAACCGACTTCCTTTTGGACGTTCTCAATATTTGCTAATTATGAATTGATTTTAATGATTATATTATTTGGTAGGTCATAACTTCAGAGGTAGTCCCATATAAATTTAATCAAAATCGGTTTGATAAATTGATTTTGAAAACAAAATAATTGGAAAGTATGTAATCCAATTAACGAAATTGCTTATTTTGTAATTATTATTTCCTATCCATAGTAAAATATTAGCTGGGGTTGATTGGGTTCTTTTGAACTGAATAGTAGAGTAAATTTTCTACAGATTTTTAACCCCCGACCCAAAATGAGTAAGTTTGACTTGTGTATCTGTGCGTCTGTCTGTGGCATCGTATCTTTCAAACGGATGGAGCAACTTTGATCTAGTTTTTTTGTTTGAAAGAGGATTTCATCGAGACTGTTATTAGCAGTTTTATCAAAATCGGTTCAGCCGTTTTTTTTGTTGGGGGGTTTTCGAGTTTTCTTAACTTATACTTATTTACAAATATTTCTTTGTTTTATGTTATCTTTCATTTCGGAAATTCTTTAAAAAATTAAGATTTTATAATTTAAATTTTCAATGTTGGTTTTGACTTATTGATATCGATTCAATATGGTATAAACTGATAGGTTATGTTAGATTTTTTCCCCGGAATTAGATAGGTAGGTACACATATTTTCTAGAATATCACCACCGCGTAAAGAAGGGGGAAGGCTTTATCGCAGAAGTATGATTATGACAGGTGCCCCTTATCAACGGACTTAGATAACGTAAAATAAGTCGAGTAGAAATCAATACTTGGTCGGATTTTTCCGTGAAACTCAGATTCTTTTGTTTAATGTTAAAAATAATAATTAAAACTGCTTACAAAAACATAACTGTATAACAAATTGTTTTCTTTTTTTTGTATTTTGATCTTTAGCATGTTTTAATTAGCTATTCCAAGTTTGTCGTAATAATTTTTGTGCGCTGGATGCAGGCCGCTTCTAATCGGTCTTTATGAAATCCATGGGGAAGTCTATATCCAGCAGTGGACTTCTTTTGGCTGACATGATGACATGATACGATTATACGATATTCGTGTGTGTATATAATTATGTACGTTTATGGAATTTATAACGTAAGGCATTGTACTCATAATAGGTATGCAGAATGATTTCATTTTCTCAAAATCAACATAAATGTATAGGTAAGCTTATTGTATAAGGAGAACAAATTCCCCATGACAGCTCATTGGACATTGTTATATATTATTAATCATATTTAGACACTGACGGTTTAGGTATATTCTGATATTAGGTAGACCAGATACTTTGTCTGGGCCAAAGGGAAAAATTTAGCTTCGAGACATTCCTTTACTGGTTTATACACATGGCTGTATTAATGTTTGTATAATAGCATCTGTAGCCTAAATAACTTTACTTATTTTGCCAATTTAACTGTCGATAATTTGTCTTTATTTTTTGAGTCTGAAGTTTTTCCTGCGTAATGTTGGTGCTGATGATAAAGTGTATTGTAAGTCTATCTTCAGGTTCTTAGATTTACGAAATTTGGTAAATCTAAGAACCTGAACATAAAAGGTATCTAAAGAGTTGACTCGGTTGACGTGCTTTTTCCCCTCACGTGTATAATACCATCTGTAGCCTAAATAGCTTTACTGATTTTGTCGACTTAACTGTCGTTAATTTTGTCTTTATTATTTGAGTCTGAGGTTTTTCCTGCGTAATGTTGGTGCTGATGATAAAGTATACTGTCCATCTTCAGGTTCTTAGATTTACCAAATTTGGTAAATTTAAGAACCTGAAAAGAAAGGTATTTAAAGAGTTCACTCGGTTGACGTGCTTTCTCCCCTCTTTTTTTGTTTGTAGCTTTTTTTGTTATTTCCTAAATGTTTACTCAATAAGCATGATTATTTTTAACCGACTTCCAAAAAGAAGAAGGTTCTCACTTCGACTGTTTGTTTTGTGTATGTTTGTTATGCGATTACTTCGTGCATTATGGTTTAATATTTTGGTTTTTATAACAAAATAACTGGAAAAATGTTATCCAAGTAAATACCGTATTTTGAAGTCGGTTGTTTCAGTTTTTTAAACTGTAATTATTACTGAGAAAGGTACTTATTCAGTAACAGTTTTAATCAACACAGTGTATTTTTTTTAAAGGAATCAGTTTTTTTCGATTTTAAGCCGTTGCGAAATACAATATTGGTAAATAAAAATCGGAAAAACGAATGTTATTAAAGAACTGACACAAATATAACTAAAGAGTTAGTTTAAGTAACTTTACAAAAAACATTTTGATCTTTGGAGAGTATCTATGAATAAAAATATTTATTTTAATGTTTACCACAAATAATGTCATCAATAAAAGCGTTTTCATTTGTTTAGTCACACCCGTTCAGATTGTATTAGACGTTACTAGGGTGCGACCCCACAACGTTTAATTAGGAAATAGTGTATAAACCCCTTTACCGTTTGGAAGTCTTCGAAATTGCCAGTAATCGGTTTTCCCCATTTTATTGGAAAATGACGACTAAGTTAATTTAATTGTAATTTTATGTCTTATTATTAGTTTTTGAATTCCAATCATGTTAAAGCAAGCATTCGAAGCATTATTTTCCTTTTTGTTAGGCAGGAAGGATTATTAACGAGTAATATAAAAAAATATACTTAATGCGAAATTTTGCTTCTAACATTTGGGAAGTAAAGATGAATTTAACCAAAACTTATTTATCAAATTTGGTCAAGCTATTTTGAAATACACGACATATACTTTCCTCTCCTTCCTTCCTTCTCCGCTTCTCTATTTGTAAATCAGGTAAAATAGTTAAAATAGTCACCAAATGATAAATACTATATACAAGGAAATAGGTACATTTATTTAAGCTCGATTAAACGTAAGTTAATAATACAAGTTACTATGGTAAAACTATCACATGTATTTAATCACTTAGCAGTTATGATGACTAGGTTAAAAGAAGAGTAAAATAACTAAAACATGTAATGTAATAATGTTCCTAATAAGCAAAATATTAACTTGCAATGAGGCTATACCTACCTACAGGATGACATTTATAAACTGAGAGCGGGAAAGATTTTACATTGTCGCTAAATTCCGCAAATTTCGGGGAATCCCAATTTGGGGAATTTATGGGAATTGGTGAAAAAAGTTTGCTGCTTGCAGTCACTAGTTATACAAGTACATGCTTGTGTATACATTACTAATTATTAGTACCGACATCGTATATTATAAAATTTGCGAAGTGTATATTATAAAATTTTACATAAAAGAAAATTATACACATTTTTTAGAGATAAAATTTTGGACAGTTAAGATAATTTAATTAGAGCCTACGTTAACTACTATTTATTAGTAGGAAAACGAAAACGAAAGTTTTTGTAAAATAATCTAAAGGGAATTTTATTACCTAATTTGGCAAATATAATGAGCGGCTTATGAGCCGAAGTTCCCTGTTCAATTACTTTTTACTTTTTTATAGGTAAAGGGATAAATTTATTGTTATTTTATTATGTTCAGGTAAACTTTATTCTAATAAATGGACAAAAACAATGTATTATGACTGTATAGATAATAAATAGGTATATATTGTTCAAAGGTATTATGACTTAATTATATGATTATGCAAGATAGGTAATATCTATTCTTACGTTATTATTAGGTAATGCAAATTATGCTTATTTATAATATTGTATATTTATAACGAATAATGTTATGGTCAAATATTTAGACTAAAAATAAATGTGAATAACCCGTGGATTGTATTTTGAAAACATTATTTGTTCAAAGACTTTTGGATATTTGCATAAAATTATCAGCCGTTCCACACAAAAAAGTTGATGGATATTTGACAAAATATACGAAACCGTTGAAATAAAAAAGTAGGCATATTACCTATAGATGTTTATGAATATAGTTTCCTGTCAAAAAGACAGTGTTTCTGACAATAATGTTGTTATAGCCTCCAAGCAATCGTTATCGCACCTCCCTATTTGGTATGAACGCGTACCAAATATAATAATATAAATAAGGAAAAAGACTTACCGAAAGTTAGAGAACCACTTGACGAGCTGCGCCGTGTTGTTTTTGTTGAACTTGATGTCGGGGAAGTACATCTTGAGCACCGCTGAGCTTGGATACCGCACCCAGAAGAACATCAGCTTGGCCTTCCGCAGGTGCATAGGCGTCAGGGTTGAGGAGTGCAGTGGAATTAAGGATCTTAATAATTTTAAAATATTGTTCATTTTTCAAAAACATAAAAGGAGGTTGTTGTAGACCAATTTTGATGTTACATTAAGATAGATTTCAGAGATTTTCAGAGATAATCCAATAAAAAATCATAAGCTTTGTTTTAGTTTAGTAATTTGCTCAAATTATAAGATTAAGTACTGGGGCCCAATTCAGTTATTCAAGACCGCTCCATAGCCGATCCATATGTGGAGCGTTCCCGTCGGCCGCCATAGTTTTTTGATTCAGTCACTTTTTTAGATGAAACGTAACACGTCCTTCGTTCGTTACTAAATCAAAAAAGATAGCAGCCGACAGGAAATGCTTCGCACAAGGTTCAGTTACGGATCGGTTTTGAATAACTGAATTGCCCCCCTGGTTTCAGCTTTAACATTTTCTTACTTCTTTTCTTTTTTACGCTGCTGCCAACACAACGAGCTTGAAATGTGAATTAATCTCTATTAATGTCTAATGCTAATTATTTAGTGTTTATTAATTTTGTAATATTGGCAGTGTATTAGATTGCAAAGTCAGCATTTTATACTTATTTATCTTTTTCGTTTTTTTTTATCAGTAGACATAATATATCGTTCAATGTATAAGAAAAGTGTTTGTAAATGTGATTAAGAATCACGTCGCGGCGTAGGCTCATTGAAGCACCACAAATACCTAATCCCTTTGCATTGTCTAATCTTATAATGTGCCTTAGCAGTTATCTGCATTCTTTGTGTTATATGTTACCTAACATGTACGTACTTACTAGAAGTATGTACCGAGAAGCTAAGTGTCCCAACATTTTGGGTAAAATTAAATTATGGATGTGATTTTTTTCTTTTAGGATACTATTATCTATAAAAACAGCATAATTCGAAAACTTTATTCGAATTCGAAAAACAAAAATTCGAATATCGTATCTTGTTTAATCTACATAAGTACTACTTGTTGGATTGTTTGTAAGAAAAAATATGCATAATTTTGCAAAATATTATTTGGATTGAATACTTGTTTTCTAAGACACCATTTTTTTTCCTTGGTATATGAAAAGAGTCTGAAAATCTACGCATGAGTCTTATGGAATTATAGTTCGCATATTGCTACCATAGCCAGAGGAACAGTCAATAAAATAACTACATATAATTATATATTAACGACTTAGATTCGTTAGAATATGTATAAAAATGTGGTTAAGATTTAGCCTGATAAGTTATTTCAGTTTTTATATATATTAACTTCAGTTCGGATAAATAATAGTTTGTGATATATTTATGAATTATCACGATTATCCTCAAGTTTCTATTTGAAAAGAGGATAGTGAGTTCCGTTATAGTTAAATACGAGTACGTTCACATGTTGTATTTATAAAGCAGGTGGCATTCCTTTTTAGTTTACCTAAACTGTAATTTTTTTCTTACTTAGAAAGCTATACAGTTACTTTTTTTAATAAGTAGGCTTTATAAAGTATAGAAACCGCAGTATTTGTGAGGTTTCCACACTCGTACCGAGTGTAAGTAGGAAGCAGTCGTAAGGTTAAACGGAATAAGATATCTGGGGGCGGTTTGCGGTGATTTAGCTCGCGCCTCGGATTCAGTTACGGTAAACTGTAGCTACCTGTCCTCGACAGTGAAATAATAGGTACCTAATGATAGAGTAAGTATGTTGGTTGGTGTGTGTTTCTAGTCTTTAAAACTGATGAGGATCTTCAATGTTTGCATGACAAATACGAAAGAGTGGCAAGTATCAGAAAGGAACAAAAATGTAGTTCAGTTATTAAGTAGACCATTCTCTCCGTTTGATGGTCTAACCTGCGCGACTTTGGCGAAGATGTGAAACATTTTCACGGAAATCAGGTCTATTGGGCCGGTTGCTGGTTTTTAGTAAGTTTTAGTTCATATTGAAAAGGATATGGTAGGCGGCATCCCGTCGTAGGGCAGGTCGGTCGAGTTGCAGTCCGAGTGCGGGTCCTGGTGGTCCATGAGCTGCGCGTGCGGGTGCGGGTGGTGAGGGTGCGCCGCGTGGTGCGGCGCGTGCGCATGCGCATGGTGGTGCCGCCAGCCGTCCGGTGAGGCGTGCGCCGCCGCCAGCAGCGCCGGGTGCAACAGCGCCGGCGGCTGCGGCAGCGGCGGCGACTCGCGCTCTGGCGCCGTCGGCGGAGACCGCGCCAGACCCCCGCCGCCGAAGAACGGTGAGTACGGAGAGAATACTTGACTCTCGTGCAGCGAAGGGTTCGGGATCGCCACCGAGGTCGGCAGCGCGATCCCGCCGGGGTACGCCGGCCGCGGCGACGGGGACTCCGGGAACTTACTCTCGGGAGAATGGCCCACCTCGCCCAGTATGCGGCTGACGGTACGCGGCGTGATGCGCGTGTCCGTCACCTTGTGCCGCTTCTTCTTGGGGGTGACGACCAGACTTAGCGCCTCGTTCTGCTCGGGGTTCGGCTCGCGCTCGAAGTGTCCGTTCATGTGCGGGTAGAGCGAGACCAGCTGTTTCGGCGGCGCCTGGAACATGCCTGTCGGGGGGCGGACGTGAGTGCCGTGCCCTGAGCCGGCCTCGCCGTGCGGGAACGCGCCGGCCGGCCGGGGGCCGTTCATCTGTCCCATCAGTAACGGATTCTGCATGAACGAGGGGACGCCGTTTGGCGTGCCGTGATGGACGGGAAGGTTACCTGACATCTGTCTCTGGGCGTCCGGTTTCGTCGGCGATTTCCGTCCGTCGAGGAGCCGCTTGGCGCGCATCAGGTCCTTGTTGAGCTGTTCCGCCGCCGCCGCTGCCGCCTCCGATTGCTTGCCTGCGCTCCGCCGGTGCTGCACGAACCGCGTCACGATGGAGTCGATCAGGCTCGCCAGAGAGGACGTGATCTCGTTCTTGAGCACTTCAGCGAGAGCTTCCAGGTCGGCCCCCGGCCCCGGCCCCACCGAGCCGGCGTTGCTTCTCAACGCATCGAGTCGCTCCGCTAATTCGGAGGATAACGGTGGATTTTGAGGAGGGCCGATTCTCTGTTGCGGTGAGTGCTGGTCGGATTGCGGCCTCTGTTGCAGCATATTCTGTTGCTGCTGTTGTTGTTGGTGTTGCTGTTGCTCGCGCTCGGCGGCCTCTTTCATTCGAGCCTCCTGTTGGTCGAGGAACAGTTTCTGACTGACATTCAGGTACATAGCGGCGGCGTTGTTGAGGTGGTGGTGAGGGTGTGGCGGGTGCAGGTGCTCGCCGGGCGGCAGGTGCGGCAACATCGGCAGCGAGCCGTTGAACCCGCCGGGCAGGTGAGGGTGCGCCACCGCGTGCATCTTCGCGTTCATCATTTTACTCATTACTTGTGATAGTGCGGTCGGTATCTGCGGCGGCATCTCCTTCGCCGGGGACGCCGGTTCCGATTTGGGCACGGTGTCCTCCGTCTGCTCGACGTCGCTCGAGGCGTCGTTGTCCATAGTCTCCGACTCCTGCCCCATCCGATTGCACAATTGCATATATTTCTCCTGCATCTCGGCGAGCTGCTCCTGCATCGTCCGCAGTTGAGACTTGAGAGCGTTCTTCTCGACCAGTTTCTGTTGTATGGGTGGCCGTTCGCCGTCATCCTCCGAGTCCTCGGAAACGGTTTGCGCGCTGCTGTGTCCGGTGCCGTACCGCTCGGCGGCTCCGTCGTGCTGCTGCGGGTGGTACAGTTTTCGCTTCTTGCAGCCGTTCACCTGTGGCACCTGAGGCACAGGGCTCGACCGCATCGTAGACACTATGTTTTCAACACGCGCACGTTTCACATCGAGAGTCGGTCGCGGGGAGGACCGTTGAGCGTCACTGTCACGGTCCTCGGGCTCGGGCTTGGGCGCGAGCAGGGGCTCCGCGGATGGCGGCGCGGGCGGCGGGGAGGCGCGTGAGTCGCCCGACTCTAGCGCCAGCAGGGCTGCATCCAGATCTGGGCGCGAGTCGCGCGAGGTGGGCCGCTCCGGCGACCGCTTCTTGGGCTCGTCGTTGTTGTTGTTCTGCAGCACGTTGTTGTTGTCGGGCGAGAGCCGCAGCAGCTCCTTCTTGCGGCTCTGCAGGATATCTCGCAGCACGCGATGTGCGAGGTCGCTGCCGGCCGGCTCCTCGCCCGGCTCTTCCTGCTTGGGGGTGCGCCCCAGCAGTTCGTTGAGCATCTCGGCGGGCGCGTACCCGGGTGCAAACAGGCCGAAGTGCTGGCGGCCCTCGAAGATGGCGCCGTAGAGTCCGCCACTCATGTGTGCGGTGCGCGCGAGCGCCGGTCCGTTCGTCACGAGAGTCGAGTACGGATTGCGCGGTTCGCCCGCGTCCACGCGCTGTCTGCCGCGTTTCTGTTTCTTTAGGTCGCTATGCTCGCAGGGCGCGTGCGAGTCGGCCTCCTCCTCCGATGACATCATCGGCGAGACGCGCCGGGATTGGCCGGGCGCGCGGCGGGCAGGCCCCCACGCTACTCGCGACACATCGCCCGCTCTGCAACACACGGAGGGGAGCTGAGCACACCTGCCGGCCCGCGGCCGCCGTGCGCTCGCGCCGCGCACTACCGAGCGATGCGGCCCGGTCGCGCGACGCGCGCGCATGCCGCGCCGTCTTACAACAATATTGTATTGTATGATACGTACTACTACGAGGTAAAGAAATGTATCTCTTACACTCAAAAAATCTTATTGAAACAAGAATCATCCAGTAGCAACTTTCCAAATAAAAAAAAACACAATAATATTTTTGTAAACATAGACGATACTTTTATAAGCACTTAGTTTGTTATTAATATCAATTAGGTAATTCAGCACATTACGTTCGAACTATCCAGACGTAATACACCTTAATTTCTGTCATTTCTCTTTATCGAAAACCGATCGAGCATCCAAAATCTATGGAAATTAGAATAATTTCACATGATGACTGGAAAACAATGACCGACGTCACGACATTGGGCGGCTTCAAGGAACGGCGATTGAAGGCAGAGATAAGAGAATTCGTCTATCGACCAATCGATAAGTAGATATATGTGTGTGACACGCACACTCCAATAAGACGAGTACGTCGTATACGAAACCCATAGATAATGGATAGGTAATGCTCAGATAGGTATGTAACGCTAGAGCGGTGACAAAAGGAGCATATTGTACTAACTACTCATTAATTCGTTTTGGAGCGTGACACTGTTCAGAGAGGACAATGAAGCTAAAAATGTCAGAAATAATTCTGTGAGACACGAGGATCGACGCGACTCCATTGTACACCAGAACACGGTTATAGACACGACGGCAGGCTGACATACACACAAACATAGTGGAACTCTCTGCCGCGTTGTCTGTTACCTGAGAATCCTTATCTATATCTTAGAATTTTCAAGGCTATATGGAGTGAAAAGGTTTCTTCTATATCTACGTATTCCATCCTCGGCCATACCGTCACTTGCCATCAAGCGAGTTTGTGGTCAAACGTAGATCTATTCAATATAAAAAAAGAAGAAACAAAACAAGGGCAATACCAGCAAGAAAGTACTTCCTAACACTGATTAATGAAAACGCAGTGTGGGGTAAAACGGGGGAAGTTAAGTAGGAAGACTGTCCTCCAAATTGGAACTCTTTGTTCTTCAAAGATCGGTGCTGTAAGCACAATACAAGGTTAGTTGGCAACCACCCTTAACCAGGTGCTTAAGCTCTACAGTCGAAAATCATAGCCTTTGGCGAATATGACAAAAAACAAACTTTTAAATCCCTATTTATAGATTTTATTTACTGTAAATAATGTACATAACGAATTCCTTTACTCACAGACAAAACAACATTGGTAATTTGGTAGTCCAGCTTTCATATTGTTGACTAGACTTAACACACCAAGAAAGTTAAGAAAAGACAGAAGGGTGTGCCTTGAGTTTACCCTGTAGTTTCCCCGTATCTAGATAATGAAAAGTTCTGCAGCTCCTATTGTATGTGCAGTATTGGAAACGCACAGATCTCGAGTTGAACATCCGGTGGTGGCACAATGAGATGGTATCAATGGCGATTACTTCCGATGGCGGAATGCGTGACCACTTGCGACAACCGTCACGGACTGTGACTTGTAGCCGCTACCTACGTGTGCTGGTCTCGGCTAGGGGTGATTTATTTGCTGCTGTTGATGTGGTAGCCATTTTTGTAACATTGAGAGGCTTACGATTGATCGTCAACTTTCTTGAGACGTCGCGGTCTACGATGGAGTGCGCTACGTCTTCGCCGATTGTGTTGTTTTGACTTTAGAAAGCTTACATAAGAAAAATATCGATTTAGTTCTATAGTATTTTTATCCAGCTCCAACTACGAGTACTATCATAATTTTCTCCGAGACTTGATTATTGAAGTTGTTTTTTTATTTTATTTTTTAAACTACATTTATTTAATTGGAAACATATATATTCGTGTGCAAAAGTGTCTTACATTCCAATTGGCGAAAAATAAAACGAGAAGAAATCTTATTGGAACGAACAAGTGTTACATCATAATTTAAGACGTGTGTGGTTTTAACCTCCAACCCAAAAAGAGGTGTTTTATTAGTTTGACGTGTGTATCTGTGTATCTGTATATCTGTGCGTAGCTCTCAAACGGATGGACTGATTTTGATCTAGTTTTTAGTTTGAAATAGGATTTCATCGAGAGTGTTTTTAGCTTAGAATATAGAAAAATACAGAAGGCGCGTCCAGATGCAGTTACAAAATCCGTGCTGTGTCCAAAAACAAAAGGATCATCCCGCACCCTTCTCACCTCTCACCCGCATAATGTTGCTAGTGTAGGCATTATTTACCCGTTGCTGTGGTAAATCGTGGAGATAAAAATATATTAAAATAAAATATTTACTTTCTTAAACGGATATCATTATTTTTATAACTGTTCTCTTGACTTACTATTCGGATTAATCGGTCAAATAAATTATTTTGTGTTTGTATCTTATTACGTTAGCTTAAAAGGTTAGGCATTATTTTAACCTGTCACAGCTAAGTAGGTTTGGGGGGTTCTACCCTCCCCCCCCCCCCGAAATCCTGGCCATTATCAAAAATCCTTCCAGGCTTCAATCATTTTATAAAAAAAAAGTTTCGCGCTCGATTCGCTCGCGCATGATTGTTTCATATTGATCTATATTTGTATTGATCATTAAAGTGCTGTGAACTTTCTAATACGAGCAAATAATTAACTAAAAATAGCCACTAAACAATTTTTTTTGGGTTCACTAATACGAAAAACAAAGCATAACGAGCGCAAAAATTGTAGTAGTGTTTTTATAGTATATTACTATAAAAACACTACACTACTACACACTACATACAATTTTCGCGAAAAAACCATAAGCTATGCCCAAGTCCATTGCTGACCCCCCCCCCCCCCCTGAAATGAATTCCTGACTACGGTCCTGGTAGGCTTTATAAGTTAACGGTTACCACCACAAAAAAAAAAATACAAAATATCTGAGGAAAAATTTCGCACTAAATCCATTTAAATCGCAAAATCAATCAATATGTTCACAATATCAAACAAGTAGTTCTATTCTAAGTCCATATAGGGTGAACTGCAATTATGAAACGCTACCCTGAACGCTACTCGACATGCACTTGGCCAATTAATTTTTAATCGGATAAAAATATATTTAAATACCTACTCATTTAATTTACAAACTACTAACTAAAAAAATCGGTAGCAAGTAAAAGTAAGGAAAATCAAAACGTTGATATTGGCAACACCAACAAAATGGACGATTCTTTCTCTACGATGATCAAAGACCGAACAATTTATTAAATAAATACGTAAGATAATGTCAATTGTGCTACTTACACGTGAAATGTTATCCCATCGTGTTTTTTTTTCACCCCAGCAGTATTTTTACACGTAGGAACGACACATGACGGCATATTTGAATTAAATTTAACACCAACAAAGCTTGCCACTCGTTAAGACGTTCATAGAGCAACTGATCGCGCGCGCTTCAAACTACTCTATAAATGAGTAGTTTCTGTCGCTTCAGTTCTAAGCATGTTCACGGTTTCTGTATTTTTCTATATTCTAAGGTTTTTAGTAATATTTCATCAAAATTGGCTTAGCCGTTTTTTTTTGCCAGGGCTTTTTTTCTTTTGAGGTACGGAACCCTAAAATGTAGTTAGTTACCAGATGCCTATAAACTTAAATTCTTTTTGTGAAAACTGTAAGATTTATTCTGTACTATTGATTTACATTACACTCGTATATAAGTTTCCGGCAGCCTAGTCGGGAGACCGTCTGACTTGCGATCCGCAGGTCCTGGGTTCGAATCCCACGGCACGCATGTCGCAAATTCGCAATCCTCTGTATTTTCGAAGTTATGTGCGTATTTTTGATTTGAACTTCAAACGGTGAAGGAAAACATCGTGAGGAAGTCTACATGTCTGAGAGTTCTCAATGATCTTGAAGATGTGTGAAGTCTGCCAACCCGCACTTGGCCAGTGTGGCAGACTATGACCTAACCCTTCTCACAATGAGAAGATGGCCCGTTCCCAGCAGTGGGACAGTTTGTACAAACAGAGCTGATAAAAAAAATACTCGTATATGTTCAAAGCAATTTGTTTTTCAAAAATATACAAATTAATTGGGCATGAGGATATATTTAGTAGATTTTATACATATATACAATCACATCTTTTTCCTGTTGGAGTAGTTAAACTATATCCACTTGCTACAATTCTGACATAAGTTTTTCACTTCTTCCACTTTTATTAATGTCTTCATAGGTACATACATAGGTACTCATTGGTTGCGGGTACATTTGTCCTGGTTTGTCTCCAAAACGTCTCCAATTTGGTATTTATAGTTTCATCTAAGTCAACCCTTACCGGCTTCTTCGTACACCTTATTAATTTTTTCGTCAATCTTCTTTCAACCACTTCTTCCACACGTCTAAACCAAAAACATATATTTTTCTATCATTGCCCCTACATCTTCTAATACTTTTATCATACTGTTTTCATCTCTTTTTTTGGTTTTGTGAACACCCTGTATTATTACATTATCATTGTTAACTTTCAAGCCTTACCTACTCTTCGATCATTATGTATTGTCCGTTGATGACTTTACATGACATTTTGTATATACATAATGGGACTCCGAGATGCAGCATCTAGGTCTGAAGTAAAAATAGGCTTTATGTTTTAGGTGTTAAGAGTTAAATTTTGTAGTTATTGTGAAGCTTTGTGATTTTTTGGCTATTGTACAATATGTTAGTCGCTGGACCGTCTCAAAATTATTCCGGTGCTTCCGCTTCTTTATTGTCGGGCAATTTTGTAGAAATTTTGTTAGGACTTGTTTTGAAAACTAGGTAGTTGACCACAACTCTTGTGACTTAACCGACTTTTTAAAGCAGGAGGTTCTCAATTCGACTGTGTGTTTTTTGTATTTTTGTTACGTGATTACTTCGCAAATATGAATAGATTTTGATGATTATTTTTATTTGTTTGGTAAGTCATATATCTAAATGTTATTTGTTTGGTAAGTCATATATCCGATATGAAGTTTCCGGCAGCCTAGTCGGGAGACCGTCTGACTTGCGTTTCGCAGGTCCTGGGTTCGAATCCCACGGCACGCACCTCTGTCTTTTCGAAGTTATGTGCGTATTGTTGATTGCCGCCAACTTCAAACGGTGAAGGAAAACATCGTGAGGAAACCTACATGTCTGAGAGTTCTCAATGATCTTGAAGATGTGTGAAGTCTGCCAACCCGCACTTGGCCAGCGTGGCAGACTATGGTCTAACCCTTCTCACAATGAGAAGATGGCCCGTTCCCAGCAGTGGGACAGTTTGTACGAACAGGGCTGATAAAAAAAAAAAAAAAAGTCATATATCTAAATGTTATTTGTTTGGTAAGTCATATATCTAAATGTTATACTTATTAAGGTAGTATATTGGCTTATTTAGCCACGAGCGCAGATGTTATCTCATGTAGATGTAAACAGGCCAATGATGATGATGATGATGATGATGATATTAAGGTAAAACCATCGAGTTTGGGACCATTTATTTTGTCTTGGCGAGTACTTTGATGCTACATAATATCCAGGGTCTGATGATGGAGTCGGAAGGTGTACATAGGAACTTCGGAATTCGGAACTAAACAAGATAAACCTATCGCGTTTGGGTTCAATTGATTCGTCTTGAGAAGTACTTTTGTAAAAGCTTGTTTTTTTACAATTAATTTACTAAACAATAAAACTATTCATGAAACTAAGTCAAGAGACGAGCTTAACATTCGCTTAATGTTAAGCGTCACACTTGTCAATAACAATTCTATGCTGCCCAGGATTTTGAACGGGTCAAAATCCTGTGTGGTAGGTAATGCATTGCGCTCGTCCAATATATTAGATGTAAATTAAATTTCTAATTTGAAACTTTTAATTCTGATCAAAACTCACGGGATGTTTCGTAATAAATCAATCTAGATTGGAATGAGAAATGACTCTCACGTGTTTTTTTAAGTAAGTATACAAATTTTATTTTGTGATTGACTCAAAAATTTAAATTTCAGCCGTTCAAAAGCCTGTATGCAACGCGCTGCGCTTGTCACTGAGATATTTGATGTCAAATCTGGTGTTACCCGGAAATTTTACTGAACGTAAGGAGAAACTACATGAGAATTCCCAATACCTACCTACTAATGTATAGAACATACGGATTATGTATGATAGGTATTGTGTATGCAATCCTAATAAGTATTTCGTGTTTTATATCCTTTTATCATCAAGTCTGTCTTTTTTAACCTCCGACCGAAAAAGAGGGGTGTTATAAGTTTGACGTGTGTATCTGCGCGTCTGTCTGTGGCATCGTAATAGCTCTCAAACAAAATGGACACAATTTTTTCACTTTTGTCGGGCTATATCTCACACACATCGTACCTGAGAAAAAAATACTGTACGGAACCTTAGTCTTATTTTAATAGACCTGTTCAATACGATAGGATGGAGTCGGTTTTAAAATATAATTTCATCCCTTCTTTATATGTATGGAGTGCCACAGCTATTTTTTTTTGTTGTAATTTTGAGTACGGCATTATTAATTTATTTTATTTTATTTATTTATTTAGGCACACAAAACAGAATACAATTGGAATGTTAACAATAGAATACGATAAAACATACGAACTAGATTGTATTCCTACACATGTGTACACAGCAACAACAAAATAAATGCAGTACTTTTTAAATTACATTAGAGTATATACGTATAAATATGTAGATAACAAAAAGAAAATATTAAGTTACATAACAATATTAGAAAATTAGTATTAATATTTTGCAATAGAAGAAAATTAATATTTTGCTAAGATTGCGCGCGAAACGGGCGCGTGCGATGGACGTAAAGTCTAAAACAAAATTCATGAATATAGTGTCCTGGGTTGACCGATTCTTTTACCAACAATGACGAATTTAAAGATTTTAATTTAGAGACTATTTCACCGTGTTAAAGAAGAAGTGTTGAGAAGTCTAGATAAGTACGTCTATTTTTCCGTTTCGAATTATTTTGAAAATCGAAATGATTTTCATCGTGTAAGGGGTCTAATTAGATCTCATTGAGCTCGGACGTTTTTGAAAACTGACGCTACATCCCGTTGATACTTTATGTAAGGTTGTCATCAGATTTAGTTGTATGCAAAATTTCGGAAATCGGAAACTGGGAAGTGAGACAACTTGCAACAACATTGATTATAGAGACCGGGACAGTTGAAACTAAATAAAAGCTTGTAATTAGTTTAATCGAATACCAAATAAATAAGGGATTTTTTCTAGTAAACGTAGTTAAATTTGTGGACCGTTACTGTCATTGCAATAAAAACGATTAAGTAATATGTCCGTAATAATAAGAATGGGAGTCGACGTATTGCCATATGGCACCGGACACCGGAGACAGTCTTGGGACTTTTATTTTAGGGTTCATTGACATATAAGGAAAGAAAATCCCGCCCAACTAAGCGCAACCGATTGAGATAAATCGCTTCAAATCTCTTGTAGGTACTTACTTGTAATATAGATTCGCTCCTAGAAATAGTTTTCAGATAATTATTATTATTTAAAAAACTGAAACAACCGACTTGAAAATATCGTTCGTTGAAGTATCGTCATTTCGTTTATTCATATGACTGATTTTTTCCAATTAATTTGAAAAACCAAATTACTGATTTGATTGTGTTGAATTTTCTACGGGACCAGTCTGAAACTATAAGATATAGGTACTTTGAAATAAAAAAATAATTTTCCAAATCAATTTATAAATGACGGAGACGAATTTTTAACCGACTTCCAAAAAGGATCAGGTCTCTCATGTCGATCTCAATTCGACTGCATGTTTTTTTGTTTTGTATGTTTGTTCAGCGGTTACTTCCCAAATGTGAATGCAGTTTTTGCAGTATAACATACGATTTCGTTACGCTTGATAATGCTGTTGAGTGTACGTTTTTCGAAGAGAAAGTATGCGTAAATCGTTGTAAAAGATTATAAATGCGCATTCTTTAGAATAATTCTAGTAAAATCACTTGTTTATTACGAAAAAGTTCGTTGGGTGTTACGAAATAACGCAATTATTTTATTTTTGTGTGAGATGTATTATTATTATTACAAAAAATATAGCCTCTCTGACTCTGACACTCTGGAAGTGAAGACGAATCTAACGACTACTCTACATTCATACATACACTCGAAAAACATAACCCTCCTTCTTACGCAGTCGGGTAAAAAAAAAACTATCAGCCATCTAGTTTCCATAGTACAAGCTTTTCTTAGTTTGGGCTAGATGGTGTTGTGTGAAATGTCCACCAATATTTATTATTTATTTATTTATTATTAAATAGGTATACAAAGAGGGACAAAGATGGACAGAGGGGAAGAGACCGAGTACAAGAGACAGCAACCTAAAAGTAATGATGTATTTTTTTAACAGGGTAAGTGGATATAATATTATGTGGTCGAACTGTGTGAAAAATTGTGGAGTGTGGAGATGACGTTTGACAGAAAGAGGTAAAAAGAAACGTACTATTCAGACAACACCTGGTGAAATAAGGACAGGAAGATGAAGATGATGATGAATAGTCGTCCACTATTTCAGTAAAGTAGGCATCAATTTAAATTAAATATTCCTTTATTCAAGCCTTTCGGCCCGTATTGACACACACGCTCGACAGTAGTAATATTTAATTAATTTATATAAGCTCAGGTCAAAGTTGTACTCAGGGTCGATGGCATACATTGTTTAATATTACACCGTGACTATAGGTATCTAGATTCTTTTTAACAATAATCATAACAAAGGTTTGACCTCTATTTCTGCGTGTTTATAAAAAAGTTGGTAATACGATGTATTACCTACAAACAAAAAATAATCATCAAAAACAATTCATAATTGGTGTAGTAATCGCTGAACAAATATAAAAAAGAACTTTAAGTCGGATTGAAAACCTCCTTCTTTTTGGAAATCGGTTAAAATAAATTTAAATTAATTAGCCACACTTCTTATTGGAGTGCTACTTTGTTAGGTAATTTGTCAAGAATTAAGAGGACAAAAAAAGAGAAAAGTCCGAAAATAGTTGATTTGTATCATCATTAGATGAAACATACAAACTTAGGAGACAACCATTCACTGTGACCTCGAAAATATTTACTAAATTTTTATCTCTAAACAACAAAAAAAATTTAGTACTTTTGAAACTATTTTTTTGGTACTGAACCCATTGCACCATTGTTAATCGCTACCTTGACCCATGTCCACCCCTGCAAGTGTATAGGTATGCGTGGGAAAAGTCCACCCTACCACGACCCCGTAATTGTTGCATTTTGTTTATCTGCATTGTTCTACTTATAATGGTGGTAGGTGACTTATGGCTGCCACGCCATATGCTGTCACGGTAACGTGGCTTCACATTTTGTAGAAATGGCAAATGTAAATTTTTAACCCCCGACCCAAAAAGAGGGGTGTTATGGATGTTATAAGTTTGAGGAGTGTATCTGTGTATCTGTCTGTAAAAACATTTTACACTTTGATTTAGTGCATCTGCAACCTGACTTGCTATTTATTTTGTCGTACATTTATATAGTAAGAATCACTAATTTCGCTATATAATTAAAGGCGTTCGAAAGGTGAAATTATTTTACGACATTACTAAAATATGATTATATTGAAAATGGCAATTGCTCAAATCGTGCTAGTCCAATGCCCACTCCCAACTCAATAGAGGAAAATTACACAAACAATTCCAAGTTTAATCAGTTATGACATCGATACTTTACACAGCCAGACTGGAATTACAGACTTACCTTCTAACTTTTTACCCACCCAGTAAAGGGTGAAGTAGACCAATCACATGCATAAGTTATGAAGGCAGTGGCGTGCCTTCTGAACCATTACTGGGCTTCTATGAAAAAAGGACATTTCACCCTTATCGGCGGATATCACGAGAATTAAAACTGGCGATAAGATCGCGTAGGGTTGGGGTAGAGGCATGAAATGTTGATGGTATCGATATCGATAAATTAGTGTAAAAGAATACTTGGTGAATTAACTATGTGTTTAAATTTAAACTTTATGTCAAATTACATAATTAAACTGTGTCTCTCAATGCGACTCTCATTCCTGGGCTCAAAGTTGTGGAACAGGAGTCGCTACATCTACTAGGAGCTCCCATTTGCGCCGAGGGAGTATCAGAGTGCTTAACGTCCAAAACTCCCACCTCGTTCCGTTCCGCTCTTGTCCCATTCCCGCCGCTCACGCCTCACTCCCGCACCACACTCTCTTCCACCTCGCCTATTTTATCCCGTTCTCATCCCGCTCCCGTAGGCTCTCATCCATTACACTAATGCCTCACTCTCGCCAGCTCTGCTCCCTCCTTCCCCACTCCCACTCTAACATTCAACCCTGGAACTTTCGTATAATCTTTTAACTTTCCTCTCCCCGTGTATAACTCTTAATTTATTCCTGTTGCAACACTATAATGATAAATGAATACTATTTATACCTATTAGTTTTTTTTAACGGGCAAGTGCCTTTGTAGTTAACAAAACAATATACAGACTCATCTAACTAAACAACTATCTATTAGTTGATCTAAATCTTACATTTTATGTCCCTAACAGTAAAACGACAATTTATGTGATTTTTACACCTTGGGTTACATTATTGGAGTTTTAGTAAGGATCCCTATTTTTTCTAGTACTAAATATAACCTATGTTACTGAAGAATAATGTAGCATTCTAATGGTGATAGAATTTTTGAAATCGGTCCAGTAGTTTTTGAGTTACAAATCTTTCCTCTTTATACTTATTAGTGTAGATGAACGGCTAGACTGATCATTTTTTTTATTGATGAATATCATATTTTTAATACTTATTATCCTATTCCGGACGAAGACAAATCCAAAAATCATAAAAAATTGTCCAGCCGTTCTTGAGTTATAAATGACGTAACTAACACGACTTTCTTTTGTATATATATGTCGAATGTTCGAGTTTTATATATATATATATACCTAGTCTTGCCATAAATATTGTCACGAAGAAAAAAATTATTTTTTTATTGCAAATAATATTTATTACTTTTACAGTGTGTTAGTTTAATACATAAATATAAAACAATTTAAAATATAAAAGCTTATTCGAAGTGGTCTCCATTGGCTGCAATACAGTCCTTTAAACGTTGAGGCCAGTTATCAATAGAAGCACGCACTCTTGCCATGGGAAAATTCTTCACTGCCAATCGTATGGATTGTTTTAGGGACTCCAAATTATCATGGCGTTTAGAGCAAGCCATACTCTCTAAAACTGACCATAAATCATAATCCAGCGGATTAAGATCAGGACTAGACGACAGCCAGTCTTCAGCTCTGATGAAGTCCGAAACGTTCACTTCCAACCAAGACTGCGTGGACCGAGCTTTATGACCTGGCGCCGAGTCTTGTTGGAAGGACCATACTTGGTTATTGAACATGGTGTTGTTAAGGGGCTTAACTACCTTCTCAAGAATGGTATTTTGATACACTTGTGCCGATGTTTTGATACCTTTTTCACAAAAATATGGCTCAGTCACTCCTTCATAGCTAACACCCCACCAAACCATCACTGAAGTCGGATAATGCCCACGTTGCACTCTGTCTACTAATTGGGAAGCTTCCTTAGAGCTTTGAGCATAAATACGGTCATTTTGTTTGTTAAAATGTTGCTCAATTGTAAAGATTTTCTCATCCGTAAACAAAATTTTTCTGTGACCTCCCTTTGCGTAGGTACCGCTTCAGTAGTTGTTTCGGTTTTACCACCCTATTCTTTTTTAAATTATCAGTTAAAAAATGACCAGTGCGTCTCTTATAGGCTGCAAGTCCTAAGTCATCTTTTAAAATACGCGACATGGTTCTGGGTGCTATCTTCATCTCCCGAGATAAAATCTTTTGCTTTCGGACAGGATTTCTTCGAATTGTTTCCCTTACTGCTTTGACCACCTTTTTCGTACGAACACTACGTGGACGGCCAGATCTTTTTCTGTCACAAACAGAGGAGGTCTCATTGTACCTATTAATAGCCCGGTACACAAACATTTGACTAATACCAAGCGTATGGAGAGTTTTAAAAATTGCATTTGGCTCCATACCAACTTTGTGTAATGCAATCACAGCGATTCGGTTCTCTTTATCACCCCACTCCATTTTAATATCGCATAATATTGTACCAAAATTAGAAAACTCAATGAACAATCGTATAAAAATGACAGATTCCAAATTCAAATGTAATATCTTTCTTATTTTTAACTGTAACAGTATTTATGGCCAGACTAAGTATATAAAACTCGAACATTCGTCAAATTAAAAGCTTATTTCATCATGACTTATAAAATCGAAACCACAGACATATCGAAACATATTACATCTATATATATAGTGAGTGAGTGAGTTTTATTTTGTATTTTATTGTCTACTAAATCCATTTGGATTACGGACGCACTTACTACAAAATTACAAAAGATAAACTATTTTTTTCATTACTCGTAATAAAATTTATCATTAAGTTAAAAAAATTATATCGAATTTCGTGATAGTGCAAGGTAAGAGAATAAAAATTCGGACTTATGAGTAGGTAAATAGAAATACTACATATGTTTACATTTACATAATTATATGTCAAATAAATTAATTTGTATTTGTATACGAGGACGAGACGAGAGCAGTACAGAAATCATAGTTTCAACATCGATAAACAGTCGATAGAATTACCCAACAATTTATCGACAGCTGTGGAATGGTAGCCCACCCCTAGGACGTCGTGTTGGAAGACAGCCACTTATTAGTCATTATCTAGCGCAGTATCGCAGTGACATATGGCCAATATTGTCATATCTGCACGGACATGCAAGACAACCACGCCATGCCTTCGTGTCTACTCTTTAATTACCCCATGGTATGAAACATCCGCGTGTGTAAATGGAAAATGGTTCTTGGGTGAACTTTTAATATTTTTTCCCTCATTATTACCATTTTCCAATATTAGAGAACTGTTGTCGTACGATCTCTCATACAATTGATTCCTTTTTATTTGATTAAAATCAGTACCTGGGCGACCGAGCTCCACTCAGATTTTTATGAGTGAAATTACGAACCCGGGTTGACTAAAAATGAAACCTAGCAAGATCGATTTATCGTCCCCTAATATACCTACAAACCAAATTTCATTAAAATCGTTGGAGCCGTTTTCGAGATTCAGATTATATATGTACTTAAATATACAAGAATTGCTTGTTTAAAGGTATTAGTATGCCTCTACGGTTTATTTTTTCAAATATCGTTATAGTTTCGATGTTCAAATATTAAAAGTGTATTAAAAAAAAAGCAAACCGTAGAGGTATAGTAATAGTTTCTACCATAAAAAATGATCGTCTTCAAGTTCCTGATACTGGCTGAACCGATTGCTATGAAATTTTGTACAGACATAGCTTAGAACCTGAAGATAAGATAATATCATATATTTCATCGTCATCATCTCAGCCATAAGAAGTCCACCGATATAGGCGGATACAGGGAGGCCTATGTCCGTGGACTTCTTGTGTGCCCGACCATGAATTTCCTAAAAGACCGATTGGAAGTGGCTTGCAACCAGCTTCTCCCATCATTTATATGAGGTCATCTGTCCAAATCGTGGCTGGTCTTCCTAAGCTCATCATCATCATCATGCAGTTGACACTTGCATAACTCTTTATAAAAAATATGCTATGTAGGTAGGTATGTGTAATGTAATGAACATACGCCAAATTCATATCTTATTCGGAAACCGTGTTATTCATTTCGGAAATCACTAATCTAAGCTTGACGAGCTTGGTAAATACGTACATATTTTTACCCGAATGCATAAGAGTTTGTAAGTATGTTTGTACCTATATAATATATGTGGGTATGTATGTAGGAATGTTTCTATATGAGGATATACAGCCTAAACGGCTTCTGTAGCTAACCTTATTGTAGGTAACCGGGTAGCTGATGTACGAGTATGTCATTAGCGCCGGCTATCTGCAGTCAAAACCAACCCACTCTTCTTCCCATCCAAACCTCTCCTTAAAAAAAACCTAAGCGGCTTGACATATTTTGATGCGCGAGGTGTTGTTAGATTTGTCTTCACTAGTGTCCTAAGCTATTTTTTTTTGTAATAATTATACGTATCACAAAACCAAAAAATAATGCGTTTGTTTCTAAGCGCCAACGAAAGTTTTCGTAATAAACAACTGATTTTACTAGAATTATTTTAAATAATACGCATTTATAATCTTTTACAGCGATTATTTGGGTCGAGGTTAAAAAACTGCGTCCATAAATTATCAAAAAGATTAACAATCAGTCAGTTGATCTCTATAATGTATATTTAATTATATTTCCTAATATGGCTCAATATACAACTTACAGCCCCTGCTTAGGCTATCGAAGGTAATACAGAAACATAAATACTCATACGCATAAAACATTGTCTCTCTTTTAGGCAGTCGGGAGATTGTTTCACTATGTATCACACACGCTGTACTTGCGACATTTCAAAGCCGTCTTTAACCGCGAAAGCTGTTCAAAAAAACAAAGAGACATGAAGAGAGCAACCTTCTTGCTCATTTTCCTTTTGCACTTTTGTCGCTAATTGAGCAGCCCTTGAGAAAAGTCTATATTGTTGATTAAGATGAAAGTTTCTTTTTATTTTAGTTTTCTTACTTGAGGTTTGGTAGCTGAGATAAAAAATCATTGATTCAGTTTCATTTTACTATTCCTTTTATTCTTGATTTTTATACATGAACTAGTATCTATATTAAAAGAAAAACAAAATAGCCGACTGCAGAAAAGCAGTTTTTGTAGTCTAACTTACGATTTCGTTACGCTTCATACGCTGTTGACTGTACGTTTGTTTGTGAGAAAGTATGCATAAAATGGCTGTAAAAGATTATATATTATTCTTTAGAATAATTGTAAAATCACTTGTTTATTACGAAAAACCAATGTGTTAACCTACTTTACCTTATCTAGCTAGGCATAGGTACATAATTTTAGGATGCGATAAAGTTAATAATATGTATTTGAATTGTGTACTTTCTGTCGTGTGGGTATGTTATTGAATAAAGAATAAAAAGTTCGTTGGAGGTTACGATAAAGCGCATTTTTTTGAAGTTGGTTGAAATATATTACTTCTATATCGACGTGCTTCATCATCGGCCGCAGCAGCGTTTACAATCATGCGAGTCGTTTATCAAACAGACACAAACGTATTTCTATTATAAAAAAAAAACGCAAAATTAATGTATCAAGCTAATTAAAAATACGGATCCGAAAAAATGTGATTCACAATTGTCATAAATAACTCCATACCACGTGCTTTCAATAACGAACAAGTGTGGAATGAGTCAAACGACAAGTGACATCTCTATCACCATTTGACACTTCAGTATTGAGTCAGTCGCTTAAACCGAGCGATAAGGGGTCCGCCCAGCGTAATAATTCGTCCGTATTGCAAAACGTTATTTGACGAATCGAAAACACTCGGACTTTATCTGTCGGTCCGTATGTCCACAGAAAACTGATAAAATATATCTGGTTACATTATTTTTTAATTAGGTACAAGTTATTAGAGATAGGCGAATTGCACTGATTTCGATTTTATTTCATTTGCCCCCATTTATTCTCAAGTCTTTGGCGAATTGAAATCTCGTTTTTCAGAAAACGAGATTTTTCCTAGCTAAATAAACAATAGTAAATAAATGGATATTTCCACTCAACCATTAAGCCCTAAACTAAGCAAAGCTTGTACTATAGAAACTAGACAACTGATAGAATACTTATTAACTTTTTTTGTAAATACATACTTATGATACATAGAAACACCCAGACACAGGCTAACATCCATGCTCGTCACACAAATGTTTGTCAAGGATGGGCAACGAAACCACGACCTACAGTTTAGCAGGCAGATTACCAACTGAGCTGCGAAGCAAGCCAAAACTAAACTAACTTTCTTCTAGAGTAAAGTAACTTTGTCTCTCTGTCTGTCTGTCTGGCTATTTGTGACCTATTCACGATAAAATGGGTATGACCTATGTACCAACTGTAAAACGGTGAGTCTGCCTGCTTTAGTATAAGTAATCAATTTTACAAACGAAAATTTTAAATTGGAAATTCATACGTTTAAGTAACTTATGTATATTTATTATTTGAACTTCTGAATTAAAAAAATAATCTCTTCCGCTCATCTCTTGTGCCGTACTAGTGTGAAATCGACCACATCTGGTAGGATTCTTATCAACCAGAGCTGGTTATTGTACCGCAAGGAAAACACTGCCCTTATCACGTGCCACACATCCGTTCTTAGGTTTACATACATTCCATACGCAATTAGAGTTATAATATTTAATGTTGCAAGCTAGAACTTCTCACGCGACTTCTTTTATGTTCCTATCGATGAATAACTTGTAACTTTGTCACAACAAGTACCTACACTAAAACAATATTGATACAGGCAACAAGTTATGTTAAAAGAAAAACAAAATACCCGACTGCAAAAAAGCAGTTTTTGCAATTAACTTAAGATTTCGTTACGCTTGATATGCTGTTGAGTATACGTTTTTTGTGAGAAAGTACGCGTAAAATCGCTGTAAATGAATATAAATCCTCATTCTTCAGATAATTCTAGTAAAACCACTTGTTTATTACAAAAATTGCTTTTCTACAGTCGGGTATTTGTTTTTTTTTTAATATAAATAGGTACTTGTTATTTTAATGAAATACCAACAACAACGCATTTATTAACTTCGTCTAGACATAACTTACTCACTATTGACGTATATAAATATCTATTTATATTATTTATTGTTAATACTCTTCGACTTGCGAGCAATTAAAAACAAATAAATCCCATTTCCTCTAGATAAGAAGCTGGAATATGTTATTTTTTACATCCCAAGGGACTTCGATGGGTGGTACGTGTGGCAAGTCATTACGCACGTGGCGTTTAGGCACATGTTGCCAAAACATGTGTTTTTTCCATAGACATATTTTTTTCTTTTACATCATACTGTCTATAGTTTATCCTAATGGTCAAGAGTGTTTTCGTAAAGATATTTTTTTTGGGAGATTTGATGATGTTGGTTTAAGATATAAACATGAAACAGTGTGGGGTGTAACGTGTGTGAGTTCCTTTCGAAGAGTTTATCTAACTCCCTGGTGATGTTTCCAATGTATAAGATAATGTTTAACGTTTTCACATGTGTCTCTATGTTTTTTTTTCTGTGGGCTAACGGGATGGGGTCATTAGATTTGTCGTCAATAAAAGTAATCTATATCTATGAGAAGCTTTGTATTGGCTGACTGACTGACGACGCAATAAAGTGTCCGGTTAGTGAAACAACAGGCAACCGTATATCTAAAAGCGATCTCTTCCAGGCAACCTTTTAGTGTAGATTAAGAAAAGTAAAATTGTGTGATGCCATCATAAGCCTCCCCCATGAATTTCCAAAAAGAGCGATTGAAAACAGTTTGTATCCAGCGTCTTCCCGCCACTTGTATGAGGGCATCTGTCCATCTCGTGGCTGGTCTTCCTACGCTGCGCTTGCCGATGCGCGGTCTCCACTCGAGAACTTTTCGGCCCCATCGGCCATCAGTTCTACGTGCTATGTGCCCTGCCCACTGCCACTTCAACTTGCTAATCCAGTGCTATGTCGGTTGTCGGTCGCTTGATTGAATTATGACGTCACTATCATTTTTGTGTCATTCTAACTAGAGTATCCAAGAATCTCTCCAAGAAACTGTTCGCTCATTGCCTTAAAATTGAGGGGCGGGGGAGGGGTTACCCTAACCTGCCTTCAGCGCTAGTACAGCCATCATTTCATCAACTACAAGCTGTGTGCTCGTCGTGAAAGGGTTCCGACGGTATAGAGGACAAGTACCGGCTCCAAGTGGTCCAATTGCTTTAATAGAGACATCCTAGCGTAGCGACGGCCCGTCACAACACGCATTACCTTCCTTACAACTACTTCCACTTTTATTGCCTCTTCCTTTCATAACGTTTTAAGCTTAGGACCGATTTATCTTCGGGAAATACCGATATCTACTTCTATGAGGCTAGGAGGCTACTCTGCGTTCTACGTTCAGAGTTCCAGATTTTTTTATGCAAGATAGATCTACGATTGACCACTAACGTACCTGATGTTTAGCGGCGGTCTGGCCGAGGATGGAGCTCGTCAATCTAGAAGATATTCATATTCATTTATTGATATCTTTTGATACACGTCACATATAAATACATTAAGCTACTTACTAGTTACATAATTATTAATTTTGTATACTTAAGTTCTTAAGATATCTATTCACTTGCCTTGAAGATTCCAAGATTGTAGTTCTCTGCAAAACAGAGATGGTGGTAAAGAATTCCATTCCTGTGCAGTACGCAGCAAGAACGTGAACCGATATCGCTGAGTACGGATTTATGGCATTTCAACGAGAAATGGGTGAAAATCACAAATGCCAGAAATTTATCCAAATGGCAACACTGCTATGTTGCTATTTGTGATAGATTTCTATCACTTGGACAATACTTTTATTAAATAAAATCATATTATAATTTACTAGTATAACACGTCACAAGTGAAGAGTATTAAGGTACCCTAACCAGTTAGCAGTTCCCGCGCATATTTTTTCCCTTTGATTTTAAGTTTTTTTTTATACCGTATGTTTGACTAATAACTCGCCTGATGGAAAGCGACGCTGTGATCTTTAAAATCCTAAGTTTTTTAATGGCAGATATTTTTATTACTTATTTGCCTTAGTGGAGCCTGGAAAAGACCCGTTGTCACTTTATTTCATTTTCCAAAAGTGTTATTCGATATTGGTGCAAAAATAATGGCGTTAAATTCGTAAAGTGGCAGAACCAAATAAAAAAAATCATGTTGCCGACTAAGCTCCTTACATACCTATTTATGTTAGACTGCGACTACAAAATAATTCACTGCAAGCCAATATTTTGTATATCTTACTTTCTAAAATCCATGTAACCTTCTAATACCTTCCACTTAACCCTCTAACCAAGGTCAAATGTGGTGCCAACGGCTTCATGGTCTTTGACACTCTGATTAGCCCATAAGTTAAATATTGATTTTAGCTTGATTTTATTTGATTTTATATTATCATAAAATAGCAAATATACAAACCGTGGGAGTCCAATATCTTCAATTCAGAAAAAATACTTCAGTTGCGTTAATAACAAGTCCCCTACATGTATACTTAACCACAGATTATAGCCGAGTGGCAGCCGAGATTGACTAGAGTTCCGTCCCGAACGGTCCGCGTGCAAGATTGTTTCCTCTTTAGTGAGACCAATTTACTGTTCCGTTCTTGCGCGGAACCCTACAGGATGGTAGTTCAAATGCTCAAGTGCACAGTGCCGCAGATTAGTTGGTAGTTTGTATGGTAAGAGTGTAGCAGATTAGCTGGTAGTTTGTATGGTGAGAGTGTCGCAGATAAGCTGGTAGTTTGTATAGTGAACGTGTCGCAGAATAGCTGATAGTTTGTATGGTGATGGTGCCACAGCAGTACATCATATTTATGGAGTGTTTTAATTTAGATAACTTTCTGTCTAATAATAAAATTATCCGGCATATACTGAAAACTCCAAGGCTTAATATTTTCTCAATACTGTGCATCGCAAGCTCCTAGTAAAAATTTGTAAACAATTTTTTTTTTTGAAGCAATCTAGCCCCAGCACAAAATTTGGAAACTTCATTATTTCGCACTAGCATAAAACCTCGAATAGTAACTGGCTTTCAAGTGACGTCTGCTTCGAGTGTTTATTAAACTTAAGTTACGAAACAAATAGGCACTACTAACATTTAGACTTTACCTAAATATCTACCCCCAATTTCTCACAACTTCAAAACTCATACGAAAACACAGCCAAAGCGATTAACCAACAATTCCAAATAGAAATATCCTTCGTAATGTCAGAGAAGTTGGTGCAAACGACATCTTGAAGCCAAAAAGACTGCTGGCCGTCGGCCAAAGTGTGCTGAAGTCTCAATATAATCGCAGTTACCTATGTGACATACGGATAGAGAGAATGTACAGCGAACAAGTTTGGTAAACATTTTATTTTGAACAGCACATTGTGAAATTTGCAAATCAGGAAAAAATATTGTATAATTTGCTTAGAGTTTTTTATTTATTTATATTTTTCGAAACTATTTTAACCGCATTTAAAAAAAATCCACACCTATTGTGTATAGGTTAATATTAATACGATATCTATGCTGGTTGCATCGCGAGTCGATTTGGATGATTACTTTTTTTACTAAGCTCAGAAATAATTCCATAATAGTAGATTCAGCAGCTATTTGTTTGGTTCTAATGATATAGATCGATGGCTGATGGGGCCGACAAGTTCTCGAGCGGATACCATGCCCGGCAGGAAGATCAGCCACGAGATGGACAGATGACCTCATACAAGTGGCGGGAAGACGTTGGATGCAAGCCGCTTCCAATCGGTCTTTTTGGAAATCTATGGAGGAGGCCTTTGTTCAGCAGTGGATTTCTTATAGCTGAGATGATGATGAATGATATCAATATAGATTTTAATACGTCTACTTTTCGAAGTCTGCTACTTTTTTAACTAGGCATCTCTAGCCTAAACGCACAAAACATATTTAAATATACCAATATTAACATTTTGATAGCTTGTTTTACTGTATTTGTAGAAAAAAGCCAAAGCGATTTCTTTCTAGAAAGTACTTTTGTGTACACAGTTTTGTAAGTAATAAAATTCTGAATCTGAAAGAAAACAATATTTGTATGAATTTTCTAAAATATATCTAATCAATGTGTTTATTAATAATTTAAAGAGGCACCGTCGGTTTTTAAATAAATTTAACTTTATTTACAGTCGTTTATAGACTAGTAAACGTATACATACTATACACGCTATTTGCTAAGCCCGAACCTGACATGACAGGACACAGGATAGGACAGTTTACTCCATGTATTCGAAACTACAGTTTCTAATCCTTTCCACCACAACTCGTAATTGGGTTCACTTCGCGAACTTACAAGTAAAGCTCGCTTGTATGTTAACTGTCACATATGTCCGTGTGTCTCAGCTTTAGTTACGAATGACCGTACTACAGTTTGCAATATTAACAGTAGCTTAATTCTTGAGAAACAAAGTTATTTTTTTTTAGTTCATCTGAATTCAGGGTTCATTTTTTTTAACCAGTTTTCTTTTCAAGATAACCCCTTTAAAAGGCTGTTAAACTTCCTATCAAGTAATATCAAGTACGTTAAGATAGCTTCAGAACCCTTGACAAAAAAAGTGTATTTAAGACTACACGACGAAATGAAAACTTCTTAAAGGCGACGTTAATAGGTAATAGATACGAAATAGTAGTATAGTTTTGCGTTGACTAGTTCTCTCTTAGCGTTACATTGCCAAGCGTGACGGCTCAGTCCAATTCAATATCCACAAAATATAGTGCTCAGCACGCTTAAGCAAGTGAGAAACGGCTGAAGTGTGAAAAACGGAAAAAACTCAATTAACAAAAAAAAACTACATCAATGTCAGTCCAACCGTTTCAGAGCTACGATCCCACAGACAACAGAATCAGAAATATATAGATACACCAGCCAGCGTATCTACCAGCGTATCATTTGCAAATTTGGTACAACGCGTCGAAACGCGCCAAACTTATATCATCCCTCTTTATATGTCGTGGGTCAAAAATATTGGTGGATATTGGAGAACATTTCACACAACACCATCTAGCCGAAACTAAGCAAAGCTTGTACTATGGAACTAGATGGCTGATAGAATACATATGTACTTTTTTTTTGGAAATATATACGTATATGATACATAGAAACACCCAGACACAGAACAAACATCCATGCTAATCACACAAATGTTTGCTCTGGGTGGGGATCGACCCCACGACCTACAGCTTAGCAGGTAGACATCCTACCAACTGAGCCACAAGGCCAGTCAAACAAAAAAACCTCTACCAGTTTCCGCATTTAAACGCATTCCATTGCAATACTGCACATCCCCCATACAGTAAGTAGAAGCTGCATGCATATAAATGTAAGGGGGTAAGTTCTTGCAGTAATGGAGTTTGTTCGTAAGGGTAATATCGGGTAATAACCGGGCTCAAACGCTGCGCTGCGGCGGGAATTTAAGTTCGCCGGAATTATTGGGCGAGAGTAGTTTGTAAGTTGGGCCCACTCGCTGGCCCTGGTTTCGTTTTTTAGGGTTCGTCAAGTGCAGGAAATGGCTCTTTTCTGATGTGAGAATGGTTAAGACTGTAATATTCGTCAATAACGCTTTTCCATATAATAAGACAGACCTAATCTCTTTCCTGCAGTCGGGTATTTTGTTTTTCTTCTATTATAGATACTTGTAAATATATATACTTTTCTTATACTAAACTAAACCTATTTTCCAGCGCCGACGTGAACTAAAATAGGTAAGTCGCTGGCATTGTACATTCATTTCAATTGTACTAAATATAGGAATTGGCTCGTCTTTTGTACTGAAAAACATGTGAATACACCTCGTCGGGAGCGGATGCTGACTTTGTACCAATTAGTTGATCCACTGGCCTTAATTACAATAGTTTATACAGAAATACACATCTGTGGTAATCGTCTATCATTCTAGATTACGTCGGATTAAAATACTCTATCAAATTTTCAAGGCTGGAGTGAATAGATATCTTCTAGATCGGCGTGCTCCATCGTCGTAGATCAAAAGTAGATCTATTTCATATTTTAAATAAGTGGCTAAGACCGTGTTGAAGCACACATATAGTAGGGTTCCGTAGCTAATGCTATTATCTAATAGATAATTTTATTGACGAGTAGGTATTATTTGTTGAGATCAGTTTGCAAAAAGGTCAATAACCTCTCTATCATAACAACTTAGGTGTTATCGTTTAAATATTGTTATATCTCAAAAAGTTGTAATCAAAGTATGTTCAATATATATTTTTCATGTCATGTAGACATATAAAAATAATAATTTATATAAACATTTTTTTTTTATCAGCCCTGTTTGTACAAACTGTCCCACTGCTGGGAACGGGCCATCTTCTCATTGTGATGAGTGTGATTGTGATGTGAAGGGTTAGGCCATAGTCTGCCACGCTGGCCAAGTGCGGGTTGGCAGACTTCACACATCTTCAAGATCATGAGAACTCTCAGACATGTAGATTTCCTCACGATGTTTTCCTTCACCGTTTGAAGTTGGCGGCAATCAACAATACGCACATAACTTCGAAAAGACAGAGGTGCGTGCCGTGGGATTCGAACCCAGGACCTGCGGATCGCAAGTCAGACGGTCTCACCACTAGGCTGCCGGAAACTTTATACAATTTATTTATTTACGTTAATTTTAATTGGAAGTTTTGACGTAACAACGTCTAATGAATCGATGAACGCCGGCTGCACGCACGAAAAAGGATGACTCATTGTCCCGTTACGTTATGACGTTGTCACGTTAAGCTATCGTCCGTAAACCGACTTTACAGACAACCAATTTTTTTAATATATTCCACTATTCACAAATTTCTAAATCTAATAGTTTAGAAATGCGGTGGGAATACATTTTTTTTTCAAAAAAGGGGATTACTTATTTATTCCTCTAATCACATTAAACTTACTATAGACTACCAAACATTCCAACATAACAACAAAGTTTCTAAATTAATAAATCAAGCAAAAGGCACTTAACTATATCTCCTTTACAACTTAAGTTGGAACTAAGCAACGGCTTATCTTAACTCGAGTTGTCCAGTCAAGTTAGCGCTTAACTGTCCCAGGAAGTCAGGTTAAGTATAACTATGCTACAGTTAAGTTGCTGTCGAGATTAAGACGGGAGATCTTTGTCGGGAAGTTCCAACTTAAACTTAGTTTTGCTTAATGACGGTTTTATTAGAGTTTGGGGTTAAGTTTTGTTGTTGATATGCTAAGATTTTGTGTGGGTTATTTTAATTTATGTTACACTAGTCATATTTAATATTACCTGCTATCAATATGTTCCACCAGGTTTTCACGTGAATCTTCTTTTGGAGGGAATTTAGGGGATATTTTTTAGCAGGATATATCTCGCAATCATTACATCTGAGAGTTAGTTTGCTAACAAGCTATGGAGAGGGCTATGGAGAGGGCTATGGAGAGGGCTATGGAGAGGGCTATGCTTGGAGTCTCTCTACGAAATCGAATCAGAAGTGAAGAGATACGTAGACGTACAAAAGTTACCGATATAACACAGCAGATTAGCAAGTTGAAGTGGCAGTGGGTAGGGCACATAGCACGTAGAACTGATGGCCGGAGGGGGCCGAAAGGTTCTCGAGGGGAGACCACGTACCGGCAAGCGCAAGCGTAGGAAGACCAGCCACGAGATGGACAGATGACTTCATACAAGTGGCGGGAAGATGCTGGATGCAGGCCGCTTCCAATCGGTATTTTTGGAAATCCATGGGGGAGGCATGTCCAGCAGTGGACTTCTTATGGCTGAGATGATGATGATGACGATGATTTTATTTTTACGCAAACAATGAAGTGGGGTTGAAAAAAATATCATCCCTTCTTTATATAAATGGAGAGCCACCCTTATATTACACTTAAAAAATGTTCTACAGCATATTGTAGCGGCTTATAGAATACATGTACTTGCCAAATTTCGTTTATATCGAGGTGATAGTCTCTAAGTAAAATGGCTGTGCCATACGACCAGACAGATAGACAGACATGGTGAATTTATTTAATGGGGACAGTAAATTATACCTTTTTATGAATTTCATAAAAAAAAACAGTTCATAAAAATATGTAAAGAAAGAGTTACTTGCGTATTTATAATATTAGTAAGAGTAGATTATTATTTGGGCACCTGTCGTACCATGTCTAGAGCAGGTTCAAGTCTAGACGCACTATCCAGCAAGTGAGGCAAGTTAGACCATCAACGCTATCAGCAATTAATCACATGCATAGTCTGAAGTGCGATCGACGATAGTGTATTTCGAGCACGCGAAAATAATTTGGAGGGTACTTATCTTGCTGCAGGATATAACTACAAAATACTTCATATCAAGAGTTGACTGGAAAAGATTGCTGTTAGCGATAATAAAACTTTTTGTACCTCTCTGACGCCTTATCATGTACCTACTTGTTTTCAAAGTCAATTTCGAAATTGAAAATATTCGTAACTGATAGCCCTAGGTTTATTGTACAAAAGACTCACTCTCACAGCAAAATTTGGCATAATGTGACATATCGCGCTGAAACTGAGGTATTTTCATTTCTCCATCAGGCTGACTGTAAAAGAGTTTTACCACATTACCAATTACATTATTAGGTATAAGAGTCATAAACAAACAATACAACTGCGTATTTCCCAGGTCGTTTGTGAGTGAGTTGCATGCAGAACAGTTGCAGTCTTAATGAGCCGTTGAGGATACCTATATCCTTTTTACAATTAACTTGTGCGCACTTCATTCGGGGCCTATTAAGCGTATGATAAAATATGTCAGAAGAAAGATACTTTAAAATATGTAAGTATTACGACATAGCATAGCGGATAAGCAAGTTGAAATAACAAGTAGGCAGGTAGAACTAATGGCCGATGGGGTTTCGAGTTCTCGAGTGCAGAACACGCACCGCAAGCGCAGCGTTGGAAGACCAGCTATAAGGTGGACAGGCAACTTCAAGTGGCATGAAGACGCTGAACACCATGGGTATTAGAATGGAGAATTCGGCAAACGTATTGTAGGAGGTCTTAGGATAAACTGGAGTGAAAATATTTGTAAGAAAGCTGGTAGTAACAAAATAACATCTGGCTGGGTAATATTCAACGAGAGTCCTATGTCTAGCAGTGAATTAGATTGGGCCGATTCTGGTTCTAAATCTGTGTAACGAGGCAACCATATTTTCAATATAACATTTTTACTTTTGGCAATCCCGTTGTTACCAACTTTACGACAAAAGAGAGTTTTGGCGGGAACGTCATAGAAACATGTTGTTGCTCAGTTTTATTTTCCTAAATTTGTATTATTATTTTGAATATTAATGAGCTAAAAATGGTGGTGTTTTATTCATTAAGTTTTCGATCAAGTGCTTGTATGTGGACAAATGAAATAAAGCAGTGAAACGTGCCATTTTGCGTTATCGGCAAAACTCCATAGAAGATTCTAGTAAAGTCGCCATCACTTTACTAGAACTATAAAATAATGTAAATGAAAATATAAATAAAAGATTTGGCTTAAAGGTCTTGCAACGAAGCCATAATAAATTAATAAATAAATAATCCTTACGACAATAATAAAAACTCAAACGTCACAAGTGACATGTTAACGGACTGTATAGCCAAGTGCCGTTCTAATTGTGCAATATAAAGACAATTAGACAGTGTATCTCGCAAATTAAACACATCCAAACGAATAATTAACGCGGTCACTTTAAGCAGGAAGCGCGCGAGGATGTGCCGATATGGATTTAACCTTTGCCACATCCTATGTCTTAGTTTTGACGCAATACTATAATTACAAGGGCCAACTGAGTCACTGATCTTAATTGGTTGTCTGTGGCGCTAGCGGTCTCTTCCAATTTTGAATTTTACTGAGTCATTCCAATCTTGAAATCTAGACGGTGTAAATAAAATAATTTAAAACAGTGAGTAATGTTTATAATATGTTGTTTATGTCTGATTGTGTAATTTAGAGATGAGTAATGTATTTTGTCTTGTCCAGACATCTCATTTACTAAGAAGACTGATTATGCGCGTAATAGACTGATTAATACGTAAGTATTTGTTAATCTTCCTGCGCTACATGCGAAGTCGTGACAAAGTCTGTGCTGCTTTGATATAGACCGTAGAATATGGTTGAAACTATAGTCGTAGATTTCTGCTCAAAATATACGCAAGTGATTGGCACTTTTATTTAACCCAGATTATGTATCGGAAAATAGTTGATATCTTTAGTAATACATTTTCGGTAAGTAGAATACCTTTATTCTTTATTCTGTGGTTGACAGGCTAAGCATTTTGCTATTGCTCACGTGAATTTTCAAAAATGATAAGAACATTTATCTCATTCAAAAAGATCACATTGAATAGTTTGTTCGTTTTTTAATTGAGTTAGTGACATACACCCTGACATTAAAAAGTCAAGAGTCGAAAAAACACATCTCGACACCTCACAAGAGACGAGAAGTCTCGCGAGAGTCACGGGAATTCTCAAGAGAGCACCAACTCAAACAGAAAGAGTAAATTCACTTCATTACCGTCTTGCAGTCTTGCTACTTCCTCGGATAGTGAGGGGGTAGTGTCTATAAAACTCTAATTTTTTTTTAATTACTATGAATTTATTTCTCATTGGATTGTCAAAAAATCCTTACACAATTTCGGTTCACATTCTTAATGCGTACGGAACAGAGTAGATCTCCCCGCCGCATGCCTGTTTCCTGATAACTACAATCTTGAAATTTCTGAAGCTATATTGAAAATATTTCTTCTAGATTTTGACTTTCTCCATTATCGCTTACCATCAGGCGAGTTAGTAGTCAAACGTAGATCAATCCACAAGGAAAAATAATGATAGTCCTAAATAAGTAGTTATGAAGTTATGTGTACATAAATAAATACATACATACATACTAGTGATGTGCCAGATCGTCAAAAATGTATATCCGCGGACACGGATCCGGATACGGATATTTAGTGTCAAGATCCGCGGTTACGGACACGGATACGGATCTTTATTTTCTCACTCAATCGGTGTCGGCGCGTGACCTTGAAACGATAGTTGACGTCACGCCCGCCGTGTGTAAGAAATAAAAATTACTCTGCATTCAGAGTTAATTTCAAATTGTAATTGTTATTGTATTGTTGTAGTTATTTTTTTTTCAGTTTTTTTTTATTATACTACTTAATCACATAATCTAAGTTATTATGCAGCATTTTGTCCTGTCAAATGAATTTGAAAATTAATAAAAGATCCGTAAAAGATCCGCGAGAAAAGTGACGGATACGGATGCGGACACGGATCTTATTTCTCCCGCGGATATCCGTGGATACGGATACGGATATCCGGAACATCACTAATACATACCCACATAACAGTCAAAAACATAACCCTCCCTTTTGCTTCGCCGTAGTCGGGTAAAAATTGGACTGTGTCATTTGTGCGATGTATTTTTAGACAATAGTGGTGAATTTATTGCACGAGTGTAGCAAGCGGTTTTTTATAGTTGACGTATAAAATCTATTTTTATAAATAATTTATAAAAATAGCTATATTTACCCTAGTGGATGTGTTTTTTAAAAATCCTGGATTAATCGAATGACCAGCGATGTTAAGCGTCACGCTTGCCCATAACAGTACCTACTGTGAACTTCAACTTCGTTAGATATAAAATTTCGCCATGCCCAGAAATTTGCCCAGGAAATGAGAAATTTACCATACTAAACTCGATTGGACCTAGACCATTGAACTACAGTTTTCATAGTCACTAGTATTAATGTATAGGAAGAATATAGAGTAGAATTGCAAAAAATATTACTAAAAGTATTTTAACAAACATTTAAATAAAAAAAAATTACTTTATAAATTAAAATAATATGCTAGAAAGTCACAGCATCAACTCTTGAACTATCGTCATGAGGCGGAACAAACTACAGCAAGTGTGTCGATTTCACCCTCGAGAGTCTAGAAAAAAATATTCTCGAGGTGGAGGGGGGAAGGGGGGAACTCCCCCATTCCCTGACGGAGAGCGGACCTCCTTAACTGCTAGCAGCGGACAAAAAGAATGAATAGATCCGCCCCTTAACGAATACACCGAGCGGCATAATTCATACTTAGGAAACTGTAAGGAGTTGACATGGACTTATTTTTTAACTGCGATAGCATCGCAGATGAGGGTACGTTCTGTTTTCGAATGCTTCTTATGTTTTTTTTTTACTTTATGGCTTAGGTTGTAGTACTAATACGGGGTAGATTTACTAATACGGGGTATATTTACTTTATGCTCTTTCATACTTACATATACTTTATGCTTGATTTACTTTGCTGCTTTTTTCAAGGTTCCGTAGTAACTACGAGGAACCCGTAAAATTTCAGATGAAAAATTGCGTCTGCCACTCCTGCATTTCTAAACTATATTTGACCTAGAAATTCATGATTAATTTTATAGTTGCTTCCATATCATCCACCTGCATTTTTCAGTCGCTCGTGAACATGGTGCATGTAACTGTGCCGAAATATCGGGAGCTCAAAATTAACGTGAACCACGGTAAATATCCCGTTATTAATAATAGTGTTTTAATTGCCAAGTAGTTTTTTTTTATTGCAGCATTCGCTACGTAACCCTATATATGTGCGTCTCGAAACAGTCTTGGCCATTTGTTTTTATTGTTATTTCAATATATAATTTCAATTTTTATTATATTATTTTTGTAACAATTTGTATTTTTATGTATAATGTATTTTTGTTTTGTAATGTAAAATTTGTACGTCAAAATATGGATATTTTGACGTAAAAATTTAACATTACAAAACAATGAGTGTATTGGCGACTCCATTGTCCTGTGTGGACAGATGCAATGGTTCTTTCCAGCAGAACTGACTCCAGACAACAATTAATTACACTAGGTTCCTGAAACTAGCCGGGAGCCTCGTTTACATTCTGACTGTAACTGTCCCGAAAAATTTTACTGTAATAACACAGGAGCACCATTATCTATGGCACGTATTTTTAACCTCCGATCCAAAAATATGTGGAGTGATTATAAGTTTGACGTGTGTATCTGTATATCTGTGTGTCTGTGTCTGATTATCTGTGTGTATGTCTGTGGCATCGTAGCTCTTAAACGGATGGACCGATTTTAATCTAGTTTTTAAAGCATTTGCCAGTGTCAAGTATTAAGATTTTTCAAGTTTCTTAAATAAAACAAGTTGTAAATTTTCTAGTCATAATTTTCTAGTCACGTATACAGTCATATTCAAACTCAAGTCATGTTTCGTAAATTGGTGACGACTTTACTGGAAACTTCTATGGAGCTTCGCCGACAACGTGAAAAGACTCGTGTCTTAGCTTTATTTATTACGCCCACACTCACGCACTTGATCAAACACTTAATAACTAAAACGCCACCATTTTATAGCATTAAAGTTTAAAGTAACATAAGTTTAAGAAAATAAAATAAAACAACAACAACGTTTCCATGACGTTCCCGCCAAAACTTCTATTATACTCTTTGTTGCATGTGTCACTTATGTTGTTTTAAAATTTTTAACGACAATCCACTAGTATCCAACTAGTCCTTTATGTTATTTCTTCATTTTTAACCCCGATCCAAAAAGAGCGGTCCAGCCCACTGGCTCCATGTAAACGCAGCACCGAAAGCCTCGGAAGTTAAGATGCGTCACTCGCCACGTATAATTTTTCCACTCTCTTTCAATTCACCCCCCCGCCTTCCATTCCATCCCAACCCTTCCGTCTGTCAATCTTAGGGAAGGTTGGTGGATTTATTCCATCGTCAGTTTTAATAGGGCCCCGGTACGGCATCGATGATTCCAGCTTTGGATAGTTTGAGTTCTTTTAATTATAACGGTTTGTGGGTGAATTGCGGAGTTCGGTTAGTTTTTAACCGATTGCGTAAGATGGGTGATGTTGTCGAGTGTATATTTTTTATGCAAGACACTGAAAAAAAAACGACACCTTAGCTATAACAATAATTTATGTCTATTTTCTACAGGATTCATTTCGGGGAATGTGCGCAAGAGCTTCACCACCTAATTCCACCCTCCCCATTTCACTACAGGACTAGCAGAAAGTCGGCGAATTACCACCCATTTCTCGTTGAAATGCCAAAAATCCGTACTCAGCGATATCGATCCACATTCCTGTTGCGTACTGCACAAGAATGAATTCTTTGCCGCCATCTGTTTCCTGAGACTTACAATCTTGGAATTTTCAAGGCTAAAGTGAATAGATATCTTCTAGATCGACGAGCTCCATCCTCGGCCACACCGTCGCTTAACATCAGGCGAGTTGGTGGTCAATCGTAGATCTATAATGTATAAAAAAAAAAAAATTTGATTTACGTGCTAGTTATCGGTCTTTGCGCTGACCGCCATATTTTTTTAAATAAGCAAAAGGCCAAATGGTCTTTTGCGTTCTTGGCCATTTGCGTCGATCCCAATTAAAGATAGCGAAATTGTATCCAACGGAAAGATCAAGAGTGTATTAAAATTAAAAGTAAATAAACTTATTTGAACTTATTTGTTTTTAGGGTTCCGTACATCAAAAGGAAAAACGGAAACCTTATAGGATCGCTTTGGTGTCTGTCTGTCCGTCTGTCCGTTTGTCCATTTGTTAAGACCTTCTATATAGGTAACGCGTGGAAGTATCGAGTTGAAATTAAAACCATACACAAATCTGTAGACTTTTGCAGCTGTGAAAAACAAATCATACTTCTAAGTTATCGTAAAAGAAGTTACAGCCGTGTAAGTCGCAAAAAACCGCATATAATTTGTCTTTACTTGCTAAGTGTGTGCTAAGGCTACATTTTTTGTAATAATAATCACTTTCGACGACTTTCGATATATAGCAAAAATAAAATAAAAAATACTTTTTCGTAACTTTCAACGAACTTTTTCGTAATAAATAGGAGAATTTACTAGCTTTATTCTGAAGAATGCGCGTTAAAAAGCACCTTTTTAAAGCGACTTTGCGCGTACTTTCTCACAAAGAACGTACATTCAACAGCAAAATCGTAACGAAATCGCAAGTTAGACTGCAAAAGCTGTTTTTCTGCAGTCGTGCATTTTGTTTTACTATTAATATGGCTAAATCATGTCTCTAAGCATTGTGCTTGCAATCTCACTAAAGATTGAAGAGCAGACGTCCGAGGGGAGAAGAAAATAAAAAAATGTACTCCTGCTCTCCAACTTGTACTTACATACATACACACCGTGCTGTAGGCAAAATGGAAAACTTGGAAAACCACACATCGACATGGACTTACAAAAATATTTACATGAAAGTTTTATTTAAAAACTGTGATCACATTTAATTTTTTATGTTAACTTGTAATTTTAACCGCCTTAAAATAGGGAGGAGTTTTTCAATTCAGTTGTATTTTTTTTAAATGCTTGTTACCTCATAAGCCCGTCATTAAAAAACAGATTAAAAAACAATATTTGAAGTTAATAAAACAATAATATTTTCAAACTGAGATCAATGTGAGTCATGACTCCTCACCATGACTTTCTTTAGTACCTCTGTACTAAATAATTTTAACTTAGATTTGCTATAATTAGTTCTTCATTTCAATCTAAAGCCCTATTGCCACTATTGATAGAATTTTCATATTTACAATAAAAAATCTAGACACGTGTTATTATGCCTTCCCTTCTCACCTACCCGTGACATAAAACTGAAGAATCACTAAAGGTTTCCCCTACGATCCACTACGCTGTACAAACTTACAGATAAGGGGCCCCAAGTACCCCCCAAAAGGGGTAAGACGGGCCCCCAAGTCTAGACCTAGTAAAAGGAAAAAATAATGCCTGAAAGAGAGACATGATTCCCTTCTCTCGCTTACTAGGCAGATTATGTTTTCTGCCTAAAGGAAGTTTACGTTTGAAATAGTTGGTATAGTGCGTTTATTTTTAACTTTAGGCCAAAAAAGCGGGGCGTTATAAGGTTGACATGTGTATTTGTATATCTGTGTGTGACAGACACGCAGACATGCAAATACACATGTATCCACAGATATACAGATACGTCAGACTTATAACACCCCTCTTTTTGGATCGGGGGTTAAAAATAAACTCATCATCATCATCATCTCAGCCATAAGAAGTCCACTGCTGGATATAGGCCTCCCCCATGGATTTCCAAAACTAATAGGTTTTTTTTACGATATAAAATCGTTCCAGGGCGTTCCACTCCTGTGCAGTACGCATCATGAATGTGGATCAAAATCGTTACGTGCGGAAATAGATAGAAATATATGCTCTGTTAATAAACTAGGTAGAGGTTTCTCATTTGACCACATCTCACCTGATATCTAATTAAGACGTGGTCCAAGATTATATTAATATCTGTTTATTAACTCTAATTTTGCTTCAATCATATTTTATTCAAATTTTTCAATTTTACACGTTTACGACCAAACAAATCCTACTTTTTTCCAACTTTAAATAAAATAAAACAATGGCAAAATTAACCTTCCCATTCAAGCCATAATTGCAACCTTTGTCCTAAACCGAAAGGTAAAAAAAAAAAACAAAAGACGAGTTGCGTAAAAAAATAAAATGTGACAAAGAGGTTGTCTAACCGTAGAGGTCTATTGTCTCTGGCTAGATTAAAGCAGCTAAGCAAGTTAAAATAAGCACGTTCTGAGAAAGTAGGTGCGATGCTCTACTTCTTTCCCATAGTCCTGCTAATATAGAATTACATTGGTATTGTCTGTTTGGCATTGTGGCGTTTCTGAATCTTAGTGGAGAAGGAATCGCTTTCATGTACAAGCAGATGAAGATTTATGTAGTAAGTTGACATAAATAATTGTAGTTTAAAAAAACTGACATTTTTTCAGTTATTTTGTAATAAAAACCAAATTACTGAACCGATTTTGATAAAATTTTGTATGGGACCTCTGAACTACTTCTGAACTTATTACCTACCGAACAAAATCAAGTTATAATCGGCGGAATAATCGCGAAACAAACATACAAAAAACATACAGGCGAATTTGGAACCTCCTTCTTTTTGAAAGTCGGGCAAAATGTTAAAAAATGTTGATAGGTATGTAATACAAAAATAGCTACAAATTAGCTCAGTTATTTCTGCAGTTGAGTGTATCTGTTCGCTCGGGTACGCCCGGCTGTGTGAACTTGATACATGACATTGTCTGCCCTTTACGCACCTAGCAGCCACTGCTTTTGTCTAGAAAGCTTTCTTACCACCTCTTTGTATTCAGTTTAGACGTTCCAATTGAGAGAATGTGCTGTTTTGAGGTTAAGTTTCTGCATTTTAAAAGTTTTTTTATTGTTTTGTAAGATCTGGTCGTAAGTTGTCAACATATTATAAATTAACGCAGCAAGATATTACTCAAACTACTCCAAGCAAAAACGAACACAATTATTTATCGATAGAAATACTTTATCAATAAACATATTTATCGATAAGAACACTTATAATAATAATTATAACACTTAAAAATATTAATTATCAATAAAATACTTACCTATCAATAAACATTTATCGATATCGAAATAAATATTTGATGTCGATATAAGTAGGTATCGACTTATATAAAATAAAAATATATGTCGATATCGATAAATCAAATAAAGCAAAAATAATAAATAATCATGCAATTAAAAAATAAGCCGTTAGAAAACAGTGGGCCTCTCGTCTGGTTAACTAGCGTTTCTCAGGGCGCAAGGGGTTGCCATGCCTAATGAATAATTAATGCAGTACACGCCAATTATAATTACGTAAGAAGCAATTAGTAATAGGTGTTGCATCTACTTGATTTAAAAAACAGCTTGACTATAGAAAAAGTTTACGAAACGAATATAGAAATATATACTGAACAAATAATCTCATTTTTTTTTAGATGAGGTGAGGTGAGTTGACGGTCAAGCGCAAGCCTATTGTCAAATAAAAAAAAATATTTTTTTGAAGTTTGTTAAAAAAGTAATTTAACTCGTTATCTTCTTTTTTAACCTACCTACATATCTGATAATAGGACTATTACCTTAATATATAAAGTTACTTAAATTGACCTGGCAAATGCATAAGACTTGAGACGCCAAAAAGAAAAAAAAAATTTGACATTGACAATACTTATAAGCTTCACACAAAAAAATAGCACAAATCGCGCAAGATTTATAATGCTTGTTGTTAGTTGTAAAAATATACGCGTCGACTTGAGTACCTTCTCCGTTTTTTCGTCGGTTAATAAATAGGGTTAGAATTCAGATTACTATTATTTATGCTGGTCAAAAACTAATTTGTAGCCTAAGCAAGGTACGAAGTAGCTCACTTAAATATTGGCTTATAGAAGTACATTCCTACTTTTTTGTTCATTTGTATGGACACGTATGAATAAGTATTAGTATATTGACGTTGAGTATTAACTTTAAATAATTATTGTATTAATATTTATTGTTTTTTGTCTTCAATCATTATTTTTAAGGTGATGATTTTAGATTTTATGATCTTGCTGGTGCATTTTTGTAAATTTAGAAGCAAAATAATCATCACATTGGAAAACGTAGCTCTATGTAAAACTATAATTGAGAATTAAAACGTTAATTGATATCTCAAAATACTATTTTTTTTAATTAATACACTTTTGGATACAGTGTGCGAGATGTAATATGTCTACCCTCAGAATTAAATACCAAACACTATCTCATTTACATTTTAAAACGCTCGCCAAGTTCAGTTCGCGAGACGGTATTTATAATACCGATGTTGTTCTTGAGGCGATGAAGGGTTGCCTGGGGTGGTCAAGTACCTCCCCCCCTACCCCACCGCCCACCCCTTGCGTACCTCACAAATGTTAAATTACGGGGAAAATAAAAGAAGACAAACTTCACTTTGAAAGCGTTTCGACTGGCAACACAGAGGTACTTTCCCGAAATTTTTTGATATATATATATGTACAGTTAGTCAATTTTCTTGTCGTTTTGTTTGTCACAACAGAGTCGTCCGACGTGCTTTCTTGGAATAATTAAAAAACATACAGCAAAGGTAGCAGCGGGTTACGATGGCAACTTTTTATCATATATAAATATATATTCTTGCCAGTTCAAAGTCGAAATGTGGTACCTGGACCTAAGATTTTATTTTTAGCTGACTTCCAAAAAGAAGGAGGTTCTCAATTCGACTGTACGTTTTTAGGGTTCCGTACCCAAAGGGTAAAAACGGGACCCTATTACTAAGACTTCGCTGTCTGTCCGTCCGTCCGTCCGTCTGTCACCAGGCTGTATCTCATGAGCTGTGATAGTTAGATAGTTGAAATTTTAACAATGACGTTTTTTTGTTGCCGCTATAACAACAAATACAAAAAGATAGAATAAAATAAATATTTAAGGGGACTCCCATACAACAAACGTGACTTTTTTGCTCGTTTTTGCTCTGTATTGATAATGGCACCATGTAGACGCTTGAATTATTGACAGAATATTGACATATATTATTTACTTTCAAAATAAATAACTAAATTAAAATAAAATTAATATTTAAGGGGGGCTCTCATACAACAAACGTTATTTTTTGCTGTTTTTATATATAATTGTACGGAACTCTTCGTGCGCGGGTTCGACTCGAACTTGGCTGGTTTTTTTTTGTATGTTTGTTACGCGACCACTCTGCCAATTATGAGTTGTTTTATATTATTCTTTTTTGTTTGGTAGGTAATATCTACAAGGTGGTTCCAAATAAATTTTGTCAAAATCGGTTTATAATAAACAAAGTAATAACTTTGGTTTTTATAACAAAATAACTGAAATGTGATCCAATAAAAAAAATTGCGTATTTTGATGTCGGTTTGTTTAGTTTTTTAAACGATAATTATTTACGTTTGGGTTTCATAGTCAATATACCTTTATAGCGTATATCTTTAGTTAATATATAATTTTGTTTTAAAAACCAAACTACGACAAATCTGCAAATATGTAGGTATATATATCCATTCCAAAAACAAAATAAATTCAAATGTGCTAATAAATGGCTGACTTATGCGGCACCAAACATAAAACCGAACCGAATGCAACCGAATTGAGATCCCCCGTCTTTTTGAAGTCGGTATACAAGGGTCTTGACAGACATACGGACGGATAGACAAGACAGACGAACAACGAAGTGATCCTATAAGGGTTATATATATAATGGTTTGTTGCTTTTAAAAGAGGTACGGAACACTAATAACGACCAAAGAAAACATGTGTCTAGTATTATTTTTAATGGGGTGCGCGAGTGAAGCCAAGTGTGCAACTAATATATTTACAGATAGAAAAGGGTTGATGGAAGTCTAATGGTGCGGTCAAAAGAATGGATCCGTACAAAGTTACTTGATACTTAAAAAGTATTTCTGCAGCTTAAAACTTGCGAAGACACGTTTGAGAGGAGCTTTCGTGGTTCAACTTTCGTGAAACTTTGTTGGATTTAATTTTAATATTCTTCATTTAAAAATTGAGCTTCTCAAACTTGGCTTATTATTTATTTGACCGACTTGTAAAAGAGGAGGGTTTTTACTCGTTGACATAAAAGTAATATGCTTAAAATGCGAGTTAGAAACATCTCATCTATAAGAAGTCCACTCCTGGATATAGGCCTCCTCCATGGATTTCCAAAAATACCGACTGGGTTATAATACACAATCAGTATTATCGCGCGATCCGCGAATAACACGATAATATCATAAATAAATATATAAATATTTGTGGACATTTCACACAGCACCATCTAGCCCAAACTAAGCAAAGCTTGTACTATGGAACTAGATGGCTGATAGAATACATCTTTTCTTATCTTCTTAAGAAGAAGATACATAGAAACACCCAGACTCAGAACAAACATCTATGCTCATCACACAAATGTTTGCCCTGGATGGAGATCGAGCCCACGACCTACAGCTTAGCAGGTAGACATACTACCAACTGAGCCACAAGGCCAGTCTAATCAAGACAGCATCGAGTCGTATCACAGTATCGCAATACGATATTATACGATACTAGGCTCGTGATAATATTGTCCGTGTAACCCATTGGAAGCGGCATTCATCCAGCGTCTTCCTCCGACATGTATCAGGTCATCTGTCCATCGGGGTCGTCTTGCGCCCCTTCCGATGTGGTCCCAGAGGAGGAGATCGCGACGCGTCTCTGAGTCATGACGCGTCGCGACATGGGGGCGGTCGGCTGCGGCGGGTCATGGATGGAATCAGAAACGGTACCCATGACACACCCTGAGCGCGGCCAAGGAGGGACACCGTGGAGTTTTAGCGGGTTTATGTCCCACATAACCGCACTGTCTCCCCGTGGCAAAAAAAAAAAGGTCATCTGTCCATCCCGTGTAAAATGCGAGTCGAGTGAAGCAACTTTAACAAGCGTTAACACTTGTAGCATCACTTTTCCCGTCGCTACACACGACACAATTATTATTTCACTTCTTAACTTAACCCTGTGATAAATACGTTTACTAACTTGAAACATTTGAACGCTCATGTGCCGTAAAATGTAGTAAATACTCGTACATGATGGCCATGCGCACATTTTGATAGATTTTTAATCGACTTCAAAAAAAGGAGATTATCATTTTGATATGTATGTATGTTATATTGTTCTGCACAATTTTCACATATGTTAGTCTAAGTGGGCTTCTAAGCACGCACATATTATGCCAAATTTAATAAGTGTATGTATGTATGTTTGTCCACTTATATATCAGCCCTGTTTGTACAAACTGTCCCACTGCTGGGAACGGGCCATCTTCTCATTGTGAGAAGGATTAGGCCATAATCTGCCACGCTGGCCAAGTGCGGGTTGGCAGAACACGGTTGCGGGTTGGGTTGGCAGGTTTGTCCACTTACTACTCGGAAACTAGAAGTCGTATTGCAAGAATTCTTTATTAACCAATTTATTTTTTTATTTTTCTAAACGGTCACCGACAAAGTTGCTGACAGATACCGACGTCAAAAAAAAAATGTGTACGTACCTACTTAAGTAGACGGCCAGTTCTGATTTGTGATTTCATTGTTCGGTATTACGTAACAGTTGCTATTTCTCCCTTTACATGTAAATAGATTGTTTTGAAGATTTTTTTAAATTACTTTTATTGGTTTCCCTATGAACGGAACGGAACTTTGAATCTCTTAGAATGACTACTCTAAACTATTAGTTGTTATGATTATAATTGCTTACTAACGATAATTCTGGTTTCCAAACTCTCAACAAACTACTAAACTGGTTAGAGTTTTGATGCATTTTGTTAGAGTTTTGTACCTGGAAAGGAAAAAGGAACGGAACCCTCATTGGTTTACTTCGTTGATCTTCCGTCTGTCTGCCTGGCAAGACAAACGTGATTATTTATGACTCTAGACTCGATCATTACAAAGCAACTTCACTTAGCTATAGGCGCAAGGTAGCTGACATAGTATTTCTTAATAAACTAGTTCTTGGCAAAATTGATAGCTCCGACTGCCTACTTGTCGAACAAACTATGCTCAAAATTCACCGATCAACCGCTTATGTAGCACGTTTAACGACTTTTGTCAGGAGCTTGATATTTTCGATACATCGGTCAGCAAAATAAAACATAGGATATGTTTTATATTGCTTCAATATGTATATAAACTGAAGAACACGGTACTTGCAATTATTACCTATTGTATCTTAGACTATCTATAATTATTCCTATTTGTTGAGTGTCACAATTTAAATGTATGTTGTGTTTGTTTCTAGAAGGCTGTTCAGCCAGTCTATGTTATTCATATGTATGATGAAATTATGTTTGTATTATAGCTGTAACATCTAGTTTGCAAACCATAAATAAATAAAAAAATGATTATAGCTGTCTATATATAAAAATCATGTGCTCTGTCTAATATCATTTAATAAATTACTGATCTTAGTTTTCATAATTTATTTATTTATTTTTTAAATACTTCTACATTTATAGCTACAGCATAATTATAAAATGTCAATCGTGTCTTCACACTCTATAACATGTTGTAGAGACGTAGAGGATATGGCGTCACAGAAAATCCAATATGACGAATAAGCTGATTATACATTTATTCACCATTTAGTATTTAGGTAGGTACAAATAAAGGTTTCATTAGCGTATTCTAACTATGTATAAATGTCCTATTTAAATATATTCATGTTTCTTGAGCGAAGTCAAGGATCATACTCCTTCATTATACCCTTTCCTCTACCAGGTTTATCAGGCTCCGTCGAATCTTTTTCTAAAAAACGATCTCATTCTTTCTCAAGTGGGAGCGCAGCAGGGGGACCCGCTTGGACCACTTGCTTTCAGCTTAGCTATTCACAAGGCCATTCTCGAGCTAAAATCACCCCTAAATTTGTGGTACCTCGATGATGGCACCATTGGTGGGACTCCGGAAGAGGTATACCGGGATTTGGAGGTGCTTATTCCGCGTCTCAAGGAGCTGGGCTTGGAAGTGAATCCCTCAAAGTGTGAGTTCTTCCCCTGCTGCCCAGAAGCTCGTACACACTTTTCTCTATTTAATTCTCTTCTTCCTGGTCTAAAAGAACTGTCACCATCTTCTTTTTATCTCTTGGGATCACCTATTTTCCTTGAGGCTGTTCCTGAGGCTATTCTTTCTAAAAAAAAACTTTTACTGACCGCTCAAGAACGGCTCAAAGACCTTTCTGCACATGTTGCATTGGTAATGCTGCGCATGTGCTTTGCTGTACCAAAAGTAACTTATCTCCTTCGTACTGCACCGACCTGGCTCTGTCCGAGAGAAGTATCATCTTTCGATGAAACTTTGAAATCGTCTGTCGAATCGATCGTTAATGTATCTTTGGATGAGTTGCAGTGGCGGCAGGCGGTTCAGCCGGTTCGATACGGAGGTCTTGGGGTGCGGTGTGCTGGAGATGTCGGGCTACCGGCTTTCCTGGCCAGCGCGCATGGGGTTGCAAACCTGGTCACTGATATACTCAACTCCAATGGTGACAGGGTGAGCATACCCTTTGTGTCGGAGGCTATGGCGGCCTGGTGTTCGCTCAATGCTGGAGCTGTAGTCCCCGAGTATCCTCACGTTCAGAAAGCTTGGGACGACGTTAGGGCTAAAGGAATCAATGCGCAGTCTCTCAGTGCTGCCGTCGGAGTGGATTTGGCCAGACTAAGGGCTGTGTCGCAATCGGAGTCGGGGGCATGGTTGCACGCTCTTCCTTCGCCTCACCTGGGCACTTTGTTGGACGACGACTCACTTCGCGTGGCGGTGGCTCTCCGCTTGGGCTGTAAGGTGTGTGAACCTCATGTATGCACCTGCGGTTCCATGGTGGAGGCCAATGGCCATCACGCTTTGAGTTGTCGTCGCTGCGCAGGTAGGTTTCCGCGTCACCATGCCCTCAACGACATAGTCCGTAGGGCCTTTGTCTCGGCCAATATTCCCTGCGTATTGGAGCCGCCAGGCCTGAGCAGGTCGGACGGCAAGCGTCCGGATGGGTTGACTCTAGTGCCGTGGAAGAATGGCAAGTGCTTAATCTGGGACGCCACTTGCGTGAGCACTTTCGCCACCTGTCACTTGAGTCGATCCATCCGGTCGCCAGCAGCTGCTGCGGAAGATGCTGCAAGTAAAAAGCGAGAGAAGTACGCGGCGCTAGTGACGCGATATCATTTTGTACCCATTGCCGTGGAGACCATGGGCAGCTGGGGTGCTGAGGCCAAAAACTTGGTTTTGGAGTTGGGGCAGCGGATAAGGGAGACTTGTAGCGAACCCCGCTCCGGATTTTACCTGATGCAAAGGTTGTCCATCGCCATTCAACGAGGTAATGCGGCGAGTGTCATGGGCACCTTTGCGTCGGGTACAGTCAGGGGTGGGCTGTTTGACTGACTATGTAAACTTTGACGACATTTATTATGAGAAATAATGTTTAAAATGTATAGTATTAATAATAAAACTATTATATCTTATATAATAGTTAATTAATAGCAGGCAGTTTCTAGATTAAAAATAAATATAATAGTTCATGTTTTAAATACGATATATGTATTACTATTGACCGAATGAGCGAAGCGAACAAAGGTCTCTTCAATGTCATTTCATTTTACATCATATTACAGTACAAATCCAGTTTAATGGACATACAAAATAGTTTTTAAGTATATTTTTAAACGACTTCAAAAAATGAGGAGTACTTCTTTTTGTACATATACTACTTAGTCATGTCATTTTGTCAATTAATTCATTCATTTTATATATTCAAAAATGTTGATATGCGCGAGCGAGATGGACGATGATTGAACTACAGACTCTTAAATCAAAATAACTAGACAATTATCATCCAAAATACGAAATTGCGTATTATTATAGAATTTGATTGTTTCAGTTTTTTAAACTACATAATATATAATAATTATATACGATATCTTCCTCTGTATTCTTGTACAATAACGTCATCAAATAAGCTATTAACAAATACCTATCCCAGAAACAATGCAAAAATTGTATGACTTTGACCATGGAATATCCATACATACTTATTTTTAAATAACAATGAACTTAAGTAATCTATTATGGAGAAAATATTTATGACGAAACTCCCGCGGTTTGCCCTTTCTGTTCATAGTGGGAGATGTGCATGATTTAAAAATATCTGGCATTACTAGGCATATCTTACGGCTTCACGTGTTGTATCAAAACATATTTTTTACCAGGTCCATACTAATTTATTCGTCAATAAATTACCTGCCACAACGTCAATTATAATAAATGTCAAAATGTTGTTTGTTTTTTTTTTGTTTTGGACACGGCGCGATTAACGCGTTTGCCGTTTGTATTGAGATTTATTCATTTATCGATGTAGAACTAGGTATATATATTTCAGTTAAATTATGTTTTGAATAAAACAATTTATAATATTGTCAAGTGAATAAGTCATGTTTTAGGTTTAGTCATGCCTAAGTGTTTCTATAGAGTTTTATCGAGAACACTAAAGTCACGTGTGTTCATTCCATTTCACAAAAATATCATTAATATTGAAAGTAACACAAATTTAACCACTATGTAAATCTATACAAGGACAATAAAAATCTTATAAATAAAATTAAAGTTCAAAAAACTGAAGTAACCGATTTCAAAATAAGCAATTTCGTTTACTTGGATAACATTTTACCATTTATTTTGTTATAAAAACCAAAGTATTGAACAGATTTTAGTAAAATTTATATGGGACCACCTCTGAACTATTACTAACTACCTACCAATAAAAAAAACCTTATCAAAATCAAGTTATAATTGCCGAAGTAATCGCGTAACACACATAAAAAAGTGAAAATAAATTGAAAACTTTCTTCTTTTTGGAAGTCGGTTAAAAACTTACATTAATAATTAATATTGGAATATAAAACCGAGCTTTCTCACATTTCCGCTAAAAATGTACTCTACTAAGTATGACCTATATCATCAAGATAGGGAATATGTTTCCGGAGCAGTTTTCCCCGAATTCTTCTATATAATCTGGGTGTCTTTTATTCGCGAGGGAATCAGTTTCCTCTGATTAAGCTCGCTCCATCATAGACCACATCACTTAACGACGGTTAACCACGTCTCTCTAAAAGAAAGCAATAAAAAAAAAAATAGAAAACTGAATTTATTTGTAAGTGCCAGTGCAGACATAAAGACTCTCACATTTGTATTAATAGTAAGAGATATTTTAGGAAACAACGCAATAAAGGAAGAAACAGATGTTTATAAAAGAACGTCAGATTTCTTTACTCTCATTCGATCTTCAGATTTCATTGTAAATGTGTTAAACCTTTAATATTTGTAAATTTTATATCAATTTCAAGTTATAATTATTTTAAATTGAAGTGAAATTATTTATTTTACCTATCTACTTAGAAGGTACATATTTAACTTTATTGTGGTTTGATAAATACGTAATTACTGATTCTACTGAGTACAAAAATAACTAAAGTTTTAAGGAAAGTTGAGAATCAAGTTCAAAAATAACTTACACTCGGTATACATATAACAATGAACATTCCAAGTAAGTTATTTTTATATTATTTATACCTTATTACTAAGCAGTAATTAAGAATTAATACAATCATTGCATCCATAATAAATTACAATGTATTAATAAATACATGACGCTGTAATTTGAGACTGTCAAATATGTATTAAACTTAAAAGTTAGCTATTTATTTAGTTAAAGTAAGGAACCTTAATCGCAGTTTTTAACCAATACAATGGAAGTCTATGCAATGAATTTCTGTTTTTACGACATATTCGACTGTAACTTTTTTTTACGAAAACTGAGATATTTAATTTTTCTTTCTGCAGCAAGAAATTATGGATCTGCGTATATGTTTTAATTTTAACTCGATATCTTCACGCGTTCCCGAGATAAAGGTCTTGACACCCGGTCGGACGGACAGACGGACAGCCAGACGGTCAGACGGTCCGACTTTAGGACACCCTTATAGGATCGCTTTGTTGTCCAACAAAGTGATCCTATAAGGGTTCCGCTTTTTCGTTTTGAGGTACGGAACCCTAAAAAGAAAAAAAAAGATCAATTTCATCGGCCCCTGTCTACACTGTATACCACAGACTACACAGAACTATTCAGACCATATCGCACCGGAAAAGGCGGAAGACACAAACCACGTCCCTAAAGGTATTTACTCACTATCTAATTAGAGTGATTATGGTACAATACAGGCGCGTGCGCGGTCACGGTGCGCCGGCGCGAGCGGAAGCGGATGAGAGCGGACCCCAGCCCTGATTCCTTCCGGTGGCGCCGGCGCAAGCGCAGAGAGGAGACGGGTTTGAGGAACGAGGTACAAACAGGGAAGTAAAAATCTTATCTTATTTTTATTTTTCTCTCATTATTTTTCGTTTAATTAAGAATAAAGTGTTGATTTAAGATGCTGTATCGTTAGGTTATTGTATAAATTAGCTTTTTAAGATAATGCTTGCTCAGAAAAAATAATTATTTACTCGTTTGAACATAAGGCTACGAGAAAATTGATATTTTTTTAAGATCAATGTGATCCATTTGTGCCCATGCTGTCGCTTAATTAGTGGTGAAACGTAGATGTATTTTACGTAAAAAGGATGAATTATATCCTTGGTTTTTAAGTCATGAAATAACGTCTTCTTTCGTCGGCTTATTCATAGTAAACGATGAAAATTACACTTAAGTGTTTTAAGTTTAAAGTCGAATTTTCATTGTCAACGCACCCAAGTCACGTTCACGTGACGCGGTTCATGGTCATACGGCATCAGGGCCCTGATGTAGGAGCGACATGGTAAGTAGCGGTCGCTGCTGCTTATAACTAAAGCCACAGCTTAAGGTCGTCGCTCCCAGATCTTTAGCACGGAACGATTGGCGTTGATCTTTTTTTATTGAGTTCATACAGACCACACGTATACTTGTCACCTTTGCACCTTATTGTATTGTATTACGGGTTATTTTGAAACGAGCCTCGTGACTCACTACTTGATATGATTGAGTGGTTGCAAACGAGATGATCTCGGGAAAGTCTGATTAAGACGACCTTATTGTGTGATAGGTTATTCAGGTCGAAACTTTGGTCTACGTCTCTACGACGTAGATATTCGTAGGTAGCTACGACAAGCTACGCCAAGACGTCTTACCTGTAGCCTACGAAAATATTCGAAGTCGCTTAGGAAAAAAAAATCTTAAACATATTCTATTGTCAAAGTAAAAGGTTATGTTTTTGGGTACGTACTTACGTGTTGTAAGTTTCTTTATTATATTTTAAGGCGTCTTGACTGATTTTCATGGTTTTGTTTTAAATATATTATTATATATTTTTTAACCATACCTACTTAGGTTACTCGTGGGTTATATGATAGTTGGTTTAAAATTAAAATAAGAATTCCTGATTGAATACTCTCTGTCTGATACGAAATTTGAATGTTCTTTTTTTTGTTTATTTGTTGTTTTTTTTTAACATTATAACTGTATCTTTCTTGTATATTTCTGTTTAGGATAAGTTTGGTATTTGAAAAAAAAAAACAATCAGATCATAGAGTAATTTTGGCTAAAAACTTTTTTTTATCATAAACCATCATTGTTATAATTAAAAAAAATAGATAGATAAAATAGATCTTGCTTTATAGTCTACGCGTTTTTTTAAAACGTTACTGTACGCGCCAGTAGTACACCTGTCAGAAGGCTTGTTCTCACGGTCGAGTCGCGCTTCTCACGCGGTCTGCTTACATTTCCTTCCTGTGGGTAGACGGACGGCGGGCAGCAGTCTGCACCTTATGTCATACGATACCCTGGACATGCTTAGATTATTTGAATATGGAACACTAGAACCAAGAGGACTTAAGGAAAGTTTAAATTATATACAGTACACACTACACATGTTTTGTTTCTATTTGAAATATGTATTGATGGAGCCGGAAGACTGCATTGGAACTTCTTAACCAAACAAGATAAGCCCATCGAGTTTAGACTCTCTTGACTTCAGACATTTGTTTTGTCTTGATTAATACCTACTTTAGTGCTACATGATATCCAGGGTCTAATGATAGAGTCGGGAGGTGGCCATAGGAACATCTGAACTAAACAAGATAAACCAATCGAGTTTGGGCTCGATTACTTCGTCTTGAAGTACTCGACAGGCCTCATGGCTCAGTGGTAGTACGACTGCCACCTGGGTCGTGGGTTCGATCCCCACCCAGGGCAAATATTTGTGTGATGAGCATGGATGTTTGTTCTGTCCCTGGGTGTTTTTATATGTAATTAGCAACCGTCTAGTTCCATAGTTCTTTGCTTAGCTTGGGCTGGATGGCGTTGTCCACCAATATTTACTTTAGTATAATCTAATTTTAATTATTTTGGTACAATTAATTTATTAAAAGATAGAAAGTAAAATCAGCTAGTGTTATATACATTTAAGTTTGTAAGTACATAATATTTATTAATATTATATGTAATTTTTTTTATTTTTGTCGTTATCTGTATGTAAATATAATTATATAATGTATTTTTGCCGTGAATAAAGTCTCTTTATTCTGTGTTCTTTTTACTAATAACAATATTGGAGTCATTGTTGATTTATTTAAGACAATAGTAATTCAAAGGATAAAAATAATTTACGATCAAGTATTGTTATTTTGTAATATAAACACCTTTAAGTGGTTCGCACCGCGGTTTTTCCTGCAACTCTGACAAATACCTTTTTAATCGATGTCTGTACTCAATACATAGTCCAATAGCACTGGACTAGACTATGTATTTTAAATTGTCTATCTATGTACTTTGTTGAAGGAAATCCTATGAAGAAGGTTTGAATTTTTTTTTAAAATAAATGTGTGATTTCTAAATTTACATAGCAATGCATTGATAATGTAATGAATAATAACAAATATTTTTTTTATAAATGTTTTTATATTTTTACTGTAAAAAAAATATAATATATCAAATAAATAAAGAATTATAATAATTAGATTGTCTCAAATAAAACAATATTGAAATAGTATTAATTAAAATTATATATCTATTGTAATCACTTAAAATAGTTACCTATCCTGGCTTCAAGGACAAAAAACTGTTGGAAATTAGAATTTTTCGTAAATGTGACATTTAGATAATTTTTTTGTTTCGTATTGGACTCGCATGATTAGCCAGTGTCAAGTATTAAGATTTTTTCAAGTTTCTTGAATAATACAAGCTATATAGTGCTCTAGACACAATCTAAGTCATGTAGACAGTCATTTTCAAGTTAAAGGATTGCCTTAGTAAAGTGATGGTGACTTTACTAGAAGCTTCTATAGGGCTTGCTGACAACGTAAACTGACATTTTTCACCGCTTTATTTCACTTGCCCACATAAAACACCACCATTTTTATTCGACTAACACAAGAATAGGCAAATAAAACATATTAAAAAAAAAATGGAATATAAAACATAGCAATTACATATTTCGCTGACGTTTCCGCCAAAACACAATGGAACCTCTTAAAGTGATATAAAATAGTTTTTTTCCCTACATGCGTGCTAACCCACAAGAAGGTCACCAGCTGACCGCAGCCCGATAATCGTTTACCGCCTGATCGCCTGGGAACCCCGTCTTCCGGTCAACACGAGCGGTGACAAATCTTTTTTTGATTGTGTGAACTCGCCTTTAGAACTCTTTCCGGTCTTCCAGTAAGGAAGGACTATTAGGTGTTATGTGTCTTCGATTTTTTAATGTGATTGCCCGAAAGATGGTTTGACTTCTTAGTCGAAATCAGGCTTCGAATTCTGTGGCTTCCTATCTAATTTCTTGAAGCTGAGAATCTTCATAGATTCTAGAGTGTTCTGAAGTCTTAAATTCGGATAGGCTTATTTCTAAATTCGGATATGCTTACCTTTAATTTCGGACATGCTTATTTCTAGATTCGATTATATTATGTATATATACTTAATCTATATTATGACGCGAAAACAGTACAGGGGGCTTATACAAGTGGCTTTTAAATTCGTAAACGCCAGTAGGAAAAAGTCACGACACCGACGAAATGTCACGTGACGGCACATCATATTTTCTTACATTTCAAAGCGTTTGTAGAAAAAGAAACGTTTGCCACTTGCCTAAGTGAGCCGAATATTGGGGCCAATTTTTTTCTTTTCATTTCTACCTTTACCAATTTAGGCTTTCCGATGATTTGTAGAAAAGCCTTTTACTTTTATTTAAACACCCGAAAATCGTTCCTACATTAAAACACTATTATTATTAACGGGATATTAATAATAATAGTGTTTTAATGAAAGACCGTTATAGCCAAAAAAGTGTTTTATCGTTCCTACATTTCGGACAGTCGGGTAAATAGTAGTACTCAAAGCTAATTATCCTTAAGGAGCAATCTCGTCGATAACTTCCGGCGAGCACCTAACAGTAGAACAATAACGTCACTTCCTGTGTCCTCCACAGATTATACAGAACCCTTACATTGTAGCGTCGGTGCCGGAAACGAGGCGCGGTTCTCACAGTTTGAGGAGCTTGGGGGAACCCTGCCCACCGCTGGACGGTGAATCATCATATCCAATCATATACAAGATATAACTTGCAAGATAAACCCTAATTTACTCTTTGTGCTTTGCATCATGTCTTAGAAAATTAATTTAAAAAATGTAAATAATTCTTTTTATTGAATAATCTAGTATTGACCAATTCACTTTTTTACAAATTACTAATTAGATTTTTACAAATTATTAACGTAAAAATGATTTTTATCCAAAAAAAATAACTTTGATTAAAATGAAACTTTCGTCGAAAACTTGTGATTTCTTTCTAGTGCTTGTGGGACGATTTTTTTACAATTCATTTAATCATTTTATATCTACATGTCGTTTTTATGCGCAAGACAGGCGAACGATGGTCGAACTACATTATTACACGACTCTTAATATTTATTACACTATATGTATTGATTTTACTAAGACATCACATAGCCTATAACCGTTAGCCATTTGACTAGCATTGTGGCTCAGTTGGTAGAATGTCTACCTGCTAAGTTGTAGGTCGTGGGTTCGATCCCTGCCCAGGGCAAACATTTGTGTGATGAGGATGGATGTTTGTTCTGTGTCTGGGTGTTTTTATGTATCATATGTTATTTACAAAAAAGTATATATGTATTCTATCAGCCATCTAGTTCACTAGTACAAACTTTGCTTAGTTTGGGCTAGATGGTGTTGTGTGAAATGTCCCCAAAATATTTATTTATTTATTCCAAGATCAAGACAAATTGTGATAAATGATTTACAGAAGAACATAAATACATAAAGGGTTGAAATCATAACACTCCTTTTGGTTTCGTCTTAGTCGGTTAAGTCATCGTAGATTTAAGAGGCCTACGTTTATAAATAAGATGGCCGCCATTAAACTCTTGAGGGAGCTCATTGTATGAAGGTCCTGCGGCATCGCAAACACTCCATTTGCCACCTTTTGTTTCTCGGACATTTGCTTAACCAGGCATGTTCTGAGGACCAGGCGTTCCCAGGGGAAACTGGGCTAAGATTTTATGCAAACATTGAAGTAGGTATTAGAAAAATACTTTTTTCCAGATAATAAAAATCTCAATTGTATTGTATTTTTTGTGATGTTTTATATATTCGTCGATTGAAAAACAATCTCGAAGATTCCTTTTTTTGTAAGGTAGTAGATACTACTTGGTATATTTCAGAGGTGGTTAAAGATCATAAACATTTTTCAGTAGTTTTAAAATAACCTTCAAAATTTCATAAAAAATATGTTCGGCCTATTCCCAAACGTAAACATTCTGTTTTTTATAATTTAAACGATAAATACCTACTGCAATATAATAAAACCTTTCTTCATTCCTTCAACATATCGCAAAAATTCAATTTGTTATAAATACATAACACTCAAAGACTTACAAGACTCCTAATGCGATACAAAATATTGTTCCAAAAACTTAACACCAAAATCAGGTGTTTGCTAATGACAGGTCACAAACGTCATTTAATCTTAAACGTCATCTCATCGCAATCACTTCTCAATTCTTACGGTGCCAAGATGGTGAACTGTGTTAAAAAATCTTGTAAAAATTACAAACTTCTTTAAAAAACTATGGAAAACATTATCACCTTCCATCTCTAAGTAGCAAAAATATATTTCTAACAGTATAAAAAGCGAAATGAAACAAATTTTTACGTATTTGTAGCGTATGTTCGTGTCTCACCTATGACCACGGATGCTCCAGTGTTTGAAAAATCGGGTCTTAAATTAGGTGAAATATACGCGATAAAATTGTTGAAATTTATTTCATTTCATTAAATAACATTCGCGAATATTAGTATAAAAAGCATACATGCATTTCATTTCATAAATTGATTTTATTATTTATACAAATTACTGCAAAGAATTAGAGATGGGTCGATGTAATATAAGTTATCGATAACAATTATTATTTTTACGGACTTCAAAAACGAGATTATCAGTTAGCTTATATTTTTCTTATATGCTACCCGCATGATTTCGTCATTTAAATTGATTTAAAACTCCTTTCAAATCTCAAAATCGGTCAGTAGTTTGGTTTTTAAAACAAAATTGCGAATTTTGAAGTCGGTTATTCTAGTTTTGTAAACTATAATAATTATGATATGTGAATCATCATCATCATCTCAGTCATAAGAAGTCGACTGCTGGACATAGGCCTCCCCCATGGATTTCTATAAAAGCCGATTGGAAGCGGCTTGCATCCAGCATCTTCCTGCCACTTGTATAAGTTCATCTGTCCATTTCGTGGCTGGTCTTCCTACGCTACGCTTGCCGGGGCATGGTGTCCCCTCGAGAACTTTTCAGCCCCATTGGCCATCAGTTCTACGTTCACTGCCACTTCAACTTGCTAATCAGCTGTGCTATGTCAGTGATCTTTGTACGTGAAACATGGTATTTGAGTTTACGATAAATGTATTTTTTTTATTCTTAAACTAACACAGCACCATGCTAACTATTCTGTTTAGATTTTCTAGTTGATGCTGTACAAGCAGAACATTGGGCAGATATAGTAAGGCGAAGTCAAAATGATCCTTGGTGGAAACCGAATTCTCGCTTAACAATTTGTTCAGTGAATTTCCACAATAAATGTAAATACATAACAAAAACAGGGCGCCAGCGTTTACAACATTGAGCAATACCTTCAAAGGTTACTTTGAATTATAAAATCATGACATTAATAACATTTATTCAAATTTAAATTTATAGTCCCATAGAGAAGTTGGAATCACAGAATGTTCAAAATAATTTTAGGTCTTAGTTGAGAAATGTAGGGGGGGGGGGACACACAACTTTTTTACTTTAGCGAGCTATATCTCGCACATATCACATCTGAGACACGATAGGGTGGGGGTTAAAAAAATGATCTAGTCTTTATTGTATATATGAAAAACCCAATCTCTATTTTAATTTTTTTTGAAAATTTTACTACGGCATTTTGTAGCGGCTCACAAAACACAATTATGTATAAAAATTTGTTTTTATAGGGTTAATAGTCTCCGAGTAAAATGACTGTGACATACGGACAGACAGACAGACGGACATGACGGAATTATAAGGGTTCCCCGTAGTTACTAAGGAACCCTAATAAAACGATGTTTCTTGAAACATTACAAAAAAAAAACAAAAGAAAAAATTGGTACCTATAATTACTTATCGATATCGATACTTTAATACCTCTTGGTCTATCTCTGGCTTAATGTCATTAGGTTTTTTTTTATTTATTTCAGTATTGCCAGTATATGTTTTCTCAATTTCCCTGTATCATTTGTATTTACCTATGCTATATTGTTTGTAAATAGGTGTGAAAATTTATTTATTCAGTAGAATTTAATCAAATTAATTTGGTCCATTACTGGTGCTACGAATTAACCATTGACATACTTATCTAAGTATTGTGATAAATCCATTAGATTTCGAGAGGCAGTAATGTGTTAATGAATACGGAGGACAAAAAATAGTGCTACGTTAACCACAATGTAGGAACTCTGCTATAGTAAAATAAACATTTGCTGTTTTATCCTATTTTCAAAAATGAAGTTCCGAATGAAATAGCTTGGCGTGGACCGTTGCACTCCAACAAAAAAAAACGTAATATATGTTTACCTGACTGTCAACTGATGCGAAAGCAAAAAGAACCTTCGTGATCTTAACCTACATTATGTACACATTTATCACGCACACACACACACTCACACACGTATGTTTCGCCGTAGCATAAAAATATAGTCTTTCCAGTCACAATTACTTTGACTCTTATTCTTCTCAACAGATCGTGCAACTCAAAGTCCGTGTTAAGGCCGGCTTAAAGTTTACTAAAATAATATGACATAGCAGAGTCAAATTGAAATGAAATGAAGTTTATAGGAAAAAATAACTGCGGATGACTTCTACTGAGCTACTGAGTTATTTAATGAGGAATTAGTCGATTCATTGCCGTTGTGACATCAGTTATATGACGTCACAATTTGTAAATTGCATGTATAAACTTATTTAATAAATACTATCATCATGAACTGTATTTTTTATTTACAAATAAAAATACATTAAATTCTTTTATATGGTGGTGAAAGTGGCACCGCTGCCTGTTTCGCTCGCACGCGGCACCCATAGATATAAAATTATTTAAATTACTGATTTCATTTTTGATTTCAGATTTTCTTTCAGAGTCATAAGAACACTATTACAATGTATTAACAGTAGCTGTTATTTTATATGTTATATTTTGACCGTGATAAACGTGTAACCGACAAAATTTTCACGTTTATACCTAAATTTCTGTCAAAATAACAAATATAATAATTTTATAGTTTAAAACACTGAGACAACAGACTTCAAAGTTACTATTATTTCAGTTATATGATTGTATGAATCTCCCATGAACCATTCTGACTTTAATCATGATTACCCGATCAATTCCGGAGATATCCTTTTCAAAGGCAACTTTGTAGATAAATTTGGCAAATGGACGTGTATCTACGGTTAAAAAAAAATATATAAAAAAATGAAGTGTCAAATTGAAAAAATAAAATTGGCCCGAATTTAAAAGGCGGTTTGTATGGAGATTATCCTTCTGGGTCCTATGTAATAGGGCGAATTCTGTGATAACACTATTGTTGTTATTTAATTAGGTAAGTTAGAAAAAAGTCTATTGTTAATACTTGTTTATATGTCGGTAATTCCATATTGCAATAAATTAAATTGAATTGCCAAGGTGAGTATGAATAGATATTTTATAAATTGACGCGCTCCATCCTTGACCAAATCTTTTATCAGGCGAGTTGGCGATCTAAATAATTTAAATTTTATATAATTCTATAAACTTATTTGTATATATTTTTTCATGTAAGTAAATGTTTTTTATTCTCTCATTTTCGTCAAGAGTTCTAGTCAACTGAAAAAAGTCACGGTCAAGTGCTCGACACGTTTCCGTAAAATAGTAGTGACTATAGTGGAAAATTCTGTGGAGTTTTGTAGACAACATGAAAATACACATTTTAGACTTTATTTCACTTGTCTACACTCATGCACACTATCAATATTGAACACTTAATTAATAAAACACACAAACATGTGTTAAAAGTACGTATAACACAAGTTTAGGAAAATAAAACAGAGTGACATGTCCCAATAACGTTCCCGCCAAAACTCCCTTTGACAAGCGCGAGAAAAACTTTTTTTTGTTTTTCATAACTTAAAAAGTTATTATAAAGAGGCGAACAGATCCGTAAGATAGCGACGATCGCGTGTCAGCGTGTCATTAGGGCGCGTCCACACCGGTCGGCATATTGCACGACGGGCTAGAGACGGGCTTGGGTAGAGTTAGGATGACATAGATGCGCTACATGTGGGATGTCGTATATTGAAATGATAAATATGAATCTAATCTACCCTGTTTAGTCTTTTGAATATGTATTGGAAATTAACACGTACTTTATTACAAATTAATATGATTTATGTTTTAACAGGTTTTTGGAGTATATAGCCGATTAAAATAATAATTTGTCGTTAAAGCGAAAGAAATTTAAGGGCAAATAGTTGAATAATGAGAAAGGCTGGCATATTTATATAAAAAAGTACACCGACACTATATGCAATGTCGGTGTACTTTTTCAGTGCAGTGTTAATAAAAATTAAAGTGAAAAAATAAATGTACCTTCAAATTATTGCGTACTTAATATCATATATTAATCATAAGTGAATGGTTTCAAAATATAAGTGAACTATTTAATAAAACATGATATAGGGATGATCATAAACATTTGGCCAAAATAAACAGTTTTAGAATAGAAAAACTGTTTATTATACGGTTTTTCAAACAGCAAAATAGTACTAATTAATTATTGTTTTATTAAATAAACAAGTAATCATCACATTGCAACCCACAATCATTCGCAAACCTTTATCTTCCCATTATTAATAGTTGCAATAAAAATATTTCTATTTTATTTTTTATCACTTATATTCAATTTAAAGATACTTGATAACTTTATCAAGAGTGGATATCATTACCAAGTGTTTCAACTACGATCTTGGAATTTTCAAGGATAGCTAAACCTTCGCTTACGTTGTCGGTCAAACTTAGATGTATTTTGTCAAAAAATGCGCTAAATAGCTTTTTTATAGCTTTTATATCAAAATATTATCACAATATGAAATAACGAATAATTATAGCATATAATATAAACATATCATGACACAATAAATTCCAGTTACTATTTTTGCATCGATTACGAAACTTTACCAACAATCTTCATAAGCGGTTATCGATCCACACACTCCATATTTACCTTATTTGACATGATTGACATGATTTCAATATACTTGTAATTTCCACGCATCACCGAGAATATATTAATAAATCGAGGAAAATAACAAATACTTAATCTATTAAAAGTGCATTTCTGACATCATTTCTATGAGTTCACGTCCCCTTGTGTTCTCGCCTTCAGTTTTAGCAGTTAATGAGGTAAGCTCGCCAACGGTCCGCGCGTCTGTCGTACCGTGTCTCGGGGTACCGTACCGGTCACGGAGCATCTGGCGTGCGGACGTTGCGTCTGCACTTGCCCTTAGAGAAAAATATATTGTCTTTGTCATAGACAAAAAAAAATCGTTGTCTCAGCAGTTTTTTTTGTTGATATTTTATTTCTGATTTAAAAAATTATTCGGTTGTAGATTGTTATTACTCATTGGAAGCTATTTATTTATTTCGGTCAGAAAAAGTTTTAGTAAAGAAATTGAGATATGTATTATCATTTGTCTAAAACGGAATTAGGACATAACGATGACCTCATTTTCTTGATTATAACTGTGATTTGGTTTGCTTGTTTCTCCATACATTTCATGCATATAATATATGAAGTAATTAATAGTAAATACTATACCAAGCAAGAAAAACTAAAAAACGCAATAACCTTTCAGGGAGCAATAGAAAAAAATTATATCACTACATTGTATAGTCAGGATATATCGGATATATATGTAGGTATAGGTATGAAACCAAAATAAACTCATTTTTGTGGCCTACCTCTGCGCTTCACGTAAGATTTATTAACAAGATAAAATAATGTCGATTAAGGCGACATAAATTAAAAGCTTGCTGAAGGGACTCTTCAAAAGCAAGTTATCTTACTCATGGTGACAAATTAGAATAAGAAAACTTTTATATTACAACCTTCTTACACATAGGTAAGAACTTATAAAGGTGGCATGTGTGAGTGACTTTGCAATTTTCTTAATATCTCTTGTTTCTAAGTCTTTATAACTCTTAATTATTGCAAAATAGAGTTCAGATTTGTTTGCTCTTTAAACATATTGCAATTACGATACATTTTCTATCACCCCTTCTAATTAAACAAGGCAGTCTTAAAGGAAACCACGGAATTGTTAAGGCCACCCTAGAAACGTCGATGATGTGTGAATCCACCTCCAACTTTCAATTTGTAAACGTCACGCTGCCCAAAAAGGAATTCTGACTGACTGATTAAACAAAAAAAAGTTCGAATTTGAACTTCGAATGAACTCGAAAGAAAAAAATAATTCGGCAGGGTTGATTAGTTTAGAAAAAGTGGCACACTTCCGGCGTGTCGCGTTCTTTCTTCGAATTTTTGAAATGATGCGCTCGAACGGACAATCGAAATTGATATTTGGAATCTTAGACGGTTATTAGGCCGCCTGTCTTCCGGTTGTCTATGACAAGAAAGGGGCGCGTGCCCTTAATTACTTCATTTGGGACGATAATGCGTCATCAATTTATATTTTTTGTGAGACGTTACGCTTAAATGACGGAACTAAACACTACTAAAATTCTTTATTTCGTACTAAATTATGATACAAGCTAATAAAGTCATAAATAAACAATCAAATAATATAGTAAGTCGCAAACTAAACAAAATCTGTATACATATGAGTTTTAATCATCATTTTTCAAAATAAATTAACGCTAGATGAAATTTAAGCGTGCACAAACAAAATGGCAGCCAATCACGATTTTGTGAATTTGAAATTTGTTAAAGCCGACATAAAACCAATACAGGGTACATAGGCTGGTAAAACTACGCACAGGTACAGAATAACTAATAGTTGGCTAAGCAAACGTGTGTGTACTCACTAGCGTACACTGTACATGTACACTCACACACACAATGAGATATTGCAAATGGGCTAGTCGATTCGCCCGCCGGGCTTTAGGGAGGGGGCGGGTGGATCTAGGGGGGCAAAAGATGCGTTTTTGTGCACCTCTGCTGTACGTTTATGAGTAAATATAAGTGCGTAACCGATACCCTTAATACGACGTCAGGGAGTGCCCCCCTCTCCGTTAGTCCCGGTTTTGGGCTCAATTATGACTGTTTCTGTCCGTGTTCGGGGCATACAGACTTTCTTCACAATAGACCTGTCACTACAACTGGTACTCTACCCCTCTGCTAAATAAGTTTTGAATAGATACGTAGTTCGGCAGGGAACGGGAAAGCATGAGTCGGTGGAGTTGAATGGTTGAACACAATATAAAAACGTGCATTGTATTGGCTTCAACTTTACTTTTCTTAAAATTAACGAAACATTGATCCCTATATTAGAAATATGGATAAATGTCATTAATTTTAGAGGTAAGTACTAAGTACATAGGTACATCGTGTCAGGGGTTATCAAACTTTTTAATGGAATTAATTTCCTTTCGTGATATCAATGTTGTACCTTCATATGACAGGCCTAATAGCTCAGTGGTAATCGACTGCATCCTGAGCTGTAGGTCATGGGTTTGATCACCACCCAGGGCAAACAATGGTGTGATGAGCATGGATGTTTGCTCTGTATCTGGGTGTTTCTATGTATCATATGTATGTATTTACAAAAAAAAGTATATATGTATTCTATCAACCATCTAGATTCCATAGTACAAGCTTTGCTTAGTTTGGGACAGATTGTGTTGTGTAAAATGTCCACCAATATTTATTTATTTATTTACATAGTAAAAGTCCTCCTTTCAGTTTAGTACAGAGTACACTAATCTTGATTTATGCAAGTAAATTCTAATTTAATGTTTAAAAACTTTAGTAAACTTAAATGCTCCGCCTCAATAACAAAACCTCAAATCGTGTTCTAATTTCAAATGCAATATTTACACCCAAAAGCTGGTCAACGAAGAGCAAACACGACAAATACCATAGGCCTAATAGGCCTGTGATATTTAATTCAAGAGACCGCAAACGTTTTGCTTCCGTCTGTACCTACGAGTGGTATCGGGAACGACCGCCATGTGGCCTTAAATATTCTAGCCTTTTGGCGGAGCCTAGATGACATGAGCCTCGTAATTTTGCCTATGACGTTAACGGTCAAACGTCTAATCTGTCAGACCGCCGCTTCCAACCGGTTTTTCTGAAAATCTATGGGGGAGGCCCATGTCCAGCAGTGGACTTCTTGTGGCTGAGATGATGATGATGATGATTAGATACTATCTCACCCTGTCCATAATAAGTTGAACTTTTTGTCATAACTGGATAACAGTTAAGCAATAACAGCCCAACATTTTTTTCATACATAATGTTGAGTTTATTGAAGTTTAAATCATTTGCACCTGTTTTTGTATTTTTCCTCTGTTAACTTTCTATTACCGAAATGTGTAATATGCTATTTTATTTGTTTTGTAACAGTATTCATGGTTCGGTTTATGTTTTATTAATATAAAGTAGGCAGTTTAATTACAGACGTGCCTAATAATTATAAGCGTCCAGGGAACCTTCTAGTCTACAGTTGAGCACGCTTGATTGGCTCTCTCGAACCACTTCACACTTCTTGCAGTTGACCGCTCGGAAACTTACAGACTGGACATGAAAGGCCTTTTCGAAGTAAAAAGGCGCGCGAAAATGTCCGTTCGCAAGTCGGGTGATGACCCTGTATGACGTCGGTGCACGTTTTCCGCGCTTATCGACTTTTGCACGTGACTGTACTATTCACATTTTTCTTTATTAAAAAAGTTTTACACGGAAATTTGGCGGGAACATTAAAATAAATTTCGTTGGTCTGTTTTATTTTCCTATAGTGTCTATTTTCTTAAAATGTTATTTCGTAAGTAAATGGTTTGCAAGTGAAATAAAGTAGTGAAACGTTTATTTTCATGTTGTCGACAAAACTCCGTAGAAGCTTCCAGTAAATCACCACTGTATACTGAATACTGATGCATGACTAGAACTTGAGTGACTTACTTACTTGACTGTGACTTGTTATTATTCTTGAAATATGAACAAATATGTATCAATATTTGACAGAGGCAAATGTGTTAATAACGCGGGTCCTATACAAAGACTAGGAATATAAAGTTTTACATTTGAAATTGGCGAAATAGACGAATGTAATATGTCAAATAAAAAAATAAACAGGTTGATCTTTAGCATTATCATCAACATTTGTTCTGTGATATGAATTAAGTTGCGGGGCACAGCTATACCAACATAACTTATTCAAAAGTAACTACAACCCGTTAAACTAACGCCATGTCGTGGATAACCTCAACTACTATAAAATTTATTTAGATTAATCTGCGACAATGCTGCCAACCTAAAACTACTAGGCCCAAACACGGCACCCACAGATAATACAACAGTTACATCGCAACACAAAGCAATACCGGACTGTCCGCACGAAACACGAATTCGCGCACACATACACACCCCTAGTTCAGTTTTACCGCACACTCGTGCTTGTATAAAATTTATGGTGCACACTTTTGCACAGAGTATAGCAACACAGATCTGCGAGGGGGGCGGCACTGGTCAGCCATTTCGTGTCGAGATTTATAAGCTCTCGGCGCCTCAGGAAGATACGTTTGTGCCCGACGGTTGGTACCACTTCTGCTGGCTTTACAAATTTTGATTATTAAAAATAAATTTTGAAAAATAATAGTTTTTTTTTTTTGTACGGAATGATTTTCTTTCGACTGAGTGTTATTTAATAAGACGGAAAAAATAATATTAATAATCAACTGATAACGATAAGGCCGCCAATTAAAACACCTAGTTGTAATATTATTCTCTATGTATTTAATGTTTCTGTATTGTGGTATTTTAATAAAGTGTTATCTAACTGTCGAAAATACCATGTCGAATTCTAACTTGGTTCCAAATTTAATGCAAGAGGTTATATAAAAGAAAAACAAAACACCCGACTACATAAAAGCCATTTTCGTACTGTAACTTTTGCTTGATATGATGTCGAATGTACGTTTTCACGAGAAAGTATGCACAAACTGCTATAAAATGTATTTAAATGTCCATTCTTTAGGATAATTGTTGTAAAGTCACTTACCTATTTGTAACTAAAAAGTTGTTATCGTCGTTGAAATTTATAAATAGTACATTTTTTTTACAAGAGTTGTTTTATTATTACTATATAAAATGCCACTTGGGAAGTAAAGAAACGAAATTTTGTATATAAAAATCGGTCAAGCCGTTTAGGTTGTAGTAGGTAATATGAAAACGTACACACTCTCACATGCACCCTTACAAACATACAAACATCCACAAAACACAAGCCTCCTTCTTGCGAAGTCGGCTAAAAATACGTCAAACGATGTCAAAGAACGTGACTTATTCGATAGGAATTTGAATAATTCGTATTTTAAAAATGGAATGTCCATAGTTGGGGATATTATTTCAAAATGCACGGCTAGGGGGAAGGTGGGGGCCGACGGGTCAGCCGTGTTTGTCTATCGCCGCGCTTTCCCATTCACCGGGTGAATTTTCCGAAGCTGACTGCCTGCACTTCCTGCCCTCCCCCCCGCCCCCCTCCCCTCCGCATCCTCGCTGTGTTTTTATTAACGGAATTATGGCGTCTGAGTAAATACCTACTTACATTGATAGGATTTGATATAAATGCATATTGATGTTGAAGTAAGAGACTTGTAGATAAAATAATTTACGTACGCGGCTGAAGCGAAAATAATTAGGTTCATTTTGTAACGTACAAAATACGGTACAGTTAATTTGCACCCAATAGACTAGCTAATTATTTTCTATGCTAAGTATGTAATATTAATATTCTAATTAAAATATAAAATATAATTGTGGGCTAAGTCATGTTTGTCAAGTACTTAAATCTTTAAATAAAGGCGTAGACACACTTATCCAGTTTCAGTCCGTATCCGTTTTTAGTACGGAATAAAATACCGGTGACTTTGGTATGACGGAAAAAATAAGATGACAGGTACATGGAGTAGACTCGTACACCGAGGTTTCCGTACTTCTATGCAGGACACACTGACACCAGGGCTAATTACTCAACAAAATGTACTTTATTGTTGTTTTTTTTTTAATGTTCGTTATTGTATTTTTGACTTTATTATTATTCATTTTTTATCTATTTATTTGACGTCGACTTTGTGTATATTGAATTATATTGTTATTGTAAATTTTGTCTATACTTTATGACTTTTAATCGAATTCTTGAGCAGAATGCTATTTGCCCTGACATTTTGTAAGCCTAATTGGCACAACATGATTAAGCTACCTATCTTTACATTTTATTCGTTGTGTTGTATGCAAATAAAGAATCTATCTATCTAATAATATTTGTAACTTCACATATTTTCTATACTGTAGGATCAGTCTAAGGCGTTTACTAACAAATTCAAATATGTAAATGTTATAACATTAACAACAAACCTATTTTCTTAATCTAAAGAGATCTTTAACGCTACCGTTAAAGTCATCCGGTAGATAAATATTTACGTGTTGGACTGTGATCTTTTGATTCATGATATGTAAATTTCTTCCAGGTTTTGTTCATATTTAAACATAAAAATTGTAGCATTGTAGTTACAAACCTTCGTCAAACATGTGATAAACTGCAGTTAAAGGACTATTTAGCAGAGTCTGTCTAATAATTTGGAAAATACCTCCGTGCATTATTATTTTCCGAATAGAAGGCAACAGTTTTAGGTATGACCAGATTGACATCTGACATCAGACTCTAAGGGTTAGGCATATACTGTCACAATGTGTTTTGAATGGTTAAAGTCCAAAATTTCAGTTGACATTGGATTTGTGCAACAATATTTATTATTTACGGGCCTCGCAGCTTGACTGGCCTCGCAGCTCAGTTGGTAATATGTCTGTGCCTGCTAAGCTGTAGGTCATGGGTTCGATCACCACCCAGGATAAATATTTGTGTGATTAGCATGGGTGTTGAATCTGTGTCTAGGTGTTTCTTTGTATTTTAAGTTTGTTTGTAAAAAAAGTATAAATGTATTCTATCAGCCATCTAGTTCCATAATAGTTTAAATATAAGTTGTTATTCAATAGTCTTTAATTAATTACACTTTATTTGGTTCAACTGTCCATAAAATGGACTGCACCCAAAATGGACTATTGGGCTTAGTGTGGCCAGACCTTTATCCTTATCTAATATGGGTAAGACCATAACATAAAAACAACACCTAACTCTGTTTTTTCCGGTTTTCGTAATTTATCTTAAGTGAAACAAACAAGTTTATTATTGTTCACATAAATTGTTCCAAATCAGTATCGTATATAAAGGTTCATTGAATTCGATACCTAAGTAAAATACCTAAAATATGTTTACTTCCTCTAGTTATATAGGCACATATCGAAGTATAATTTTACCTTAACACAAACATTTTTCTCTTCCTAAATAATAATTTGCTTATAAAACTGAAAAACTGACTTCAAAATGCACAATTTTGTTTTAAAAATCAAACTATAGTTAAGTTTTGCATCTGTCCGTGCAAGGTTGCCTAAAAGAGATCGCTCTAGGCGAAAAAGACGCCAAAACACCTAGCTGTAATATTATTCTCTGTGTATTTAATGTGTCTGTATTGTGTGTGTGTATATTATCTATATTTTACCGATTTTGAAAGAATTAATCTATGGGACCAATCTGAAAGTATAATAAAAATAATAATCTAGTAAAATGTAACATTGCTAACAATAAAATAATTTTTCAAATCGTTTTAATAAATGACGGAAGAACAAAAATAAAAAAATAAAACCTTTTTGAAGTCGGTAAAAATGTTTTTGTTTTTACTTCCTTGTCATATAGGTACTTAACGAAGTATAACTTTTCCATAACATAAACATTATCTCTTCCTATATGTGGTAAATAGGTATATGATGACTGAACTTGGTTATGATAAATTAGGGGAAAAAATAAGAAGATATTAAACATCGTTTTTAAATATTTTTCGCTTAGAATATATCGGGCTGAGTTGTTTTGAATTATTGAAACAACATTATATAATTTTATGCAATCCGAAATAAATACTATACTTATGTGTTTTAATTAAAGACAATGTTTTGTCTATGAAAAAAAAATAGAATTAAAAAAACTCCGTATTAGGTAATATAAGAGCAAACAAAAAACCGGACAAGTGTGAGTCAGGCTCGCCCACCGAGGGTTCCGTACAAACTAAATAAAAGAGGAAAATCATATATTTTTTATATTTTCCTTCATAAACCGAAAAATATACATCGTAAAAATATTTAACACATTCCTTGCTCACCACTCGGATCCGAGTGGAGCGGGGCTATAGTAGCGGCGCCTTCCACTCGGATCCGAGCAAGCGTCCCGTTTATTTTGTAGTAGTCAGAAAGCCGCCAGCGTTTGAGGCAGTCAACGTTGCTTTGCGCGGCCACTCTGTACTTAATCAATATTCGCCTAAAAAGTTTTGGTTCCCAGCTGAAGTGAAGGGTCTGCAGGGGGCGAAGAATGTGTTAAAACCTGTTTTAGCTTATTCTAATGAGGCTCTTTCATATGATACCCCACATGATACGGTTAATTCACTTTAAAATTTGAACCCTCATTCCTTGCATAGAGACACTATTTTTTTGCGATTAAATTAAAAATGTCCAGTTTTCGGTTTTTTTCCTATATGTGTACTCTAACACAATGCTTCTTGCCAAATTTCAGAGTTCTAGGTCAACGGGAAGTACCCCATAGGTTTTGATTCCTCTGTGAGTGTTGAAATGTGCGTTTTTTACGACTAATTCGGCTGTAACATTTTTTTACGAAAACTGAGAAATTTTATTTTTCTTTCTGCAGCAAAATACTATGGATCTGCGTATATGGTTTTAATTTCAACTCGATACCTTCACGCGTTCTCGAGATAAAGGTCTTGACACCCGGACGGACGGACAGACGGACAGACGGACAACAAAGTGATCCTATAAGGGTTCCGTTTTTTCCTATTGAGGTATTCCTAGGAACCCTAAAAACTAAGAATAAGCATACCAATATAGGTATATTATGGGCTGAATTTCCTCCTGAGCTTCCGCCTCTATGATGATGATGATGATGAATATTATTTCTTCTACGTTCTCACCATAGACAACTAAAAACTTTTTTTTTTATAGTTTCCACCAAAACACACCTCTTGATTTTTGTTTCCTTTGATCGAAATGTTTGTAAACACAAAGTGATCCGTTATCGAAATTTCCTATCGGAATTCAAACGTCGAATTGGTACCGTAACGGTTGTCTATGGGCGTTACCGACAGAAGGTTGTGATCAGAAACTCATAACGGGCACGTTACGTCTTATCGGAGGCAAGAGGCGGGCCATGAAGTTGCAGTTTTGAAAGCCTTGGCAAAAGAGGAGAAAAAAAACTCATTTGCTATAGATGTTTTATACTAGTTTTTTTTATTTTTGTAATTTTTGGAAAGCAAAATAATTCAACAAATACTACACGATGAATTAAAATTATATGGCGTTTCTTCTTAGGAAACGTACCTATTTTAAAATTTAACAGTCAATAAGATGAAAGTAGTGTTAAATCGTTAATTGAACAAATTGCCGGCTTCTTTGTTTTCACAGAGATATAACATAGTTCTTGAATAGATATATTCTGAGTTTGATCACTTCTTCGCTTGTTATCAAGCGATTTGTGACGGAGTTGGAGACTTTTTCAAGTTAAAAAAATAGCAAACTTCTTTTTAACACTGTTGATAGAAAATATCAAAATCATAAAGGTATGATTCTTTACGGTTAAGTAGGAAAAACTGTTATTTTCAAAGAAATAATGTTACAAAAAAAATAGAATTTAAAGTGTACGATTCTATATCTCGTTTTTAGTGGCTTCACAATGCAACTCGAAGCCGCGTCTATGGCAACACCGCTTTCGGAATTCGATATTCAAAACTACGGTCTTGATTTACGCGCGCTTATCGGATTTGTGTACACATGTTCGTACGAGCTGGTTATGTACTACACTTTCGCAAGGTGAAATCGGAAGAGAAAGTAATTTTTGAAGTGAAAATTTGTTTGGTGTTGAGCACTTTATTTTATAAAATAAAGTGCCTATAGGTATTGAATGAAACTGAGCCGTCACACTCAGGTGTGTAACGCTCGTCAACACGTCACTACTATACTGCTATTTCGTATTATTAACGTTTTTATGACGTTTTTACTTCTGACGCAATTTTTTATCGCTTTTGAAATATTATAAAAAGTAGCCTTTTACACCTTATAAAAAAAAATAACAAAAAGACCAGTCGAATTGTTAACCTTCTATCAGAAGTCGGTAAAAATAAAGTGATATCACCAAGTGTTGCCATATAAAAACGGAGTCATTCTCACATTATCTACGTACAGTCTATCTACATAAAAGTCGGACCGTCTGTCGCAATGAAAAATTCCCCCTATTGAAATATTCAGAACTTTTCGAAACTGAGGGTAGTCGTGGAAACTGACCGTCGGAATTCGGTTACATAGCGCTGTAATGCACTAGAATACGATTAGTGTCTACGAGCCTTTATAATGCTTTTAATGTAATGAGTTTTTTTCATTTCTGATATTAGCTTTCATGTGTGTGAAAAAGTAGTTTGAGTGGTTTGACATTTTATTGTGCGAAAATCTAAATTGTGTGATGAGCTGCCTAAGTGTAGTCAATAGAATGTTGGTCATCGTCATCTCAGCCACAAGAAGATCACTGCTAGATATAAGCCTGGGACCATGGATTTACAAAAAGATCTGCGGAATTAATGAATGTGGGTATGTTTTTAATAGCTTCCCCTTGACCGTCAACTCACCCGATGGTTTGTGACGTGATGCAGACATTTATCCATCCAAGAAGTGTATTCTACAATTTTGCAGTTTACTTGTAATAAAAGTAGAATTAAATCCGTTCGTGTATATTTTTAAATCGCTAGTTCATTTAAAGCCTAACACGTACTTAATAAAAAAAAAGATAAGACGAAGTGTTAAGCAAAAATAGTATAATTTATTTCGAACAATACCATACCTGAATACCAGCTTACCAGAAATACTAGAATACCAGAAAAACTTGCTCTACACGAGCACTTGATTAGGTATTCGAAATTCCATGGCCGTCTGCCGCGGGTAAAATGGCCTATGTCTGAATTTTGCCTGTTTTACCCGTACGGTCGACACGCCGAGCCATTTTACCCTTTGCGTATTATTCTTTGCGTATGAAATAGGGATGTCCTATGGTCTATCGTATATGAAAAATAGCTTTGACACTGGATATGTAAAATGTAAAGTTACGTTGGATCACTAATTAATAGAGACATAATTAGTTAAAATAGTGACGAATCATTATTTATAACTTAATATATTGTATTTAATTGAAATTTAACAATTTTTTACGGATACAAATTGTTTAATTTCAATGTGCAACAATCGTGAAAACCTTAGAAAATATTATATTGTTTTTCGTTTGTAATATGAAAACGAATATAAAATAAAATAAGACGTGGCGTGTAAGTTGTCATAAAACAAATATATTAATTCAGGATTTTAAAATCTTAATTTTATAAATGACCTTATATGCCGCGTAGTACCTACTTTATATTTGGACTCCATACTTATACGTAACACACGCATATAAACATCTTTTGGAAAGTTGCTACTGGATTTCTTATGTATTTTGTAAAATTAACAAAATGTTCATCGGAAATTTTGAAATGCTTAAACTTACCATTAATGTTGATTTTAAATCTTATCCCGTGTGTGAAAACTGGCCGTAGCCCCGGATGGATCTGGAACAAAGAGAAAAAATAAATGATTATGAAAGTAGGGAGAAACTAATATAAAATTAAGAAAAGCGTACATTAATATTACACAATAAAATTCCACTAAAATGTTTTAGATTCATTGTCATATAAAAATCAATTCTATCAGGTAAAAATAGATTCTATTTTTGTATGTGAAATGTTGTTTGAATCAAAATATAATTTCGTGTGATACTTGTGTAATGCTATTTGTACCCGCTTGCTAAGGCTAGTCAAATTATAACGTTTCCGGTAGTATTGTTTAGATTGTAATTAGAAAAGGTGCCAGACAGGGTTATTTTGTATTTAAAATATTGGCTAAGAAGTGTGAATTACGTATTAACGTCGGGCTTGAAACGCGCAGGAATAACTTTATTTATTAAATTCCTATCTAAATAAGTAAATCTGTCCCTCACTTTTCTAATATCCTCACTCAATGATTTTATATGTTTAAAATTTTTGTTTTGCGAGAAAGAGATAGTTTTTATATAAAAACTACGGGTCAGTCACGTCTGTTTTAAGCTGAAATATCCGACTATAGTTTCAACCGCATTCGGTGGTCTTTTTCAAAGGAGCAGCACTCATGTCACTCTCGATCGGTGACGCGCCTTACCTTGCCGATCGAGAGTTACGTGTGTGTTGCTACGAAATAACAATTACTACATTGAAATTAAACAATTTTCTACGGATTTATCCGGTATATTTTATAGAATTTTATGACCTGACGTTTACACACTAACACTTAACCTTAAAAAATCTTAAAACCCTACAAAATCTTAGAGATCATTAACAATTACTTATTACTATATCATACTCTTCTACAGAGTGCTCAGGGCGTCGAGGCTGATATTTCAATGATTAATCAATCTTCAATCGCTGTTATCCAATAGCAGTTTTCTATTACTAAAAATAATAATATGAATTTAAGGCTGCTATAGGACAATAGTTGCCATCGATTGAAGATTAATTAACCATTGAAATAACAGCCTCGACGGCCTGACCCAATTCTATCAAATACAGAATTGAAATGATTCGAATCAGTCTCTAATTCCTTTAACACATGCCAAAACAATACTTATCAGTGTATCTAATAACGCCTATCTCTTTACCCCACCCTTTATTTGCCCACAAAAGCATAGTGGCTAGAATCGATACTTGTAATCGGGACAATCGATAGTTTTATCGACTTTTCTATCGATATCGATCAATACGGGTGGCACGTGCGTGGGACCACCCGGCGACGTCGTGAGCGTTTTGTTTCTTTAGATTTTGTAATATGGCGTACCTATCTTGGGGTAAATGTACGCGTAACAATATTTTTTAGTTTATTTATTTATTATTAGTACGGTTTATCACCAATTTTACTACATGCATTATAAAATAAGAATTTTTATATAGGCTTGCATTTGACCGCCAACTCGCCTGATGTTAAACGACTGTTGCGATACTACGACGCCTTGCCTAGAAGGAATCTCTCATCACTCGCGATTTGAAGACACCCAGAAAACCGGTGAAAAAATACTTTTTAAATGTGATATTTAAAGTGACGTTTTCTAAATAAAAATGTTTTCGAAAGGCGCCATGCGTGTAAATTTCTGTCAAATTTACAGTTACATTATCTCTATAGGAAAATATTAAATAAAAGTTTTAGAACAAAACTAAACTTAAATCTATCATCATCTATCATACGCCATCTATTTTGATTGAAAAGAAAGTAGCGTTTCAGTGACATTATTTTTAGAAGATTTCACCAATGTTGATTCACATCTTCGATCCTTCGGCCTTATCATGTGGTCACATGGTGGTCAAATGTAGTTCTATCAATAAAAAATAAAAAAATATTGTAAACCAATTTCGCTGTTTTTTTTTGTAGTATAGGAATACATATCTCGAGTTGATTTTATAAAAATCTCATCAATGTCAGTTCAGTTGTTTTTTAACCAACTCCAATTCTATCAAATGTATTGGATTTTTTATTCGGGTGCCTGCTAAGTCAATTTTGTTATTTTTTAAGTAGAATTATTACAGCAACTTCGTTAAAACAGTTTTTTTGCAATAGAAGCAAATTGTCGTTTAAACAGTCTAAAAAAGGAACGACCGCTGTTTCCGTATAAAAATAATAATAGAGTAGAGTTCATCGGCACTTCCGGTTTTCTATTCCACGTAACTGTAGTTCTCATACATTACTGTATTTACCTACTTGATGTTGTATGGCTCTTTATTCTTTTCCATACAACCAGTATCGTACCAAGAGAATGTAATCTGACAAAAATCTTTGTGTACCCATGCATTCCACCTCGCAAAGTATATATGTTCGAAACATAAGCACAGTTTAATGCACATACGCAATGTTTTTCTTTACTATTCAATTCTAATTATTTTTATCTTATACGTTAGTATTCGATCCTGTCAGTAGGTATACAATGAGATTTTATCTATAGAGAGATTATACTTATTGAGGATGAAGTGAAAGCATAGCAAATCTCAGCACTTTCGAGGATAAGACATCCTGACCTTTTAGATCTTGACTTTACATACTTATCTTGATGTTGCTCTTTGTAAACACACAGGATAACTGATCACAAGTCACAACTCTCACAACACAGTGTCTAATAGCGTTGCGCGCCGTGTTGCGACTGAAGACGAGTCGGGGGATTACCTTATTTGAGGCTTGCCACGCAGAGCCGTGGAAAACCTATCTACGTGTACATCACTATAAGTATACATATATATAAGCTGTCAAACTGCAGGGTATGAACCATCTTCTCACCTTGTAAGGGTAGCATCTTAGTCCTCCAAGCTGGAAAACCAGCTTGGAGGACTCAAATAATGTGAGTTTATGTGAGTTGGTAGTCTTGACACTTCTACCAACTCTCAGAAAATGTAGCTTTCCTCTTGATGTTTTCCGTCACCATTTGAGATTAGAAATATTAATCAACATTTATTATAAGACGAGAGAAGAGCTAAACATGGCCTATCTTAAACTGCAACGTCGCTGTCAAGTGATGTCAAATAAAGAAAACAAATCAAGTGTAGTCTCTTTCCCAATACACCTATTAGGTATTCGGTCCGGTTCGCAATCGAACTGCGCCTCCAATCAACCTCCTAACCATTAATTAGAGGCGCCGTAATCAAGCATAAAATTAAAAGTTGGCACACGCCGCGGCTAGGGTGTGTCCACACAGACCGTATGGCACGTCAATTTGTTCAAGACATCTGGCGCGCGCTCACACCTGCCCGAGCGGCGAGCGTACATTCCCTCGCATGTTACGCCTTATTGTTACACGGTAAGGTACATTTTGAGGTACTTTTGGCGCAGGGTCCAATGCCCCCGTCACCGTCACTCATCGTTACATATTCGTACAGTTTCGGAAATGACTAACAGTTTTTCGAGTTCAATTGTTTTGTGCGCGCTCGAGTGCAACTTTATGACGCTATTTGTATTTTATAGTTGATCTAACGTTTTATTAAGATGCTGACTACAGAAATAGTCAGCGGTCGTGTCTATTTAAAGTTATACCTAGTTATTTATAATCTAATTATGATTAAAAGTTTGTCTAATTAAAATAATAATTATTTTTATATTTATTTAGTTTAAAATCTAAAAAATTAAACCGATGATAAAATTTCTATGGGCTATGGAAAGTATTCATAATTTAAAGTATTTGTTTAGGTTTTTATATTGACAACAACTGTTAGCATATTTATTGAATTTTGTTATGTAAAAAGAAACTAATATGTATTTTTACAAATTGTTCAAAATACGGCATTGAAATTTATTATATTTATGAAATATTTATAATGAAAACATATCAAGATAGACAAATTTAGTAATATAATTTCACTTGCTAACAAACGTTGATTAAATAACTATATTTGTTTATAGAACCATTGTAAAAGGAAAGCGTTTTGATGGGCGCATGATATATCTTACAAATACGACCATAAGAAATAAAAGAGAAAAGCATCTTAACTATTATCAACTTTTATTACAAATACAGGCAAAAAGATAGTTAGGTAATTAAAAAAGTTTTCACTACAAAAATATAATGGCTGTCAGCATCTTAACTGGTCGGAAGAACCTAACGTCTTCAATTAAGAGCGCGTCGTCCATCAAGCAATGTTTGTAGGTGTCGAGCAAGCCGTCAATCTCAATAGTGCGATCCCGACGTAAACACGTACTACGTCCATTCACGCACACACGCAGCACGGCTGGTGCGTTCCATTCAAGACGAGTCACTTCCCGTGACGTCACAATCTTACGAGTCACAAGTGGGCGTGTGAACGCGCCTTAATGACACGATACGTCTCGTGTTTTGACAGACGAAAAGGGTTATTTTGTATTCAAATGATAATTTGGAATACAAGTGTTATTAGGGATCCGTATTTCTAAAGTAAAAAGGGAACCTTAGGACAAATTCGTTCGTTTTTTGTGTCTGTGAAGACAACATCCTATTTTTTTAAGGTTTAGCTATAAATTAATTAAGTTAAAATAAATATTAAACACAGAAATCTGCGGATATTTGGAGTTCTAAGTAAATTATTATATAACATGACCTTTTGTGACTTATATTTAAACACTTACAAGTAAATTTAAATCTATAGCGTACGTCCCTTGACCTAAAATCATAGAATATAGCTATATTAAGAAGAAAAGTAACACAGCATGTGCAAAGGCGGAAACTCAAAAAATATTAACTTGTAGGTACTTACTATTACTGAAAAAATATCATTGCATGTAGTAGAATTGTACGAGAAAAAAAAATAATGGAAGAGTTTTGGTCTTTAAATTAAATTCGTTTTTGCCAGATCAACGTTTAGTTCATAAAATTTGAGTAAGTATTATTAAATCTTGCTACTGAAGCCTTGGCGTAAGGATCAAATTCTCACTTACCCTGATTTATTTTCATGGGAGTGTCACACAAATTGTTGTGGTTAAAGATTTCCGGCGAGTCTTTGCGAAAAAAATACAGTTAATTTAAGTCGCAGGGGTCCGAGGATGCGGGACGTGACATACTGGTAATTTGGACGAGTAGACCAATTTTAGCGGTCTATTGTGGGGCCAAGGGGCTCAAGAATAGTTCCTTCAATTTTGAGCCCGCATGGTGCGCATGCGATGAGAGATTCTGACTGGAACTACTTGTAATGGCATAAATAAATAATTTTTGTTCGATGGTAGATTTGAGGTTGATCTCGACTTGATGTTATGCGACCGTTGCGATCGACGATGAGTCATGATTTCTAAGAAGAAATCGATTAATTTTTAGTTTTTTTTTTATTAATTAACATTAATTTTAATATCGGTTTTTGTTCGTCAACAAAAACCGATATTGATTTAATTTTACCGTCGCAAAACATATTTGTTGCAGAAAAAAGTTGATATTAATAGCAGAAAGGCCAATTAAAAATTTATTCATTATTTTCAATTAAAAACATTTGATTAAATTGTGTTATTGATCCCCTATTTTTTAAACAATTACTTCTTTGTATATCAATAGTGTTTTCGATCATATTTGGTAAAAATACTTTTGTATAGAAACCGTACCACCTTATAGTAGGTACACTTAGTTTTTATTCATAATATTACTCATTTAAATACCTACTTACAATATATTGGTCATAATAATTGTATTACATACACATTCTTATGATTACATCATACTTTGGAAATCAAAACAAAAAATTACGTCAATTACAAAAAAATACGAATAACCCGCTCCGAATCGATCCGGGCGCATAGGTGCCCATAATACTGGCAGTATTACCCCGCTGAATGGCAATGGCCAACCTTTGCACCAGGAACTTGAGGAACTAGAGTCACCACCGTTATTTGCAATACGGCGCCCAATATCCAAATATCAGGCCCATTATAGTTGACGAAATATGATCAAAGATACAAGATTCGCTTTTTTCTTTATTCATAAAACTCAAATTAAAGAAGATATAAAAAAAAAACTGCTCACACCTTGAACATGCCCGCATCAAATCAATCCTATCAAAGAATCGATGAATTGAAAGCTATTTAAGAATCCAGAAGTTATATCGATAAAGAAAGCGAAACCAAACATCTGTAGCGAAAAAAGTTCTTAGTTGTGCAAAATGATCTGTGAAGAGGCTAATACGGGCACGTAGGCTTTTGTGCAATCACAAGTCTTTAAAAAAAGTCAGAGAAGTGCCACTGTCGTTTTTTCGTTTAACGAAACGGTCAGATTTCTTCGGAAGCCTTTAGTTCCATTTTGAACCACCTCTATGGTTAAGTTGGTCGCAATAATGCTTTAGTCATGTTTAAGTACCTACCAATAAATCGGTCAAAAGGTGTTTATTCAATTAGAAACATCTGTTGTTGATAACAATTATCGTTCTCGATATGTATTGGAAATAATTTGAATCAGTTTTTAACATGACTATTTCATTCTTAAGACTAAATACGGTGGAAATACGGCGGGAAATTTAGAGCCGTTTTTATTTGTCGGGGTTTTTGAGTTTTCTAAACTAATATAACTAATATTTGTTACTAAGATATTTCTAGAGTGAATAAGTATCTTCTAGGTCTACGTGCTTCATCTTCGGCCACAGTGTCGCTTTCCATCAGGCGTGCTGGTGGTCAAACGTAGAGCTATTTTATTTAAAAAAAAACTATTTCTAAACATACTCTAACATTGGAATATTAAGAGCAAGCTTGAAATTTGTTATTGTCACTGAGTTATATAAAAAAAAATAGTACCACCGGATGTGAATACCTTAATAAAATTTTGTACTAATAAATAATAATCCGTCCCACTTATGAACGATGAATATGAATAAATGCATTTTAGTTAAACAGTGTTTTATTCTGTTGTCCCGCGTGACATTTCCCGCTGAATGAAACTGACAAGTCCTTATTCAGTGAATAAGTCTTCAACGTGCGTTTATAAGTTAGACGGAATGTAATTAGCAACATTACAGTTATAAAGACCATAAAAGATCCCAAATAATCAATTTCACCGAACATAAGCTGCTACAGTTCACCCCCGTGCTTACAAATTACTTCCTGCGGCTCGTAGCCTTTGTACTTAACAATTAACCTCTCCAAGTTTAGTAGTCATAAATACCATGAAAAAAAACAATGTAGCAAACGCTCGAGTAGCACCAGGCTCATCTTAACTGGCCTTGCAGCTCAGTTGGTATGTTTGCCTGTTAAGCTGTAGGTCGTGGGTTCGATCCCCAACCAGGAGCTACATTTGTGTGATGAGCATGGATGTTTGTTCTGTGTCTGTGTGTTTTTAATGCAGTAATAGTGTTGCGTTTGACTGCCATCTCACCTGATGTCAAGCGACGTTGCGATCTATGAAGGAGCGCGCTTACCAAGAAGAAACCATTTCACTCGCGATTTAAAGACACCCAGACTATATCTATCGGGGCAGACCCCCTCAGGAATTCTACAAATTAGCGGCAATTCTTATTTATTAGATAAGTCTTTGATAAAGTATGAATATCATCGAGGTAAGTAAATATTTACAAAAAGTGTCTTATCTGGTTCCCATAATACAAGCTACGTTCACTTTGGGGCTAGATAGGGAAAATATAATTATGGAAAATATCCAACAATATTTATTTATTTTAGCGAGTTGGCGGTCAAGAGCAAACCTATTTCTACATAAAAAGAAAAACTACGAGTAGTGCAATATGGTATACTACGAGTAGTGCAATATGGTGTACTACGAGTAGTGCAATATGGTATACTACGAGTAGTGCAATACGGTGTACTACGAGTAGTACAATATGGTATACTACGAGTAGTGCAATATGGTATACTACGAGTAGTGCAATATGGTATACTACGAGTAGTGCAATATGGTATACTACGAGTAGTGCAATATGGTATACTACGAGTAGTGCAATATGGTATACTACGAGTAGTGCAATATGGTTTACTACGAGTAGTGCAATATGGTATACTACGAGTAGTGCAATATGGTTTACTACGAGTAGTGCAATACGGTGTACTACGAGTAGTACAATATGGTATACTACGAGTAGTGCAATATGGTATACTACGAGTAGTGCAATATGGTTTACTACGAGTAGTGCAATATGGTTTACTACGAGTAGTGCAATACGGTGTACTACGAGTAGTGCAATACGGTGTACTACGAGTAGTGCAATATGGTATACTACGAGTAGTGCAATATGGTATACTACGAGTAGTGCAATATGGTTTACTACGAGTAGTGCAATACGGTGTACTACGAGTAGTGCAATACGGTGTACTACGAGTAGTGCAATACGGTGTACTACGAGTAGTGCAATATGGTATACTACGAGTAGTGCAATATGGTATACTACGAGTAGTGCAATATGGTTTACTACGAGTAGTGCAATACGGTGTACTACGAGTAGTGCAATACGGTGTACTACGAGTAGTGCAATATGGTATACTACGAGTAGTGCAATATGGTATACTACGAGTAGTGCAATATGGTATACTACGAGTAGTGCAATATGGTTTACTACGAGTAGTGCAATATGGTATACTACGAGTAGTGCAATATGGTATACTACGAGTAGTGCAATATGGTTTACTACGAGTAGTGCAATACGGTGTACTACGAGTAGTGCAATATGGTATACTACGAGTAGTGCAATATGGTATACTACGAGTAGTGCAATACGGTGTACTACGAGTAGTGCAATATGGTATACTACGAGTAGTGCAATATGGTATACTACGAGTAGTGCAATATGGTATACTACGAGTAGTGCAATACGGTGTACTACGAGTAGTGCAATACGGTGTACTACGAGTAGTGCAATACGGTGTACTACGAGTAGTGCAATATGGTATACTACGAGTAGTGCAATATGGTATACTACGAGTAGTGCAATATGGTATACTACGAGTAGTGCAATATGGTTTACTACGAGTAGTGCAATACGGTGTACTACGAGTAGTGCAATACGGTGTACTACGAGTAGTGCAATACGGTGTACTACGAGTAGTGCAATATGGTATACTACGAGTAGTGCAATATGGTATACTACGAGTAGTGCAATATGGTTTACTACGAGTAGTGCAATACGGTGTACTACGAGTAGTGCAATACGGTGTACTACGAGTAGTGCAATATGGTATACTACGAGTAGTGCAATATGGTATACTACGAGTAGTGCAATATGGTATACTACGAGTAGTGCAATATGGTTTACTACGAGTAGTGCAATATGGTATACTACGAGTAGTGCAATATGGTATACTACGAGTAGTGCAATATGGTTTACTACGAGTAGTGCAATATGGTATACTACGAGTAGTGCAATATGGTATACTACGAGTAGTGCAATATGGTATACTACGAGTAGTGCAATATGGTATACTACGAGTAGTGCAATATGGTATACTACGAGTAGTGCAATATGGTTTACTACGAGTAGTGCAATATGGTATACTACGAGTAGTGCAATATGGTATACTACGAGTAGTGCAATATGGTATACTACGAGTAGTGCAATATGGTATACTACGAGTAGTGCAATATGGTATACTACGAGTAGTGCAATATGGTTTACTGCGAGTAGTGCAATATGGTATACTACGAGTAGTGCAATATGGTATACTACGAGTAGTGCAATATGGTTTACTACGAGTAGTGCAATATGGTATACTACGAGTAGTGCAATATGGTATACTACGAGTAGTGCAATATGGTATACTACGAGTAGTGCAATATGGTTTACTGCGAGTAGTGCTTTATGCAATCTATACCTTAGTAGAGTCGTAAGCCACCATAGTAGCCATAATAAAACATTTAGGCGGTAAAACATACATTCATACAACCGAAAAACATTTCTCTCCTCCTGCAGTCGGTTAAAAAAGTTATTTCTACATTATATCCCTTAACATTGTCAAATTGAACTAAGAATTATACGGTCAATTGTTGAAACCCCTTCTTCTAAAATAAAATATAATAATAACACGGAGAAAGGGGTGGAAAGGGGTGTTTTGCACCTTTTGGCGCAAAATGTCGCGTGCCCGGTGTACCATCTTACATCTTGTTGGTTACCAATAATGGGACGTACTCTGAGAAGTTAAGGCTGGGCCCGAAGCGTGGAGCTATCTCTTTCGCGCATCACACCATTTTTAAACATATAAAATCACTGAGGGATATTAGAATAGAATAGATTTATATGGGAGACAGAGAATCATAAATAACACTTATGACAGTGAGTACCGGACCCGAAAGCGATAGGAAAAATATGGAAAAATATAAAAAAAAAATACATTCAGATTTAATTTTACTGAAGGCGGAGATTTAAAAAAAAACACATATTTCGGACCTCCTCAGCCAAAAAAAAAAAATATTTTTTAAACATTTCTCCTATCTAAATAAACTTACAATTCTGTCTCTCATAGTTTTCTGATGTCTTCACTCGATGATTTTATATGTTCATGTTGTGACGTGCGAGAGAGATACCGCGTGGAACCACAGGTCGCAGCTAGTCTGCCATAAGTTGCTTTACAGACGAACAGATGCGCACACGCATAACCCTAACCGATATCCGCATCGATTTGCATTGAACTTAGCCGATACAATACGATTTTAACACAATACTTTATGGATGAGGGTGCAAAATATAATCCGGTGAAGATGTTCCAAAGTTACTTTACATTTAGTAAGTGCACTAGATCAAGCCGGTGGATCCAGTAAACAAGCCAGTGGATCCAGTGGATTCTAATTCCAGTAATCGTTGATTTAGAAAAGCGTTGTGATGTCAAAGGTTTATTTATTTTTGTTTTGTATCGGATACGCGCAATTAGCGCATTTACCATTCTCAAGTATTGAGATTTATTCAAGTTTCTTATATCATACAAATTGTAAATGTCTCATCACAATTTTAGTCACGTATATAGTCATTTTCAAGTTCAAGTAATGCCTCAGTAAATTGGTGATAGCTTTGTGGTAACTTGTATAGAGTTTTGCCAAAGACATGAATAAACACGTTTCACCGCTTTATTTTAATTGCACTCACATACTTGATCAAACGCTTCATTAATAAAATACCACTAGTTTTATACCACTAACATTCGAAATAACACAAGTTTAGGAAAATAAAGCGACAAAATGTTTCTATGACGTTCCCGCCAAAACTCCATTCATCACTCATTTGCAAGCAAATTCAGTGTTGTTCATGTTCAATATTAACAAATATGAAATTGATCCAGTAGGACTGTCCACATTGAACGAGCCTATATTTAATTTCGCCAGTGGGAAAGCTGCACATCGCATCTGCGACGCGTGCGCAGACCAAAAGATGTGAAACATGCAAAAGATGAGCTTTGTGATTTATTGATTTCTATGATTTTTACTGTACATTTTCATAGAACATCCCGAAGTTTTTTTTTAATACAACATACATGACCACGGTATACAAGTGTCAAGTCCAAAGAACATTTTCAAATTATACCAAAGACGATCGGAAACCCATTCGAAATTCGAAGTGGTGTGACAGAAGCCGTCACTAGCGGTATCGGTATCGATCGCGATTCACCCCTGCCATCTTCGCGCAGCTGCTCAGGCGCGGGTCAAAGGTAGCGTGGGGTAATGCGCCAAGTATTGTGTATTGTACTTGGGCGGACTGGTACTTATTCTGGGGTTAGAGTGCGGGATTATAGCCGCCATTTTAGATTTGGGAAGTTTAATATCAACTAAATTACAACTTGACAGAAAACTTTGTATATTGTTTGCAAAAAAATTACAATTGATGAAGGATAAAATAATAGTTTTGTTTAAAAATTTTGATAAATTGCTGATTATTATTATTAAAATCAAAAATATCACTTATTTTTAATTTGTGCGTTATTATAAAGGCAAATCATTTCATAGTTTATTGGCATTTATTGTATTAAAGACTAAAAAGTCTCTTTCACATATTTTTTTTTAGTTTAGCCGCAATTTCCTTAACAAAAGACCACCTGGCAGGTCTGAGTTTGTCTTAGGCGCCACGACGTCAAACAAAGATATTTAATACGCCCACAAAACACCGTATCAAAGCATGTGCACGGATCTTATCTCTTACACACGTGTCATTCTTTAAATCAAACAAAAAAAAAACACCTTAGCATTACAAAAATACAACTCAAAATCGCTTGTCGTCTTTAGACATTTTTCGTTACTCAAGACTTGAATGTCTTCGGATGTCTTAAGCGATTTAAAACTTTAACAGCTTCTATTTAAGATTAAAATTTGTTTGAGGAGAATTTACTACGAGTGTAAGGTAAGGTGCAAAACGTAAGATCAGCTGTTTCAGTCATGACTTGACAATGTTATAAGAAGTTGTTAGAGATTCGGTTGATAGGATAATATAGCCTTTATTTCGTTAGCAAAAGAAGATATCCGTTTTAGTAAGGCTAAAGATTTTGAATTTGGAAAACCGTGTTTGTAAAGAAGATACTTCCTATTTATTTTTTTGTGATTGCATAGAGTTTGGCCATACTTAATCTAAAGTTTCGTAAGGTGCGTTATTTGTAAGATGAAGTGTGTATAATTTTTAGTTTTTTTTTAATAACTTGTAGAATATAAAATAATAATAACAAAAGTGATTAATATAGCATCTAGTAATCCTCGAACAATAGCGTAAAAATACAAAAGTAAGAGCTTTACCGCTTTACTCCTCTTATATAGGGGTGGGCTGCAGACATGTGCGCACGCGCCGCAATCATAGTAATAATAACCTAAAAAATAATAATAAATCGGGTGAAGAATAAAGAAATCTCCCCCTGGCCTTTATCTTGCAAACAGACTTTGAAATGTTAAAGATAATAGGGGTGGTGGACCCCTGCGCGCGCACCTTTCGCGGGGGTTGCGAGGGGCGACGCGACGCGCACGCGCCGGTTTCGTTTGAATTTCGAATGTTATGGTTTTCGGAATACGAATTTGTTGCACTTTATGGTGGTACAGAGAAATATGTTTGAATGTGTTTGAAATTTAAGAGATCATATACATTCTCGGGTAATATCGGGTCAAGCGCGATATCGCGCGTGATTCTCAATAGTGTATCAACTCAAAAAAACAGTATTTTGATACAATCGCGCTTAAAGATTTAAAAAAAAAACAATTTCTTTCGATCACCACCTCTATGTCAGTGATCGCCACGAATTTTTTTACCCGATTAATATATATATAAATGAAAGAAATATGACGATCTGATGACTGATTGCATATTATATCGATCCCATTAGTAGATACATATTAGGTCAATGATTCCATTCATCATTTGACGCTTCTAATGCACGCATTACAACACTGTGGGTATCCGATGTACAAATTGAACAAGGTAGAAAGACAACCTCTCATCTTGGCCAGAAAATCATAGCTATTACTATAAAAGTGAAAGTAACTCTTTGTCTTTGTAATTTGTTTATCATCTTTTTTTAACTGTTGTGAGATTTAGTATAGAGATAGCTTAGAACCTGAAGGTTTACGCTGTATATATTCATAAAAGTAAGCAAGTTCGTATAGCGCTACCCACGGTAGCGCTCAGAAAGAAAATGCCACTCACGGTCACCCAACCGAAGACTGACCGGTCCGTCCGTTGCTTAACTTTGGCGATCGTTCGGGAACACCTAGTCAAGCTACGCCACGAGCGCTATATAGGTACTTATTCATGATCTCCTGTTGTTCATCAGTAAGCGGGTGAAGCAGCGAGACACAGCTAGTGTAAGCTAGAAATATGACTGTTTTACCATTTTGTACTCGACAAATCAGGATTCAACTCATAAATGAAAATATTCAGAAAATGACCAATTTACACTACTTTTTAACCGACGTCCAAAAAGCCCCCTTTTTGCGGTCGCTCGCTTCGACTGTACGTTTTTGTATGTTTGTTCAGCGCTTATTTCGAGAATTGTGTATTGATTTTGATGATTTTTTTAGTAAGTAATAGTTCAGAGGTAGTTTTATATAAATTTTATCAAAATCGGTTCAGTAGTTTAGTTTTTATAACAAAATAACTGGAATAAATACGTCATCCAAGTAAACCGTTTACGAATTGCGTATTTTGAAGTCGGTTTTTTCAGTTTTAGTATTACGAAGTGATGAGTTAGGAAACTACATATGTATTTATCAAGTTTGACTTATTCAGCAAGTCAATTATAAAGCCGTCCGTTTATTAAACCACTCTTGAGAATCACATGCGATATAGAAACGGGAATCTACAAATAACAAATAATTACGGCCTTACCGGAAAATTATACTTTGATGAAAGTCTCAAATTCTGTCTTCTTTCCGCAAGCGTCTTACGTGTACACTGAACTTGTGAATTGAGTGTTCAGCTAGAGAACTAATGCGGCATTGATGGCGCTGCTGTTCTTATTTCATTATTTTGTTCAGTTCAGACCACAGAATACCATAGTAGTACATACCTCGAGACGTTAGTTCCTCTTTTTGCCACGATAGAACTATATGTAAACAAACTAGTCAAAACTGACCTGCTGGTCAAAAATAAAATCCAAAAACAACGATATATATCGAAAAGCAATTACGTTGTTGGAACAAAACAATCGTTTTCCAAACGGGCCTGGCTTTGTAGTCAGTGGCTTGATTACCAGACGGCCGAAGACAATGTGTGGAGCCTCCCGCCGGGTGATTAAAATGTTTGTAACCTTTGACTGGCTAGTTGCCTTTCACCGGACAGGGGCATGTCTTGTCGTGTACCTTTTAAAACTATTTACTTGTGGTAAGTTACCTACTTTGATAATATTTGAATAATTTTTTGAAATGAAAACTTCTTTAGGCACGCTGAGCACTTTATTGTGGGTGAATGAGTCTGAGCCGTCACGCTCGGTTTTGTAACGCTTGTTCGGGTAAAATCGGCTCGAGTCGACTAGGAAGCGAGAGATGTAGTCAATGGGTCATTGCTATAGGTAGGTACCTACTGCTATTTCGTATTATTAACGTCGCCTTGATGAAGTCTTCACTTCTATCGTGTGATCTTAAGCACATACATTTTTTATTATTCATTGATAGATTTGGTCTTGACCGCCAGCTCGCCTGACGATAAGCGACGCTGTGGTCCACGATGGAGCACGCTTGACTAAAAGAGACCTATTCACTCGTTATTTGAAGACACCTCTCATCTTTCAGTATTTTTTTTTTCACTTTTAAACTATTATTTTTACTTTGTATTTTACCCGACTGCGTAAAAAGGAGGGTTATGTTTTACGAGTGTATTTATATATGTATGTATGTGAGTATGTATGTATGTTTGTTTCTATAGTACTTATCGCATACAGCCTAAACGGCTTGACCGATTTTCATGTTAGACATTTGACGTTACATTCATTTTCACTCCCTGAGTGTCATAGGCTATATTTTTTGTAATAATAGTACCTACATCTCTAGCAAAAATAAAAAATACGCTTTTTCGTAACCTCCATCGTAATAACTAGTGAATTTACTAAAATTATTTTAAATAATGTGCATTTATGATTTTACGCATACTCTCTCTAAAAAAATGCACTTTTCAAGCATAACTAATACAAATATAAATCCGTTAATTTGATTTAAAAAAAATAAAAAAAATATGCTAAATGTGGACACATTGGCTTCGAACTAGCATAAACTGTGAAACCAATGGCCTTTCCAAAAATAGGAACTTGTTAACTAGTTTTCTTATATAATGCAACAAGTACGGTAGATCTTACAGATATTCCTCTAAATCGTAACTTAAACTGCAAAAAATACTTTTCTGCAGTCGGGTATTTTCTTTTTCTTTTAATAAAGATACTTGTTTCCTATACTTTGACAATATTCATTGCTTTTATAGTATCACACGATTTAGTTTTATAATTCCGGAGACACCATAAGACCATTTTTTCCCCTTCAACCCCAACTGCTCTAAACCAACCGTAGTTCAACACGTTATTACTATTACTTATTCTGTACTCAATCAAAAATGGCACAGCAAAAAATCTCATTTGAAGACATGCGGGCCGGCGGGCGGCGCGCCGCCACATGTTAGCAAGGTGTCTTTACAATGGATATAAATATTAAGAACTCTTCCAGCGAAAGGTGCAATATGTGAAGTAGGTCATCTGGGTTTTGTGAAAATTTCTTTTGGCTATGCACCTTTTTAGGGTTCCCTATTTAAGAGAAGTGATATCACGTACAAATAGGAGAGAACAAAAAAATCTACCACTTAACATCTAAATATTTTTTTTTTGTGTCTGTTTGCCAAACAAGTGATGAGAAAAGCTTGAGCTGGAACGGCTTGACCGATATTGATATGCGATACATCTATAGATTCGTCTTCACTCAAAGTAAACAAATACATATTTTGATATAAAATTCATAAAACTCTCAGAAAAAATTAAAGTATGTAGTTTTATAAAAATAAAATAAAAAATCTAAATAAATTATCATTTAATCAATATTGTACAACTGCTTTGCAATCAACTTCATATCAAGAGGTAAACACACCAAAATAAAGTCACTTTTTTGCAGTCGGTTATTTCATAAAATCAAAAACAAGGGTGCGATGTTAGCGTGACCAAATAACTATCGATTAGGATGCAGATTGTGGCACACTGACACACATAATTACTGGCAACCTTGAATGGATAGCCATAAATCAATTCGACGGTGTTGCCTGTTTATGAATAAATAAATATATTTAGCAATTAGCTTTCACCTTCTAACGATGGATTTGAAATTACAACAATATTTAGCCTCGCGTAGCTCTTTGCAGATTTAATAGTAGCAAGCAATAGGTACTAGGATAATAGGACAAGATATCATACAAGTGGTAGGAAGACGCTGGATGCAGGCCGCTTCCAACCGGTCTTTCTGGAAATCCATGGCCTATGTCCAGCAGTGGACTTCCTATGGATGAGATGATGATGATGATGAAGCAATACTAGATAATAGTAGGCTTAGACAAGTGGCAAACGATTCTATTTCTACAAACGTTTACGCTTCAAAATGTTAAGTAAGTGAGATGTGACGTCACGTAACATGTCATTAGATACCCTAGGTTGTCTAACCCTCCTGGTTTCTACTTTTAACCGACTTTCCAAAAGGAGGAGGTACTGAATTCGGCTGTATGTTCTTTTTAATTTGTTTTGTATGTTTGTTCACCGATTACTCCGTAAATTGTGAACTGAGTTTGATGATTCTTATTTATTTGGGAGGTCATATTTCAGAGGTAGTCCCATACAAATGTTATCAAAATCGGTTAAGTAATTTGGTTTTTATAACAAAATAACTGGAAAACGTTATGCAAGTAAACGAATTGCGTATTTAAAGTCTGTTTTTTCAGTTTTTAAACTATAATTATTTTATTTTGAAAACATTAATGCCTACCTCATATTATTTTAGAACATACATGCCTAAATACATACATACACACAAACGCTCGAAAACATAAACCTCCTTCGTGCAAAGGCGGCTAGAAAAGGGGTTTACTTCAAAAATCAAAGATTGAAGTTTCGACCAGATGGAAAGTACCACAAAGTACCCACTTCTTGTACTATCTAACAGAACATCTGCTCGAGGGTGAAGATGAGTGTGACATTTGGCAGAACCCTAAAATTGTTATTGAACGGGCTTTTAATCGCATACTATGGATGCTTACTCGTTTATTGATAATTTTTTTACTCCGGGCCAAAACGAGGGGAGTTAAGTTTGACGTGTGTGTCTGTGTATTGGTATATTTGTGAGTCTGTGTACCTGTGTATTCGTGTATCTGTTTGGCTTTGTAATCGTATATCTGTATGTCTATCTGTGGCATCGTAGCTTTTAAACGGATGGACCGAACTTGATTTAGTTTTTTTGTTTGATAAAATATTTGATCGAAAGTGTCCTTAGCTATGGTTTCATCCACAGAAAATAGAAGGAAATTCTTTGGTTTCATTAAAATCGGTTCAACTATGTCTTGTGCAGGGGTATTTTTTTAGTTATCTTAATTTATTTGTTTTTTAATTAAAATCTCCTTTAGACGCGCTGAGCACTTTATTTGTGTATTTGGTGCTATTTCGTGAATCTAGTATTTTGGGTATCTTAACGAAAAATATTTTATTTGAATGGGGTTTTTGAAATGATATTATGTGAATCTGGTACTTTCTAAATACAAAGCACCAGTTTTGTGTATCTAGTGACATCATATTAATATGGTATTTTGCGAATCTGATGGTTTGTGTATTCGATATTTTGTGAATCGGGTAATGTGTTCCGGGGCGCAAATTAGATATTTATATCAAATCATTGGAATTCAGTCCATAATCAGACTTCATTGAGGGCACTAGGATCATACCTTGTAAATTATTCTACTATTTCAAATAAAGGTATGTCTCCAGAAAATCGTTTTTAGAAAAAGCCCTTCTGAACTCACCCCGTAACAGAACCCTAAAAATAGTGTAAAAAGTATGGAATATGTGTAAACTAATACCTATAAAAAGTACATACAATTAAGTACCTGATAACTATAGGCGAAGAGCACAGAGAGTCTAAGCGAATACGCAGAATTTCAATCTGTTGAAATTACACAGTTGTGTATACTCAGTTTTAAAGTCCATATTTACACACTACTGCTTGAGAAGACTAGTGCTGGAACTAGTACTAGTACTAGATACTACTGCTTGATAACTGGTACTAATAAATAAATCCATCAATATACATAGGCTAATAAAAAGTCAAGGTCTTATAAATAAATCTATAAAATAAACAACGTCGTTGCAATTTGTCTTCGCGTTAATTGTAACGCAGTCACGCCGCTATCGTTACATGTGTCGTCCAAGATCGCGATAGAGGCGCCGGAAGTGAGTACGGAACCGGCAGCTTCCGGCCGCCGTCACGCATGGATACCTTGTACTGGCTGCAGTAACATTTACAATAAAAACATATTCAATAAATGTAGTTTAAAAGATTTTGATAAAATTTATATGGGACCACCTCTGAAGTATGACCTACCAAAAAAGTATCGTCAAAATCAATTCATAATTGGCATAAGTAATCGCTGAACAAACATACAATAAAAACCACAGTCGAATAGAGAAGCTCCTCCTTTTTGGAAGTCAGTTAAAAATCATCAGCAGTCGTTCTATATTATAATAAATTATAAATTTTATCAATATCGGTTTAGTAGTTAGATTTTAAAACAAAATAACTGGAAAAAAATATGTCCTCCAAGTAAACCAAATTGTGTATTTTGAAGTCGGTTGGTATAGTTTTTCGACCTATAACAATTATATTTGTCAAAAAGTTAGTTTAGTTCCTGTCCCTACTTCAACAGGTGTAATAAAATCATTGTTAGGGGAAATGTGGGAAATTATAAAGGGGAATGCACACCGGAAACTGATCCGGCCACAGTAATGCACCGTGTACACACCCTTTGTATTTGTGCATGCCTTTACCTTTCATAATTATATAAATATAAGTAAAAATTACTTGTTAGTGTTCATTTAAAACCAATTGCAATTTTAGCAGTAGCATTTATCAAGTGTACGAGAAACTGTGATTTAGATATGTTTTCAACACGTTGAAATGGCTTAACGGATTTGAGTGAAATTTGGAATGGAGATAGCTTAAGATGATTTTAATTACCTTTTTAGGTGATTGGGAACAGAATACAAACAAATCAAAGAGTACATTAGTTCGGTGCCCGTCTGTCTGTCCCTTATTTTATTAGCAACGCGTAAAAAATCAACAACATTCGTAAGTAAATCGGAAGTTACAGGGTACATGCCATTGACCTAAAATCACGTTTAAGTAAGAGTTGTGGAAAAGGGGGCGGAAACTTTCAAATATGTACACGATCCACGGTTCTCCAGCTCGAGACCACGGTTGATGCAACTCAGCCGAGACGTCGTGGTAATACAAATAGATAAATGGTTATAGACATAGACAGAGATATAATATTTATTTCGTAGCATTTAGCGCCAATTTTTTTTAATTAATTTTTATCTCCTCAGACACCAGGGTCCGTGACCTTTGTCATAATTACAAACGATTGTTTACTAATTATCGTTACGGGAAAATTATTGTACTTATTACTATGTTGCGTGCATAGACAGGGCCTAAATATTTGTAATGTTATTCTTTTACCGCCTCCCTCCCCTAAACATAAGTATAAATACTTATATTCTTTTGTCATTGACCTCTGCAATAGCGGATAGGAATCAGGTTCCTATAAATAAAACGCTTCGGAACCTGTGTCTATTGACTGCGCGAGGAAACGACAAGTGTGACACTTGTCTTCGCTCCTGCGGGTTCCGTTATGCGATATCGTAATTATATGTTTCCGCGCATCTCTTTTGTGGTTCGAGCGAAGCTTCCTGTCTTTACGGTGGGACGAGGTATGAGCGGCGAGCGTTTATAAGAGGTTCCTACATAAAACGCGTGGTTTCTGTGTTTATTCACTTCGCTAGGAAACTTAAACGTAACTGTTTTAATTTTGAACGAACAGTACCAGACGATGTCCTTCGGGAGTAAAGTCTGCGCTGTTCCTTTTGAAAAAGACCGCCGTATGCGGTTGAAACTATAGTCGGAGAATTCGGCTCAAAAATAGACGTGAGTAACCCGTTTGTTCAAAATTAAAATGTGTAACAATGACGTTAGTCTTCATAATAACATTTTCTGTTTTGTTATTTTATTTTAAAACAAAACTTTTTAGTTCCAATTTTATTGCGCAGCGCAAAATACGCTTTCTGAATACCCTAGACGTACTTATATCAAATAGCGAATGAATCGATTATTTTGGCACCCTTTACATTGCTGACCTCAAAGGTCACCTAATATTGAGTTGGTGTTCAAGCGCAAGACAAATTACTTAATAAAAAATATCTCTTATTACTTAGGCCACATATGTGATTTTTAAATGAGACGAGAGATGAGATATAAATAATTTTATTTTCCTGAACTAAGCATTTTATGTATGAGTATAAATAATTGCATGTATAAAGGTATAGGATGTAGTGGCGTATACGAGATAATTGACCTTGTGGACGATACGAATGAAAGTATCTGCAGCTGGCAAACTTTACTTTCTCCTGTCCGGATTTTTGCTGGTACCTAACTATGCATGCACTGTATCTCGGTAGAAGTATCGGATCAACTTCCGGTACTAGGTATAATTGGTTAATTAATTGATTTCAATCTCCAACATCCGGTGAAAGTAACTGATCTATTTGTAAATAGTTCATTTCCTTGTTTTCTATCCCTCTGAGAGGGAACGCCCTCTTCAACTTTCTCTCCTTATCGGACATGATCAACAATACCAATACATTTATAAACGTATTTACAATAATCAACTTAAACTCAAGACTCGGGGCTCAAGACTCAAGACAAAAGTCACAACTTAAAAATGGCAAATGCGTTGTCCGCGTGAGTCCACATCTCCGTGTTAAAAAAAAAAGAGAAAAAGAAAAAAGTTTCGACATGAATCAATAGAAATGTCAAAATAAAACGTGACTTTCTAATAATTTGACAGCCCGGAAAACGATTCTTCCTAGGGGCGAAAAGTAGTGTTTTCATCCCCGTGTACAGTCAACTTCAAGCTCACTTTCGGTGTACGAGAAATGAAAAAAATAAACGTGAACGTTAAAACAGTTTTATCCATCACTAAATTTTAGACAGGAAGCAAAAAAATACAGCAAAATAGTTCATAACAGAACAATCGGCGAAAGTTGGTGCTCAGAACAAAAGTGCGGTCGTACAAAGAGACTAATCATTCCGTATGTGCGTGCGTGGCCTGGTTCTGGTTCCCAACAATGTCTGCTGATTAAGAGGATTGTCTCCGGCTGCCTACGATATTAAAACGTGTCTTTACTGGATACTTCTGTTAAGCTGGGGACGCACTTGTTTTCACGATGCACGCTTTGCCTTCCATAGGATGACAGATGAGATTTAACAAGTATGTATATAGAAAAACAAAATACTTACCCGACTGCATAAAAGCAGTTTTTACAGTAACTTACGATTTCATTATTCTTAATACGCTGTTAAGTGTGCGTTTTTGTGAGAAGTTATGCATACAATCGTTGTACAAATGGGCATTATTTAGATTTCTACTAAAATCACTTATTTTTTACGAAAAAGTTCGTTTGATGCTATGAGAAGTCGCATTTTTTATTTTTGGGAGGGTTGTATTATTATTATTACAAAAATACATCTTATGACACTCAAAGAGCAAAGACGAATCTAACGACACTTCACACATCAAAATCGGTCAAGCCACTTAGACTGTAGGGGCTAATATAGAACGCATACATACATATCCACATACCTACGTGCATACAAACCTACATACACTTGAAAAATACTCTATCCTAAAAACTATAACCTTCTTTTTTGCACAGTCCGGTAAAAACAATAAAGCCTTTCGAGTCTATTAGGGCTAGGTTAGGTAATTTTTGACCCGAATTATGAAATAACGAAAATTAATTCCCTGAAAACGAATTTTCATTTTCAGAAGACACTTCATCAACATTCCAAACGCTCATTTGACATGTAATCTGATAACCGAATCTTTGTAATAAGTAAGGTTTATTTGTATTTTAAACAGACATCTAACAAACCTAACCTAACACAGCGACCTACAACCTTTGACCTATTTTTTTAGCTAGTTACCTTATTAGACTATTTATTACTAAGATATACACAGATACATTTAAAATTTTAACAAAAGCCCATTTTTACCGACTTCGAAAAAGGAGGAGGTTATCAATTCGTACCGTATTTCTTTTGTATGATTTCTATCAATAAATAATAGATTTATTATTGAAAAAAATCTACTTAGATAAATAGCTCAAAACTCTGGATTGCCAAAGACAAGTTTTCTTATTACAAGCATCAATAGTTATCTTCTCAGTAATTATCAAGTAAATTTTCCTACAATAAGCTCACTAAATACTCACTTATACGAGTATCAACAAAGAGCGCGTTTGATTTCACTACAAAACGCGAGCGGCAACAAAATGATAACGTCACATAGGAAAGAAAGCGACGAGCAAAAAACACAATAAAGTAACAATGTAAACAAGTTAGGGCGCACTTGAGAGGCTCATTATGCCGTAGATGCGGCGGTATTAGCCGGATGGCTCGTTTGAAGCGAGCCGCTTGAGCCGAGCCTGAGCCATGCCTGGCTGAGCGCAGCTTGCCTGCGCCGGAGACACACTGCTAGCGACGCTATGTTGACTTAGTGGTAGACTACGCACGGAACTAAACAGAACTAGCGATGCTATGCTAAGTTAGAGATTGCTCTCTCTCTCTCTCTTCCCTCTCTCTCTTCCCTCTCTCTCTATAGTCTCTCTATAGTCATAAATAAAAAAGAAACTCATTATGGCGTACTTAGATGCGATGGTAGCTAAATGCCAGGCTGGGCGCAGCTTGCCTGGGATAAAAACACACAACAAGCGTTGTTATACTAAGTTAGAGGTAGCTCTATTTTTTGTGTACTGTAGTAAACCCTTCTAGTTTCGCCATGTCTGTCTGTCCGTCTACGACTTCTTATATAGACTATTACTATAAGTACTAAAAAGCAGTAATTTGTTACAGATATAGGTACATATTAATTACGCCAAATAAGTGGTACAATATTATATTATTCTTAGTTTTTATGTGTATATGTTTAGTTATTTATAGCTTAGCATTCTTGATCGCGGAGCTGCTGATCTTAGCTTAGCTTTCAGTGTGTGCAGCACTTAACCAAGCTTGGTTGAGCCGAGCAGACTTTAAAACACTGGCTGCCTTTGTTTAACCTATTTTGGTTTAGATTACGCTTTTACTCTGATGAGAGCTTAATTAATTAGTGTTTGTTAATTATACTTATTTTTATTTCAATAAGAAAGCTGTTTATCTTTTCTTCTGTGCAGTAGCTAGCTGTAGAGTAGGTCGGTTATAAGTTTACTTCATTAATACGCAATAACTATATAATTTGTAAAATACCTTGACTTGGCTCACGAGGTAACCACCATGTGGGATGTTGACTCGATGATCATTGTCCCGATAGTCGTTTCGGTGAACTGTCTCATAGCGAAGAGCCTCGACCAACGACTTAAGAGACTTTCGTTTGATGGTTGGGGCTTGGGGCAAGGTTAAGACAAAAAGACTCGAAATTCCAAAAACTCGTACGAAACGCGTTAGCTTCACTGTATTGCCAAAATGTGGAATACGCTTCCTGAATGGGTCTTTCCGAATAGATATAATCTGGGTGTCTTCAAATCGCGAGTGAATAGGTTCCTTCCAGGCAAGCGTGCTCTATCGTAGACCGCATTAGTCGTCTAAAATCAGGCGCGGTAGCAGTCAAGCGCAAGTTTATTTTCGAATAAATAAAAACTGTATACTAATGTATTACTTGATACATTATCAGAAAGTTCTTTTGAGCCCTCTACTATTACCGGAAGTAAAGCCATGAGGGTAGAAAAAAAAACCGGACAAGTGCGAGTCAGACTGGCCCACCGAGGGTTCCGTACAAACTAGTAGATAAAAGGGAAATCACATATTTTTTTTATATTTTCCTTCATAAACCGAAAAATATACATCGTAAAAATATTTAAAAACCTGTTTTAGCTTATGCTACTGAAACTCTTTCATATGATACCCCACATTATACGCTTAATTCACTTTAAAATTTGGACCTTCATTCTTTGCATATAGGCACTATTTTTTGTGATTAAATTAAAAATGACCAGTTTTCGGTTTTTTTTCTATATGTGCACTCTAACACAATGCTTCTTGCCAAATTTCATTGTTCTAGGTAAACGGGAAGTACCCCATAGGTTTTGATTCCCTTGTGAGTGTCGAAATGTGCGTTTTTTACTATATATTCGGCTGTAACCTTTTTTACGAAAACTTAGAAACTTTATTTTTCTTTCTGCAGCATGATACTATGGACCATGTACGTATGGTTTTAATTTCAACTCGATACCTCGATATCTCGTTCCCGAGATAAAGGTCTTGACACCCCACGGACGGACAGACGGACAACAAAGTGATAAAGATCCTATGAGGTTTCCGTTTTTTGCTATTGAGGTACGGAACCCTAAAAACGCTTCGATAAAAGATAGTCCCAGAGCCAGTCCCAATATACATATTGCCACTAATGGCTAATGGCAATATGTTTATTGTTCGGCCAGTTTTCATTTGTCATTTTACGTGTTTGTAAGAAATAAGAAACCAATAAAACGATTTTCAAAACCGATTTTCAATTCAATCGGTCCTGACCGATTGAAAACATCTTTGTGTTTGTTTGGAAGAGTATACTTTCCAGGTGGTCTTATAGAAATTTCATCAGAATCGATTCACTATTTTGATTTTTATAACAAAATAACTGGAAAATATGTAATCCAAATAAACGAATTGCGTATTTTGAAATCGATTTTTTTTTGTTTCTTAAACGATTACTTGTAGATTATGAATATTATTTTTATTAATTGAAAGCTACACAAATCGTGAATGATATTTGAGAACGACTAATAACATAATCTGTGGTGATAGATAAAAATGTCGCCCAAATCTGTTATCCCATTAAAAGTCCAGGGTTCAACGTCCTCTGGAGAGCCTTATGTTGGACGCAATGTGTTCCTGTTTGAGAATCGTCAACAAATATAAAGTACTTTACGAACAGGATTCAGTTTCGGAGTGTTTAGGGTATCTTTGAATTGTTTTTATATAATATAGTAAAAAAAAAACTGAAAAATCTTCAAAAAGGGTTCGAAACGCGTAATTTTGTTTTGTAATTCAAAATCACGCATTTTGAAGTCGGTTTTGCTTAACCGATTTCGATAAAATTTCTATGGGACTAAATTGAAAGTACATACATAATATTTTTGAAAACAAAAACAGGATTTTTGAATTCGGATTATAAATGACAGAACTTTATCAGATAACAAGCATAAAAAACGAACAATAACCCTACTTCTTACGCAGTCGGGTAAAATACAGCTGAATTGTTAAGCCTCCTTCTTTTTGAAGTCGGTAATTTACCTTCATTTGTGTAACTTTGGAAAATTTACATTTACGTAGGGTCTACCTACGGACATTAAAATTTTTCGCTTACATATAAAGACTTTGTGGTAAACATTAACCTTCTGTCACTGTAAGCCAATGTTAGATCTTAACCCCGTATCTATGACCGTATGTATGACCTTCTAATCTCCTCTCATTCTCATCTTAGAGGGTTAGATCAAACCACCTATATTTTTTTTTACACATTATAGATCTACGATTGACCACCATCTCGCCTGATGTTAAGCGACGGTGTGGCCGTGGATGGAGCTCTCCGATCTAGAAGATAACTATTCACTCTACCCTTGAAAATTCAAAGATTGTAGGTCTCAGGAAACAGAGATGGCGGCAAGGAATTCCATTCTTGTGCAGTACGCAACAGGAATGTGGATTTATATCACCTAGATCAAATGTGGCGACAAACGGCTTCATGAGCGTTGACGCTCTGCCTATAGTCTAGTAAAAATAAATCCGTTTGTATGGAACACATCACAGTATTTGCAACTGGGGGGATTCTTTGAAATTATGATAGGAAAATAGATAAATATCATAGATCTACAATAATCCCCGATTTATAGACTAGCTGCGTTCCGCGGTTTCACTCGCGTAGTTATGAAAAACGGTGATGATTATGATGATGATAAGTAGCTTATGTCCGTCTCCAGGTCCAAAGCTATTTCTATACTAATTTTCATAACGATCGGTTCAGCTGTTTGAGCGTGTAAAGGTAACAAAATTAGCTTTTATAATATCATTATGAAATTATGTCAAATGTATTTCAAAACACCAGTACATTCATTTAAATAAAAATATATGTACTTAGTTGTCTTTTATGTTCTCACAAATCTTATTTATACTAGACTACTACTCCTTATGGGAAAATAGGCGTGATTTTATGTATGTGTATATTTGTGTGTGTGTGTAACTTTTTTTTAATGTAAGTTGCTCTACTTTTGACCATCAGCTCGCCTGATTAAAAACGACGCTGTGACCGAAGATGAAACGCGTAGACCTAGAAGGTAAGCTATTCAGTCTATATTTGAAGATAGCCGGGTTATCAACTTTGTAATAATTTGTAATTTATATTTTCTCGTCGTTGTATTGGACCTCTCAAAAAATTTATGTGAAATAACTGAAAACAGGTCATATGAAAATAGGTGATCCATAGAAGATTGATAATTTGTATTTACAAATTACAAATTAAAAGATCATTTTCGCTAATGAATAATAATGATGCAATTAATGTGGAACTGTTTCTTAATATTAAAAAATATATATATTTATTCAGATAACATGGTAAAAACTGTTACTGTTAATATATTATTTGATCGTTTACTTGTCTACCATATAATTTAAAAATAAACAGTTATCAATGCAATCAGTGATATAAAAATAAACGATAATTATTTCATAGTTACACTCTCGAGACTATTTCAATTCCATTCGTTTGCCATGTTTAATTTCACAACTGATCTCATTCATTCAATCCCGCTCATTCATCTCCGCAAATGTCGGCAAAGGTGTTCTGCGCACGCGCCGCAATATGCTACTACGAACCGCTCACTACTTACTGAAAAAGAGTGACGCTACTATCGGTATTCTTAAGCAAATATACGCTAAGTTCTTGGTGAATATTAGTTCTCATATTTGGCCGACCATACATAAATTGTTTTATTTTCGGTCTCGCCATAAGTTGCCAGTATTTTAGCTAAACATTCGCAAAAAAAGGCCGGCAAGGTGTCTTATCTGTTTTTGCTTGACTTTTAGCTAAATAGCTTTTTTTGCGGTCGTTTTGTTGGTTTTAATAACTAAACTGCTGATTATGTTTTCTTATCCGTTGGGTGGCATCAGACTTTCTTTTTTTATCAACCTATATCCCTGACGTTTATAAAATCATTCCTTTTTAATAGAAAGAGGTGTTGGTTCAGAGGTGGTCTCATATGAAATTCTTAACTTTAACCCTTTTCATCCCCAAAACTTTATGTACCTAATTTCGATGATTTGTGATTATTTATTGCTTTCAAGAAATTTTATTATACAACTTCTGTGTTGAAAACAAATAAAGTTAATCTCTCATACTTACTTATAAAAAAATATTGAAATCAATTGTTGTTTTGGTGGTAGACGTAATGTTTTATTTTATTTTGTTGTATGGAAAAGTACGCACTATACTGACGACAAATGTAAAAAATGTACATGTGAAAAACAGTATTTTTTATATTAAAAGATATTAAGTACACATACAAGCAACAGTTGTACGTATGCTTCTTAAACAGCTGTTTATAGCATTTCACCTTAAAGTGTATCATAGGGTTAATTTTAAACAAATCAAACCGTGAAGAAAGCCATAATAAATGTCTTAAAGCGCACATGTTGCGCTCCACAGAGCGGAAAACATCTACTTAAGTGATAGGGTGCGGTGCAAGTGAGAGCGGAGTATTTGAAGTAATTTACTCTTGCTACTTTAGTACAGTCATTTGGTCGAAAAAATTGAGGTTATATGAAATGGATGCCTGGTACAATGCCTGTTACACTTTACGGCGCTCCTACGCCGAAACTATTAATTTAATAAGGAAAAAAAGATTATAACATAAATTGTAGGAAATTTCCTCTACTTTTATTTTGTATAGATATTTTTTTCCTGTAAAATGCGCCGGAAAGGAGTTATTATCAAAAAACTGATTTTGGGCGCCATTTTTTCAATATGGCGGTGCGAGCGGCAAACATACGAGGTGGCAAAGTTTTTGGAAAGAGCATATCAAAATCTATAAAATTGCCAATTTTCAAAACTCCCGGAAAACTTTCCAAGTAAAAATACTAAATGACTGGACTACTTCTAAAATTCTACTAAAATTCCCAGTCTAACACTAAATCATCTGTATAATAATAAATCAAAAATAGACTGATTGATTTATCATTGTACAAACTATATAATAAAAGAGTAGAAAAATGAAAATAGGAGGGCGTATGATTTGTAAACAGTATGAGTACAATAAAATGATTTATAGGCGCGGGTAAAGTCGTAGGATGCATCAAAAGTATAAATTATATTTAAGAAAACAACTGAGCAGTGATTGTGGAAGGAATATATGACTTATTGATAAATTATTTTTTAAGAATCAAATTCATCGTAAGAAATCCGTAGCTAGGTAGTGAGATCCTCCCTACTTATGTTCAGATATGTTGTCAAGCACTAAACCGTGTTACATTCCGGCGGCCTCATTTAATAATTCTTCATTTGAGCGTGTATACTATCATTGACCGCACTTTTATACGAGCTATATGTGTATCATTCAAACAACAATCTAGATTTAAAAAAATAAAAGGGAGCCAGTGATGATTGCATCCAATTTTTATTTTTTCATAGTGTTGTTTCAATTGAAATGATTTTATACTACTTCTTTTGCATTTGCAATACTTTCCAATTATCGTGTATCCAGAATAAAACTACTGCTTATCTTCATCATAAAACCGAAACACTCATTTAAATAGTGGTATTTTTAAGATTTTAGTACACTATATCACTTTCCTTGCTTTGTTCTACGAGACATACAAAAAAGTCTCAATAGTTCCAATACGGCTACTTTCCCGTGAAACTTCTTGGAATAAATGACATAACTTTGTCTCGCTCTCACTCGCGCCCCATCCTATCGTGTAAGCGAGTTGTTTACACCGTCTTGCAAGGAGCAGGGGTTAAGAAGGGTGAGGCAGGGTTGTCACGCAATTGTGGCACATTCGTTTTGTTAACACGTCTGTTTACCTTAGAGCTTGATACCTTTCCTGTGCACGCAATGTTGGTTACATTGGGCGATAGTTGAGGTTGGGGGTTAGATTAAGTACTTATTTGTAAGGCAATTTTCTTATAAGGGTAGGTAATTTTAAGTGGATAATGTGAAATAAGATATACTTTTTCTTAGACAACTAAATACAAATATAGATAAACAGCCAAATAGTAAGTAGGCAAAATTAAAGTTATATAAATAATCCTATTGCTAGTGTAATGTTTTTTTCATCTCCTGTTATATCTATATAAGTTATATGTCCACAGTTATATCTATACTAAATTTCATAATGATTGGTTAAGCCGTTTGATCGTGTAATCGCGTAAAAAAAATAATTTCGCTTTTATAACATTATTATAAAATTATGTCAAATGTATTTAAGTGAAAAACACCAGTACTTTAATTAAGTAACAATTTTCTTAGGTGTCTTTTATGTTATCACAAGTATTATTTTTACTGTATTATAATAGATAATAGTTTTTAAAATTGTTGATTAAGAAATATAAACAAATTAAAAATAATACTTTGACAACCCTGCATAGGAAATTGAGGACGTTTATTTTAAGATTCCTCTTAAGCTGTATCGAAGAGCGTCGGTGGTCTTAACAACTCGTTATACATATTCTCCCACCCTCCTTGTATTTAATTGTTTAAAGTGACAGATGTTATAGTTGACCGAACGCAGCGACTTGATGATGTACAAAAAGTATGAAATAATTTACTATTCGTCCGTGTGGACGGGCACCTGTCGCCGTTCAAACGTCTATGAATTGAACTAACGAGCGAGGTATACTTGCTCGCAGCATCAGTAGTTATATGTATAATCTAGTGTGACAAGTGTATCATTTTTTTAGTAAGTTTTGACCAACGAGCAATTAAAAAATTATACTACTACTTTGAACAATTCGGTATAATAGTCCAAATTGCGGTCTACGATGGAGTGCGCTTGCCTAGAAGAATCCGATTCACTCGCGATTTGAAGACGCCCAGATTATATCTATACTAGAAAAGAACCATTCAGGAAGTGTATTCCACAATTTAGCAGTAGGTATCTACTTACGCCAATAATGGTGTTTCGTTTGGTTTTGGAATAATCACCGTGAAATTATGAAATATTGTTTGCGAGTTAGTAAATATTGCTTTTAGACATGTGATTGTTGTAAATACATATTATAATGTTATACTAGGTAACCATCATTGTTTTTTTTTGGTAGGAAATACTTCAGAAGTGGTCCCATATACATTTTATCAAAATCTGAATTTAAAAGCGGAAGTACTGATACTTCCGCTTTTAAAACAAAATAACTTTAAAAAATATGTATAACTTAAAAAAAAACAAGTGAGTAAACGAAATTGCGTATTTTGAAATCGGCTGTTACGATTTTTAAATTATAATTCTTTTTTGTGTCACAATTAATCAGCTGTAGACTGTAATTATTAACTACACAAAAATAATAGAAAATGACAATATGAATACAATATATAAATTACCTACACATACTATATATATTAGCAAACATAATAAAATACAATAAAATAAAACAAATAGTCTAATTCCTAAATAAATAATATAATTTTAAATTAATGTAGATATCAATGTAGTTTAATGTATGTATGTTAATGTAGGTATCAATCTATCTGCAATACGTACAATTCTTCCAAATCGTTGTAATGCTTAAACTAAACCAAAATTAGATCATAAACACCAACAACTCAAATTACGTTTCCAACTCATTTCAACAAAAAAGAATTAACCATTAAAAAAATAAAATCTTACAGACGGAGGCACGCGTATCGCATTAAAACATCCGAACAATAACTGCCATTAACGAACAAAAGGAGTAAAAGGCAAGTAAGGGCACAATTAAAACAAGAAATAAGGAGTATAATAATAATAATAAGCAGTATTGTGAGATGACAGAGGGGTGACGTCACACCTGGCACCGGCCTGGGCACGCGACCCGATTCTGATCATTATAATTTTACCTCTCGATTATGTTTTTTAGGAGTTCGTAGTTCAACCATCGTCTGTCTCGCTCGCGCTTATCAACATTGTTGAAGATATAAAATGTCTGAATGAACTTATTAAAAAATTGTCCCACAGAACACTAGACAGCAATATCACAAGCTTTCGACATAATATTACAAATATATCTAAGTAGGTACATAATAATTACAAATAATTAACGTAAGAATGATTTTTATGTATGAAAATTCACTTGTATCAAAATGATACTATTTATCGAAAACTTGTGACGTTACTTTCTAGTATTCTGTGGGGTTGTTTTATAAGTTAATTCAGTCATTTTATATCTTCAAAAATGTTGATATGCGCGAGTGAGATAGACTATGTTTGAACTACGGACACACATAAGGCGTGTTAAATTTAATAGTTTATTGGCCTTCGTCAGTGTTATCACCTCAGCCACAAGAAGTCCACTTCTGGACATATATGCTTCCTCCATGGATTTCTTAAAAGACCGGATGGAAGCGGGTTGCATACAGCGTTTCTTGCCACTTGTGTGTCTTCTGTATATGGTATGTTTATTGCCCTTAACTTGGAATTTTGTATGGTATTTCAATTTCCATACAAAAGTATTTACACCAATTATGGTCGAAAAAAGTATAGTTTTGTAATTAAATAATTGTGGTTACCTCTAATATCAGTATTTATGTGTGGAAAATTATATTTGTTGAAGAAAAAAGTTGAGATTTTAGAAAAACAAATGTCAATGTTATCCATAATTTTCGATAAAAAAAATATATAAATAAAATTTGCCATTAATCTCCTGTATTTTTGAACAAATATGACTTGCCACCAATAAATACCGATACTAACTAAGCACAATACTACTTATAAAACTGTATTCGTTTCGGCCAGCATTTGGTAAAAATACTTTCGTATCCAAGTCTTACAACCAATAACAATGCAATTATACATCTGGTCAAATGCCTACCTAATTAATCTGTAAAACATGTGAAAAAAATAATGATACTTAATGAATTTACATAAGCTGCCATCTCCCAAAAGTGTAAGCTGTACGTTAGTTTGACCAGCGTAGTCTGTAATAAGAGATATCAAATAAAGGTAACCCCACAGCAAGCCATCTGCCGTAGATTGAGACAATCGGACGATCAGATGGTAGGAATTATTTATATTATAACGTTTACCACTCGTAAAAACCGGGATATTTGTGTTTTGTTTTCCTTCATTTTAACCGACTTATTAAAACGAGGAGGTTCTCGATTCGGTTGTAATTTTTTCATAAGTAAGTATATCAATTGAAATTGAATGAACTCTATCTTAAAATAAATCGATTTAGGAAAATTCCTTTTTTTTAGATAGGTATACCTACTTTCAGATTAGACCCATAGAAATTTCATCCGAGTAATTTGGTATTTAAATCAAATTAATGGTTTGTGGGCCTCAATCTACTTTGACTGGCCTTGTGGCTCAGTTGGTAGTACTTACTTATGTATGTCTACCTTCTAAGCTATAAGATCGTGGGTTCAATCCCCACCCAGGGCAAACATTTGTGTGATGAGCATGGATGTTTGTTCTGTGTCTGGGTGTTTCTATGTATCATATGTATATATTTACAACAAAAAATATATATAGGTATATGTATTCTATAAGCCATCTAGTCCCATAGTACAAGCTTTGCTTAGTTTGGGCTAGATGGTGTTGTGTGAAATGTCCCCAAGATATTTATATTTATTTGCTCTGTTTATTCCTATAAAAAAGAATGTATAAAAATATCTTATGCTACATATTAGTATTACATATTACATATTAGTATTGAATTATACTGTCAATTAAATTCTGTAACATAATTTTCATTATTATTACATTTACATTTATATTTTAATTACTTAGTTCAATTCGCAAATAATTAATGTACATGCATTTATGCATATACGCGATATGACTATGTATTTAAGAAACTGTCTACTTCTTTTTGATGCAAATATGCTTTAGAATCGGTCACTGCGTAAAAAAATATCGCAAAAATTCCAGGTGCTAACTGGACGGAAATTAATAAATACAAACAAAAACCAAATACAATAAATACATGAGTTTTCTTGTTCCATTCATAGAGTATATTGAATTCAGTTTCCAGTATCGCGGAAACTGGACATTTAATTAATTGTAACTTTTTGAATATATCACTTAGCAATCACTTAGAACCACAAATGATGCTCAAGTCAACAAGCCGAAGCTAGGGTGTCCCGACCAGGTGCAAGGGGCAGATGGCGCAGTGCCTTACCGTGTCGTGGGTCTATTGTACTGCCGGGGGCGAAGCAACTCACGCGCATGACTACGCCCAAAGTTGCAGGTCTTGCTTACTAAGTATTTAACCTGACGTTGACGTTGACTTTTTGAAATGTCATGAGTTGGAAATGGGTCGAATTTTATTGTTTTTTTTTTATATGTCAATAAGTAATATTTTCTTTTATGATAATGTCTAACGTTTGACCACAACTCATCTGATGTAAAAATGCTGAAGTATGTAGGTAAAGGATAAACAAATTAACATATTTTATTGATAATTTGTACTATAATACGACATGATGACCGCAGGACAGCCTTGTACAGTAACAGCACGTTTATGATGAGTCGGACTATTTATAATAAATTACCGCAATATTTAAAAGACATTGACAATCTAGATATATTTAAATTTAGGTTTAAGAAATTATTAATTGATATGACATATTATTCTATTCAGGAATTCCTAAATGACAAATTGTTAAATAATTATTACATTGCGAAATGAAATTAGTAATTAAAATATTGTAATGTTCATATATTATCTATATATTTTGCATGCCATAGTGCTAGAGCATGGTGGTCACTATTATGTACATATTTTTACATCTGCATTTTTACCCGTGTCTCTGCAAATAAATGATTTTGAATTTTGAATTTTTTGAATGATTTCAATTTCCTCGGTAACATTTCACTACTTATTATTATTATGTAGTAACAACAGTATTCAAGTTCAATTTCTTGAATAGTATCTCCGAATAAAAAAAACATTTTTTAAGATTACATTGATTACTAATAATCCTAACACATGACAAAATTATATAAATAAAATTAATTAACTAACTGTCAAAATGCAATTTGATAATAATTAGTAATGTCAAATAATAAATAAATAAGATAAAGTCAATACATCTACGTCAATATCATCGAGTTTCGTATAAAACTTGTCAAGATTAGATCTTTGTACATAAGTATCCTAAAGAAAACCATGTATTACCTTATATTATTGTTCACATTAATTGTGAGGTGCAAATACGGAACCCTACTATGCGCGTGCCACGTCACGTACTTAACCATTTATTTAATTTAATGGTACTCATACACATTTACATTTTATCAAAATCGGTTTAGTACTTTGGTTTTTATAACAAAATGGAAAAAATATGTCGTCAAAGAAAACGGATTGCGTATTTTGAAGTCGGTTGTTTCGGTTTAAACTATAATTAATACAAGATGAAATCTTCCACTAACCAACCGCTATCGAAGGCCGTTCCAAGATATCTGTGAGTTAAATTGATAAATTCCTCGGCGACCGCACGTGAGATTGCTGTACAACTTGTGGAACTGTAATCAAGACCGTCTTCTGATCGGGACTCGGGGTTCTGTGGACTTTCACTAATTAGTTTTGTTTAAGAATAACTAATTTATTTAGGTTAGGGGTGGATCTTGGTCGGAATAAGAAAAATCGGAAAAAAAGAAAAAAATATCGGAAAGGTTGATAGATAAAATAAATGAAACAACCGACTTCAAAATACGCAATTTTGTTTACTTGTACGACATATTTTTTCCAGTTATTTTATTTTAAAATCCAAAGTACGGAACCGATTTTGATAAAACTTGTACCTATGGGGCCACCTCTGATGTATCAACCTATCAAACAAAAAATAATCATAAATTGGCGAATTAATCGCGTAACAAACAAACAAAAAAGTAGATAAACAGAGAGATAGAGTAGATGTAGAAAACTTGACAGGCTTGAGCGTCTCCAGAATCTTTGTATACGGTTTATTTTCGGTCTCCGAAAATATGACCATGTCTCTCTTTTTCGAAATAAGCTCAAGTGGCTCCCTATTCGTCTTCGCCGGGATTCTCACATACTTTCTCTTCTCTATACAACTCTGTTTCACCCTTCTTCACCCTCTTACTTAAGTTCACGTTTTACCTTCACCTGCGACACTCATGATAATAATCTCAGGTCATCAGTCAATTTAACTCTCTCTACCCCAACCCATTCTACTCAGTTTTATGGATCTTCGTTCTCGGTACGGGCTGTTGTTCTTTGGAATGCTCTTCCGGTGAGCATCAGACGTGCCCAGAGCATCGAATCGTTTAGGACACAGATCAGAAACTATAACTATCTTTCCTTAACTCATTGACTCGGTTTTCCTTCACATCACAATATTTTATGTTTAGTCTATGTAAGTTTATATTTATTAGTATGTATATAATATACCTATATATGTAAGTACTATTTGTATGTAGTGTATTTTATGTTTATATATATCCATAAGTCTTGTTTCATATGTGATTTCACCACCGTCAGCGTTTACTTTCTCTTCTCTTTTAACATCTTAAGGTTGTCTGGAAGAGATCGCTATTAGCGATAAGGCCGCCTTTTGTACCTTTCTAACGCCTTAATTATGTACCTAATGTTATTTTATTCTAGTGTCAATAAAGTGTTTTTGTATTGTATTGTATTGTATAAATAAAGATATAGTCGAATGAGAACATCCTTCGTTTTGGAAGTCAGTTAAACATTAAAACAAATCCAAAGGTAGTCAGTGTTTTTTGAGAACTATATCTTGGCTTTTTAAGACTAATAGATAGATGTGCTCTATTCAACGTAGCAATGCGGTTAGCATGCTGGGTACGCTGCCAACTGGTAGTGGGTTTGAGCATTTGGATTGTCTTTAGACCTTTATCGGTCTGGGGTAATCGTTTTGCTTTTAGTGTAGTAGTTAAGTGTTTGTAGTTTGTGTATTGCTTTGTTGTAGGTTAATAAAGGCACTTGCCCTTTTTTCCTGTCACAGACGAACCACATCCTCGGTTCATCTTTGAACAAGTGAATTGAATGTCAAATGTATATTATTTAAAGTAAAGTAACCTATCTATAGTCAGAATTACATTTGTTTGAATTTTACTTGCCCCAGTCCGTTTCATAGAACTGCCTCATGCCAGATGTTTTCCTTGACACGACTTTCTGATTCCATGTTAGCCATTAGTTTCATTTGTCAGAACAGCTATTAGGTTAGGTTTCTGTTTTACTATATCCAGAAACCTTCTAAATTACAAAGTTTCGGTTATCAGATAAATCAATTATTAGATTAAGTCTGGGTGTCTTTTTATTATACATAAACTAACTTTCGTGTTATAAAAAATCGGTCATCAGACGAGTTATTAAATGAGCGGTCGAATTTTGTAAAAAAAAAATCGTTTTCGAAGAAATCATATTCGGTAATTCTCAATTCGGATTATAGACCGTATATCATTATTATTATTGGTCGCTCCTTTCGCGGTAGTGCGCTGACTTGCGTTTTCTTTCATAAAGAAACTCCCTTCTCGCACAATGAGCTAGTTCACGGCTCGAATTGCTCCGAGACAACGCGTAAATTGAATGCCCGAGGTGTGAGTGAAAACATACGGAAACTTAAATAGGGCGGGCACGGAGCTCTACAATATGACGATTTCTGAAGAATGTAGATGTACCTACCTCATTTCTAATTATTAATTTTGTTCGTTGTGTAAATAATAATTATATTTTAAAAAACGACTTCAAAATACTCAATACAATATACATGCGACTTGCTGTTCACTTTTCTACAGGCATTTGGGTCATATTTTACCAGTTATTTTGTTAAAAACCAAAGTAGGTACATACTGCATCGATTTTGATAAAAGTTATGTGGGACTACCTCTAAAGTATGACCTACCAAATACAAAAATAATCATCAAACTCAATGCATAATTGGCTTTGTCTTGACTCTGGTGAGTGAGACAAAGAGAAATGTGAATTCATTGCACTACACACACAAAACAATATTGAATATATTAGGCATATGTCCAGCTGTGGGATTCTTATGGCTGAGATGGTGTTGATGATGATAAAATAATAAACCCATAGACCCCCAGTTTCTCTACCGATAGTTCCTCCCGACTTCCCAAGAGATCCAGTTACGTTGACGCGACGTGTGAAGGCACAATACCGGGCCGTGTGTCGGCGCGTCACTCGGTAGCTTACCCACACTACCCACGCGACGCGACACGTGAAGAATTTTAAAGTTTTCACATTAACACCGGGTAAAGTGATTACGCCATCTTTAGATTATTCGCGCCCGGCTCGCGAGCCATTATGCGAAAGTTAAAGTTGAGGGCTTTCTTCTGCGTCAAAAGGACTACTTTTATTTATTTAGTGAGAAACTTTGTCGCGCACTCTTCCAGTGGTAGAAAACAATTTTCTGGTATTTGTACACAAGAAAATTGTTATCTACCCCTTAACATTAACCGATTTTGATGATTATTTTTAGAGTTCCGTAGTAAACAAGGAACCTTCATATTTTCGTCATGTCCGTCTGTCTGTCCGCGGTTTGGCTCAAATACTATTAGTACCTACTAGAAATCTGGAATTTGGCATATATATGCATATTTGATATACCAAGAAAGTCGTAGAAAAAAATAATTTTTTTTTTGTTTTCCTTTATACGTTAACACGTAAAGTGGATCAATTGTTGTATGAAAAGCGCGTAATTTACTGGTAAAAGCTGCCGCCACAACTATCCTATTGAGGCTGAAATGTTGCGTCAGTTGTTGTTGTTGTTGCTAGCCTGTAGTGTCCCACTGCTGGGCAAAGGCCTCCCCTCGACATTTCCAATCTTGACGGTTTTGTGTATTGGTGTGCCAGTTTTTATCAAAGGTGTCAAGTTCGTCTCGCCATCATACTGGGCCTACCTAGTGGTCGCGCCGAGTTGGGACGCCACTTGGTAGTGATATTGGCCCAGAGCTCTTTCGGCATGCGGCCGACATGGCCAGCCCAGTCCCATTTCAGCTTGGCAGCTTTGAGAGCTACATCTGTAGCCTTCGTTCTGGAGCGCAGCTCCGTAGTGCGTGTGTGTCCTGACGTCGAGGATACTGCGCTCCATGGCTCTCTGACAAACCTTGAGTTTGGTTTTCTGAATTTTCGTCAAAGACCAAGTTTGTGCACCATAAGTCAATACGGGAAGAATACACATGTCCATTATGCGTTGCGTCAGTAGAATATGAATTTCTTTATGAACAAGTGTACCTAATATATTATATGTATATTAGAAGAAAAACAGAAAACCGACTGCATAAGAGCGATTTTCGTACAACTTACTTGTTATGCTGTTGAGTGTACATTTTTCCTGAAATAGTACGCAATGATACTGTATTTTATATTTAAATAAACATTATTTAGAAAAATAATTTTTGAAAAAGCCCTTATTTGCTATAAAAAAGTTCGTTGGAGGTTACGAAAAAGTGTTTTATTTTTATTTTTGAAAGAGTTGTATTTTTGTTATTATTATTACAAAACATATACCCTATGACACTCAAGGAGTGAAGTTGAGTCTAACGATACCTCAGACATCAAAATCGGTCAAGCCGTTTAGGCTGTAGAAGGGAATATAGAAACATACCCTCGAAAAACATACTTACGTAACTGTCTTTTTGCGCAATCGGATATAGAAAGAAAAGTTTTCTCAGCTCAACTAGTACTATATTATAAACAATTAAGTAGTACCTACCTACTAATCGAATGTAGTTTTTGGAAGTCCATGGAGGAAGCCTATGTCCAGCAGTGGACTTCTTATGGCTGAGATGATGATGATCTAATAAATTTAATCTAAACTGTATTTCTCATTCCAGACATGGTCCCCGCACCAACATCCTGTATCCGGAATCTTCTTACCACATTGTTACATATGTTCGTGTGCAGTCTCCGTGACGATCGCCCATTGGCTACTTCCGTTTCCTGAAGTCACGGCAATTGCGTCGTTAGGTTGGTACACCTGTACATAAGGCTGGACTCTATTTGAAAAGGTTGAAATGTTAATTATAGGTGTTGGGTGTGGGAGTCATTGAATTTGATGGACATTAAGCGATTAGACAATGTGATGTGAATAAGCTTTATGGCTACCTAGATCGTTGGAGATTTTATCTTCGGTCATGTATTGTGCTTTATTTTACGTCATTTTATTTCGTTTTGGCATGAAATAGTTGGTTCCATATCCGAAAGTAGCAAGACAATTAGAAATGTCAATGAACTCATGCAACTGTGTGTGTTTGGATGTACCTATCTCAAAGAGTTTTCAAGAATTTGCAAGGTTATTTCAGGCATGTCTGTCTACATTCTATTGAATTCATTTCGGTGAGCGTGCTCAAAAGCTTCACGACCTTATTCCATCTTCCCCAGTCCACTACAGGACTAACAGAAAGTCAGCGCTTGAAATGTAAAAATTCCGTACTCTACAATTTCAGTCCATGTTATTGATGCGTAATATAAATGAATAGAATTCTTTGCCGCCTTCTCCTTTTCCTGAGAGTTACAATATCGTTGTTTTTGAAGAATCGATGAAACCAGAGAATCTAGTTATATTAACAGATCCAAGAACAAAATGCCATCGATTTAAATAACGTTCCATTTCCCAGGTTTCGGTTGGTAGTAGTGTAGTGGTTGAGAGACTGCCGCCTTCCGTCGACTCTGTAATAGTCGCATCTCTCTCGAGCTCCCGCTAATGGAGAGCCTTGGAGACTGTCTTTCAGCTTTCCGGCTTAATGGCATTTGTACACTAGTCAAGAATCGTTTTATAAAAAAAAACTGAAAATGTACCTAGAATAAAGGAAAGTTTAGTTGAATAGGTTAACCCAAGTGTTGCAGGTTCGAATCGATTGTCGTATTTTTTGCGTAATAGTCTCAGTGATATAATTATAGACACAGATATCGTGTCAACGGTCAAATTGGGTCTAAAGTTGGCACCTTTAGACCACACATGATTAAATCAATTATAGACACAGATATCGTGTCAACGGTCAAATTGGGTCTAAAGTTGGCACCTTTAGACCACACATGATTAAATCAATTATAGACACAGATATCGTGTCAACGGTCAAATTGGGTCTAAAGTTGGCACCTTTAGACCACACATGATTAAATCAATTATAGACACAGATATCGTGTCAACGGTCAAATTGGGTCTAAAGTTGGCACCTTTAGACCACACATGATTAAATCAATTATAGACACAGATATCGTGTCAACGGTCAAATTGGGTCTAAAGTTGGCACCTTTAGACCACACATGATTAAATCAATTATAGACACAGATATCGTGTCAACGGTCAAATTGGGTCTAAAGTTGGCACCTTTAGACCACACATGATTAAATCAATTATAGACACAGATATCGTGTCAACAGTCAAATTGGGTCTAAAGTTGGCACCTTTAGACCACACATGATTAAATCAATTATAGACACAGATATCGTGTCAACGGTCAAATTGGGTCTAAAGTTGGCACCTTTAGACCACACATGATTAAATCAATTATAGACACAGATATCGTGTCAACGGTCAAATTGGGTCTAAAGTTGGCTTCTTTAGACCACACATGATTAAATCAATTATAGACACAGATATCGTGTCAACGGTCAAATTGGGTCTAAAGTTGGCTTCTTTAGACCACACATGATTAAAACAATTATAGACACAGATATCGTGTCAACGGTCAAATTGGGTCTAAAGTTGGCTTCTTTAGACCACACATGATTAAATCAATTATAGACACAGATATCGTGTCAACGGTCAAATTGGGTCTAAAGTTGGCTTCTTTAGACCACACATGATTAAATCAATTATAGACACAGATATCGTGTCAACGGTCAAATTGGGTCTAAAGTTGGCTTCTTTAGACCACACATGATTAAATCAATTATAGACACAGATATCGTGTCAACGGTCAAATGGGGTCTAAAGTTGGCACCTTTAGACCACACATGATTAAATCAATTATAGACACAGATATCGTGTCAACGGTCAAATGGGGTCTAAAGTTGGCACCTTTAGACCACACATGATTAAATCAATTTCGATTTTCAAAATAATTCGCAGCAACAAAATAGAAGACTCTACTTCTGATTATATACAGTAGAATCCGTTTATTATGACTCCGCCTATATTGACCAACCGGCTAATATGACGCAATTACACAAAGAAGTTTGGTTTTCATATAAAATTATTTATAACAAAGTCGGATATAATGACTTCGCTTACAGTGGCATGTCGCTTATTATGACCCATTTTTAATAAATGATGTCCGGTTATAATGAACGACACGATTCTTTACACCTTCGGCAATGTTCGGGAGCATTTGACGCCCGACGACGTTCGGCACGTGGTTTGTTTTTCTTTTGAATCTCAGTGAGTAATTGATGGTTAAAGGTCACCCATCGTTTCTTAGTGATATGTGAAACACATGTCGTCTCAACGTCGTAAAGCATTTACGATTGAAGAGAAAGGTACAATAATAAGCAGATTAGAAACTGGAGAATGAAAAATCAATTAAAATAAATAACAGTTACCTAAAATACCAGGAGGTTATTTATTTTCTCAAAATGCTTTGTATGACGTCCGCTTAGTATGACGTGTTTGTCATTTCCCTTCGATGTCATTATAAACGGATTCCACTGTAATTAGATTTTACAGCGTTAACATAGACTTTAAATCAAAATATTTAAGTTGTTGTTTCTTCATTGTTGGTATATGAGTTCGGTCATAGACTTTTATAGATACCCTAAGTGTTATGTCAAATAAATTAAATTGAATTGAATTGAATTGTATGTACCTAGCGTGTCAACAGGAAGATAAAAATACTCAGTTGACGCACTAAGATTTATTTAATTTCATGTAATATATAGTTTCTATTCGATATTTTGTCAACAAATAGTTACTAGCCGCTACTTTACTAGCGTGCAAGCGCGCGGATGCATTAGGTTGAATCGATTTCGCGCGGATGGAACATTCCATCATTAAATCGCACAATCCCCGAAATGAATGCTGTGAACCTCCTCGGCCACACCGTCGCTTAACATCAGGTGAGTTGGTGGTCAATCGTAGATCTATCTTGTATAAAAAAAAAATATAGACATAAATATTATTTTAAATCGGTGCTCGAGAGCTTCTTGGCAAGCACCCCTGCTTGCCCCCATACAAAAAAGTTAATTTCAGTTTTATATTGGTTAGTAAATCAGGAAGTTGTCAAATATTGATAATACATAATTAAATATCTTTAGATAAAAAGCCCTGAAATTTCAACTGAACGATTCTAAAAATATCTCCTAACAAAATTAAAACCCGACATCATTACTTAAGCCGCATCTTTTTATCTTACTGGCTGAATAGGAACCACTCCTGAAACGGTTTAGAAAAATACGAAAAAAAAAGAAAATTCACGCACGTTCCATTGTAAGCAGACACGGCGAAGGTGGATCTCATTAGAGAACGTTCGAATTAAGAACGCGCCCGATGGAGCGCAGTCTTAGCGATCGTTACGTGGAACGGAACGGAGGTGTCGCTGCTTTTCATGTTTTTAGTTGCGGGTAGGCGTAGATTTTCTTTGAAATGGAACTGTATATGTCGCGACGTTGTTATAGCAAATATGAGTATTTTTTTAAGACAAAATATCGTAACTGTAATTATACAAGCGAAATTGCTCTGTCTCTCTGTCTGTTTTCACGATAAAACGCCTGAACCAGTTACTATGAAATCTGGGGGAGGAGATAGCTGAGACATTAGAGCAGGACATAGCTACATTTTATAATAATCATAATTACCGTCTGTTAACGCTACACGGGAGAAACTGCGAGACATAAATAGTGAACACTTTATTATGCGCACCAGTCAAATGTAGAGTATGCTTCTTGAATCGTTCTATCCAAATCCATACAATCTGGGTGTCTTAAAATCGCGAGTGAACAGTACTCCTAATCACAACTTGTCGGATTCGGAATCGGGTCCGAACTGTATCTCCATCTCTGTCATTCTGTATGGAAATGACAGAGATGGAGATATATTTTCCGAAGTTGTGAATAGCCCTACAGGTTCTACCGTAGACCACAAAGGTCGTTTACCATCAGGTGAGTTAGCGATCTAGCGCAAGTCTATTTTTACCCGACTGCGTAAGAAGGAGGGTTACGTTTTCGAGGGTATGCATGTTTCCATACTACAACAACTTAGGCTGTTGTAGGTAATATGGAAACATACATACGGCTTGACTAATTTTGATGTGCGAGGTGACTATATTTTTTTAATAGTAATAACTAATACAACTCTCGGAAAACCAAAAAAATGCGATTTTGTTACGAAAAAGTGATTTTACTATTATTACTTTAAATAATGTATATTTATAGCATTTTACTCACTCAACAGCGTATCAAGCGTAACGAAACCATAAGACTAAAAAAAATCGTCCTGTATTTGAGTATTTTGTTAATATATACCTAGATAATAGATACTTATTCAAATAACATTTTTTTTTTCAGAAGATGAGTGCGAGCATGCTGGGTACCTACATGCGATATCTGCAGTGGCGGCGCGTGGGCGACGGTAGGTCGCTACTTTGTCTCCCAAGAGCTAGAGGTCGCGTCTATCGCCGGAAGCTCCTATCAGCCGGAAGCCAGCCGGTAGACGATAGGCGCCTCATTATCTGCTGGACTTCAAGTAGACTTTTCCAAACAAAGTTGGAATTTTGTGTTGCAATTTGTCTGATATAGGTATATTTTTTAGGGTTAACCTCAAAAGAACCGTACCTCAAAAAAAAAGTCTGACCGTCTGTCCGGGTGTCAAGACCTTTATCTCGGGAACGCGTGAAGGTATCGCGTTAAAATTAAAACCATATACGCAAATCCATAGTATCTTGCTGCAGAAACAAAAATCAAATTTTTCAGTTGTCATAAAAAAAAGTTACAGCCGAATATGTCGTAAAAAACGCACATTTCGACACTCACAAGGGAATCAAAACCTATGGGGTACTTTCCGTTGACCTAGAACTATGAAATTTGGTAAGAAGCATTGTGTTAGAGTACACACATAGAAAAAAATCCGAAAACTGGACATTTTTAATTTAATCAAAAAAAAAATAATGTGTCTTTACGCAAGGAATGAGGGCCCAAATTTTAAAGTTCTTTAACCGTATCATGTGGGGTATCATATGAAAGAGCTTTATTAGCATAAGTTAAAACAGGTTTTTAAATATTTTTACGATGTATATTTTTCGGTAAAAGTAGGAAAATATAAAAAAAAATACGATGCCCCCCTTTTATCTACTAGTTTGTACGGAACCATCGGTGGGCGAGTCTGACTCGCACTTGTCCAGTTTTTTTTATTTTTAATGGATCTTGCACAGAAAAGAAAATAAACCAGGTTGTAAGGAAACAAGTATTTATGTTAAAAAAAGAAAACAAAATGCCCGACTGCAGAAAAGCGGTTTTTGCATTTACGATTTCGATATACGCTTGATACACTCTTGAGACCACGTCTTTTGTGAGAAAGTATGCGTGAAATTGTAGAAAGTTATAAATGCGCATTCTATAGAATAATTCTAGCGAAATCACTTATTTATCGTATTACAAAACATATAGCCCAGGGAGTGAAGACGAATCTAACGATGACCTCGCACAAAATCGGTCAAGCCGTTTAATCTTTGGAGGTAATGTATACAACCAAACATACATACCATAGGAATTTCATCAAAATAAGTTAAGTACCAGACGAGACATCTTTCGGGAGTGACGGCTGCGCTGCTCCTTTTGAAAAATACCGCCGTATGCGGTTGAAACTAGTCGGAGAATTCGGCTCAAAATAGACGTGATTAACCCGTTTGTTCAAAATAAAAATGTGTAACAACCACGTTAGTTTTCATAATAAAATAGGTAATAAATAAGGTTTAGTGTTTGGTTTTTACAACATAATACTTAAATGGAAAAAAGTCAGTCATTTGCGTATTTTGAAGTTGATTGTTCCATAATGTTTTCAAAGGTTATCACGATTGTAACTCCGTGTCATCTAGCCTCACCTGTGTCATCTAGCCTCACCTGTGTCGTCTAGGCTCACCTGTGTCATCTAGCCTCACCTGTGACCACAGACGCTGCTAACGGCCTTACGAAAAACGTACGTTACTTAATATTAAGCATCGTCTTAAATTTTCTGTCTTTTTTTCCGCAAGTTTTCCGCATCATCACGTGTCAGAGAGAAGTTGATAAAATAATGTTAAGCAATGTTTCAAGTTGAGTAACGTTTTTAGGTTTTTCGGTAACGCTTTAGGTGTTTGAAACGTCAGGTCATAAAATTGTGTAAAATATAAGTAAATCCGTTAAATATTGTTTCATCAGAGAGTACAATTTAGAGATGGCCATTAAAGATCGGAACGCGGCGGTGATGGAGGCCCTGGGCCGAGAGTAGGCGACAGATTTATGTAATTAGACGATGTGAGTGCAGTCGCTGATAGAGTCCGATAAACCGAGGGCAAATAGATAATCTGGAAACCCCATCTAAAACCGGGATCTACCAGTGACTGCATTCACAGAAATACTAGTATTTCAGTAGTTAGAAATAAGAGTTGTGTGCACACCTTGAGCATTCATGCTCACCATCGAAGGCTCCTTCTTGCGGCGGCTGTGTGTGGCGGGTCGCCCTCTTCCCTAACATATGGTTGAGGAGGGCGATGGCTGGCACATGCGTCATACTCGTGATCGGGTGCTGCTTGCGGGTCGCTGGTTTGCTCGTGGTATGCACGCAACATACTAATAAGTACTTAAATTAAAATAAAATCATTTTCCCGTAACGATAATTAGTAAACAATAGTTCGTAATTATGACAAAGGTCACGGACCCTGGTGTCTGTGGAGAATAAAATTAAATAAAAAATAAAAAATAAAAAAAAATTGTTTCATTTCAGTCGTTTGTTTCATTTTTTAAAAGTCAAAGTCATTTATTGGTAAAATCAATTTACACATCAAACAAAATTAAGAATCTTGTACAAAATAGTACACATTATATTGCTAGTGAATAATTTAATATAAATAATTAATTATTGTATATACAATTTTAAATAAAAAGTCAATGATAAAATATATAAAATCGTCATAAATTTTAACTTTTAATTTAAACTTTTACCACTACGAGTAAGTATTTAGGATTTTATTTATTATTTTTATGTTCATTCCATTATTTTTCAAATTTTGGGTTAGAGATTGTTAATAATATGGTTTTTACCTTGATAGTCCTGAAGGCACGAAGTAAAAGCCAGTATTTTGGCAGCTTACTGCGGCGGCATCAAATGGGGGTTGTCTGAAAAAAAAATACATTTTCTTGAGTATTTAAGTATCTTAAAATCAATTTTAATCTGAAAAAATAATTAAATAATACGAAAAATAGGTAAAATATTCTTGGATAGAGCTCGTCGATGTTCTAGATCAAGCTGCATCCTCTTCCACGATGTCGGTTAACATTAAGCGAGTTGGTGGTCAATGGTATATCTATCTAATACAAATGAATCGAGTGGTCAAACTCAGACTATTTTGCAATAAAAAATGTGAATACAATGACCCTATGAAAAAAAAACCGTCACTCCCTGTATAAAAAGTAGCTCAGTATATAACCCCTCCCGTACCGCTCCCATACCCCAGGAGCAGACTCAGTTAAGCGGTAGATCTACTAGTAAAAATACTCTAGTATGAAAATAGCACCATTAGGTAATAAAATACGGGCAAATGACTTAAGAATGCGCTCAACGCGCGCAGCTATCTCTCTCGCACATCAATATGTTTAAACATATAACACATATAATCACGAGTATAAGTGAAGTATCTGATTTTTTTTTAAATATTTCTCCTATCTATGTATTATATACTTAAACAAATTCATTTCTCACTTTTCTAGGTATCCCTAACCAGTCACATTATACTTCACACTAGGTATATTATAAAGGCGAATGTTTGTGAGTGTGCTTGTGACTTCTTCACGCACAAACGGCTAAACCGATTTTGATGAAGTTTGGTATGGAGGTAACAGACACAGGCTTTATCTTCACTTTGTGTCCCGAAAAATAATAAGTATCTCCTTTGATATAATTTATGTAAAACAACGGGTAGCACCGCGGGGCGCAGCTAGTGATTTTATATGTTTAAAAAAGTTATGATGCGCGAGAGGAATAGTTGCGCGCGTTGATCTCCACCTTAAGACGGCACTGATGGGTGTAGTCAAGAATGTGGGTGTCTGGAAGACAGTGGGCGTACCCAAGACGTGAGGCAAGGCTGTGGGCGGGCGGAGACGCTGCGCACAAGGCGCCGGGCGGGCGGACTCCACTGCGCCAGGAGAGGGGCGGGGCGTAAGTTTAGGATAAGTTTCTCTAACTTAACGAACTGTGAACTATACTGTGACTAGAATGATTGATAGAAATTTCGGCCTTACCGAAAAACATTACTTAACTTTAAGCATTGCAACATATTTTGTCAACTTCTCGGGGACACGTAATGACACTTGGGGAAAGAAAACAGTGAATTTAAGACGATGGTTAAAGTTAAGTAACATTTTTCGGTAAGACCCTTTGGCCCTAACGGCTTTTTCGGTAAGGGCCTAAGTAACTAGGTATTGTATTAGATAAAAATGTGAAACATCTGCACAGTTCGATTTTCAAAAAGTACTTATTAGCGTAAGTATAATGTACAATTGTACAGCTAAAATTACGTATGTCATATGAGTTTATATAGGAACATTACTCTCTTCTTCAAACATTTAATCTAATATACGCTACAGCGCTCGTGACGTAACTTGACTAGCCTGTGTTCTCGACCGATCAAGCAACGGACGGACCGGTCAGTCTTCGAATGGAGGTCCCGATTGTTTGTCAATCGTCAAGCCAGGTCAGAGGCCTTTCGGCGGCTTAATAACTCTGACACTAGGGCTGGCCACTCAGTCTATACGAACTTATTATTATTATTATTTTGAGCCTGTTCCGTCCCACTGCTGGGCAAAGGCCTCCCTATTCTCCTTCCATTATTCTCTGTTCAATGATTTTTGAGTCCAATTCTTACAATAGGAGTCCAGTTCATCCCGCCATCTCCTTCTGGGCCTACCAAGTTGTCTGTCGACTTGTGGAACCCACTGTGTAGTGAGCTTAGCCCACAAATCGTCCGACATACCTACCTACGGCAAATAAACATGACCTGACATGACCTATACGAACTTACTTAACTTATTAAGTATATTATACCTAGAATATGTCACTTCATGTTATTTTTAATTCTCTGAGTCTTATAGGTACTTTGGTTATAATTATGTACCATGTGTAAAGCTATTTATATTGATCTATACATACATCAAAGTAGTAAAACAACCTCCAAAAGCAAAAAAAATTAAATACTCGTATATTACCAACCAATACACTACGTGACTTGGTAATAACTTAATGTCACGCTAAGTTACTTCACCCAATCAGAGAGCAGAATGCCTTCGTCTTACCACACCCACTGTCTTAGGAGTTTCTAAGTTATTTCCACCCTCTCGAGTGTAGGTACGCCTACAGGCTTGTGTAAGTTCAAGTAATTTATATAAAGTTTATGTAATGTAACTTTAAAATTGTTTGAATAATTTCGGTATTTAATCAAAATACTTTGTGTAAAAACTTTTATTTCGATAAATAACATTAAAGCGTTATTTATTGTTTATAAAACTAGTTGCGCCATCTATAAGATTGTGTGTGAACGAACGCTATTGATAATGTCTGTCGTTTTCGCTAGGTGTCGCCGTGTATACGAGAGATCTAGCGGTTTTTGTCGTTTCGAAAAATAATGTGTTTTTTATACCTGTTTTGTAAGTCTAGTAAATTCGTAGAATCTAAAAATATTATTTAAAGGTTTCATTATAAAACACAGCTTTTATTTATTTAGTTTTTTTTTATATTTGTACTCAAAAGGTACATAATTATTAAGAAATGCCAACAAAAGTGAAGTGTAGGACACTTCTTAACACTGTGTACACTTCTTAATATTCGTATGTATCTCGCGAGATACATACGAATCTAGCAACACCTTGCATATCAACATGGGCAAGCTGTTTATTTTTATGAGATAATTTACATTACATTTGCATACATAAATTAGTTAACACATTATCATGCAATAAATTTCGCAGCGCCATCTATTTACACATACAAGAAATGCTAAGGTGCGCGTGCGCTATTCGAAATTGTACCATCTAGCGGAATGTATGTGAACTACTTAGAATGAAAGGTGCAGTGCATAGTGTGAGTATGGATCTTGGGGTAACCGGTTTTATTTGTAGTTTATGATATTTTTGTAAGATGGCGCACTGTCAAAAATAAATTTTATTAACTGCCCAAATAAGAAGGTAACGATTTTCGGACCTTTAAAACAAATAAGTTTGTTTGTACAATTTGTTTGAAAGGTGCGTGTGTATTTATACAGAGATCAAAACACTTTAGTTCTTGAACATTCTGTTTTATTTATTGCATGATAATAATTAAGCGAATAATACTTAAAATATGTGTAATCAAATCAATAAAAAAAAAAACAAGTAAAACAACCAAAAAGTGTTGAGCTCTATTTGGTCGGGGGTAGTACAATCTGCTAGTTCAACTTATATTCTCTAATCGTGGTCAACATTACACAATTAGGTACTTTTTTAAGCGACTTCAAAAAGATGCAGGTACTATGTTTTACTGTAGGTATGTTTTTTTTATGTTTTCGGATTTCTCTTTTAATTACCTGACTGCGCAAGAAGAAGGGTTGTGTTTTTCGAGTGTATGTATGTATGTGGTATGTATGTATGATTATATAGTAACTCCTACATTCTAAACGGCTATCCCGATTTTAATGTGCGAGATGTAGTTAGTGTCAGGTAATTTTTTTGTATTAATAATATTAAAAAACTTGCAAAACTAAAAGAATGCACTTTTTAGTAACATCGATTTTACCAAAACTATATCATTGATATAAATTATACAATAACTATGCCATACTATCTTACTCCAGCCGCGAGATATGACCTCATACAAGTGGCAGGAAGACGCTGGATGCAAGCCGCGCGCCAATCGGTCGCTTTGGAAATCCATGGGGAAGGCCTATGTCCATCAGTGGACTTTTTATGGCTAAAATAATGATGATGATGACTATCTCACAAAAACGTACACTCAACAGCATATCAAACGTAAAGCAAAACTAAATTATAGTACAAAAATCACTATTATACAGTTGGGTGATTTCCTTCTATCTTGTATTTTTTCGAGTTGGTTTCAATATAGTTCCGAGGTGCTCTCATTTCGCTTTCGAAATGGATAAACAACACAATTATTTCATCGTAAAACTATACTCTTTTCGTCGCAGCTCAGTTGGTAGTATGCCTACCTGATAATCCGTAACTCGTGGGTTCGATCCCCACCCAGGGCAAACATTTATGTGAATGAGCATGGATGTTTGTTTTGCGTCTGGGTGTTCCTATGTATTAATAAGTATCTATTTAGAAAAAAACGTATACAAGTATTCTATCAGCCATTTAGTTCATATAGTGCAAGCTTTGCTTAGTTTGTGCTTGATGGTGTTGTGGGAAATGTCCATCAATATTTATTTATTTATTTATAATTGGTAACAATAATAAAAAAACTAAAAAAATCGACTTCAAAATGCGCAAAAATTCAAACTACTGAACCGAATCCCATGATATTACGAGTTCCGGTCTATGGAGCCAGTCTTGAAGCAGGTATACCTATCCTTCCAAACAAAGAAATCATTTTTCAAAACTATTTATAAACGAAAATGATAATATGATGTTAACAAAAACAAGAAACAAAAAAAAACAGAAGAATTGTTTAACTCCTTCTTTTTGAAGTCGGTAAAAAGCGGGACTGACCTGTCGAAAGCGGGACATTTGGTCACTTTATATGAACGAATAATGTTTATGATCACAAATAACTCATGTTATGTATCTTTTGTAGACTGACGGTATTTATTCCGTATATTCTGTCCGTCAGATTCAGATCTTACCACTGATGTATTATACGTAGATAGGTTTTCCCCGGCTCTGCGTGTTAAGCCTCAAGTAAGTTAATCGCCCGACTCATCTTCAGTCGCGACACGTCCGGCGACGCTGTTAGACGTGTGTTGTGACTTGTGAACAGTGGAAATGCTGTCCTGTGTGTTTATAAAATATAAATGCAATACCAAGATATATAAGGCCAATATACTAAAACGCCTTAAGGAAGTGGTCTTATCCTCGAAAGTGCTGAGAACTGAGATTGGTCATGCTTTTACTTCATATACAATGAGTATAACCTCTCTATAGATAAAACCTCATTGGATCTGACCCACATCTCATACTCCCATAATTTTTAAAACCTGTCCAGTTCAATGAACCCTGATTCACGCAGACTACAGATGGGGTAAGACGTGGGCACGAAACGTTTGTGATCGTATGAAGTTTATATTAGACGCATTGTATGGAAAACTGGTTATTGGGACCATCTGCCTCATCTGATGCTATCTGTCTAATGAGTAAGGAAGATTTTTAGGGTTCCGTACTTAATGGAAACCTTTTACTAAGCCTACGCAGCCTGTAAGTCTCTCCTACTCTTTTTAACCGACTTCAAAATTGAAAGGTACTTTCCCAAGTATACTCTTGCGTTGTGACTATAACATCAGAAGGCATACTCTCATCTCTTATAGAGCGGTGTAAAGATGGCTCGTGCTCGTTTTCATCTTGCATTTTCTGCAGTAAAGAGAGTGACACAAAAGTTGAAGCGATTATTAAATATATTATTTAATATATATAAGCTAATTTGAAATTTAAGGTAGGTTCACACATATCAGTGAAGTTCCGACGCAGTAGGTACCGCCACCGTGACAATAGGGAATATACATGAATTTGATTTCATAGGAATTATAGTTTTAATTGATAACATACTGAAATGTAATACATTTAAGTACTAAAAAATATTTGGTTTTTGTTAAATTAATATATAAATATATATATATATATTTGTAGTTAGGCATTTTATGTCAAAATAAAAATAAATCATGTATATTCCCAATTATTCTTTCATACATTCTCTATGAACACTTTCAGACATGTAAGTGTCAGTGACGACGTAGTGATCTTCATAATGTACGGAAAAATAATTATCACGGTAGCGGTACTAGCGGTACTAGCGGTACTGTGCCGGAACTGTGACTTCACTGATATGTGTGAACCGACCTTTACATATCTCCTGATTTCGCCGGAAAAAAAGTCACACTAACATGCCGTAAGAAAATATTATCAAAATATGTACAACTGAATTTTTTGAAATCAAAAGACTTTAAGTTTTTTAAGAACATTACACGTTTTTTCGCATGTTAGGAGAAACCCGTATTCTACCGTAGGCATTATATTTGATTTTGTCTAGCTTGTTATTTTTTCTTAGTATAAAATTAAAAAAAAGAACAAAAACACAAGCTGTTCACGATTCTCATCTTGCGCTAAACATTTATAACATGTTCATTTTAGGGCAGTTAGCATAAAGCGAGACTTGAAAGTTTGTACCAAAATTTCCATAAAAAAATAATAAGGCATTTATTTCAGAAAATATATACTTTTGCCATTTAAATTAATTATTTCCTGCTAAACTATAAAATATTATGTTGGCAGATAAAAATATCACAAGTTGACACAAATTATACCATATTTTGAAATTTAAAGAAAATAATGCATGTAATTGAAGTTTCCGGCAGCCTAGTGTTGAGACCGTCTGACTTGCGATCCGCAGGTCCTGGGTTCGAATCCCACGGCACGCACCTCTGTCTTTTCGAAGTTATGTGCGTATTGTTGATTGCCGGCAACTTCAAACGGTGAAGAAAACCATCGTGAGGAAACCTACATGTCTGAGAGTTCTCAATGATCTTGAAGATGTGTGAAGTCTGCCAATCCGCACTTGGCCAGCGTGGCAGACTATGGCCTAACCCTTCTCATAATGAGAAGATGGCCCGCGCCCAGCAGTGGGACAGTTTGTATATAAACAGGGCTGACAAAAAAATGCATGTAACGGTATCTAAGTCTTGTACTTAGGTAGGTACAAAATGTTTTACGTAGCTGTAATCTTCATTTAGACCATTTTTCTATATATCATCAATGTCATTTAATTATTTACTACAAGTAAAAAAATCTATATTTTCAAATATATAGAAAATGGTCAAAGTCACAGAAACACATATATGAAAAATTGTTCTACACTATGTATTATATCGCTATGAGATCATAGCATTATTATCTTGTGAGAAATACCTATCTATTATACATCCTTATTCAACAACTACCAAACTTATATTAAAAAAAGCAACTTAAAAGAGTTGGAATCCAAAAAATATATTTTTATAATATTTGTGCTAATTTTGAGCCACGTATTATGGGTATAGAAAGTGAATTTTTTTTAAATTTTTATCAAAAAGTCATAGAAAGTGACATTTTTTTATCAAAAAGTCACTTTAAAAATATTTCTAAAATAGTAATATAAGAAAATCAAAAGTGGTTCACATTCATAGCCGGTGAAAATAACGGAGATCACACACAAAAATTCAAAAACGAATTTTGTTGATTGACCAACAACTCGCCTGATGTTAAGCGACGATGTAACCGAGGATGGAACTCGTCGATCTACAAGATATCTGTCAATCTACCCTTGAAAATTCAAAAATAAATCCAAGATCCAGAATCCAGAATAATCGGCCAAAATATAGTAAATAAGTAATAAGTAAGCAAAAACTCACACTTTTGTGTTAAAAAAAATTAAAACATGCCACTAACAATGTCTATTTTAATAAAATATGCAAATAAGAATCTAAGAGAAATGAAATTAAACAAAAATAGAACAAAACATTTATTAAAAAAAAAAAAAAAAAATTCTTAAAATTAAAAACAAGATAAAATTAAAATATAACTTAACTTAAAACAAAATAGAACAATAATGCAATAGATTCCTCGCATTGTTAATATTAAATTCATATTTTCCGTTTTATTTTATTCGGTTAGGTACTAAAATGTAGCCGACGGCAAACAACCTTTTCAAAATAAAAAATCCGAACAAACGAACAAAAACGGAAAACTGTTACGAGAATCTATGACATTCCAATGTTTTTTACAAAAATGAAAATAAGAAAAAAGTTTTTACAATAAAAAAACAAAAACAAAAAAAAATCGCTGAGAAAAAAACAAAATTAGCGTGACTACAAAACTAAAGCGACTCTACAAGAATATTATTTTAACCTTGGTCCAGATGAGGTTTCTTGTGAAAGCACAAAAATTTTGTAAAGTCCGATAGTCACTTAGTTCTATCACTAATAATCTAATCCAAGTCCATCAATTTATTTCTAAAATTAGTTCAACGCTTACGCTATCTCTACGCTCGTACCTCACACGCTCTATAAGTAAAAAAAAAAAAAAAAAAAAACAACGGCCAAAAATCTCTTAAATTGTAACCGACGTAAATATTAAAAATTTTGCAAAAAACTTTTCTCCACTACCAACAGTATAGATCGAAAAAGTGCGGTCGGGGGTTTATAGCCTAAATATATCCATTACGCGGTTAGATTAAAATTTTGAATTATCAAATTGTTAAATCACAAGAGCTCGAGGAACGTAATTGCGCCGCGCGGCCCGGCCGGCCGCGGCGACTTCAGACGGACTACTGAGACGGTCCGCGGCGCGCTACCACCCCCGCCTGCCCCGGCCGCCCCCACCCTCCCCCACCCCCGGGCCGACTTCGTTACGAGCCACTTGTAATCGGCGCGCGATTTTTCCGCCTAAGACAAATTAGGCGGCCCGCCCGCCCGTCCCCGTCTTACGTTTGGGCGGCCACTTTCTAAGACGATTGCGCACGCCTTATGGTTTTTTACAGCGAATCCGTGAATAAAAACTCTTTCATACTCTACTTTTGTATTACAATATGCACAAAGAAAAGAAAAAAATGCCTAGTCGAAAATGGGCAACTTTGTAGTGTAGTTATAAAAATGAGTATCAGCCAATGTTACCTGACGCGAAGTGTTTTATTTTTAAATGCCATTAAACCGTCACTCTCGCTTTCCTCGACGCGGAGCGGGTTAATTGTAAATAAAATCCAATCACTGGCAAAAAAACGGTAATCGTCCGTTGGACAATATCAATGAGAGATATGCACGCCCGTTGTTTATTAATTCATTACCAGAATCGGGTGACGTCATTTCCGATATATTTTTTAATTTCCGGTTTTTTTATTTGGAAACTATCATGGTTGTTATATTATTTTAAATATAATTACGGACTATTTGGAGTCAAAATCACCGATATGTTGTTTCAGCGATAAGTTTTTAAGTTAATTGTTTCGTCACTTCAAAGATAATGAACATTGAATAAAATGATATTTTATAGAAAAAAAAAACATTAAATATAGGGCTTGGTTAATTTTTGTTTTCACTTTCGTTCCTCAGACCAAATTAAACACTTCAATTTGGTTAGTTAGGTGTAGGTATGTTTATTGTGCGAACTTTATATTATTAAATAAGTTGTTAGATCGGTTCATGGAAATAAATATATTTCTATAAATCGGGAATATTGTCTTCCAGGCAACATCGTTTATCATCCGCTCATAGAGAATTAACGGTTAAATGTAACTGATAATAATAAATAAATAAAGTTTACAGTATAAATTACATGTCCAGTACATTTGTAGTGATAATTTTCATTTTCTAAAACAGAATCTCAATAGGTTACGATATTTTAAAATTTTTTTTTAATAAAAAAATTGGTAATTAAAAAACTCACTTATTTTTTGTGCGTATAGAATGCTAATACACGTAATATTTTAAAATGTTATGGTAGATTTTAGAAAATTAGAAGACGTATTTATAGAAGAGATTAGGTGATTAGTACCTACAGGTAATAAAATTATTAAATGAATATTTAGTAGTTATTTTTTTTAGGTTTACACTTTGTATTTTAACTATTAGTTAAGTTTTATTTTATGAAATATGTATATGAATACAACTACACATAAAATAGTCAGACTTATTAATAAGTACATTTAACTTAACATTTATTTTGTTAAAAATAGACCGTATCAGGCGCAACCGCATCAGGCGAGTTGACGGTCAAACTTAATCCTAGTAATGGGTATTAATATAAGATGAATCGTCCTAGTCCTAGAACAAATTAATCGTCCCACAATTTAAAGACACCCAGGACATGTTCAAGAAGCATATTATACATTTTAATAGTATGCACGACGAAATTGGATACAAAGAATTTCCTAGGTCTTTTTTTTTTAAATATCAACTAAAAACCAGTAATCATTGAAATAAAAAAAGGAAAACCTTATAAACCAGTACGTTTTCAGAAAAAGAAGAAAAATGTTACCTATTTAGCAGTTAGTTAAAACCACAATGAGCAAAGATGATGAAATCAGAGTCAAAATTTATTTGTTGCACTATGGTTGCTATTATTTAAGGCGCTGTAGGTGGTGAGGCAACCCATTCGTGTGTTATTTTTGATAATATTTCTGAATAAACTTACGAAATCTGTTACCCGAATAACTAGAAAAATTAAAAAAAAAAACATTACGAACCAAAGTTCAAGTAAAATTAGGTTTGTTCCAAATAAGATTTAAATAAAAAATATTAGCATATATATCGACTGTATATTTTTCTATAATATTTATAACAAATCTAGCGTTTTGTAATTTCTTCAATTAAACTGTTGTTGTATCTTTTAAAATGTGAAACGTGACTATAATAAAAAAATATACGTAGCTCGTACAATTTTTACTAAATATAAAAAAACACTAAATAGTACCCCAAAATATTATTACGTTTATTGAGGAAACACTCAACAATTAGATTTTTTCTAATCTATACATGCAGCGGTTAACCGCTAACTCACCTGTTCGCTCGAGATTTAAAATTAGAACAGTGTACAAAAGAATATAAACATAGATAGAGAACGATAATACATTCAATAATATTTAGGTTATACACTACCAACGGCGCCTTAAATAAAAGAAGTACCTCACACCGCACCGGTATAAGTACAGTAGAATTATTCGGTAATTTCGAGTACCTACGTTGTTATTGTGATTTTTGTATCAGCGTCGGGCTGAGGTCAATGAACCCGCAACGATTTTTCTCGCGCCAATTTTATTGACAATGAACTTTATTCCGAGCCGATTTTATTAATGTTGATGCGATTTTAAATAAAAAGTAAAAATGCGGAAATGAAAGTGTTTGCGGAGGTTTTTACAGTTATTACTTTTACGTTCATTTTGCTTTTCAACGTTATTTTTGCTTGTTTGGTTTTTTATGCCAACGTGTGTAATAATTGCTGACGTGTCTTAAGATATGAAGAATAAGATTTTGATTTACAAAAATATGTAGATAAAAAAATAATATTTAATTTATATAATTCTTCATAAAATACCTAATAAAAAAACGATGATGTATATTATTTAGAAACTACAACAAAAAATCGAAAATGTTGATGTATTTTTCCACACATAAACAAGACACACAAATTTACGGATAGTTCAAATATGTTTTGTCCCGCCAGATGTAAATTTTTTAAACTATTTATAAATTTACAAGAAAAATGAGTTTTTTTTTTGGAATTCAGTGGAGCAGCAGATAGAGCGTAGAGATTTATTTTCTATGGCCAACTAAGTATTTAGTTACTCAGTAATTAAATAAAAAAAAATAATACAAAATTAACGCTAATTCATCGTTATTACACAAATTTGTTTTTCGAATACATTATTGAAAAATGAATAAATAACAAAAATAAAGAAACAGAAAATTTAAGCGTCACAATTTCAAATTCTTGACTACTATTATGTTACGCATTTTTTACCTTTAGAAGCAGTTTACTGTAGGGCACACGTACTTAAAAAAATAACACCACAGTTTCTAAAAATCCGAAAGGCCCGCACAAAACCAAAACAGTCCTTAAAACTAATCTCAAGTTCCTAAATAAATATTTAAAATTTTCAAATTCCGAACTTGCACTGAACACTAAATTAAAAACTTCACTGCAAAATCTGTGGTAATAAAAAAAAGAGAAAAAAGTAAGAACGCGACAGGAACTTAATACCACTTACAGACTATGCGGCACCCGAATATTTACATTGGGAAAAAAATCAGGTCATTTGGAGGTAACTGGCAGAACAGCCACCCGGCGCGGGCCGCGATGGAGTGTGCTTTTTGCGCCTCCCGCTTCCCGTGCCCACTACCGAAAACCACGTGCGCGGAGTCCCAAGTGAAACAGAAATATGCTATACCCACATGCTAGAACAGGACGGGGCTGTTCTTTTTTCAATTTACTATATTTGATGATTTTTATTATTTTTTCGCATTTCGATATTTTATTTTTTAGTTGATGCGCGGAACTCACCTGTTGTGCCTTGACCCGGTTCGATCTGTCGATCATGTGATCGACGTTTTCGATGCTTTTTTAACGTTTGATTAAGTTTTTCGTTTGTCTGGTTTGGGTGCTGGAATATTTTTAGACTCGGCTTTCATATTTTGGGAAATAGATTTTAAAGGCTGAATTAGAACAGAAAGCAATTAAGCACTAAAAGTAATTTTTCGAAACGATGAGGAAAATTTACAGATTAAAATTTACAACGAAACATTTACGTTACTTTATATTTATTAAGTTTTTATTTTATTTAAAATCTGTTGTTATTAGGAAAGAAAAAAAAAAACAAAAACCTTAAGCGTGTTAAAAAGTTTATTATAGGTTCAAATAAAATTCTAATAAGATAATGGTGCTGCCATTAGACTGCAGTGTCGGGTAGCGGAACTAATTTGTCTTATAAGTCATCGCAGCACTAGCGCCACGACCGTTCATCGGCATTAACGAGAACTATTGATGGTTCACGCTCGGTTTATGTTCTCATTTTTTATATTTTTTAATCGTGAAAGTGCAACGTTCACTTCGCTAGCCATTTTCGTCTGCAGTATCTTTTTAATTTTCGATTGGTTTTATGCAGACGTGTCGATGTCGTCGGTCTTGCTACAATGAACATTTGAACGAAATAGGTTTGCTCACATTTACTTCGACATCCATATTAAGTAATACTTTTTTAGTAGTTATTTGATGACTAGTTTAATAAGAACAATCTAAGCATTGTTTTTATAATCACTATTACATATTTCTACAACATAAAAGAATTCTTAATAATATATTTTTTTGCTAATTCATAATGATTAGTTTACATGCTAATTACATAAGATGGCGTTGCTAGTACCAAATTGAAAATTTAATTGTATCAGTATTTTTTTTAAACTATTGTAAATTCAGATGAAAGAAGTCATCATCATCTCAGTCACAAAAAGTCCACTGCTAGAGCTATCATTCCCATCATTCATTTCCCATGGATTCCCAAAATGAGCAATTGGAAGCGGTTTGTATGAGATCTTCTGTCCATCTTTTAGCTGGTATTCTTCACTCGAGCACTTTTGGCCTTATTGGCTTAACACGATGTTGAATGTATGTTTCTACGAGAAAGTATGGATAGAGCTGCTGTAACATTTCTGTTTGTTACCACATAACTCCGTAATTTATAAACCGACATAAATTTTTAGGGTTCCGTACCTCAAAAGGAAAAAACGGTACCCTTATAGGATCACTTTCTTGTCCGTCTGTCCGTCTGTCTGTCTGTCTGTCCATCTGTCCGTTTGTCCGTCTGTCCGTCAGGGTGTCCAGACCTGTATCTCGGGAACTCGTGAAGGTATCGTGTTGAAATTAAAACCATATACGCAGATCCAGTCTCTTGCTGCAAAAAGAAAAATTAAAAAATTCTCATTGTCGTAAAAAAAAAGTTACAGCCAGCCGAATATGTTGTACAAAACGCACATTTTGACACTCATGGGGGAATCAAAACCTATGGGGTACTTCCAGTTGACCTAGAACTATGAAATTTGGCAAGAAGCAATGTGTTAGAGTACACTTATAGGAAAAAGTACGGCAACTGGTCATTTTTAATTAAATCACAAAAAACTAAATGCAACTAACTAATTGCTAAATGTCTTTATGCAAGGAATGAGGGTCAAATTTTAAAGTTCTTTAACCGTATCATGAATAGAATAGAATAGAATAGAATGTTTTATTGGCCTTATAACTTATCAGCTATACTAGGCAAGTCAATTACAAATTAGTTATCCGAAATAATCCGAAATAAACAATTATAAATAACTAATAGAGACGAATGATGAGTCCATTTAAATAATATTACAAACAATTAAGGAACGCATTTCTCCGTTATACAATAAATAATGTCATTAAATATAAAATGGGATTAAAATGTCGGCATGTATATTGAATTAATATTTTATATCTGATATAATTTTATGATGATTAAGTAATTAACTGTATTTGTTCTCTTATTTAAATGTATTGTATAGATAAATGTCAAAATAATATACGTAAAGTCAAAATTTATATGGTTAAGTCACTTAATTCATAATACATATCTGCAGACAATAGTACCAAATTCCGTCAAGCTGTACCTTGTTCATGCAAGAATGAAGAATCTGTCAAGCGCAGTGACATAAATTCGTTTAATGAATAAAAAGGGTTAGTCTCGAAGTATTGTTTTAACTTTCGCTTAAAGTCTATAGCATGCAAATTGGTTATACTGTGTGGAATTTTGTTAAATAAACAAATTTTATTGTAAATGCCTTGTTTTTGAACCTTGGTCAGTCTATTTGTCGGTTTTTGTAATAGATCATAATTTCGGCACTTACGCGGGTGCTTAATCTTGGTTTGAATTAGGTTAGCTTTCTCGTGATAAATTTCTAGAATGGAATTATATATGTATAAAGATATCGCAGTCATAATTTTATTATTCTTAAAGTGTTCTCTAACAGATGACCGTTTTCTTAAACCTAACATTATTCTAATGGCTCTTTTTTGGGCTCTTAGCACCTTAATTATATCCGTTCCATTACCCCATACAGTAATGGCATACCTTATCCTAGAATGTATATATGCAAAATATATTGAAAAAATGGCGGTCGTATCAAGCAATGGTTTCAATTTTAATAATGCATAGTTAGCACTAGACAATTGCTTGCACAATTTCCCTGTATGAGCTGAATGGCTAATGGTGTTGTCAACTGTGTAGCCTAAGAATACGTTTTCTTTTAAGTTATTCTCGCTGGCAATTCCTTTTTTAGATTGGTAATGCATAATATTGCTTTTGTCAGTGTTAAGAATAATTCCGTTCGCGTCAAACCATTCTTTGAGTATGCTCATTGCTTCCTTAATTTTTCGTTCTAAATTATCCTTATACTTATCTTTAATTCCGACATGGGTGTCATCAGCAAATAAACTAATGTAAGTCCAGTCTGGCATAATGTTTACAAGGTCATTAATATATATTAAAAATAATAATGGCCCCAATATTGAACCTTGAGGCACTCCTATATGCATTGAGCACATGAAAGATTCAACTTCATTCACTGACACCATCTGAGTTCTATTCTGTAAATATGTACGCATCATATCTAGTTCAGTTCCCTGAAATCCGTAATGTTTCAATTTAAGAATTAAAATCTCGTGTCTCAAGCAGTCAAATGCTTTAGACAAGTCGCAATAAATACTTGCACATTTCTGCGACTTGTCCAGTGACTCAAGAATATAATAAATTACTTTTCGTATGGCCATCTCGGTCGATCGACCCTTACGGAAACCGAATTGGGATGCCGTAAAAAGATTATTCCCTTCAAAATGCTCCAAAATTCTTTTTTTAATTACTGATTCAAGTATTTTTGATATAGTGGGTAATATGCAAACCGGTCTATAATTTCCCAGTTCCATTTCATCGCCTTTCTTATGTAAAGGTATTACCCTGCCTGGTTTGAGACAGTCAGGGAAGACCCCTTTTTCTAAGCAATAATTAATTGTAATGTGTAATAGTTCTATGATATACTCATTTGTCAAAATTATTTCTTTCAATGTCTTAGAATTCATATCGTATATATCTGGTGTAGTCTTTGGTTTCATGTTTTTTATAATAGTCAATAATTCTTCTATATCTACTGGGGTAAATTTTATATTATTCGTGACTTTTGGCCCTAATTTTAAGTAATCTATACATTTATTCGAATCAATATGGTTGTTATATGTCAATTTCTGTGCAATCTTTTTAAAAAAGTTATTAAACGAATTTGCTATATCTTTACATTCTGTTATTTCTTTCCCGTCATCAGATTTAATTTTGCGTATTCTTTTTTTATTTATTTGTTTTTTATGGTGCCTTACTTGTTCATTTATTATCTTCCAGGTGTCTTTTATTTTATTGTTTGAAACTTTAATCCTATTACTATATTGTTTTTTTTTTGCTGCAACGAAAACCTTTCTTAAAATATTTTTATATTTTCTAATTTTTATAATTCTATGTTCGTTTGGTTGGAGTTCTTGTAACAACTCCATCTTTATCAAGTTACTTTTAGAAATTTCAATACCTTTCGTTGTCCACTTCTTAGTCATATCACGTTTTATAAATTTCTTTTTAGGGAAAGCTACATCGTAACAAAACTTAATTGCGTCTTGTAAGATTTTCATTCTTGCATTAGCATCCTCACATGTCAGTATTTGTGATCTAAGTTGAGCATATTCCTTATTAAACAAGTAATGAAAATAGTTATGGTTACTTATGGACATGTTTCTTGCAAAATATGACGATTTATCTTGATTGTCACAGTTATTTACCTTGTCAGACACTGTTAGCTTAATAATTTTATGATCAGATAACTTACGGTCTAATACACAGCCTTTGCAGTTGTCAAAATTAACTATAAAATTATCTATACATGTGGCACTTGTCCTTTCTACTCGTGTCGGCTCATTCAACATAAATTTACAATTATAGTTATTCAAAATTTTTAATACTCGCTTAATATTTTTATCTAAATTTAAAATATTTAAATTAAAATCTCCTGCTATTACAATACGTTTTCCTTCCTGACAGAGCTTATGCAATAATTTATTGAGCAGTTTAAAGAAAAGGTCAATGTCTTTATTCGGTCTATAAGCTACAATGACAATAAGCTTAGATAATCTTAACTCTATTGCTGCAATTTCAAAATTCATTTCAAAGGAAATTTTATTAACATCATTTCTAACTTTGAATTCTAAATGATCTTTGACAAATATAGCAACGCCGCCATGCAAAAAGAATTTTCTATTAAAATACGTGGCCAGTACATAATTAGGAATGACCATAGTTGGCACTTTCTCATCCCATCCCCATGTTTCTGAAAAACATAATACATCGCACCAACAGTCATTAAGAAGATCTTCTATTGCTAAATATTTGTTATTAATACTTTGCACATTGGCATGCAATATTATCTGTTCTTGAATGTTTGGAACTCTGTTTGAAAATTTGCTGTGCTCTCAGGTAAGTCGTGATTGGCTTGTGTTTGGAATTTAATGAATTGGAGCGTGGATGACGCTTGGAAATTTTTCGACATTGCTGATGTCACTATTACATACTTAACAATGTCCCTAATTTTCTTATAACTATAGATCTTGCCTTGTTTTTCCGTTACGTTAGGATCTACATATTTGATGTTTTCTGCTGTTGTCGCGAGGTGAGCTATTTCTTTGTTGATATCGTATATCTCCATATTATTTTTATTATCGTATCGAATTCCGCTTATTATTATGTTGAAAGGTCTGTCTTGTTTCTTCGCAAGATTTTTTCTTAGTAATCCTACATATTCTTGCTTCTTACTCGTCATTTTGAATGATTCTTCATATTTATTGATGATAATTGCAACAATATCATTTTGTGTTAATGTTTGAGTCTTTACATCGAAACCTTCTAATATTTTATCATAACTCGCTCCAGGATAACAATAATTAGTAACTTCGTGACTTTTATCAGAAATATTTGTAAATATTTCAGATGCTAATCCGCGTCCTGAACTATTTGAGAAAATAATGATTTTTCTCGTATCTTTGCTAGCGGCAATAGATATTTCACAACTATTGTTACAATGGTCATTTTTATCGTTTTTGTTACTTAAACTGTTTACTCTCTTTAAATTTTTTTCAGCAGTAAAGTTTTGCTTCGTTTGTAGCTCTAAAATTTTGAATTGTAATTTTTTGTTTTCATTATTGGCTATTCTACATTTATTTTGAAGTTTTTTAATCTTCTTCGATAACATCTTACATAATTTTATTGATGATATTCTTGGTTTGCGAACAATTTTTGAAAATAGAACCCTTTTTTTGGTATTTTTTGATGATTTTATATATGTTTGTTCTTTTATATATGTATGCTCTTTTTCTACAGTGCGATTTCTGAATTTTTCCTCTTCGAGCCACTTTTGCAATTGTTTTATTTGTTTATTTAATTCGTCGATATTTTCCTGTTGTTTTTCAGACACTAATCGCTGTCGTTCTTCATTTACAAATTTGCTAGGGCTATACTCACCGTCTTGGGACATGCGTTGTAGGGTTTTTTTTTCTATTAAAAAGAGGGGAGTTTTGAATATCTCCATACTCGATTTTTTTATATAAGTCATTTAGCTTCTTACTTTTATCCAATTCTTTTTTTAGTTGGCTATTTTCTAATATTAAGTTGTCAATTTCATTGTTAGCTGATGCTAGTCGACTTTCTAAATCAGATATTTTTTGCTTGGAGGTTAGATTTAGGTCGCTTTGATCAAATATTCCATCCGGTAAACTAATTCTCGTAGATTCAAAAAAGGAAGACTCCGTTATGTTTCCTACAGAAGTCGCTCTTTGACGACGCTTGGGTCTGACTGTTACATTGTCGGCATCAAATAACTCCATTTTTTAATATTTTTTTTTTTGAAAAAAAAAAGAAAAAAAAAAAAAACAATATTAAAAAAAGACAAAAAAATAATCAAATATCGTATGAGATCCGAACCCACGTAAGTTCAGATTCGCTCGTTTGACTGGCAGCACTGTACGCTAGGCCACCGAACCACTATCTCGTGTAACAAATTTTGCAGTCTGATCAATTTGTCTTTGTACGCCTGAGGTCTGATGAAACAACTGGTTTCGTTGCGATTAGTTGAAAGAGTCCAAAGGTCAACTTTTATTTTAGTTGACGGTGGTTTAATATCAAATGGTTTGAATTGTTTTTTGTTAATATTACTAAATATAGGTAATAATCGGTCACAAAACTTCACTTTTTAGCACTTTTTCAACAATCATATAAAATTATTAAACTATTTTGATAGTTACTCTGGTATCTAACACTTAACTTGGACCCATCTTATATGGTTTTGTAATTCCGTTATTTGTTTATAATTTTCCGAGATAACATTATATTGCACTACTTTATTTCACTATTCACATTTTCAGTCAGATTTCGACATAATTTGCGCACGTAAACTATTTTAAAATAATTTTCTTTATGGAACTGTTGTTACCGCTGACAGCGCCCTCTCTCTACTACACCCTCTCTCTACATGTGGGATATCATATGAAAGAGCTTCATTAGCATAAGCTAAAACAGGTTTTTAAATATTTTTACGATGTATATTTTTCGGTTTATGAAGGAAAATATAAAAAAATATATGATTTCCCCCTTTTATCTACTAGTTTGTACGGAACCCTCGGTGGGCGAGTCTGACTTGTACTTGTCCGGTTTATTAAACTTTCAGCAAACTGTGTAAGAATGAGGGAGGGTCTGAAAAGAGGGTTATTTTTTCGAGTGAATAAATAAAAAAAAATTTGGAGGACATTTTTCACACAACACCATCCAGCCCCAAACTAAGCAAAGCTTGTACTAAGTCGCTCTTTACCAGTCGGGTATTTCCTTTTAACACAGTTACTTGTTTGATTCATCTGGTCACGATCAATGAATCAAGTCACTTCCATGATTTAATTAATTAAAAAACCTAAAAAAAAATATTTTGACATGGAAGTACTGTGGGTTCAATAATACGAGAAATAAAGCATACTACTGTAAAACACCACTAAAATTTTCGCGTTTGCGCATTATTACTATTTTGACATAGAAGTACTGTAAGTATAAAACACTACAAAAAAAAATCGCGCTTTCTTCGCTCGCGCATTCATATTATTTTGACAAGGAAGTACTATGGATTCACTAATACGAGAAATAAAGCATATAATTTTATAAAAACACCACTAATTTTCGCGCTCGCTTCACTCGCGCTTTATTACTATTTTTACAGATAAATACCGTGGGTTCACTAATACGAGAAACAAAGCATATTACTATAAAAGCACTACTGAAATTTTCGCGCTCGCTTCGCTCGCGCATTCATATTATTTTGATATGGAAGTACTATGGATTCACCAATACGAGAAATAAAGCATATTACTATAAGCCACCACTAAAACTTTCGCGCTCGCTTCGCTCGCGCATACTTATTACCTATGTTTTTGTTTATTTAGATCATGCAAATGCTAAGCCCTCGATAAAAAAATATTATATTACTACCAAAAATAATAGAAAACTTTGTTATGACAAACTTGGTGTTCATCTGGGACATTAAAGTGCTAGGAGCACGCAGCATATTACAAACTGCTATGCTCGCACATTATAAGACATGAGCCGCATGGATGGTAGCTTGCCAGGCAGGCAAGCTACCATCCATGAGTTGGATCTGCACTAGCAACTGTTAGGTACCTACTATGCTTCAAATTCATTCGAGTTCGAGCTTTATTCACTAAGTATATTAGTTCCATCGAAAGCCATGTGTGGCTATGAACCTGCGCCCTCGGTACGTAAGGCGAACGTACTAACCACTGAGCTATCTTTGTTTCACAATTATTCTCGTTAGTTTCAATAATTGTTAAATCTTAGGCTAGAATACATTACATATTAGTATTACCATATACAAATATGGTATTACAGTCCTGTATGTAGAAAGAGAAGACTGTAGAAGCAAAACTTCTTCTCTTTTGCATGATAAGGAGCAGTATTTTATAGGGCCCTAAGTACTTCAAATAATTAATATCTGATTAATTAATTAAGTTAAACCTCTTGCTAAAGAGAACACAATGTTTATAAGTTGAAATAAGTCACGAAACATTTTTTTGAACAAATATAACTTCTTTAGAGTTAAGGTTATTTGTAAACATGTTTTGGTAATATTTTTTTTTGTATTATAAAACGTTAATCATGTACCTACTTAAGATGCAATAAAAAAAATTGTATATAAGTATGATTATGAGTATGAGTATGAGTACGAGAATGAGTATTTGCCATGAAAAGAAAAAAAGACAGAACTTGTAATTTTTTGTTTCACGCGTGTAAATTTTTTGACGGGTGATTTCCTTTATGGATAGTTGCGACAGTTGAACTTTCAATTAATCGATATTGTATGGAGTGTCCGACGTGTCAAGCTTCAGGGAAGTGGTGGTGTACTTGAAGCTTACAAATACAATAATAATTCACAAATTTTTATTTACCAAAAAAAATATATATATTAAACCACACCGTCGCTTAACATCAGGCGACTTGGTGGTCAATCGTAGATCTATCTTGTATAAAAAAATATTGTATAAATTCGCGGGGTGCAACTAAATATTTATTATTAACTTTTTTTACACTGGAACTTTTCATATTCTCCATCTTTAATTTTTTACTCTTTTACCCACACAAAATAAAATAAAACACATTATTCCATGAGGTAGTTATAATAAAATAAATAAATATTGGAGGACATTTTCACACAAATTAAACACAAAAAGTTAAATCACTACTTACAATTTCCAGTTTCCCTAATAACAAACGTATAATACTTAAGGCTCGACACTAGACTTTAAAATTAAGTTTGTACGTAGACTACCAACTTTTCATCTGCAGATTAGCTTAATAACTGAACTAAAAAAATCTAATTTGGAAATTGTCAGTTTGCCTAAGAACGTGCGTAAGTGGCTCCACCACTCGATTTCCTGATTTAGATTGTTCTCTACCTTTCTCATAAAGGCGATACAGGGGTCGTAAATCGCCACCCCTGTAATGAAAAGGAAGCTACGAAGCTGAAGTAAAGTGAGAAGAGGATCGTAAAATGTTGACAATTCATGACTTAACTCGCACGAGATTGACTTGAGGGGTTGTAAACCACGATAAGAAGTCAAATGCGTTTTGACTGATTGAGTTTGACTAGCACACCGAGGCTTCCGTACTCCCATAAATTATTATTCCACGGTATTAAGTCGGTATTATAAGTCGGCACAGTACCGCCCATTGAAATGACGACAATCCATATATCCATTTCGATCGACATTCTTGATGCGTACTTCATAGAAGTGGAATTCCCTGCCACCTTCTCTACAACTAGAATATCTGAATTTTCAAGGCTAGAGTACATATATAGGATAAGCTATCTTCTAGACCGAAGAGCTCCATCCTCGGCACACCGTCGTTTACCATCAGGCGAGTTCAAACTTAGAACTATTTCGAAAAAAGTTTAAAGAAAATAAAACAGAGCGGCATCCTGACTTGTACAGCGTTCTCGCCGAATCCTTTTAAAGTCAAAAAAAGCTTTTAACTACCTTCGCTGAAACCTCAAAACAAATACCGATAAACGTTTACAACACTACCCAATGATATAAAAACAAAATGTCCGCCCAGATCAATATATTCAACAATAAATCCGTTTTTAAAATACGGTCACCTCAGGCCCGTAGCATCACCTTATAATAGCACGTAAGAAGCTAACTTCTTTTTTATTGTCGCACCTTTAATGTTTTCGAATTTCGAATAACTTTGAATTCCGAATTTATTATTGTGTTATACGATTCTAAAATCGAATCTATCCCGCGAGTTCAAAGCTCTTTTTTCTTCGTAATCTAAACGAAATGAACTGGCCACCGGGATGACAAACTTTTTGGTGCGATAATCACATATATCTTATGTCATTTGAAGGTTTTTTCCTAAAATGTGTCTTAACACGGCCGTATAAGTTTTAAATTTGTTTTGGGTTCGTATTCGTGATGTGTTAGAATGTGCGCGAAGAATCGCAAGTCTCACATTTTGTTTCAGAATATTGTCATCCTTTTTTGATGGTGACGAGTTGTGACGTTACATTGTGCTCTTAACGTTGCAGGGAACAACTGCCACCTTAACTTTTCAGTAAAATGAGGGCGCCACATTCGCATTCCCCAATAAACTTGATTTTTTTTTACGTTCAAATTTTTAGTTTCTAATACTCTCACATGCAAGTATAAGTTGGTCGGCTTGACACCTAAAGTCCGTTTATGACTTTCCTATGAGACCTCTTTACATGAAAGCGAATCGAAGTTTTTATTTGGGCGGTTTATTTAAAACAGGCGTAAAAAGGTAGGATAATAAGATTCTGTAGTCGTTAACGGGATATAACCGCTAAATCGTAACATTTTAATGACGCCTCAGGAAACTTAAGACTCGGCGACATACTGTTGAGTATTCTGTGAATTGGAAGTGTCTATTCCCGCGCGCTCGAGATGTTGCTGTGTATCTCCACTTTTTAACCGACTTCCAAGAAGAAGGACCTTATCAATTTGTTGTTAATGCTATATGTTTTTTTTTGTATGTTCGTTCACCAATTATTTCAATTGTGCATTTATTTTGTTTTTACGATTATATTTTTGTTTTTTTTTTTTTTTTTTTTTTTTTTATCCTGTCCGGGTGCATAGACCCGGCCCGCGAGCTAAGGTCCCTTAATATTAATTTAAGGATTATAATACTACTTAGTTTGTCTACTTTTATTTTGTTATTCTAAGTTTAATATGTAATTTACTCATTCATCATGTGTATTTATATTCATTCATATATTTTTGGTTTGGTAGGTCATACTTGGTGGCAGTGGGCAGGGCACATAGCACGTAGAACTGATGGCCGATGGGGCCGAAAGGTTCTCGAGTGGAGACCACGTACCGGCAAGCGCAGCGTAGGAAGACCAGCCACGAGATGGACAGATGACCTCATACAAGTGGCGGGAAGACGCTGGATGCAAGCCGCTTCCAATCAGTCTTTTTGGAAATCCATGGGGGAGGCCTATGTCCAGCAGTGGACTTCTTATGGCTGAGATGAGGTCATACTTCAGAGGTGGTTCCATATAAATTATATCAAAATCGGTTCAGTACTTTGGTTTTTATAACAAAAAAACTTCAGGCATGCAGATAACATTACCTTCCATTCATTAGCAAATACATCACAGGTTGGTTTGGCATCCATTGAGTGCTGAGAGAGTACGCGGTATCGGTGACTTATAGCGTGCAACCGCCCGGTGCATAGAGGTAGCAAAGAGCTTAATATGATGACGACCATCTTGAGTAATTATTTGGAACATAGAGTCTATATAACTCACCGGCTAGATCAGGAGCGACAATATTTTCTCTTAAGATCTTGAGCATAGTTTTTGGGATGGGTAAAAAATGTTAAACTCGCGTCAGATCGTAAGACGGACAGTCAGAAACCTATTTTATCAATCTGCATTTAAAGTTCATTATTGAATGTACAAGTTTGTCCTTCTGGCATGACGTCATTTCGTTGCGCCAAATGCTTATTTTCGACATATGCACGTAATACTCGTTAGCTCAATAGGTTAGAGCACCGATATAAATTTCAATTTGACAATCGGAGGGCGGAGGTTCAAATCCTTCACGAGTCAATCTTTTTGCTATTTTATTTTTTAGTTTTCACTTCTGCCGGCACTCCCGGAGTGCAACCCGTTGTTTTTTTTTATATAGATCTACGATTGACCACCAACTCGCCTAATGTTAAGCGACGGGGTGGCCAAGGATGGAGCTCGTCAATCTAGATGATATCTATTCACTCTAGCCTTGAAAATTCCTAGATTGTAGGTTTCAGGAAACAGAGATGGCGGCAAAGAATTCCATTCTTGTGCAGTATGCAACAAGAATGCTATTAATAATTGGGCGTATGATCATCTTCTTACCTCTATAATAGAGTTGTATCCCAAAGTACCCAAAAAAAAAAGATCGGGTACTGATAATATCTATATACACGCTTATATAGATATCTAAGAAATGCCTTCTGAACTTTCTCAAGTAGGAGTGTATTGTATATGTGCTCTCATGGGGGTGCCGTACACAAGCACTAGCCTCTTATTTAGTTCGAACGAGCGTACTGAAGATCAGCTTAATAACTCTATATTCTGGAAGTCGCGAGAGTTCTTTCTTCTTTCCGTCTTTCCGTCTGGGCTTTATTCTGATTCCCTGTTCCCTGGCTACAGCCGTAAAATGATAATGGAATGTTAGCCTTCCATCAAATAAGACGTTAAATATGAAGTCTGTTTAAACATCTCCCTTCTTACGTAGTCGGATATGGACAAGCCTGTGTAAAGTATAACGCACCAGAATAGGGTGTTAAAACTTTCCACAATGGAAAAATAAGCCTTTGCTTGGAGTGTCGGAGTATAATTATATTTTTCCACAATAATTGTCAAAGAAAGAACAATAGACTCGAGTTTGGAAGTCGTACAAAATGTTTTTTTTTGCTTTTTGTTAAGAATTTCGAATGTCACGTTTTTCGGACAACGAAGCATGTTTCGAGAAAAATCTTTGCAGTAAAAACATTGTGATTGCGTAATCAGAAATAAGATACAACTTGCACTTGGCCGCTACGTAGTTGAACTTTGGTCTGATAAATTCACGAAGAATGCCAGAAAATAATAAAAAAATGTAAATAAATGAGATCGACATCAACTAAATAAACGTGCACATTACAGTTTGTTAGCATTTCGAAGCATAAGGGTTTGTAGAAATAGAAACATTTGTCACTTGTCTTAGTCTGCTTGTCTTCTATTACAAAATTAACATAAAATCTTCCAACAAAACCCACCCTGCGAAGACAGACGAGTAAATCACTAAGCAATTGACATTGGCCAGTGATTGTCCGAAGTGACCGGTCGCTCAGTTAATTTATAGTCAACTTTCAATTTGGTTAACACGGTCCGGGTCGTAAATCTCGACGACAATTACAAAGGCTTCTTGCGGACCTGCGGTTGGTCACCCCTGGATGCTTGGATCCTTTCATTGGGAATTTTGTATCTTGCCACAGAATATTCAATAGTGTATAGTGTACTATACAGAATACAAATTTTGTAAGAAATTTAGAAGCTCAAAGTCAAGCAACGAGCTGCGGAGAGCGCCATGCTCGGAATCTTTGCGAGATCAAATCAGAAATGAGATCCGTTGACGTATGAATGTCACTGACATATCAGAACCGATTCAAGTTGAAGTGGCAGTGGGCAGGGCACATAGCACGTAGAAATGACGGCTGCTGCAGCCGAAAATTTCTCAAGTGGAGACCACGCACCGGCAAGCGCAGCGTAGGACGACCAGCCACGAGATGGACAGACATCACACAAGTGCCAGGAAAAAGATGGATGCAATACGTTTCCATCAGGACTTTTTGGAAATCCATGGAGGAGACCTACGTCCAGTGGACTTGTTATGGTTGATGATGATGATGATCGAATCAAATAATAAATACGGTTATTGAAGCCTATATGAATGAAATGTCACAGATAAGAGGGCCATGTCTCGTGTCATACAATGAATGTCATAAATGATTGAATAAGACAGACTGATGTCAAGATTTAGGATATTAGTCATTATTACTATTAAAAGCCTATAAATTTTCCCATTGCAGGGCAAAGGCCTCCTCCCCTTTTTCCACTCCTCCCGGTCCTGGGTTAGATTCATCCAGTTTCTCGTGTGTGTGGTCCGCCACCTTTTTCGAGGCCGTCCGAGAGGTCGTACGCGTTGTGGGACACAGTTGGTGGTTGTTAGTCATTTTTTTTTTTTTTTTTTATAAGCCTTGTTTGTACAAACTGTCCCACTGCTGGGAACGGGCCATCTTCTCATTGTGAGAAGGGTTAGGCCATAGTCTGCCACGCTGGCCAAGTGCGGGTTGGCAGACTACACACATCTTCAAGATCATTGAGAACTCTCTGACATGTAGGTTTCCTCACGATGTTTTCCTTCACCGTTTGAAGTTAGCGGCAATCAACAATACGCACATAACTTCGAAAAGACAGAGGTGCGTGCCGTGGGATTCGAACCCAGGACCTGTGGATCGCAAGTCAGATGGCCTCTCCGCTAGGCTGCCGGAAACTTCAACACACTTGTTAGTCATAGACTTCTAAAAAAAAAATTTGAATAATTAGCAAGGACAAACAACTACATGCCAGTTAGAAGAATTATGACGATTTAACGGTGTGCTCGGTCGGTAGAAGCCTTAAAAAAGTACAGTTTTTCGTACAGAAGACAAAGAGACGTTTTGTTTTTCTTTTTATAGAAAAGGAAGTTGGTATTACAAGTCTTGCCCATTTGCCAGTTTTTTTATATTTTTTTTACTAAATATCACTGGTTTCACAGTTTACTGTCCAACTCGTCAACGTAAACATCACTTCCCAAATCATCACCTACTTTATGTTGTCGGCTAAAACACCGTTGACACATATCATGTGCACTTGTAAACAAGCTCGCCCTTGACACACTCATGTCAGTACAACGACCCTTTCCGATCAATAACTCATTACTCTTTTATTTCTTTTTAAACGTTTAAAAATAACGTGTTTTTTGCATGAGCCAATTACGCGGGCGAAAGTTGTATGATGCTATTATGACGTCACGCAACCGCGCGCTCTTATTGGCGGATAATTTTTGTGAATCGAACTTTTAATTCATTAATGGAACAATTGGTGTGAGGGGGAGGGGGAGGGGAGGTTGTAAAATATATGTTTTATACAAGTACACTAAGATGGCACATTCCGCAAAAAAAATTAATACACATGATAGTTTTTAGGGTTCCGTACGTCTTTTCGTATAATACACCTGTAATATGGTGCCAATTTTGGTTATTTTTCATACATCCCAAGGTTGTAAGGATGAAATCGCGTTTAGTGATAATACCGCATTTGGTCAATTTTTCGTTTCTATTTTCCTATTATTTTTTTTGTCGCGCCAATAAAGTGTTATTGATTGAGCCACGAGGTGGGCAGAAGACCTCAAAGAAGTGGCAGGAAAGGGCTTGATGCAACCTGCTTCTAACCGATCTTTTTGGACATACTTGAGGGAGGTACTGGACATACATAATGTAACATGCTTATTGCTTTCTTATATTTGAAGTTAAGTATTTATATTATAAATACCTTCAAATATCAGAAAGCTATAAGCATTTTAATTTCATGTTAGACAGAGAGCACACGATATCGAATGATGTAGTCATAGTTCGTGTTCACCGTACAAATACAGTTCAAACGCGTTGTTTCGCGAGAGAGGGACAGAGTATCCATCCCCGAAAACTTTAAATGTTTATATCTCGGAAGTTTATCGACCGATTGTAATATTTTTTTTTAGCAAATGTACTACATTTTAGTGTGTTATCAATTAAAACGATTAAATCTATTAAATAAAATTCATGCATATTCCCTATTAATATGATAATTATGTACCTTTTTTGTCGCACTGGACACTGCAGTGTTGACCTTAATGTTTGTTTTTCTTGATTGTATTTACTTAATTCTTGTGTTATTTTGATTTATGCTTATGTTTAAGCTTATTTGTTATATCTTGTTGTTGCTGTAGTGTCTGTTGTGCCAAAATAAACGTTTCTTTCTTTCTATGAAGTATAATTATCAAATTCAAGTCGTCTTCTAAGTCCTTACATCTTCTAAGTCACAACTAACAGTGTGAAAATTGTACTTCTGCATTCGGGTATAATTTATTTTTCTTTTAGTATATTGTACTTGTTTAATAAATAGCAGTACTTTAAGGGGTCATTGTACTAAATAATCATTATCGACAACTTGTATCAGATGTTCAGATGTTATTAAACACAGTTATTTTTTAGGGTTCCGTACCTCAATAGGAAAAAACGGAACCCTTATAGGATCACTTTGTTGTCCGTCTGTCTGTCTGTCCGTCTGTCCGGGTGTCAAGACTTTTATCTCGGGAACGCGTGAAGGTATCGAGTTGAAATTAAGACCATATACGCAGATTCATAGTATCTTGCTGCAGAAAGAAAAATAAAATTTCTCAGTTTTCGTAAAAAAAAAAAAACAGCCGAATATGTCGTAAAAAACGCACATTTCGACACTCACCGAGGAATCAAAACCTATGGGGTACTTCCCGTTGACCTAGAACTCTGAAATTTGGCAAGAAGCATTGTGTTAGAGTACACATATAAGAAAATATCTGAAAACTGGACATTTTTACTTTACACAAAAAAATAGTGTCTCTATGCAAGGAATGCGGGCCCAAATTTTAAAGTGAATTAACCGTTTCATGTGGGGTATCATATGAAAGAGCCTCATTAGCATAAGCTAAAACAGGTTTTTAACACATTCTTCGCCCCCTGCAGACCCTTCACTTCAGCTGGGAACCAAAACTTTTTAGGCGAATTTTGATTAAGTACAGGGTGGCCGTTCAAAGCAACGTTGACTGCCTCAAATGCCGGCGGCTTACCGACTACTAGAAAATGAACGGGACGCTCGCTCGGATCCGAGTGGGAGGCGCTGCTACTATAGCCCCACCCCACTCGGATCCGAGTGGTGAGCAAGGAATGTGTTAAATATTTTTACGATGTATATTTTTCGGTTTATAAAGGAAAATATAAAAAATATATATGATTTCCCCCTTTTATTTAGTTTGTACGGAACCCTCGGTGGGCGAGTCTGACTCGCACTTGTCCGGTTTTTTAATAACTGGCAATACTTTAAGGGGTCATTGTACTACTCATTATCAACAACTTTTATCAGATGTTATTAAGCACCGTTATTTTTTCATAACTGTCAATACATTAAGGGGTCATTGTTCTAAGCATTATCAACAGTTTTTACTATTCAAAAAAGTTTAATAAATACCTTCGGGACCAAACCTGAAATCGTAAAAAATAAATCAGCTGTTCTATACATTGTGTAGCAGCTGATTTATCTTTTGCGATTTCAGGGTTGGTCCCGTATTAAAAACTGTTGATAATGCTTAGATCAATGACACCTCAAAGTATTGCCAGCTATTCAAAAATAAAGATGTATTATGTCTGAGAAGAAAATGTTATATGAAACAAGACATATTTAACGATACCAACCGAGGGGGTACGGTTGAAAAATTCATCCCCTGTTCACCTTAGAAGTAGGTAACACTTTTATTTTTATCTTTTTTTAGGGTTCCGTACCTCAAAAGAAAAAAACGGAACCCTTATAGGATCACTTTGTTGTCCGTCTGTCTGTCCGGGTGTCAAGAACTTTATCTCGATAACGCGTAAAGGTATCGTGTTGAAATTAAAACCGTATACGCAGATGCATAGTATCTTGCTGCAGAAAGAAAAATAAAATTTCTCAGATTTCGTAAAAAAAAGTTACAGCCGAATATGTTGTAAAAACGCACATTTCGACACTCACAAGGGAATCAAAACCTATGGGGTACTTCCCGTTGACCTAGAACTATGTAATTTGGCAAGAAGCATTGTGTTAGAGTAGGTACACACATAGGAAACAATCCGTAAACTGGTCATTTTTAATTTAATCACAAATAATGCATAAAGACACATGCAAGGAATGAGGGTCCAAATTGTAAAGTTCTTTAACCGTATCATGTGGGGTATCTTATGAAAGAGCTTCATTAGCATAAGGTAAAACAGGGTTTTAAATATTTTTACGATGTATATTTTTTCGGTTTATGAATAAAAATATAAAAAAAATATATGATTTCCCCCTTTTATATACTAGTTTGTACGGAACCCTCGGTGGGCGAGTCTGACTTGTACTTGTCCGGTTTATTTAACTTGCAGCAAACTGTGTAAGAAAGAGGGTTATTTTTTCGAGTGAATAAATGAATAAATATAATCGAGGACATTTTTCACACAACACCATCCAGCTCCAAACTAAGCAAAGCTTGTACTATGGGAACCAGATGACTGATAGAATACATATATACATTTTTTTTGTAAATACACACATATGATATATATAAACACCCAAACACAGAATAGACATCGATGCTCAGAAGAAATGTTAGGCCTGGGTGGGGATCGAACCCACGACCCACAGCTCAGAAGCCAGACGTAATACTACTGAGCTAGAAGGAGGCCTGTATGTGTGTAGGTATGTATGTATGTGGGTGTGTATATATATGTATGTTTCTATATTACCTCCTACAACCTAAGCTGCTTGACTTGAAATAAGTCGTCCGTTTGTTGAAATATGGTGACGCAAACGAAATGGGGTATGACGTAAATTGTGACGTCAGAGTGTTCGCAACCGGAAGTTTAATCATCATCAGATAATACTTACTAGTGGATCTGCGAGCAATAGACCTCGCTTGAGGCTCTCGTCGTACGGAAATTTCTTCCAGATCAAAATTGATGTTCAGACTGCGGATTAGTTGTGCTGCAGATGACAGACACCCACCAATATAGAAAAATAACGAAAATGTGTGTGTATGTACATACAATTGTATACACAGAAAACGCGCGCGTGCACACGCGTGTTTTTACCCGACTGAGAAAGAAGGAAGTTGTTGTATGTGCATGTGCGATCCGTGAAAAACTTTTACATACCTTCAAGATTGAAGCAGGTGATCCATAATGTATCCGTAATGATCGTATATGATCCGTAATGTAAAAAAATCGCACTAGCACCTTTTCAGAATTTATCACAGTAACAATATGTGTATTGCACAATAATGAACAAAACTATAACACGCCGACTTCTTTAAACAAACTCAATAAAACATCATACAAATAAAACTATATGAAATACTGATAATTGCAAACTGTTCAAATTGACCTCTGACACAACGAAAAAAAAATGCGACAGTAATCGCAAAATAATCGAACGTCAGTTTTGAGTTTAGATCAAAATAACACGAGCTCTCTTCTCGATTGAATGAGTACAAAAATATAAAAAAAAAATTGGCGGGAAGCAGAGCCGGTCCCGCTCGTGTCGCGGTCTACAAGGAACTCATAAGTGTCTTGAAAGGGCGAAAAGACGTTACGTCTCAGACCCTTGGCTAAGTAACTACCATTATTCTGTGCCCTTGAAGCCCCTTGGTTTGTTTTGTTCCATCGAGTGGTAGTGGAGACGTTGTTACAAGTTTTTGTTTTCATAAAACAGCTGTATGTTTTTTTAAATATAGATGTTTATATTAAATTTAATATTAATTTAATAAGATGACATAGGAAACCAATAATTGATCGGAACGCGGTGGTGATGGAGGCCCTGGGCCGAGAGTAGGCGACAGATTAATGTAATTAGACGATGTGAGTGCAGTCGCTGATAGAGTCCGATCAACCGAGGGCAAACAGATAATCTGGAAACCCCATCTAAAACCGGGATCTACCAGTGACTGCATTCACAGAAATACTAGTATTTCAGTAGTTAGAAATAAGAGTTGTGTGCACACCTTGAGCATTCATGCTCACCATCGAAGGCTCCTTCTTGCGGCGGCGTCGTGTGGCGGGTCGCCCTCTTCCCTAACATATGGTTGAGGAAGGCGATGGCTGGCACATGCGTCATACTCGTGATCGGGTGCTGCTTGCGGGTCGCTGGTTTTCTCGTAGTATGCATGCAACATAGTAATAAGTACTCAAATTAAAATAAAATCATTTTCCCGTAAATAGTTTGTAATTATGACATAGGTCACGGACCCTGGTGTCTGTGGAGAATAAAATTAAATAAAAAAAAAAACAATAATTGAAAGAATCTCATCATCATCATTATCTTAGCTACAAGAAGTCCACTGCTGGACATAGGCTTCCCCCATGGATTTACAAAAAGACCGGTTGGAAGCGGCCTCCATCCAGCGTCTTCCTGCCACTTCTATGATATCTTCTGTCTACCTTGTGGCTGGTCTTCCTACGCTACGCTTGCCGGTCCGTGGTCTCCATTCGAGAACTTATTGGCCCCATCGGCCGTCAGTTCTACGTGCTATGTGCCCTACCCACAACCACTTCAACTTGCTAATCCACCGTGCTATGTCGGTGACTTTTGTTCGTCTACGGATCTCTTCGTGTGACATATGGCGCTAAAACGTGAAACTTGCTATGTTCTTTATAAGGAAACTCAAAGTCACGCAACGAGCCGTGGAGAGGGCTATGCTCGGGGTCTCTGCGAGATCGTATCAGAAATGTGCTGTTTATCAAATAGCGGCTGTCATTTTTTTATCAAAGGGATAGTCCATTAATTATGTGAGGCTTATAAGTAGCAGGTTTTTTTTTCATGTTATAAATGTGCGGCCAAGGATGGAGCTCTTCGATCTAGAAGGTATATATTCACTCTAACCTTGAAAATTCCAAGTTTGTAGGTCTCAGTAAACAGAGATGGCGACAAAGAATTCCATTCCTACGCAACACGCATCAAGAACGAGAACCGATATCGCTAAGTTCGGATTTTTGGCAATTCGACGAGAAATGGTTGGTAATGCGCCAACTTTCTGCTAGTCCTGTAGTGAAATGGGGAGGAATTTCTGAAAAGTCACGAAATATCACAAGTGATGGCTCAGCTGTGATGTCTCACTATTGAGCCATAATCCAATATTACGGCACAAACTAACAATATATAATAAAATACATATCGTCAAAAAGACAAAACATACCACAAGATACGAACCTAAGACCATCAGATGGAAAGTCAGACACTCTCACAAATATCAAAATTTCTATATTTGAAATTGAACGAAAATCATAAAAAGAAGAATAGACTGTACGCGATTGAATCTTTTTAAATAGAGACGTCTCCATAGTTTTTTATGGCAAAATTAAGGTTTCAAATAAAATGTTGAAGCTTGTCATTGTAAAATAGTGTTTATTACAACTGCCGTAAGGTTTGCATGAGTTGTGACCAGGTGAGTTGTTCGCTGTGAGGGGTGCTTTCTTGACGATTATTTCTCTTGTTATTGTGAGCGATAAAGGCGAAAACACCAGGGCAGGATTTAAGGTATATCCTTTAATTTACACTGATATTCAATGGTATTTGAAATGTGAAAGTTTGTATGTGTCAAAATAGAAATTGCGTAGAATATACTTTGCCTAGAAATATATGAAAAAATTTAAACCGATCAAGTGCGTATCTGGTCACGCGCAGTGTATAGTTCCGTAGTCGCAAATCACAATCACAAAGCAATCAAGTGAAAGGTTTTTGAAATTTGCACGAAATTTTCATTTTTATTTCTCAAATAAAAATGAAAATTTCTCAAAAAAAGAGATAGTTGTAAGATTTTTATTTCTCAGAAAAAGAGATAGTTGTAAGCCCTATTTTTTAAAGTATAAAATTCTTACACTTCCGTGTTTATACATTTTAGAAACGGCCCTTTTTGTAAAAACAAACCGGGAGCGATTCCCCACACTATCTGATACTACTGTAAGAAATAGGCGCGACCAAGACAAACGGCGCGTACATGAAGGAAAGACAGCACTGATGCAAAATAGCATCGTATGTATGGGTCCTAAAATCTACAATAAGATTCCTAAGTCAATAAGAGACCAGAATAGTAATTTATTTAGAAAAAAGTTGAAGGCATTGTTATTGCAGAAGTGTTATTATTCTATCAATGATTTTTTAAATGACAAATTTTAATTTTATTTGACATTATGTGTATCTTTTATTGCTTCTGCTTTGTCATATTATAGATATTTTTGGTTTGTGTATTAATCTAATAACAAATAATAATTATTATTATTTTTGAATTTTTCGCATGTGCATGATGCTGTCTACCTGACATTTGTACGCCTAATCGGCACAACATGATTTTAAGCGACTAAATTTAGTGTAACATCTTTTATGCACTTGTTGTATAAAATTCTCGTGTTGTATGCAAATAAATTATCTTTATCTTTATCTTTTATCTTTATCAAAAAACTTACATTCGTATAACTATTAAAGCCTATAGTTTTTAATGTACTTATGTATGCATTAGGTATACATACATAAGTGATTCTATGATTTTTACATATATGCTACAGCTATGATTTTTTCATATTTATTATACCATAATTTGTAATTATATAATTACATATAAATTCACATAACCATTTTGCTGGCAGGGGGCAATCTTATATCACCCCTCTTTTTGGGCCAAGGGTAAAAAAACGCGTACTGTAGAAAATTATGGCGAATATTCATAATATTTTTTACGATAGATAGATCTACTATTGACCACCAACTCGCCTGAGCTGATTTCGAGTTGAAGTCCGTCCCTGTGGTAGGAAGTAATGCACGGTGGCTTATTTTTAACGGTCATATTGTCGCGGCCCTTATGAAGAGCTGCCAAACTGCGGCCCGCAAATGAAAAGTAGCTTAACAATTATATTGAGCTTCTCTTGTCTTGTCTTTCTATTGAAATTTGTTTAACCTAATTAAATTTAAATACAGTAAAACAGTTTTACAAAAAATATTCTGGCTGCTAATGTACAAAGAAGGCAAAAAAATAATAATACAATTCTCCAACGTTATTTTTAGGATTCCGTTGTCAACATGGTGTAAATATGAGAGCCCCTTTATAGCTTCGCTAAGTTCGTCTTCTTAACGTCCGCATGTTAGCTCAAAACTTAGTAGAATATTGAATATTGAATGCCCGATGTGGGTAAACTGTAAGCTAAATATTGCAATACCACCTAGCATAATCATTCACTGACAGTTGTTCAATAAATGATTCTGATTTCTGATTACTAGAAATCTGTAATTTAGTACAGGTATACTCGTGGTGCCTACAAAGCCTACAAAATAAAATAAAATGTCGAAAACAAATTTAGGATACTCATCTCAAGTAAAGTGAAGAAGTTTTTTTTCTCGTCTGCCCCATGGTGTGGATGTCGTTGAATAAAATGTAGGTGAGAAAAAAACAAGTTAGGGGTCCATTCGTGAAATATTAAAATATAAAGATTTAAAGTGAACCTTTTTTTTTGCAAGTCAAGTGTCCGTACACCGGCCAAATGATCGTTGGTTGGTGCTAGCTGAATGGTTGGTGCCATCTGAATGGTTGGTGCTGGAAATGAGAAAAAAACTTGGAAGAAGAATATGATTGAAAGGAAAACTATCACAGCTAAGTAAACCACGTAGGTAGGCAAGAATATGATTGGAAGGAAAAGTTAACGAGTAATAGACGATCAACTTATAAAATGTAATTGGAAAAGTGAAAATAAAACAAAAATCATGCAAATTTTACAAACCCTTAACAATCACATTATAAAACAAGAAACTTGATGTGTAACTACGGAACTATACACTACGCGTAGCCCGACACGCACTTGGCAGGTTTTTCCCGTTTCCTTTTTATAAAGTGTACTAGTGAAATAAAGCAGTGAAACGTGTAATTTTACGTTGTCGGCAAAACTCCATAGAAGCTTCTAGTAAAGTCGCCATCACTTTACTGAGGCAAGACTCAAATTTGAAAATGACTGTTTACGTGACTTAGACTGTGACTAGAACACTATACAACTTGTATTATTCAAGAAACTTGAAAATATTTCAATACTTGACACTGGCAAATCGCTAATCACGGTGTCCAATATAAAAAATAAGAAGAAGAAACTAAAAGGCCTGGAGTTTTGGCGGGAACGTCTTAGTAACTTGTTATTGCTTTGTTTTATTTTCCTAAACTTGTGTTATTTTGAACATTAATGCTATAAAAATGGTGGTGTTTTATTCATTGAGTGTTCGATAAAGTGCGTGAGTGTGGGCAAGTGAAATAAAGCAATAAAACGTGTGATTTTACGTTGTCGGCAAAACTCCATAGAAGCTTCTAGTAAAGTCGCCACCACTTGCCACCACTTTACTGAAGCAGAACTCGACTTATAAATTGAGATTGACTGTTTAGGTGACTAGAACATTTACAACTTGTTTTATTCAAGAAACTTGAAAAAATTCTAATACTTGACACTGGCAAATGCTTTAATGCGGGTCCAATACAAAAAAAGAAGAACTAAAAGGCCTTGGTTTTTTTATTTGTCGAGTATATTTTCGACACTATTTCTTTCAATTCCAAAACTACCCAATTGCGTGTGTGTACACAGGTGGCCGACGTATTGACGCGACAAACACTTAAGTACGTTTACAGTCATGAATATAGAGTTAACAAAGTTTTCGTTCACTTATACCAATATTGAGACTTTTGTCTCGTTTCGATCATTAATATTTATTGTTTAGTCTATTGTTTCTTTAAATAAGTTTTATTTATCATGATCTTTGTGTGGTTTGTTTCGATATTATGGCTAGTAGTAGAATCTGGAAGAATCGATTGGATTTTATTGATAATACTTTGTTGATCAAACTTTTTTAACCGACTTTCGATAAAAAATTCAATATGATCCAAGTTAATTTTCATACACAAAAATCATTTTCAAGTTAACAATTTGTATTAATTATAGTTTAAAAAACTAAAAAACCGACTTCAAAATACGCAATTTGTTTACTTACAACATTTGGCATTTTGTTTTTTGGAAGACATTTTTCCAGTTATTTTGTTATAAAAACCAAAGTCCTGAACCGGGTTTGATAAAATTTATATGGGACCACCTCTGAGGTATTGAGGCACAAACATACAGTCAAATTATCCTGAGAACCTCCTTATTTTTGGAAGTCGGTTAAAATATTTTTTATGTTTGTAATTTTATTTGGATCAAATTGAAATTTTCGTCGAAAACTTGTGATGTTGTCGATGGTTTTTATAAGTTCATTCAGTCATTTTATATTTACAAAAATATTTGCATGCGCGATCGAGACACGATAGTTGGACTACAGGCTCTTAAATAAGAAGCTGCTGTACGCTTACTTTTGCGAAAACATACGCTCAAAATCTTATCGAGCAATAGGTAGGTATACTCAAATGGCGTGGTATGCAACACTAAAAATCCGTTAAAAGTCATTTAATTTCATTTTTAGGGTTCCGTACCTCAATAGGAAAAAACGGAACCCTTATAGGATCACTTTGTTGTCCGTCTGTCCGTCTGTCCGTCCGTCCGGGTGTCAAGACCTTTATCTCGGGAACGCGTGAAGGTATCGAGTTGAAATTAAAACCCTATACGCAGATCCCTATGGATCTGCTTATAAGCATCTGCTGCCTATCTTGCTGCAGAAAGAAAAATAAAATTTTTCAGTATTCGTAAAAAAAAGCTACAGCCGAATATGTCGTAAAAAACGCACATTTCGACACTCACAAGGGAATCAAAACCTATGGGGTACTTCCCGTTGACCTAGAACTCTGAAATTTGGCAAGAAGCATTGTGTTAGAGTACACATACATAAAGGAAAAAATCCGAAAACTTGACATTTTAAATCTAATCACAAAAAAATAGTGTCTCTATGTGTGTGTGTATAGTGTCTACGAATGAGGGCCCAAATTTTAAAGTGAATTAACCGTCATTAGCATATGCTAAAACAGGTTTATAACACATTCTTCGCCCCCTGCAGACCCTTCACTTCAGCTGGGAATCAAAACTTTTTAGGCGAATTTTGATTAAGTACAGAGTGGCCGCGCAAATCAACGTTGACTGCCTCAAACGCCGGCGGTTTACTGACTACTACAAAATGAACGGGACGCTTACTCGGGTCCAAGTGAAAGGCGCCGCTACTATAGCCCCGCCCCATTCGGATCCGAGTGGTGAGCAAGGAATGTGTTAAATATTTTTACGATGTATATTTTTCGGTTTATGAAGGAAAATATAAAAAATATATATGATTTCCCCTTTTTATTTAGTTTGTACGGAACCCTCGGTGAGCGAGTCTGACTCGCACTTGTCCGGTTTTTTTTTTCGCCCACTTTTCTGATGCGTACTGCACAGGAACGGAATCCTTTGCCGCATTCTATTTCCTGAGAGCTTACTATCGAAATTTTCAAGGCTGGGGTGAACAGATATCTTCCAGGTCTACGTGCTCTATCCTCGGCCACACAGTTGAATAACATCAGGCTAGTTGGTGGTCAATCTTAAAAAGAAAACTGTTTTGCCGTTGCGACCCATAATTTGAGAATACCTTCCAAATGTACGTTACTCGTCTTGGAAACATAAAAAAGTGTAATTAAGGTAAACGAAACTGGGCTTTATTAATTATTTCCCAAGGCTTAGTTTTCTATCATTATTGGTGAGTGGGGTTAAATAATACTTATGCCTTAGAAATGTTTAAAATCCTTACTATACTAAAATATTATTTATATGACTTTTTTTGCTGAGTACGTTTTGGAAAAGTACAACCAAGCAGTAGTGTGCAAAAATTAAGATGTAACGGATTGATAGGCCTGTGACATTTCAGAGTACGAGATTAAACGGCTAACATATCAGAGTGGTTGGCGCAGTGCATTACCAGACATGAGTTTAAACTATTTAAGTTCAAATTAAATATACTGTTATGGGTAAGATTGACGCTTAACATCACGCAAGAGACTTGCTCGTATATTATTTTTTTCAACTGGCACCTGGTTACTGATTATACAGTCACATAAAACACGACACGCGTCTGCCACAAGAACGGATGTCTCCAATTTTAAGTGGCAGCCCTAACTGATGCCATTGTAAAACAAGCTCTGTCACTACGAGATAGAGTTCAGTTTTCTGTACATTGTTTTGTAAAGGCAGGCACGAGTCGTCACAGTGTTTGATTCGAGAACACAGGATGCGCGCCGCTCATGGGTAACAACCCTATTCCTTGAGACGTTAGATTCCTTAGACCAGGGCTGACGAACCAACGGCACGCGAATAAATATTTTGGACATGTTGACCAAATACGTAACAAAATTCACTATGAAGTTTAATAAATGAACGCAAGTGAGCCTAGGACTAAGTCTAGATGACAGATGCAGAGCCTGTGGGAATGAAGTGGAAACGATGTCACACTTATTATGTGACTGTGATGTCCTTGCTGGTAAAAGGATGAGCATCCTCGGAATAGCTTATCCTAAGCCGGAGGACTACAGACATACTCCTTTGCACGGTGTATTCGACTTAATCGAGTATATTTTCCGCTAAGGGTGTGGTAGGGTCTAGGGGTGTACACAAAAGATCCCCATGGGTCGAAGTGTCGCCAACCAGTTTGTTGGCCCCCGCTGTGACTATACAAGATAAGAGCCTACGTTACAGAATGAGTAATCTTAAATTAATCTTTAATTTGTAATTTTTCGGCTTTTTCGATTGTTACTCATTGAAACATTTCACATTTTTCATTGTTCTGTTAATTGTTAATTTTGGGTTTTGTGTTTATGGCATTTTACGAATTTGATATTTTGCTTAACTATTGTTTACCGAACGCAAAAGGCCAAATCTTGTTATATTTTGCGTCTTTTACCCGACTGCGTAAGAAAGAGGTTTTTTTTTTTGAGTTTACGTATGTTTGTTTTGTAAGTATGTAAGTACATAAATATACTCGTATGTATGTGGGTATGTATATATTTTTCTAGATAGCCTACAGCCTAAACGGCTTGACAGATTTGAGTGTGTGGGTCTCGTTAGATATTTTTACTCCCTGAGTGTTATAAACTACATTTTTGTAACAATAATAATATAACTCTTACAAAAATAAAACAAATGCGCTTTTTCGCAACCTCTAACAAATAAGTGAGATTTTCAGAATCATTCTAAAGGATGCGCATTTACAAGCTTCAACAGCAACTTTGCGCATACTTTCTCATAAAAAACGTACACTCAACAGCGAATCAAGCGTAACGAAATAGACTGCAAAAATCGTTTTTCTGCAGTCGGCATTATAAGTATATACTTGTTTCATCTACTATTCCTGCGAGTCATTATTTTATAGCAGTGTATAGTTATAGTATTCCGTATTATTATGTATTTTGTCAATAATCATTAAGTCATCATTAGTAATACAGTAACTAATAAGTAATACTATCTGAATTAAAGATACGTCTGCTTGGGCTTCGTACGTAACTATAGGTTCGTAACTAGTTTCGAAGTAAGCATAATTAATTATTCTTGCCACGATACTGGTGTTGACCAGAGAAGTATTTTTCCGACATAACCAGGGCTTTTGTTTCGAAAATTTTAGAAGTAAACAATTTAGTATGGCCTCATTAAACTTTTCTTAAGAAGAAATGGCTCGGTGTTCCAAAAAGGTTCGCTATCCCTGATTTAAGACGGTACGGCTCACGGCGGAGGGACTGTTACGTAATCCGTGGCACGGTCGCGTGCCAGATGGTCACCAACGATCGTTATTTAAAAAAACGTTATCAGTTTTGGTAACTTTTTAACTGACTGCCAAAGAGGGTAACATTTTTAGGGTTTCGCACCGCTAAAAATGGAGTTCTTGTATTATTTCGTTTTCTGTCTGCCAAGATACTTTTCCTGTTGAAATTAATGAAAAATTCGTCCAGAAATATTAAGTTTGTTACAGTGTGAATAAATTTAAGTATAGCGGTGTTTAGTTGGCTCGCGCTTGTTTTATTTTGCTTTTTCTGCAATTTAAGAAAATGAAACAACAGTTGTTTGTAGCGCAAACCTATTTCTACATAAAAAAAAATGTGCCAACTTTGGATTCTTATATCTATTTATAATAATAAATTTATTATTATTAATTAATCGAATCAAAATGTTTTTTTTAGAGTCACTCTCTTAATTGCGTAAAAAGCAAGATATAACCAAATGCAACTTTGCACCCCTTTTGTTTGAGAGCTACTATGCTAAAGACAGACACACAGATATCCAGATACACAGAAACACATGTCATACTTATAACACCGGCTTTTTGGGTCAGGGGTTAGAAATATATTCGTTTATATGAAGCAGAATATCGCATTAAATTAATTTGATTTCTAACCGACTTCCATAAAGAAGGAGGTTCTCAATTCGATTATATTATTACTCCGCCAATTGTTTTGTTATATTATTGATTTTGATGATTCTATTTTATGAATTGATTGTGATGGTATTTTTTTTTGTTTGGTAGGTAATGTTTGAGTGAACCCATATAAATTTTATAAAAATGCTGACCTCATTTTGATAAAATTTATATGGGACCACTTACTTTGGTACCACATACTTTGGATTTTAAAAGAAAATAACTGGAATAAAACCGGACAAGTGCGAGCAAGACTCACCCACCGAGGGTTCCGTACAAACTAGTAGATAAAAGGGGGAAATCATATATTTTTTATATTTTCCTTCATAAACCGAAAAATATACATCGTAAAAATATTTAAAACCCTGTATTACCTTATGCTAATGAAGCTCATATAATACCCCACATATTAAAGCATAAAGACACTATTTTTTTGTGTTAATACAAAATTACCAGTTTTCGGATTTTTTCCTATATGTGTACTCTAACACAATGCTTCTTGCCAAATTTCATAGTTCTAGGTCAACGGGAAGTACCCCATAAGTTTTGATTCCCTTGTGAGTGTCGAAATTTGCGTTTTTTACGAAATATTCGGCTGTAACTTTTTTTTACGAAAACTGAGAAATTTTATTTTTCTTTCTGCAGCAAGATACTATGGATCTGCGTATACCTATGGTTTTAATTTCAACTCGATACCTTTACGCGTTTCCGAGGTCTTGACACCCTGACAGACGGACAGACAGACGGACAGACAGACAACAAAGTGATCCTATAAGGGTTCCGTTTTTTTCTTTTGAGGTAAGGAACCCTAAAAATGAAATCCAAGTAAACGAAATTGCTTATTTTGATGTCGGTTGTTTTAGTTTTTTAAACAACAGTTGTTTCAGTTTCAGTTTTTTAAGCAACAGTTGTTTCAGTTTTTTAAATGATTACCTACTGGACTACTTCTAAATAAAGACGATTCACACTCGGTCAAATAAGTTAATTTTCTCGACTAAGCAACGTACATTTGTGTGCAGAGTCTGCAATAAAAGCTCCTCAAACATTGGTCGAGGTCTCCAAGTGTATGTTTGGAAAGTTCCACAAACATCGTAACACCGTTCTTTGCTCGTAAAACGAACCCTCCTTTCCTAGCTCATTAACCGACAAGATTTATTGCTCTACTGCTCTACAATCAAGGAATATGAGGTATCTTTTTAACCGACTTCCAAAAAGGATGAGGTTCTCAATTCGATTGTGTTTTTTTGTACGTTTGTTCACCGATGACTTCGCCAGTTATGAATCGATTTTGATGATTATTTTTTTGTTTGATAGGCCATGTATCAGAGGTAGTCCCAAATACATTTTATTAAAATTGGTTCAGTACTTTAGTTTTTATAACAAACTAATTGGCAAAATATGTCATCCAAGTAAACGAATTGCGTATTTTGAAGTAAGTTTTTTCAGTTTTTTAAACTATAATTGTTATCGGACGAGCCTCACGTCTCAGTGGTAGTACGTATGCCTTCCGAGCTGTAGGTAGTGGGTTCGAACCTCACCCATGGCAAACAATTCTGCTGAGCAGGGTTGTGTGTTCTGTGTCTGGGTTGTTTATATCTGTCATAATTTTGTATAAAAAAAGTAAAAAATTGTATTCTATCAGCCACCTGGTTCCATTGTACAAAGCTTTGCTTAGCTTAGGGCTAGATAATGTTTTATGAAAATGTCCTCCGATATTTATTTATTATTTATTTATCCGTGGCCTAAAAAGCTTGACGTTTCAACCGCATTGTTGGGAGACCGTCTGACTTGCATTCCGCAGGTCCTGCTTTTATAGCACAAGGATGTAGCTCTGTCTTTTCGAAGAGGCTTTGTGGAAGAAAATATAGTGATGAAACTGCTAATGTCTGACAGTTTTTAACGGGCCACAGTACTTCACATAGCTTAGCTTCTGTAAATATATTCTTATCTTATCTTGTCTTAGACGTCCTAGATTTCAGACGAACTTCAAGCCATTGGGCTCTTTTGTACTAAGGTTCCGTAGTAACTACGAGGAACTCTCATAAATTCGCTATGTCCGTCGGTGTGTTTTCCTGTTTGTTCGTGTGTCGCAGTCATTTTACTCAAAGACTGTCCGCCCGCCCTACATAAACAAAATTTGGCAGACTGGCAGACGGACATGGTGAATTTTGAAGGGTTTCTCACAGAAGTATCTACAAATTCTTTTCTCAAAACCATTCAGAGGGGTTACCTATATATGATCAGAATTATGAAAGAAAACAATTATTTTTCCAAAAGACACTTTATCAAAATCCCGACAGGTCATTTGACAAATCGTTTGATAACCTAATCTTTGTAATGAGATTTCTGTGTATAATAAACAGAAAGTGCATCAGAGCATTATGTGGTGCATCTTTTCTTGAGCCATGTAGGCCTCTATTTAAGAAATGTAATATTTTGTCTTTTCCTTCCCTATACATATATGAAATATGTCTGTTTGTTCGACGGTTTCATTCGCAATTTACATTAAACAGAGATGTGCCTGGAAGAGACAGACAGCAACGACACATACATAAATTATTAGCTCCTCAGCAAAGAGTACGCGTGTATAGTGACAATGTTTACTGCATGGCTATTACTATTTATAATAAATTACCAGATAGTTTTAAGGAATTGAATTTTAATATTCTAAAATGCAAATTATTTAAATTATTAATGGACAAATGTTATTATGATGTGGATGATTTTTTAAGAGACAAAATGAAATGACTGTATATTTATATGTGTTTTAAAAATTGACTAAGAGAAAATAATGTGATCCCTAGATAGAACAATATTCTGATGCTATATAATTAAAGATTTGTACACCTTAGGTATAAGGTAGAACATTTGAGACACAACATTGTACAACATCTAATGACAATATTCTTACAAATAAACAGATTTGATTTGATTTGATTTGAAACCTAAAGAACCTAACCTAATAATTGTTCGGGAAAATGAGTTATAGCTAACAATATGTAACAACTTATGGAACGGTATTTCGAAAATGTATTTCGGACCATAGATGGGATTCAGAGCGTATTCTGTAAATCAGATTCATAAAACAAAACAACGACACACAGATACATACGCTCAAAAAACATAAAATGGAAATTAAAGAAAAGCTGATACCGTCTCTATTAGGTATAACACATATTATCCAGAATACAATGAAAAAAACAACACAAAACTGAATAATTATAATGTATTGTTCTGACTTAACATTTGATTGAGACATTGTTCCGAGCATATTTATAGTCAACAATGTATTGATTTTAGTTGATACAATTGGTGAATTAACGACTTTTACGTCATTAAATAATGAATATTCCGGTATAAAAAGGGAGTGAAACGTAAAGCTGACATCAGTCCGATCCGAACTCTCAACATGAGGGTGACAGCGTTCGTGATCCTCTTCTGCGCTTTGCAGGTAAGTTTCCTTCCAACGTCTTCTTCTTCGCCCTTACGAGCTTTTATTTAGTCTAACACGTGCCTTTGTCTGTCTCTAATCAAATCTTGCAAGTTATTTTGACTTACTTTCCGGTGTCTGACTAAGCTGTTTTACATTCATATATAAATCTGTTGACAATATTATATTACGACATGGAACTGGTCTGATGATGGATACGACATGGAACTGGTGTGATGATGGAGCTTCGGTATAGAGTTTGGAATTTTCTGATGATAAGAGCTAACATAGATGTTTTCTAGGATGCCTCCCATTACTCTCTATAATGAAGTCTAAAAATAAAGCCGGGAGATTGGCCCTGGAACTTCTTTGACGGAAAATGCAAAGATATTTCCATGTGTAGTATTTTTTTTGTCGTTGTAAGCTGCACTAGTTTTATTTTATTTCCTTTTGTAAATTTTTGTTAATTTTAAGTTGTGTACAATAAATAGTTTACCTACGAGTATCTATCTAGGTATATGAATAGAACGAGAATGAATGTGGATAAGACGAACAACAGAGACAAATAAAAGAAGCTTACCTGCATACTGTACCGACCCCATTTGAGCGGGAGAAGGGTAGAAATATGATTTTTAAAATTTTACCTACTACATGTTATTGTTAGGCAAGTCTTTTAGGTGCTATGTCGCAAATGACTGTAATATCTCTTTATAATACCATGTTATCAAATACACCACCTGATTTTTTAAAGTTTTATTTTTTATTCGTACGCTACATATCTATTTGAAGATGGAAAGAGGTTTCTATATAAAAAACAGGTAAAATTCAGTAAAGGGACTTGAGGGAAATTGGTGTTTATGTAGGCGACAGGCTGATCACTTGTCACTGCAAACCAACATTACATCTTACTTATTAATACCCTCTGATCCACTAATACCCTGTTCCTTCCGCCTTACTCGGGATATTAAATATATGTAATTTTTGTTTCAGTACGTATCTGCAGATTTTTTGGAAGACTTCAGTCAGTTCGAAAGGAACACTGTAGTAGATTCCAGCAACAGTACAGATGAATACACAATCGGCAAAGACGGCAAGAAATATCATGAACATGTCAACACAAAGGTCTTGCATGGCAAATCGAAAACCAAAGCTCATCACGGCGAGAAGATAGTGAAAATCTTCACCGTGGAAATTGACGAAGATGGTAATGAGAGTATCGTGGAAAAAGAACTAACGATTGAAGCACTCGGTGGAGGTAGTTCCTCATCATCATCTAGTTCATCTTCAGCAAGTTCTTCAGCTTCTTCAAGCGGAAGTGCTGCAGGCTCACGTGGTGCTGCAGGGCAGAACGGAAGACCAGGATATGGCCAGAGCGGCTCACAAGCAAGTTCAGCAGCATCAAGTTCAGCAAGTGCAGCAGCTGGTGGTTCTGGAGGTTATGGAGCTGGTGGTGCAGGTTACGCCGCTGGTAGTGTAGGGGGCTATGGTGCTGGTGGTGCAGGGGGCTACGGTGCTGGTGGTGCAGGGGGCTACAGTGCTGGTGGCGCAGGGGGCTACGGCGCTGGTGGCGCAGGGGGCTACGGCGCTGGTGGCGCAGGGGGCTACGGCGCTGGTGGCGCAGGGGGCTACGGCGCTGGTGGCGCAGGGGGCTATGGCGCTGGTGGTGCAGGTGGCTACGGTTCTGGCTACGATTTAGGAGCAGGTTACGGCACAGGAAGTAGCTCAACATCCTCAACTTCAAGTTCAGCAGCAACAACAAGCGGATCAGGCGGACAAGGAGGTTTGATTATCATTGGAGGAATAGGCGGAAGCAGTGGCTCCTCTTCGTCCAGCTCTAGCAGCTCATCATCAAGTTCTAGCAGCGCAGGTGGACCAGGCCGTGCAGGTGGCCCAGGAGCAGGCTATTATGACGGATTTGGCAACTGGGTGAGCTCATCTTCAGCATCAGCGGCAGCATCTGCGGCGAGCGCAAGTGGTGCAAGCGGCTATTACGATCAAGGCGGTAATTGGATTGTCATCGGAGGACAAGGTTATGGCAGTGGTGGTGCAGGAGCCTCCGCCGGTAGTGCAGCCTCCACCAGTAGTGGAACCTACGGTGCTGGTGGTGCAGGAGGCTACGGCGCTGGTGGTGCAGGAGCCTACGGTGGCAGTGGATCTTATGGTGTTGGTGGTGTAGGAAGCAGCTACGGCCCATATGCACAAGGATATGGACCAGGAGGTTCTAGTGGTAGTGCTTCATCTTCCAGCTCTAGCAGCTCATCAAGTTCTAGCAGCGCAGGTGGACCAGGCCGTGCAGGTGGGCCAGGAGCAGGCTATTATGATGTATTCGGTAACTGGGTGAGCTCATCTTCAGCATCAGCGGCAGCAACTGCGGCAAGCGCAAGTGGTGCAAAAGGCTATTACGATCAAGGCGGTAATTGGATAGTCATCGGAGGACAAGGTTATGGCAGTGGTGGTGCAGGAGCTTCCGCCAGTAGTGCAGCCTCCGCCAGTAGTGGAGCCTACGGCGCTGGTGGTGCAGGAGGCTATGGTGCTGGTGGTGCAGGAGGCTACGGCGCTGGTGGCGCAGGAGGCTACGGAGCAGGAGGTTACAGAGATGGTTCCGGTGCAGGAGCAGGTTTCGGTACTGGAAGTAGCTCATCATCCTCATCTTCTAGTGCATCATCATCATCAAGTGGATCAAAGGGACCAGGAGGACTGATTATCATCGGAGGATTAGGCGGCGGCCGTGACTCTTCTTCGTCTAGCACTAGCAGCTCATCAAGTTCTAGCAGTGCAGGTGGACCAGGACGCGCAGGAGGCCCAGGAGCAGGCTATTATAACGGATTAGGTAACTGGATAAGCTCATCTTCAGCATCAGCGGCAGCATCTGCAGCAAGCGCAAGTGGTGCAAACGGCTATTACGATCAAGGCGGTAACTGGATTGTCATCGGAGGTCTAGGTGATGGCAGTGGTGGCGCAGGAGCCTACAGTGGCAGTGGATCTTATGGTGTTGGTGGTGTAGGAAGCAGCTACGGCCCATATGCACAAGGATATGGACCAGGAGGTTCTAGTGGTAGTGCTTCATCTTCCAGCTCTAGCAGCTCATCAAGTTCTAGCAGCGCAGGTGGACCAGGCCGTGCAGGTGGGCCAGGAGCAGGCTATTATGATGTGTTCGGTAACTGGGTGAGCTCATCTTCAGCATCAGCGGCAGCAACTGCGGCAAGCGCAAGTGGTGCAAAAGGCTATTACGATCAAGGCGGTAATTGGATAGTCATCGGAGGACAAGGTTATGGCAGTGGTGGTGCAGGAGCTTCCGCCAGTAGTGCAGCCTCCGCCAGTAGTGGAGCCTACGGCGCTGGTGGTGCAGGAGGCTATGGTGCTGGTGGTGCAGGAGGCTACGGCGCTGGTGGTGCAGGAGGCTACGGAGCAGGAGGTTACGGAGATGGTTCCGGTGCAGGAGCAGGTTTCGGTACTGGAAGTAGCTCATCATCCTCATCTTCTAGTGCATCATCATCATCAAGTGGATCAAAGGGACCAGGAGGACTGATTATCATCGGAGGATTAGGCGGCGGCCGTGACTCTTCTTTGTCTAGCACTAGCAGCTCATCAAGTTCTAGCAGTGCAGGTGGACCAGGACGCGCAGGAGGCCCAGGAGCAGGCTATTATGACGGATTAGGTAACTGGATAAGCTCATCATCAGCATCAGCGGCAGCATCTGCAGCAAGCACAAGTGGTGCAAACGGCTATTACGATCAAGGCGGTAACTGGATTGTCATCGGAGGTCTAGGTGATGGCAGTGGTGGCGCAGGAGCCTACGGTGGCAGTGGAGCTTATGGTGTTGGTGGTGCAGGAAGCAGCTACGGCCCATATGCACAAGGATATGGACCAGGAGGTTCTAGTGGTAGTGCTTCATCTTCCAGCTCTAGCAGCTCATCAAGTTCTAGCAGCGCAGGTGGACCAGGCCGTGCAGGTGGCCCAGGAGCAGGCTATTATAATGGATTCGGTAACTGGGTGAGCACATCTTCAGCATCAGCGGCAGCAACTGCGGCAAGCGCAAGTGGTGCAAATGGCTATTACGATCAAGGCGGTAATTGGATAGTCATTGGAGGACTAGGTTATGGCAGTGGTGGTGCAGGAGCTTCCGCCAGTAGTGCAGCCTCCGCCAGTAGTGGAGCCTACGGCGCTGGTGGTGCAGGAGGCTATGGTGCTGGTGGTGCAGGAGGCTACGGCGCTGGTGGTGCAGGAGGCTACGGAGCAGGAGGTTACGGAGCAGGAGGCTACGGAGATGGTTCCGGTGCAGGAGCAGGTTACGCTACTGGAAGTAGCTCATCATCCTCATCTTCTAGTGCATCATCATCATCATCAAGTGGACCAGAGGGACCAGGAGGACTGATTATCATAGGAGGATTTGGCGGCGACCGTGACTCTTCTTCGTCTAGCACTAGCAGCTCATCAAGTTCTAGCAGTGCAGGTGGACCAGGACGCGCAGGAGGCCCAGGAGCAGGCTATTATGACGGATCAGGTAACTGGATAAGCTCATCTTCAGCATCAGCGGCAGCATCTGCAGCAAGCGCAAGTGGTGCAAACGGCTATTACGATCAAGGCGGTAACTGGATTGTCATCGGAGGTCTAGGTGATGGCAGTGGTGGCGCAGGAGCCTACGGTGGCAGTGGAGCTTATGGTGTTGGTGGTGCAGGAAGCAGCTACGGCCCATATGCACAAGGATATGGACCAGGAGGTTCTAGTGGTAGTGCTTCATCTTCCAGCTCTAGCAGCTCATCAAGTTCTAGCAGCGCAGGTGGACCAGGCCGTGCAGGTGGCCCAGGAGCAGGCTATTATAATGGATTAGGTAACTGGATAAGCTCATCTTCAGCATCAGCGGCAGCATCTGCAGCAAGCGCAAGTGGTGCAAATGGCTATTACGATCAAGGCGGTAATTGGATAGTCATCGGAGGACTAGGTTATGGCAGTGGTGGTGCAGGAGCTTCCGCCAGTAGTGCAGCCTCCGCCAGTAGTGGAGCCTACGGCGCTGGTGGTGCAGGAGGCTATGGTGCTGGTGGTGCAGGAGGCTACGGCGCTGGTGGTGCAGGAGGCTACGGAGCAGGAGGTTACGGAGCAGGAGGCTACGGAGATGGTTCCGGTGCAGGAGCAGGTTACGCTACTGGAAGTAGCTCATCATCCTCATCTTCTAGTGCATCATCATCATCATCAAGTGGACCAGAGGGACCAGGAGGACTGATTATCATAGGAGGATTTGGCGGCGACCGTGACTCTTCTTCGTCTAGCACTAGCAGCTCATCAAGTTCTAGCAGTGCAGGTGGACCAGGACGCGCAGGAGGCCCAGGAGCAGGCTATTATGACGGATCAGGTAACTGGATAAGCTCATCTTCAGCATCAGCGGCAGCATCTGCAGCAAGCGCAAGTGGTGCAAACGGCTATTACGATCAAGGCGGTAACTGGATTGTCATCGGAGGTCTAGGTGATGGCAGTGGTGGCGCAGGAGCCTACGGTGGCAGTGGAGCTTATGGTGTTGGTGGTGCAGGAAGCAGCTACGGCCCATATGCACAAGGATATGGACCAGGAGGTTCTAGTGGTAGTGCTTCATCTTCCAGCTCTAGCAGCTCATCAAGTTCTAGCAGCGCAGGTGGACCAGGCCGTGCAGGTGGCCCAGGAGCAGGCTATTATAATGGATTAGGTAACTGGATAAGCTCATCTTCAGCATCAGCGGCAGCATCTGCAGCAAGCGCAAGTGGTGCAAATGGCTATTACGATCAAGGCGGTAATTGGATAGTCATCGGAGGACTAGGTTATGGCAGTGGTGGTGCAGGAGCTTCCGCCAGTAGTGCAGCCTCCGCCAGTAGTGGAGCCTACGGCGCTGGTGGTGCAGGAGGCTATGGTGCTGGTGGTGCAGGAGGCTACGGCGCTGGTGGTGCAGGAGGCTACGGAGCAGGAGGTTACGGAGCAGGAGGCTACGGAGATGGTTCCGGTGCAGGAGCAGGTTACGCTACTGGAAGTAGCTCATCATCCTCATCTTCTAGTGCATCATCATCATCATCAAGTGGACCAGAGGGACCAGGAGGACTGATTATCATAGGAGGATTTGGCGGCGACCGTGACTCTTCTTCGTCTAGCACTAGCAGCTCATCAAGTTCTAGCAGTGCAGGTGGACCAGGACGCGCAGGAGGCCCAGGAGCAGGCTATTATGACGGATCAGGTAACTGGATAAGCTCATCTTCAGCATCAGCGGCAGCATCTGCAGCAAGCGCAAGTGGTGCAAACGGCTATTACGATCAAGGCGGTAACTGGATTGTCATCGGAGGTCTAGGTGATGGCAGTGGTGGCGCAGGAGCCTACGGTGGCAGTGGAGCTTATGGTGTTGGTGGTGCAGGAAGCAGCTACGGCCCATATGCACAAGGATATGGACCAGGAGGTTCTAGTGGTAGTGCTTCATCTTCCAGCTCTAGCAGCTCATCAAGTTCTAGCAGCGCAGGTGGACCAGGCCGTGCAGGTGGCCCAGGAGCAGGCTATTATAATGGATTAGGTAACTGGATAAGCTCATCTTCAGCATCAGCGGCAGCATCTGCAGCAAGCGCAAGTGGTGCAAATGGCTATTACGATCAAGGCGGTAATTGGATAGTCATCGGAGGACTAGGTTATGGCAGTGGTGGTGCAGGAGCTTCCGCCAGTAGTGCAGCCTCCGCCAGTAGTGGAGCCTACGGCGCTGGTGGTGCAGGAGGCTATGGTGCTGGTGGTGCAGGAGGCTACGGCGCTGGTGGTGCAGGAGGCTACGGAGCAGGAGGTTACGGAGCAGGAGGCTACGGAGATGGTTCCGGTGCAGGAGCAGGTTACGCTACTGGAAGTAGCTCATCATCCTCATCTTCTAGTGCATCATCATCATCATCAAGTGGACCAGAGGGACCAGGAGGACTGATTATCATAGGAGGATTTGGCGGCGACCGTGACTCTTCTTCGTCTAGCACTAGCAGCTCATCAAGTTCTAGCAGTGCAGGTGGACCAGGACGCGCAGGAGGCCCAGGAGCAGGCTATTATGACGGATCAGGTAACTGGATAAGCTCATCTTCAGCATCAGCGGCAGCATCTGCAGCAAGCGCAAGTGGTGCAAACGGCTATTACGATCAAGGCGGTAACTGGATTGTCATCGGAGGTCTAGGTGATAGCAGTGGTGGCGCAGGAGCCTACGGTGGCAGTGGAGCTTATGGTGTTGGTGGTGCAGGAAGCAGCTACGGCCCATATGCACAAGGATATGGACCAGGAGGTTCTAGTGGTAGTGCTTCATCTTCCAGCTCTAGCAGCTCATCAAGTTCTAGCAGCGCAGGTGGACCAGGCCGTGCAGGTGGCCCAGGAGCAGGCTATTATAATGGATTAGGTAACTGGATAAGCTCATCTTCAGCATCAGCGGCAGCATCTGCAGCAAGCGCAAGTGGTGCAAATGGCTATTACGATCAAGGCGGTAATTGGATAGTCATCGGAGGACTAGGTTATGGCAGTGGTGGTGCAGGAGCTTCCGCCAGTAGTGCAGCCTCCGCCAGTAGTGGAGCCTACGGCGCTGGTGGTGCAGGAGGCTATGGTGCTGGTGGTGCAGGAGGCTACGGCGCTGGTGGTGCAGGAGGCTACGGAGCAGGAGGTTACGGAGCAGGAGGCTACGGAGATGGTTCCGGTGCAGGAGCAGGTTACGCTACTGGAAGTAGCTCATCATCCTCATCTTCTAGTGCATCATCATCATCATCAAGTGGACCAGAGGGACCAGGAGGACTGATTATCATAGGAGGATTTGGCGGCGACCGTGACTCTTCTTCGTCTAGCACTAGCAGCTCATCAAGTTCTAGCAGTGCAGGTGGACCAGGACGCGCAGGAGGCCCAGGAGCAGGCTATTATGACGGATCAGGTAACTGGATAAGCTCATCTTCAGCATCAGCGGCAGCATCTGCAGCAAGCGCAAGTGGTGCAAACGGCTATTACGATCAAGGCGGTAACTGGATTGTCATCGGAGGTCTAGGTGATGGCAGTGGTGGCGCAGGAGCCTACGGTGGCAGTGGAGCTTATGGTGTTGGTGGTGCAGGAAGCAGCTACGGCCCATATGCACAAGGATATGGACCAGGAGGTTCTAGTGGTAGTGCTTCATCTTCCAGCTCTAGCAGCTCATCAAGTTCTAGCAGCGCAGGTGGACCAGGCCGTGCAGGTGGCCCAGGAGCAGGCTATTATAATGGATTAGGTAACTGGATAAGCTCATCTTCAGCATCAGCGGCAGCATCTGCAGCAAGCGCAAGTGGTGCAAATGGCTATTACGATCAAGGCGGTAATTGGATAGTCATCGGAGGACTAGGTTATGGCAGTGGTGGTGCAGGAGCTTCCGCCAGTAGTGCAGCCTCCGCCAGTAGTGGAGCCTACGGCGCTGGTGGTGCAGGAGGCTATGGTGCTGGTGGTGCAGGAGGCTACGGCGCTGGTGGTGCAGGAGGCTACGGAGCAGGAGGTTACGGAGCAGGAGGCTACGGAGATGGTTCCGGTGCAGGAGCAGGTTACGCTACTGGAAGTAGCTCATCATCCTCATCTTCTAGTGCATCATCATCATCATCAAGTGGACCAGAGGGACCAGGAGGACTGATTATCATAGGAGGATTTGGCGGCGACCGTGACTCTTCTTCGTCTAGCACTAGCAGCTCATCAAGTTCTAGCAGTGCAGGTGGACCAGGACGCGCAGGAGGCCCAGGAGCAGGCTATTATGACGGATCAGGTAACTGGATAAGCTCATCTTCAGCATCAGCGGCAGCATCTGCAGCAAGCGCAAGTGGTGCAAACGGCTATTACGATCAAGGCGGTAACTGGATTGTCATCGGAGGTCTAGGTGATGGCAGTGGTGGCGCAGGAGCCTACGGTGGCAGTGGAGCTTATGGTGTTGGTGGTGCAGGAAGCAGCTACGGCCCATATGCACAAGGATATGGACCAGGAGGTTCTAGTGGTAGTGCTTCATCTTCCAGCTCTAGCAGCTCATCAAGTTCTAGCAGCGCAGGTGGACCAGGCCGTGCAGGTGGCCCAGGAGCAGGCTATTATAATGGATTAGGTAACTGGATAAGCTCATCTTCAGCATCAGCGGCAGCATCTGCAGCAAGCGCAAGTGGTGCAAATGGCTATTACGATCAAGGCGGTAATTGGATAGTCATCGGAGGACTAGGTTATGGCAGTGGTGGTGCAGGAGCTTCCGCCAGTAGTGCAGCCTCCGCCAGTAGTGGAGCCTACGGCGCTGGTGGTGCAGGAGGCTATGGTGCTGGTGGTGCAGGAGGCTACGGCGCTGGTGGTGCAGGAGGCTACGGAGCAGGAGGTTACGGAGCAGGAGGCTACGGAGATGGTTCCGGTGCAGGAGCAGGTTACGCTACTGGAAGTAGCTCATCATCCTCATCTTCTAGTGCATCATCATCATCATCAAGTGGACCAGAGGGACCAGGAGGACTGATTATCATAGGAGGATTTGGCGGCGGCCGTGACTCTTCTTCGTCTAGCACTAGCAGCTCATCAAGTTCTAGCAGTGCAGGTGGACCAGGACGCGCAGGAGGCCCAGGAGCAGGCTATTATGACGGATCAGGTAACTGGATAAGCTCATCTTCAGCATCAGCGGCAGCATCTGCAGCAAGCGCAAGTGGTGCAAACGGCTATTACGATCAAGGCGGTAACTGGATTGTCATCGGAGGTCTAGGTGATGGCAGTGGTGGCGCAGGAGCCTACGGTGGCAGTGGAGCTTATGGTGTTGGTGGTGCAGGAAGCAGCTACGGCCCATATGCACAAGGATATGGACCAGGAGGTTCTAGTGGTAGTGCTTCATCTTCCAGCTCTAGCAGCTCATCAAGTTCTAGCAGCGCAGGTGGACCAGGCCGTGCAGGTGGCCCAGGAGCAGGCTATTATAATGGATTAGGTAACTGGATAAGCTTATCTTCAGCATCAGCGGCAGCATCTGCAGCAAGCGCAAGTGGTGCAAATGGCTATTACGATCAAGGCGGTAATTGGATAGTCATCGGAGGACTAGGTTATGGCAGTGGTGGTGCAGGAGCTTCCGCCAGTAGTGCAGCCTCCGCCAGTAGTGGAGCCTACGGTGCTGGTGGTGCAGGAGGCTATGGTGCTGGTGGTGCAGGAGGCTACGGCGCTGGTGGTGCAGGAGGCTACGGAGCAGGAGGTTACGGAGCAGGAGGCTACGGAGATGGTTCCGGTGCAGGAGCAGGTTACGCTACTGGAAGTAGCTCATCATCCTCATCTTCTAGTGCATCATCATCATCATCAAGTGGACCAGAGGGACCAGGAGGACTGATTATCATAGGAGGATTTGGCGGCGACCGTGACTCTTCTTCGTCTAGCACTAGCAGCTCATCAAGTTCTAGCAGTGCAGGTGGACCAGGACGCGCAGGAGGCCCAGGAGCAGGCTATTATGACGGATCAGGTAACTGGATAAGCTCATCTTCAGCATCAGCGGCAGCATCTGCAGCAAGCGCAAGTGGTGCAAACGGCTATTACGATCAAGGCGGTAACTGGATTGTCATCGGAGGTCTAGGTGATGGCAGTGGTGGCGCAGGAGCCTACGGTGGCAGTGGAGCTTATGGTGTTGGTGGTGCAGGAAGCAGCTACGGCCCATATGCACAAGGATATGGACCAGGAGGTTCTAGTGGTAGTGCTTCATCTTCCAGCTCTAGCAGCTCATCAAGTTCTAGCAGCGCAGGTGGACCAGGCCGTGCAGGTGGCCCAGGAGCAGGCTATTATAATGGATTAGGTAACTGGATAAGCTCATCTTCAGCATCAGCGGCAGCATCTGCAGCAAGCGCAAGTGGTGCAAATGGCTATTACGATCAAGGCGGTAATTGGATAGTCATCGGAGGACTAGGTTATGGCAGTGGTGGTGCAGGAGCTTCCGCCAGTAGTGCAGTCTCCGCCAGTAGTGGAGCCTACGGCGCTGGTGGTGCAGGAGGCTATGGTGCTGGTGGTGCAGGAGGCTACGGCGCTGGTGGTGCAGGAGGCTACGGAGCAGGAGGTTACGGAGCAGGAGGCTACGGAGATGGTTCCGGTGCAGGAGCAGGTTACGCTACTGGAAGTAGCTCATCATCCTCATCTTCTAGTGCATCATCATCATCATCAAGTGGACCAGAGGGACCAGGAGGACTGATTATCATAGGAGGATTTGGCGGTGACCGTGACTCTTCTTCGTCTAGCACTAGCAGCTCATCAAGTTCTAGCAGTGCAGGTGGACCAGGACGCGCAGGAGGCCCAGGAGCAGGCTATTATGACGGATCAGGTAACTGGATAAGCTCATCTTCAGCATCAGCGGCAGCATCTGCAGCAAGCGCAAGTGGTGCAAACGGCTATTACGATCAAGGCGGTAACTGGATTGTCATCGGAGGTCTAGGTGATGGCAGTGGTGGCGCAGGAGCCTACGGTGGCAGTGGAGCTTATGGTGTTGGTGGTGCAGGAAGCAGCTACGGCCCATATGCACAAGGATATGGACCAGGAGGTTCTAGTGGTAGTGCTTCATCTTCCAGCTCTAGCAGCTCATCAAGTTCTAGCAGCGCAGGTGGACCAGGCCGTGCAGGTGGCCCAGGAGCAGGCTATTATAATGGATTAGGTAACTGGATAAGCTCATCTTCAGCATCAGCGGCAGCATCTGCAGCAAGCGCAAGTGGTGCAAACGGCTATTACGATCAAGGCGGTAACTGGATTGTCATCGGAGGTCTAGGTGATGGCAGTGGTGGCGCAGGAGCCTACGGTGGCAGTGGAGCTTATGGTGTTGGTGGTGCAGGAAGCAGCTACGGCCCATATGCACAAGGATATGGACCAGGAGGTTCTAGTGGTAGTGCTTCATCTTCCAGCTCTAGCAGCTCATCAAGTTCTAGCAGCGCAGGTGGACCAGGCCGTGCAGGTGGCCCAGGAGCAGGCTATTATGATGTGTTCGGTAACTGGATAAGCTCATCTTCAGCATCAGCGGCAGCATCTGCAGCAAGTGCCAGTGGTGCAAGCGGCTATTATGACGGAAGCGGTAGTTGGATTGCACTTGGAGGCTACGGCACTGACTCCGGAGCAGGAGGTTATGGAGGTTATGGTGCAGGAGCAGGTTATGGCGCTGGAAGTAGTTCATCGTCATCTTCTAGCTCTTCTAGTTCCTCAGCAGCGGGTGGTTCTGGAGATACAACGCTTGTGATTATTGAAGGTGGAGATTATGGCTCATCTTCCAGTTCCAGTTCCAGCGCATCATCTTCAAGCTCCTCATCTTCCAGATCCTCTGCTGCTTCAGCTGCAGCTCTCGGACGCGGCAGACGTCCCAAGATCTGCCAACTCCGCGAAAACTTGATCGCAAGAGTCAATGAATGCCCTAGTTGTTAGTTATTGTTCCTAGTGTGTGTTTTATTTGTCAGAATTGGATACATCTTTATTTGAAATAAATTTTGGCATGATATCGAGTGTTTTAACTTATATGTACAATATTGATTAGACTATTACTTAAGTTTCAATGCTCTCTCAAAGTTGCAGTGATATGAACATAGACTCATAATAGGAGTGAATCAGAGATAATAAATAAGTGGCCAAGATTGTGTCGAGACACGTGTATAGTAAGGCCATCTTCACCCGCATCTAATGTTGTAATGTAATGAAAACTTCTTGGCGAGTAGTTTTTGTTTGGACTACTTTTTCACCTTTGGCGGGCTATATCTTGCACAGATCACATCTGAAAAAAAATGATTATTGAACCTTATTTTAAGAGACCTATTCAACGATATCCACACGATGGAGTGGGGTTGAAAAAACTACATCCCTTCTTTATATGCATGGAGTGCCACCCCTATTTTTAGGGTTCCGTACCCAAAGGGTAAAAACGGGACCCTATTACTAAGACTGTCTGTCTGTCTGTCTGTCTGTCTGTCTGTCTGTCTGTCTGTCTGTCTGTCTGTCTGTCTGTCTCCAGGCTGTATCTCATAAACCGTGATAGCTAGAAAGCTGAAATTTTCACAAATGATGTATTACCGTTGCCGCTATAACAACAAATACTAAAAATTAAAAAAAATAACATATTAAGGGGGGTCCCCATACAATAAACGTGTTTTTTTCGTATTTTTTTGCTCAATATTAAAAACGGTAACAGGTAGACGCTTCAAATTTTCACAGAATATTTACTTGTATATTACCTTTCAAAATAAATAATTAAATAACAATAAAGTAAATATTAAAGGGGGGCTCCCATACAACAAACTTAATTTTTAAGCAATTTTTACTCGATCTTAATTAACAGGTAGAAACTTGAATATTTGTAAGTAAATATTTAGAAATATATTAACTATAAAAATAAATGCCTAATCTAATACATAAAAACTCACAAAATTAAAATAATCCGTGCATCTAAACGCGGTGCGAGCGCCGCGCCGCGGTGTGGTGGTGGCGCGAGCGCGAGGCGGTTGCTAAGCAACGGCCGCGCGGGTACCGGGGGAGGTAACATCACGGAGCGAGCCATAGCCGCGCGTATTCGCGCGAGCGTCGTCATGCTATCCGGATGTGTATCGAAAACCTACCTCTATGTTTGCAATTTACTACTTGGAATTTCGTTGATTTCTCGTTATTTTATAAACAGAACTAAACTTTGTAGTATTATAGAATATGATAGTACGGAACCCTTCGTGCGCGAGTCCGACTCGCACTTGGCCGATTATTAATTTGACTTCGAAATTTTTAAGCGGTTTACAAAGCACATCTACATGCCAAATTTCGTTTATGTAGCGATAGCTGATAGTATCTGAGTAAAATGTGAGTAAAATGAATGTGTCTTACAGACAGACAGACGGACATGGCGAAATTATAAGGGTTTTTCGTAGTAACTACGGTACCTTATAATTGCCAATACATTATGGCAGAACATGGCTTTCTTCCAGCATTAACCGAGGCAACCCGTATGGTCTTGATCACTCTTTCATAAGAACCAGAAATAAACCACTTTGAAAAGTCTGCACATGTTTTGTGACTTATTAAGTATTATTAATTGTAGACAAGGCAACAGTATCTAAGTAAAAATCCAGGGTTTTGTAATAATACTAATTATTACAACTTTGCAAACGATATCTCAAAATAACATTTAAATAAAGATTTTTCTAAAAAAAATAAGTACTGTAAAGTATAACTGGAAATGCACGATGTAAATGATGCAGTTACTGAACTTCATATATTATCACATACCTTAATAGTAAACACTTAACGGAAAATTAGTCGCACAAAACATTTATTAAAACCAGGTCTACTAAGATGCATCCGCCACCAAGACAACCTAAACTTGATACGTGATCCATAAAACGAAGTTCTGAAAACCACACTGCTTTATTTCACTTGCCCACACTCACGCATTCGATCAAACACTAAGGGCTTCTTTCATCATCCCCGAGTAAAGTTCAAAGTTGGCTACTCGCCACTTGAACCGCCAAGTATGTGTAGATTTCAATTTCATAATGTCTGAGTAGCCTTAACCATCTCATAAACTGGCCCATAACTTACGTGTGACTTCATCCCCCGAGTATCGGAGATAATCAACGAGTAAGGCCATTGTCAGCCTTAAACAGATGTGCCACTAGCACAACCTGTATTGTAGATGGTGTGGTGGTTTTATGACCTTTTGTTCAAATGCATAAAAGGGACGTTATTTCCAGGTATACTACGATATCCTATTTACTATCCGATAAAAATGAATTGAAATATTAGATCATAGTATTATGAATGTACTGAGAGCCAAAACCAAACACATCCTTAAAAAAATACAGAACTAATAACACCAAATAACCACCTCATCTATATATCATATTTCATACTTCAACTATCATGTTAAATAATATATAAAATATGCGATTGTGGCGCTACGTGTGTTTGACTAACTAAACAGTTGTAACAAAGGAATTTGAACGAACAATGAATGTTTTCGTTCTTTCATTCGGGTAACCCCTGAGTTATTACTCGGAGCTAGGTTTTCGTTTGTGAAACTGACAAAAGTTAATCGAGACTATTACTCGCTGAGTATCATTACTCGGTACGTAGATACTTCACACTTTACTCACAGATGGAGAAAGAGGCACTTAATGAATAAAACACCACCATTTTTAGGTTTCCGTACCCAAAAGGTAAAAACGGGACCCTATTATTGAGACTCCTATTAGACAATGGGTTCTGTGGTAGAAACTTTATGGTTAATCGGTTTTTTTTAGTGTTCCCAGTACAAAAGTCTTATTTGCCTTATCGATTTAAGAATATTGCTAACACTCCGCTATCTGTTCGTCGGTCCGTCCGTCTGTCACCAGGCTGTATCTCATGAACCGTGATAGTTAGACAGTTGAAATTTTCACAGATGATGTATTTCTGTTGCCGCTATAACAACAAGTACTAAAAAACAGAATAAAATAAATATTTAAGGGGGCTCCCATACAACAAACGTGATTTTGTGCTCTTTTTTGTTCGATATTGATAACGTCAACAGGTAGACGCTTGAAATATTCACTGAATATTGAGTTATATTATTCAATTTAAAAATAAATAATAAAATTGATATTTAAGGGGAGCTCCCATACAACAAATGTGATTTTTTGCCGTTTTTATAGATAATGATACGGAACCCTTCATGCGCGAGTCCGACTCGCACTTGGCCAGTTTTATTATAGCATTAATTTTCGAAATAATACAAGTTTGGGAAAATAAAACAGAGTATTATAACAACATTAAAACACTAATATTATTAACGGGATATTTACCGTGGTTCGCGTTAATTTTGAGCTCCCGATATCCACGGGCGACTGAAAAATCAATCAATCGAGGCGATGGCTTTCAACTAGCCAGTGCATGGAATCCAGTATTAGGTACCTAACCTTAGAAATAAAGATACGCGTCCAAAATGTGTCCAAAATAAAATTTCAGTGATATTGTGAGTGTGTTTTGTCGGGACTGTCAATCGAGTTCGAGTGCCAGTGATAACGCTCTCCGCAGTAAAATACAAAGAAAGAGGGTAGACGGATATGTCTGCTGTTAACCGTATCATCCATCCGCATTCTTCAGTTGCCTGTGAACATGGTTCATGTAACTGTGTCGAAATATCGGGAGCTCAAAATTAACGCAAACCACGGTAAATATATACCCCGTTAATAATAATAGTGTTTTAATGACTGAACGTGATAGTTTAAAAAAGATTAACAACATGTTTCTATGATGCCAAAATTCCGTTGAACAAAGTTTTGTACTTCTTTCATGGTGAATCTACGGCTACGGAAAAGACATAGACAGGTTTCTGTTATTATTGGCTTCATGCCTGTGACTATTCAGCCATTGTCGAACACGATTCCTTAAAATCATCCCTTGATAAAAAAAGAAAATGGCGGCGAATGATCGTTGTAGGCATTTTAAATGTTCCCTAACACAGACGCACTGAGCTGACTACACGCTAGGGGGCGGGACGATACTATCGCTCAACTACTCTGCACACATGCGTCGAAACCAGCCATAGTTGACCGACCGTAACATGCAGCTTATTGGTGGTAACGGGTCTCTCAACTCTGGACGCAAACATGTTGGCAAAAACTACTATACCCACACAGACGCACAATGTCCTGGACTACACGATTGGCATTAAATTCGAAAATATACGTAGATCAGTATAACTATATAGAGTTCTCTGCAAATGATGGCAATAGGAGAGGAACGTATGACTAATTTTTACCCGACTAGACAACGAGGGTTATGTTTATCGAGTGTATGAATTATGTGGGTACGTATGTATTGTACGTTTCTATATTACCTCCTAAAGCCTTGACAGATTTTGTTGTACAAGGTGTCATTAGATTCATCTTTACTCCGGAGTGTCATACCTAATGCTATATTTTTTTTGTAATAATAGCTGGTTACGCCAGTTGATGGTAGTTTTAAACTCTTTATATTTCGGTGTATTTTCCATTCCATCCTCAACCCTTTATAATAAGCAGCACTGTGAAGAGTGTACGGAACGATCGAAGATTACCCTACTTCGGTTAAAAGAAAACAATTCGACTAGATGCTTTTTATGTCTAGTCAGTGCGACATATGCCTGTGCGCGCGACGCTGACGGTTTGTTTTCGTACATTATATATATATTCGTACATATATTAATTAAGAAAAAACTGTTCGCGTGTGAAGTGTTGTACTCCGCTATATACTGTTATATAGTGTCTTCGCCGGACATTGTGTCCTAGTGAAAAATAAAAAACAGAGTGGAACGCTTTGGGAAACGTGTATTGCGACTAGCAGATTAGGACAGGACCACAGGGGCGTGCGAGCGCGAAGGCGCCGCGCCATCCTCCTTCACTAGTCTACGATCTGGAGAGCCACGAGATCTTCAAGTAAGTGCTGCTTCCCATCTCTCCGTTCCTTGTCTCATGCACCGTATTCCATTTCAAAAAATACAGTCCATTCTTTCTGGGGTTTTGATTGCTCCACCGTAATTTGGCGTTACCAATAGCCTAAGACTCTCGCTCGATGGTTGGGTCAAGGGTCGGATACAGAAGGCAGTCATTCAGACACAGTACGTATTGACAGGAGGTTCCTCTCTCTGTAGACCCTACCACCGGCAGCTTGGGCCCCGCCCCGCTGCCGGCGCAGCGGCACCCTAGTTTTAATTTTTTTATAATATTTATATTTTATATACGTATTGTAAGAAAAAACAAGTCATTATATAAATAAAGGGTTATAATAATAAGATTCTCGCATCAAAAAAACCGTGACCTCTAACGAACGAAATCCGAAATCGTAAGTAAGACTATCAGCTATAAGAAGATCAGCAGCAAACAATGACGTAAAAATGCTTGTATATAAATCATTATGCCAATCTTTATTGCAATATTGCGTAGGAGTTTGGGGTGGTGCTGCGAAGACTCATTTGAAGGAAGCTGAACGAGCCCAAAGAGCAGTTTTGAAGGTACTGTTGGGTAAAGCACGTCGATACCCTAGCGATGAACTGTACAAAGAGGCTTCTGTGTCAACAGTCCGTCAGTTCTTATTGTTCACCGTGCTGTTGTAAAATGTCACCTCTTGCCAGCAAAACAACTTCCGACCAAACGTAAGCGTCCTCGGGATTTGCCCCTTCTTAAGATAAACTCTATGTCTTTGCCTCCCGCTTACCAATATATGTGCACGTTTTTACTAACAACTCTGTCTGTAAAATCATTGATATGGTAAACAGTTCCCCAAGAGAAGTCAAGTTCCAAATCCAAAGATGGCTGTTATCTCTCACATATGTACAAACAGAAAAACTGGTTAAATATAGTGAGATAAGGTTTAGCGAAGTTTTTCCATTAAATAAGAATTCTCATAGAAATGTCAGTTAGAGTTCTAGATTCCGTTTATGATTGAAGCCAAAAGTTTATAGTAATGTATAAGCAATAAGTGACCATTACGTGGTAGATATCCCTCTTTGTTTCTCCCTCTTTGTCTTACACATGAGCGTTTCAAGGATGTTTCTTGTCGTCATTACTTCTATACAACAAAAAAAAAAGAAGTGACCTCCCTACTAACACACCCCCTCACACTCTCACCCCTCATTCATCACCATAGGCTCACACAAACTCACCTCCCACACATTCCAATATATACACATGTAATACATGTAATACGATGTGACGCACATCAAAATCGGTCAAGCCGTTTAGTCTGTAGGGGATTATAATATAGGTTTGCCGGAGCCCGGAGGGTTGTTGATATTGAGACACGTGCTGGTATCGGTCTAGTTTATTGTAACAAATAACTAAGCTCATATACTAAGTACTACGTGCTAGAGGCCTCCTATCTATATCAGTCATACTCTTATTATCTATGTTAATGTATCCTAAAAATTACTTATCTTTCTATATAAAATCACGCTCTACTTATCACAAACACTAAAATATGTGGCTACTTAAAAACATACATACATTTTTTATTTTTTTTACTTACATGTTATTAATTAAAACAAATATTGTGCTAAAAATCAGACTAGGTTTGTCTTGATACTCAGACTCGCACTGCGTTGACAAGTTTACATAAAGGGTGTTATAATAAATATTATACAGACTTACGAATAAAAGAATACAAAAGTAAATAATACTTAGTAGTAGGTATGAGATGTACATACATATATAATAATTAGTTATAAACATACATATACTCGAAAAACATAACCCTCCTTACGCAGTCGGGTAAAAATAAAATGTTTCAACAATGTATCCATAGAGGGCGTGCAACATATAGGTAATGCTGTATTGTAGGGTTTTTAACAGGTGCTTCGATTTCTATACAAAAGTAATCACCAAGTATCATATGGTAGAAAAAAAAAATTATACTTGTTAAATATGTATCCTATCTAAATAAATACAATCATCTCTCACTTTCCTAATATCTCAGTGATTTTGTAGATATACATAACCTATGTATAGGTATGTTTTTATGTATTTTGGAAAGTGGACAAGCGGTCTTCTTTTACATTAATTCATTAGCTACCTTATCATAGACATAGACATAGACAGAAATTTATTGTGACAAAAAACATACAACACAAAATAAATATTATTCCAAAAAATATAAATCATACACAAAATACTTGTATAACATGTTTTTGTCACAATCCGGTCCCAGCTCAGCATAATGCTAGTTGTAAACAACTAGCGCTGGTCTTCCGCTGAGACCGGTAGGTGACGTCACGCACGTCACGCACGAGCGTACACAATAAAATTAAATTTGCAATAATTACATACACATAAGCTTACGCTTATGTGTATGTAATTATTTTGTAATTGTTATTGTTATTTTGTTATTGTTGTATTGTAATTATTTTTATCACATGCGTGTCTCGACCACTGCAATTATTAGAAATGCATCTCGGAACGAGATCTGCATGGATCCCAATAAATATCATGCCTGCAGCAATGCTGCGGAACGCACACGCATGCAACAATCAACACGCACACACGCGCGACGCGTCATCGCCAGCGTGTGTCCGTGTGTAGGGTTAGGACGCAAAGTTCTTTGTAGAAAAAAGTTTGCCGTCACGGAACGTCCGGCAGATGTGAAGCAAAAGGTATTACTATCAGAAATATAAAATAGTACAAGCTGTGGACGTGTTAAAACTATACGCTTTATACAACGGATATATTAAATTTTTTTTTATCAGTCCTGTTTGTACAAACTGTCTCTGCTGGGCGCGGGCCATCTTCTCATTGTGAGAAGGGTTAGGCCATAGTCTGCCACGCTGGCCAAGTGCGGGTTGGCAGACTTCACACATCTTCAAGATCATTGAGAACCCTCAGACGTGTAGGTTTCCTCACGATGTTTTCCTTCACCGTTTGAAGTTGGCGGCAATCAACAATACGCACTTAACTTCAAAAAGACAGAGGTGCGTGCCGTGGGATTCGAACCCAGGACCTGCGGATCGCAAGTCAGACGGTCTCCCGACTAGGCTGCCGGAAATTTGTAAACTTGGAATATTTACATTGAATGAAGTGTTTATTAGTATATCCGCACGCACACAATAGTTATTTGTGCAACAAGAGAGCAAAGTCGTTTTTTGCTGCGAGTGCTGATTTTGAATCCTGAGTGTGGCGAGGGATTCAAAGGCACGATATGCAAAAAACTTTGCTCTCGTGTAACACACATAACTTTTCACTTCAGCAGCGAGAACACTTTAGGATATAATACATATTTACAGGTTAAATATCAGTTTTATTTGCAGTAAATAATTATATTCGTTTAAATACAACAATAAGATAAAAATAAAATTCAATAAATTACATTAAAAGATATAATTATCTTTTTGCAAAATTTCTTTAATTAGTACGAAATTCCGAACGTGTTTGTCTTTGAGGTCGAATTCAAAATCGGAATTTCGAAAGGGCTGGTCTTTGTCTCTCTCTCTTTCTAATGGCGGGAAAGAGATAGAGTGTGAATGTTTCGAATTCTATGATTAACCCAAGGCTGAATAAGATATTTGCGGCTTTCTGAAAAAAATAATTAAAAAGTTAAGTACTTTGTCTCACTCAGTGAGCAAAATCGCATTTTGTTCACTGATTTCAGGCAGCAAAACCTACATGTTTGAGCTACTGAAGTGAAAAATAATACTATAGCAACGGCCTGAAGGGTTTCTTTGCGAGATCAAATCAGAAACGAAGAAATTCGTAGACATACGAAATTCACCGACATAGTACAGCGGAGCCCGATGACGTCATTTGTCCATCTCGTAGCTGGTCGTCCTACGCTGCGCTTGCCGGTACGTGGTCTCCACTCGCGAACTTCTCGGCCCCATCGGCCATCAGTTCTACGTGCTATGTGCCCTGCCACTTCAATTTGCTAATCCTCTGTACTATTTTTTTTTATTTGACGATAGGCTTGCGCTCGACCGTCAACTCACCTGGTGTTAAGCGACAGTTACGGTCTACGATGAAGCGCGACTTTGGAATTAAATATGTATCCAACATTTCTAACAAAAAATCATTTTTTTTTTAGAATATCACTTTTTGCCTTTGTGTTGATGTTACACGGTAGATTGTCTCGGTGCGGGCTGGTGCGTTATTAGTTCTGTGGGAGTGCTGGGGGGAGGGGATGTCGTTGTATAGGTTTTCACAATTTTGACTCCGCGCACACAATGTAGCCCGTCATTTCTATGATTAATAGTACGGCCTGCCTCCGTGTGTTTGTACTGAATTGCTGAGTTTCAACACTTTCAACCTGTAAAATTGTCATAGTTTAATTATTATTTTAAATTCAAATTGTTTATTGGCCATATAACAAAATTGCTATATTAGACAAGTCGTTTTATAAAGTAGGTTCTTTTAAATTTAACAGGCAGAAAACAATAACTAATTTTCACATGATTTGCTTTTTTAACTAATAATAAAACTGTAATTCAAGTTACACAATATTTTACTGATTCATCGTGCAAATTTTGCATAATTCCAAGACCTGGCGTCAACACTTCCAGCGTGGTCACGGCTGAGACTGAGTGGTGGTTTAATTACAATGAGTTACAATCGTGAACTTTTTGACGTGACAACGTCTAATAAATCGATAAACGCCAGCTGCATGCACGAAAAAGCATAACTCATTGTCCCGTTACGTTACGCTCCTTGTACCTATACGCGCGCGCGCGCTTTCGGTGGCTGAAGAAGCGAGCGGGTGTGCGCCGCGCTCGACTGTCCGTGACTCCACGTCGCTTCAAAGTTCAATTATCATTCCTCGGAGCTCGCGCGCGGACGTATGTTGTCACGTTAAACTATCGTCCGTAAGCCGACTTTACAGAAAACCATTTTTTTAAATTTTGTATTGGATATATTCATCATCATCATCTCAGCCATAAGAAGTCCAAGCTGGACATAGGCTTCCCCCATGGATTTAACCAAAAATACTGATTGGAAGCGGCTTGGATCCAACGTCTTCCTGCCCCTTGTATGATGTCATCTGTCCACCTTATGGCTGGTCTTCCGATGCTACGCTTGCGTGGTCTCCACTCGAGAACTTTTCGACCCCATCAGCCATCAGTTCTACGTACTATATACCCTGCGCACTGCCACTCCGACTTGCTAATCCGCTATGCTATGGCGGTTACTTTTGGATATATTATTTTGTTGAAACTACTGCAAGGAACATTGTTTTACCTTTTTATCACAAATAAGTAATTTGAGCTCCAATACAAAGAATATGTAGCCAAGACCGTGTTGAGACACGCATATGGTAAGATTTCGTAACTAATAACCTACTAACCAACTTCAAAGTACGCTACTTCGTTACTGTAATATTAGAAAGGATTAGGATACATAAAGTTCATATCATCATGCTCAGTCGGGTAATAATTTAACAAAACGCTTAATCGTCGAAGTACCTAACTCTATTTTCCCCATATACACATTGGATGAGGAGTAAGAAGGTTTTACTTTCACTAAATCTTTCACGGTTGTAAACTTTTTAAAGAAACCTCTCTTCATCCGCTCGTTGAATTTTTGGTTTGTCAAGAATGAGATTGAAAATGTGCGGATGTTTACTTAAACGATAAACCTTAACATTTGACACTTTTGCAAAGAAAAACGTGTCGGTGGAACTCTGCGATTCTATTTTATCTGACGCATTTCACTCAGGAATAATTAAAGTATTAGTAATAATTAAATAATTATTAATGAACATTTTCATTTTTAGATATTATTCAAAAAGTAATAAATCTATAAAATAATTATGGGACCAACTTGGGAGCTTTCTCTATATGTCAATTCAAGAAACACAAAAATTGGTTCTCGAATGACGGAGTAATCGGTGAACAAACATACAAAAAAAACCGAACAAGTGCGAGTCAGACTCGCCCACCGAGGGTTCCGTACAAACTAGTAGATAAAAGGGAGAAATCATATTTTTTTTTTTATATTTTCCTTCATAAACCGAAAAATGTACATCGTAAAAATATTTAAAAATCTGTTTTAGTTTATGCTACTGAAGCTCTTTCACATGATACGGTAAAAAAAATATATTTGGACCCTCATTCCTTGCTTAAAGACAATATTTTTTAAGTGTCATTAATTAATGAGTATGTAGTCCAACCACCGGCCGTCTCCCTTGCGCATACCAACAATTTTGAAGATATAAATTGACTGAGTGAACTTATAAAAAAATCGTAGGTTAGTTCAATAGAAAGTACATCACAAATTTTCGACAAAAAGATTTAATTTTCATAAATAAAAGCCATTTTTACATTAATAATTTCTAAAAATAATTTTTATGTACGAAAATTAAGTTGGATCATATTGAAATTTTTGTCGAAATTTTGTGATGTAACTTTATGGTGCACTAAACGGCTATTTTTTATAGTTAATTTAGTCATTTTGTATCTTCAAAATGTTGGTAAGCGCGAGCGAGACGGACGATGGTCGATCTAATAGGCTACATAGATGTAGACTATGTCCGTCTCCAGATCCTTAGCTATCTCTTCACCAACCATCGTAACAGGTTCAGCCGTTTGTACGTGAAAACATAACACAGAAAACAACAGAGATATAGTTACATTTTTATAAACTATTTAGGATGAATTCTAGTTGATTAAATTCTCATTAACAATCTATAACACAACAAGGACATAGCAAAACAAATACCCATTAAAACTACCACAAAAGCTTATGTGAATACTAAAAAGCTTGGTTAGGCCTAAAAACGTGGATTTTGGTGGCGGCTCCCCATTCCTCCCCACTTCGGGCTGAAACGGGGGCGGGGGGGAACTATCCCCCGGCGGCTCTTGACGACCGCGACGCTGGAATATTAATGTTCATACTTAATTGAATGTTTTTGACTTATCGATTTTTTATAACGCTTTTTTTATTTTAAAGTTGAGTTATACGTGTCTTTTTAAAAGTTGTTATAATATTAGATGATCCCGTCCTCAGGTTTTGAACTCACACCTATGACCCCCAGCACTTGTGCCAGCGTCGCTGAGTACTTGAAGCCTACTTTTGCAAGATTGCCAATATGGAACTATGAATACTCAGAGTGAAAAGAACAGAACGAGAACGAAATACATCTGCGTTTCAGAAATGGTATCGTGTACGTAAAAAGACAGGAAATTTGAAGTGGGACTGGGCGGGTCTCGTCTATTGAATGCTTCCGGTTCGGTAAGCAAAGGTCCCGTGGTCCTCACGCATTGGATGCTTGAAGACGGGCATAGAACAGGAAGGCCCCAAAAGCGTTGGCGACTTAAATGCGTTTTGTCGTGAGACATACAAATTTCAAGTTGATCATAGTTAATTTTATACATAAAAAATATTTTTAGAAATCACTAACGCAAAAGTGATTTTTATGTATAAAAATTCAGTAATTAATAGTTTAGATACAGGTGGGTACAGACTGGTGAAACGTAACATGAAATGTATCAGTCTACCTTTTATTACATGTTCGGTGCAAGCGTGGTCGCATAGCGCGCTCTTACCGCGCATTCGCTACGAACCTCCCGCGTACGTCTGGCTGCGTGCCCTTTTGTGTTCGTTCGAAAAACCGACAAATCGTGGGTCGCTCCGCGCGCGGCTTGTAATGCTCGTAGCGTGCGCGTGAAATGCACATTTCGCGCGCAAAAGACGTTACCTTTCATGATACATTGCAGCAATGTGTACGGTATTCTTTCAATGCATGATACATTTCATGTTACGTTTCACCTGTCTGTACCCACCTTAATGCTTCAGGGGTGATGACTTTACTGGACGCTTCTACGGAGTTTTGCCGACAACGTAGAAATACACGTTTTACAGCTTTATTTCACTTGCCTATTCTTAGGCACTCAACGATTAAAACACAACCATTTTTACACCATTACGATTCTAAATAATACAAGTTTAGGAAAATAAAACCAAGCAACGACATGTTTCTATAACGTTCCATCCAAAACTCCAATGGGAATTGGGTATGGAGTATGGATTGTGTCGCTAGTCGAACAAAATATTAAAATAAGGATAGCAGAGCCCTCTATGTCACATTAGTTCCTACTAGAACTAACTCTACTTAGTTATTTTACATAGTTACTAACTATATAGGTACTGAAATTAACAACCTCTCACAATAAAATATAGAAAAAAAAATATACATACTTTCAAGTTTTCATCTCTCTCTTGACCACTTCAGACTCATCAGTAAAATGATTATAACAACAAAGGGACTTATTCATTTACAGAACCGACATATAAGAAAAAACTATACTAAGAACTATAACTATACCTCTACTATATACACTTTAAGACTACATAAAAACAATTTTAATCTAAACAGATACAAAAAAAAAAAAAAAAAAAAGTCCACTGGTAGTAGGAAAAGTGGCCAGAATACTGGCAGCATTGCCACGTTGGATGGCAATGCTTACTTTTTGAGCAAAGTAGGAGCCAACATTCTGGTCACCCGTCACATCCACCAAGCGTTTGGCTATTTCTGTGTACGAACTCTGAGCGGCTGGACGCCATGAACCTAATGTTTCGACCCCAAACGGCACAAATATGTACATCCGGTCTAAATATGCATATTTGTGTCGTTTGAGGTTTTCTGCTTTTTCTCAGTAAAATTATATCTTAGTGGATTTTAGAATCCTGCAAGAAATCTTATTAGAAATTCAAATTTTAGTTTCGTTTTATTAATGATGGGAATGTCATTATTAAAATTATTTTCATCTTACTAGCTCGTAAAGTTACGTTTCCAAGGCGTGGAAAAGTTCATTTTGCTCCCTAGGGTGGAAAGTAATTTCAAAATTCGAACACTCGTGGTTCAAACCTAGAATCCTTCGCTTGCTCTGGATTCAACTGTCAGACACTCGATGGTAAAATACAACTTTCCAGCCTAGTACAATAAATAACTATTATTAGTGGATTTTAGAATTCTACAACAAATCTTAATAGAAATTAAAATTTTAGTTTTGTTTTGTTAATGATGACAAGCAATTGCTTACTTCTATATTCTATATTTATATTTTTTTTCTATATTCTATAATTATATTTTAGCTATGCAACCAATAGTAAAACAATTGAACCGAGATAATTTTTTTTTTTTTTTTTCAGCCCTGTTTGTACAAACTGTCCCACTGCTCGGCGCGGGACATCTTCTTATCGTGAGAAGGGTAAGGCCATGTCTACCATGCTGACCAAGTGCGGGTTGGCAGACTTCACACATCTTTCAAGATCATTGAGAACTCTTAGACATGTAGGTTTCCTCTCGATGTTTTCCTTCACCGTTTTTAAGTTGGCGGCAATCGACAATACGCACTTAACTTCGAAAAGACAGAGGTGCGTGCCGCGGGATTCGAACCCAAGACCTGCGGAACGCAAGTCGAACGATCTCCCGACTAGGCTGCGGGAAACTTCATCAGGAGATCATTATAAAAATGATATAAACAGAAAATTGTCCATAGATTAGTTTTCTAAATTGGTGCATTTTAATTGCTCCCAGAATTCTAATAAGACAAATCAGATATAATGATACAAATATTTATCTAAACAGAATATATTAACAAGTATAAGCTTAGAAAACTCAATACCCCGACCAAAAACGGCTGAGCCGATTTTGATAAAGCATAGCTAAGAACACTTTCGACAGTCATCTTTCAAATAAAAAAATATCGGTCGATTCGTTTGAGAGCTACAACGCCACAGACAGACACCAAGTTATACAGATACAAACATAACATAACATACATACCTCAAACATAAAACACCCCTTTTTTGGGTCGGGGGTTAAATAAAACAAGAAACGTAAATGCCAAAAACAATATCATTCAAAATTATTATTAAAACAAAACTGGCTCTAAAATTCAATCTGCAATATCCTTTGAAACGCTAGATAACATTCTAAGCTGAAGATATATGCATTAATTTGGCTGTCCAATTAGAATTCACCCTCGCCACCCCAACTACCAAACTAAACATCCCTTATTTCACAACGGTTTCTAAACGTCACCAGAGAATACAGCCTTCCACTCGCACACAGTCGCACTGCTCCCTATCTTGTTCTATATCTAAGTGTTGGTTTCGGTCAGTTTCTCCTTATCCTTTCCCCCTTTTCGGCACTATAAGCCCCCCTTTACCCCCCTGCGGCCCCCTCATAAACAGCGCTAAACACTGCCGCGCAAAATTGTAAAATTCGAAGCTTTTGTCTCGCTCAAATTTAAAGTAAACCCTTTTTGTCCCACTCTTACCGGGCGGCGTCAATTTGTAAAGATAACGTTATTTGGACTTCGGGCGCAATTTGTTTCGAAATTAATTTACGATGTTAGTTTTGATATGGGATTATTATTATTTGAATTGAAATAAACAACTTTAGCGGGTTTATTCTGTATGAGACCCACTTCGGCTACGAATCTGACAAGTAAGTGATTTTATAAGAATTTCAATTTAAGAGTTCGTAGTCCGACCATCTAATCGTCTATCTCGCTCGCACAATCCCACTTTTTTTTTGAAATAAATGACTGCATAAACTTATAAATCGTCGTTTGTAAAACTAGAAAACAACATCACAAATATTTCCCAAAAAATTCAATTTGATCCAAGTTAATTTTCATACATAAAAATAATTTTCGCGTTGATAATTTCTAAAAATAACTTGGATCAAATTTAAATATTTGTCGAATATTTGTGATGTTGTTTTCTAGTTTTACAAACGACGATCTTTTTATAAGTTCATTCAGTCATTTTATATCTTCAAAAATGTGGATATGTGCAAGCGAGACGGACGATGGTCGGATTATGGACTCTTAATTAGATTGAAAGAAAAATTAAGAATTGTGATTTTACAAGTATAAGTTTAGAAAATTCAAAAACCTCCGACACAAAAAACGGCATAGCTAAGAACACTCTCGATAAAAACCTTCTTTCAAACAGAAAAACTACATCTAAATCGGTCCATCCGTTTGAAAACACGTTATCCGGGGGTTAAAACACGTTATCTTTAACCCTCCACCCAGAAAGAGAGGTGTTATAAGTTTGACGTGTATATTTGTGTAGATATAGTTATGTGTCTGTGTGTGGCGTCGTAGCTCTCAAACGGGTTTATCGACATTGATCTAGATTTTTTGTTTGAAACAATACTTGATCGACGTTATTCTGTCTCTAAAACACTATTATTATTAGCGGGATATTTATTACCGTGATTCGCGTTCATTTTGAGCTCCACGGTAAATATCCCGCTAATAATAATAGTGTTTTAATGAATGACCGTGATATATTAACATATTTTTACGCGAACCACGGTAAATATCCCGCTAATAATAATAGTGTTTTAATGAATGACCGTGATAGTTTAAAAAAGTGTTATTCTTAACTATGTTATGTTATGTTAGAAGTATTTCATCAAAATTGGTACAGCTGTTTGTTATGTAAGGGGTTTTAAGTTTTCTAAACTTGTTTATAATTATTACATATAGAACACGCAAAGCAGAATAAACACGCATGTTTGTCCTAGATGGATATCGAACCCACAACTAACAGATCAGAAGTCAGACGTCCTACCAACTGAGCTGTGAGGCCGTCAATTGTGTAAATACTATTTTTTCAGCTGCTATAAAACAATCTTCATTAACGTTTAATACCACATAACATTTAATAATTAAGCAATATAAAGAGCCTTAAGTATTTCACAACTGTCCAAATATTTTGATCACACAATTCAACAAAGCGTACAACGATACAAGTTAACATAAGTAGGAATAGTTCGACCATCGTCCATCTCGCTCGCGCATAATTTTTTTTTGTATATAGATATAAAATAACTGAATGCACATTATAAGAAAATCGTCCTACAGAACACTAGAAAGCAACATCAAAAGTTTTCGAAAAAAAACATTTTGTACAAGTTGATTTTCATACATAAAAACCCGGCCCAGTGCGAGTTGGACTCGCACACGAAGGGTTCCGTAACATTATATATAATAAAAGCGGCCAAGTGCGAGTCGGACTCGCGCACGAAGGGTTCCGTACCATTATCTATAAAAATGGCAAAAAATCACGTTTGTTGTATGGGAGCCCCTTTAAATATTAATTTTATTATAATTTAATTATTTATTTTTAAATTGAATAATATAACTCAATATTCGGTGAATATTTCAAGTGTCTACCAGTTGCCTTTATCAATATTGAGCAAAAAAAAAAATTACGTTTCTTATATGGTAGCCCCCTCAAATATTTTATTTTATTCTGTTTCTTAGTATTTGTTGTTATAGCGGCAACAGAAATACATCATCTATGAAAATTTCAACTGTCTAACTATCACGGTTCATGAGATACAGCCTGGTGACAGACGGACGGACGGACGAGACAGAATGATTTTTACAAACTATTAACGTAGAAATGATTTTTATCCATGAAAAATAATTTTAATCAAAAAAATTTTTTGTCAAAACATGTGAAGTTGCGTTCTAGTATTTCATGGGACGATTTTTTTATAAGTTCATTCAGTCATTTTACATCTACAAAAAATATTAGTACGCGCGAGTCGCGATACGATGATATGATGAGATACGATGTCGAAATACAAACTATTAATATAATGCTTAAGGATCCGCAGGTCCTGGGTTCGAATCCCACGGCACGCACCTCTGTCGTTTCGAAGTTATGTGCGTATTGTTGATTGCCGCCAACTTCAAACGGTGAAGGAAAACATCGTGAGGAAACCTACATGTCTGAGAGTTCTCAATGATCTTGAAGATGTGTGAAGCCTGCCAACCCGCACTTGGCCAGCGTGGCAGACTATGGCCTAACCCTTCTCACAATGAGAAGATGGCCCGTTCCCAGCAGTGGGACAGTTTGTACAAACAGGGCTGTTAAAAAAAAAAAAAAAAAAATATAATGCTTGACGTGTTGGTCGTGTTTCAGCTACTTAATGTTCTTTCCACGGACATAATGAAAATGACAGTTTCAGTTCTGAGGGAGTCGTGTGGCGGGCTTACCTAGCAACCTGACAATATAATCATCAAAATAACGTAAATTGTTACACTTAGGTGTAACAATTAGTGTGTTTTTTTTTGTAGGTTATTCAAAGAATTTGAAATACACATAGTGACATTACCGTCGTCGCGAATGTTCACGAGCATTCGCGACAATGGTCGAAGTGCGACTAAACGTGAGTGTGTCCCGCTGAGTCCAAGGGACTCAGTATCGAGGGTACCATTTTGAGCATCCGTGACGCGTCTTCCTCTGTTTGAAACTGTCATTGACTGACAGACAATTTGTTTCTACACTCAAAACAGACCGATAAAGCGTGGGTGTGAAATGTCAAATTGAGAGACATTTGCGAGAGAAAGAGATAGCGAAATTATAACAAAAATGTCGGACTAATTCTTGTTACGGTTAGTTAGTACTAGATACATGAATAAAAAAGTTTTAACAGTTCCTTGGACTAAAAGTAGTTCTACCACAAAACACAAAAAAAAAGTTCTATGACGTCACAGTTCTATAGAACTAATGGGAGTTACCGATTATTTTAACCGAAATAAACGTCATAATGTGAAACATTCGTATCCGAACGTTTATTTATACGCATACCATAATAATCAAAACAAAAACAGTTTTAAATAGATTGTTATGGTTGTTTTAAGACGCTGACGTTCGTATATTAAAAAATAAATACTTTCATAAATTTAAAAGCGATAAAAGCCGGCGAGCGAGCTAGCTGCGCACTTACCTTAGCGCCTTAACAAACAATTATAAAATATTACTAATAGTGTGTAAATAACAATTCAATCAAGCAATCATTTTCTTGACTACATGGTCAGCTTTATAGGTGTTGTTCGTACATGAATGCGCCGTATAAAGCCGTTGTTTAGTACGGTCTCGCTCGTCGGACCGAACAATTTAATATTCTATTTTATTCCAGCGATAAGACTAAAGTATGTAATTTCTTCTGGCCCGAATTTAGACGAGTTTTATGGCGTGGCAGCGATAGGGCTGCCGCTGGCTGTGAGCACAATAGAAAAATATTTCTGGCACGTCTATGGAGAAAATTTTAGGCACAACAACTCTTTTTAGCACGTTTTTTCTTTTATAAATGTAATGTAAAATAATTATATTATAGTTTAATTGGAAGAATGGAAGGAGGATAGAGGCCTAGCCTAGCAGTGAGACGGGACAGACAGATAATTAATTTATACTAATGTTTAAAAAAAAACTAGCTTATAAAACTAAGAACAGACGGTATCAAAATACGCAATTTTGTTTTAAATCCAGACTACTTTACTGTTTATGACGAAATTTTATGAAACTAATTTGAAAATAGGTACGTATATTTTTTCAAACAAAAAATATTTTACCAATTCGGTTCATGATCGACGGAATTATCCGGTAATAAATATAAAAAATACAGCTGATTTAAGAAAGCTCCTTCTTTGAAAAACTTTAAACTTGTGAAAAACCTCTCTAATTAATTTCTAACATTTTTTACAGTGCCAAAAGCTTTATTGCATAATGTTATTATTTCCCTATGTAACAAACCAGTGTTCCAAAATGGCAACCCTACCGTCAATAGGTGTAAGAAGCGCCCCCACCCGATAATAAAACCCACCTCCCCCTCGGGATGCGGGGTGCGGGGGGCGACACCCACACTAAGATGACGTGAGTATATTGAACAAATTCTCGTGCGGACAGACACACGTGACTTGAAAGCTCAATTTTATGTTTATGCGGATGTGTAACTTTAAGCTCTGAATAAATCAATCGTTTCAAAAAGGATGCTTTATATTTTTAACCGATTTCGAAAATGGTGGTATATATTACTATGTATTTCTTATGTATTTTCACTTTTCACAGATTTTTCTGTCTTTACATCCCCAATGTGTATGTAAAGAGAAATGTAAAATATGTTGATTCCAAAACCACATAGTGTATGTATCTAAACCATGTATTGCGAAAATAGAAAAAAAAAATGTAATTACCAAACAGTTACTTGACATCTTATTATAATTATGTACATAATGTGGCAATAAATACTTATTTGACTTTCAGTCGACCTCTGAACGGCGACACAAAGGCTTTTTTATCTGTGTTTACCTAAAAGGATTTTAAAAAGTAGACACTGACAGCACAGCATTGACTTTTGACTGATTACTTTTGTCATGATAGGCATGACAAAAAACTTACCACTAACAGTTTTTTTGTAGATAAATCTTGACATTATCTCATTCAGAATCGCTCTCATGCAGACGTGTTTTAAATTGTTTCGTTACCGGAGTTTCTTGAGGCCGCAAGTAAATACCCGTGTTCTGAATTATTCTAACGTCATCGCTCATCAGGCGAGTTGACGGTCAAACGCGAGCCTATCGATTATTTAAAAAAATACAAAAGCCAGACTGAGACACTACTAGTAAGTACATCAATAAATCAGAATAAATTGATCACTGGAATCGAGAATATCTGACCCACTGACCCCTTCCGTTCTCACGTATCTTATTAGAATAACAATAACTTTGTGCGGACTCCGAAAGACACGCCGATGAATTTTAAATCAAACTTGGCTTTCAAGTTTTAGAATGGGACTTAAAACATCGTGGGAATTCAATTTATTGTTACGTTTTTTACCTAACTGTGGAAGGTTGGATTTTTTTTCTAGCGTTAGAGTGATAAAAAAAGTACGTATACTTCGCCTCTCTCTTATCTTCCCATCTTCCTCGGACTTATAAATTAGAGAGTTATGGCGGTAACAAAGATAATAAAAACACGCCTAATTGTTAACATCCTTCTTTTTGAAGTCGGTAAATATAAAACCTTGTGTGGCCCTTGCCTTCTTTTAGATATTATATACGACCTGTCGGGCGGAGTTTTGGCGGGAACGTCTTAGTAACATGTTGTTGCTTTGTTTTATTTTCCTAAACTTGTGTTATTTTAAACATTAATGCTATAAAAATGGTGGTGTTTTATTCATTAAGTGTTCGATCAAGTGCGCGAGTGTGGCCAAGTGAAATAAAGCAGTGAAACGTGTGATTTTACGTTGTCGGCAAAACTCCATAGAAGCTTCTAGTAAAGTCGCTACCACTTTACTTAAGCAGGAATCGACTTATAAATTGACTGTATACGTGACTTAGATTGTGACTAGAACATTTACAACTTGTTTTATTCAAGAAACTTGAAAAAATCCTAATACTTGACTCTGGCAAATGCTTTAATGCGGGTCCAATACAAAAAGAAGAAGACCTGTCGGGCTTGACCTGGCACTTCACTTTGCACTTGCCGCAAGCAATTTAAGTCTATGGATTAGAGCTACACCGTAGAATGAGATGTAATCTATGGCTAGGTTAATATAAGAGTAAGCACTTAGCAACTGTGCAAAGTAACTTGTGCTTTATTGCGTTGTAGCATGTCACTATTTAGTTATAAAGTTTGTGGTGTGAGTCTTCTGTTTCTCTACTACAACATAAAACTCTCTACCAAGCACACTTTGTGCTTAGCCTTAGTACACCCTCCCCATTTCACTACAGGACTAGAAGAAAGTCGGCACATCACCACACATATCCCATTGAAATGCCAAAAGTCCAAATCCAGCGATTCCAGTCCACGTTCCTGATGCGTACTGAACAGGAATATAATTCTTTGCCACCATCTCTGATTCCTAGGAGCTACAATTTTGGAATTTTCATGGCTGGACAGAAGTGAATAGATATCTTCTAGATCGACGAACGCCATACTCGGCCACACCGTCGCTTAATATCAGCCGTAGATTATACAATGTAATGTAAAAAAAAAAACTACCTTGGGTAAAAACCTCCTCTAAAACAAATTCAGTCCTCCAAAATCCTCTAACACCCCAAAAGGATCGAAAGCGTGACGCGACAAAACTAACCCTCACATCCCTTACCACCCCTAATCCCTTTCCACCCTCACAATTTTCTTTCATCCCCCCCAGGATGGGTCAAGTCACCCTGCTTAAGATCGATGGAGGGGGTGCCAGATTAGACTTTGCGATAAGGGTAGAAGGGTGGAAACCCGAATTAGAGGCCTTTTGTGTTTCTCAGATGGGTCGCCCCGAACTTTGGGCGTTGTTTTGACGTGTTTTATAATTAATTTGCTAGTTTTCAAACCGTAGTTAAACGAGGGTAGATTAAATTAATTTCGCTTCGTACGGTTATGTAATACCCACTGGTAGTGTGTTGAACGTAACATGATACATTATTATAATATTGATATAAAGCACGAAGGGAATCCACTGGGAAGTTTAGATATAATTTTTAGCTACGGATAGGACAGTAATGGAATAAAAATCCTGATTCCAACTTCCTCAACATTATCATCATAATCTCAGACATATGAAGTCCACTGCTGATAATAGAGGCCTATTTCCAAGGACTTCCAAAAAGACCGATTGGAAGCGACATGTATCCAGCGTCTTCCTGCCACTTGTATGAGGTCATCTGTCCATCTCGTGGCTGGTCTTCCTACGCTGCACTTGCCGGCGCGTGGTCTCCACTCGAGAACTTTTCGGTTCCATCAGCCTTCAGTTCTACGTGCTATGTGTACACTTCCGTATTTGGTATTAATTTCAATTTGATGATTTCACGTTCTTGAGATAAATGGACAGAAAAACAGATGAGAGAAAATGTGTCGAGGAAAACAAAAGATTCCGTTTTGTGTTTTCAAGTACGAAACCCTACAATATATTACATTTATAATTTTTAAATTTTTTCCACTCATAAAACTAACGCAAGTTAGCTTGAAATGTAGAACATTAAATTATTCCTGGACAAACAGAGGCGGACAAACAACTTATTAGCACATTATTTACACAAAACCGGGCTTTAATTTGAACTTGTTTACTGTTAACTGTTATATTTGACTATTTTCCCTCGGTGGCGTGCTTACTCTTCATAATATGTGTAGTTTTCAGAAAATATAGAAATTTACTATCAGCATTTCAGTATTGCGCGTGGCTTTTACTTGTGTTTATGTTGTGTTTGTGAATGTGTGTGTAGCGCCCGCTTACTCCATCCCGTACGCACACTAACGCAATGTTCATGTATACTAATGCTATATGATTAGCACACGTAAAAGGGAGCGAGCGCTCGTAATTTGCTGCAGTTACTATAGAAACATTGATGTATAGTCAGGATTTCTGTCTAAGTTACGTAAACTACGTGTAATTTTATTAAGTAAACATTTCATGCTTTATTTTGAAACTCTGAATACTATTAAAAGCAACTCAATTTAAAATTTTTGTAATTGAATTAAAATAAAACCGGCCAAGTGCGAGTCGGACTCGCGCACGAAGGGTTCCGTACCATTATCTATAAAAACGGCAAAAATATCACGTTTGTTGTATGGGAGCCCCCCTTAAATACTAATTTTATTTTAATTTAATTATTTATTTTTAAAGTGAATAATATAACTCAATATTCAGTGAATATTTCAAGCGTCTACCTGTTGTCGTTATCAATATTGAGCAAAAACGAGCAAATAAATCACGTTTGTTGTATGGGAGCCCCCTTAAATATTTATTTTATTCTGTTTTTTAGTACTTGTTCTTATAGCGGCAACAGAAATACATCATCTGTGAAAATTTCAACTGTCTAACTATCACGGTTCATGAGATACGGCCTGGTGACAGACGGACGGATGGACGGACATATGGACGGATGGACAGCCAGCGGAGTCTCAGTAATAGTTTTTACCCTTTGGGTACGAAATCCTAAAAAGCGACGTTCCTATATTTTTTATGTTTTTATTTTCAAAGTTTCACCTCTGTCACCTTTCACAAATAAATCTTACTAATTATGTACTCCTTGTTTTCAATTGGATGCAAGCCGCTTCCAGTCCTAAGTCCAACATAGATTTCTTGGGGCTGAAATGACGATGATGAGTAAACAAAAGATCTAAACAATTGTATGCATGCTGAGCAGGATTGGAACCCCCTGCTGCTTTCTCTGTTTCCTGAAAACTGTAATATTCGAATTTTTAAGACTAGAGTGAATAAATATCTTATAAATTTACGTGCTCCATCCTCGGCCACACTGTCGCTTACCATCAGGCAAATTGGTGGTCAAATGTAGATCTATTCACCAAAAAAATTTTTTTTGCAATAGTCAAAAATTAATCAATACCTACGGTCTAAGAAAGATCTTGGAAAATAATCCAATAATTGTATATTTGTTGTATATGTATGTATCTTTCTTTCCTCTTACATCTCCATCTGAAGCTAAGATATTTTTTTTATTGATAGATCTACGATTGACCACAAACTCGCCTGATGAAACAGATATATGTGAAAGGACTTTTGTTTTTAAATTAACTTACGCTTGGTCATTTAGCGGAGTGCACTTCCATAAAAGAAATTAATTAATTCGCGATTATCCCGACCCGGGTTTCCTTCGTTAATATTTGTACGCTGTCCCATCTTTGTGAGACACGGAAAATCGACGCTGCGGCTTATTCGGCGGAGCAGCACAAGCGGCGCGAATATCCTCTCAGTAGTGATTTGAGCAGTTGCATATAAAAAAACTAGTTCACTTGTTCTAATTTCGCTTCAGTTCAGTTCCTCGTGAATTTTTCGAAAAGACTAGCCAAGGCGCAGATTACATAACGAGTATTGTAATTACACAAGCCATTCATAGCACCTCTTTTGTCTGTTCCGAGCAGCCATTGGAACACTATTGTCTTAAGAGAACAGAGTACCTCTGTCGTAAACTTGAACCGGCATTTGACTTCATGATAAGTGTGAATTTACATTGAATATCCAACTAGTAAGTACCTATAGTATCGAGTCACTGAAAATTTCGGCGAAAAAGAAGAAAGATAATTTAAGAGGCCGTAGTCCGATCATCGTTCGTCTCGCTCGCACATACTCGCATTTTTTAAGATATAAAAGGACTGCATGAACTTATAAAAAATCAACTGTCGTTTGTAAACCTAGAAAACAATATCACAAATGTTGTATTTTGATCCAAGTTAATATTCACACATAAAAAAATTACTTTTAGAAATTATTAAAGCAAAAATGATTTTTAAATACATTTTCCCCAATAATTTGAAAAGCCCCACGATACAATGCGCTTATTTAGGAAAAATAGATTTGCTTGTGATTTAAAAACACCAATTTTATACCCACTGGAAAAGTCTCATTCAGGAAACGAATTCCACATTTAAGTCTCACCTCGCAGCCTCGTTGGTAGTATATGTGTCTGCTTTCTAAGCTGTAAGCCGTGGGTTCGATCCCCACCCAGGATAAATATTTGTGCGATGAGCATGGATAAACATCCATGCTCATCACACAAATATTTATTCTGTCTCGATATTTTTATTTATCACTAGTTGTTCTACGACCTGTGGATTACGGGAGTACAAACTTTTACATAATTAGTTTTGGAATAAAGCCGGTGCTCGCGAGGTCTATTGCTCTCATTTCAAGTCCATGTTTCTAATTCAGTATCTTTTTTTTGCCAAATATTACTAAAATCGGTAGACCATGAAACGATGTAGTTATTTGAGCGTGCGTGTGTCTTCAAGTAAGCAGGTTCAAGTGTGCGACAAGCTAGTTTGCTTTTAATGTATGAATGCCACTCCCACTATCTGGCTGCCATTGTATTACATTAGATAAACAATGGTTATTGTTTGTCGGTTGTTGCAGCTCGTTATCTTTATCTATATTGTGGGGAGCGAGTAGCTCTTGAGAGTTATACACGTGCAGAACTTATGTGTATGTAGTGTAACACATGTTGTGTAATAACACATTTTGGTAAATTTTCAAGGCGCCACTAAATTAATTAAAATGTTTATAATAACCGAATTCAACAAGTAATTGTTTAAGAAACTAAAAAAAACGATGATAATTTTACGTGATAACGTCATGATAGATGCGTCACAGGCCGAACGCTTAGGCCGATCGTGCCTCTCTATCGCTTGTTCCGCGCTCTCGCTTGCACGTTCGGCTGAGGCGAAACGTGCGTGACAATGAGTCATGCCTTATCGTGCGTGCAGCCGGCGTTCATCGATTTATAAGACGATCAATTATCACGTCAAAAAAATATTATAATCATCATCACCATCAACCATTGTCCCAACCGCTGCTGATTGTAGGACTCCTCTTTAGCGCGTCACTGTATCTGGTCCTGCGTGCCAGTCTCATTCGGAGACTCTTAAGACAGAAAATCATAACCGAACATTTGAACCAAAATTCATCTTCCTACATACATAGTGAAATAACAAACGTCCACATTTCACTTCACCAGACTCAGATTTATCATCTGAAATGGACATTAATTAGACTCCTTTTCGTAATAATAAAAAAATAATATCCTTCCCTCTAGTTTCAAAAACAATATGCCTTATTAAGACATGGTTTTACAGAGCTTCAGTATATAAAAGCTAGACGGAACTATCGGTTAGTTTGGTTCTAACTAAAATTAGTTTGGGACCCTCCGCAATGCAATTAGATCTCCCTTGGTACCCTTATTTGAGAGAGGGTCTGTTTTATTATTAAAAACTTTCGTTTTATGTGTAGGTAAATATTTTATGTACGTAGTCGTTAAGTAATTAATTAATAATTATGGGTGCTTAAATAATTAGTTTTATATATTTAGATTATAAACATATTTGCATTTATAAGAGAAGATGTCAAACAGAATAAAACTAACAGTTGAGATAGAACGCAGGTTACAAATCATCATCATCATCACAATTTTTCATCAGCTATTATTATTCATTATTCAATTTTAATCCCCATGCGGAATTGTAATTGCGGCTCTAACGGATGGACCGATTTTGATCTACTTTTTTTTTGTTTGAAAGAGGATTTCATCGAGAGTGTTGTTAGCTATGTTTCAACGAAATCGATTCAGCCGTCTTTTCTGTCGGCAGTTTTTAAGTTTTCTAAGCTTATACTAAAGTAAACACGATATGCTTGACTATAATATACGGAATACAGAAGCTGTCAATAAAACTTATGCTAGGTAAAGATGAGATAGGAATACCCTAAGCGTCCAGTCTCCAGCTGCCCCAAACCTCAAAGATCCAGAGCCGTCATTCAACCGACACAAGTAACCTTCATCACAGCTCTAGCCGTCCACAGGGAAAGTTTTCCAATTATGCTGAGTCAAGTGACCTACCCCCACCTCCAGCCCCGCGCCCCGGGGAGGGACCGCACAAAGAAGTTTTAATTGCTTGCTTTGAAGTCAGTAATCAAGAGCACTATTTGAAGTTATTCCAATAGAGCCGACGAAATGTTTGAGTTTCAGACGTGGATCGGACAATACCTATTATTGTGTGCTTATATACCTATAAACAGTTGTAATAATTGTAAATAAATTGTAAATTGTAATAATGTAAACTCGTCTGGCAAGTGAAATGTTTTCCTTTAAGACCGTATTTTTACAGCTTTCCATATCGGTCGAGGAAAAATCACAAGCAAACAGACTGAGACAGAGTTACTTTTGCTTCTTAACCGACTTCAAAAACGAGGAGGCTATTAGACTGTATGTTTGTTACGCGATTACTTCGCCAATTATGAATTGATTTTTATAATTCATTTTTGTTTGGTATGTTATGTCATACTTCAGAGGTGGACCCATCTACATTTTAATCAAAATCTGTTTAGTACTTAGTTTTTAAAACTAAATAACTAGAAGAATATGTCACCTGTGTAAACGAAATTGCGGTATACACACACCCTAGTAATAAGGTACATAAGCACATTAAAATAAAATAATCTTACCGTAACGATAAGTAGTAAACAATAATTTGTAACTCTGACAAAGGTCACGGACCCTGGTATCAGAAGGGCTAAAAATTATTTTAAAAATATTCGTATTTTGAAGTTGGTTATTTTAGTTTTTAAACTATAATTATATAATAATCATAGAAATACTAGGTTTTTTTTAAATGTTAGATAGATCTACGTTTGACCGCCAACTCGCCTGATGTTAAGCGACGATTCTGTGAATGTTATAATTAAGTTATATTTAATTTAAACAAAACATGTGTTTTAAGATTAATTTACAGAAAAAAATAAATAGAAAAACAATACATCTTTTAGTTCCAGGAAATAAATCGAAAAGATACTCGAAAATGAACTTTATATACCTCCCCAATTAGAATAACAATAGGCGAACTTTCGACCATTTGCAAAACACCACCCCTATCGAGGGGGTCACAGATGGCAGCTAGGGGTCGTCTTAATTTCGCCGTCAGAGCCCCTTGGAACCCCTTGGACATTAATCTAAGGGGCCGGGGTCACTGACACCGAATTAAGACGGGAAGAAGGGTCAAACGATCTTTGCCATGGTTTTCCTGTACAGAATCACACAAAATTCTTTATGATATTCTTTGTAGGGAACGGGACTTTGTTAGCGCTGTTGTCTTATTTTCTCTGTTTATATTGTTAAAATGTTCCGATTTGTAGTAATTGATCTGGATGTTTTAACCGACTTCAAAAAGGAGGAGATTTATTTAAAAGTAAAAGTATATTATATGTATTCTATCAGCCATCTAGTTCCATAGTACAAGCTTTGCTTAGTTTGGGCTAGATGGTGTTGTGTGAAATGTCCACAAATATTTATTTATTTATATTTATTTACGATTTATTATTTATTACCTAAGCGATTATTTCGCCAGTAAAAAAATATTTTGATGATATTTTTCTGTTCGGTCACACTTCACAGATAGTCTCATATAAATTTTATCAAAATCGTTTCGTTGTTTTTTAAACCAAAATAACTGGAAGAAATATGACATATTTCGAAATCGGTTATTTCACTTTTTTTAAAGCATAATAATTATTGAAAATTATGGCAAATATTGGGATAGCCATATATCTTTCATCGTAGATCATGACATTAAATAATGAAAAACATTATGAACATTTATATTGGTAGCATTCTATTGAAGTCAATCATGGGAAATTTTATACATTTGTCAGTCCAATAACAGGGCTTGTAATTCTGTGTTTCCCAGTTATTCAACTCAATTAGTAAGGCAAGCGTTTCTGTGTTCCGGATAGAAGGAGAAGTTTCTATCGAAAATTACGGGTATAATGGGATTGAATGGGATTGAAGATATCAGTATCTTAGTGTGACGAGCGTAGTGCATTGCCATTTATTATTATTAAAAATAATAAAGGTACATCGTCATGAAGCCGAGACTGCATAAATAGCCCGCGTGGGCGGTCCCACCGAGGTAAAGTGGAACTATTGCAGAACTTCACCGCCCTACCTCTCGCCGCGCGCTGCCTGCCCCTGCAACTAGCCTGGGCAGCGTATTACTGCATCTTGCCATAAATGAAATAAAAAAATAAAATATTATTATTTAATATAAGGAGTATATATATTTTTACCCGACTGCGTGAGGAGGGTTATGTTTTTCGAGTGTATGTATTTTTGTATGTAGATATGTAAGTATGTATGTAGGTACATATGTTTCTATATGACAGCCTACAACCTATACAGCTTGACCAATTTTGATGTGCGAAGTGTCATTAGATTCATCTTCACTTTCAGAGTGTCATGGGCTATATTTTTTGTAATAATAATAATACATCTCTCGTAAAAATAAAAAAATGCGTTTTTTCCAAAAAATGCGTAACCTCTAACGAACTATTTCGTAATAAACAAGTTATTTTACTAGAATTATTCTAAAGAGAGCGCATTTACAATCTTTTAGAGCGATTTTACGCATATTTTCTCACAAAAAACGTACACTCAACAGCGTATCAAGCGCAACAAAATTATAAATTAGACTGCAAAACTGCTTTTCTGCAGTTGGGCATTTTGTTTTTCTTTTAATATACATACTTGTTAAATAATAATACAGGTTAAACATACACCCATATATATAAGTTTGAATCGAAATCTGCGACTATAGTTTCATCTGCATTAGGGGGCTTTTTCAAAAGGTGCAGACGTCGTTCCCGGTTGTTAGGTTGAGTATCCATCAGTCAGTAAAAGAAAATGTGTACTTAGGACCATACAACAGTACTAAAAATTTCATTAAGGCGACAAAATAACGCAGTATAGCAGTGCGCGTTAAATATATCTCTCTCGCTCTTTTAGTCGACTCGAGCCTACTTCTCTCGAATAAGCGTTACATAGCCGAGCGTGACGACGGCGTCTCTTTTAACAGCCACAAAATAAAGTGCTTAGCGTGCCTAAAGAAGTTTACTCTTCAATAATCCGCGGTCAGAGCAGCATTTTATGACCTCCCTCGCGCCCACTAGTTTTCTTACTCGAGGTGGGTTTTCCAACTCATTTGCATTGAAAGCAGATAGTGTTGATTCGCTGATACGCTACCTTTGTGGGTTCTACGTAGTCTACAAAGTTCCTCTTCCGCAGAGGCAGTTCCGGCCGCCGCCACAGCCTGGCAACTTTCGAATAAACTGGCAACTTTATAAAGTTGCCAGTAATGTTGTGGCAAAAAGCGCTCTCGGTAGGTTGAACAATTACCTAAGCAGCGCAAAGTTGCCAGGAACGGTTTTGCAGCGGGCTATACTTATTGTTCGAATTATGTTTTGTAAATAGTGCAGCTAGTCGTTTTAGAGTTAGTTCGGAACTAATGGGAGATGACAGGAGACGTGTTTGTGATACAACTCAGAGAGATGACTGGCCTTGTCGCTCAGTAGGCAGTATGTCTGCTTGCCGAGCTGTAGGTCGTGGGTTCGATCTCCACCCAGGGCAAACATTTGTGTGATGAGCATGGATGTTTATTCTGTGTCTGGGTGTTGCTATGTATCATATGTATATATTTACAAAAAAAGTATATATGTATTCTATCAGCCATCTAGTTCCATAGTACAATCTTTACTTAGTTTGGGCTAGATGATGTTGTGTGAAATGTCCACAATTTTTTATTTATTTATTTACTTGGGTGTGAGTTTATGATTTTTTGTTGAGGTTCGCAGAATTTTTTTTTGAAATAAATAAAAACTGCAACATGTTTACAGTTGTTATATTAAACAAGTGTAAAAGTGAAATATTTCAGTTTTCATTTATTTCAATTATTTTTCTGCGAATCTCAATAGTAAAAGCAATTGTCTAATGTCGATTAATACTAGATTCTCACCAGAAGTGTTCTGACGATTCAAAAGGAGTAACACAGACATCACTCGTGTCTAGTCTGGTACCGTTTGAAAAAGACGGCTATATGCAGTTGAAATCATAGTCTGAGATTTCGAATAAAAATAGACGTGAGAAACCCATATTTTTAAAAATCATATTAAATAAAGAACCTTTAAAAAAAGTTACGTACAATGTTTGACACTGAGTCAAAGTTACCAGTGACAGAGTAAAGGTAACAACAGTAAGTAATTAATCGATTAATTTATTCTTATCGCTTACTCCATTACTAAACGTGTTAGGAACGTGTAATGCCGTCGTATAAATGGAAACAGACAAACTAAAGGTGATCTTGCGCGAGGCGAAAGGTGGTAAATGCGGCGCGGACGGTGGCGCGGCGGATCGTACGAATGGTGCGATGCTGGAATGGCGGGCCAGGCATGCGGCGTCGTGTAGGGCTGCCACACACCGGACGAAAACACTGTTAGTTACTATTAGAAACATGACCATCTATCTTATATTTAAACTTGTAGTGAATTTAGAGTTTAAAAACTGAAAAACCGACTTAGAAATGCTAGAAATGCGCAATTTTGTTTTAAAAATCAAAGTACTGAACGGATTTTGATGAAATTTCGGTAAATTGGTTTATAAATGTCGGAGTCATGCGGTAACAAGGAAAAACAGCTGAATTGTGAATCTCCTTCTTTTTTTGAAGTCGGTAAAAACAACAAACACTTGTTTTGCTCTTGTTTTATGCTTCCTGTACCTGTCCCTATATAAGTATATGCAGACCGTTTTAGCAGTTATGTTTGTTTTTACTCCTTGCTCTTAAGTATTGTAAGCTACAATTTGCAGTTAGATTGAGTATCTTATTACTCATATTAATTATTAACATTGCTTGTTCGAGTCAATGACGTCACACGACGGTGACAGCCCTAAAGCCTGCAAATATCTCGCGAGCCTCTCGTAATTGAAAACCTAGTGTGTGCGACAGTTTTAATGGCCCTCACCTAATGGTGAAACGTTAGACACTTGCGACCATTATTCACCAGTGTAGATACGTCCTAATAGTAGTGGACTTACAAACATATAAAATAAAAAACGGACAAGTGCGAGTCACACTCGCCAACCGAGGTAGTAGATAAAAGGGGGAAATATATATATTTTTCTTCATAAATCGAAAAATATACATCGTATAAATAATTAAAAACCTGTCATAGCTTATGCTATTAAAGCTCTTTCATATGATACGGTTAATTCACTTTAAATTTTGGACCCTATACCTTGCATAAGGACACTATTTTTTTGTGATTAAATAAAAAATGTACAGCTTTCGGTTTTTTTCCTATATGTGTACTATAACTCAATGCTTCTTGGCAAATTTCATAGTTCTAGGTTAACGGGAAGTACCCCATAGGTTTTGATTCCCGTGTGAGTGTCGAAATGTGCGTTTTTTACGACATATTCGGCTGTAACTTTTTTTTTACGAAAACAGCAGCAAGATACTATGGATCTGCGTATATGGTTTTAATTTCAACACGATACCTTAATGCGTTCCCGAGATACAAGTTTCAACACCTGGACGGACGGACAGACGGACAGACGGACGACAAAGTGATCCTATAAGGGTTCCGTTTTTTTCTTTTGAGGTACGGAACCCTAAAAACAAAATATACCAAAAATAATATCGCTCTTTTTACTAACAGTCTTTAATAAAGAAAATTATCAATGTATAGATATACTTTTATGTCAATTATCTCTCCTTTTTAACCCCTGACGCAAAAACGAAGGGATGTTATAAGTTTGACGTGTCTGTGTGTATGTCTGTGGCATCGTAGCTTCCGAATGGATAATCCAACTTTGAATTTGTTTTTGTTTTTGTTTGAAAGGAGAATTAGTCGGGAGTATTCTTAGCTATGTTTCATCAAAATCGGTTCAGCCGTTTTTTTGTCAGGGGTTTTTGAGTTTTCTAAACTTACACTTGTTATTCTCATTTTAGAAAGGTAAAAATAAAAGATCCCGAACATTAAACTTAACTTTCAATCACCAATTCTACAGCTCTTTAAGTTCCATATCTAAATATAGTCACCTCTTGTTATGTAATCGACAGTTTTACAAAACTTGATTTAGCTTGAGCTAAATAAGATTAAGATTGCTTAAGATTGTGCTTTGATTTAGTTTTTAATGGTATGGAGCTGATCTGATAATTAAAAAGGTATATATGATAAGATAGGAAGGAACTGGAACTTTCTGATGGAACGTACTAAGAAGTAAGACAATTGAGTTTTTTTATACAAAAGGTGCAGCAAAAAGGCAGACGGCTTGCCTGATGGTAAGCGATAACCGTCGCCTATGGACGGACAACTGTAACATCAGTGACATTACTGTTGCTTTGCTAGCCCGGAGAGGTGCTTGTAGACCCTTTTTAAAACGCTCTTTGTTGAAGCTCGGTGGGAAAACCTTCCGAGGAAGGACATTCCACATTTTGCTTGTTCGTGGGACGAAGGAGCGTGAGAACCTGACTGTATGGGATTTCCAGTTATGCAAAAGTTTGGGCTTGTTAGCTTTGTTGTCTTGAGTACTTCGTAATGAGATTAATTAATCTCTGAAGATGCAGCTCTGAGATTAGAACAGTGTTAAGATAGTATTTTTAGTACCTACTCCTTGTCATTGCAGTCTGTCTAAAATTAACTACTTTATTTTCTTCCCTATCTAAAAGTACTTAAAACATATTTGAATAATATTCATCCATTCAGTTCACGTACAAACTACATACATACACCCCGGCCCTCATTTCTATTCCATACGAACGAACTGACTTGTGGTATTCATTAGCTCCGTAATACGTGTTACTTTCGACTAACCTTCCTTCTAAAACACCTTTTTAACTCCTAAAATCACCCCTACTACGTTCATAATAAAGTCCGCTTTGGAATGTCTTCAAATAATAATTTTGAATCGGTTTGACATAACAGAGCAAGTATTTCGCCACATTGTTTCGCATTCAACGTTAAAAAGGGAATTTGTTAATTTTCGAAATGGTCGAGTAGTGGTTAAGTTTTCAGCCCACTTTGGGGGATTCTGTTCGTCTAATTGTGAAGATTTAATTGAATTTCGTAAACACACGTTTTATTTTTTTAGTAGCAGTAAAGTATCTATTTTTATGTGTATCATATTTGGTTTCAAATACTAATAAGTACTAAGCATCATTGTTTTGATGCACCTAAAAAGCATTTTAGTCATTTAAAACAAAGAAAACAAAATACTTTAAATTACTTTTATCTGTACTATGTATAAAAACAATAAAGAATTTTGTATTTGTATTTGTAAAATATATATTTATCTGCACGTTCAAACACGCTTGTTCGTAGCAAGTGCTACGCACGAAATAAGTCGTAGCACGCACCTACGAAATGTATGTAGTTGTTTTGTTGATAATAAAATTATAATCAAAATAAATGTGGGATACATTTAAAATAATTTAAAATTAAAGTAGTAAGCGCAAAGGTTTTACATAAAAACCCATTAGGTCTTCCCCAATAGATATTCATATTCACACATCAGTATACGTCACATTAAAATGGAAATAACATCATTTTTCAAATAATCACAGTTGGTGTAACTTAATAATAGAAGAAAAATAAAAAATAATTGTACATAATATTAAAGTTAAAAATTATAAATAATATGTATAAAATGAAAATGTCATCAGGTAAAAATCAAATAATAATAATAAAATTAAATAAGAATAATAAACTTGGGTGTCTTTTATTGCTTCTGCTTTGTCATATTATAGATATTTTTGGTTTGTGTATTAATCTAATAACAAATAATAATTATTATTATTTTATAATTTTTCGCATGTGCATGATGCTATCTACCTGACATTTGTACGCCTAATCGGCACAACATGATTTTAAGCGACTAAATTTAGTGTAACATCTTTTATGCACTTGTTGTATAAAATTCTCGTGTTGTATGCAAATAAATTATCTTTATCTTTATCTTTTATCTTTCAAATCAGTAGTGAATTAGTTTCTTCTACACAAGCGCGCTCCATTGTAAATTCCATGGGGCGTTAAAAATCAGACTAGTTGACAATCAAGTGTAAACTTATCAAAGAATAATAATAATTTAACGAGAAAAAGTAATATAAAAACATTATACGAGACTAATGAATTTCTATACAAAAGACATCAACGAGACTACCATGAAGATTTTCACATGCATATTTAAACGGAAATAAGCTTTTTTACGAGCAAGTGCCTTCATTAACTACAACAATGTCAAAGATATTATGAAGGTATAAATAAAGGTCTAAATATAAACCAAATCAAACCCAGTTCCGGTTGTCGATGTATTTAGCTTGCTGCCAGTATTTGCACGTTGAAGAGTCTAACCATCGCTAGTCATTTTATATCTTCAAAAATGTGGGCATGCGCGAGCGAGATGGACGATGGTCAGACAACGGACTCTTAAATACCATTCAACGTGTAAATGCTGGCAGCTCATAAAATCAGAGTACTTATTGTGTTTAAACTTAAAATAGTGCACCACGCAATGTAGGTTTCGAACCCACAATGTTACAACATACAAATTGTACCTAAATAATATAATTAAAGTTTATAAAACTGAAACAATCAATTTCAAAATACGCAATTTCGTTTACTTGGATTATATAATTTTTTTAGTTATTCTGTTTTAAAAACCAGAGCACTGAACTGATTTTGATAAAACAAACAAGAAAATAATTCGTAATTGGCGAAGTAATCGCTTAAGAAATATACAAAATCATACAATCGAATTGAGAACCTCCTCCTTTCGAAGTCCGTTAATAAAAGTCTACAAAAGGAACAAATGAATTCTGTACCGAACATCTACTTGCATGAGCAACAATAAAAGCTCCTCCAACAAAGGTAACTCGCATAACTTCAGATAGCACAATAACAAAGATACAAGCATCGCACCAGATGTCGTATAGCAGAGATATAGCGGGCGTACCTTCAGAGATGTCGTATAACAAAGATATAACGCGCAAAGATAAGCCCGAAGCGGGTCGCGAAAGGATCCCTAATGAGAGTCGTCACCATTATAGCGGGGAGGCGATCTTGGACCTATTTCGGGTCGCTGGGTGGTTGTACATACTAGAATCATTTTGTTCTGAATATAAATGTGGCTTAAATATTTTCAACGTATATTAACGTATATAATATAATATAATATAATATATAATATTTTTAACTTAGACTGCGTGTCAAACATTGTACATATCTGTTGTCAGAAGTTTTGTTTTTCCCGTAAAAGACTAATCTTTTCACAGTCAAAACGACTGAGAGTTAAATGATTTGACTAATATATTTTGGGAAAAAATCTAGAACCTAAGAAATAAGGTACATGTACACACTGTTTTACACAAAATCAAAGTTTCACAGTACAATTAGTTATTTGTTATTTCACGTATACATATATAAAATGTTTTTTCTTATGACTCTTTGAATTCACCGCTACGCTCAGGATTCTACTCTATAACCGCTCACTTCGCTCGTTGCTTAAACTTAGAATAATTTGCCTGCTCTGGATACAGCTGACATGCATTCAATGGTAAAATATAACATTCCAACCTAATACAACAAATAACCATTGGCTCGTGCCTTCTTGAATCCGTCGCTATGCTCAGAATTTTACTCTAAGCCCGGTCGCTTTGCTTCTGGTTCAAACTTAGAATACTTTTTCTTCTCTAAATGTAACTGAACATTCATGGCATTACTTATAAACGCTTTTTAGTTAAACATTGTTTTGTTCCGTTTTCACACGTGACATTTCCCGTGTGACAGACAGTGACAAGTCCTCATTCAATGAATAAGTTTTTAACATGCGTTTATAAGTAAGACGGTCAATAGTAAACTACAACGTTCCATTCTAGCAAAGTAAATAACTTAATAAATGATTTGCAAAAAAAAGTCTCATAATATGTAAGCGCCGTGGGGTGGCCACATCAAAAGGGGTTGGCAGCTAGATAAAGCGTTATTCCACCCCGTAGGATGGCAATTTCTTGAATGGCCCGGGATTTTCAAGTTGAGGGTAGCCCCCTTGTCTTGTTTTCGCGAATTAATTTCGCCGTTTGCAAGGGTTAGTGTTCCGTCCCTTTCTGTTGAGAATTTAGGGTATCGGGCCTCTAAGGCGTAATGATGTGGCGTTGAACGGGCTCGGCTAATGCTTTCAACAAAATATTCGCTTGGTTTATGCTAATACTAGTTGCGACCCGCGGTTTTACCGGAGTAATAAAATGGGTATGATTATGATGATGATATATATGTTGCCTGTTTCGGTCTCAAAAGTTTACAATCGTGAAGCTTGAAAAGTGAAACCTTCTTACTCCTCATCCAATGTGTATAAGGAGAAAATATAGCTACTTCAACGCTTGAGTGCCTTGTATAATTATTACCCGACTGAGCATGATGATATGAACTTTATGTATCCTAATCCTTACTAATACTACAAGTAACGAAATAGCGTACTTTGAAGTCGGTTGTTTAAGTTTTTTAAACTATTAAATTATTTCTTAAGTGTCAATTATGTTTGCAAATAAAATATAGTGGTGAAACGCATATTTTCATATTTTCGGGAAAATACCATGAAAGCTCCAGTAACGATTCCCTACAACTTCATTGCACGACTAGTTTGTATTAATATATGTATTAACCGACTTCCAAAAAGGAGGAGGTTTTCAATTTGACTGTATTTTTATTAAGTTTGTTCAGCGATTACTTAATTATGATGATTATTTTTTGTTTGGTAGATCATACTTCAGAGGTGGTCCTTTATAATTTTTTATCAAAATTGATTTAGTACTTTAAATTTATAAAGATATAACTGGAAACATATGCCATCTAAGTAAACGAAATTGCTTATATTGAAATCGATAGTTTCAGTTTTTGAAATCATTATTATTACTTATACAGTTTCAACGTTGCCTTCGATGGCTAAAAATAAACCAGAAATGATTGACAGCGAGGAGCAGGTAGACGATACCAGAGCGCAGTTCTCGGTTCATTGGAGACGGACCACTGATCCGAGAATATCCCATGCATCAAAAGATGCACAGTTTGCCGCCTGCCGCCTGCCGCCTGCCGCCTGCCGCCTGCCGCCTGCCGCCCGGTTCTTTATTAGAACATGCTTCCTTATTTGTAATCGGTGCAAGCAGCCAACACTGAAGTGAAATCGAACAGACATCATGCTGCTGCAGCGTATCGGTGGAGCTAGAGACTCTCTCTGACTTCTTCCTGCAGGAAGGTTTTTTAGACTTTTTGGATAGTAGTAGATAGTGTTAGTTGACTATAGATATTTTATTTAATTGATGTTTTAGGATGTAACTTGTATTAGTATTGTAATTGTATATATACTCGTGTATATATTTTTATCTTTGTTAATCACCCCACCATCTATTTATTATTATAATTTCTCCATCCCAAGGTTGCCTGGAAGAGATCGCTATTAGTGATAAGGCCGCCTGTTGTTTCACTATCATTTAAGCCCTTTTCGCTATGTAATTTGTGTTTTAATTAAGGTGTAAATAAAGAGTTTATCTATCTATCTAATCAAAATATACCCAAAAAGATTTAAAACACATTGCTAAAGAGATATTACCTTCTATCCAGGAAAGTCAGTTTAGACATTTTTGTGATTCAGGAATTTGGATGGCTTATATTTATATAAGCAAATACACAAATATATACCTACACAGATCTACGATTGACCACCAACTCGCCTGGTGTTAAATGACAGTGTGGCCCAAGATGGAGCTAAATATATGAAGTTAAACATTTCTAAAAGTACTATAAATCATTTTCATTGAACAGTTAAATTGTAGCGTACAGTCATGTTTACCAACTTATAAAAAGGAGGAGACTTAAAATCAACCGATACTTCTATTTTGATTTGTTTGCATTGTTTTGCCACTATGATTAAATTAGTTATTTAGTTAGTTTACAAACAGATATGACAATTGTTAATAAAAATAAATATACTGTAATTTATAAATGTAATTAAATAAATAAATAAGATAAATATTTGTGGCCATTTCACACAACGCCATCTAGCCCAAACTAAGCAAAGCTTGTACTATGGAACTAGATGGCTGATAGAATATAAATATAATATAATATATAAATAGTAAATATATACATATGATACATAGAAACACCCAGACACAGAACAAACATCCATGCTCATCACACAAATGTTTGCCCTGGGTGGGAATCGATCCCACGACCTTTCAGTTCAGCAGGTAGACGTAAACACACTACCAACTGAGCCACAAGGCCAGTCAAATTATTTAACGTGTATATATTGGAATGCCTGAATTTGTGAGAGTCAGTTAAATAAAAATAATCGGCCAAGTGCGAGTCGGACTCGCGCACGAAGGGTTCCGTACTATCATCTATAATACTACAAAGTTTAGTTCTGTTTATAAAATAACGAGAAATCAACGAAATTCCAAGTAGTAAATTGCAAACTTATAGGTAGGTTTTCGATACACATCCGGGCAGCATGACAACGCTCGCGCGAATACTCGCGGCTATGGCTCGCTCCGTGATGTTACCTCCCCCGCTACCCGCGCGTTCGCGCCACCACCACACCGCGGCGCGGCGCTCGCGCCGCGTTAAGATGCACGGATTATTTTCATTTTGTGAGTTTTTATGTATTAGATTAGGTATTTATTTTTATAGTTAATATATTTCTAAATATTAACTTACAAATATTCAAGTTTGTACCTGTTAATTAAGATCGAGTAAAAAATGCTTAAAAATTACGTTTGTTGTATGGGAGCCCCCCTTTAATATTTACATTATAGTTATTTAATTATTTATTTTGAAAGGTAATATACAAGTAAGTATTCTGTGAAAATTTGAAGCGTCTACCTGTTACCGTTTTTAATATTGAGCAAAAAAATACGAAAAAAACACGTTTATTGTATGGGGACCCCCCTTAATATTTTTTTTTTTTTAATTTTTAGTATTTGTTGTTATAGCGGCAACGGAAATACATCATTTGTGAAAATTTCAGTTTTCTAGCTATCACGGTTTATGAGATACAGCCTGGAGACAGACAGACAGACAGACAGACAGACAGACAGACAGACAGCGAAGTCTTAGTAATAGGGTCCCGTTTTTACCCTTTGGGTACGGAACCCTAAAAACGAGATGAATTTCGAAAGTCTTCTTTGTGAAATGTATGAATCCACTAAAACTATTTATCGCAAGTAAAACAACGGGACGCGGCTAGTAAGGAAACAGGTATACTAGAAAACCCATTTATGTAGCTAGTTCATATTTCTTACTACAGAAATTGCTACAGAAATGGCTCCACCGCCCAACTTCTCAGACGGAACGCTAATTGATTCCATATTGCTTCTGTCCTTTTGCATCATTTCCTTTTCGCTGCGATCCAATCAGTTGTATCTAATACGAGCCGCTAGGGTTCCCTACAATATGAATATTTATGCGGTTTATGCAATTAAAACGTATCATTTGGGGAACCCTTGTCAAGTCTCAAGAAATATTATGAACACTACAGAATTGAAAGTCAATAATATAAAAGTACTTAATGTTACTCAATAAAAAAAAAAAATTAAAAAAAAACTAACTGTAAAACGTAGTCTATGAGATTTAGAAGGTAAAGACGAATCAAACTGTAAAATCCGTTGTTCATGTTTCCTCTGCTTCAATGTTGTATTATTTGAATGTCTTCAATGTCTACAAAAAAATCTCTTTCAGTCTACTGCACTGTACCGTGGAATCAATATCCAGTATTTATAATAGGTATAATAAGAAACATTAAAATAATTTAATTCGTAGTTAAAATAATTTAATTTTAATTTAAATTGATTACTTTTTTACATGCTTTTAAAATTGTTTTTTTATATAGCCTTAAAGTGTAGATATATTAGAGGTATAGTCATAATTATTAGTATAGTTTTTTTCTTATAAGCATGTTCAATTTAATTTATCCGAAATAGTCATTCGTATTTCAGCTAAGTATTTTTTTATTTTTGAAAGAAGTTATGTAAGGATTCTAGCATGTATTTCCATAATTCCCAATAATCAACTATAACTACGAACCGCTTCAAGAAAAGATAGTCCCGGCCGTGCCCGCTGGCTCTCATGGCGGGGGCACAGCCGTGCCCCCAGAATCCCCAGATATTAAAACTTCAAAAGCCACTCTACGTTACAAACAGTTACAACTACCATAAAATGTAATATCTTTATTTAATTTAATTTGTTTTTATAATTTAATTACATACTGCAAGTACAAGTTTAGAAAACTCAAATACCTTCGATAAAAAATTGGCTGTATTGATTTTGATAAACATGAAATTATATTTAAAACAAAAATAAACTAGATCAAAATCGGTCCGTCCGTTTGAGAGCTAAGATGCCACAAACAGACACACAGATATACACATACACACGTTAAACTTATAAAACCCCTCTTTTTGGGTCGGGGGTTAAAAATAAACAATAAACAATACCATTAAACCTCACCGAGATGTGATTTATACCTAGCTACGTAGTAACTACGTTGGTATTACGAACTTCACAACACATTATTTCCACTAGCGAAAATGTCGGATCAATATATGGCACGAAACTTAAATTTCATCCCCCCAAGAAATTCGAGGTGGACGGCTCCAAATTCGTATGTTAATGCTGCCCCCACACCCCTGGTCTTGCACCCTCGGGGGTGGCCAAACTATCATAAAGGGTAGAACAAAGTTAGATTAATGATGTTAGAAGCTGGCCAGCGTAGTGGCGCAGGAGAGGCTGGAATTACGATATATATATATATTACGTAATCCTTTAGATCATCTGGAACGGTGGTGCCCAACTCGTATTGCTTTAAAGGTAGTATGTTAAGTTTTTTAACCCCCGACCAAAAAAAGAGGTGTTTTAAGTTTGACGTGTGTACCTGCGTATCTATATATCTGTGTATTTGTGTGTCTGTCTGTGGCATCGTAGCTCATAAACGGATGAACCAATTTGAATCTAGTTTTTTTATTTGAATAATTGGTTTAGTAATTTTTTCAGGGGTTTTTGAGTTTTCTAAAGTTATATTTATTTTCAGTGCATTTTAATATTTTATTTGGTAGATTGTATCATTTAATAGAAATAATTTCACTATCTTATAATTCTGTTAAGTAGTTATTAATCAGTATTTTTTAAAGATAAAATTGTGGTGACGTCACGAATTCGTCTTAATAGAATAATGTCATGATTGCCTACCAAAAAACATGTTTGCTATTTTGTTAACATGCATTGCATGATGCAAGTCACTAGGCTAGTAAATTATCAATGCTGTGCTGAAGTGTCAACTTTTTAAAATTATTTTTGGAACAGATAAAAAGGCTGTTTGTGTCGTCATCTAAGGTTTTTTTTTTATGGTTTAAATACATACATGTAATCTCTAAATGGTTTTGGAATCAGCATAATTATGTTACATTTTTTCTTTAAATAATAAGATAATTTTATTATTACCATAATTTTTTAACAGACTACCAAAAAGAAGGAGATTCTCAATTCCACTTTTTTGTACGTTTGTTACGCGATTACTCTGCCAATTATGTAAATTTTATCAAAATAAGTCCAGTACTTTGGTTTTTATAGCATAATAACTGAAAAAGCAAAAAGCAAGCAAGAATTGTATCATTATTATTACAAAAATAATGTTCTTTTTTGAAATCGATTAAAAAATATTCTATGACATATAATCAGGTAGTAAAAATGAATCTGGCGATATCTCGTACGCCAAAAACCGAGCTGTCTAGGCTGTAGGAGGTGATATACAAATATACATACTTATATTCGAAAAACATAACCCTCCCTGCGAAGTCGGGTAAAACCAAGGCTTATTCGAGTATATCCTGCAGCTGTACTGCTCCTATTGAGGTCCGCGGTAAAGTGTGGACGATCTAACTTCGCCTTGCACACACACACTGACACACACACCCCACACATAATGTAAGGCGAGTGTGACGCCGCGGGCGCTACGACGCCCTCACACGGGACTAGGGTCGTTCCCTCGCACACTGTGTTTCATCTACTGCACTGTGTCTAAGGCACGGAAACACCACAATTTGAAATTTGGTAATGGAATTATAAACAATTATTAGCTAAATTTGTAGCAATGTGTGTACTTAAGGTATAACAGCGTTTTACTATGGAAATTAACGTGGTTTTCACACATTTTTAAATAAAAACTACGGGTCACTCACGTCTGTTTTGAGCCGAAATATCCGACTATAGTTTCAACCGCATTTGGCGGTCTTTTTCAAACTATAGTCGGATATTTCGGATCAAAACAGACGTGAGTGACCCGTAGTTTTTATTTAAAAAAGAATAACAGCGTGTTTATTAAATGTATTTGGTAAATTAAAGAATATATGTAAATAAATAAAAATCTGACGCAATTGTCTCCATACTAACACAGTATTCATATAATTGGATATGGTTGCCTGGAAGAAAAAGATTTAAGTGATAAAGCCGCCAATTGAATTTAATTAGCCATAGTAATCATTTCACTTTAATATACTATTTTTTTATATTAGATAATCTACGATTGACTACCAATTTATATATGTGTTTACTAAACTACTAAAGCAAAATTGGCAATATTAGCATCCGTCATGTTGCCAGATTTGGTGTGGCCATACCTTAGTTTCAGTGTAAGCAGGCAACACAGAGCGCCACAGAGTCAGGCAGATGCAAAGTTGTGGTCACTGCAGATACTTTCCTATTAGTTTTGTAATTTTAGATAAATTAAGTCTCTAGTATTTTGTAAAGGAATTTAGTGAATAAATGGGGCTATGTGCTAATTGGAGGTACTTGTGCTAAAGCAAAAAAAGCTATGCAAAGCTATGCGTAAAAGCTAGTATTTTTATTTCTTTGTTTCGAATATAAGATTTTTTTTATATACAAATGTTTGCTTTTAAATAATAAAAAAAAACTTGAAGAGGTGTGAAGACTAGCCAAAAGGTGGACAAGAGGCAGAAAGGCGCTACATAGCTGCTTCCATCAGGTTTTTTTAGAAATCCGTCGGGGAGGCCTATGTCCGCGGCAGTGGTCTTCTTGTGGCTGAGATGATGATGAGGTGTAAAATGCTCTCCCGGCCTTTTTCCGTATCAACTACAAGCCGCGCTTTGTTAACGATTGACCGCCAATTCACCTGATGTTAATCAATATACCTGTCTATGATGAAACGCGCTTACGTAGAAGGAATCGTTTAAATCTGTTATACTGAAACGCGAGTTCCACTCACAAAGATCCGTTCAGAAAGTGTATTCTGTCAACAGAATACACTTCCTGAATGGATCTTGTCTTATGTTTGACTGTTGTTTTTTTAAGGCCCGCTAATATATAAGTATAGGCACTTACACAAAAAATATTAATGCATATTTATACGCTACGTCATGTTTTTCAATTTATTATCTATCTCTTTTTCACAACAGAACATGTTAATTGATATAACGTTGATAAATTTATAGTTTAAGATAAAATTAAAGTCAAAACAAAACCTATTGTATTAAAAACTGCTATTTAATTTTTATAATCTTCAAAGCAGTGCGTACTCGAGTCTCTAATATTATCAAAATGTCCGATCTAAGCTGTGTCGGTGTGTGTAACACACACAGGCACGTCCTCAAGTGGTCCGCCTTACTGCCACCACGATGGGAATTCAAGCAATGTCGCACAGTATATGTAAAAACTATTTTAATAAAAAATCCTGAATATATAGGTATTATTTTAGAAGCAAAATTAAAACAAATAATAAATAAATATTGGAGGACATTTCACACAACGCCATCTAGCCCAAACTAAGCAAAGCTTGTAATACGGAAACTAGATTGTATCTGTATATCTATCCTTTTCACTCGTAAATGGCTGAACCGATTGTTATATAATACACAATTACAGAGATAGCTCTGACAACCTGGAAACAGATATAGACTACATTTTGTCATCATCATCATCACCGTTTACCATCACCATCGTTTTTCATAACTACGTGGCTAAAACCACAGGACACAAGCAGTATGTTATAAAAATTACAAGTGAAGCAGTGCGAGTAATAGACTTCGCGAGCACACTAAAAGATAAAACAGGTATACGTCTCAATCAAATAGTTCTTATATATATATGCTCACTAGATGGTGAAATATATGCTTATATGCAATATATGCCTATTCTTATATATGCTCACTAGATGGTGCAAAAGCAAGGACGTCTATCAATCATCATCCAACCTCATTAACTTTTGTAATAAAATTGCAAAAATATATACTTATAAATGACAACAATATAATTTTCATAACTTACCTGTAAAATTTCAGTGAAACTAATCAGTAGTGTTTTATAAATAATATCACGAAATTTCACAAAATTTTCTCATCTTGATACACCTTCGAATACTCCTTGCGTTTAAAAAACTTTTCCTCTCACTTAATGCGCTTTTGAATCGAACTTTTACTCCCACGCTTAATGGAAAACTTAGAGAAAACATTTCTTAATGGTCTTATAACAACCCTATGCTTAAATCCACTATTCACACAAATATACACAGCGTATCCAATATGTTAACAGCATTGTCACGTTAAATGGCAAATAAGCACCAGCATTTTAGCCACGCGTCACGTCAAGCAAGCGTTCAGATATTTTTTGAAAATTACACGACCTCTCGTCTCACTGACCCAAGGTTTCCAATATTAATATTTTTAAATGAGAATAATGTATAAATCTTCTCAAGACAGATTCTATTTTAAAAAACTGGATCTACAAGATCAACGGTCAATGTAAAGTCTCCCCTTTGACCCTCGGTCGACGCATGCGTAATTGTGAGAACCCTTTAAGAATGATCTTTGACCATCTCACGATGACCGGTTTGATCGTTGGTTCAAACGTTCAATTAATATTCTTTTTTGATTGAAATTTTCTAGTTAAATATGTGGAAACCAACGGAGATTCTTTGTTGCTTGATATCTAGTTTATTCATCAAGTTTCTCACGGATTCTGGGGTTGAATTTTATATTAGTTTTATGTTCAGTCGTGGAATCGCTGTCATTTGAGTCTGATGGTTTTTATATGTAGTGTTTGATAAATTTAGATTATTAATATAATAGTATCTCTATGATTAATATTAATATATTGTCAGTACAAATATTGTATAACTTATAAATTGCATAGTGTAATTTTTACAATTACGTCAAACCTTGTGTGAAAATTGTTGAAGATCATTTACAACAAAATTATGTGAAATGTAGTGAATTTTTGTTTCTGAAAGTGAATGAAAGGTATTTAGTTTATAAATGACTTCCAAACAGGAGGTTCTCTATTCAACTGTATGTTCTTTTTTGTATGTTTGTTCAGCGATTAGGTACTCCGCCAAATATAAATTGTTTTGAATAATTATTTTTGTTTGGTAGGTAAAACCTAATAACTGAAAAAAATGTCATCCAAGTAAACGGATTATGTATTTTGAAGTCAGTTCCTTAAACTGTCTGTTTCCTGAGACCTAATCTTGGAATTTTCAAGGCTAGAGTGAATAGATCGACGAGCTCCATCCTCGGCCACACCGTCGCTTAACATCAGGCGAGTTGGTGGTCAATCGTAGATCTATCTTGCATTTTTTTTAAAAAGCTATGATTATTGCTTTATTTATTAAGCTAGCTGTGCCCTGCGAATTGATACCATGATGATAATTAAATGTGACCTAGATAAAACATTCAGAGTTTTAGGTATCTATATACGTATGTACATAATATAAAACCAAATTCCATAAATATCTGTTCTGTCGTTGTTATGTCAAAGCATTGATAACTATTTAGGATTTATTATAAAAATATAGAATTGGAACTTTGATTAGTCTCATAATGTAAGTTATTTACACACAAATAGTACAATGAAGTATTCATTCGTATTCGGTATTAGTTCTGTTACAATGAATTATGGACATAAATGAAAATTTCAGAAACCTATATTATATAATTATGGTGCATTATACGTTTGTCCAATAGCTTTTCCAGTCCAGTGGCTTCAAATAAATGAAAATAGGATAAAATAAAGTAATTTTCCTGAAAATCGAATTTAATCTAAACATAGACAACAAATATAGCTTAATTAATTAATTAATTAGTTAGCTGAATTGTTGATAATTATCAACAATTTATTAGCTTAACATCAGGCGAGTTGGTGGTCAATCGTAGATCTATCTTGAATAAAAAAGAAAAAAATACATCAAAATAAAAATATCTGATGAAGATCTGTATAAGAACGAGTAATGATATGAAGCTGAGTGTGTTTCCACGAGAAAATATGCTAAGTCTGTGTATTCATTATTCAGAATAATTCTTGTAAATCCTCAATTTTAAATAAAAACTACGGGTCAATCACGTCTTTTTCGAGTCGATAAATCCAACTATATTTTTAATTTTAAAATGTGTGTGGACCACGTTAGTTTCCACACGAAATTTTCGTTGGAGATTACGAAAAACTACAATATATAACGTTTACGAAAATTGTATTATAATTACTTATTTCTTATAAAAACATAACCCTCCTTCGGGAGTGAGGTAAATAGTGTTAACATTTCGCGTGTACTGTCCGTCCGCCCACATTCTCTCGCGATATCTGTCGGACGCCCCAATATTTACGCTTTATCCAAGTAGTCGCCCTGCACCGGCCCCCGCCGCTACCCCTCCGCTCGCCCTCCATGTAAGATCTCCGCACTTCTCCCCTATCTACCAAGTTTACACTTCTTCGCTACTTCCCTGTTGATTTTGATTAAATTTCCAGTAAAATTATTCGTTTTTTTTTTATTGGAATAAGGTTTCATCTTAATCCAGACAGGAATATTATAATACTTGTTATTTTTTTCGCGGTTTAACGGCTGAACTGATTGTTATGAAATTTGGTATACAGATAGCTGAGAACTTGAAGATGACACAGATTACATTTTATCATCCTTTACCATCACTATTTCTCATCATTACGAGGGTGAAACCGCAACAAGTAATATTATCCTCGCAAAAGCGAAAGTACTTAACTATGTGTTTATCTGTCTGTTTGTTTGTTATCTTTTCACGGGTAAACGGCTGAACTAATCGGTAAAACCTCGGAGTTAGTTATGTATCGGCTTGGGGGGGGGGGGGGGGGGGGCGAACACTGGATATTCCCAGACCGATCTACGTTACACGCCAATTAATTTACGTTATAACGGTTGACACGACGGCGTTAGGGCACCTAATTTTATTGCCTACCCTCGTCTAGACGATGACGTGCCTAAGGCATACTTACTTTTTATGCTCTTATTGGTTACTGATTTTTACCCGACCGCGGGAAAAAAGATACTTTTAACAGTTCATATAAGTTCGTTTTTACTTGTACTCAGTAGGACGGGATAAGCTCTCAGAAAACAGGGAAGGCGGTAGAGAAATCCATTTCATTCTTGTACAGTACGCATTAAGAATGGGCTTAACACACGCAGCTATCTCTCTCGCGCATCATAATATTTTTAAACATATAAAATCATTCTTAAGGGATATTAGAATAATGAGAAATGAATTTGTTTATTGAAATAGGAGAAATATTCAAAAAATACTTTTTCTTTGATAACTTTTATATTGGCTGAGGAGTAGGAAAATATATGATTTTTTTAAGATCTGATTTTGACACTGAATTACCACTAGCACATTTATTATATATTAAAATCGAAACATTTTCATTACGAATTTATGATCAAGTGTCTAACTATGTATTTATCTACGGTTTTCAAATAAAACTGGCGATATTCTAAAAGTTGGCGCAATTAAAACTCACTGGAGAGCAATTAATATGTTTATATCAGACTGGAACGTATTATTAGGTACTCGTAGTTTGCTCCGTGACTAATGTTTTCAGTATGGCTTTATGCATTCATTACTATTTAGAGGTTCTTCATTATCTACGGAGTTGTACTTCTGCTTGAAATTTGGTTAATTTGATTTTAGTTTCGAAATGAGATTTTAAAAGGGATTCAAGTTTTTTTCCGTCTGCGCAAGATTGAGGATTATGAATTTTTAAACTTTATAATTAATTTCATGTTCATTTGCCCCGATATCTTCAAATTCCGATTCTGACTCTTGATGTGTAAATGACGCGTCTTCGCATTTCAAAGACAGTGTTTTTTTTTTTGTTTATTACAGATCATCACGAAGGATTAATTTACATATGGACAGACTTCATCTTACTAGACTATTGATGTACCAGAATGAATTGGTCTACATCTGAAAACATAATTTTTTCCTTTTTTACTCCCAAGCAACGGAAAATCTACGTGTAAGAACACTTGAAGTCTGAAAAGAAACAAGGTAATTATTTTTTAAGCTTATAAAACTTCAACGTAGTTAGTTTTTAATCCCCGACCCAAAAAGAGGGTATTATAAAAGCAAGTATAATTTTAACTTTATACAAAATATTAACTATATTTGGGTTGGTTGGTCTAAAATGTTTCAAGCATGCAATATGTCTAAAATATTGCAAGTTATGTTTTTTTTATTTATAGATACGTTTGAAAAATCTAATTAAAAAAATAACAAACTTTTACTAACATAGAAAAAAAAAACATTCTCAGAAACTAAAAAGATTAGTGTAATTTTGACGCTTCCATTATTTACCATTTGTGTTCCCGTGTCTAAAGTCTGTATTTGGTTCGCTCCTCTCAATCACGTTGGCGTAAAGGAGACACATGCGCGAACAAGCCTCGAGTTCATAGCACAGCAAAAAGTAGCGTCTTCCATGCTGGACTGGGGAAAAAGATAAACATAGAATGTTCCTGCTGCTTCTCTTCCCGGGCATACTGTAAAAGTGAATTTAAGGGACTTGAGCGAAATTGGCGTTTATGTAGACGATGGGTCATTTGTCACTGCAATCCAATATTGCATCTTACTATCTAATCCCTCATAACCCTCTAATACCTTCTCCCTCTCATCTAACCCTCTAACTACGGTCAAATGTGGCGTCAAACGGCCTCATGGCCTTTGACAATAGACAAGACAATAGTGGTAGATAGATAACTCTTTATTAAAAGACCACACATACAGAAAAAGAAATACAGAGAAAACATAAATATAGCTAGGCTTTTAATTGGCGGCCTTATCGCTTAGAGCGATCTCTTCCAGGCAACTAGTGATGTGTGTGTGTGATGTGATTATTCGAATAATATGAAAATGTAATTTTCAGGTGTAGCAGCTACAAGAGAGCGAGGAGGGAGCGTGGGGGTGATAGAAAAGTTATTGGAAAAAGTGTTGCCATCCTGTTTCTGTTATAAACTAGGTAAGAACACATGGTGTGATTAATAATTTTTATTTGTTACCCGCGACTATATACTAAAAGGGAAAAAAATTGTGTGCGTACACACTACAGAGTTGAAAACTTCATCAAGGCGACGAAACAGTCGAGTCGAGCCGCCTTTATCCGATCGAGCGTTAAATAGCCGAGCGTGACAGCTCAGTCTCAATCAATAATCACAAAATAAAGTACTCAGCGCACCTAAACAAGTTTCCACTTCAAAAATTAGCAAAAAAACAAAACCAATTACCAACCCATAGACCACTTTTTACACGTGTAATGATGTTTTGTTTTGTGCTTCGGTGCGATGGTTTGCGCTTGACCGCCAACTCGCCTGATGTTTTGACAAAAAAATCTTGAATCAAGAATTATAAATTTACAATAAACGTGTACCTAATTTCAAAAATACCTATTGGAAGTGGCTTGCATTCAGCGTTTTCCCGCCACTTGTATGGAGTCATTTGTTCATCTCGTGGCTGGTTTTCTTACACTTCGCTATGGGGAAGGCCTACATCCAGTGGTAGACTTATGGTTATGGTTAAGATGATGATGATGATACCTACTTCATCATCGTCATCCATACAATACAGCCACGATAAATCTAGTGCCGGACATAGAGGTATAAGCTCCCTCCACGGATTTCCAAAAAGAGTAGTCAGAAACGGCCTGTATGCCTTCTTCTCACTTGTCTATGATCATTTGTACACTTTGTCAGTGGTCCTCCAACTGTCAATACTTGACACTGGCAAGTTAGTTTATCACTTGGATCAATGGAAAGAAGAAAACACACCTAATTGCACTTACTGTGGCTTCATATGACTGCGACACAGAGAGCCCCTATTACATAAACTGCTTACCTACTTTTCTTTTCTTACTCGCTATAATTTTAAGGAAACTTTTTTAGTCGCTATAATTTTTATTTTCCTTACAAGCTAAACTTTTGACTATAATTTGCCTATGAAGGTGAACATCTAGCCTATAATATAAATCTGAATCTCAAATGCGGTCTAAGACTTATCACCTTAAACAGTTACAGGTGCTAATTAAACTTTTATAATTTCCAGGAGTCACCTTCAAGCAACAAAGAGTTAGTACGGCTTCAGGGGCAGACTGTCCGATGTAAGCATTTCTCCAGATTGCTTTGCTAGCCAGTGCTTAGCAATGCTTCGCCAATGCTTGCGCTGCTCTATATAGGCATCTTCTTAATAAAAACGATAAGTAGTTTTTTGTCTCGCAACAGGAATGTGGAGCGATATCGCTGAGTACAGATTTTTGGCATTTCAACGAGAAATGGGTGGTAATTCGCCCACTTTCTGCTAGTCCTGTAGTGAAATGGGGATGGTTATTTACATGTGTTGTAGGTACTGTCGGTTAAAACAAAGTGAATTACTTTAATATTCCTGTGATAAGCATCAACTTGTAACAAATTATAGTGGCAGCATTATTTATTTTGTGAATTAAATATGTACCAACTAAAATCTTCGTAGTTAATCTTTATAGTCAGGGATGTATAAACACCTAGTCTATCAAACGATCTAATACATTATTTTAAAAGTATCACATTGTTTTATTCTGCCTCCCTTGAAATTTCCATGCTAGCTTACGAATGCTTTTGCGGGCTTTTATGATGTAAAATATTGGCGTAACAAAATAATTAATTGATTAATAAATAAATAAACAATGGCTTTGTTAAGGACATCGTTGAGAGAGGACTAAACCGTAAAAAGGAGAAATCATTATTGGAACTATGAATGGCTAAGCTTTTCATAATTACATTAGTAACTATTCAAATTTTAAAATTAAAATTTCTATAATCATATAAAAAATCATCACAATCGAATAATACGAGCATATTATGGTAAAATAATTGTATTTAGTTTTTAAGCTAAAAAAACGACTTTTAAATATTTCAATTTGTTTAAAAACCAAACTACTAAACCGATTTTGATGAAATTTCTATGGGATCTAAAACTAGAGTAATAGTATTTTTTTTCATATCGGTTTGTAAATAACGGACTGCATTGCATTGCAGTAATAAATTACGTATCTATACTGATTGATCTTTTAAATTACTTAATCTTAAAGACAACATTCTGAGATGTATAGATTCTAAAAGCTAGTCTAATCTTTTAGACTTGATAGAGGAATAGCTAGGTACTTATTGAACCTTAGTAATTAATCGACATCTCGAATGAGAAACTCTATTCACCACATGATCGACAGAGGCGCCGCCACTCCATTTTTTCTGCAACTAAATTGCGCGCGGAAAAAAATCGCACCAGTAACGTCATCTCTTAGCGGCCGCCAGAATTTTTCCAAGCTCCGGTCATAACACTCCACCACGTGCATTTGTTTTGGTTCGCTTTTTTCTGAAAAAAGATCGCATACATACCGACTCACCTCGTCCGTAAGTGCGCCAAGCAAAATGGTCGTCATTTTTTTCTTCTCTTTTCATCCATCTGTCCGTCCTTTTCGGTCAAAAATGCGATCGTTATTTCTGTTCCGGCGTGGCTGTGTGCGTCTAGCGACCGGTGTGTAAGATATACGCCAAATATTATCATTCTAAATTCGATTCTATCACATACAAAATTAGAACTATTTTCGTATGTGCTTATAACTGTCTTACGTCTAATAGCAGACGAAGAAAAAATAGAAATATAGGAGGCACGGCGTGTACGATAAAGAGAGCGGGAGTCGTTAACGATTCTGCGCCGGAAAGTTGCGCAGATTGCGTTTTTGGTGCTTTTTTTGGGGGCATCGCCTCACACCCGCGGGTGTTTTTTATTTCTGTCTTTTTCTAGCGCGTGTTCTCACTCCTTGACGGCCGTGTGCGGACAGGGGGAGGTGTTTATGTGTGCGTGGCGCCGTCGGGGGCAAGCACCTAGTGCTAGATTTTTGAGTATTCTACTCCTAGATAGTTTATATGTACGCGTGGTATATAATGAGACGTCACGGCTGGTACATAGAGGAAGCGTATGTATGCGTGTTGACGCTGATTAATCATGGCTCTTTCATAATTCCGCCTGCGTTCAGCCTACAATGCTGGTATAACTTTTAACTAGATAGGTAGTAAAGCTTTGTAGTTTTATTTGTAGAATTTTGAATTTGTGTTTCAAATATTTAAGAACCCAAATCAACTCAATGATTTGGGTTCTTAAATATTTGGAAAACATATAAGTTTATCTAACTTGATGATATTATAAAAAGTTGGGCTCTTTGCATGTTTGTTATATATTTTCGCACTTATAACGACTAGACAAATTTGAAAAATTATCGAGTAAAAAATACGTCTTTCATCTCAACGTATTAAAAATATAAATCAACGTATTAAAATGTTAAAATTATAATGGATCAGTCTTAGCTAGTATTAGTTACCTATTACTAAGAATATTATTATTAGGCTAGGTATATATATATCATAACAAGCAACTGTTGTTTGAAAGCTAAGCTAAGCTAAGCTAAGCTGTCGTTCAGCTTTAGCAAACCATCATAAATAAATCAGCTGTTTGATACAGTCGAAAAGTTCATTGACCTTTTTATAAGGAACAGCTGATTTTTTGTCCGTTTCATAAGTTGTAGAACTAACATGTTTGAAGTATTTATACTTAATATATGTACATATATACCTACTAGAAATTGGACATAACAATTAAATCTGTACTGTAATAAAAACTATTTTAGAGTGAAGCCTTGTACTATATAGTATTCTGTGGCGTTCATCACAATTTTTTTTAGTCAGTATTAGTGTTGCGCTTGGCCGCCAACTTATCTGATGGTAAGTGACGGTGTGGCCCATGATGCGTCAACGGTGTACTTGGTTAAAACTGCATTTGCACTGCAACTGCACTGCACTTAACACGCTTTTATTAGCTTCATTCAAATCTTGAAAGTCACAGTTACTAACTTCAAATTGTAGTATCAATTTGAAACTTTGATAATTAGAGTTTAAGAAACTTCAAAATACCTGATGATTATTATTATCGTTTACTTATTATTCCAGTTATTTTATTATAAAAACCGAAGTACCAAACCGATTTCGTTAAAATTTATATAGAACTACCTCTAAAGTATGGCTTAATAATCAAAAAATTATCATCAAAATCAATTCATAATAAGCGAAGTAATCGCTGAACAAACATACAAAAAATACAGTCGAATTGAGAACCTCCTTCCCTTTGGAAGTTGGCTAAAAATGTATGAAATACCGATGACAATACCATAATTTGATTCTATCGAGCCATTGATGGAGCTATGAGATAGATAGCGAAACTCTTCGAAGGCTTCCAGTAGCCCCACGAGTTTGGGTCCATTTGGTTTGTTATTCCGGTATGTTACGTTTAGTGACACAAGTCTGATGATGCCTTCTAGAAGAGGATTTAAAAACTAAAAAATCTTATAATTCAAATTAAAAACTAAAATTAAAAATACTTAGCCTAAGATAGTTCTTCTCGGCCATAGCGCTCCATCGTAGACCTATACGTCGTTCAATAACAATATGAGTTGGTGGTCAAATGCAAGTCTGCCTGACATATGTAGATAAAGGAAGATTCATATTAAATTGTCGTTGTTAATAGTAAAACAAAATATATAAATTAATTATTATGTTTCACTATGATATTACTTGTCGTGCTACGAAATGAAAAGAAACGAATGCTACGACGGAGCTACGCTCTCATTTGCGAGAACTACGATATTATTATCTACATGCGTCTACGAGACGTAGCATTTCGCGCGTTTATTACTAATTTAGAACAGCGCCATCTATTGAAACTTATGAGCACTACATGCTTGGAATATTTCTTTAGCTACATAAAAATACTTATGATTTTTAATATTTATTTATTAATTTTAGTGGGAAACTATTTTAAATGTGTTTAGATAATATTGATTTGTAACTTTTTGTAAAAACGCAGTATATAATCAGCTTGAAAAATAATTAAAAGAGCCATCTGCCAGCGAGTAGCGTAAGCACTAATAGTAGAAAGCTTGGTATCGTAATAATTATAAACATTTTAAAACAATTTGACTTTTGTGGAAATTATTCCACCCTCCCCATTTCACTATAGGACTAGCAGATACTTCTTCTTCTTCTTTTTTGTATTGGACCCGCATTAAAGCATTTGCCAGTGTGAATTGAAGTATTAGGATTATTTCATGTATCTTGAATAAAACAAGTTGTAAATGTTCTAGTCACAATCTAAGTCACGTATACAGTCAATTTATAAGTCGAGTCCTGCTTCAGTAAAGTGGTGGTGACTTTACTAGAAGCTTCTATGGAGTGTTGTCGACACCGTAAAATCTCACGTTTTACTGCTTTATTTCACTTGCCCACACTCACGCACTTTATCGAACACTTAATGAATAAAACACCACCATTTTTATAGCATTAATGTTCAAAATAACAAAAGGTAAGGAAAATAAAACAAAGCAACAACACGTTACTAAGACGTTCCCGCCAAAACTCGACTAGCAGATAGCAGATTACCACAGAAAAAAAATATATAATAATAACATTACTACCCATTTCTAATTGAAATGTCATAAACCCGTACTCGTTTTCTGTCCACATTCTTGATGCGTACTGCACAGCACATCTTTGCCACCTTCTCTGTTAATTTCTTGAGAAATACGACCTTTGAATTTTCAAGGCTAGAGTTAATAGATAATTTCTTCTAGATCGACGAGCTCAATCTTCAGCCACACCGTCGCGTCACTTAACCTCAGGGGAGTTGCTAGTCAATCGTAGATGGGCAAGTGCCTTTATTAACTACAACACAACAATATACAGACTCAACTAACTAAACTACTACACAAAAAGCATATCGATTACCCCAGACCGATAAAGGTCTAAAGATAATCCAAATGCTCAAACCCACTACCATTTGGCCAGCGTACCCAACATGCTACCGCATTGCCATGTTGAATGGCAATGCTTATGCGTAGGGCCAGATCGTAGATCGTAGATATATAAATTAGAATAATGTATATTTTTACATTAAATAGTTAATGTAAAAATATACATTATTCTAATTTATATGTTGTCATAAAATTAGTTTATTTCAGGTAAATAGAATCCATACAGTTAAAAAGAGTTATTCAAATAATAAAAAAAAAATACATTTTTTTTTCTTCACAGACACCAGGGTCCGTGGCCCTTGTCATAATTACAAACTATTGTTTAACTTTGAATATCGACTGTACTCTCTCTACGCAGCCACATAAATCTTGGTAATTAATGAATGTGACGTCGCGCGTCGTATATTATAGTTTTATGGCTTAGTGTATGAGTTATTTGTAAACCCTACATTGATATTAAAGGAAGTCATTATACTCATCATAAAAAATATTTCTGACTTAGCGAGCGAAGCGAAAGGCGTGGTAAAAATTTCTTTCATCTGTCTGGATGTTGGTATTCGCGTATTTTCAACCAATCTTAATGCGGGGTAGCTTCTAGCAGCTACCCCGCACGAATAGCTACAAATACATCGCAGTACTGTACGGGGTAGCTTCAAGCAGTTACCCCGCACGAATAGCTACAAATGCATCGCAGTACTGTACGGGGTAGCTTCTAGCAGCTACCCCGCACGAATAGCTACAAATGCATCGCAGTACTGTACGGGGTAACTTCTAGCAGCTACCCCGCACGAATAGCTACAAATGCATCGCAGTACTGTACGGGGTAGCTTCTAGCAGCTACCCCGCACGAATAGCTACAAATGCATCGCAGTACTGTACGGGGTAAATTCTAGCAGCTACCCCGTACGAATAGCTACAAATGCATCGCAGTACTGTACGGGGTAGCTTCTAGCAGCTACCCCGCATGAATAGCTACAAATGCATCGCAGTACTGTACGGGGTAGCTTCTAGCAGCTACCCTGTACGAACAGCTACAAATGCATCGCAGTACTGTAGGGGGTAGCTTCTAGCAGCTACCCCGTACGAATAGCTACAAATGCATCGCAGTACTGTACGGGGTAGCTTCTAGCAGCTACCGCGTACGAATAGCAACAAGTGCATCGCAGTACTGTACGGGGTAGCTTCTAGCAGCTACCCTGTACGGGGTAGCTTCTACAGCTACCCCGCACGAATAGCTACAAATGTCTAAATCACATCAAAAGCGTGTTTCACAGGGATTGCTACTCTCCATGACGTTCTTCTTGCAGTTCAACAAACTTCTGAAGCTCATCTTCAGGTACGGAAAACAATTTTCATTTAAAGTTTTTAATAATTGTCTACTGCAAATGATGTTTAATCATTAATTTCTAGGACTAATGCAGGGACAACATATTTTATAGGACTAATGTAGGGACAACATATTGTTTTCCACATTGTGCGTCTCGCAAGTCTCGTCTCGCCACACATCACATCTGAGAAGTAAATTTTATATAATCTAAGTCTAATTTTAAGAGACCTATTGAACGATACCCTACACGATGGATTGAAAAAATCATTCCTCCTTTGTATGCATCGAGTACCACCCAATTTTTTTTATTTTACATTTTGTAGCTAAGTATTTGTTACTTGCCAAAATTTTGTTTATGTGAGATTGAGTAAAATGGCTGTGACATACGAACAGACATACCGACAGACAAACAGACAGACGGACATGAATAATCTCCTCGTAATTACTGAGGAACCCTAAGAAGACATATAATTAAACACTTTTTAAAACTGAAACAGAAATAGATAGATAGTTAAATTTCGGGAACGCTTTCTAGTTTTTTTAAAAACTACAATAAAAAAATGTATAGGCGATATAGAGCCTTTAATGACTAACTTAAAATAGGGTAGCCGAATTGGAGGCTCTAACACTAGGTGTAGCCGATGCAAAGGCTCTAATATTAATGAATAAAATCTATTACAAAACCTTACAGCTAACTTATGCTACGGCGGTGGCCCGCTCCTCAGTAGTCTTACTCAGCACTGATAAAGTTGTGGGAAACAATATGTTTTGCTGAGTAAGACTTTTTAATCTAAGGCAGAGGGATGAGGGGGATGCATAACTCCTCCCTCCCTAAGAGAGAAATTATCGGGATGCTCGATTTGAGGGCTTTTCCGATAATTTCGTAAAATAAAAATTATCTTATTATAAAACACGTATGATATGGTTATACATAGGCTTAATACTACGAGGCCTATCGCGGCGTAAACTAAGGCACTGTTAGAGTCACTTTCTCTTTTTGTAATGGCTTCAAACACTTCACTATTTTTTAGGGCAAACGATAAGTATTTAACTTCGTCTAGATTGACCTCGTGCATGTTCAGTGCGTGTGCACTTAACTGGGTTGTATTCCGGCGAAGCGTTGGTAGATTGACGATGGCCAGCGGAGCGACGACATCTGTCTCAATGTAGATTTGGTGGTGACGTATTTTTAAACCGTTGACCTCTACGTCACATGGCTCGTCGAGTGTCATGACGTAGGTTCCGTATACCGGGTACTTATAGACTTCCCCTGCGCATGTTTTGGTAATAGCTGTCCTCTCCTTAGTGTAGAGTATCCAGCTTTCAGCGTTGATTTTCTGGAGTTTTGTCTTTTCCAGGAGTACGGGGTGCTGCTTACAGCAACTGAGGTCGTTCTCGAATTTAAGTAATTGTTCCTCGCAGGTAGGTCCGCTGTACAAGGCCATGTTGTCGTCGTTACACAGGAACTGGTCTTCAGCAGCGAGAGGGTGGCACGGCGTTGTGACCGGTTGATATTTCATCCCTTTCGTCAATAGGTAAGGGTAGTTGGGAAACACAGCTAAGGTCTGGTTCTCTTGTTCAAGGAAAATAGGGATGGTGAACATTTTATAATAATTATACGTATAGCTATCTGTAAGTGGAACTTCCATAACAAATGTTATCTGATTTTTCTTTATATATGATTTTACGGAAACAGTTTCCTCAATTTTAACTAAATTAAACTCATTAGGTTCATATACTAAATTTCCAACATTTGATATCAGTTTTAGGTGATATAACAGCTCGGGGAATTCACAATGGATTGGTGTAAGATAGAGCTCTTGCTTAGTGCTATTGCTGTCTCGATTTCACTCAATTTTATAAATATGGTACGAAAGTTACTCAGAAATAAGTTATACATCCCTAAAATGTACGAGGATACAGCTAAACTATTTTCTCTATTTACTGTTTCTTTCAGGGTGGTTTCAACCCTTTTTAGGCGCATGTCCAGGGTCAAAGAGTTTTGGTGAATTAATTCGGTAGCGTTTACAAGGCTATCTAACATTTTGGAGACTATGGTAATTTTCTTAGAATTTATAATCTGATCTTGATTTATTTCCGAAATAATTTTATCATATTTAAGTGCATCTTCGTTATCTAAGTTTCCGGTCACTATTTTTAAAATAGAGCCTAATGGGTTAATAAGACCTCGCCTAAAACGTTGCGGCATTAGTTGTCGGTACTTATCTATGGTTATGTCACGTAGGTGTTCTGCATGCATTAGTATGCCAATAAATTCGTGTGGAAAGGTTTTGTTCTGAGCAATCAATTCCATGAACTCGCAAAATTTTGATATAACAAATTTTAAATCGGTGTACACATTATCTAATTTAATCGTTTTCAAAATTGTCCAACTGTCTGTTTGTATGTAGGCTTGACCTTCCTTTACTGGCAGGATTCCTGGATTGCCTTCAAGTGATTGGAGATGCAGAGCGACTGTTGACGTCGTTAGCATCAGGATGCACCACCTGTGGAGGGCGTTTGACGGTTTTAATTGGGGCGCTCGTATCTCTTCTTTCTGTTTCGACTTTTATGGGGACGATGTTTCTTTCGAATAGAGATATAACTATATTGCTGAACTGTCGGTGGTGTTCCTTTTAAAATATTTTTAATTTAGGTTTCACGTATTTCTTCAGATATATATATATATTTTTTTTTTTTATTAGTTCCAGGTTGTTGGTTGGAAGAAAGATTTCCAAAATTTTATGCTTTTCGCGGGAAATATTTTTTTTTTACAAGCAGTTCGTTTTTAGCCATGAAAATACTAAAATTTGATTTGGTTTGTTATCGATGGCTTCGTGTAAAATGGGTATTCCATGGAGTATGAAACACCTGGATTGAAAATTTTGTTGTGTTCTTCATTATTCGTGTGGTCGAGTCTCAATTTTGATAAGTTTTCTTTAAGTGTTTGTTCAGTCCGTACGTCGGTCGTATTTGTATTAAAGTGGATGTCACACTCGTTATTTACGTACTTGGTTACCTTTAAGGGTTGTTTTACGATTAAAATCACCATTTCGTTCGAAGTGTTTTGTACGACTGTGGGGGCATATCCATTGATACAGTTTACTAGCGCGCTGGGCATACGTACGCCGGGACCAAGTTTTCTGTAATCTAATACAGCTTCGCCTAAGTGTTGGTATATGGGCAACTTAACTAGTTGCTCAGAGCGCGGCTGAATTTCTATTTCATAATTTAAATTGGTGTCAATTATTGGAATTCGGGTGTTTTTCATTTCCAAAACTGAGCTTTTTAGGTCTATCACGACATCTAATTGTTTTAGCAAATCATTTCCGATAAGACCGTCATAGCGCGGGTCTACGTCATATAGGTAGAATTTATGTTGTTCATTGCTTTGGAAGCTTGGTGGTAAGGGGATTTTAGCAACTTCGTTATGCGAGCTAGATGCATGAGTGCTTACTACTCGGAAGTGTTCCGGTCTGATATATTTGTAATAATATTGGTAAGCTTTAGAAGGGCTTAAGAATGACCTTGTGCTACCTGTATCGATCATCATTGTTGCATCTATTTCGGGTATGTATATATGAGGTAACTTGAGTGTGGTGTCGCAATTTGATTCTATAATTTCTTGCCTGGGGAGGCTGTCTATACAAAAGTTTTCAGCATACTCTCCTTGTCCTTGAAGAGGGTCTGTCTGTGGGGTCTCGAATTCATTATCATAACATTCTTGCTGGGCTTCTTCTATGTATTCGTACGGGGGTGCGTCCCACTCGTACTGTGGTTCGTCGTTATACTGTGGTTCCTCTTCGAGGCTGCCTAACTTGTTAAGTTTAAAACCTTCCTGTGGCTTTTGTAAAACCGTTCTCATTGTTACATCAGGTTCTTGTAGGGGGACTGCATTAACTCGTGGTGGTGTATAGCCAAATTTTGGGGGTGTCATCCCTGTATTTCCTTGAGGGAAATTCGGGCGGAACCCTTCTGGTGGTTGCGTGAGCATTTGAGGGCGGTATCCCAGCTGAGGGGTATATCCGAATTGGGGGTTGTACCCAAACTGGGGACGGTACCCTAAATTTTGTGTGGGACCTTGAGGCCTAAATGACGCCTGTTGGTTGCCGAAATTAAATTTTGGCAAGGGGTTGTTCGGTATTGCCTCTATAAATCTTTGTCCAGTAGATTGCGGGTTTATTCCAAATTTAAATCCACTAGATTGTGGGTTTACACCAAATTTAAAGTTCATAGGGGTTGATTGTTGCGGTAGGGGTGGTTTAGACGCGAGTTGGTGGCTATTACTAGCATGTATACGTTTCCGCATGTTGTATTGCTCAAGGAAATCAACTTCCTCTAATACAATACTTAAAGCATCCTCTAAGGTCGCTGGTGCCTTTAACCTAACTATGCGCACCATGTCTTCCGGTAAATTATATAGGAAAACATTTAGAGATGTGTTGTTATATATAGTGGTTTTGGCGCGTTTTAAATCGGGGTCGTATAACATATTTACTTTAGAGATCAAAAGTGACCGAACCTCCTGTATGCGGTTACAAAATTCTAAATAGTTTTCACCAGTTTTAATTTTCATGGTTTCGAGTTCAATATTTATACATTGCTCACTACGTGGGTCTCCAAAATGTTGTTTGAGTAGTTCTTTTAAGCTACTCCATGTCTCTACATCTTCTCTTTCAGATACTAAAGAGGCTGCGTTGTCTTTAAGCCTGCTAGTTATGCTATGAAATACATATAAGTCTTGGGCAGCGTCGCCCCTATACCTGCTTATTACATATTCAGATTTTCTAATGAACAGATTTAATTGCCCTTTATCACCCCCGTATATAGGGATGAGGCTTAAAATTTCCCGAGGGATGGGGTTAATTTGTTCTGATTGGGCCATTTTTGTAATAGGCAAATATAAAACACAAAAATACACACGATATAAAACACAAAAATAAATTTACACAAAAATCCTATTATTTCCTAAAATATAGTGTCCCTACTCTATAAGTCTTATCTATAATGGTAGACTAAACAAAGGTTTATGTTTTAGTTACCGAGCAAGTTATATTATACAAATCTTATCTATAATGGTAGACTAAGCAGAGGTTTATGCTTTAATCACCGAGCAAGTTATATCGAGAGAAGTCTTATCTCAATTATAACAAAATTCTAGGAAGGGTATGGAACGGGAAGGATGACGAAAAGTTTTACTCACCAACCGGCCGCTTCCATAGTGATGCTCCGTCGTTTAACTAATTTGTTTGGTTCGTCGGATTCACACGATGCTGGCGATTCCGCGGGCAGGCAAATTTTGATACCTGTAATCACGAAACTAGCGCAACACTATACGCGCGAATCCTACCGGCTGCGCCAGTTAAATTTCGGGAACGCTTTCTAGTTTTTTTAAAAACTACAATAAAAAAATGTATAGGCGATATAGAGCCTTTAATGACTAACTTAAAATAGGGTAGCCGAATTGGAGGCTCTAACACTAGGTGTAGCCGATGCAAAGGCTCTAATATTAATGAATAAAATCTATTACAAAACCTTACAGCTAACTTATGCTACGGCGGTGGCCCGCTCCTCAGTAGTCTTACTCAGCACTGATAAAGTTGTGGGAAACAATATGTTTTGCTGAGTAAGACTTTTTAATCTAAGGCAGAGGGATGAGGGGGATGCATAACTAGATAGATAACATCTTTATTGTGCAAAAATAATAACAAAGTACTTAAATAAGACTAGCGCAACAACAGGAGGCCTTATCGCTAAAAGCGATCTCTTCCAGGCAACTATGGGATGGAGAAAAATATGAAATATAGACATAAATACAAAAATAAAACATAAATGGTACATATATAAATAGAATACTAAACTGACCAATAGACATCTTACATAACAAACATAAATATGTACCTAATACTTATATCCTTCGGTAGGTACATTTTTGCGAGTCTATGCACATAGTTCTTACAAAACAATCAAAAACCATTTCTATTCCGTTCGAATAAGCTTCAATATTCCAAGTAACGTTATCATAGACACCCTCGTCTATTCATAGACAAATAGGGTTACTATTGTAGTAGGGGTGAATTAAATACAATAATGTTTAAATAATTATTTTAGAAATTAATGTTAATTTCAATATGCTTGGAGTATCTTGTGATTGGTGTTTTTTACATATAAATATATATATGCACAATATGCACATATACTTAAACGTAAAGCGGAGCTATGGTATAAAAGACTTAAATTTAATAATACAACATTTTTTATATCAGCCCTGTAGGTACTGTCCCACTGCTGAGTACGGGCCATCTTCTCATTGCTAGAAGGGTAAAACTATAATAATACTACATAGCTGTGGTAAATACCTGCTTTATCTAGCGAAGGAAAAAAATATAGTTTTATAAAAAAAAAATTAAATGGTTCCACCCTACTCTAGTCCGTAGTTCGTACAATTATATTTGTAGATATAAAATGACTGAATGAAATAAAAAAATAGTCCCACTGAACCCTAGAACGCAACATCACAAGTTTTAGACAAAAATCATTTTGGTCCAAGTTAATTACTACACGTAAAAATCATTTTTGCGTAAAAAATTTGTAAAAATCATTTTCAAAAAGATTTTTTGTCGAAAACTTGTGATGTTGCTTTCTAGCGTTCTGTGTGACTATTTTTTGTAAATTTATTCAATCATTTTATATCTTCACAAATATTCATTATTGTGAGCGAGACGGACGATGATGGTCGAACTATAGACTCTGAACTTAAGATTGGTTGATAATATTACACAAAGGAATAAAATTAGATTTTTTTATTTTGTCGCCGATTTCAAATCTCTCAATTTTTCTTTAACAGCTCTAATTTTTTTTCTGAGTAACAAGCTCCACTGCCTTTTGGACCGTTTCCTTGGAAATCTTGGTGATCTGAGTGAAGGACAAGGGGAAAGGTTCCCAAGATATTGAACTATGGAGGAGTGGTACCAGGCTCACTTGTGAATCAAGTCAAGCAAGAAAGTCTTATGATAATTTTTCTTAAAAGATCAAACACTAAAATTAATACAAAAGATCTGACTACACATCTAAAATCAGCACCATAAAAATGTATACCTAGTCATAATATTTTACGCAACAAAAAATCTGTTCCCATGTGTTAAATGTTGAAAATATGATTGCACACATGTACAAGTTCTACATGCTTCTTTCATGCTCGTCTACTTGAAATCTCTAGAAATAAAATCACTCGCATTAGAGATTGTTCTAAAACATATTCATGTAGAGACAGTGTCAATATTATGAAATACTAGTCGCATCCCGCAGCTTTACCCGTGCTCGCGAAATTATTACTTAGTGGAAACACAATTATACAAGTAAGGCCAGCACCATACCATCCCATTTCATGTCTCTGGAACCAGTGGCACAGAATATATTTAATAGTATTATAGAATGGACACTCTCTGCCTCCCGCAAATTTTAGGTTTCTATCCGCTCCCCGCGCTCGCCCTGTCGTGTGCCAGAGTTTGTCGGTACCACGGCATTCATTGTCAGTCGAAATAACTGCAGATGGCTTCAAGGGCTCTTTCATGTGAGGTCACGAGCGGTAACCAGAGGACGACCATAACTTCTTACGTGTGTGGGTGTGTGTTAATACAGTCGTCAAATTGCATATGTATTGTGTGAATGATTAGCGCGCCGTTGTATGGAGTGACCGACATGTGCTAGCGATTTAGGCTGTCAGTTGTAGACTTATATATAGAAAACAAAATTGTATATCACCAAAACACTATATTGTTTCCATTTGTTGTAAGTATGAAAGGTATTTATCTAAAAAAATTATTATGCTCATTTCATCTCAGGCATAATTTAAAAGTACCGTTCTGTTACCCTTCCGGTACGTGCAGTGTATACCTAATCCCACGCAACGAACCCCCGCACAAAGTACACGAATTCCCTTCCAAAACGCGCCATTTTTCTCCACTCTACCCCGGGGATATTAATAATATATCACCCTGTAAGAAATCTCACATAGAGGGAGGGTGGCTAAATGCGCCTCGAACCCTATGCGTTAAAACAAAAAATAAAAACAATTCCAATTCATATTCAACCCTATTTTGAGGATACGAAGGCACTTTTTCGTCTGTATTGTTATCGGTACTCAATCACAAGTGTCTCCAACATAATCTATGCTTAGATATAGCTGTACTTAGGCCTTTTTTTGCAAAAATGAATGTGACGCTTCGCGATCCAAGATGGCGGCGGTGTTGTCTTCTATATTTTTTGTGTGTAATTATTTGCTTTGTGTAAAAATAGGTTGTTTTATTGTGAACAAAATGATGCAGAATTAGAGCTTGATTGTTTTCTGGTATGCTTTGATTTTAATGAATTTTATGCGGACTTGTACACAGATGAAAAGTTATTTGAATTTAGGTATGGAATTTCAAAATTAACTTTAATGGGAGGGTGAGAAAAACAATGTCCCCATTCTGTTTTACTTCCCTAAACTTGTTTTACTGTATCAAATATTCTTAGTTAATGTACAAAATAGTGTTTTTTATTACCCGACTGCGTAAGAAGAAGGGTAATGTTATTCTAGTTACATATATAGTTTAAAATACTAAAAATCCGACTACAAAATACGCAAATCGTTTACTTGGATGACATATTTTTCCAATATTTTGTATCTAACTTATGTTATATATTTTGTTATAGAAAACCAAAGAACTGAACCGATTTTGATAAAATGTATAATGAATATGGGACCATCTCTGAAGTATGATGACTTAATCAACGACTTTCCATCACGTGGACGAGAAGTCTAAACCAAAATTCACGAATATATTGTCCTGGGTTAACAGATAGATTTTGATACAAAGACTCTATGTCCCCGCACTTAAAGTCTAATTTAGATTGAGAAGAATTTAGACGTCTATTTTGCCGCTTCGAATTATTTTGATAATCGAAATGATTTTATTCGGGTATTAGACCTCATTGAGCTCGGATATTTTGAGGAATAACGCTACATCCCGTTGACACTTTATCAAAGGACCTACCAAACAGAAAACAACAAAATCAATTCATTGGCTAAGTAATTGCTGAATAAACATACCTACAAAATAACCATTTCTTTTTGGAAGTCGGTTAAAAAGAAACCGATTCACTAGTGATTTAGATACACCTAAGTTATATCTACCTATCGAGAAAGATCCACTCAGATAGCGCATACCTACCATAACTTAGCAGTCCACATGATCAAAGTGGAAAGCGTTTCGTTTGTTGTTTTTTTTTTGGAATATCCACCATGAAACGATGACGCTTGTTCATGTTTCCAACCGTTAGTAAAAAGAGCAAGAAAGAATTAGACGGAACAGATCACACTTTATTTTCCACTATTTAGGTACTTAGACTGTATTTACATGAAATTTATTATTCGTGAAAATTTAACTTTTAATACCTAGGTACTTGACACTGGCAAATGAGCTAAATGCACGGGTCGATTAAAAAGATAATTTAAAAATATAAATAGTTGGATTTTGTTTTTTTCCTACGCAGTCAGGAAGAAACTAATGATTTGTCTTTGATCACTTATCAGTATTTGTTTCTGTTTTGTTTGTTTTTTTAACAAAGACATACACAGCTGTTACTGTATTCGATCGATAAACCAACATCGACCATTATATTGATTTAGTGTTGGTTTTGTAATCGATGCTATGGACAATCGATATTACATTTGTACAGCTGTATTTTGTTGGTTTTCTTCGTTTATTTATCCCATGGCGGGAGGTCATGGGATAATTTAAAATTACAAGCCCATCTCATGGCCGGTCTCCCTGCGCTGCGCTTGCCGATGCGTGGTCTCCACTCGAGAACTTCCCGGCTCCATCGGCCATCAGTTCTATACGTGCTTATGTAAGTACTCTTCACGATTGTCACTGAGTACGTTTAAAATAAATCACAGTTTAAAAAACTAAAAACACGCTACAAATGATTGTGGTCAAAGTTCATTACAAGACTTTTCTAACAAATCCAAACACAGCTATGATACGAGGTTCCATCATGAATTTCTAGCTCATATCTTCCGGCTCCATCATCAGATCAGTTCGACAGTACCATATTATTGTATTGTCATCAGAACTACATACAGCTGCCAATTTTCATGACGCCACGATCCTTGGAAGATGGTTAAATTAGTTACCTTAGATTTGATTACATACAGGTCGACCTAATAAAAGCGTGTTAAAAATAGGTACTTTTTACACACGAAATTTCAATGTAAGACCTTAGTAAAGTATTTCTCTTATCAAAATATAAGTTTATATAAGTATTTTACTCTATGAGAAATACTTTACTCATACTACTACTTTTAATACTTTCTCAATTTCATTTTAGTCTTGTAATATCGATTTATATATTTTTAGGGTTCCGTACCTCAAAAAGAAAAAATGGAACCCTTATAGGATCACTTTGTTGTCTGTCACGACGCAAGGGAATCAAAACGGGGTACTTCCCGTTGACCTACAACTTTGAAATTTGGCAAGAAGCATTGTCATATAGTACACATACCTAAAGAAAAAAATCCGAAAACTGTAATTTTTTTATTTAATCACATAAAATAGGGTCTTTATACATGGAAGGGGGGTCCAAATTTTAAAGTGCTTTAACCGTATCATGTGGAGTACTTATTATATGAAAGAGCTTAATTAGCACAAGCTAAAACAGGTTTTTAAATATTTTTACGATGTATATTTTTCGATTTATAAACACAAGTAAAATAAAACAGAGTGTCAACATTTTGTTCTCACTTTCCCGCCAAAAGTCCTATTGACACTATCACTTAATATAATAAAATGTACCAAAAAGTATAAAAGTAAAATATCCCGATAATCCGATATCTCACTGGCATCGATAAAGGATTCCCGCCGAAGCGTCGGCCCGATCGAGAGTAAATATTGCTCCTCTTTTTTCGGATCGGCGTCCGTGGCCGAGTTAGAGGTGCCTGTTCCATTTTTGAAATTCGCGCCAACATTGTTTTTATCTTTTTAATCGTGTAATGCCAGTGTTGTTCTGACAGATCGCTGCGTGTCGACTGGAATGTTCGATGTTTGAAAGATTAACTATTGATTCGATTAACTTTTTAGGTCAAATTAGTTTTATTGCTTTAGTTTTGTTTACCTTTTTGTAATAGTAGAACTAGAATAATTCTATGTGTAGGATTATTAAATGGTCGATAGGTACGGGACAGAGGTGGCTGGCATAAACAAAGCATAGCGGGCTATTACAAGTTGATATAGTAATGAATGATGATGTTATGATTAAGACATACAAGGGCGTCGCCAACGGGGTGCAGGGGGGGCAGCTGAATAGAGATTTAAAAAATGTAGCCAACTGCAAAGCAACCAAAGTCCTAAAGCCGTGCAATTGTACCTGTACCTACAATTCATATTTTTCTCATCCTCCATAAAAACTTGCCATGGGCTGGCGACGCCCTTGAAGACATACATACGTCATCGTAAACTATTCGACAGACAAATTTTAAGAATGGAACTCCAAATACCTACATTTTAAATAATTTTTCAGAAAATTTCACGAACTTATCTGACACTGAGTAATTATATTCTATCTAAATTATGTAAATCAACTCAATAGAATCAACATTTTCTAACAATATATATACATATAATATAGTAGGTATTTTTTATGTTACAGATGAGCAACTAGCTCCACTGATGTTAAGTGACATGCTTGTCCTATCTAGTGCCACACAATTCTAAGCCCTGTGTGCCAATGCACTGTGCTCGGCACTCTGCTATTTTAAACGATAAATCTCAATATGTCCAGAAATTTCGCGGGAAACATTCAAACTCACAAACGTATTAGTACTGTTCAACAAATAAAATTCAACAAATAAAATTATTATTTTTAAAAGGCAGAAACGCTGTATTCGTTCAATGTTTAAACTCAAAAAAAGAGATAGTTGTAAGCCCTATTTTTTAAAGTATAAAATTCTTACACTTCCGTGTTTATACATTTTAGAAACGGCCCTTTTTGTAAAAACAAACCGGGAGCGATTCCCCACACTATCTGATACTACTGTAAGAAATAGGCGCGACCAAGACAAACGGCGCGTACATGAAGGAAAGACAGCACTGATGCAAAATAGCATCGTATGTATGGGTCCTAAAATCTACAATAAGATTCCTAAGTCAATAAGAGACCAGAATAGTAATTTATTTAGAAAAAAGTTGAAGGCATTGTTATTGCAGAAGTGTTATTATTCTATCAATGATTTTTTAAATGACAAATTTAAATTTTATTTGACATTATGTGTATCTTTTATTGCTTCTGCTTTGTCATATTATAGATATTTTTGGTTTGTGTATTAATCTAATAACAAATAATAATTATTATTATTTTATAATTTTTCGCATGTGCATGATGCTATCTACCTGACATTTATACGCCTAATCGGCACAACATGATTTTAAGCGACTAAATTTAGTGTAACATCTTTTATGCACTTGTTGTATAAAATTCTCGTGTTGTGTGCAAATAAATTATCTTTATCTTTATCTTTATCTTTACTGTTATACATAAATGTACATACATCTGAAGTATCAAGACAATCTATTAGTCTAAACAAACGTCCAACTATCGTATTTCTCTGTACAATAACCGAAAACAAAGACACTAAACAAATCTATAAATAAATGAACGAGCGGCGAGATGCAACGTCGCATAACTCGAAAAACGCAAAAAATGAGGTCCGGCTTGAGCACACAACAATTGTTGGCAGCAACAAAAAATATCAGCAACAATTGTCCGATGACGATTGTCGTCTGCGTACGTCTCGTATACGCCATATGCCGTGCGTCTGCCAGAAAACAAACACATTTTTACGTTGCGGCTTTTGTGTTTGTACTGCTTTGGACAATAATGCTTACCCAGATGAAACAATTAAATTTAAGTACAAAAACGTGTCCATGATCTGTAGTTACGATTTAAAACCACCTATTAGACGTTCACTTGAGGTGACAAGTCGAACAAGCTGGACGTGGGCCGATTTAATAGGATTTTAGCGGATCCTAACTCGGGCGTAAGAGCTGTTTGACTGTGTAAGTCATCTCAAGTGATCAATAAATTAAGAATATACAATGGGACTGACATGTTTAAATAATAAAAGTCCCAAAATAAATATGAATTTAAAAAAACACCTATTTTGTACCTCTGGCCTTAATATTAAGTTATTCTAATATCGTTATCGAGCTACTAGTGTACCTAACAACTTCCTTATTGGTAATTATTTAGAAACAATTTTATTTTGTTTTTATGAGCCTGCACAGCAGATATTTTTGTTTATCGTTAATAACTTCTATTTCCGATTTAAAAAACACATTTAAGTTTACATTCAAGTATCCAATTCTAAATAAAAAGTAAAAGTTCCACTTTCATAAAAATTAACTTTGTAAATCTAGCAAATTTAACGATATATGAAAATATTTCATTCACAACAAAAAAAAAAATTGAATCAAGAAAAAATATTGACTTAAGAAAAAAAAGATACAAAAAAATAAGTGAAATTTATTATACTCATTAGCTAACCTTTCCCGATAGGGAAAAATTTACCAAAAAAAAAACTCTTTAGCTAAAAGTGGCCCTTATGCCACTTTTACTAGAGCGGTCAGCGTTGTTATTAAGAACTTTTTGTTCAAAGACTGTAGAAAACAGGTTTTTTGCAATCGACGCTAGCTGCAAGCGAGTTTTACATAAGTTTAGGTATATCTGCAATGTTGTCTGCAAAACCGAGCTTGGCGCGAAGGGTGCAACCCTTTCTGACTTCTAGTACATAGTTTGTTATGTATAAATTCGTCCGTGTGGTCTATGGTCTTTGGGGAGTTACGATATGTAACTAGTTTGTTTCGACAGTTTGGGTGGTTCAGTTCGATTAGTGATTGAGGTTATTTATTTTAACTGTTATATAATCATTGTAGAGTTAAAGTTTGTTTAATTTCAATTAGAAAAATCGCTAAAACCTTAGAAAACATTAAACCCTTGTAGAGATTTAGTTTGGTCATAAGTCTCTGAGAATGTGTACTTACTCGGAAAAATGGAGGAAGAACTAGGTAAGTTTTTTAAACACAAACGCAAACAGTGTTGTTCGACTGTATGTTTTATTTTTTGTCTGTTAAGGCCTATTCAGACCTGAGCGTTATTCGCTACCGCTGTGGGTAGAGGACAATACCGCGCGGATATCGCTTGGGTCTCGTTACCGCGCGCGATAGCGATATCCGTGTATTTGGTGTAACCAGTGAAATTAACGCATACCGACTCGGATTCACTACCGCGAGCGGTAGCGAATAACGCTCAGGTCTGAATAGGCCTTTACGCAATTACTTTACCATTATGAATGATGATTTATTACTTTATCACATAAAATATTTATTAAAAACTTTCTTATACAAATAATTGTATTTATTATATAAATTATACTAAAACTAATTAATAAAAATTTGAAAAGCTGAGTGATTGGAGATTATTTAAAATATCCATAGGCAACATAGCTTAAGGATATTTCAAACAATCTCCATTTTCAGGCAGAGTGCCCAAAATGCTAGCGGCATTTCCTATCTAAATGGCAATGCTTATTTTTACCCGACTCCGTAAGAAGGAGGGGTTATGTTTTTCGAGTGTATGTATGTATATTTCTTTGACACGCCCTAGAGCCTAAGCGGCTTGACCGATTTTGATGTGGGTGGTGTCAATAGATTCGTCTTAGTTGTGAGAGTGACACTGCGTACATCAAAATTAAAAAAAAAATAAGTTAGGCTGCAAAAACCTCTTTTCTGCAGTTGGGTATTTTTTTTCTTTTAACATTGATACTTGTTTGTACTAAGTGAAGGCCAGCATTTTGGGCATGCAAAGAGTATGAATTGATTTTAAAATTTTGTTTTTTTTTTGTTTGGTAGTTCATACTTCAGAGGTTCAGGAGTTCCATATAAATTTTATCAAAATCGGATCAGTAGTTCGATCAGTAGTTTTTAATGAAATTGCGTATTTTGAAGTCAGTATTTTCAGTTTTTAAAACTATAATTTAATTATTTTTTTCCGGGATTTCTTAAATTATAATCGTATGTACCTACCTGTACCTATAGGTTTGGGTATCCTAAAATGTCTTTAAACAACAATCGAATAGCAACCAATAAGAGCTCGTAATTTGAAAAATAAAAGCTCTCATTATATAGCCATTATAATTCCAATCAGATAAAAAAAATGTAATCATTCGATAAAAAAAAATATAAGAAAGAAGGCGCAATAACGTTTCTCTTAAGAATGTGCACGAAGCTCGCAGCCATTTTTAAACAGAAAAACTTTGAGTAGGGATATTTAAAAAGTGAGACGTAAATTTGTTTATTTAGATGTGAGAAATATTTAAAAAAAAGGTTTTCTTCGATTTCTTTTAAACATATGCTAACGAGTTGGAAAATATATGTTTTTTCACTATTCCTTCGCCAGTATAAGCCTGTATTTTTTTTATATCTCCTATTTATATAAAGACATTCATTTCTTATTTTTATAATATCCCTAACCAATGATTGTAGATATTTAAAAAAAATGTGTTGCCCGAGAGAGATAGCTGCGCGCGTTGAACTCCACATTAAGATGAAGGATTTAAAAAAATAAACCATGAATAATACAAATATTATTGTATTCGTATACACGAAAATCCAAATGGAACCTGGCTAATCTAAATGCAAATGAAGCATTCGTATTACCGGACTAAATTGAACCTCATTGGTTTATCCTTCTTTTGTACGCGCATCTGCTCGCAGCCATTTTCAGCAAAAAAAAGCAGAACGCGGGAAAATATTCGCAAAGAGATTGATCCAAAGTGAAAGGTAAAGAAAGAGGTATGTAAAGTCTGTACCAAAGAGAATAAAAAAAGTTAAGACTACATATTGCATGCCAACCAAAACAATCACAAAAAAAGAATTATTGTGTGTAGGTACCTATACTTGGTGCTCTTTTGCTACGTTTCTATTCTTTCTATTCAATATTTTTACGACAACCTTGCTTTCTTCTCTTAAGCTTCTTCCCTGGGCAGACTGGGCAGTATACGTGAATAATTCAATCAAAATCAAAATTCATTTATTTCCCAACAAAAGTACAAACATTTAAGTTTAGCCATAGCCGTCAAACTAGGTGAGGAAACCACCTGTAATTTGGCGGTTTTAATTATAGTTTAAAACTGAAAAAAGCTACGAAATTCGTTTACCTGGATGGCATAATTTTCCAGTTATTTTGTAATAAAAACCAAAGTACTGAACCGACTTTTATAGAATTTATACAATATAACCTACCTAAATCAAATCATAATTGGCAAAGTAATCGCTGAACAGACATTTATAAAAAACATACAGTCGAATTAACAACCTCCCTAATGGAGGCCGATTAAACAAACATTTAATTTAGGTTTTTAACTTTCCAATACTTACCAGTTAAGTATTAATCGCTAAAAGAATGTATTTATTACTCAAATACATTTTCTAAGCGTTACTAAACAATTATAAAAGCTAAATTAAATTTCAGTTTAAAAAAACTGAAAAACCGACTTCAAAATACGCAATTTGTTTACGTGGATGATATTTTATCAGTTATTTTGTTATAGAAAAGTACTGAATCGATTTTGATAAAATGTATATTTCTTTCTAGTTCTAAGAAGTCACTCATGGTGTCAACAGACACCGAAACAGATCTGCGATACCTGTTGGCATCGTAAGCGACTTCTGCGTGCATAGGGAACGTTTTACATAATAATTTTATATTTAAAAAAACTGAATCAACCGACTTCAAAGTACGCTACTTCGTTACTTGTAGTATTAGAAAGGATTAGGATACATAAAGTTCATATCATCATGCTCAGTCGGGTAATAATTAAATAAAACGCTCAATCGTCGAAGTAACTCTATTTTCACCTTATACACATTGGATGCGCAACGCAACGAGCTATGGAGAGGGCTATGCTCGGAGTCTCTCTACGAGATCTAATCAGAAATGAGGAGATACGTAGACGTACAAAAGTCACCGATATAGCACAGCGGATTAGCAAGTTGAAGTGGCAGTGGGCAGGGCACATAGCACGTAAAACTGATGGCCGATGGGGCCGAAAGGTTCTCGAGTGGAGACCACGTACCGGCAAGCGCAGCGTAGGAAGACCAGCCACGAGATGGACAGATGATCTCATACAAGTGGCGGGAAGACGCTGGATGCAAGCCGCTTCCAATCGGTCTTTTTGGAAATCCATGGTGGAAGCCTATGTCCAGCAGTGGACTTCTTATGGCTGAGATGATGATGATGATGATGACACATTGGATGAGGAGTAAGACTAAGTCTCTGTTTCCTGAGACCTACAATCTTGGAATTTTCAAGGCTAGAGTGAATAGATATCTTCTAGATCGACGAGCTCCATCCTCGGCCACACCGTCGCTTAACATCAGGCGAGTTGGTGGTCAACCGTAGATCAATCTTGCATTAAAAAAACTTTGTAACCTGACGTTTCGAACACTTTGCAGCGTCTGTGTTCACAGGAGACTCATTCACTAGATGACAGTTGGCTTTTTTGTTATGAAAATATTATTTACTACCGTCTACTATTTTTAACCGACTTCCAAAAAGAAGGAGGTTATCAATTCGATCCATATGTTTGATTTTTTTGTATGTTTGTTTACCGATTACTCCGTCATTCGCGAATGGCCGAGGATGGAGCTCGTCGATCTAGAAGATATCTATTCACTCTAGCCTTGAAAATTCTAAGATTGTAGGTCTCAGGAAACAGAGATGGCGGCAAAGAATTTCATTCACGTGGAGGGCGTATCACGCGCCGATCACATAATTTATTTATTATTCTTAATTTAATTCATTTATTTATTCCTATTTATAATTATTTTTTATTTAACTTTATTTACTTGATTTTATGATTTTATACCTTAATTTAATTTAATTGTTATGGATTTACATCTGGAATAAATAATTTTCATTTCAATTTCATTTCATTTACAAAATTATGTAAAATGCGATAATTCCGTTAAAATTTGTTTAATTTTAACGTTAGTTCCTCTTTCTTGCCACGATATAACAGACTAATAGCGTCTATAGTCTGTATACGTAATAATAACCCGAATCAATGACGCTTCGTGCAGAACGCACTAGCTGCAATATCTGCAAAACCTGTTTGATTCAATAACAATTTAACAACTTGCTGTCACTAAACTAGTTTTCGGTAGGGGCAAGGGGTTTTCTGCAGCAAACCAGGTATGCGGAATGCTAACATGTAGCTGCAAATCGCGAAACAGGTTTCAGAACGCACTTTTGATAAACGCATTGTTAGTTTGTCATATATTTTTTGGAAGAGCTTTGTTTTGTTAGTTGGCATAGTGCAGTTTGCCGATTTGCCAATAAGTAGTGGAATTTGAAGTTTTATTGGCATAAAAAAATTCTAAAATCATTTATTTCTTGAAAGTGCAATCATTTTAAATTTAGCCATAGCCACCAAACTAGGTGAGGAAAACACCTGTATTTTGGCGGGTAGACGGTTAGACATTACATATTAACATTTCTTGTTTAATAACTGTTAAAAAAAGAGTTACGAATTTCTTTAAATACTCATTGAAATCTTAAATACTGTACATTTAAACCATCGTTGTTTCATAATTAAAAAAATAGCACACACTTTCGAATTCAGCATTCCATTTAAGCAATTCAAATAAAAAGAATGCCTTACTTTCAAAATCTAGATGGAACGCTCACGTTTTAAAAGCTCCAACTGCCAAGAAAAGGAAATGGAAAAAAATTAAAAGCAAAAAAGCGCATAGACAACATTTTTAAAAACGTAATATTCACATTTCCTGCTAAGATAACGCTCCGTCGAGCGAAATATGAAAGGAGTTATCAAAACGATCTCGCAAGCACTAAATCACTGGTATATAAGGGGAAGAGGAGTCCTATTTACTCGAAAACGGACAAAATAAATGTTTTTATTACATAATAGGAATTTCTCCGTCTTATTTTGGAAGCTTACAATCATAAACAAACCTTATTTTTTCAGTAACACGGTTGAAAATGACCGGCTGGTTTTGGTTAAGTATAAACAGAATACGGCCAGAGTATATTAAGCTTTCTAAGTTAAATTTTAGAGTATATTTTTGAATGTGTAATGAGGGGGTGAAGGCAAGGTTTATATAAAAAGGTATGGTGGAAAATGTAAAGCAGAGGGATTTGGTCGTCGGCCGAGCGTAGCTTTCGCTGCCTTTCTACAATTGTTATATATCTATACTTAGCTAGCGTGAAAGTGTGCTGTGAAACTTACATTAAATTTCTCTTTACAATTTTGGTATTCTAAATACTCAATGGTTACATATTTGAGCTGTTTTGAGTTGAGACTGACTCCGTATCACACATTATCTGTAAATATCTGAATGTAGGGCACATGGCAATTCTGGCATAGCGCGTCAAGGAGACGTCACCGAATTCGGAGATATTTTATAAACTTTGCTTTTGAGAATGTTTTACGTTTGTTTTGTATTTGTATTACTTCATTAGACTGTTGATAAGGAAAGTTAAGATTATTTAGGCATTAATGTCAGCACACGCAGTCCGTGAAAGCCTCTCTGGTACTAATATAGGACGCCGCACTATGGGACCAAACGGGGTTCGTCGTCTCAAAAATCTGTAACTCGCAAAGGAATCGAACTCAACGGACCGGCGCGCCGGTGCGAGTTCAATTCCTTTGTGATGTTTTGATTTTTAAACATTTTTAATATTATTCTAGATCGACGAGCTCCATCCTCGGCCACACCGTCGCTTAACATCAGGCGAGTTGGTGGTCAATTGTTACAAAAATGACTATAATATGATGGCTCTTAGATAGGTACATAAAATATCACTACATTTATAATCTGGTTCATACGATTTGAAATGAGTATAGCGATGTTATTTTTGATTTGTTGCACCACTTGTGCTTTGTTTCGAACTGAATGCAGGTTTTCTCTCTAAATATTTAGCACTTTTTAAAAGAAAAATCAGTATTTTCTTTTGAAAAAGCATTCTCTCAGAAAGTGCTCAAGCCCACTTTGAAAATAATTGCCTTATATACATTTTAATAGCGAAGTCCTGAGCGTAATTGCAGCCATTACGACTCTCTAATGTTGGCCTTAAGCTCGCTCCATAATTGGAGGCCTCGTAAAGGGGACGGAGGGACCGGAAAAGGGGGCCAAAAAGGGGCTAAAGAGGGGGCCGGGAAATGTTATGGAAATGACGCACCGCCATTTCCCCGTTTTTGTATTTGATTATCCTTTCAAGACAATATTTTGCAGGGTCCGGAAATTAATGAAGGCAATTTATGCGACACAGAACGCTGGCGCGGGGTTTTATTTAAATAACTTTTTTGTTGTTTTTTTTAAGCTTTCGGGTGTGCCTTTTGTAATTGGAGCGTTGTCTGTGGAGTTTTTGTTTTAGGCTTACGAAGAGTTATGTTGCGGTTATACGGGGTCGCGGGGCGGGGTGGGGGGAGGGGGTGGATTCAACCCTTTGCTTATGTGGAACGATTGGCGTGAAGGTGGAAAGATTTATAGGATTATTTGAAAAAAATATGTACCTACTTCTATATTCTTTATTCTTTATTCAATAACATACACGACAGAATGCAATAGGGGAAAGTACACAATTCAAATACATATTAATAAGCTGTATCGCATCCTAAAATTATGTATGCCTAGCTAGATAAGGTAAAGTAGGTTAGTACATTGTGGGAAATAAAGTTAATTAAAAGGGAAATTTTAAACCATTAGACTTGAATATTAAACTAATACTAAAATGTAAATCTAACATTATTGACAAACAAAATATAATAACAAATCCTGTTACACATTCATTAAAGTGAGAGCGAGTGAGAGTGATATTGTCAAGTATGATATTTAAATAATAGAATTATGTGCCTTAGTGTAAGTATGTAAAAGTATCTAACTCCGGTAGACGTTATCCTGCCAGTTTAACTACTTGCCATTTCGGCCTTCTGCCTTGGTTAAAGTCAGATCTGGGGTTCACGCAAAAATATTATATAGAAAGGATATTCAGTATTTCCCAAATTTCAATGTTTTTGGTTAACTTTGCATATAAACTTTTTTAAATAAAAAATTGCCAAGTCATCACCTACTAACCGTTCTCTATCGATATAACCAATAAAAAGATACCCCGTATTTACCTATTGTCCCAAAAATTATACAACAGAATTGAATTCAGTATAGAAAACACAGTTTTTTTACCGATTTCCAAAAATAAGGGGGTTCTTAATTCGACTGTATATGTTTTTTTTTGTTAAGCAAAAAATATATTAAAAGTAAATTTTATCAAAATCGGTTCAGTACTTTTGTTTTTATGCTAAAATAACTGAAAAAAAGTTATCCAAGTAAACGAAGAGAAGCTATCTGAAGCAAAATGATTGTCACATTTTTTGTAAAGTAAACAAAACAGCGTTACAGCGCTGGAATAATAATTACATCGCTTATCTACGATTATACGATACGATTGATACTTGCAGCGCAGAATTGAGCCACTGACTGAGGTGCGGCGCTCTCACCGCAGTTGAATATAACAAACTAGCTATGAGTGGTGTCTGTTCTCGTCCATACAGCTCAATGAGTCTTAAAAAAATTATCACTTGGCTAAAAGCCCGCGAAAATGGTTAAACCCTCGCTTTACGAGAGAACTTTGTAAAACACTTTTAAAATAATAGCAATAATAATAGTGTTTCAATGAGTCTTAGTGGAAAATTTGGACTTGAATTTGGAGGCACTATTGGACCATAATACTTCGAAAATATGTCTGGTCAAGTAGTTACTATTACAGGTTAGATCACAATAGTAGCTTAAAATCAGGCGAGTTATCAGTCAAATGCAAGCCTAACATCAAATAATGAAATAAAGTTTCACCCACACACAACAGTGGCACCTAAGTTGTACAAACAAACTTAATTAAATTAGGTTAATATATACATAACAAATATAGATTTTTATAAAACACATACAAACCCACAGGGTTCGGATCCCGACCCTAAATAAACAAGTCACTTATGTTTGTCTCCGGTTAATTAATTTTCTCATTTCCTAGCAGGCGCGTCCGGGGGACTGTATATGTAATATTGGGGGTAGAAATTGAGAGCTTTTGATCCTGGTAATTTTTGTTTTTATTTCTATCCACAAAGTGGACAGACAAACACATACAAGTGACGGAAGACGCTGAATTTTCAAGGCTAGAGTGAATGGATATTTTCTAGATCGACGAGCTCCATCCTCGGCCACACTGTCGCTGAACATCAGGCGAGTTGGAGGTCAATCGTAGATCTATCTTGTATACAAAAATATAAAAACAGAACTACAGCTTAATATTGCTCACCACAGCATACACCTTAATATGTAAAACACACGTAAAAGCACCAATTTAGACGCACGCACTTTCGGGGTAATTTGTCACAAAAAGTTGGCAACTTTGCCCCAGGGGTGGGCAGCGTCATTTGTTACCGCCCCTCCCCCTCAAGGGCCAGGGTTGCCTTCGAAACCTTCGCGGGAATGCGTAATGAGTAAGGACGTCGCATAAATCGGCCGGATTTTCCCCACATGTGTTTCCCCCACACCTACATATTTTATGTTGTTTTTGTTTTATATAAGCTTATCTAAAGGGAAGCGAATATTTGTTAAGAGGGAAACTGATATTAATATTATAATAATATCTGGATTACAAGAAGTTTACTTGTGGACTTGTCTCCTATCATGGAATTCCAAAAAGACCGGTTGTAATATGAGGTCGTCTGTCTATTTTGTCTGCCCACACTGCGCTTACCGGGGCGTTGTCTCCACTCGAGAACTTTCCTCATGGCCCATTGCCATTTCAACTTGCTAATTCTTTATGTTATGTCGATGACTTTCATACGTCTACAGATTTCTTCATTCCTAAATGTCATCCAAAAAGTTCAAAAACCAAAAGTTTTACAATTCGGCTATTTTTTTCCTAGTAATAGGAAGAAACATCAAGAGATAGGATATTTTCAACAACCAAGTACCACTCGCAAAATGAAAATAAATCGCCAAGCACATAACGATGCATAACAATGTCCCCCTGTAACCTGATTTGAATGCCAGTTCCTCTTCCAGACTAGTGCTTACCGTCTTGCACTACACGTAACATCAAGTAAGTTATGGTCAAATATACATATTTGACCTGACAACTAAAAAAATTGAAATTCAGAATTCGAAATTTATTTACCCCATAACTCATCAATGGATTTTCCACTTATGTACTCACGCCGATACAATTTTCACATCAGACATTCACCCAAAAACACTTTAGAAATTTCCCAACAAAATTCTAAATCGAATCACATTAAATGGGAAAAAATCGTAAAAGATAAAAGGAAAAGCCCAAACACCTACTCTTTTATATAATCCGGATAGGCCGAATAAAATTTTAGCACGTAGTAGCCAGAAAAATTGGAGACCCAAACAACCCTTCGCGTGTAAAAAATTGAATATTTCTTTTTGATTACAACAATATAAATTCGTACCTTTGGTTGTGGGCTACGTGAACGGCGACAGCGGTTGATGCAAACGAATACATCACCCACTTTTAAATGTTCTGATGCGAAACATCTAAAGCGATTGGTTATTTTATTTATGGCGGCGAAAGTAGGATTGCTAAAACAGAGAAAACGTTTTACAAATAAATGAGAAAGATGTATGCTTATATAATATTATAATTTATATTCTATAATGTTACTTTACACGTGAATGCTCCCGGTGAGGGAGCACTTTTAGAAAACAATAAAGAGATTCTCAGTTCATTTTTTTTTTTCAAATAATCAAATGTACGATCACAGATAGCTCCGCCATTTTAAACCAATTGCGATTTTAGTTTATATCCAATAATTATAATTTAAAAAACTGACTCCAAAATGTGCAATTTTGTTTTAAAAAGCAAACTACTAAACTGATTTCGATGATGAAGTCATTTCCAACAAGATAAGATATTTTTCAAAACAGCCGAATCTTTAAAGTCGCTAAAAATGTATATTATTAATTTTTATTGGACCTCCTCTGAAGGTACTTCTTTTCATATATTTAGTAATGAGCTTCAATTGTTATAATCATTTTCTTCGGAAACATGCTCATTGACGGCATTCATATAAGTTTCCCATTTGCCTCAACATTCCCGACAATGGGGTATGTAAAGTTTTTTTTTGGTATTTTTTTTATATTTTTATTTGATAGATTGGATCATTTAAAAAAACTAGTTAAGGGCGGCGAATGCGGGAAAGAGGTCGTGACCCGAAATCTGGGTGGTACCTAGTTCAACAAATTTCTTTGGCCATTCAGCGCGGTAACGCTGCGAGCGTGATGGGGACTCTCAGATTAGGGTCTGCATGCGTGGGACTTGCAGCCTACATTAACATTAGTTAAGAATTAGACTTTATTTTATTATATTACTAGTATGTTAATATATTTAGTAAAATATGGTATAAAATATGGTTTATAGACATACAATCTCGAAATGGTTTTGGAATCACCATATGTTAAATTTTTCTTTACATACCCCATTCTTATACGTTAAGCCAAACAGTACAACCCTTTTTCGAGTCCGGCAAATTAAGCATGGCCGCCCTTTGCGGCTCCAGGCAAAAATTCAATTACAAACTTCTGCCCATCCCAAGAGGACCCCCGAAGGGTGTACGTTTTTTGCCTCTAAATTTTTATGTGGCCCTTTACAAGGTCGTAAAGGGTGGTTTTATGAATATTCCATTTACGGACCTCAGGAGGATTATGTATTGGAAGTTTGAGGGGGGAAGGGGGGAAACCCACCATCTGGGGAAGGTACATAGCCAGTAATTAGGAGCTGGTGATTTATAATGTTTTGGTTTGGACGAGGGTCTCTATATCTACTTCCTTTGAAACGTGCTTTCGGATTTGATTAAGAACGTTGATTAAATATTTAAAATTATTTAGAAAGACGATTTTATCTTAAACGTAAAATATCTGTTCTAGAAATTTAAATATGTACTTATTCGAAAACTTGTTAACTAGTTATATGTAAGTTAGGTTTTAAAACATTTTTTATCACGTTTTGTTTGAATTATAAGAAAATTAATAACAATAAAGCTATGAAAGATCTTTATAACTAACGAAAAATATACGGTATTGCCTCAAAAAATTCGATAATTTCAAAGATTTTTATCAATGAATTAAGTATATATTTAAAAAAAAACTGATAAAAACGACCGTAAGCCAGAGTTTCATATTTTTCCAGTTATTTTTTAAGCCAACTACAAAACCATTTCTTATGAAAATTCCGTGGAACCAATCTGAAAAATATTTGTTCAAATAAATTTAGATTTACAAACATATATAAATACATTCGAATTGAGAATTCCCTCCTTATTTGAATCCGGTTGAAAATACAAAGACAATTCCTAGAGCGCAATAATTTTGAAATAATTTTCATAAAATAATAAAAAAAAAAAAAAAACCTAAAAACTCGTATTTATCCTTATCATAAACAAGAACGAACAGCGGCCATTTTAGTCAGAATTAAAATTCCGTGCCCGAAAACAAAATAAAGTAATTATGTAAATTCGGCGTCATTCGCTCGCAAGTTTAGGTAATTTAGGCGCGGGTTTAATACAAAAGTTAGGTATTTATGTGAGGCGGTGTCATTAAAGGTTTTAATTGGTCACGCTAGCTCTGGAGCTGGACGATAAAATGCGGACGGGTTCTGTACGCGAGGCCTAAGTCTCCACTGTGGCTTGGATCTGTTTTTGTTTTGCGACCGAAATTAGCCTGTTTTAACCAGATTTTATTAGCTTCACCTGTAAACTAACTTTAAGACATCGTGTAACATAAAATTATTATGACTAAAAAATCAAAAGTATATTTTAGTAAAACTAATAATTATATTATCACGCAAGCTAGCTCGTAGGTCTATTTTCATGGTACTAGGTGTTGAATAATTATAGTTTAAAAAACTGAAAAAACCTACTTCAAAATATGCAATACAATACATGTGACTTGCTGTTCACTTTTCTACAGGCGCTTGGATGATATTTTACCAGTTATGTTGTTATAAAAACTAAAGTACTGCATCAATTTTGATAAAATTTATAAAGAACCACCTCTGAAGTATGCCCTACCAAACAGAAAAGAATCATCAAAATCAATGCACAATTGGCTGAGTAATCGGTGAACAAACATACAAAGAAAAACACAGACCGAACTGATAACCTCCTTTTTTTGGAAGTCAGTTATAAATATGTACACATATCTTGGAAGTCAAATATTGATATATCTCATCATCATCATCATCTGAACCACAACAAATCCACTGCTGAACATAGGTGACCCCCCTAGATTTCCAAAATCTATATAAATATAATGTGCTATATTTATACATCGATTTCATTTTATTGAAGTACTTATACTTTGTACACTTCCAGTATCTGAAAACTGGTTATATGTTTCCTATATTCACTTTATACCAAACACACTACACATTCCTTGCACACCACTCGGATCCGAATGGGGCGGCGCTATAGTAGCGGCGCCACGCACTCGGGTCCGAGCGAGCATCCCGTTCATTTTGTAGTAGTCAGTAAACTGCCGGCGTTTGAGGCAGTCAACGTTGCTTTGCGCGGCCACTCTGTACTTAATCAAAATTCGCCAAAAAAGTTTTGGTTCTCAGCTATTATCGGATCCGAGTGGTGAGCAAGGAATGTGTTAAAAACGTAACAACACCTCATTTGTCAAGTTACTCGGAAATAAAGTAAAAGTCATAACCTGACTTTTGACTCTCTACAGTCGGGTAAAAGCCTTTTACCCAGTTAGGTATGCCCAACCACTCGGCTAACTAAATCCTCCATAAGGCGGGGACAAAATTTACATGGAGCTCGGTAAAGGCCACGCTAATCTGCTTCTCTTCGATACAGGCACGCCTCTGGCAGGACACCTCACCACCGATCACGAAGAAACGTTTGTGCGAATACCGCCTTTATTGGGTTGAAATAAAGCTCCACGAGTTCCTTTTGATGCTACTATACCAGATTGAAAGTAAGTTGATTTTACATTGTATTGTTTAGGTACATGTTTACCGCGTACTAGTATATACAACACGAGAAAACTGTTGTTTTCTTTTTCTACCTTAAGCAAAAGACGAGTTTGGCCATATCCTTGACGGTAAACGATGGTATAGTATAGGAAGGAGCACTTCGATCTAGACAATATTTATTATTTCCAACCTTGACAATCTTGACAGCTCTCAAGAAACAAAGAAGGCAGCAAGGAATATAGACCAAGATTGTTTAATAAAGATTTTGGTCATTCCAATGGGCAATCTTAATCCCTGCTTCTCCTTTCAACACCAAGACAAGCCGGAAAACGCAACAAGACCATCCCTTCATGGTCGCCATGCCATCAGTTCAAACTAAGTAACAGTTTCCACTCTCCTAATGCGACCCGCTCGGGAATGGAAAGCCTTACTTACTTCCGTCCCTGTTTATTAAAATCTGTATCCCATGTCCTCAAGTCTAGAGTATAATACCTTCTAGGTTCACGTGTTTCGTTTTCAGCCGCTGCATCTCTTTCCATCAGGCGAGCTTTCAGGTGGTCAAACGTAGAGCTAGTCTGTTTTTTTTAAATGAGTGGCAATGCGCCGTCTTCATTCTTGTCCTGTAATTAAACGATTGAGACAACCTTCGCTTTCTCAAAGTTTCTGAACCATCTACTTAAATTTTAAATTCAATTAGATTATTTCCATTAATTAGTATAAAAATAGAAATTTAAAAGCTTAACAAACAGCATTAATTTATTATCTGGCCACCGGCAGGCCTACAAAAACGTCACTCACAATCTTTACGCACAAACAGCCGCTGGAATACCCGTCCCACACTTTGCTAACCATTCTCGTACACCACCGTAACTTGAACCCTAACCACAGATTATGCAACAGCTTCTATTCAATCCGCAGCCAAAATCGTATGAAACTGTTCGAAGGTGAGGGTAGTCGAACAAAAGTGCGAGGTCAAGTTATGGTGGTGCAGCGGCTGGTCGTATCGCATGATAGATGATTATCTACGGTCCACGTCAAAGTGAATAATTGGGCTTCGGAATAGGGTTTGGAAGTTTTGGTTATTTGTCTAAATAAGTTGGAATATCTGGTTGATAGAATACTTAGTCTAGTAAAAATTAATCCGTTTGTATAGAGCTGATGACAATATTTGCAACTGGGGGGGATTCTTTGAAATATAACAATTTTTTAATTTTTTTTTAATATATATATAGGAAAATAACTAAAACTCATAGATCAACAATAATCCCCGATTTATAGACTAGCTGCGTTCCGCGGTTTCACTCGCGTAGTTATGAAAAACGGTGATGATTATGATAATGATAAGTAGCTTTTGTCCGTCTCTAGGTCCAAAGCTATCTCTATACTAATTTTCATAACGATCGGTTCAGCCGTTTGAGCGTGTAAAGGTAACAAAATTAGCTTTTATAATAATTATTTATTGTTATGAAATTGTGTTAAATATATTTCAAAACACCAGTACATTCATTTAAATAACAATATACTTAGTTGTTTTATGTTCTCATAAATCTTATATTTAGTAGACTAGAACTTTAAATAAGTTAAGTATACTGCAATGTTAGTACCTACTATACATTTTAGCACTACACAGATTAGTTGTTCCAAATATTTCGTAAAGGTATACTTAGTAGATTTTAAATTTTGATTTTTAGGTGGTGCCACACAAAACGTTTTTCTACATGCTATCTATGATGTATTATACATAGATAGGGTTTCCCTGGCTCTGCGTGGCAAGCCTCAAGTAAGGTATTCACCCGACTTGTCTTAAGTCGCGACACATCGGGCAACGCTTTTATACGTTAAGTGTCGTAAGACCAAGATATATAAGGCCAAGATACTAAAAGGCCTTAAGAATATGTCTTATCCTTGAAAGTGCTGATCACAAAGATTTGCCAAGTTTTTACTTCATATTCAATGGGTATAACCACTCCATAGATAAAATCTTATTTCGTGTTATAAAGTAAGTAGTTTTCTTTCTAATTTGATAATAGAAGATGTAACGCAAAGACAATTTTGCCGGTAGTATCTTACTGTAGTATTTTTATCTAATTAATACATATTATATAATGTATTAGGACGCCTGGCAGATGTGAAATAATATGTAGTAATCTCAGAAATACATACTTAAATCTATTAGCAGTGAATGCGTCATAATACTATAATTGAATAGAAAGCATACGCAGTTTTTAACTTACACATAGAAGTAATGAAAAATACGAGTATACTATACGCGCACGCACACATAAGGAAGTCAAGAGTTTTAATATCGTGGGGGCGTGACGCTATGAAAGAGCGTCATACCTTTTCCCATCACGGCTTACGAGTTGTTTTTACTGCTAACACGCTACAATAGATATTTCACATCAAAAAAACATCCTCTTTTAAAATTCCCTAACACAAACGCACCCGTGTATGTGTACCTACACATATAGGTACCTGTATCTACCATAAAACAAAAATTCACGTATCTCGCCGAAAGACCCTTCTAATTAGTTCTACAAACCATGACTCCCCAAAAATGCAACATAATTCAAAGGGAAATGTTCAAGAAAGATTGTGGAAAAACCGCTGTGCAAAACCCTCCCCCTGGATTTACGTACTTTACCTACAACCTGGGGGTGTCCGCTACGCACATGCGTGTTAGCCACCCCTAAGCGACTTCCATTTTGTTTTTGCCCGTTTTATTTTTCCACGTTTTCCGTTGGCGAATTTAGTTTGCTTTTGTTAGGTAACTATTTACGCAAGCGTTGGGATGAGGTTATTTAGTGTTTTTTTTAAATTTATATACTGATTGAATGGGTGTTAGATAGCAGATTACTTAGATAAAATAACTGTATTTATTTACTCTGAAATTTATCTATATATTAACACACCATAGGTTGATAAATCGGAAAAAAAAACTGGAACATACGTCTCGATTGTGCCGATAATCGAACAAAATAATTTTAGTTTAAAAGACTGAAAAAACCAACTTCAAAATACGCAAAACACTTGCATGATATTTTATCAGTTATTTTGTTATAAAAACACCAAAGTACCTACTGCTTCGATTTTAATAAAAAATTTAAAGGACTACCTCTGAAGTATTATGACCTATCACCTACCAACTACAAAAAAGAATCATCAAAATCAATGCACAATTGGCTTGATGAACAAACATACAAAAAACACATACAGGCCGAATTGATAACCTCCATCTTTTTGGAAGTAGGTTAAAAGTATATCGTTTCATAAAATAAAATATTTTTCAAATAGATTTTTATGAATTTTATAAATATTGGTCGACATTTCAAAAAACACCATCTAGCCCAAACTAAGCAAAGCTTGTACTATGGAACTAGATGGTTGATAGAATACATATATACTTTTTGTTTTGTTGTAAATAAATACTTATGATACATAGAAACAACCAGACACAGAACAAACATCCATGCTCATCACACAAATGTTTGCTCTGGGTGGGGATCGAACCCACGACCTGCAGCTCAGGAGGCAGTCGTACTACCACTGAGCCATGAGGCCTGTCTTAAGATGATGCGGTAACAAACATAAGGAAGGTTAACTTCTTCTTTTTGGAGTCAATAAAATAATCACGTGTCAAGTAAAACATCTGCAATCAGGCTGTTTTCTGGACGTAGTACCTACCTGGGCGACCGAACCACTCGGATTTTTTATGACTGAAAATACGAGCAAATAACCCGGGTCCACTAAAAATGAAACTTAGCATAATCGATTTATCGTCCCCTAATCTACCTACAAACCAAATTTCATTAAAATCGTTGTAGCCGTTTCTGAGATTCAAATTATACTTATCTATACAAGAATTGCTCTTTTAAAGGTATTATTAGATTTCGGATCACAGACAGGTTGCCACCTTTCGCAGGTAAATTGGCTCTGCTTATAATCTGTTCTAAAAATATAGCAAAAAAAAAACAATTGTCGAAAACCCTCACACAATTGCATTCCCAAGTCAATTCCAACCCTTTATTTTCTTTACCCACACATACACACCTATTTACTTACCGTAGATAAAGCAGCCTTCTGATACGGCAATACCAATGATTATAATTATCACATTATCAACCTTATGCTGGTTGGTATAAGGTTGTAGGTGATAATGGTGTTGGTAGAAGCCTGGGGGTGGTAATCCATCATGGTGACATTTCTATTTATCCTGATGAGAGTACTTCCGGTGCTAATGGCTTGTTTACTGCTTACAGCGATGAAAGGTTCGAGTCTGTAATTGTATCATCATTATTAGAGTTCTATATCTAAAACAGGGAACGAAATCCTTTTAAGATTACTTCGTTATTTTGTTTTTTTTTTATGTAGTAATAGGTTTGCGCTTGACCGCCAACTCACCTGATGTTAAGCGATGTTGCGGTCTACGATGAGGCGCGCTTACTTAGAAGAAACCGATTCACTTGCGATTTAAAGACACCCATGGAGATCCAGTATCCATCGAAGAAAATCCGCTCAGGAAGCGTATTCAACAATTTTCCGGTCCGTACGATAAATGTGCAATTAAAACGTTTCGTTCGGCCTTTTGGAATATCCACCATGAAACTATGACACTTTCTTGTGTTTCTAACCGTCCGATATAAAAAAGGGCTAGAGGGAATTAGATCATGTAAATCAAATGCACACTCACCGAAATGGAACAGGTAAAAAACCGATAAGCAAGCAACCTCGCGGCGATGTTCCAAGCTTTGAAGCTTAGTTTTCACGAGGGATTCGCTGCCAATTAGCTTCATTGTATCATACTGTATTGTTGTTTATTATGCTGGGATTGTTGCACGCTTAGTACACGTTCTACTTCTAAACAGTGTTTTTTTAACACGAATAAGTCCGTGTTTGACCACCAACTCGCCTGTTGGAAAGCGAAGATGTGGTCGAAGATGAAGCACGCAGACTTAGAAGATACCTGTTCACTCTGACCTTGAAAAGACCAATGTACACGCAATAGTAGTAGCAGTAGATAGTGTAATACGCTAGAGTCTATAGTTCTACCATTGCTTACCTTACCTTTTACATTTGACGATATAAAATGACTGAATGAATTTATAAAAAAATCGTCGTGAAACTAGAAAACAACTTCACAAATTCTCGACAAAAAATTCAATTTGATCCTTGTAAATTTTCGTATATAAAAATCATTTTTAACCAACTTCCAAAAAGAAAGAGGTTATCAATTCGTTCGGTATGTTTTTTTTTTGTGTGTTTGTTCACTGATTACTCAGCCAATTGTGCATTGATTTTGATGATTCTTTGTGTATCTGGTAGATCATACTTCAGAGGTAGTCCCAAGGCTGTTATTTTGAAATCGTTTTTTTTCAGTTTTTTAAACTATATGTATTAATAATTTATACAAAATATTTTTTATGCAAAAAAAAATTACTTGGATCATATAAATTTTTATCGAAAATTTGGGATGTTGGTTTCTAGTTTCCTAAACGATGATTTTTCTATTATTTCATTCAATCATTTTATATCTTTAAAAATGTTGGTATGTACGAGCGAGACAGACGACTGTTGAACTACAGACTCTTACTCAGATTTCCGATATGTGAGTATACCTAAGCTACTTAGACGTCGAAACGCGGGTAAAAAATACGATTTTTAGGAATGACTCACTCCATCGTAGACCGCAATGTCGCTCAACGTCAGGTTGAGTTGGTGGTCAAGTGTATGGCTATCAGTGTTAATATCGGCAAAGTTCGAATCTGTTTCGTGCATCGACGCTACCGTTCTAAAAAACTTTCCCATTTTACGTGCAGGGGAGTTAAGTTTTATTTTTTTCCACTTTGTCGATGTGATAATTAATATCTGTGTCAAATTACAGCTTTTTAGTACCCACCTACCTACTAAGAGTCGCGACCTATCAAACACGGTGAAATTAAAAGGGTTCCTTGTTGACTAAGGGACAAAAAAAGGGGTAAAAAGGGTATTTTTTATTGCGTTGACTTAGAATCTTGATTTTTTTCTGTTTTTAGGAACCGCAAACGCAATAAAAGACATGAAGTTATGTACTTCTTTACTTTTTTGATATTAATTTATTGACTTTACGTAAAATTTTCGATGTACACGTACAACAGCGATTGGTTCCAAAGGCATGTGTGTGCCTTGAGGAGGATGCTCTGACAGCCTTAAAACCAGTTGGAAACTCTTAATTGAATAATACCTATCCTAAGTTTTCCAAATAGTATATATAATATACTAATATTTCTAATACCTAGTTGTCATGAGAAAGGTACCAGAGATATTTTGTAAATACATACTTATGATACGTAGAAACACCCAGAGAACAAACATCCATGCTCATCACACAAATGTTTGTCCACGACCTACAGGAGGCAGTCGTACTACCACTGAGCCGTGAGGCCTGTCATTGATTTAGTGCAGTAAAAATAAGATTTGTGATAACATAAAATACACCTAAGAAAAATGAAATTGTCATTTATATAACTGGAGACTGGACTGGACTTAAATCACTGGTGTTTTGAAATACATTTGTTACAATTTCAGAATAATATTTTAAGAGCGAACTTTGTTACCTTTACCCGACCAGACGGCTGAACCGATAATTCTGAAGTTTAATAGAGAGATAGATGTGGGCCTGGATATAGACATAGGCATCATCATCATTATCATCATAACAATTTTTTATAACTAAGCGGGTGAATCCACGAGGGCAGCTAGTTTACAAATCGCGGATTTATTGTGAATCTATAGTTTTAACGGTTTTATTTTTACTACACTAATTGTAGATCTCAGAAAACGCGCGACGGCAGGGAGTTACACTCCTATGCCATACGCATCAACAATGTGACACAATTTTTATCATCTAGACAAAATATGATATACTAAAAAAAAACTTAAATCTAACTTATATATCTAGTGTTTCCGCTTCAGGGTCTTCAAGCTGACAAAACAACAAGTCGAGGAGTCCTGAAGATGCCTCGTGAAGAGGTGAAACACGTCTCGTCAAGATTACCAACTTGCAGAAATCGAAGCCGTCAAGAGTACTAGCTAGTAGACATCGAAACAGAAGAGTACCAGCTTGAAGACATCGAAGTAAGCAAGAGTACCAGCTTGAAGACCTCAAAGCGGCAGCACACAAGATATAATATATAAGTTAGATTTAACTTTTTGAATATAAATTTCTGCAAAGTAACGCATGATTCAATAAATTTTCTATATACTAAAGATATACACAAACTAAAGGTAGATGCCAAGAAGCTACTTAGCCTAGCTAGATCATCACCGTAAAGAAACATTTCTGATTTGGCCATAATTTTAAGACATAATTTCCAGCGAGAGTGTGCAAAAGCTTTACGACTTTACACGACAAGCAGAAAATAGGCGTAATATGCCACTATTGAAATTCCTTGAAATTTAAATTCATTAAAATTCCCATAATCCACACTCAAAAATTATATATGTAGTTGCGTACAGAGGAGTGCCATACAACCTTTGTTTTCTAAAACTACAATGTTGGAATTTTCAAGTCAAGAGCGAATTTATAACATAGAGATGGCCATGATCCATTCTTACCATCAGATGACAGACAGGTACTATTTAAAAATAAATGGCCAAGTGCGTGTCCTGCTACGCGCGCCGTTTAGGGTTCCGTAATTACACATCATAATTAAAAGGGTCTCTTTTTTGATACAATGAAAATTCTTTTGACTTCTTTAAGTACATCTTTAAGTTGATCGACTATTATTCGTTTAGGTACCTACTTGTAAAGCCTATTACTAAGCTGTGATAGTTTTCCTTATAATTTCATAATGTAAAATATGCTACTAGCACGAATTTTTCCGTGTCTACAAAGTCAACCGATTAGCCAGTAAACTAGACACTTGACTCTAACAAAAAATATCACTTCAAAGCTTAATATTTATCGAATCATGCGTTACTTTGCGGAAATTTATGTTAAAAAACTTAAATCTAACTTATATATAGTATATCTAGTGTGCTTCGCAAACAGATCCCTAAATTGAAAAATGGTTTTCGCACACCCGCAATGTTTTTTAATTACCTATACAACGATATCTCACAATGGTATTTAAATAAGTATGAGAAAAAATAATTCAACCTTACATTAGAAGTCGGGGAGGTACCCCATTTTTTTTTAATGGTTTTTTTTCTACGACTTTTTCGGAATAATTAATATGTATGTCCATACCAAATTACAGCTTTAAAGTACTAATAGTCTTTGAGCAAAGCCACGGACAGCCAGACAGACAGACGGACAAGGCGTAACTATATCCTTGTTTACTACGGAGCCCTAAAAACTACCGTACACTGTTCTGAAAAGTTATTTTCTTCAATCTAGCCGATATAACCTACAGAGGAAATACGTTTACAAAGGTAACCCCAAAGTTAATGAAAGCCTTTGTTTAATCCCTTTGTTAAACCGCACGTCTTTACAGACCTTTCACGAGCATGGACGTCAGAACAATAGATTTTATTACCGCACTATCACCAAGACAAATGAGATATACCTAAAGCTAGGTAAATAACCTAGCTTTGTCTCTCTCCTACCCGCAAAATACCACCTTCTTTTATACAAACAAAATCGAACAATAATCAATCTTAACTACTAAAAAATAAGGCGAATTTTTGAAGTGAACGAAAGGAGGATTCAAAACTCCCGAGGCATTTTCTTTTACATAGGCTATGTTCGGAAATGTAAATTGTTCGGATATAGATTTTGTGGCCTAGTGTTAGAGTTTGAATTTGAATGGAGGATGGCTGGGTATTGACGCCATTTTGAATGGATGCTGGTGGTCAAAATTTATTGTGCATAAATGTACCTCTGGCTAACCCGGGAGTTAGGGGGAGGTGGGAGTAGGCTTAAAAATCAGGGTGAGGGGCAAAGGGGTGCGTTTTTAGCGTTCGCAGCGTCGGCCTATTTGGGGTGTTGATGGGTGCCAGGGGCGGACTAGTGGGGTATGACGGATGATGATAGCTTAATCGAAGGTTTGTAGGCAGAGAATATAAGTTTTGGATTTTAGGAGTCTAAAAGTTACTTTGTTTGATTGTTGATCAGCCCTGTTTATACAAACTGTCCCACTGCTGGGCGCGGGCCATCTTCTCATTGTGAGAAGGGTAAGGCCATAGTCTACCACGCTGGGCAAGTGCGGGTTGGCAGACTTTACACATCTTTCAAGATAATTGAGAACTCTCGGACATGTAGGCTTCCTCACGATGTTTTCCTTCACCGTTTGATGTTGGTGGCAATCAACAATACGCCACAGTTACAAGTTAAAAACTAAAAAGTTAAGTAAAAGTTACAAGTTAAAAGTTACTTTACAACTGTGTTTTTATAATTAAATTTCTTAAGTAGGTACAAAGTACGGATCACTCACGTTTATGTTCAGTTAAAACTCTGAGACTTTGGCTGTTACAGTAATCAATAGCATATTTAAAATGAACACCTCCCCGCTTTATTGTCGCTCAGCGTCATCCTTCGTATTTTTTTTTCCTTACAATTATATTATGACCATGTCACTTTTCAATTATTATTTTTTCATTTTCAGCGCCCGCAGTCTTCAAGCTGTGCATCCTTCTGCGCTTCCAGCGGGTTTTGACAGCGGGACAGCAAAATTAGTCGCGTCCACAATAATTCTACATGCATACATATTACATGATGTGCGACGCAGAGAACCTAGAGACCTATAGTTAGTATGTATGACAAAAATATATAAATACTTAATTCAAAGTCCTGACATAACATCTATTTTTAGTCTAGACCACTTTTCCTAGATAGTTATATGAAATTTTGAGTGTGTTTCGGAATGCGTAAGAAAGTATTTTTGAAAAACTCTAAAGAGAAGACTATTATACATGAACAAGTAGGCGGTATGAAAACAATTTTTGATGCACTTCTGAGTTGTATAAGCTTTTGGTATCCTTTTAATACCTGAACTATTTATTGTCGCATCAAAAATCATTACAAATCATGAAACATTCGTCATTTCCAAGTTGGCCCAGGAAGGCCCTAATCCCACCCTCTAACTCCGCCCCTGTGACGCGTTAACCCGCACCGCACCCTCTCGACCTCTACGCACGTCTCACTCGCACAAATACCAAAAAGAACGCTCCGTCGCTTTCCACCCTTTGCTTAAATTATTGCACATCCATATAATACCATTACCTTACAGTGACTAAGGTTGAACGTTTTAAAATGCCGTGTCTTACATATGTCATTCTGAACTTCACTGTCTTGACTCAAAATTACTAATAAGACATCATCAAGAGTTTTATAAATGTAACACTGAAGATACGATAAAACTTCATAATCACCACTAAGTTTGTGTGTCGACAACAGTTAGTTTTTGCTGCATTAAAGGTCAACGAAGGTCACAAAAGATAAACACCCATATAAATAAGAACAAATTAAAGACTGGCTAACAATAAAATGTCATTATAATGTCTATAGCATAATTAGTTAGGTATAGTAACAACAACCCACAAGAGAGAGACAAAATCATACCTACATTATCACGGCAGTAATTTGTATTATTCTACACACACTTTAATCACCACGCGCATGTTAGTTTTGTAATAATTTTCAATTATTTCTTGATATTTAAAATGTCCACGATTATATTTTTGTGTGCGACATTGACTGGAGCAGTTTAGGCGGAGATGAACTACTGTTTCATAGTTATTCTTCTACTCCAGAGAATTGGCGATATTTCTAACTAATTTATACAATGCAAAATGCGCTCTAATGACTTTATTATAAGGCTTAAAATTGTTTAGCACAAATATTTGTAAGAACGAATTTCTCCAAAGGACGTATATTCAGATGCTCAGTTAACTTTTGCTAACGTCACTTCTTTCTTCACACGCAAATTGTAACTCTATTTTCACCTTGTTTAAGTAGACAATTGTCTGGATTTTATATTTAATTCCCTCTTAAAGATGGAAGATCGTTTAAATGAAGCCAGTAATCATTCCAGCTTAAGAGTCCTCTTGTAGCATCTACTGCTCTGTTTTTTTTTTATTACTCGTACAAAAGAGCATTTGACGTGTTTAATCAATTTCATTGTTTTAACTAGACTGTCTCAGAAGAGCAGTAATATTTTCGGGGTATTTATTAAGTACTCGCAAGTGTGCTACTCACTTCACTCTAACTAATGAAAGTTTGTGATTTTGTGTGTTACTCTTACTTTTTCACGTTAAAACGGCTGAACGTATTTGAATAATCCAGTGTCTTCCTGCCACTTGTATTACAAGTAGCAGGAAGACACTGGATGCAAATTACTTTCATTAGATCTTTTTGTAAATTTATCGGGGAGCCTTATTGTTCTGCAGTGGATTTCGTATGGCTTGCGTACATTCCACTGTCCCACTCACTGCTACTTCAACTTTCTAATCCACTGTGCTATGTCGGTGATATTTTCTTTTATGAATAATTTCTATCCTAGTAAAAAAAGAGTAACTTGTTTTTTGCCACGGTCACTGCAAGTTGCACCCTAGTTTGTAAACTCGACTTTTTGTGTATAAATATACTATGTATAAATGACTAAATTTTGAAGTCAGGTAGTGTTTTATTTTAATAATAATAACTGTTAGCATAAGTACATCTAGTAGGTACACTATATCTTGAACTGAAACACACATCACACCTTTTTCTCATTGTGATAGACAAAATGTAGTCACTTTACTACGATCTTGGCTCTCACGTTTATCGCTTATTTTACCTATGTGTTTTCATACATGCTCAGAAGTTTCTAGTAGAAGGGTACTTTTTCATGTCAGAAGTAATTCGAATGAATTATGAGATCAACAAATAAGAAAATTCGTTTTTTTTAAGAATTCGATAATACATTCAAGTAGGTACTAAATCTTGTGATCGCATGTTCTAGTAACTCCCTCAAGCACTGGACTCGTTCCAACGATGCTTTAAAATTAAGCAAAGGGTTGGGTGATAAAAACACCACCACATTGTAAGGGAAGGGTGGGGTGGAGAGGTAGGGATAGATGTGTGATGTTCATACACAAGGGGTTGGAAGACACATTGCTAGGGGAGCTTTCCTAACGGCAAGATGTTTCTAAAGAGAGACGGAAAAAAAATCATTCGAAAATTCAGCTATTCGAAATTCTTGTTAAAATTATTCTTGCTTAAATAGGACGAAGTTGTGGATAACATCTAACCCTTACTAATAAAAAGCCAAGTAATTCTGTCCCTCCGTCCGTCTGTTTCTCTGTCCGTTTCTGTCGTTTTTACGATCAAGAGTATTGGTATCTTTTGCTCACTATGCTTTAAATACTTTAAGACATTCCAAGTGTATTATCTCAGTAAGTGAAATTGTAATTCTTATGAGAAAATAAATATTCTGAAACCGTAAGCTGCTGAACCAATCGCTATAAAATTTGCTGCAGAGATAGATGTGAATCTGGAAACAGACATAGGCTACTTGTCATCATCATCATCGTCACCGTTTTATCACTACGCAGGTGAAACAGCGAGGCGTAGCTAGTTCATTATAAAATAGGAAAGATAAATAAATAAATATATCACACAACACTATCTAGCCCAAGCTAAGCAAAGCTTGTACTATGGAAACTATATGGCTGATAGAATACATATATACTTTTACACAGAACAAACATCCATTCTCATCTCACAAATGTATGTCGTGAGTGGGGATCGAACCCACGACCTAGAGGTCAGCAGGCAGACATACTACCACTGGGCTGTGAGGCCATGTTAAATCAGACTTCAGTTTGTATGTTAGTTAAATTTACATAGTTAAAAGTTAGTTAATTACTTAGTAAAGTATTTGAGTCCAAGAACAAAGAGCCGTCCCGTGTGATCTGATGCTGTAATTTATCATCACATTACCGTGGGATGGCGTGGCGCAAGAAGATAAAGCGACCCTCTGCCCCGTACCATGATATGGGGACGAAAACAACTTTTATTTTACACTCGACTTTTTGCCCGACTGCCGAAGGAGGGTTTAGTTTTTCGAGTATGATATGTACTTATGTGGGTATGCATTTTTTTATATTACGTACCCTACTGTCTAAACTGTTTGACTGATTTTGTTGTAGGAGGTGTATTGAGTGAAATAAAACCGGACAAGTGTGAGTCAGACTTGCCCACCGACGGTTCCGTACAAACTAGACAAAAGAACTACCGAGCGAAGCTAGACTTTGATAAAAAGGAGAAATTGTATATATTTTCTACATTTTTGCTCATAATCCGAAAAATAATCATCGTAAAAATAATTTAAAACCAGTTTTAGCTTGTGCTAATGAAGCTATTTCATGTGATACCCCACATGATACGGTTAATTCACTTTAAAATTTGGACCCTTGCATAAAGACCCCATTTTTTATAATTAAATAAAAAATGTGCAGTTTTCGGTTTTTTCCTAATGTGTACTATAACACAATGCTTCTTGGCAAATTTAATAGTTCTAGGTCATCAGGAAGTACCCTATAGGCTTTCATTCCTTTGTGAGTGTCGAAATATACGGGTATTGCGCCATATACTGCTGTAACTTTTTTTTTACGGTAACCGAGAACTTTTATTTTTTTACAACTGCAAGGGACTACAGATCTGCGTATATTGTCTTAATTTCAACTCAATACCTTCACGCGTTGCCGAGACAGAAGGGCATGACAGACAGATAACAAAGTGATCCTATAAGTATTCCATTTTTTCCTTTTAAGGTACGGAACCCTAAAAACCACAATCTGTGTTTTGTGTTTGTGAAGCTGCTTATTTTCTGCCGACCCGAGAGAAACAATTACATCTGAACAATTATTCAAGTTACGAAAATGTGTATTTTTTACGAAAGTTATACAAATTTCGCAAAAAGAAACGCTAAATATTATTCCAAAAAAATATATCTATGAAAAAGACGAATTCAATGACATCTGGCACATTAATATCGATCAAGCCACTTAGGCTGTAGGAGGAAATATAGAGACATACATAAAAACATATATGTATACCTACATCCGATAAACATAACCCTCATTTTTGCGCAATCGGTAAAAAGAATACATTTATTATTACAGCGATCTATAAGTACTAACACATTTAAGTATATTTTTAAAATGCATATTCCTAAATGAGCGTTTTTCGTTTATAAGCCGGTATCGTATCGCCCGTATGTAGTACTCTGGATCGTGTCGTGGTACGGGGTGGCGACGAGAATGTACGGATCCCTTAGAAAATTAATAGCTCAGTCGACGGGACCCTTGCCGGTGCCGAGACCACGGGGTTCGGACTGCCGCCGCTAGATGGCGGTAGAAGTAATTACGTGTGGTGGAGATGTGTATTGAAAGACTGAAAAAAAACAAACCTAAAAGCCTCAGCCTAAAATCTCACAACGTACCAGGGGATAGGTGGGGGGATTAAAAAAATTACTAGAAACAAAGTTTGTTTAGACTGACTTAATAAGCCGCCGAGAGGCTTAATAAGAGGCCTCTGGCTTGACGATTGCTGTTTTTAAGAACAAACAACCGGGACCTACAATTTAATGAGCCATCCGACCCACGGTAGCAGCGCCTAGAAATAAATGCTACTTACGTGGCCGTAAGTAGCATTTATTTCTAGATCCGTCCGAAGACCGGTCCGTCCGTTGCTTAACATTGGTGATCGTTTGAGAACACCTAGCCGAGCTACGACACAAACGCTACAAACTAAACGCTCTTCATGAGTACTGCACAGGAATGGAATTCTTTGCCGCCATCTCTTTTTTCTGTCTTGGAATTTTCAAGGCTAGAGATATCTTAGAGATAAATATCTACTAAGTCGACGAGCTCCATCCTTGGCCATCCCTTCGCGGTCCCTTAACATCAGGCGAGTTGGTAGTCAATCGTAGATCTAATCTAAAACAAAAACACAAAAAGAACCTCTATATGTTGCCATTTAGTCTTTCAGGACAAAATCTGTTATACAGGTATAATTTAAATATCATAATTAATTTTCACAAATCCCAAATTAACAATCTACAACAAGCAGAGCTCACAGCTCTAAATTAATGTTAAATTCTATTCACAACATTCAACAACCGTCTTAATTGAAGACGACTGCAGCTCGGAGCTAAAACTAAACTTGCTTACATTGAAATATTTAACGTAACATTTTGAAAGCTGGCGTGCTTACTATGTGTTAACGTGTACACTACAGACGCAGTAACACAATTCAAAAATATAATTATAGTTTAATTTAAGACGTATATCTTACGAATACATACGAGCGATTCCTGTATATAGGTATATACATATGCCTAAATACCTATATGGTATAGGTATATTTTCAGAATTTTCAATTACTTGCACATCTCAGAAATGACTCTAACGATGTGAATAAAGCTAAAAAAACATTTTTATAACGTCATATTGCATGTGCTGCAATGAGATTCTATCTACAAAAATTATATTCATTGAATATGAAGTAAAAGTATGGCAAATCTCAATTCTCAATACTTTCGAGGTTAAGAGTATATATGTTGGTGTTACACTCTCTTAACACACACAATAGTATTGTCACTCTTTACAAGTCACGAGACAAAGCGTCTAACAACGTTGCCCGACCTGTCGTGACTGAAAGCGAGTCCGGCAATTACCTTACATGAGGCTTGTTGCGCAGACCCGGGGTAACCGTATCTATGTAAATACATCACTGGTGTGGCGTCAGGTACTAGGAACAAAATACCCGACTGCATAAAAGAGATTTTCCTCGTATAACTGTTATACATGATGATTATATAGAGTAGGTATATATATTTTATTTTCTGTGCAGGCGTAGTTCTATTTATAATCTCAAAACTCTTGTATAATCACCAATTTATAACGAGGGGTTACGTTAAAGTACATATTTCATTTGCAAAAGTTATATTTTTACAATAAATTGAAACTGTTTTTCTCCTGTTTCTTATGTAGCTTACATAATAAATAGTTATCTATCTATCTATATACCCAATGACTTGAGATGTAAAGATAAATCTAACATCACCTCGCACATAAAAATCGACCCTGTCGTTTAGCCTGTAGGGAGTAATATAGAAACATACATACCTACATACCCACCGTCATAATATATACAATATACAAACACACATACCTACAAATCCACCCTCATAATATATATAAGTATTTACATTGGAACATCACAATTACATCCGTAAAACATTACTTTGACCAAATCATTGCTTTCATGCGAGTTAATATTTTTTCGCGATAACGAGCTATTGAAGCTATATTTATTTTTATTTATTGTCTTTGTCGTAAATTTGAAACTGACCTACTGTTATTATTTATAAGACGATTTGTTGAAAGCTAAGTAGAATAGTATTCTAGTTTTCGAATTTTCAGGCAGAAACTATTTTATGTCGGAAATTAGAGATTATAGTACATGTACTCTTTATTATAAAATACGAGTATATTCTCATGTTGATGTTGTAATCATTTATAATTTAAATAAAAGTAATTTAAAAAAAAACGACTTCTAACTGAAAAGAGAGAAATGACACGAAGAAAATCAATACTAGGCGTCTACTAGACCTCAAAAATAAATCAATACTAGACCTCAAAAATAAATCAATACTAGACCTCAAAAATAAATCAATACTAGACCTCAAAAATAAATCAATACTAGACCTCAAAAATAGTTGGTTTACGTACCTATTTAGGTAGACGCCTAGTACCTAAGTATTGATTTTCTTCGTGTTATTTCTCTCTTTTCAGTTAGAAGTCGTTTTTTTTTTTTAATTACTTTTATTTATTCATTTTTAATAGTATTTACTCGTTTTGTTGCAATACGACTTCTTGTTTCTGCGTAATACGTGGACAAACATACATACACTTATGAAATTTGGCACACATGATTAGAAGCTAGTATAGACTAACATATATAAAAACTGCGCAGTTCTGACAATATTGACAATACTACAAACATACAGGTCGAATTTATAGCCTCCTTTTTTTTTGAAGTCGGTTAAAAACAGTCGTCAACGCTCATCACCGCTCATGTCACTGTCTATCAAACAATTGAAATATGAGGTGTAGACACTGCTCTGCAGTTGCGATGAACGAAGTGAGTGTTTAAAAGCCAATATCTTGAAAACTACTGAACCGATTTTAATAATACTTACAGTGACACCTAAGTTGAAAGATACTTTATTCAATATAAAATAATTTTTGAAATACGACTTCTAGTTATTGCGTAATGCGTGGACAAACATTCAAACTTACAAACCTACAAACATACTTGTACATACACTTATGAAATTTAGCACACACGTTTAGAAGCTAGTATCGACTAACATATATAAAAATTGTGCAATTCTGACAATATTACAAACATACAGGTCGAATTGATAACCTCCTTTTTTTTTGAAGTCGGTAAAAACTGGAACTACTGAGTTCGAAATACGCAATTTCGTTTTACTTCTATTACATATTTTACAGTTATTTTGTTAACAAAAGCAAAGTATTGAACAGATTTTGATAAAATTTATATGGTATTACCTCTGAAGTATGTTCTACCAAATAAAAATAAAACAGACAAGTGCGAGTCAGACTCGCCCACCGAGGGTTCCGTACAAACTAGTAGATAAAAAGGGGAAATCAATATATATTTTTATATTTTCCTTCATAAACCGAAAAATATTCATCGTAATAGTTTTTTTTTATTCATCGTAACAATTTTTTTTGTGATTAATTAAAAAATTACCATTTTCGGTTTTTTTCCTATATGTGTACTCTAACACAATGCTTCTTGCCAAATTTCATTGTTCTAGGTCAACGGGAAGTACCCCATAGGTTTTGATTCCCTTGTGAGTGTCGAAATGTGCGTTTTTTACGATATATTCGGCTGTAACTTTTTTAAAGGAAAACTTAGAAACTTTATTTTTCTTTCAGCAACAATATAATATGGATCTGCGTATATGGTTTTAATTTCAACTCGATACCTTCACGCGTTCCCGAGATAAAGGTCTTGACACCAGACTGACGGACAGACGGACTGACGGACAACAAAGTGATCCTATAAGGGTTCCGTTTTTTCCTATTGAGGCACGGAACCCTAAAAAACGAATCATCAAAATTAGTTCATAATTGGAGAATTTTCGCATGTAACAAAAAAGGCATACAGTCAAATTGAGAACCTCCTCCTTTTTAGAAGTCGGTTAAAACACCTGTTTTATTATAAAAGCGAAAATAACTCTTTCTATCTGGCTGTTGTTAATGTTTCACAAACGGCTGAACCGATCCTTATGAAATTTGGTATTTTTACAGACTCTGTTCGGAAAAAGAACTAATGTGGTATTGATAGCGCTGATGTCCTTATTTCATTATTTTAACCGATTTCCAAAAATAATGAAGTTCTTTTTTATGCAAGATAGATCTACGATTGACCACCATCTCGCCTGATGTTAAGCGACGGTGTGGCCGAAAATGGAGCTCGTCGATCTAGAAGATATCTATTCACTCTAGCCTTGAAAATTCGAAGATTGTAGGTCTCAGGAAACAGAGATGGCGGCAAAGAATTCCATTCCTGTGCAGCACGCATCAAAAATGTGGATCGATATCGCTGAGTACGCATTTTTGGAATTTCAACGAGAAATGGGTAGTAATTCGCCTACTTTCTGTTATTAGTGAAATGGGGAGGGTGGAATTAAGTCGTGAAGCTCTTGCGCACATTCCCCAAAATGAATCCTGTAGAAAATAGACAGACGTGCTACTTTACTTTTATATGTTTTTTTCAGCGATTACATTGTTTTATTTATTTATTTAGTTTATTGGTACACGAAACAGAATACAGTCTTTACAATATTTACAATTTATAATTTGGACTTAAGTAAACTATATTCCATGATATAGGCTATTTTCATCGTTATCATGGTCATTTTGTTTTCCATCGGCAACGCGAGTGAAACCACAGGGCGCAGCCAGTATAAAGTTTTCCATCGGCAACGCGAGTGAAACCACAGGACGCAGCCAGTATAAAGTTTTCCATCGGCAACGCGAGTGAAACCACAGGGCGCAGCCAGTATAAAGTTTTCCATCGGCAACGCGAGTGAAACCACAGGGCGCAGCCAGTATAAAGTTTTCCATCAGCAACGCGAGTGAAATTACAGGGCGCAGCCAGTATAAAGTTTTCCATCAGCAACGCGAGTGAAACCACAGGGCGCAGCCACTATAAAGTTTTCCATAGGCAACGCGAGTGAAACCACAGGGCGCAGCCAGTATAAAGTGCTATGCTATCATACAATTGAGCAGAATCGATATTTTATAAAGTTTACGGAATTTTTGACCAAACTATATCTATTTAACTTTTTTAATTTTACTAATTTTAAAATTAAAAACGTTAAAACGATGATAATTCCGTACCTAAAGTTCATACTCTGAACTAAGAGTATAATGTACTAGTACTACATGTTCAGTAACGCACTCCCAATTAACACTTAGAGGCAGAAAGTAGCGACCGGTCGTATATATCCATTTTGTATAAAATACGACTGAAGTGTAGAGTTAGACAGCGCTATCCTTTGGCGGCTATAATTTATGTGTGAGTAACTTCTAGACGTAGGGTCAGCAGAAAATTGACATCTTACCTTTTATATTCAACTCAAGTACCTACATTTCTGTATCGGACCCCCAGTTAAGAGAAAATAGATATATTTTTGTCAGTAGGTATCGCTAAGTAGTAATTTGCTAATCACCTTTTTTAAAGTCGAAAAAAAAAACAAAAATTGCTTAAGAACTACGATGCCACAGACAAATTCACAAATACACAGATACACAAATCAAACTTATAATATTTTTTTGTGTTTTTTCTGCAGACGGTCCTCCCGGCACTGGGCGGACGGCGAGGGCCAGCGGCGCTGCGGCGTCGCAGTAATTGTGCAAAAGTTACCATCCTCAGCGCGGCTTCGGCGTTTATTCCCGCTTCCTTACTCGGCAGGGCGCAGCACACGAGCGGCCTAAACGCTGCGATACCTGCTAACTAGGAAAAGAATCAGAATGTGTGTTGTAGGTACGGCCGTATGTTATGTGAATATTACGTATTCGTAACATACGTCAAAATGGCACCGTTTCTCCCTCTGCCGCGCGCGATGCGTCACAGTCCTCACTCCAACAATTTTCTGCTTCTAAAATAGAAACAAGTAATTTTAGAAAACTAAAACAATCCTGACATACAAATCGGCTGAACCGATTTTTATGAAACATAGCTAAGAAACCTGTCGGTCGTAGAGTATTTGACTCTATCAAACAAAAAATAAACTAGATCAAAATCAGTCCTTCTAAGTATTGCCACTATTAACATTTTCAAGCAACAATTTAAATTATAAACGAAATATACCCATATAAAAATAGAAGACAATGTATGAACAGTTGTAAAAATACTATCCCATTGGTTGTGATTGGAAGTACTGCTGGAAGACTCTCACAAGTCCTTCTGACAGTACGTGATTTATATGAAAGTTTATTATAGTCCTTTCGGCAGTACCTTACCTACTATCTTAAGCCCACGTACGCACTCTCTGTCTGCGTCTGTAGTCGAGTGCCATTGCGTGCTGCCAACTGCAAATTATAACAGACGTCCAATAACTGTTTTCTATTCAAAACCTAAGAGACAAACTATTTTTAACACTATTTTCAGTAGAAATTTGAAACTTATACAATAAAAAATAAGGTATCGGTGATCGATAAAAGTTGCGTCCTACTGGTCCTACGGACAGGACGCACAGCAATGTATCGATAAAGAACATATTTTCATATTGGTCCCATAAAAAAATCATCAAAATCGGTCTAGTAGTTTTGTTTCTAAAACAAAATTACGCATTTTTAAGTAGGTTTTTTAGTTTTTTAAACTATTGTAGTTTTATTCATTAATATAATATGGGTGTTACATATAGATCGCTGTATAAATACATACAATATTTGTTTGGATATAAATGATTTTTATTTATAATAGATAGCCTAGGCAATTTAATAAATAAATATTTGTGGACATTTCACACAACACCATCTAGCCCAAACTAAGCAAAGCTTGTACTATGGAACTAGATGGCTGATAGATGCATATATACTTTTTTTGTAATATACTTAGGTATACAAATGATACATAGAAACACCCAGACACAGAAAAAACATCCATGCTCATCACACAAATGTTTGCCCTGGGTGGGGATCGAACCCACGACCTACAGCTTAGCGGGTAGATATACTACCAACTGATATACTACAAATCAAAGGTAATCAAAGGTAAACTCCTATGAGAATACGGAAATTCCAGTGTGCGATGTCATCATCATCTCACCCATAAGAAGTCCACTGCTGGACATAGGCCTCCCCCATGATACATAGGCCTCCCCCATTGAGGCCTCCCCCGTGTTTGAGGTGAATTCATATTTATCCAGTTTTATTTTCCTGCAATTAATTAAATATGTAGGTATTCTTCCTTCTTACTTCATAACCCTTTTGAAGCTACATCGCTACTCACATGATGGAAGCGCCTCAGGAAGCTCAAATAGACCGTATTTACCTGCGGCCTGCTCAAACAAACTGGGTAAATAAGAGGTAGCCCTCATTAACTGGAATTCTTTGCAGGTAATAGGGGTTGACGAAATATGAGAGTGATGCTCGTTGAGCTAGAATATTTACAGAGCCAAGTTTTTAAGTAAAACATTAAAAAATGACCGAGCGGCATTATATATTTTTACTGTGACTTGTGCTATGCTGAAAGGAGGAGTTCGTAATTATGTGTATAAATATGTTTTACTTAAATTTAGTGGTTCCATAGAAATAGATTATTGACCAACATGTGTCAGCTAATTTTTGCGCACATTTCGAGTTATGCCTTTAGTAAAAGTAAGTACCTAGTACCTACCTACCAAGATATATAAGAACATTGCTTACATTTAAATTGTATTTAATAAATGACAATATTATAATTTACTGGAATTTACACGTTATCATTCCTAAATGGTAGGTATTTAGTTTCATGTGCAGTTTCTTGTCGAGTGGTGTTATAGTTGGCTCGCGAGTACTTTTTGATTAAATAATCAAAAAGTACGCGCACTTTTTTACTCTGATTTTTTACATGATTGTGACTCTTATTTGTTCTAGCTCAATGTCGATGGTACACAAACGGACATGATTGAGGGTAATGAATTACAGATGGTGTGGAGGGGTCCTACTTTTTGGGTTGATCGTCGCTTTCTAAAATATATTGTAGAATGGCATTGCATATATGTACTATATAGCGAAAATAATTATACTACTTATTATAATTACTTTGCAGCGGTTGTATTACGTACTTATGTTTATACAAAATTACGTACGTAGTTACGTACCTACGTTATTTTACGAATATAGCTATGGCAACCAGTATTTTTGTTTGATAGATCAATATTAATTAATTAAGTGAAGCGGTTAAATGCTAAGAATCTGTGACGCACATTTTGTATTGGAATGTCAATCTCATACTTATTTTCTATTCTACTGGCGTTCACGTACCTACAAGCGCGCGGATGCATTGGGTTGAATAGATTTCGCGCGGATGGAACATTCCATCACAAAATCGTTTATATGACGTCACAATCGGTACGTTTCTCGGTGCGTTTTTACGACATATTCGGCATATACGAAAACTGAGAAATTGTACCTATTTTTCTTTCTACAGCAAGAAACTATGGATCTGCGTACCTATATGGATTTAATTTCAACACGATACTTACCTTCTCGCGTTCCCGAGATACAGGTCTTAACACCCGGACGGACGGACAGACGGACAACAAAGCGATCCTATAAAGGGTTCCGTTTAGTCCTTTTGAGGTACGGAACCCTAAAAATGTCTTAATTTGGAGCCACGAGCTCTCCAGTACATTTACGACTAAATTAAACAGAAACAAGCACAACAAAGCCGTCCTTATCGCCGGCACTTGAAACAACAAAAACAATTCGTGCACGGAAAAAAATGGGGAAAAACAAAAGGTTAAAAGTTGTCCCTATTTGAATTTTCATTAAAACTTTCTCCCGTCAGGAACAAAGAACATTTATATTAAAAAAGTCCGGCCACCGCCAGATAAATATCTGTAGTCTCGGGAGCGGCCGAATTTCAACTTTTACCAGCAGAATAGGAAGGAAACGGACGAGAGAGCGTTACCAGTAAGTATGTAGCGCGACTTTACACGCGTCAGATTATTATTAATAGTTTAAAAATGAAACAATCTATTTCAAAATGTATAATTATGTTTTAAAAACCAAACTATTAAACTAATTTTGATGTAAGAAACCAATTTTGATGAAATTTCTATTGGACTAATATTTTTTTCAAATCAGTTTATAAATGAAGGAGTTATGCGTTAACAAACATAAAAAAATACAACCAAACAAAGAACTTATAAATATAACTTATGAATATTTCAGAAGTGACTAAAATACCTACCTCTTCAAGAAGATGTAGGTATTTTACCTACCTTTGAAGAGGTAGGTATTTTACCTACCTTTGAAGAGGTAGGTATTTTACCTACCTTTGAAGAGGTAGGTATTTTACCTACCTTTGAAGAGGTAGGTATTTTACCTACCTTTGAAGAGGTAGGTATTTTAGTCACTTCTGAAATATTCGTATATTTGCGCAAAATAAAATAGGGTATAGATACCGTAACGCCGTCATAATATCAACTATGCTTTTTTGTGGTTTTATTTTTACCGACTTCAAAAACGAAGTTCTTACCTACCTGCCGTTTGAACTCTCCCCACGCTAAATAAATAGTTTCCACTATACGCTGTAAAACTCCTCACTGTATTTAGTTAGCGAAGTTCTGGTAGCCATTAGAAAAGTTGCGTAGTTGGGTATCTGCGTGGTTCCTGCCCAGCTCATTACCGGCGGACCAGGCAAGACCCGCCCACCAACCGCTGCCGCTGGCCTAACTTCCACCGCGACCTAGGGCTGCTGCTAGCTTCAAGATTCGATTTTTGAACGTTTTTTTTAAAGACTTCAACACATATAGCACAGAATCTGTGCTCTCGACTGAACAAAATAATGAAATAAGGACAGCAGGCCCTCATGCCACCTAAGTTCTCTGGCTGAACAGGACTAAGCACACCTATCAACTGTAAAAAAGCTTTCTGAGGTTTTCGGGATCGTGATTAATTGAAATTAATAAACATGTATTTAATTTCAAATATAATTTAAGATCTGTTTAATTTCAATGGTTAAAAAAGATATTTGTTATCAAATCCCAAAATAAAATATTTAACCAATAGGTATTCCCACCATTATTAACACTTACATAATTTAAATATTGCCAGATTCGATAACTGTAATTGCAAATAAGTACAATTTATTTTAATTAGGCTTTTTGAAATGGGCTTAAATTTTTTTCTTAAAATTTTTCAGTACGTTTTATATTTCCTAATAAGTAAATATGTACTTTGCTAAAGTTATTATTATAATAATTGTATATTTAAATAGCATTCTATTTTTAACCGACTTCGAAAAAGGCGGAGGTTATCAATTCGTCCGTATATATTTTTAGGGTTCCGTACCTCAAAAGGAAAAAACGGAACCCTTATAGGATCACTTTGTTGTCCATATGTTCGTCTGTCCTTCTGTCCGTCTGTCCGGGTGTCAAGAACTTTATCTCGGGAACGCGTGAAGGTATCGAGTTGAAATTAAAACCATATACGCAGATCCATAGTAGCTTGCTGCAGAAAGAAAAATAAAATATCTCAGTTTTTGTAAAAAACAGCCGAATATGTCGTAAAAAATGCACATTTCGACACTCAAAGGAATCAAAACCTAAGGGGTACTTCCCGTTGACCTAGAACAATGAAATTTGGCAAGAAGCATTGTGTTAGAGTACACATATAGGAAAAAATCCGAAAACTGGACATTTTTAATTTAATCACAAAAAAATAGCGTCGTTATGCAAGGAATGAGGGTCGAAATATTAAAGTGAATTAACCGTATCATGTGGGGTATCATATGAAAGAGCTTAATTAGCATTAAATCAAACAGGTTTTTAAATATTTTTACGATGTATATTTTTCGGTATAAAAAGGGAAATAAAAATATGATTTCCCCCTTTTATTTACTAGTTTGTACGGAACCCTCCGTGGGCGAGTCTGACTCGCACTTGTCCGGTTTTTTTTATGTATGTACACGAATTACTCCGCCATTCGAGAACCAATTTTTGTGTTTCCTGAATTGGTGTATAGAGAAAGCTCCCAAGTTGGTCCCATAATTATTTTATAAACATCGCTTTATTACTTTTTGAATAATCTCTAATAATGAAAATATTTTTATTGTATTCCTGAAGTAAGTGCGTCAGATTATAGAATCGCAGAGTTCCATCTACACATTTTTATTTGCAAGAGTGTCAAATATTAGGGATTATCGTATAAACATCTGCACATTTTCTAATCTTCGAAGACGAGCATTTGACATTCAATGACATATCGCATTCATGACAAAAGAGTGTGAGCAAGTGAAATAAAGCAGTAAAACGTGTGATTTTACGTTGTCGGCAAAACTCCATAGAAGCTTCTAGTAAAGTCACCACCACTTTACTGAAGCAGGACTCGACTTATAAATTGACTGTATACGTGACTTAGATTGTGACTAGAACATTTACAACTTGTTTTATTCAAGAAACTTGAAAAAAACCTAATACTTGACACTGGCAAATGCTTTAATGCGGGTCCAATACAAAAAAGAAGAAGAAAAAAGAGCGAGTGAAAAAATGTCACTTTAAAAAGTTTACAATAGTGTAGTATTTTGTAAGTTGCGTTTGATGTCGTTTTTTTTAATAGAAAAATTATTATCTTACAATTGTAATCTTATTCACCTGTTCAACTTCCGAATATATGAGAAAGTAAACTGAATAATATGTTTACTGCGCGAACTGGGTGCAAATTTTGTAGTTTTGTTCAATAATTAAAATTAATTTTAAAATTATTTCGTCGATAATTATGCAGTTGTATAAATATATAATTATAGTTTTAAAAACTGATGTAACCGACGAATTCTCATGGATGCTATTGTCAAAAATGGACCAAATTGAAATGGGATCACACAGGAAGCAACAGCTTTCAAATAAATAAAAATCGGCCAAGTGCGAGTCGGACTCGCGCACGAAGGGTTCCGTACTATCATAACAGAAAATCATATAAAATAACGAGAAATCAACGAACTTCCAAGTAGTAAATCGCAAACTTATAGGTAGGTTTTTGATACACATCCAGGCAGCATGACGACCCTCGCGCGAATACGCGCGGCTATGGCTCGCTCCGTGATGTTACCTCCCCCGCTACCCGCGCGGCCGTTGCTTAGCAACCGCCTCGCGCTCGCGCCACCACCACACCGCGACGCGGCGCTCGCACCGCGTTTAGATGCACGGATTATTTTCATTTTGTAAGTTTTTATGTATTAGATTAGGTATTTATTGTTATAGTTAATATATTTCTAAATATTTACTTACAAATATTCAAGTTTCTACCTGTTAATTAAGATCGAGTAAAAATTGCTTAAAAATTACGTTTGTTGTATGGGAGCCCCCCTTTAATATTTACTTTATTATCATTTAATTATTTATTTTGAAAGGTAATATACAAGTAAATATTCTGTGAAAATTTGAAGTGTCTACCTGTTACCGTTTTTAATATTGAGCAAAAAAACACGATTATTGTATGGGGACCTCCCTTAATTTTTTTATTTTTTTTATTTTTTGTATTTGTTGTTATAGCGGCAACGGAAATACATCATTTGTGAAAATTTCAGGTTTCTAGCTATCACGGTTTATGAGATACAGCCTGGAGACAGACAGACAGACAGACAGACAGACAGACAGACAGCGAAGTCTTAGTAATAGGGTCCCGTTTTTACCCTTTGGGTACGGAACCCTAAAAATAATCATCAAAACCGGTTCACCCAGTCGAAAGTTCCGAGGTAACAAACATAAAAAAAATATACAGTCGAATTGAGAACATCCTACTTTTCCTCCTTTTTGAGAACCTTTCCTTCTCCTTTTCCTTTTTTTTTTCGCTTAAAAATCTTTAAATATTTTATGATCGCATTTCTTACATTAATTTGTTGAAAAAAATTAAGGTAACCCTATACGGTCGTCGAAATTACGTCGACTTTAGCACCCCCTGTAGGCCCATAAAAGGAACTTCTCTAGATGGGAAGCTGTATGAACTGTAATGCACAGTTTGAATTCACTGTCGCAAATACACTTTGAAATGTACAATCATTTGTTAGAAGATTATTTCTCTAATACAAATTAAAATCTTCGATACTTACTTCGCTTTTTACCTGACTGCGCAAGAAGGCGGGATATTAACTACTGATTGTTGGATTCTTTAGTACCCATCTTGAAACAAGGCTAACTTGGACCGATAAGGAGGACACAGGAAGAGAGCATAATAACACTGAGTGTCCAGCAGTGGGATAAAGATTTTTTTAAATAAAAGCTATGGGATTGCATTCCTATATTTTGATTCGAAATATGTTACTATTGTTTCAACCGCATTTGGCGGTCTTTTTCAAAAGAGCAGTGCAGACATCACTTCGGAAGTGGCTGAAATGCTGCTCGCGCTGCACGTGATGTCATCAACGTAGGTGGTCAGCTGATTATCGGGAGTAGCGTTCACGCTGCTTTCCTAAAGAAGATCACTGAATGCGCTCGAAAATATTAGTCAGATATTTCACAACAATGATGAATATACTTGAGTAGCCCATAATTTTCATTTTAAAATGAATTACAGTTTAAAAAACTAAAAACACGCTACAAATTATTGTGGTCAAAGTTCATTACAAGACTTTTCTAACAAATCCAAACACAGCTATGATACGATGTTCCATCATGAAGTTCTAGTTCATATCTTTCGGCTCCATCATCAGATCAGTTCGACAGTACCATAGGTATTATTGTATTGTCATCAGAACTACATAAGTACAGCTGCCAATTTTCATGACGCTACGATCCTTGGAAGATGGTTAAATTAGTTACCTTAGAATTTCATTTCATACAGGTCGACATAATAAAAGCTTGTTAATATAATGAGAAGTAGCTTGTCTAATAAAATAGAGAAGGCTGTCGATGATGATGCTTGTTTATTCTTAATTACGTTCCCTAAGGTGTCGCAGCCCTGATCACCGATTGCAATCTGTAAGGGCGGTAATGAGATTTCGGGCGAGCGGCCGTTAGGAATCATTTATCCAAGAAAAGTTACGATTTTCCGCCTCCACCTCTCCGTCGGCCGGAAATGGTCTCATAACGGGAATTAACGATTTGATCTACAGTACTAACAACGGACCAGCCTTGTTTGTAGGCTCTCCCACTGCTGGGCCGCCATCTTATTCTGAGTATGGTAAGGTAAGTCCACACATGATTTTAATTATTCAAGGTAAGGTCTGCCACAAGCCTTATTGTCACCTTACTTGTTACTGCTACCCTTACGGATCTATTGTAACTCATCATCACATTACTTCATAGTACAAGTAATAAAACTAGCGATATTTGCTATTACGCAATAAAGCAAAAGTCAGCCTGCACAAGCACTAAGTGCGTACTGCTACAGACAAGAAAAATACTTGACGTGATATTTAAATTGTTATTATTTAATTTAAATTGTCAATGCTTTTATTTCTTCTCTCTGTTATTTAACTAATTTTAATCTATAAATAAAAATCCGGACAAGTGCGAGTCAGACTCGCCCACCGAGGGTTCCGTAGGTACAAACTAAATAAAAGGAATCATATATATTTTTTTATATTTTCCTTCATAAACCAAAAAATGTACAGCGTAAAAATATTTAACACATTCCTTGCTCACCACTCGGAACCGAGTAGGGGCTATAGTAGCGGCACCTCCCACTCGGATCCGAGCGAGCGAACGTTTGAGGCAACCCTCATTCCTTGCATAGAGACACTATTTTTTTGTGATTAAATAAAATATGACCAGTTTTCGGATTTTTTCCTATATGTGTACTCTAACACAATGCTTCTTGCCAAATTTCAGAGTTCTAGGTCAACGGGAAGTACCCCATAGGTTTTGATTCCTCTGTGAGTGTCGAAATGTGCGTTTTTTACAATATATTCGGCTGTAACTTTTTTTTACGAAAACTGAGAAATTGTATTTTTCTTTCTGCAGTAAGATACTATAGATCTGCGTATATGGTTTTAATTTCAACTCGATACCTTCACGCGTTCCCGAGATAAAGGTCTTGACACCCGGACAGACGGACAGACGGACAACAAAGTGATCCTATAAGGGTTCCGTTTTTTCCTATTGAGGTACGAAACCCTAAAAATAATCTTACTTGTGTTTATATATTTTATGTCATTACATTGTTACACATACAGTTGTTCAACAATCGTCAAGCCAAGTTAGAGGCTTTTCGGCGGCTTAATAACTATTACAATATGGCTGGCCACTCAGTCTATACGAACTTACTTACTTATATCTACACATACAAGTTAAAAATCATTTGAGAGCCAAGTAGGTCACATTTTTTGAATAATTATAAAACTATAAATAAATGTACTTACTGAGAAATTTGACGTAGCTTGCACCTTATTAGCATTTTAATCAATCACATTCCCATTATGAAATACTTTAGATTTTAACGAATTACTTCATTTAAATTTTGTTAGATGGCCTCACGCATACTTTCTCGCGAAAACGTACACTCAAAATCAAACATAACAGTTATACTACGGAAATATCTCTTATTTATTCGAATGTTTTCTTTATTTCATATAAATATATATTTAAAAATTCACTAGCAGCAAAATATGTAATCCAAATTGCGATCCTAAAATAAAACGAGATTAAATTCCCCCCAATATCCTAAAACGGTAACTATGTACTCGGCAAGTACCCCCGCATTAGAAACCATGTTCGCTCTGACCTCTCACCCCGGCTAAATTAAAATTCTCAAACAATCCGCACTTTGAAAAAGATATATGAGGGTGTTCTTTCATCTTGCTCGGCCTGGTAACGGTTGATCGCGGTAGCTGTCAAAGGCGGCCCGTAGACGTTTCAATCTGGATCGCGATCCGTGATCAAATCAAGGATCACGATCATGATCCTTCTTTTTGGAAGTCGGCTAAAAAATAATACATTCAAGAAAAAAAATATTAGTGACCAACAAAACAGATATTATACCACAAAATATGTTAACTACTACTTGTCAACAAATACTTAAATCTAACTTTTATATCTAGTGTGCCTCCGTTTCGAGGTCTTCAAGCTGGTACTATTGCCTACTTCGAAGTCTTCAAGCTGGTACTCTTCTGCTTCGGTGTCTTCTAGCTGGTACTTTTGACGGCTTCGATCTGTTCAAACTAGTACTCTTGTCAACACTTGTTTCACCTCTTCACGAGGCAACTTCAGAACTCCTTGACTCTTCGAGCTCTTGCGCGAGAAAAGTCCTGAAGATGCCTCGAGAAGAGGTGAAACACGTATCGACAAGAGTGCCAGCTAGAAGACACCGAAGCAGAAGAGTACCAGCTGGAAGACTTCGAAGTAGGCAAGAGTACCAGCTTGAAGATCTCGAAGCGGAAACACACTAGATAATATAAGTTAGATTTAAGTTTTTGAATATGAATTTCCGCAAAGTAACGCCTGATTCAATAAATTTACTAGTCAACACGTGATCGCAAGTGAGGTTCACCGCAATCAGGCTCCAAAGTAACCTTAGTCGTTTGCGAGTACGCCTGAGGGGGCGAACGGACCTAAAGGGGTCGGTTGGGGGTCCCGTTAAACTTGGGGGGTCCCGGCCAAAGTTGGCAGTCCGGGGTAATGCCGGCCTTCCACTGCGATAAGGTAATGACTAGGAAATTGCTGAAAGTTACAAACTTAGTTGAACTTAGCTTCGCTAGCTTGGGGCTTATTTTAATCTAAGTTTATTACTTCTTAAAGTATGACGGTCAGCTTATTCATATAAAATTATACGTTGAATTTGTGATTAATACTTTTGAAAATATGAAATATCAGAATAATGGGATAAGGAGTCTTTTAAAAAAAATTAACCCCAGACGCAAAACGAAGGGGTGTTATAAATCTCACGCGTGTATCTGTAGGTCTGTCTATGTGTTCTCTATTATAACGAATGAACTGATTTTGATCTAAATTTCTCCTTTATTCGAAAGAAGGTTTGATCGACAGTGTTTTTATTAGCTATGTTTCGACTTAATCTATTTAGTTTATATGTTTTTAACCGACTTCCAAAAAAGGAGGAAATTCTCAATTCGTCGGTTTTTTTAATGTATACCTATTCCTCGATTACTCGAAGATAGGTAAAAGGTAGGAAGGTAGATAAAACGTTTTTGTCCACGTTGTTATGTCAGTTGTCAATGTCAGTAAATACTTTATTTCCTCTGAAGGGTGGATAAAACGGGGGAAAGACTATTTGTCCATGTTCCATGCTAGCAGGGCTGGAACGATTTAAAAAATATGTTTTGTTTGAAAAGTTATACTTTCCAGGTTGTCCCATAGAAATTTTATCAAAATCGGTTCAGTATTATGGTTTTCATAACAACTGTAAAAATGTTTCGTCCAAGTAACTGAATTCCGTATTTCGAAGTCGTTTTTTTTTAGTTTTTTAACGGATCACTTGTTTATGTCAGGATCATTAAGTTTTCTAAAGTTATTGTTACATATTTTAGTTAGACTTATATTTATTTTTCTAATACTCAAGTGAAATAAAATAAATTGAGATGGATCTACTCTGGCCCATGACTACGCTATAAGGTATACATGCATGAAAAATAGAAGTGTGTAGTCTCTGCGTACATAAGGATATGTACGCAGAGACTACACACTTCTATTTTTCATGCATTTTTTATTTTCCATAGCAGCGTAGGAACGCTGCTATGGAATCAATAATGCGCATCGCTGCTAGTTCTGGTAAGACCATAATTTAAAAATTCGTGCTACTGCCAGTGGAAGGCTGGAATAAAGAGGGGGTGTGTGTAAAAGTTGGGGCTCCAGACCTCTGCGGCGGTTATTTATGGCCCTCTCGGGTCCGGTGAAGAGCCCGCCGAATATAAATCCTGGGAAAGACTTAAAATAAGGGTTTAAAGCCCTCCTGTGAAATAGGTCGGTCGGTAGTGGCGTGCGGTTCCGATGGACTGGCGCGATGGCGGCGCGGGGATGGATAGCTTATTTTATTTTCTGCACTTTTATTTCATTTGGTGGTAATGATTTTGGTTTATATAAACTCTTTAAATATAAATTAATGGGTAAAGAGAGAGAGAGAGAAAGAGTGATGACGATTTAAAGATGAAACATGGAGAAGTATGTAAAGCGAACTATGATGTAAGAAAAACACAAAAATATTATTTTATTGTGTTCCCGCCACAAAAATATGGCGTGACGTCAAACTGTCAAAGTCGTCTGTCAGTCGGTGGCGGTTAAAAAAGACTCTCATCGAACTTCTCTGTGTGCTAATAAAATATTCTCTAACTGTGCTACATATATTACGAGTGCCTTAGATATTATAACGGCTTCTTCTCTCAGTGCTACATATTATAAAGTCTCTGTGTGTTAAAGTATTCTGCTCATTGTGAAGGTGTAAAAGTATTCAGCTCATTGTGAACATTGTGTGCTCATCACCGGACGGATCATATATCCACTTTAGGACATCACCAAGTAAACCACCGAGTAAGTTCGCCTCCTTTTCATTCTCCCCGTTTTCCCATTGTTTCCTGTCCATTCATTTCAGCCCTCGTCGTGATCGGCCTGACTGCCCAGAATTTGGGCTCTGGCCATCACATATTGGGTGAATATATGTTATCCCCAGCGTTTCAGTACTTACTGCCAAATACTATTTAGAGTAAAATAATTACAGTACTAAAGTACTTTTTCCAGTTCATTAAATAATATAAAATAATCACGCAGCGGAAAAAGTAGTGTGCTACTATTTTATTTTTTGAGTGAGTAATCTAAATAATTTGAAATCCATTTTATTGTGACATTACTGTTGACGCTAGCGTTCATGACCATTCACGACAATGGTCGAAGTGCGACTAAACGTGAGTGTGGCCCGCTGAGCGGCGCTGAGTCCAAGGGACTCAGTAACGTGGGTACAAAAATGTAAGCTTGCGCCACGTATTCCTTTGTATGAAACTTTTTGGTGACGTATGTATATATTAATTTTAAAATACACATAAAATCAATCGTAACTTAGCAACCAAGCATCATAGATTAAATTGTCTCACCTAACGAATAGATATATTACAGAGCTCCCAAAACAATCAACCTTCTGGCATCATCATATCAGTTCAATCCTAAGTCATACTATGGAACAAATTGTGATTTATAGCGTATATTTGACATAATTGTATGACCTGACGTTTCGAACACTTCCTTCACCTCTCCTGTGACCACAGACGGTGCAGTGTTCGAAACGGCAGCTCATACAATTTTGTAAAATATACGCGATTAATCCGTTAGTTTCATTTCAATGAATAACAATTGTGAAAACCGTGAAAACCCTAACATCATACTTATATTCTTTTGTCGTCCGATACCCACCTACGCATGGACGATATTAGCTTAATCGGAAACCGGGAAGTGGGGCTTGATGCAAGATTTGATTTCAGACACCGGTAGAGGTGAAACTAATAAAAAGTTTGTAAGCCTGCTTACACTGTTAGAATCCCCAAAACATAAACCAGCCTCGTAATTTCACCAATACTGTCCATAATTTGACATGTGTAAGTCAAATGAGTAATTCAGTCCCGTTCCAGCACACTCCATGTTGGTTTAGGCGCAGCTCTCAGGCAGTCAGCACTCCACATAAATAAGGGACACCTAAGCTCATTTTTCCCTGCGTGCCAAGTCCCTAAAGTGTTTGAAGTGAAATTTATTCATATTCGAGGACAATCTGCGAAAAACAGACAAACCTACCTAGCTGTTTGTATCCAGCTTCGAGCTGTAGAGTGCGAGCATTTCACACGCTGAGTAGTGTCGACCATAAGCGACACGCGAGTTTTACACAGGGCTTGAGAGGCTTTTACTTACGCTTTTCTAAAATATATATGAGCGTAAGAAGTCCGAGTCCCGCTGTTTTGCTCTTCAATATTTTTGATAATAGGCATATTTTATATGAAAAAAAAATAATAAAAACACATTTAAATTAAATTTATAAAGTACCTAGCAAGACTAAATCAAATGGATGTTAGCTAATATTAGCTAAGTTAAATATAGCTAATATCCATTTGATTTTGACTGGATAGGTACTCACTTTTTAAATCTAGTTTAAGTATATGTAATATGTGTATAACGTTTGTTTTTTCATTTTTAATAAAAATAAATACAGTTAAAAAAACTACCACTTGTGTTAGGGCGTTTTCCGCCTTGTAGCTCGACTTCCTACGCAGCATTTGCCGGTATCGGTCCCATTTTCAGCTTGCTAATCCGCTGTGCTATGTCGGTGACTTTCGTACGACTTCGAATTTATTCATTACTAATTAGAACTCGCAGTGAAATCCCAAGAATAGCCTTCTCCAAGCATCTGCTTGGAGAAGGTATGAATGTTATGTCTTGGGAATGTTATGTGTATGGAGATCCATAGCTCTTTACACGACTTTGAACTTCCTTATCAGCTTTGAGCAATAGGAGATTCACTTCCCTTAATTTTTATCCTCGCAATTTTATTTCCCGCTCGATATTATAATGTTGCACCATACACCACGGCGTGATGTCGCACACAATTCCTCATTAACCCGACATGCCCGCTTACGAATTACCGTACCTGCGATACATTAGCCGTACCTACAATATGCATAACGTACCTGCAAAACGCGATAAAAAAAAAAAAAAAAAAAAAATGAAGTTGTCTAATACGCTCGTGGCACTGCTTGATGTAAACAACAAGAACCGGTCTTGCATCATTGCGTCGCACACACATCGACGCACGCACACTGGGCTCACCGACACAACGCTGCGGCGTTGTGTCGGTGAGCTGATAACATAATGTACCTACTTTAATCTTTATTTGTACATATTTTCGCGAGAAGTTGTCGGCTCCGGGAAACAGGAATCCTAGTCCGGAGCCTGACGCACTTGTAATTATATCATGTAAATTTTGTGACAATAAATAATTTTGAATTTTGAATAAATTTACTGTACCTACGATACCTACCAGCTAGCACCGGCAGACGTTGGCCTGCTAGTTAAGCCTGACAACTAGCCTTGCTAGTGGTTTCGGTAAGATAAGTACTAGAAATCTTGATTTTATAGAATAATTAATGCTTCGTGGTTTCACCCGTGTAGTGATAAAAAACAGTGATGATGATGATGAATAAATGTAGCCTATGTCCGTCTCCAGGCCTTCTACTATCTCTATATTAATCTTCATTTTTTTACGCAAGAAAGATCTACGATTGACCACCAACTCGCCTGATGTTAAGTGGTGTGGTCGAGGATGGAGCTCGTCGATCTAGAAGGTAAGTATATTCATTCACCTTCACCTTGAAAATTTAAAGACTGTAGGTCTCAGGAAACAGAGATGGCGGGAAATAATTTCATTCCTGTGCAGTATGCATCAAGAATGTGGACCGATATCGCTGAGTATCGCGGAGTTTTGGCATTTCAATGAGTAATGGGTGGTAATGGCGCCGACTTTCATAGATCGAATCTTTTTGGACATAAAAATATAACCAACAGACTGAAAGACAGAATTACTTTCGTTTTTGTAATATTAGGATTTCACTGAAAAGAGCTTTTTCAGTTTCCCAAATTTCCTAAATTTTCCTCTCTGTAAAGTGTAAACTAATTGGGACTTTATAAATCGGTCCAACCGTTCTCAAATGTCGGTGCAAATCGAATTAGTAACTTTTGTTTTTATTATATAGACTAGCCACGCTTCACTTATTTGCTCTCGAGATGATGTAAAAAATCAAGATGATGATAATGACATTATACTAAACTACGATTGTTTCTATAATATATGTTTACCATTCACATGTACTAAACTTTACCTCAACTACATTATTTGGTTCATATAACATAACCTCCAGTTATTAAATTCGGGGATTTATATTGCAATATGATAACTTTTACCATTTCGATGGTCACCCATCCAGATCTGATTGCTGAACGCCACGGTTGCTAAACGATTACACAAAGAAGCATATTCAACTCCATTATCAACTCGCATAGACCTTTAAAAATATAGCAAATAGCTTGTTCAAAAACTTATTGAAATTAAAATTATTTATTATATTTTACATAATTTTACGACCTGACGTTTCGAAGACTTTGCAGCGTTCGTGGTCACAGGTGAGAAATATATAAAAAATCTCAAAAAGTGACTTAGCCTGAACCTTGATTTTTTTTTCTAGACATAACTGTCTATCGCTGAAATTAAATTCCGAACTGTCTCCTGCAATAAAGGCATTTTCATGAAAATTAAAATTTCCTTACATAATTGATTCGTTCTGAAACCCGGTGTGAAAGGATCCGCTTTTTCGTGACGTCATCATAATTTCATTCTTGTGACGCGGAACCCGAATATATCTTATGAAAGAATTCATAATGAGAGCGGTGAAAAGGGATGAATTGATATGAATTTACCGAGCCTTGCCGACAGACGCGTAGTCAGGAGCTTAGCCAGGGGCAACGTTAATAGCTTATCATTTTATATATTTCATTATTTATAAAGTGCTACGATAAGAGATAATAGACTTTTGCTCACCACTGAATTCGTATTATTGGTATAATTCTGATGTGGTTTTGCTACAAATATATTTATTTTGGAGAAATGCGCAAAGGGAAGTACTTCTCTATTGCTAGTTATTCAACTGTCAATCTAGTAGAATGCAAGCATACTGTGTTCGGGATTTAATCATAACTTTCACTGATTTTTCTTAGTAATTGAGATTTAACATCTTATAAATTGAGAAGTACAGTACATTTTACAGGATCCATACAGGATTGTTCACAAATTTCTGGATGGCATTAGGCAGTTATGAGGAAACGTAAGCTTATCATCAGACAAGCGACGTGCTTGTTTCGTTACTAAAAACCATAAAAAAATAAATTCAGAAACAAAAACCAGACTACTGAAAAATAACGCTCTTAAAACAAGAAAACAAGAAAATATTCTCAACTGAAATTGGTATGTATAAACTATTCGATTTGTATTGTGTATTAAATAAACAACTTACTTACAACTTACAACAAATTACAACTTACTTACAAATTACAACTTACTTACATTTTACTTACTTATCAATTCATCTTAATTGCAAATCACATTCTTAATACATGTCAAACTAAAATACAGTTTCAGTTTTTCGAAATCAAACAAAGTTAAAAAATGCATTTACTTTTGAATTTTAGTATACTACCAACACGCATCAGGTTACCTATCCAAGCTGCCAACTGTGTAGTGAGTATAGTGTCCATTTGAATTATTTTAGACTTTCATCGGTGGCGAATAATCTGATCTACCAGGGCCAAAGTTGGTGGGCAAAGGTGTCCTAGACCACCACCTGATTACATCTCTGCACACCGCCTTTGTGATGAGACAAAAGGAATTATAAACAAGTGGCTATGTAAAACGAGGGTTGGAGAACGGTTGGAAGCTTCGGGCTGTCACAGGCCCTGTGGAGAGCTCGCTTTATTTAAAAGCATTTTGTGATGAAAATCGAAGTACGCTTCCTTGAATATTCCACTGATTTTAAGTCAAAATGTGAAAGCTTCTAAGTACGCATAGTTTTATTAAAATAAAACCACTGCACGGAATGAATCTGTACCCTAAGTTATACTATGATAATATTTATTATTGATTGGATTGTGAATATGGATTATTTACTACTGATTATGAATTATTAATATTTTGAATGTAGTTTGATTGACATTTAAGTAATATTTCTGAAATAAAATAAATATAAATAATATAATAAATAACTTAACTAAAAATAACTTATCTAAAAATATGTTAATAAAGTAACTGGCTTAAAAATGCGCAATTTTGTTTCAAAAACCAAACTTCTGAACCGATTTTGATGAAAGTTCTTATTTTGTTTTATTAAAACAACAAATTTTCCAAATGCATTTATAAATTACGAAGATAAGCGGTAATAAACAAAATAATTCATATTTTATTTAATTATTTATTAATTTCACCTACACTGTGTACATCTATACATTGACAATAATTAAATATTTGTGGATATTTCACACAAATAAAAATCTTAAAAAGAAAGTACAACCGAAATCTACGTAAGTAGGCTTCGTAATCGTAAGCACAAACTTTTGCAAAATTATTTGTTGCAATAAAACTGTCCTCGCGAGGTCTACAAATCGTAATCAAACTCAAAATTATTGTTTGTAATTCTGTATCAAATGTTTTTGCTAAATAATATCAAAATCAGCCGTCAAATGGCCTTGTAGCCAACTTCTTTTTTTTCACCAGCGATTTCATAAGCTGTTATCTCGACAACCTCTTGACCGATTTTGCTCATATTTAAAATTGTTCTTTAGAATTAAGTACCAAATTTTTTTAGCAAATATTATTAAAATTGTTCAGTAAATGACGCCGTTTGAAAATGAAAGTTTTCCCCGTTTTTGGGAGAAATACCTCATTTATAAAAAATACTTTTCTAAGTAAAACAATCAAGTTCTAAAATGTTTTCAATCTATTGGAATCGAATCGAACTAAGCCAAACTAAGCCGCAGATAAACAAAAAACCGGTCTACTCAATATAGGATAAATGAATTCCTACAATAGACTTACAATGAGTCTTTTTTGCGAAGAAACGCCGATAACGTCCTCTAGATCTAGTTAGTTCCAATTGTATCAGTCTGCTACAGGGTTGCCAGATTTTTGTGCAAGAAATAAAATAGATTTATTTATTTATTTACTCGTAGTTTATTAGTACACAAGACAGAATACTGTCTTTACGATATTTTACAATGAATAACTCATAATTTAGATCTAAACTATATTCCTTAAATGTATACACAACATTTAGACAACGACGTTACCACATGGACGCAAAGTCTAAAACAAAATTCACGATCAAAGTGACTTGTTGACCGATACTCATCTATCAACAATGATGCACTGAAAGACTTTGATTTAAACTATATGTCACTTGAAGCCTAATGTAGATTGAGAAGTTTAGAGACATCTATTGAGCCGCTTCGTATAATTTTGAAAATCGAAATAATTTAATCGGGTAGTGGTCTATAGATTGCCGCTTTAGACCTCATTGAGAAACTTTTGAGGACAGACGCAAAACACTTGTTGATATAACTGTTGCGTTTAGGTGGAAAAAGTACAAGCGAGTAAAAAAAAAAAAAAACCCGGTTTAAAAAAAAACCGGTTCAACCGATTTTGATAAAACATACATAAGAACACTCTCGATCAAATTATTTTCAAACAAAAAAACTAGGTTAAAATCAGTCTATCCGAGAAGCTGTTGATTTGTCACAGCAGACACATATACGTAGATACACAGATACATACATCAAACTTAAAACAACCTTATATTTTTGCGTCGAGGGTTAAAATACAATAGTACTCAGTTTTTTTTGTGTATTACATTATGTATCGTTACCCTATATAAATAAACAGTGTTTTGCATAACTAAATAATAAATAAATAAAAATAAATATTTTAGACATTTCACACAACACCATCTAGCCTAAACTAAGCCAAGCTTGTAGGAACTAGATGGCTGATATAATACATATATACCTACTTTTTTTTAACACGCTTTTATTAAGTCTTTTATTTTATTAACCATCTTCCAAGGATCGTAGCGTCATGAAAATTGGCAGCTGTATGTAGAACTGATGACAATACAATAATATGGTACTGTCGAACTGATCTGATGATGGAGCCGGAATATATGAACCAGAACTTCATGATGGAACATCGTATCATAGCTGTGTTTGGATTTGTTAGAAAAGTCTTATAATGAACTTTGACCACAATAATTTGTAGCGTGTTTTTTAGTTTTTAAACTGTAATTTATTTTGTAAATATGTACATATGATACATAGAAACACCCAGATACAGAACAAACGTCCATGCTCATCATACAAATGTTTGCCCTGGGTGGGGATCGAACCCACGACCTACAGCTCGGCAAGCAGACATACTACCCACTGAGCCACAAAGCCAGTAATAACTATATTTTTGACGGACAGTAAACAGCATTGGTGACCAAAAAACATTATTGCACTGGCAACCCTGGTCTGATCGCTTTTGTGCCTCTTTTTGTGTAGGATTTTTTTTACTCAGCAGGGTGTTTCCAATCAAGGATTATAGGTATTGATAGTGTACTTTAGAATTTCCAAGTATTTTGATGAAATCAGGTGAATTTTTGGTCAAACTCTGTATAAAATTAAAATAAATATTTGGCCAAGAACATGTCGAGTCAGTAGCGTGATAGAGATCCGTAGCTCATGGAATAAACCGAACTACTTGGATAGCATTGTTTGTTTAAAATATTTTTTCAAACTTGACTTTTGACTCTTAATTGATCTAAGGCTTGTCTCTTGCTTGTATCTTCAGATACATACAAACTTTATGCATAATCTCGATAAATATGTGTATACCTATATATTGTATATCAATTCAGTAAGCCAGTGTTCTTTTTGGTTGTCTATCTTCCTGGCGGCGAGGGGGACGCAGCTGCAACTAGCGCCGCACTAAATGAGGAAGGGTTTAATTGGAAGCCTGGCTGCCGACTAATGCGCCGCTATTCATCCCCGTCTTGCTGCCGTTGGCTCTTCCAAGCTCTAATAGTCTCGGTTCAAATTTAAAAATTAGGAACATAATAGATATCAAAGTTAATTACGTGTAGACATAGTATACGCATCAAGTTTGAAAGCATTTGTTTCTCTGGAGAAGGGAACTGAACCTGACTGGCTTCGGATTGAACTAGCCTAGCAGCTCTGCTGTTGATATGTACCTTTTAAGATCGTGGGCTTATTTTCTGTGTATTTTTTCTTTCGATGAATTCCTGTGTCTTTTAATAAAGAGTTATCCATCTATCTATATGTTTCGTAATAAACAAGTGGTTTTACTAGAATTATTCCAAATAATGCGTATTTAATCTTTTACAGTGGTTTTATACATACTTTCTCACAAAAAATATACACTCAACAGTGTACCAAGCGTAACGAAATCGTAAGCTAGACTGCAAAAATCTATTTTCTGCAATCGGGTATTTCGTTTTTCTTTTAATATAGGTACTTATCTATCTATGAATAGGTAAGTAGACTCAAGAGCCATCCGGCATCCACGTCTATCCAGCTTCCAGCCAGTTATAAACTTGGCTGAGTCCACATCAGCCTGTCACGTCCCAGACCGGTTATGAATAATTTCATAAGATTATATCAGTTCCTGATATAGGCGTCAGACGGGGTGGCGCCGCTCTTGCCGACATAGCCGCAGATTTCATATTAATATTTGATGTGGAAAGTCTAGATCTAAATTAGAATGTTACAGTTGAGAGCACCGGTGAATAAGAACTGGAGTCTGTTCTACTAGAGAACTAATGTGGTATTGGGGCGCTGCTGTCGTACTACCATAGTAGTTTATACTGACAGACGTTAGTTCCCGTATTTTGCCACGATAGGTTTAAACAGATATATCTGCTGATAAGAAATAGCTTAGGTATGTTATGATTAGATATATGTATACGTTGGTATATTAGGTATGACTGACCTCGCAGCTCAGTTGGTAGTGAGTCTGTCTTCTAAGTAATAGGTCGTAGGTTCTATCCCCACCCGGGATAAACATTTGTGTGCTGAGCATGGCTGTCCAGAGTCTGAATGTTTCTTTAAATCATAAGTATGTATTTATGAGAAAAAAGTATATATTTAGCTATTCTATTAGTTATACCTTTATATGGTTCCCATATGAAATGATGAAAATGAAGTCTAGCAGTGGACTTCTTGTGGCTGAGATGATGCACGGATTTCCGAAATAAACCTGATGGAAGAGGCTTACATCCAGCGTCTTCCTGCCACTTGTATGAAGTCGCGTGTCCATTTTGTGGAAGAATGCTCATTTTAATACATTATACAGCGACTTTGCGCATACTTTCTTTCGCGAAAACGTACACTCAACGTCATATAACAAAATATATATATATATCAGCACAACTTACACTAAGATAATCACTGTTATACAGTTGAGTATTCTGTTTTTTAACAAACTGCATTATGTTGCGTAGGAAGGAGGGTTATGTTTTTCGAGTGTAGGTATACTATGTATGTATGGGGTATGTATGTTTATATATGAGCCCGTACAGCCTAAACGGCTTGACCGATTTTGATGTGCGATGTGTCGTTAGATTCGTCTTCACTCCCTGAGTATTATAGACTACATTTTTTCGTAATAATAATAAGACTCTCGCAAAAATAAAAAAACTCCAACAAATTCTTTCGTATTAAATAAATAATTTTACTAGAATCATTCTAAAGAACACGCATTTATAACCTTTTACAGTGATTTTACGCATACTTTCTAAGAAAAAAAAATCACTCAACAGCTTATCAAGCGTAACGAAATCGTAGGTTAGACTGCCAAAATCACTTTTCTGCAGTCGGGTATATTTTTTTTTTCTTATAATATAGATACCTCTCTTCAAATATAAATAAGTGCACATATTTTATTTTTCATAAATGCTCGTACTTAATATCAACTAAGAAAATCCAATTTCCGAAGTTTCCGGCAGCCTAGTGGTGAGACCGTCTGACTTGCGATCCGCAGGTCCTGGGTTCGAATCCCACTGCACGCACCTCTGTCTTTTCGAAGTTATGTGCGTATTGTTGATTGCCGCTAACTTCAAACGGTGAAGGAAAACATCGTGAGGAAACCTACTCGTCTGAGAGTTCTCAATGATCTTGAAGATGTGTGAAGTCTGCCAACCCGCACTTGGCCAGCGTGGCAGACTATGGCCTAACCCTTCTCACAATGAGAAGATGGCCCGTTCCCAGCAGTGGGACAGTTTGTACAAAACAGGGCTGATAAAAAAAAAACCAAAGCTAAAATATTACCTAACAACGAAAAACAACACTAAAATAGGTACCTACTAGTGAATTGGAGTGTAATATTTAAAAAGTAAGTTTACGTGCATATTAGTTTAATCCAAACGTATGTTCTCGTTGCTAACTCATATAAACAATGTAAGCCTCTTATCTTCCCCTTCTCCTGGAAGCCTGCAAAACTTGCAGCATGCGCTTTTGATAAAATCTCGGAATAAAATAACGTACGTACTTGTAATCCGTGGTTGCTCGATTTATGGCTTGAAATAGTTTTTCATCTTACTAGCTCGTAAAGTTCGTTTTATCAGTTTAAAAAAACTGATAAAACCGACTTCAAAGTACGCAATTCGTTTATTTGGATCACATATTTATTTATAGGAAAATCAACAGCTTTATAAACTATAATAAAAAAAATGTAACAACAGAAAGCTAATTATAGATTTTCACGGATAGTGGCAGCTTAGGATAATCATGAAAATATAGCTAGCTCGGCTTACACAGTGACATACTCGTATATATAAAATTTTAAATTTCAAGCTGCTTAATAGTTATTGCTACCGTTCAGAAAGCAACACCTGCTCAACCGCTGCTTGGCCGAATTGACACTTGTACATAATAAGTGAAGGTCATATCGCCTGCATAGCTTTGAAGTTCTCCCTAGCTCGCCACAGAAATGAGTTTTGCCTGTACCTTGTTCCCACAGTGGGAGTAAATAGGGTAGTATTTAATCGAGTGATTCTGGAGGGGATGGGAGAGAAACCTTGCCTAGCAAGTCTGAACAGTCGATCAAGCTTGATGTTATCTTTAGTAGGAATGTTAAATCAGCAATTTCATGTCTTTTATATTGTGGAAGGAAATGATTTTTTTTACAAAGATTACCGTATTCTGATGACTTATATGGAATTTTTAGATGGAAACACAGATATCTGATAAATTTAATTTGCATTCTTTCGTTTCTATCAATATAAACAGCTTATTAGCGTATTAGAATTCAGCGTATTCAGTTATTTTGTTAAAAGAACCAAAGCACTGAACCGATTTCGATAAAATTTATATGCAACCACCTCTGAACTCAAAAACCAACAAAAAAAACATTAAAATCAAATCATAATTGGTGATAAAAAAAACATACAGACGAATTGAGAACCTCCTCCGATTTATAAAGTCGGTTAAAAATCTTCAACAAACATTTCACAAAAGGTGTCTACACATAATGGACATAAAAATATAAATGTATTGTATTTGATAAAAAAAATATACATAATAAGAACGATACGAACTAGAGTGTGAGTACATTAAAGTTTCCTCCCACCAGCCAGGTTTCCTCCCACCAGCCAGGTTTCCTCCCACCAGCCAGGTTTCCTCCCACCAGCCAGGTTTCCAGATTTCCATCGAACTCAATACAATATTGATAGTGGTATCAGTCGTCGTCGGGCGTCACTCGCAGCTCGCAGACCGCATCTGTGGGGAATTTTACTGCCTATGAGATACGGTTAGTAACTAACGTTTCAAATATAAATATTGATCTTTTAACCAACTTCAAAGAGGAGGAGGTTCTCAATTAGAAACAGACTTGGATTTTTTAAAGGTATTTTTCATACTGGTCTCATATACACATATTTTTCAAAATCAGGTAAAATGCTTAAATTCAATAAGTAACCATCGTGAAAACCTTTCAAATAATTATCAGATAGATTAAAAAAAAAATAACTAACAGTTTTTTTTTCAAATCTTTTGATTTAAAAAAGAAACAAACTGTTGGGCAGTTTGTTTTTTTCCCAGCTCGAAAAAAAAATCGATTGTTGCAGTTGATTATATTAACTATATTAAAATTATTTTCAAAAATGTATATGAGTGATAGAGAGGTCCGGTCGACCTCTTTCTATAGGTGCGTTAAATCCGTCAGCAGTTCACATTGCGAGCGGAGTGTTGAGACAGGTGTGGCCTCAAGCTAATCTGCTGCTGACTCTACATACGTAGACCTACTGTCGCAACAGAAGTGTCCAATCGGCTGCAATAAGTTTCAACTCCAACGCTTTAGTTCCACTTTCATCGTGCGGACTGCAAGCTTGTGGAATACGTCTCCTGAGTGGGTCCTCCCGATAGATATAATCTGGGTGTCTTTAAATCGCAAGTGAATTGTTTTTTAGGTAAGCGCGCTCCATCGTAGGCCGCGACGTCGCTTAACATCAGGCAAGTTGGTGGTGAAGCGCAAACCTATTTCTACATTTTAAAAAATCTCCAATGGGTGGAGAATCTATCGGCAGCGGATTCAACAATTCAACTACGTACATCATAAGCATCATGGCTTAAAAATGTTCAGCTTCTCGGTCTTCGATGTTCTGCTAACCCCGTAAAGGATAGGGTTTTAAATATTTATCTGTGTGTCCGAGACACAGATAATCTGAGCCAAAGTCAGGTAGGTGATAAATAAAAAGAAACCTATTCAAAAGTCCAGCTACGTTTTTTTTATTGTCGACTTGTCCACATAAATCTCTAAGTATCAAGAATTTTCCAATTTATGCAGAGTGAACATCTAATTATAAATTAATACTATATATTATGTACCTAGCATGAGTTTATTAACAGATCCCTCATAATTTCGTTCATTTAAACATATATTATATTTTTTTAAACACACACCTTGAGCATTCATGCTCACCATCGAAGGCTCCTTCTTGCGGCGGCTGTGTGTGGCGGGTCGCCCTCTTCCCTAACATATGGTTGAGGAGGGCGATGGCTGGCACAAGCGTTATACTCGTGATCGGGTGCTGCTTGCGGGTCGCTGGTTTGCTCGTGGTATGCACGCAACATAGTAATAAGTACTTAAATTAAAATAAAATCATTTTCCCGTAACGATAATTAGTAAACAATAGTTTGTTAATTATGACAAAGGTCACGGACCCTGGTGTCTGTGGAGAATAAAATTAAATAAAAAATAAAAAAAAATAATTAATTCTTTATTTACTTTATAGAAGGTTTAGTCAAACTATAACCCCCGAATATTATTACCCCCCTTATTGGCATATCTTAAAATAAAATAAATTTTATCTGCCCTGTCTAAAGCTTCCCATCTCTACCCAACCTAAGCTTTTAGACTTGCACCTCCGCTTCAAAACTTTAACCTGCACTCATATATAATTCTAAGCCGAGCTTTTGTTCCGCGGGGAAATAGCCGAGAGTTACCGTTCATTATTTATCTACCCTCCTTTGGTTGCCGCAGCTTGAATACGGATATAACGCCGCGATGTGTTGTTCTGCTTTTGATTAGAACTTCAAGACACGGCTTGAAATTTGCTTAAAATATTCATTATTTCAGTGAGTATAAAAATCAGCCGAGTTTCTGTTTTTAGAATAACATGAAACCGCTTTTTGTTTGCAGTTTTGAATGAAGTTCTCTATTTTTGGGTCAAATGGTGCCTGAAATAAATAATAAATATCGTAATTTATTTCAGATAATTAATCAATAAATTGTTTAACAAGTATAAGTAAGAAAAATCTAAAATCCACGACAAAAAAAGGCTGAACCGATTTTGATGAAAGATCCATATTCAAACAAAAAAAGCTAGATCAAAATCGGCCCATCCGTTTGACAGCTACGATGCCACAGATAGACAAGCAGATTCACAGATAAAAGTCTAATTTAGAACACTCCTCGTTTTGAACTGGGGGTTAAAAAATAAGTTTTTTCCCAGGTATCCGTAACAACCATCAACCCGGATGTGACGTCGATCCGTTCCTAATTAATTCCATGTTCAAATAAACACACGACTTAAAGCCGCTCGTAAAAAGAAAAAAAAACAACAAAAAACGCCGAAAATCGGTTAAAAAACTCGAGTTTCTCGCGCGAAACATCACGACTCGATTGATTCAATTTAAGCCCGGACCGAAATCTCATCTAGTTGGGGTACATCCCTAATTATGCCTACGAAAGGACGGGCACAAAAGAGACAAACTTATTCGTACAGTTGCGAAATTTCCACCTCAAACTTTGTTTCCCTACTCCGGGAACAAACCCACAGTTCTGATTTTAAAGATTTTTTTGCGCAGCGGCAAAATATATGTTTGTAAAAGTATAATCGTCTGTGCCAGCCAGAGGGTGGGATAAGGGTATCCAAAATGGCGGCCGTAAGATTTTGTTCGGTAATATTAATTCAATCTTCGTAATTTATGGGCGGCTGAGTGTAGCATGTGTATGTGATTTATCATTTTGGGAGTATTATATTTGGTTTAGGCGGGGATAGGTGGTCTGGCTCATTTACTACGTGGTAAATGTTGATGTTGTACACAAAATCAAAGTAGTACTTACGAATTTAGCTATAAAGGTAACATCAGTCGCTTAACATCAGGCGAGTTAGCGATCAAGCACAAGCCTATTTTCGAATAAGAAAAGGTTCTTAGTTTCTTTAATGTAGCGAAAGAACTGATTTTCTATACCTACTATGCTTTAATTTATTGGTACAGCAAAAATAAAGTCCAACTTAACTGCCAATACACCTGATGCTAAGACACTCGCGACTTAAAGGTACTCAAATTATATCTATCGCCAAAATTGGTCACCCAGGAAGCATATCAACGAAATATGACTGTTTCGAAGTTTTATTTTTTTATTTTTCTGAGTATTTTGTATTTAGTACCTATTTACACTATGACCAAATTAACAATAATAGGAACACTACAAAATTATTTAGACTGTGTAAGTGTGGACCAAACTAAGAATGATAAAACAGTTGCAGCCATAAACGTAGATATGAACTGTAATACATATTTCTAGGTGGACAATAGTCCAATACACAAAAAATAAATTCCATTACTGAGAGGATAAATTTACCTCAAAAGTTTGAATATAAAATAACATACTGAACAAAAAGCTGAACGAAATCAATACTTTTACATATTTCACTAGTTTATCGGATACCGACGAAAATTAAAAACGACGGTAATAATTGTTATTTATTTAATTCGAAAACAGACATCATCATCATCATTGTCATCATCTTAGACACAAAACATATACATACTTCGTAGGATTTCTAGCTTTCAAAATTCCAATATTAAAATTAAAAACTCCATTTACAATTTTACATGTATTCTAATAAGTAATTCAAGTTATTTTGATTTCTACCTTCTTGTTTATGTTTTAAATAACAAACAAAATAGATACAAAAACCTGTAAATTCCCCAATTTCCTGACGAGTAACTTCACGTCCTACCCGCAGTAGCGATGTCAGTTACAAAAAGAATTCATTATTCAAAATGAAATTCTCTTTTTAAATTTCTCTTTTTACCGCTCAAGATCGTCAACGCAGATAACTCCGTCACGGCCCTCCTCCCAGCCTCTTTCGCCTAACCTCGGAGGGGTACGATCCACGTGAAAAATTAGGGCAACCCCCCCTACCCCCACTCGCTCGGGCCGGCCCTCCCGCGATAACTCACCCGCCACGCGCGGCCCTTGAGAAAAATAGCTCGAAAAACAGAGAAGATTTAACTCGGCCCAGTTTTTTGTGGCGTTATTCTGGTGAACGAAATGGTATACGTTTGTTTTCAAAAATAGTAAAAAGTTAATGTTTCGGCCCTTGATAAAGTATCAACGGCACGTAGCTTCAGTCCTCAAAAACGTCCGAGCTCAATGAGTTCTAATTAGACCCCTTACACGATTAAAATAATTTCGATTTTCAAAATAATTGGAAGTGGCAAAATGACGTCTCAAGACTTCTCAATCTAAATTACGCTTTAGCGCGGCGACATAGTTTCATTATATGTTCGTAATTGTTGTACATGAGTATCGGTCAACCCAGGATTCGTGAATTTGGTTTTAGATTAACGTCTACGTGATGGAAAATCATTGATTTTGGCAGCTTATTTTTACTCCGTCCGTTCGTTTGCGGTCCATAGGGTCTAGGTTCAAATACCACGGCACGTAGCTCTGTCTTTTCAAAGTTTAATGAACACCGCCAACTGCAAGCTGTAGCCGAAAACGTCATGAGGAAACCTGCATGTCTGAGAGTTCTTAACACTCTTTAGGACGTGTAAAGTGTGACAACCCGCACTTGGCCAGCGTAGTGGAGTATGATTTAGGTCCGTGCCCAGCAGTGGGACCAGTTTGTACGAACAGGGCTGATCCAAATCAGAATTTGAAACGATATTACAAATTCAGGACTCACAAAAATATTTATTTTGCAGAAATAGTACAATAAAATACAAATGCAGCTTTAACTCTTTTAAGCGGGCCGTTCATAACATCGATTTCAATCACTAACCTGATATGTACTACTTATTCACTTTGACATAATTATTCACACTTTTGTATTCTAATTTCATAAATTTAAGTTATGTAATTCGTTTTGACATAAATCTATTTAATTGATTTTCTGACCGCTTGTTTCCTAATTGCATGTTGTCGGTGCCTATAATTATGTTAGCATTTAGCTCTTTGACTTATGTTCATGTGTTACTTTTAACAATGTAAGAATGTATAACATGTTGGTACCCAATAAATAAATAAATAAAAAATAAATAAACGTATTACTATGATACAAATATTGTAAAAGTATTGACATGTTTTTTGGCCATTTTGGCCTTTTCTTATCAGACTATTGAAGGATACCAGATGGAAACTAGTGGAACCAACAAATTTGTGTTAAATATTTAATAGTTAATAAAATATGGTTATAGTACCTAGTAATAGAAGCATAAGCTTCTGTGATCAACAAGGAAGGGTTTAAGATAAAAAAAAAAGTCTCTTCGATGTCGCTCAATGAATCGCAAAATTTAGGTAATCTGGCTCGATTGATACCAAACCTTTTCTTACACCGAGCTCAACTGTTTCTAGAAATGTTCTAATATAAACAACTTTTAAATATATTTGATCCGCGCCCCAACTCCAGAATGGTCTCGCTTATTATTTCTAAATAGAGCAATAAACCACAGAATAGAGTACAGTAGCCACAATGACGTCACATACCGTTTTAAATTACATCTCGATCTCGAAACTCAGAATAAGTTCGAAAGAGGCCGGGCCCTTGGCGTGCCTTTAATCAAGGCAAATGTACCGATTCGGCCGCACCCGCCTCGCTCCCGCCCCGCTCCCGCCCCGCCTAAGCTGTTTGATGTTTTAACTCACAGGATTTTGGGGAAAACTTTGTTTGTTTAATCCGGGTATAATATATATCCATACGATATGTAGGCCGACCTTTCCAAGTAGGCTCGTTAACATTCTGAAAACCCCTTGTGTAGAGTTACTTTGTACAATGCAAATGCTAATATAACAGAAAACCAGCTTTACCATGCTAGTCGTTGATTCTGTGATTTATTTACTACAGCGAAAAAAATCTTAGTCCTAGGTCTGCTTTTAGTACTTTCTTTGCCCTGCTAAGTAACCTGTCTTTAATCAGAAATACATTTGTTTGAATCTTACTTGCCCAAATCCGTTTTATAGGACTATCGGATTCCATAAGTTAGCCATTAGTTACATTTTCACGAAAAAATATTAGATTAGTTTCGTAAGGTTTCTGTTTATCATGCACAAAACTTTATTATTACAATACTTCGGTTATCTGACGAGCTGTCAAATGATCGTTCGGGATTTTGATAAAGTGTCTTTTGAATAACATAAATTTAGTTTTCGGGGATATGATATTCATCATCATCATCATTATCTCAGCCATAAGACACTGCTGGACATAGGCCTCCCCCATGGATTTCCAAAAAGACCGATTGGAAGCGGCTTGCATCCAGCGTCTTCACGCCACTTGTATGAGGTCATCTGTCCATCTCGTAGCTGGATATTCGATATTTCATAATTCGAATCATAGGTATCCCCCGTGTTGTTAATAAGCCTTCTAGGATATGTCAAAAAATCATGTAAATCAAGTTGCCCAGACTTTCATTTTGTTTTTATTTTGTAAATGTTAATTTATGAATAAAAAAAAATATTTTCATAATTAATACGTCACTGAAACTTTAATGATTTATTGAATTTCTTATTAGGGCATCTAGCATAAAATGGTATTTAATCGTATTTAGCTTAAGTTGCCTAAACACGATTAGCACTTCGCCATCGTCCGTCTCGCTCGCGCATGTCAACATTTTTAAGGTATAAAATGACTCAATGCACTATTAATTATTAAAACATAGTCCCACAGAACACTAGAAAGCAACATCAAAAGTTTTCGACATTATTTTCATTTTGATCCAAGTTAATTTTCATACTTAATTACATAAAAATCATTTTAACAAATTATTAATAGAAAAAAGATTTTTATATATGAAAATTTACTTAGATCCCAAATTGTTTGTCGAAAACTTGTAATGTTGTTTTCTGTACGTAGTTTTCTGTGGGACTATTTTTTTTGTAAATTCATTCTGTCATTTTATATTTACAAAAATGTTGGTAAGCGCGAGCGAGACGGACGATTATCGATCTACAGACTCTTAAAACATTCTCAGTGCTATTTTTTTACAAAACTTTTTAGCACATTCCAAGCGCGCAGCTGTCTCTCTCGCGCATCACAGCATTTTTAAACATATAAAATCACTGAGTAGGGTAAAATAGGCATTGTATTATTGTAAATTAAATTATATATTTGTAAATTATATTATTTATTAATAATTATAAATAATTAATAATTATATTGGGTATTGTAAAAGTAAATTGGCTGGAAGCAGTTTTTGTTAATTCAATTCAATTTATTTTCTCCGTAGACATCATTAGCAATTTACTTGGATGCGTCAGTTAATACACATTTAGTACATGTTATATTTATAATGATAATAATAATAACTATTCACTAAAATAACAATCATAAAATGTCACTAATAAATTAATATTGGTATAAAACAGCTGTAGGTATATGGACATTGTCATGGCTTACATCTTGTATATAATATACCTAATAATACTTAACTGAATACGCAGTCTGTTGTCAATCTAAATTACTTTACTTTTGTTAAAAAAGAATTACCAACTAATAAACGTAAAAATATATGTCATCCAATTAAACAACATTGCGTATTTTGGAACCGGCTGTTTCAGTTTTTTAAACTACATATAATAATTATGTAATAGTCACCATGAAACTCTAAACATCTATATGAATGAAATATGGTCGAATACATCCCCGATACAGGGAGTCTTAGATAGGTATCTACGAGTACGAATCGTCGTTTATTTGTACATGTTATTAGTATGATACCTTCCCGGAGCAGGTGAGTGGTCGGGCTTCACTCCAGGGTTGTCGAAGATGTCAGGTGTCTCACGCACACAACCCTCCTCAGGAGCTCGAGTGACCAACCCTTAATTAATCTCGTTTCACACCTGTGTGCGTGAGAACCATAACTCGAGGGATGCTAGGGCTGTCACGCGCAGGATTGTCTTTTATTTGTTATAAAATTCAACTGAATATATATTTATTACTTAACGATCTTTTGCCAGCAAATTACACGATTTTCATACAGCAGGAAAAAAAATTGTTTTCTACCTCTAAATGCTATCCTATTTTGTTTTTTTTTATATATTTGAAACCATTAATGGCTATGCTTTTACTTTTTTCAGAATTAACACTTATAATTATTGAAAGAAAAAAACAAACTGTAGAGACAAAGACATTTATAATATTAACCAGATAATAATAATTGTATAGTTTAAAAAACTGAAACAAGCGACTTCAAAGTACGCTACTACGTTACTTGTACCTAATATTAGAAAAGATTATCATACACAAAGTTCATATCATCATGCTCAGTCGGGTAATAATTAAACAAAACGCTTAATCGTCCAAGTAACTCTATTTTCACCTTATACACATTGGATGAGGAATAAGAAGATTTTACTTTTACTAAATCCTTCACTGTCAAATGCTTCGCCTTCGAAGATTAGAAAATGTGCAGATGTTTGTACGATAATCCTTAACATTTGAAACTTTTGCAAAGAAAAACGTTTCGGTGGAACTCTGCGATTATAATCTGACGCACCTCACTCAGGAATAGAATGAAAATTTTCATTTTTAGATATTATTCAAAAGTAATAAAGCAATGTCTATAAAATAATTATGGGGCCAACTTGGGAGCGCTCTCTATATCTCAATTCAAGAAACGCAAAAATTGGTTCACGAATGACGGAGTAATCGGTGAACAAACATAAAAAAACATACGGACCGAATTGATAACCTCCTTCTTTTTGGAAGTCGGTTAAACAAGAATCATCGATGCCGATTAGGTGTTGAAAACAGTTTTCTCTTATTTGTTTGAGATATCGCGCGACAACAGTTCTCTTAACAGGCATTTGACCACAGTTTTACTGTTTAGTAATGGTGCGGTACAAGGTGGCAGCCACACTTAGTATCGAATAAAAATTGGCTAGATACTAAAAAGATGTGTCTTATCCTCGAAAGTGCTGAGATTTAAAGTTTGCCATGCTTTTCTTCTCTATTCTATAACCTCTCTATAGATATAATCACATTGGTTAGAATATGATAATAAGTTTTCAAGAAAAAATTAGATAAATAAACAACCTAAAAAATATAGGTATTACATTGACCAATCTGTGGTTTTGGTAAGAACGAAATGAAGACGCTCTATTTAATTTTCTTAACTTTTTCTCTTTTATGTATTTTTTTTTCTGTTTTTAACTTTCGGTTTTTTTAATTATAAAAGCTGGATTTTTATTCAAGTTTTTTCTATGTTCACATGTACGCAAGTGAAATAAAGTGGTGGTATTTCATCTTATAGACTATACTCCTTAAAGCTTTCGGAATAATAACCAAGGCATGACTAGAACTTGAAAATTACTTATTAACTTGACTCAGATTATAACTGGAACTTATATGATTTGTATTGTATTAGATATCAATATTTGACAATGGTAAATGCACAAATCGCGTAGGTCCAACAAAGAAAAGAAAAAGAGTTAGTCATTGGGGCCTCAAAACTGAAATCCATCCGTGAACGGGACATTACAGCAACACCAAACGCGTTCCATAAAGTGTTGCCAAATAGAAACCCACGGCAGACGTATGAAAAAGAAGTGCCGTATCGACTGATACGAAAAACAAGGATCGCTTCTGTAGGACGCAAAAGAAGGACTGAGTGGTCCAATGTAAGGGAGAGACAGTATGAGATCTCTGTCAGAAATTATGATGTCTTTATTTTATTTGTAACGCCCTGAAAGAGATTGCGGAGCGTTGAATCACGGGCTGATAGTAAAGGGCCCAGCATACACCGAGAAATAATAGGGCGCGGTATTTTTAGTTAACAAATAATTGTAGCTACTGTTATATTTCATGCACGTAGCGCTTTGCAGGTGCTTCGGAAACCATGGAGATGTAGGCGAACGGCTCTCATGTAATAAAATTTAAACCTTATTTCAATTGGATTAGTAAACAAGAATAAGTTTAGAAAACTTTAGAGCCTCCGACAAATAAAAACGGCTGAACCGTTTTTAATGAAACATAGCTAAGATCGCTCTCACAAAAAAAAACTTTAAAAAAAACTAGATCAAAATTGGTCAATCTGTTTGAGAGTCACGATGCCATATACAGACACACAGATACACACGTCAAACTTATAACACGCGTATTTTTGGATCGGGGCTTAAAAATAAACACTGCTAAATTTAAAACCCTCTGACTTCCCGTCTCCCGGTTTACTATGGCCTAGCGCATTTTTCCTTTATGAGCTATTTCTTGTATTTAACCGCATTGCTATTGATACGTAATTACGTACTAGTTTATTAGGTAGGTAGCAATTACTATGCATTTTCTTATGTTGAATATTGGGCAAATCGGAATGTAAGAGATCTTATCGTCTGGTAAGCTGAAGCTAACAGGTTCCCAAAGTACAATCATTACTTAGTTTAGGGTCAGATGGCGCTGTATTAAAATGTGAGCCAATATTTATTTAGAAGGAGCTATGTTATCATATCTGTTTCTGAAACAATTTTTTTGCATAGTATCAGATAATGTAAGTTTGTATTTAAATATCTTTATTTATTAAAATCTCTTTACACTGACTATTTATTTACTATAAATAGGCGTATATTATTTTCTTCAAACATCTTCAATATATTTATTTGTTAAAATCTCTTTAAACTCACTATTTACATAATATAAATAGTCATATATTATTATCTTCAAACTGACTATTTATACTAAATAAATAGTCAGTTTGAATCATCGTGAATCGTGAAAAATCTCACGATCACATAAGAACAGAATTGCAAAATCACAGTTTGTTTAAAAACCAGTCACTGAATCTCTAGTATAGTGCGCGAACGGATAGCGCCCAAACCCTCACTAGTCGCTATCGTACGAATACGGGAACCGATCGAGCTGCGAGGTTAGGGAGTGCTCTTGAACCCGGGACCCAGTTCGCGGGGTTCTGTACTACGTAGTGTATTACGGAACACCTGCAGCACGGCTAACTTGGGACATATTAAATAGGCTATAGGTTATCCTAACTTTGCTCAAATTTGCATGCCGTGAGGCAGGATGGCGGTGTTGTTATTGTCTTGATTCTATCCGTTTGTACCCATACCTATACGCAAATAAAGTTATTATGATTTATGAACTTCGTAACTATGATAACATCATATAATTATAGTTTAAAAACCTGAAAAAACCGGCTTCAAAATACGCAATTCGTTTGCTTGGATGACATATTTTTCAGATATTTTATTATAAAAACCTGATTATGACCGAGCAAACAAAAAATAATCGTAAAAATCAATTTGTAATTGGTGAAGTAATCGATGAACAAACAATATGTACAAATAAAAAAATAATTATCAATATCGGATTACTCTGTAAAAAGTTATGCGTGGTCATACATTTAAAAAAATATACGCGTCGAATTGTAAACCTCCTCCGTTTTTTCGTCGGTTAAAAAAACATACAATCAAATTGAGACCCTACTCCTTTTTGCAAATCGGTTAAAAAGCGAAAGTTACTCTGTCTGTCTCTCTGTTTGTTTGTTATCTTTGGCTGAACCAAACGTTATGAAATGTGGCACAGGGATTCTTTAGGACTAGTACAAGGAAATAGGTTATATTTTATCATCGTCATCATCACCGTTTTTCATCACCACGCAAGGTGCAGCTAGTTTATTTATATTTTAGGCTTAGAAAAAGCAGCAAATACCTAGGCAGACGGCTCGCCTGATGGTAAGCGATAACTCTCCTGGACAATTGCAACATCAGTGACATTACTGTTGCTTTGCTAGCCCGGAAAGGTGTTTCTAGACACACTTTTTAAAACGCTCTTTTGTTGAAGCTTGGTAAACCTTGTGAAGAAGGACATTCCACATTTATTGGGGTAACTAGTACTAATAACTGTACGGAAACTTCCGTGATATTCATATCTCACGTCATTGATCGGTCAAAAGAGCGATATCTTCCAATGTTGGCATCTTAAGTCTCGTACAAAGCAGTATTATTATTTATGGGTCTAATATTAGTATATTCTTGATAACAAAGCTATATTTTCCAAAGCGCCTCGACGACCACGTGGTCAAGTGTTATGGGCCGGTCGGCCCATAACCGGGCCGGCCGGGCCGGCCGGCCGGCCGGCCGTTTCCGTGGGTACAGCACTCCGACCGCTCGCGCTCACTTTGTTTCGATTGCATCGCTAACCATTCGCCGCGAAAGTCATTTTGTTCAAGATTTTTTAAATGACTTCCAAAAAGGAGGAGGTTCTCCATTTGACTGTATGATTTTTTATGTTTATTCGGGAATTACTCCGCCAATTATGAATTGTTCTTGATGATACTTTTTTGTTTGATAGGTAATACCGTAAAGGTGGTCCCATATAAACTAGTAGTTCTACGAACAGTAGACCTCGCGAGAAAGCTTATTTGTAGCTCACCTTGGATCATCTGTACATAATACCTACCTACATAAATTTGGCTTATGAGGCCATTAGTATGTAAAATTTTGGCCGATTTCGCAATTTTCATGTGATTTTACAGACATTATTTCACGGTTAAAAAACATTTTTCCGTAAGTTTAAGCACCTTGAAAGATCAATTTAATTTGAATACACAATTAATACAAAAATAGGATATGTTTAGATGCCCTTTAAAAAAAAAATCTTATAAAAACAAATATAATTATATAAATGGAGAAAACGTAAAATCAATCAAATTATTCAGCGCTAAAATGCATCAAGCACATCCACGTGCCCTCACTGTTACCCGCAATCTGAAGTTGGTTGTCATATCTCGACAACTGCTTGACCAATTCTGTTCATTTTTACCACAAGTTGTAATAATTGTGTACTTTACCTACCAACCAAATATCATTATAATCGGTTGGTAATTAACGCCGCAATAAACTTCCCCCATTTTTATGGAGACCACCCCCCTCTTATCAAAAATCGCCGACGACGAAAAATATTAAATAATTCATAGAACCTATACACCAAGTTTCATCAAAATTGGTTCAAAATTACGCCCTGTACGCGAGTACGAACATACAAACAAACTGAGAGACGAAAGAAAATTTGGCTAGTTGATGCAGAGACGCTTCGCTAGCTCTGTCAATTAAATGTTATCAAAATTTTAGCAGCATTAAATTTGACTAAATTAATTGGCTTCGCTCAATTGACTGACCTAAGAGCCGAATTCAAGCGCTTGACCATAATAGCCGCTTTTTGTGACTGGATTTCAGATCCACTAGCACGTACGTAAGTGTAGAATTCTTTTGTTATGATATGGTTCTCTTCTATGGATAACTGTACTCGTTTTTACCGACTTCAAAATGAAGGAGGTTAACAATTCGGTTGTATTTTTTTGGGTACCATAGTAACTAATAGGAAGGAACCCATATAATGCCGCCATGTCCGTCTGTCTATCTGTCTGTCTGTATGTCACAATAATTTTACTGAGAGACTGTCAGCATTGTTTCCCCGTTGTCGGTGGGGTGGTCAAGGTCAGGGTGAAAAGGTGGATTGCTAGTAAGTGATGCTGGTTGCTAATGATTACAAATTATAACCTATGTCCGTTTCCAGGTTCTCAGCTATCTGTTTACCAAATTCCATAATAATCGGTTCAGCTGTTTGGTAGTAAAAAGAACACACATACAGACAGACAGAATTACTCCCGCTCTTACAATATTAGTTAGGATTGTAACCAAACCGAGTACGTTCATTATAATCCAACCAACATTCGCAAACAACAAACAAACAAACCCCCGTAAATAAGAACAAAGAGCCTGATTATCATCACGCTCCCGGAGCGGAAGGGCTTTTTGTTATTGTCAAATTAGCCAATCCTCAAGATAACAAAAACATCCCTCTGGAAGGGACAAAAGCCCTTTTTATTGACGAGCGAAATTTATACAGGGTGGGTTTTAACTATCTTCTATATAATCCAGGGAGGAGGGGCAGGGGGAGGGAAAGGGTCTGTGGTCTCCCTTTGGGGAGACTTAGATAATGGATGAGGAAAGTTCAGATTGCTAACTCTGAATGAGGTTATGTAAACCCCTACCAAAAATATAATATAACCATACTTAATGATTTCACTGTTAGAAAGTAATCAGATTTCTTAGATGGTCAAGAGCCTAGTTCTATAAGACACTACAAGTCTTAGCTCTGCAAACTCTGCAACTGTGTTTTTAATTTTACTTTTAAAGTATAAAGTTTTGTTTTTATTTCACACAACACCATTTAGCCCAAGCTAAGCAAAGCTTGTACCGTGGAAACTAGATGGCTGATAGAATACATATTATATTAACAATAACTAAAGTCGGATTTTTTTACTCAAAACACACGTGAGCGACCTGTAGTTTTTTTTTAGAACCCACCACCTACAGTTTAGCAGGCAGACACACTACCAACTGAGCTACGAGGCCAGAGTTAGCACTAAACTAAGTTAATATCTACTAATGGACTAGACTAGACTTTAAAAGCTATTTTATAGCAAATTAATTTTTTTTTCGACTTAACAAACGTACATTTGTTACAGACGTGTTTTCATTGAACGCATTTATAAAATTTCAAACTTGGTGTGGTTATAAAATAAACTTTGTCATGAAATAAAAATACTACAACAACCAACCAAGTGCAAGACTAGGTCATCCTAACGATTTTCTAAACTAAGAGTTTTTATGCGCTTAGTGTATTACTCTCTCATGTTGTTTATATGGAGAAGTAATCCAGAAACTAAATAATTTAGTAAATAACGGGCAAATTTCAACTCTTAGGCGACTTCTAGTAGACAATAATACTTATAAATAAACAAACTTTCAACTCTTAGGCGACTTGTAGTAGACAATAATACTTATAAATAATTTGTTTATTTATAAGTATTATTGTCTTTCGATCTATATTTGCACTATAGGTAAAAATTAGCTTAAATGTAATCGTTTACTTTGTGTGAGAATACAGAACCCTCGTTGTAGGAGTGAAACTCGTACTTAACAGGTTTTATTTTCGTCTCTAAGGAATTGAGTCTCTGTTATTTCCTATTCCCTACCTGCGGTCTCCCTTAAGGGAGACTTATCGTGGAAATTAGAGCACGCCCGGTAACGTTATTAAAATTTCTCCTTTTTTGAAAAGTTTTAATTGTATGGCGATTTGGGCTTAGGAGCGCGTTTGTTTACACGAGCCGTGCACAGCTATGAAGGTGTATACCTGTGCACGGATCATTTACATTAAAATGTATACCTTCATAGCTGTGCACGGCTTATTTACATTAAAACTTCGTGGAAATATAAATGGTATTAAAGAATATTTTTTTTTTATTTATTTAACAACACAAAATTTAAATTATAAATTGGCTTATGAGGTACCTAAAAACTACAGCCAGTACTGGTACCTTCACTCGCAGCGCGCTGGCACTTGTAACTGTGTTTCCTACACTACTTATCCCTATTCTACTTACACATATATTCAGCAAAGTTAAAACAATACATTAACATTAACATTAACATACGTTCAATGAGTATGAGCAAGCATCGATTTAACGAAGTACCCACAAATTTAAAATGTTCCGTTCGGGTTATTCGGACTCGAGCGCTCGCCCGTCGTACATACCCGGTTCTAGTAGGCTGCGGCGTAAACAAATTCTACAGACTGTGCTTTTTTAACGATTTAAGTAATGCACATATCCTTTACCAATCTCATACACATATACTATACATAATTATATATATACACACACACACACTGTGGATTTGTGGATTAAAAAAGCATTTTCAAATCAGTTTTTAAAGGATTGCGGTAACAAACATTTGAAATTAATACGAGTACAACTGAATTGAGAACAACAATTTATAAATATGTGATTGAGAACCTCCTGTTTCGAAGTCGGATAAAAATCATAACATAATAATTTTATATTCAGATACAACAAAGATTGAGTATTTAGAGCTTATTTTAGACAATAATGTTTCTGTTGTTTTCAACTTGTGTGTCCCACTGCTGGGCAAAAAACTTCCCCCGACTTTACCACGTCAAGAATACGAAATCAAAAATTAATATTTTTGTTAACTCTTGAAAAAAAAACATGTTTGAAAACAATCTACAGATCTGCGAGTCACGCAGCTACACTCCCACTTTACCCCATTCTACCCTTTACAAAAGACATAAAACCAGGAGATGGTGGGGTAACAACTATTGCTGTATGTAATGAGGCCGGGCGGGGGAGGAGGGGGTGGGATTAGAAGGGTGCGTCTTGCAAACGGTATTGCGTGCCGGGTCGCGGCCGCCGGCGATTTGCCCCTGCATCCCCTACAATGGAGGAGCTCAAAGTTTTGCTGTTGCTGAACATTTTCTGTTCAAAACGGTTTTATTTGTCTTGACACAGTATATTTGATTGTTGCTATCGTTGTTTCAAATTCTGCAATCGATTTCTCAATAACTTATAGTAATAAAAACTGTTTTTTTTTTTGTGCTGCACACAATATAGTACATAATAAGTTACTTAAATTAAAACAAAATAATCTTCCCGTAACCATAAGTAGTAAACAATAGTTAGTAATTATGACAAAGGTCACGAACCCTGGTGTCTGAGGAGATAAAAATTAAATTAAAAAAATTGGTTGTCTGTAAAATCGATTTACGGACGACACGATCACGGCACACGACGACGACACGACGACACGTTCGGACGGACGATAAGTAGCTTAACGTGACAACGTCATAAAAAAACATTGATGAAATGATGATGATGTAACGGGACAATGAGCGTAACGCGTAACGGGACAATGAGCGTAACGCGTAACGGGACAATGAGTCATACGTTTTCGTGCGTGCAGCCGGCGTTCATCGATTTATTAGACGTTGTCACGTCAAAAAAGTGCACATGTGTAATATTGTCAAGATTCCTTATCTACACGTTTGTCGTAAGTACCTACATTAAGTCAATTTACACATATCTTCAATAATGTGGTAAAGTATAACGAGAGTATGATGAACGCAACAGCATGATTTATCGCGGTTAATTGGTAGCGGTAGGTGTCTATTTGAGAAAACATTTGAGAACCGCAGGCGGCTTCCACACCCGACATCGTAAAAGGTGGTCGATGCGACGCATTCCTGGGTCGATACCAAAGGGCTGGAAATGAGACACATGTTTATACGTACCTAGGTGCTTTACGGATTACTTAGGTACTTGTTTACTGAAATTGTATACCAAATTTATTTCTTATTCCTTTGGTAAGTGGTTTCGTATTTACGATTGACCTCTTAAATGTGAATTATATAGATCTTTTGAACCAAACTATCAAAAAAGGAAATGTTATGAAATCTTCGTCTTTCTTTTATATTTAAAATGTGAAAAAAATAATTAACCATAGTACAGTCAACGTGGGTAACTTTGACTCTGCGTCAAACATTGTACGTGGCCTTGTACGTGGTTTGAGAAGGTTCTCGATTATTTTCAAAAGAGATTAATAGTCAAATTTGATAAATTAATTTACAGTCATTTTGACTACTAATCTCCTGATAAAATAATCGAGAACCTTCTCAAAAGGCCACGTACAATGTTTAACTCAGAGTCAAAGTTACCCACGTTGACAGTAATATGTAAATTTCTACGTTTTCTTTTTTTTTTTGATTATGAAATTATTTTTATGGCCAAAAGGTACATAAACGTGGTTTCTACCTACGTACCTTATAAGGAAGCTCAAGATCACGCAACGAGCTATGGAGAGAGCTGTGCTCGAGGGAGTCTCTCTCTCTCTCTGCGAGATCAAGATAAGGAATGAAGAGATCCGTAGACGTACAAAAATGATACGTACGTGATTTTTGTAGCCACGAGATGGGCGGACAAGTGACGGGAAGACGCTGGATGCAATCCATGGACTTCTTATGGCTGAAATGATGATGATGATGAAAGGGCAAAACAGCCCGATGTTATGAGCACAACGTCTTACAAAGACACCGAGAATGAGAAATGGCTCTCAAGTACAGACGCCACGATTCACCGCCAGATGCATTCAATTTAAAAGTGGTAGAATAATTTATTAAGGGTCAGTATTCCCTACTACCATAACTATGGAATTCATCTTTGATAAAGTCGTTGGCATTCATTTCATCCATTTGTGCGTGAAAATATACCTAACAACCATACAAAGAGTTGAGAGAGACAGAGAGAGAGTAAAGTAAATAAAGAGAGACAGACAGAGTTACTTACGCTTATATAATATTAGTTAGGATTTAGGAAGTTAGTATTAGTATATTATGAGTGATTCAAAATAACCCAATCCAGTGACAACGACACAGTTTAGATAACACTATCACACTAACCCGCGAGCGCCCAACTATGACCAATTTAATTTCAATCCAGGCTAACACACCAGCTAAAACTCCACGCTATTTTAGGGACTACTTCTAATAATAGATTAACCGTTAAATACTCGCGTGTCACGAGTCAGTGCGCGGGTCACACAGACCCCGGCCTGGGCGCAAACGTCAAAGAAGGTTAACCGTTTGACCTTTTTGTCGTGTGCCTTTTGACCCCGCGTACCCTCTTGTTAGTGACAAGATACTGGTTTTAGTTTAAAAGGGTCCGAAGCTATCTTTTGAGCAAACTTTACAGTCAGCTAAGGACCAACGACACCCATTCGCTGGGAGATTCAAATATTAAACAATATTTTTGGTCTTAGAGCTAGCTGGATAACCTAAGCTACAATCTAAGTATTATCACATCAAGATCACTTACTTACTTAGAAATCACTTGAATTAATAAAGTGGATTTTAGAACTAATATGCATAAAAATGCATTATTGATAAATATATTATTGTGAAAATATAGAGAATAGTCTTAGTCGCAAATATAAGTATTACTTAGGTAAAATAATTAGTAACCCTGACTATAGGAACAAAAAAAACTGATTGTAATTTAAATTACCTGCCGCATGTGTGACAATACACCTTAAACGTAATCAAAATGAAAACAGTTACAACGCCACATAAATTGCGTTCAATAATAAAAACGCACCAAAAAGTTTCACATTTAAAAGTCATGAGAGCTCATTGTGAAAGTGATAATGACATTGAAAATTAAAATCCGATGAAATCGCCCCATTGACCGGAGCGCGTAACTGAAAAAAAAAGAATCAACAACACGCGGACCCAATAAACACGTGATATTGTCGACTGACATTATCCTATTACGTCATCATTCCATTCATGAAACGCGTGCAAAAAAAATCAATCGCGCCGAACGTGTTAAGCGGCTATTAAACGGTTGTCGAAAAATATTAATTATTAATTAACACTGTAGCTGAATTAAAATATTTTTATTGGTGCCAAAAGGCAAAAAGTTGGGAGTTAATTCTGTGGCCGCGGTGGCATTGTTTGTGGGCCCGCGTGCATAAAAAACGATAAAAACACGAACGGAACAGCGCGGGAAATAAAAACCTGGCCGCGTGGAGCCACGGCCGTGATTTAAAAATAAAAAACGTCGGACGTCCGTAATGAAATCGAAAGGCGGTTCGTCGATAGCCACTGGAAAAAGGTAAAAGGAGAGCGCCACTTTCACGCGTGAGAATTTTGGATTTTTTGGCTTTGGGAACGGTTTTATGCACACATCTGAGAACAGGACAGTAAGAACACTAGCTGTAGTCAGCTGTACGGTATTATTAAAATAAAACTTACAACGTACATTTTCTCAAAAAATATGGAATTTTACTAGAATTACTAAAGAAAGCTCAGTTACAGCGACTTAGCGCATACTTTCTCACAAAAATACATATTTCAACAGCGTATCAAGCGTAACAAACGCGTAAGTTAGACTGTTACAAGTATAAGTTTAGAAATCTCTAAGCCCTCCGACAAAAAAAATACGGCTGAACGAATACTGATTTAACATATCTAAGGACACTTTATTTACACGAAATTACATAACGTCATCATATAAATTTATGCAAACAAAATTAAGTGTTATTTCATTATTTTCCATTATATCATATTACGAGTATATTCACATAAAAACGTATCAAAAATACCTTTACTTAAATTTAACAGTATCAACCGAACAAAATTAATCTTATACGCTTCGGCATAACCACAAAATCTCTGCGGCCTACAAAATTTTTATCTCCTTGAAAATTGTTCGAATAATCGCCTATTAATTTTAATTAAAATACTAATTAACAGCTCCGGTGCGACAGGCTAAATTGCCCGCTTTGCCCGGTGTTGCCCGCTTCTGCCCGATTTTGCCCCGGCTTAGGCTGCCCGGTCTCGCCGAAAAATATTCTTTAGCGGGCACTCCATTAATTATGATTTTCATAACAACTCTTGCCGTTTAATTTTTGTGAAAATCCGTGTAAATGTAGTTGATAAAGTAAATTGTTCATCTTCATTAGTTGAAAATGTTTTGCATCAAATGTATAATAAATATAGCTCGTTATTTAGATAATAGTTGTGTACCAAGGGGATAAATTTATATTTAATAATTCAATCCATTTATTTCGGGCCTTTGGTATTCTTACGCTTGTCAACGTCATAATTTGATGTCACATCATTGGCGCCATATTGAATCCCGAGTAACACGTAAGATTCTAGGGCGTAGTGAATATGTCAAAAGTAAAACTGAAACAGACGATTTTGATAACATTTATATGTGACTACTTTATCTACCAAACAAAAAAAAACATCAAAAACAATTATTCATAGTTGGCGGAATGATCGCGTAACAAACTTAAAAAAAAATACCTACCGTCGAATTGAGAACCTCCTTCTTTTTGGAAGTCAGTTAAAAATTTAAACAACCGACTTAAAAATGCGCAATTTAGTTTACTTGGATGCCGTATTTTTTTCAGTTATTTTGTCTTAAAAGCCAAAGTAGTGAATCTATTTTGATAAAATTGATATGGGACCAACTTTAAAGTATGACCTAAAAATAAAAAACATCATTGGCGAATTTATCGCGTAACAAATATAGGTACAAAAAAAATTGAGAACCTCAAGTGCAAGTTTTTTTGCAAGTGGGTAAAAAATATTTTAACTAAGGAATGCTCATTTAAATAAATTAAGCATTGACTGCTTAAATATTCTCGCGAAAATATACACTTAACGTCAAGTCTAAAAGTACACTACGAAATTCACTTTTATGCTGTCGGATATTTCGTTTATCTTCTATGTACTTATTACTTGATATATTTCGGTGAGTGTACATCTCATCGGCATGACCAGATTCAAATATTTTCTAATAATCTTAGTTGGTAGTGTGTCTGCCTGCTAACCCGTAGGTATTGGGTTCGATCTCCGCCCAGAACAAACATTTGTTTGATGGCCATGGATGTTAATTCTGTGTCTGGGTGTATCTACGAGTATATATCATGAGTATTTATTTACAAAAAAAAGTATATAACATGTATTCTATCAGCCATCTAGTTTCCTAGTACAAGGTTTGCTTAGTTTGGGCTAGATAGTGTTGTGTGAAAAGTGCTCCAATATTTATTTATTTAGTAAATTATTGGATATAAACTAACTAAATAATTAGGTGAATAAGGATAAACTACTAATGGAAAGATTACTTATATAATAAAATAATTAAAAGGAATACTAATAATGTAAAATACGGATTAGTAAAAAAAAAATTAGAAAGTTAGAGAATCATCATAAATAAACAGGGTGTCTTTAATATTTTTTTCTTTATTCAAAGATAGACAACATCACAAACGCGCTCCATCGTAGACCGCAACCGGTCAAACGCAAGCTTATCGTCGAAAAACACATTCTGACTGTTCTTCTTCATCTTTACATATATATTTATATGTAAATTTTCCGCGAGATCAAATACACCGTTATTATGCAGATACATAATCGTAAATTAAAACAACAATTGCAAATTTTCATTAAAAACACAAAGACATTACCAAAACAAAAAAGAAAATTCCACTCAAAATTTACGACATCTACAAAAATTTGCTTATCAACGGACTTGCGGACGTAAATGTGATTAAAAATATAAAAAGGAACTCATTATACCCCAGCAACGTCAGCTACCTAACCCTTCAAACCCTCCCTTAATATAATAGACCCTCCCACACCTCCCGGGGTCATAAAGGCCCGTCCCTTCGAAATATTCTTTCAAATTTTGAAAAAAGAAAACGCTGCATCACGGTCGTTTTTAATTTTAAGCCTAACGACGCCATTCGAGGTATTTACCGAGAACCATTACCGGGTTACTATCGGTGCGTGCATCTTCGCCGTAAATGGCCGGAAGGCGGGGTGGCTCGCTTTAAGGGTTCACTTCAGTGTTGCCAGTAATGAGATTTTGGTTAACGAGAAGTTTAAAAACAGGTAAACGGCTACGGCTAGGTACGGTTAGAGTGAAGATATCTTCTAGACCGATGAGCTCCATAAGCCTAACAAATTATATTGTGTGTATTTTCTGAATTCTCGTGCCAATTTATCCAATAAAATACAAGGAATTTTATAAAATTATCTCTATGCCAATATTATTTTATTAATTTTATTATCTCATTTAATTTAATGCGGATATTATTTTAAATGCATAAATTTAAAAATGCACAAATGGTTCACTTAAGTGTCTATACTATAAACCGTTAAAATCATAATGTCACTTAAAACTGTTTCTTGCTGCGAGAAATAAATATGCGTTACCAGATCGTAATGTTTATCCCAACTACAATATTATAAAAGCAAAAGTAACTATGTCTGTTTGTTACCTTTTCACGGTTAAACGACTGAACCAATAATTATGAAATTCTTTTTCTTTAGATCTTTTCTGCAGAAATTCTTTAGAACCTGGAAAAGTACTTATTCATAAACTTAAGTTATGTAATTCGTTTTGACATAAATCTATTTAATTAATTTTCTGACCGCTTGTTTCCTAATTGCATGTTGTCGGTGCCTATAATTATGTTAGCATTTAGCTCTTAGACTTATGTTCATGTGTTACTTTTAACAATGTAAGAATGTATAACATGTTGGTACCCAATAAATAAATAAATAGGTACTTAGGCTACATTTTAACATCATCGTCATCATCATCGTTTTTCATCACTACGCGGGTGACACCGCGAGGCGCAACTAGTCTCTTTGTATATGTTCATGAAATTCGGAACCACCAAGAAACTTAAGTGCAACTATTCATACAATATTCCCTTTACAGTTTATTTTAATTTACTATACTTATGAGATATCTCACTCAAATGATCATCCATACAAATACATAAACTTACACACTAACAAAAAACCTTAGAATTTTTGTGTCACTGACACTAACTACCAATGACACTAACTATATTATCTCCTTTAAGCGATTCCATGTAAAAATAATAACTTCACGATTCCCACGAAATCCAAAGAAGCCATGCATAAATTTCTGCTCAGCTCCATACATCTGCATATAAATATTTATAAATGCACGTACTTTGCATTTTAGCACTTGGCAACCCTTCGCGTGCACGGAGAATATCTCAAAAATGACGAACGTTGGAGTAAATGGTGTGAAAAAAATTACGCCTGTCGCGTCCAGCCGCGGAAATTAAGGGGGGGTTTAGGTGGTGTCTGTATTACCCCCGACCGGCTTGGAAAAATACAGCTAGCATTCTTGGGTTAATGGTTTTACACCCACTGAAGTTTTCATAGAATACTTGACCTTTTTTGTAATTAATTTTAAGTTTGTACGTTTTACCAACGAAGATCTATAGCATCTAGATCTAATAGGATAAAAAAAAGGAAGTTAACCAATTCTTAACGGATTAATCTTAAATATTTTCCATTAAGACCTGACGTTTCAAATACTGCAGTATTCATGGTTACAGGATGAACTAGGTGAATATTTCCTAGTTTTTACTACGAAAATGTATCGTTTTCTAAGAAAAAAATATTTAAACCTTTTTGTGGATACTACCTGACCCACTATATACCTATGACATCTGAGATTTAGAATATTTATTGCTCATAAGTTGTATACTAGAAACTAATAATATACAAGTTTAAAAACTTTAAAATCTCCGACAAATAAAAATAAAGGCTATACCGATTTTGATGAAAAATAAGTAATAACAATCTCGTCAAATCATCTTCCAAATAAAAAACTGGATCAAAATCGGTCCATCCGTAACAAGCCTCTTTTTGGGTCGGGGGTTTAAAAACTTCGCCTCGGAAACGTTAATCTCTTACAAACAGTTATATGTATATACCTATAGCGGAACGGACCGGCTGTTTGTTTGATGAAGCTTGCTTAATTTTAGCGTTCTTCCTGCCTAATGACTAGTAAACACGGGTAGGGGAGGCACGGCAAATGAGGCGCCGATTATTTGCCCCTAAAATCGGCCTGCTTATACACACTATCTAACAGTATTTAACAATTACATTTCTGCATCAAACTTACTACTACTTACTACTATAGCTTCCTAATAAGAATTTTCAAGGCTAGAGTGAATAGATATCTTCTAGATCGACGAGCTCCATCCTCAGCCACACTGTCGCTTAACATCAGGTGAGTTGGTGATCAATCGTAGATCTATCTTGTATTAAAAAAACCGGCCAGATGCGAGTCGGACTAGCGCACGAAAGGTTCCGCACCATTATCTATAAAAACGGCAAAAAAACATGTATGTTGTATGGGATGGGATATGCCCCCTTAAATATAAATTTTATTTTAATTTAATTATTTATTTTTAAAGTGAATAATATAACTCAATATTCTGTGAATATTTCAAGCGTCTACTTGTTGCCGTTATCAATATCGAGCAAAAAAATCACGTTTGTTGTATGGGAGCCCCCTTACATATTTATTTTATTCTGTTTTTTTAGTATTTGTTGTTATAGCGGCAACAGAAATACATCATCTGTGAACATTTCAAGTTCAACTGTCTAACTATCACGGTTCATGTGATACAGCCTGGTGACAGACGGACGGACGGACGGACAGACAGCGAAGTCTCAGTAATAGGGTCCCATTTTACCCTTTGGGTACGGAACCCTAACAAGGATAATAGTTAAATTATGCTGTTATGCTGCTGAATTCGTTCTAATACTGATAGTGGGTCAATGGATGTATACAAACTAAGAACACAACTCAAAAGTTATATAAAAAGTTATAAATGTTCATGATAATAATTTAAATAAATGGCCAAGTGCGTGTCGTGTCACACACAATGTAGGATTTCGTAGTTACATTTCATTATTTGTGTAACCTAAAAACAGGGTCTCTTGTTTGATACTACGAACATATGAGATAACTTATGTTAATTTAAATGAAATAATTCGTTTTTGACTGTATATTATCTCCAAAGTCAACCGTTTAGCCGGTAGAGGATGGAACACGTGAATCTAACAACTGTCACTTCAAAGCTTAATATTTCGCAAATGGATCCCTAAATTGGAAAATAGTTTTCGCACACCCACAATGTTTTTAGATTACCTTTCCAACGATATCCTACACGATGCGGTAGATAAGAAAAAAATAATTCATCCCCACTTTACGTGTACGGGAAGACCCATTTTTTTTATTTTAATATTTTATTCTACGACTAACGGCTTATTAATATGCATAATATATCTATACCTACCAAAATACAGCTTTCAAGTATTTACTACGGAACCCTAAAAAACTGAAACAACCGACCTACAATACGTAATTTCCTTCACTTGGACGAAATATTTTTTTCCAGTTACTTTGTCTTGAAAACCAAAGTTTTGAACTGATTTTTGATTAAATTTATACGGAACTACCTCTGAAGTATTACCTACCAAGCAAAACAATCAAAAATATTAATTCATAACACTGAATCAATTTTGATGAAATTTCTACGGGACCAATCTTATGAAAGTATATTAGTCTATTAAAAAAAAGTAAGTAAGTAAGTGTATTAGTGTAGTAGTAGTATATTAGTTTGTATGGAGCAGATCGCGATTAACAATAATCACTGATTTATAGACTAGCTGCGTTCCGCGTTTTCACTCGTGTAGTTATGAAAAACGGTGATGATTATAATGATGATAAGTAGCTTATGTCCGTCTCCAGGCCCACCGCTATCTTTGTACTAATTTTCATAACGATTGGTTCGGCCGTTTGAGCGTGTAAAGGTAACCAAATTCGATTTTTTTATATCATTAGGAAATTGTGTCAAATGTAAAACACTTTTTTAAACTATGATGGTAATTCATTAAAACACTGTTATTATTAACGGGATATTTACCGTGGTTCGCGTTAATTTTGAGCTCCCGATATTTCATAACACCAGTACATTTATTTAAATAACAATATACTTAGTTGTCTTTTATGTTGTTACAAATCTTATTTTTACTAGACTATATCGTTTCAAACAAATAAAAAATCAAATGTCAAATCAAATCAAATCAAATCAAATGATAGAGTTATGTGGTAAGGAAGATAAAAATACAGCTTTATTATTATATAAAATTCTGTATGCACTTTTCACCACATAAAGGGTTTAAAAAATCTTAAATAATTAAAATTAAAAAAATACAGGCCAAAAAGCCGTTAGTCAAGCTACTGTGGTACAAAGTGTAGCGTCCATATTTACCCGCGCCTCCTCCACTAATTGATGCCCGGGCCTTCTGCCCAAGACCGATGTAACGGCCCCTTTCCACTGAAATATCTTTTTCGGTTTTTGTTACAAACATCCCCTGCAGGGTACCAGGGTACCAGGGTACTGTTTGCAGGGACCGCGGGTATTCGCCCGTGAAAAGGTTTCAGAGCTCAGGGCTCCGGTATTCCCATATTAGCATAGGGGGCTCCAGAATATTACGAAAGATTTACATTATGTTTGCTCATTATTTATATGTTTTATCAACTGGAAATTTTATCTTTTTTCATGTGAAAAATTTGGGGTTTGAGCTACTTACTATATATACATAGTTTATAATAAAAATCTTAATAGGGAATTGATTTATTTCTATTTGGTCATAAAATTATGTAAATTATAAATATATATATAAAATAGATATATATATATAGAATTTCAATGTTCTTTTAATATACATTTACAAACTTCATCAAATAGATATATATATAAAATAAATAAATAAATCCGTTAAAATATTTTTCATTTTAATTATTCGAATGATCTGAAGTCAAAATATGCCAAATTTTGTTTTTCTTAACCTAAAGGCCTCTTAAAACTTGCTTCACTTAGCTAGAGGCGACTCGCATTCTAAGCTTATTACGGTTTAAGATATTTTATTAGATTTCTCGTAGAAATTAACTTGTTTTATAAATATCGCACGCCAGCTAGTTGGTGTTTTTGAGATAGCGAACGCAACAAATAACTTAGACCGCAATACATAATATATCGCGTATGTTGTTTAAAAGTTGATCCCAATATTTGAGCATTATTATAAGCATATTTTTTTGTTTTAAATTTGTATACATTTTTGAAGAATTTTAATTGTAATCTCAGCCATAAGAAGCCACTGCTGGGCATAGGCTCCCCCATGGATTTACATAAAGACCGATTGGAAGCGGCTTGCATCCAGCGTCTTCCCGCCACTTGTATGAGGTCATCTGCCCATCTCGTGGCTGGTCTTCCTACGCACTCGCTGCGCTTGCTCGATCAGTTATTCTTTACATATCAATGAAATTTAATCGATTTTTTGTTTATTTATTTTATATTATATAATTATGTCAATAAAAAAAATGAAAAACTGAGTGATTGGAGATTATTTAAAATATCTATAGGCAACAAAGCTTATGGACATTTCAAACAATCTCTAGTTTCAGGCAGAGTGCCCAAAATGCTGGCGGCATTTCCTCTCTGAATGGCAATGCTTATTTTTTGTCCAAAGTAAAGGCCAGCATTTTGGGCATGCAAAGAATTTTTTAACCTCCCCGACAAATCTTTAAAAATTTCCATAGCACCCGGCCCTCACGGTCCAAGGGTTTCTACCCCAAAAGGCACAAATATATATATATTATTACTTTTACATCTTCAAAAATGTAGAAATGTATGAACGGTATAGCGAGCTCTAGTACAGGCCAGAATGTAAGATACAAATATTTCCCTTAATATCAACCCTACCGATATTAGCTACACCGATACTCACATTAAAGTACACACCTACTCATCCGATACGGTAGTTACTCAGACCCTCAGACCTTTTTGTGAGTTTTAAAACAACAAATTTGTTTAGAGGAAGGGGCTTGGGTAACGTTAACGTAAGATAAAATGTAATTAACAGTAAGAGCATATTCAACTTTTTATACGACTGCGTTGAATATTTTTATTAAAGGTAAAATAATTAAAATTGACATAACTAAAGCAATTACTGCTCTTAGTTTATTAGGAATTGATCGTAAAATAGCATAAGCAAATAAGAAATATCATTCTGGTTGAATATGAAAGAAGGAGAGTTGTTTTTCGAGTGTATGTATGTATGTTTCTATATGAGCGAACACAGTTTAAACGGCTTGACCGGTTTTGTTGTGTGTATGGTGTCATTAGATTCGTCTTCACTACTCAGGGAGTGAATCATGGGCTATATTTTTTTTTATAATATTAATAATACATTTCTCGCAAAAAAAAAAGTAACCTCCAAAGAACTTTTTCATAATTAGCAAGTGATATTACTGGAATTATTCGAAATAATGCGCATTTATTGAATTGGTTTAATTTAATCGTTATGGATTTACATCTGGAATAAATCATTTTCATTTCATGGTGATTGTCAGTATATCGCAAGAAAGAGAAAGACGAGCTTTAGAACGCATGTATAAATGTACTGTACATAAATTATGTATGAAGTTATGGTCGTCATATGATTGCTGCTCGTTCATGACGTCAGTTCCAATACGAGCAGCGTTGCATTGAAGCCAGCAACGCAACCGCCGCCAAAGTACGGCAAATGAAAGGGGGAGTGCGGGGAGCGGCTGAGGAACTCGAGATTGGCGGGAGGCGGAGTGTCCGTTCAGTGATGTTATTAATATCTTCTGTGATACCGGTAAAAGTTGTCCTACTGTTTATATAGTGATAGGTAGAGCATCGTCACGGGAGTATAATTTAGGTGCGTAATTTACATGTGTCGACTTAGCTAAGGAGTGATTGATGACATCGGGAGGAAAAGGATCCTTTTCAGTCCTGGGTGGGGATGTAGCACTTATAGGTATAGCCGTTGCTCTCGTTAGGGGCGGGGAAGGCTGTCTGAGCGATATTAAGCTGTAAGGTTTAAAGAGATGCAAAATATTTTAATCGACTTCCAAAAATAAGTAGGTTCTCTATTCAACTGTTTTTTATTGTATGTTTTTTCAGCGATTACTTAACTTTTTACTTACAGCCAATAATGAATTATTTTTGATGATTCTTTTTTGTTTGGTAGAGCCACTTAAAATTTACGTCAACTCAGAGGGGGTCCCACATTAATTTCATCAAAATCGTTTCAATACTGTGGCTTTTATAATAAAATAACTGACAAAATAATCCAAGCATACGAATTACGTATTTTGAAGTCGGTTTTATCAGTTTTTGAAACTATAATCATTATTTTACGTATATTACTTACGTAAATAACTCCAGGTGATTTTTATGGATAAGTTTTTAAATGATAAGTTTGAATGTGTCGCTCATACAACGAACTTTAGGTATCGTAGTTGTGCTCGTCATATCGAACATCACGAATAGATCTACCTACTATTCGGAATTAGTCTCAATCGTTTTCGCAACAATGTTTATAATTCTCTAAGCTACCTATCCTAACGATAGCTACATGATTGTGCGATTTTATACTTGTTATTTTATCTCGTCTCAGTTTCATCTTAATTAAGTATATAGGTAAGCTATATGTATTATTCATCTACTTTTATGTTAAGTTAAATATGTAAATACACTGTTTAATAGCATGCTGTGCGCTCTAAGAGTGGATTACGGGATCGACCATATCTATAGCATGTTATTAAACGCAATATTTACTGTAATCTGTAATGAGTGCCAAATAAATAAATTAATAAATATAGTAATTAACACTCAAAACCAGAACTTATTTCTAAATAAATCCATCGCGGCAAAGTTGATAAAAGAAAAGTTATTGTGCGCTCTTGTATATAAAAAAAACCGGACAAGTGCGAGTCAGACTCGCCTACTGAGGGTTCCGTACAAACTAGTAGATAAAAGGGGGAATAATATATTTGTTTATATTTTCCCTATATAAACTGAGAAATTTTATATTTCTTTCTGCAGCAAGAGACTATGGATCTGCGTATATGATTTTAATTTCAACTCAATACCTTCACGCGTTCCCGAAATAAAGGTATTGACACCCGGACGGACGGACAGATGGACAGACGGACAACAAAGTGATCCTATAAGGGTTCCGTTTTTTCCTTTTGAGATACGGAACCCTAAAAATATTCGTCAAAATCAATTCATAATTGGCGGAGTAATCACTGAACAAACAAGAAAATATACAGTCGAATTGAGAACCTCCTCCTTTCTCAAGTCGGTTAAATGTCGAACCCTACCGCTGTACGCCATCAAAATAGCTGACTCCAATTATAGGCATAGTTTAGAACATATATATAATATTGTAACATCAGCTGTAATCGGTATTGTTTACCAACATGACTGCCCTCGCCACACAAATATTACGAGTAAGTACTTAAAGCTGGGTACTCACTTAGCAGTGTTGCATGTAACGTATCAGATACTGTATCAACCTGCAAGTGGTCAACGGCTCGTCGACGGTCCACCGCGTATCTAGGTACTACGAGCCGCCGGATCCTGCGAGCCGCCTTTGTGTTCGCAGTGATACCGCCACTCGGCGGGTCACTGCGAGCTTACAGCGCTCCACGCGCGAGCGGCTCGCAGCGGGCTCGTGCCTACGTACTCACTTGATACCGTATCTGATACATTACATGCTACACTGCTAAGTGAGTACCCAGCTTTATATTAATACACGTGCAGTGGATATATTGGAACCTGTGTTATCGTGAACCTGACCTTACAATTACTAAACAACATTCGATGGAATTCGATTATCCTAACTAATGTTATAAAAGAGAAAGTAACTCTGTCTGTCTCTCTCTCTCTCTCCTGAGGACCTAGAGACGCACATAGGCTACATTTTATCATCATCATCACCGTTTTTAATCACTACGCGGGTAAAACCGCGGGCACAGCTACTGTGTTATATATTTTCTTAAGATAATATTTGACTTTTGTTTGAATAGATATACTTTCAGGTTGATTCTATAGAAATTTCATCAGAATCAGTTCATTACTTTGGTTTTTAAAACAAAATTGCGCATTTTGAAGTCGATTGTTTCAGTTTTTTAAAATATAATTAGTAGTCTTTAAGCTAGATATTTAACTTCAGCTCAAACACAGTATTTTGGAACTACAAAAAAGTCGCAAAGAAAGCCTTGCTAGATGTATAAACAAATGCACTTTCATTCTTGTCAATTTAATTACCAAAGTTAACAAGAAACAGTGACTAAGTACCGCATAAATAATTCAAGCGTGCGTTTAGTAGAATACACAACCGCATTCTATTGGATGGCGTCATAGTACCGGTAATTGGTATATTGGCTCTCTGTGAGGGTATCGACACGTACCCCGCACCGGACGGTCTTGAATGAATTCTACCGTCAGCAAAAAACATTTTAACATTTTAATTTAATGACTTGACGGAAACTTGGCGAATGATGAAAATATATGATAGCTTAGTAGGAAAAAACTTTTTGAAATCAACTTACAAGTATAATTGCTGTTTATTTAAGATTAAGATTGCTACCTAGTTTAGACACAGTAAATGTACTTATACATTTACTATAGTTACACATACCTAAGTTAATTTTAGTATATATATTTTTAAAGTAATAGTATACCTATTTGTTAGTTTACTTTTACTTATTAGTATACTAAAATATCTCGTGTTTATAGGTTGTATTTATTTTTGAGTTATCTCTTTACTCGTATTTTAAACCGAAAATAATGCCCTTAAAGATAAATTTGCACACGTTTAAGTCCGGCTAAACGTAGCAAGTTTTGTACTAATTTAATGTATTAAAGTAACTGAACATTATAGAAAAAAAAACTTTTATGGATAATTTTTCTCAATTTGTAATTAAAATCTTTGAACGGAGAAATATTTTCCAGTATTCATTTATCTGCTTCAACAAATAACAAGTAAATAATAACTATTTTCAACTTGTCACCTGCATAAGCTGATAAATCAATACTGATTTTAACGTATACGTGATACAATATATACACTGTAGGTATATAGAAGTTAAAACTAAATAGTGAAAGAATGATAAATGAAATCGGAAAATTGTATTAAAAATATATGTTTCCCTTCATTTTTGCTAACCGTACCGTCTAGCAGAGCGGTTACACTAATGTTCTAATAGCCGACATATTGTGACGTCACACGTTTGCACTTTCACTGCCACAACATAGCGATATTAGCCAACTATCGGTATTAAGTCCCTGTTTAGGAACCGTCTACTAACTATTTAGCCTATTTCTATTAATTCTAACAGTGGATGGTTGATTTGATCGCAGTTTTGTTGCGGTTTAGGGGAACTGGGCTGTTTTGTTGTATAGATTCTATGATATTTACTGGTTTATCGTAGGAACATTTTATATGTATTTATAAACAAGTTTAGTTAAAGGTTAAGTACAAGACTATTAGCGGATAAAAGAATGTAAAAGTAAGAGTGACTCGGGTGTATTTTGAACTCAAAAACTAGCTATTTTAAACCGCATTCGATGGCCATCTTCATAGAAGCATTGTATGCGTTATTTGAGTCTCACATCCGCCGCTTCAAATTAATTGTGAAAATCTATTTAAATGAAAGTAAAGATTATTATAATATATAAAATAATTATACCGCGACTAAATCTTTTCAGATGAGTTGGTGGTCAACCGTAGATCTATCTTGCGTAAAAAAAAAAACTTTTAGTAACACAGGTTTATTTGTGCACTACAGATAAAAATTATTGATGGCTAGAGCAATAAAAAAAAATAAAAAAATAGTTAATAAAAATAAAATAAAAATAATATATGTGTAATTCTGACTTACCTGTGACATGTATGTTATTCAAGGTTATTAAATATTCTTATTCTCATATATAAAAATAAAACTGAACAAGTCCGAGTCAGCCTCGCCCACCGAGGGTTCCATTTCCATACAAACTAGTAGTTATGATAAATATTTTGGTAATCGAGTGTTGAAGTTTAAAAAATAAATTAATATAGCTTTTTATATCCCGGAAATCCACTAAACCGGAAACTAAATTGTTAAAACCTTAGGGTGAAGCTACATATATAGTAGCTTCACCCTTATATTGATAAAAAGGGAAAATTATCTATATATTTTTTAATTTTTTGTCATAAACCGAAAATTACACATCGTATCGTATTTTTATTTAGTTTTTGTGGAATGGATATATTTGTGTCTAACCCTTTTATGACCAAATATTAATAAATCATGCATATTCCTTATAATTATTACCTATTACTTATTCCTACAGCGCTGGTTTACATTTTGTATGTAGGTAATAATAGTACAATAACATAACATAAGTAAGTATGATATGGTATATTCTATCCCAGTCTGTAGACCCGTACTCAACACATCAAAGACAGTGAAAGCTGTGCCTTGACCTGCAATCCTGTACAAATACCTACGATGCACACAACAGGCTCTCAAACTTTTACCATAGTAAAGGAAAATACTATGCTATAGTACCGAACTCCATGTAACATTTATGTCCAACTGTCAGTCAATGTGGCCAGACAACATTTTGTAAATAACAAAAGTTTTTTTGTACTTGTGTAAAAACAGTTAGACTAAGCCACAGAAAACAATAATCGTATTCCACACAGAACAAACACTCTCCGCCTCCCGCCAATCTCGGGTTCCTCACCCGCTCCCCGCAATCCCAAGATACTGAAACTAAATGTAAATGTATTTACAAACAATTTATCGGTAATTCGGTTTATTAGCTTTTAGGCCCAGCCCATGTTTATGAAATTTGATATGTGTTCTTGAGACTGAGATCCTGGCTAGACACGGCTGCCGAGCAATACGGCTGAGGAGTCACGTCGAAACTAACGATTTCTTACGAACTTAAAGTCACGCAGAGTTCTGGTACTATACGTTACTATTATCTAAATAGATTATGTTTTCGCCCTTTACTGCCTTTTGGTTAAACTAGGCATTACCAGGTGACGGAAACCATTGATAAATGTGTCAAAAAGCTTAATTAAGCTTGCTTAACTTTTGTGGATGGTGGAATTAATAGCAAAAACTCCTCCATCCACAAAAGCTAAGCAAGAATTTCCCAAAAAGTGAAATTCACCATTTAATCGCAATTTGAAAAAATAAAAGCGCTTTGCTAAGGTCAAAAAAATCTATTCCTATTTACATGCAATTTAAGAGCACTAAGGTAAAATCTATCTCTGGTAATATGTTATTTTGGCACATTAGAGATATGCCGGAGGCTACAACAAAAATATATTATTATGAACAGTAAATCACAAAGACAAAAAACACAAGAAATATATAACTAAAAAATAAAACAAAAATTAAGATCAAAGCACCGTAAAGCGATGTTGTTTTCGAACATTGTGTTAATTACTGGCAGTTAGGGCTCCAATCACCAATTTGGGAACCACTGTCCAGCACTGTGTACAGAGAGTGAAAGCGCCCGTTAGACTGGCGTTAGGATGATATACCACGCATATTTGATACTATGATCACACCTATAGGACTGTGCAGAACGCATCTCTATATTCTTCAAGCACTGGCCGTCATTTTTGAATCTCTATTTTATTTTAGAACGTTTCTTTTATTTTGTTTTCATATTTTTCTGTGGGTTATTAATAATAATAATATTTCCATAATAATATGGAATGTTTGTTTTTTAACTTCCCGTCGTCAGCAATACTCATAATATGTGAGTAACAAGATTGTATAATGTAAATACATATGTATGTCTTAGAATCTGTTTGGATACTGACGTGGCAAAAACGAGAAAAACATTTATACTTCTGTACTATCTATACTAATACATAATTATACTATTAATAATAATATTATAAAGAGAAAATAATTGCATTTTTGTTTGTAATAAATTAACTCAAAAGATACTGGATCTATTTTAAAAACTTTTTCACCAAAATAATGCTACATTATTGCTGAGTTACATAAAATATATTGTTTATTAAGTTAAATTAGGGATTCCTTCGAAAACTCCAATAATGAAACCCAAGGTGTAAAAAATATAAACATAAAACTTCTTAAATTTGATTATTGATCTGAAATGAAACTATTGATGATAGAACAAAATAATTTACTACAATATGTAAATAATAAAGGGCATGTCAATATCTAAAAAAATAATTGCAAATAGACCAAATTAGGGGGTCAAAATGGGAAGTAAATTATGAAAGTTCTTTGATTTTGATGTTAGAGATAGACAGAAATTTATTGTAACAAGAAACATACAACAGAGAATAAAAATCACATTGATTGACATTGATGTTAGGGGAATGGGATTTAGAATTCGGGTTAACTAATAGCTATATAAAATAATACTTTTACTATATTTACCATATCTGTTTCCTGGCGCTGACCCTGGTCGTTCTATAGGGGCAACGTGCGGCACGCCACTAATTCTGTTTACCTATACATTACGTCATTACCCCCCCCCCCCCTCCATCTACCTGTCACGAGCCTGTTTACACGCGGTACTATCGACTTGAATATTTAGTTTCGAGTGTAAGTAAGTATGTAAATGTACTTAGGTGTCTATAATTATGATCGTCTACAGTTTAAACGACTTGACAGATTTTAATGTGCGGGGTGTCGTTAGATTCGTGTGTACTCCCTGAGTGTCATGTGCTACATTATTTGTAACAATGTGTTGTAACAATGTAACAATGTAACAATGTAACCTTGCGCTTGTAATTTTTCGTAATAAATATAAGCCATTTCCAGATGTATTCTAAAGTATTCTCATTAATAATCTTTAAATCAACTTTGCGCTTACTTTCTCAGAAAAACTTACACTCAGCAGCAGCGTATCAAGCGTAACGAAATCCCATAATATAGTTATCTTCAAATCGCGAGTGAATAGGTTTCTGCTAGGCAAGCACGCTCCGTCGTTGACCGTTACTGTCGCTTAACAAAAATCGAACAATATCCTATCAAAAATCGAACTAACAACAAAAAAGTTTGAATAATCCATAGAACCCATACGCCAAGTTTTATAAAAATTGGTTCAAATTTACGCCCTGTGCGCGAGTACAAACATACAAATAAATCACAAACTCACAAACACACAAACTCACAAACAAACTGACAGATGAAAGAAAATTTGGCCAATTGATGCAGAGACGCTTCACTCAATTGGTCAAAAATCCATTTAAAATTATGTCAGCAATCGAAAAAATATATTAACAATAATAGCGAAAACAGTAAATAAAAAAAACAGGCCACGTGCGAGTTGGACTCGCGTACGAAGGGTTCCGTACCATTGTCAATAAAAACGGAAAAAAATCACGTTTATTGTATGGGAGCCCCCTTAAATATAAATTTTATTTAAATTATTTATTTTTAAATTGAATAATATAACTCAATATTCTGTGAATATTTCAAGCGTCTGCCTGTTATCAATATCGAGCAAAAAAAACACGTTTGTTGTATGGGAGCTCCCTTAAATATTTATTTTATTCTGTTTTTTTAGTATTTGTTGTTATAGCGGCAACAGAAATACATCATCTGTGATAGTTTCAACTCTCTAACTATCACGGTTCATGAGATACAACCTGGTGACAGACGAACGGACGGACGGACGGTCAGACAGCGAAGTCTCAGTAGTAGGTTTACCCTTTGGGCACGGAACCCTAAAAATTACAAAAAAAGTCAATACATGATCAATATTTGGCGTGATACATGTAAGTTCGAAACGTTATGTTGAGTCTTATGTCAAGTAAAACATCTGGAATCAGACAACTCAATAAAACAGAGTCTAGCAATTAAGATTCAAACAAATACATAAACATTAAAAGGGGTCCGAAAAACAAAAGTCGTATATCACGTCAAATATCCAATTAACTGAAAACGATTCAGCAGCGTCTATAACAAAGATATTTGGAACAGTTTCGGGTACTTAAGTCCCGCCTGCAGGCTAGCTCTCTTAAGGTACCGCAATTTTATGCAAATAAATTTACTTTGACTTTGACTTTGACCGCAGCTACGAAAAATTCACTAAAGCACGACCAAAACATAATTATAATTTAAATAACTGAAAACCCGATTTCAAAATTACGCAAATATGTTTTAAAAATCAATCTACTAAACCGATTTTGATGATATTTCTATGGGACCAATCTGAAAGTATGTCTCCTTTGAAACAAAAATATTTTTCAAATCAGTAAAAACCAGTATTTTTATTTGAAAGAATACTATTTTAGATTGGTTTCATAGAAATTCATCAAAATCCATTCGCCAGTTTAGTGTTTGTAAAAGAAAATAACTGGAAATAATATGTGATCCCCGTAAATGAAATTGCGTATCTTAAAGTCGGTTGTTTTTTAACTTATATAATTACTCAGGATTTTTCCAGTACCAATGAAATAACAAAATTAAACTAAACAACAATAATGTACATAATTCTTCAAGATTCTAATTAAGGAAAAAAAACACACCTTCATGCCCTTAACAAACCCACCCCCACTGAGATTAAAGAAAATTATGACGCTTTATATCGATCTGGGCCGAAAGCGAAGGCGCCGCGTCGCCTAGCAACGCCACGCGGCCCTAACCCTTCAGAAGCCTTACTTTCGGCGGGGCCCCGCTTGGGTGGTACGTACCCCCGTTTTTCGACATTGATCGCGACGCCACCGCGCCTGCGTGCGGCGAAAAACGAACTGAGGAACGCAAGGTCACATCACTACAAGTTCTTTTTTCAAATTCGAATATTGAATGGAATTATTGTGAGATGTTGCCGTACGCTGGGTCAGTGTGTGTACAGCTCTGATGCTGGATGCACGTCTTCAGCTGTTGCAGCTTTTGAGCTGGAGGTTTCTATACATACATAAAATGAGACCTTTTTTCCCTTACGGCAGAACATCAAAGACCATGAGACCATTTGTCACTACATTTAGCCGTGATTAGAGGGTAAAAGGGTAGGATGTAGTAATGGTTTGTAGTGACACGGGGTCAGCCCATCGCCAATACTAATTTCCTTCAAGTCCCTTAACTGACTTTTACAGTATGCCCAAGAGAAGCAGCTGGTACATTCTATGTGTTTCTTATTTTCCCAGTCCAACATGGATGAATGGTTTTCTGTCAGCGGCTGAAACAACCGACTCCAAGATACGCTATTTCGTTTAATTGGATGACATATTTTTCTAGTTATTTTGTTTTACAAACCAAAATACTGACCCGATTTTACATGACATTTATATGATACCACTTTGAACTGTGATCTAACCAAACTAAAACAGACTCATCAAAATCAATTCATAATTACCAAACTACTACTAGTAAAAAAATATGCAGAATCTCCTCCTATTTTGGAAGTCAGTAATAGTTAATTTCATGCAAAAAATATCAAAATCATTTCAATATTTCACTTGACGACTTGATTAAGTATTTAGAACAAAAAAATACACAGTAGCATGACACATAATATCTAAAGAAAACGTATACTCAACAGCATAACAAGTAATAATTTCAGTAAAAAAATCTAAGAGAGTTACGAAAACTCGAAACTAAAAGTATAAAACTGTCATCGATACAAGAATTCATATATTCTCAATTCGCTGCAATGGAATTAAAACTGCCACTGTAATTAAGCTCAGCCGTATAAAATCTAATTAGTGTCGACTCGCAAACCAATTGAATATGAAATTATCTAATAAATTACATGATTCGATTGTGCAACTCGATCATGCAACAACCGATCGGAAGAATCGAATAATAGCCATCACTATTCACGATAAATGTGAAACTAAACTTCAATTATTATTTTTAGGATTTAAATTCATTTGTGGTTTGGTTAGGTTAAAATTTCAAAAGCCTTACTTATAGGTTAAATTGTAATTTATTGAAATCCATAGAATATACCTAGATATGCTACTTTACGGTGGTGCTCGAGAATAAGTAGCTTCTTGGCAACATTTGTCCGTGTCTGTATGTCAAGATCCTTCTTCTCAGGAACGTGTGGAGGCATCAGATTGCCAAGAAGCTACTTATTTTCGAGCACCGGCGTAAATTAGCATGGCTATCTATATTTTATAGATTTCACTACAGGAAAAAGTCAGCACATTATCGCCCTACTTATTGTAATTGAAATGTAAAAAATCCGTACTCAACAATTTCGGTCCACGTTCTTGATGCGTACTGCACAGGAATGGAATTCTTTGCCGAAGTAATCCATTCCTGAATAGATCGAGATTTAGGAATGGCTTACTTTCTTTGAATGAATTGAATTTGTTTAGAAATACGAGAGGCGACAGGGAGTTTCACTCCTTTGCAGTACACATCACTGTGGACCGAGATCGTAGTGAACAGATTTTGGGCATTTCAATAAGAAATGGGTGGTAGTGTGCCGACTAAAGTTGATATGGATATCAAAAATATATTATGTCTTATTAAGCTGGAAAAAATATTCAACTTCGAAAGTATAACAAAAAATATTTAAAAAAAAACTTTTTTAAATATTTGTTGTTGTAGCGCATTTATACTTTTATTTTTATACTTATTTCAAGTAAATCATAGGCTAAGGCTACTTCCCATTGAACTATAATCACAAAATTTCTTTTTTTTTCTTTTGGTACAACGTCGTTAACATCAAATGAGGTGGTGGTCTATAGTAGATTTATCTTGCGTAATTTTTTTTTTATAAAAACTATAATTTATTAAATTAAAACTCTTATCAATAAAACCAATATACCTAGATAGTTGTAAACGTTCAAGATCTCTGTATCCAGACAAAATGTCTAGTAAAATGATCAAGTCCCAAAATCCTAAACATACCTGAAAACGTTTATTTATAATTACATAGATATTATATAAAAACTGTTACTTACAAACGTAATCTGGAAGGTGGACTTCGTTCCTTCTCGTCGTAAAACCAAATCTTTTTATATTTTGTACAATTTACTTCTATTTTTACTTAGCCGATTAAGTAACATTTCTCGTCAAATATACCTACCTACCTTCCTTTTGACAAAAACAACAACAGTTTCACACCACAAAAACTCACTAAGGCATTTGACAAAAAAATCTACTAAAAGACGTCATTTTTTTAAATTAACTTTTTCAATTTTACTAAACTCAGAAGTAATTTCTTTCACCATCCCATTGATTTTAAATGTAGCGCTCGTGGCGTAGCTTGACTAGGTGTTCTCGAGCGATCACCAATGTCAAGCAACGGACGGACCAGTCAGTCTTCGGATGGGTGACCGCGAGTGGCATTTCTTTCTGAACGCTACCGTGGGTCGGATGACACGTTAAATTGTAGGTCCCAGTTGTTTGATCTTAAAAAACAGCAATCGTCAAACCAGGTCAGAAGCCTTTCGGTGGCTTAATAGGCTCTAACATTAGGGCTGGCCGCTCAGTCTATACGAACTTACTTAATTGATTTTAAACGTAAACTTCTAAAATCTTTTCACAGCACAACTGACTCTTATACGAACACTGCTGAACTAAAAAGCAAACATTAATGTTATTATTTCACCCTTTTCACAAGTTGGAACTCGTTAAAAATAACGTTTCGCTATAGCAAACAAAATAGGAGAGGTTCCAAGCAAAAATTTAGAAAAGACACCATTATAATGCTAATTTAGTAACACAAGTCTGTGAGAAAACGTTGCAACGTTTTAGAGTTCTCTACGAGAGAAAAGAAATTAAGCCCTGGTAAAGCAATTTCGTTGTGTGCCATTTCACTAGGTAGGTACATCAAAATATAAGATATATAAAAACTTTTTATACGAGTTGTTATTTAAATACCAGTTTGTTAAACGGTTCTATTTAGTCAATAGGGTCGGCTGTTGATTGATTGACTAATTAAACCATTTGGCGGTGGTTTATACAAAAAAGCCTTTTTCACGTTGTGGTAGGCAGATAATCTTTCTACTAGCTAAGTACGGTGTTGACACTAAGTTGAGTTAAAAAAGCCATAACATATAATGTAGAATTCAATCAAATTGAATTCATCCCTGTTTGTACAAACTATCCCATTGCTGGGCGCGGGCCATCTTCTCATTGTGAGAAGGGTAAGGCCATAATCTCTCATGCTGTCCACTTTGCCAAGCCGCACTTGCGAGTTGGCAGAGTTCATACATCTTTAAGAACATTCAGAACTTTCAGACATGTAGGTTTCCTCACGATGTTTTCCTTTACCATTTGAAGTGGGAGACAATAAAAAATACGCACATAACTTCGAAAAGACATAGGTGCGTGCCACGTGATTCGAACCCAGGACCTGCGAATCGCAAGTCGGACGGATCTGATCTTCTGACTACTGCCAGAAACTTCGTAAATGTGGAATTATATAAAGTGAAAATTTAACGAACACTGCATCCGTTCAATTTGGATTGTGTAGTGTTATTTTACGAAAACGACTTGTGTGAGATTCTTAATGGTGCGAAACCCTCGTCAAATAAGTTTAACTCGCATCTTAGCTGCTTTTTACCCAACTTGTCACATTTATTATGTTAATTAAGAGTGCTAGTGCAGGTGGGGTCAGCTAAAGGGGTCATCTTAAAGAATGTTGTGTTTTCGCCAGCATTTCACATTAGAATTGTAGATTTGTATGTAAGGAGTTTAGTCTCACGGTTTTTAGGGGTTTAATTTTTTTTTAAATCCGTACACCAAATACAAATGTAATTTACAGAGTTTTGGCGGGAACGTCATGAAAACATGTTGTCGTTTTATTTTATTTTCCTAAATTTGTGTTATTTTGAATATTAATGCAATAAAAATAACGGTGTTTTATTCATTAAGTGTTAGATCAAGAGCGTGAGTGTGGGCAAGTGAAATGAAGCAGTGAAACGTGTCTTTTCACGTTGTCGGCGAAACTCCATAGAAGCTTTTAGTAAAGCCGCCACCACTTTACTGAAGCAGGACTCGAATTTGAAAATGACTGTATAGTACCTAGGTAGGTATACCTACGTGACTTAGATTGCGACTAGAATATAAATAAATAAATATAATATTTAGAACATGTTTTATTCAAGTAACTTGAAGAAATCTTAATACTTAACATTGGCGTATGCTGTATATAAGCGGGTCCAATTTTAATTAAAAAAATATGTAATTTACGGTCTTGAAAACGTTTGCGTGTACCTATTTGTATATACGAAACATAGGAGGCCATAAGGGCTCCGACAGCCCCGGCTGGTCACTGCGACCTTTTCAGATCTATTGTGACACTAAGCTATTTGTTTATAGTAAATAAGGAAATTGCTTTCTACTTTTGTATGATGGAAAACAGATTTTTCTCATTGAAATAAGATTGAAATCATTGAAAAATCATCAGAATCAGATAATATAGATCTTAATAAACCTTTGTGCTTAAATTATATTTATATGATTTGAACTGTAAATGATTATGCTTTCTGTTTTATTTCTTTACCTGACTGCGCAAGAAGGAACCCTCCTTCTTGCGCATAACCTTCTAAGCATAACCCTATGCTTCAACATTTTATAGATACAATTTCGTAGATAAAGGCATAATATTCATGGTTCCAAGCATATAAATAGTATTATCGAAATCAGAAAATGTTTAGGGGTAGAAAACATTTTACTCTCGTTTTATATAGACTTGCGTACTTAATTACCTAATACTTATTTCTGAAATATTTTCGTGTGATAAGTTTTTTTACATGAAGTAGATCTACGATTGACCACCAACTCGCCTGAAGTTAATACAAAAAACGTCGCTATAAAAGATATCTATTCACTCTAGCCTTGAAGATTCCAAGATCTTTGGATACAGAGAAGGCGGCAAAGAATTCCATTCCTACGCAGTACGAATCAAGAACGTTAAACCAAAATCGCTTATTACGGATTTTTTGTATTTCAATGAGGAATTGGCGGTAATGTGCCAACTTTCTGCTAGTCCTGTAGTGGAATCGACTAGGTGGAATTAAGTTTTGAAGCTCTTACGCACACTCCCCGAACTGAATCCTATAGAATATAGACAGACAAGCTACTTTACGGCGATGGTCGAGACTAAATAGCTTCTTGGCAATAGCTTATCGTTACCGATTAACCTCACAGCTTGCCGGCAACCAATTCTAAAGCTTCCAACTTATACTTGGCTGTTACTTGGCTCCCATCCGCAAAAAGATTGCGGGATGGGAGATGCGGGATACTTAGGCGGCGACTTGATGACATATAAATAATCATACTGCTAACAATTCTCACATTTATTTGCATATTTCGTATCTCACATAAATTAACTCCAAACTGTCCGGTACATATTAATCTTTGCATAAGATCCTGCAGAATCTCCTACAAAATTTCGCTTTATGCAAATAACCTACAACAGTTATCTTTATAAAGTTCTAATTGTTATGCAAAAGGTCATTATTATGCGAGAGGTCAAAATTATTATGCAAAAGGTCGTCGTTATTATGCAAAGATCATTGTGCCGGAGACACACGTTGGGTCAAAGGTCTTGACCCGTCTTGGAGCAAGCAGGTTTGGCCCCTCGTTCTCACGGCGCTCCCTCTTGAGATTATGCTGATGTATGCTTTAATTGGTGCAAGGTGATCTATTGTTCAGAGCTACGTTGAACGCACTTGTCACAATGGATCCGCAAAGGTCGCGCTGGTTTGGTAGCGAGGCTTGTGACCCTTGGCTTCTTTAGTATTGAAAATATTGATCGTGCAATGGGTTAAGAAATTTCAAATTTTAATAGTTTTTCAATAAAACCAAGTGGTGTTTATATTTTTGCCAAAGCCTTGCCTAGTCATTTTTAGGATTCCGTACCCAAAGGGTAAAAACGGGACCCTATTACTAACACTCCGCTGTCTGTCTGTCTGTCCGTCCGTCCGTCTGTCACCAGGCTGTATCTCATGAACCATGATAGTTAGTTGACATTTTCACAGATGATGTATTTCTGTTGCCGAGTAATATAACTGTTGCCGATAACAACAGATACTAAAAAACAGAATAAAATAAATACTTAGGGGAGCTCCCATACAACAAACGTGATTTTTTGTATGTACGGAACCCTTCGTGCACGAGTCCGACTCGCACTTGGCCGGTTTTATTAATAATAACTCTCCTTAATATAAAATAAACACAGACATACATAAGTACATAGGTACATTTCCTTACTTAAGTTTCTAGTTTCTTAAACGACTTTAAAAAAAAGCAGGTTATCAGTTCGACCTGTGTGTTTGTAATATTGTCATATTGCACAATTTTTGTATAATTATGTTAGTCTATACCAGCTTCTAAACATGTGTGCCAAATTTTATAAGTGTACGTATGTTTGACCACGCATTACGCAGAAACTAGAAGTCGTATTTCAAAAATCCTTTTTTTATTGAATACAATATCTTTCAACTTAGGAATCACTGTAAGTTTTATCAAAATCGGTTCAGTAGTTTTCAAGATATTTATGGGCTTTTAAACACTCACTTCGTTCATCGCAACTGCAGAGCAGTGTCTACACCTTATATTTCAATTGTTTGATAGACAGTGACATGAGCAGTGATGAGCTTTGACGACTGTTTTTAACCGACTTCAAAATAATAAATACTATTAAAAATGATTAAATAAATGTAATTTAAAAAAATCAACCGACTCCAAACTGAAAAGAAATAAATAACTCGTAAAAAATCAAAACTGGGCGTCTACCTAAGTAGGTACGTACTCCAACATTTTTTTTGAGGTATGCAGAGTTCATCTGTGTCATTTGAGGTATGCAGACTTAGCTTAGGGCGTGACACCGACCTCAAAAAAATAGTTGGTGTACGTACATACTTAGGTAGACGCCCAGTTTTGATTTTTTCGAGTTATTTCTTTCTTTTCAGCTTGAAGTCGGTTTAATTTTTTTTAATTACTTTTATGTCATAATATGTGCTGTTAAAAAATTGTATATGCTTCCTTCCTGAGTGTGTACCCTTAAATGAAGTCATTGTGTCTTTACAGCATGATTGAGTCGTCTTCTTCCAGGCAACTATATGCTCGAAGAACGCAACGTCTGCATTTCTCATTGAAATTCCAGAAATCTGTACTCAACGATTTCAGTCCACGTTCTTGACGCGCTTTTTACTGGTATAGAATTCCTTGCCGCCTTCTCAGAACTTCCTGAGACTTACAATCTTGAAATTCTCAAGGCTAGAATGAATAGATATATTCTAGATCTCCGAGCTCCATCCTCGGTCACACCGTCGCTTAACATCAGGCGAGTTGGCGGTTAACCGTAGATTTAACGGCAATCAACGGAAAAACAATTAGGTAACTAATAAAAAAAAACTTCACGTGTGCATAAACGCGATTAAAATAACTAAAACACACCACAGAATAACATAACTTAATAATCAAGCCTTCTATAAAGCGGAAAATCCATCAACAAAACCGAACATGATTTTAAAATTTATCTGAAATCAGCCCATATTTCTATACCGGGTAAGTACTCCAAAAACCAGTGATTAAGCATTCTACACCACTATTCATTAACTATACATATATTATACATGTGTGTAAACCCCCTAATGCACGCAACTACGCGGTTCTACCCCCCTCTTCACCCCCACGCACCATTTTTCACCCGCAAGATAAAGACCGTACAAAAAAAGAAAACGCGAAAAATCCATTTATCCCTTTCTAACTAACGCGGTTTTCATACGTGCGAGTGGTGCGACATCTAAGCTATTAACGACTCACGAAAACTTCCGCCCCGCCCGAGACGCCGCCTCTATCCGTCTCTCTCACTTTTTCACACTTTTCAAGCTAAGCATGCGCTTGCATAGGGTTGTAACAATCGCTTCCAATACAAACAAAATTCAATTCTATAAGCACTATTCATAGAGTAGAGATTAGGTTGCGGTTTTGGTAGCTTTGAAAATATTTTAGATTGCAAAACTGGGGAGTGGAAGGTCTCTTTCGCTCGCAAAAAAGCAAGCCCTCGTGAGGGGGGGGGGGGGGATTTAGATGGGTGGCTTAGGGGGATAGTGGCTGCCATGATGCCTACCCGACGGCGGCGGCGGCGGCAAGACTGCGTATTAATTTTGGCATAATTCGCGCGTTGATTCGAACATTTTATTTGGAAATAGAACTAGATTTTTTGAGGTGTAAAAATTTTGCTGTAACTCGCTTTTGGGTGTTTTAAATTGCGTTGTTGTCGAATTTATAAAACTCAAAAGCCCCCAACAAAAAAAAAACGTCTGAACCGATTTTGATGAAACATAGCTAACGCTCTCGATAGAATCATATTTCAAACAAAAAAAACTAAACCAAAATCGGTCCATCCATTTGAGAGCTATGATAACAAAACACAGATAGAGGAGAGAGATACAGATAAGTAGGTACACATACCAAACTTATAACAACCCTCTTTTAAGGTCGGAGGTCAATAATATGATTTAAGAATGGTACCTAGGAATCAGTGTTTTGTGGGTTTTCTTTGGTACATATTCCTTAAAACATATTTCTTAAAGTATGATGAAATAAACTCTGCCTGGTGGATGAATCAAACTTTAGCTGGAAGAAATACTCTTACACAGGGTTACAGTGAATTACTAAAGGTAGGTATACCTGCAGCTTCTGTACTGAATAACAAAAATAAATAAGAATAAAAAAGAAATTTATTTAATTTATCCGAAATAAACCTTTTTCTTTGACTATGGCCTAACCCTTCTCACAATGAGAAGATGGCCCGTTCCCAGCAGTGGGACAGTTTGTACAAACAGGGCTGATATATAAAAAAAAAAACCTTTTTCTATTATTTGTTTATCACACATTAAATAAAAGTAAATTAAATGAAATAAAATTAATTTGAATGAAAAAAAGAAATTAAATAATTAATTAATAAAACGTTTTTGCCACTATTCAATATACCTAGGTATTAAGGTATCTATTGTTAGTCTAGTAAAAATAAATCCGTTTGTATGGAGCTGATCACATTAAATGCACTTTGAGGGATTCTTTCAAATTATAATAGGAAAATACTTAAAAAACATAGGATTCACAATAATCCCCGAATTATAAACTAGCTGCGTTCCGCGGTTCACCCGCATAGTTATGAAAAACGGTGATGATTATGATGATGATAAGTGGCTTATGTCCTTCTCCAGGTCCACAACTATCTCTATACTAAATTTCATAACGACCGGTTCAGCCGTTTGAGCGTGTAAAGGTAACAAACTTTGATTTTATAATATCATTAGGTATGAAATTGTGTCAAATGTATTTCAAAACACCAGTAAACTGAATTAAATAACAATATTCTTAGGTGTCTTTAAGTTATCACAAATCTTATTTTTACTGGACTTATGTTTATTAGGTACTTGTCTATAATTGTCAAAATATTTGTTGTCTTTCCACTAAAAAAAAACAGTAACTCCATACACTGAATGATAACTTTGGTCCGAATTATTTTCGTTAGAAACTTAGTTGCCCGAATCCGTTACATGGAACTGTCTGATTCCAAATGTTTTATTTGACACTAGTTTATAATTCCACGAGTTTGTTGGCCATTTTATCGAACAACTATTAGGTTAGGTTCGATTGATTACAGTTTTAGGGTTCCGTATTCAAATACGGTTAGTATTTGACTACGGATATATATTTGAACTAATAGTTTCGCTAAGTCCATGCGTCCATCTGTTTTCTGCTTATCTCTTAGACTCTTAGAAATGCTTAAGTGTAATTTGGGATAGCTTTACAATCATACATATTAATTACGCCAAATAAATGGTACTATAAAATCTAGAAAACATCTTTTTTCGGGTAGGTATCTCTCCACACGTAAAGAGGCATAAATGATGTTTTTTTATCTACCCCATCGTTGGATAGGTAATCCAAAAATATATACCTAATGATATCATATTAAGAAGAGCATACTTAATTGATTGAAATGTAACAAATTTAAATAGACGCATAAAATATACCTACATATATACGCAATAAATCCGTTAAAATTTGTTTCATTTCAATAACTAACAATAAAAAAACCTTAGAAAACAAACAGAAACTTACGATGAATTAGCGTTTCCAAGAATGCGTACAGTAATCTAATAGATGAAAATAAAAACGGCCAAGTGCGTGTCTAGCCACGCGCATTGTAGGGTTCCGTAGTTACATATCACAATTTACGGATATTAGATATGGATTTTAACAGGGCTTCTTGTTTGTAACAATAAACAAAACATACAAGTTACGCATTTGCGAAATTTGCAGGAAATTTAAAAAATTTCTAGAAAATTTTCAATTTCTCGTCGGAACAGTTCCTGTTACTATACTAAGTGCAATTTCGGTCGTGCATGGAGTACTGTTCACATCTTTGGGACGGATCTGCTAAGTACCAGCTTGAGGTGTTGGAATCCATTGAGAAACGTGCTAAGACTCATCGTCAGTCGGTTATTGTCAAGCCTGATTAGCTTTGACATGTTTCCTTTTCTATTTCGTTATTTACGCTAAAGCCGTGAATTGTATACATGTCTAACACCAACCATTTAGCCGGCAAGGAGGGCAGATAACATAAATTATTAACGTAAAAAGATATTTACCTATGTCTAAAAATTTACTTGGATCAAAATGGATTTTTTGTCGAAACTTTGTAAAGTTTTCTAGTGTTTCGTGGGATGACTTTTTCTTTTAAGTTCATGGAGTAATTCTATATCTTCAAAAATTACAGTATGCGCGAGCGAGACGGACGATGGTCAAACTAACAGACTCTTACAACAGCAATTGTCAAGCCAGATCAGAGACCTTTCGGCGGCTTCATAACTTTGACACTAGGGCTGGCCACTCAGTCTATACAAACATACATACTTTTACCAATTTAAAGCTTAATATTACGCAAATCAAACGACACCTTACACAAGCCTTACACCACTTGGGGTAGCGACAAAAATATTCATCCCCATTTTTAATCCCCGAGCGAAAAAGAGGGGTGTTGTAAGTTTGACTTGTGCATCTGTGTGTTTGTCTGTGACATCGTAGCTCTCAAACGGATACACCGATTTTGCTCTAGTTTTTTAGTTTGAAAAAAGATTTTATCGAGAACCCTCTCGATAAAATTTTAGCTTCATAATATAAATAAACAAAATACCCCTCACTTTTCTAATGTACCTATATTTTTACATGTTTAAAAATGTTGTAATGCGCGAGAGAGATAGCTCCGCGTTTTGAGCCTAATCTTAATTATAAAGTAATAAATAAATAAAAAAGTAGCTGTGTACTTACCGATTAGTAACTGAGATGTTATTTGAAGAAAATCTGTTGGAATACTGTACCTAAACGAATAAAGAAACAAGTGTCAAGTAATTCTACGAACAGTAGACCTCGTGAACACATACTTATGTAACAATATCTAGGTACTTTATTACCATCATCATTATCTCAGCCATAAGAAGTCCACAGCTGGACATACGCCTCCCCTATGGATTTCCAAAAAGACCGATTGGACGCGGTTTGCATCAAAACTTATTGCAACAGAAATTTGTACTCGTGATGTCATAGTTCAAATTCTTGTTCAGAATTCATCTCGTGGCGTAGCTTGACTAGGTGTTCTCGAACGATCACCAATGTTAAGCAACGAGTGGCATTTCTTCCTGAACGCCACGTGTGTCGGATGACCCGTTAAATTGTAGGTCTCGGTTGTTCTTAAAAACGGTAATCGTCAAGACACGTCAGAGGCCTCTCGGCGGATAACTCGATACTTGATTTAGGTACACTTAGCAGCCATACTAGAACGCTTCATTTACAAACAGCAGGCATACTGGAACGCTTAAAAGTTCTTATTAGACTTTCAAAATAGCCTAGTATGTCAGTAGGTACTACTACTTTGTTTTGTAGTGTAAATTGTAAATTTACAGTTTCCCGAAATTTTCGGAGCAAAATGCCCTCCGTCTTTGTGTGTTGAATTTCATCGCTAATGATTAAGAGATAAATTATTAAACAGAGAGTTTTATAATTTGACTATTTATCTAAAGCTATATTGACAACTTGTGTCAGTTTTTTTTTACATAAACAAATAGTTCACGAATTAGGTACACTGTCACAAATAACAAGGTTTCCACGCGTAGTTTACGTTATTTATAGACAATTAAAATAGCCAGCTTTTATTTAGAAAATACAATAGTGCCTTCACTTGGAATAACTTTAAAATAAAAATAATGAAGGTTGATCACACAATACTCATTTGCTTGAGTATTGAACAAACAGCGCCATCTATTGTGGAGTAGCGAATTCAGAAATTCACAAGTCGTTTAATAATATTATTTGTTATGCTATAAGCTTTCAACCGATTTATTAAAACTTTATGATTTTATTGGATATATAAAATGTGCTACAGCTTTTTTTTTAAGTTACTTATGTGGTGTTTTGTTCAATTTATTTAGTGTTGATACAATTTGTCAGAGGCCGCCACTATCAAACATGTTGCACATAAAATAAATTCTTGTCCACATTTAAAAACAAATCTAAGCTAAAATTGGGAGAAAGCAAATGTAGGTTTTTAAGTAAGAAGATAGATTAGCTGTAAATTATTTTTGTAAAAATTAACAGACTCAAATTATATTTTACACATTTTCGTGCGACTACTCAATCAAAGATGGCGCCTCTTCAATTTTGTACGCTATAAATACGAAGTAAATAAACAGAATTTATTTTACACGCGCTAAAAAATTTGGTACTCTAGATTTTTACACTTTGCATTACTTTGTGTTTAGTACTTATGCTTTGTGTAACTTTGCGCTTAGTAATTATAGTTTGCGTTACTTTGTGTTTAATAATTATATTTTGAGTTACGTTGCCCTTAATATTTATACTTTCAGTTGTAATGACAAATAAATTAATTATTTTTAACTAATAAGATATCATGATTAAGGCCTTGGATAGATAAAATCAAACGTGAGCCAGTACACACAAAAAAGTATCTTAATTTGAAACATTCGTCGAGTCCTACTGTTCAGTCAATTAGTCAAAATACGTAACCATTCAGCCGTCTTGTCCAAATCCAGCCAGCTAACAAATTCTATTATTGTCCGAACGTCGGCACAAAGTGGAATTATACGGAGACCCAATCAAATTATCCCCGAATGTCACAAAAGTATGAAGACATGCGCTCTCTTCAAGCAATTATATCCCTAAGGGCAAATACACACGGTACCGGCGTAGAACACTTGATAAATAATTGACCGAGTGAGGGAAGCGAACCAAGGACTCTGCATCAACTAGCAAGATTTTTTTAATTAAATAACTAACAACAAATTTTAACGGATTTATCGCGTATAAAAAAGTATATGTCTAAAATATATCCATGTCTACGTCTATAATTAACATAATTTTATGACCTAACGCAAATAAATCAATTTGAATTTGAACGTTTCGAACACTTTGCAAGATGTTTGTTCCTCTGTCCGAAAGTTTGTACTCGCGTCAAGTCGCGTCTTATTTTTTAACACGCTTTTATTAGGTCGACCTGTATGTAATGAAATCTAAGGTAACTAATTTAACCATCTTCCAAGGATCGTAGCGTCATGAAAATTGGCAGCTGTATGTAGTTCTGATGACAATACAATAATATGGTACTGTCGAACTGATCTGATGATGGAGCCGGAAGATATGAACTAGAACTTCATGATGGAACAGCGTATCATAGCTGTTTGGATTTGTTAGAAATGTCTTGTAATGAACTTTGACCACAATAATTTTTAGCGTGTTTTTTAGTTTTTTAAACTGTAATTTATTTTAACTAATCTTGGCGACACTTGGTATACAGAATGCTCAATCTTATATATTTTTTGTCGTCGGGAATTGTTGTGTGATATTGCCCCAAAATGTGGTAAAGTTTGCCGCAGCGCCATTTACTTGCCAATTTTAATAATATTGTAAGAGTTTGATGTTAATATACACAAGAATGTAAGAAGAACACTATAACTAATACTTACACAGAAATACTTATATTACTTACTATTATATTTTAAGATATTTCAATATCATTCGGAACGGATAGACTTTTTTTAACAGGCTTGCGCTTGTCCATCATCTCACCTGGTGTTAAGCGACAGTTACGGTCTACGATGGAGCGTGTTGCCTAGAATAGATAGATGCCTAGATGGATAAATAAACTCTTAATTATACACACACAGCTTAGAACTTCCAATCAAGAGAATTAGTCTGATCTATTTGTGGCTAGATTTTTATAGACAAACAAAAAGAGATTATGTTATATGATACCCTATCATTTGTAACACGGTGTGTGCATGCCTTACAACGTGGGAGGAAGGGGGGGAGGGGGGGAGGGTCGGCCCGCACATCCCTCCGAATCATCTTCACCCGACTGATGAAGATATGCAAAGTCCCGGATTCCGAGGTGTCGGCGACAAGGGACGGGCCCTTTTGCCACGAGCTGACCGGCTGTACCCACCGGCTGGGGGCTTGTCCTGCGTACGACCTAGATCGTATCTGCCGTTGGAGAAGAGACCTTTTTACCCGACTGTTGAAGTAAGGTCATCATGGATTTCATATGTCATTAAAATGATAACTAAGAACTACTGCAAGTTTGGTCCTATAGTTGTCATAAATATCTTTTTTGGCATTAAAAAGTCTGTATTGTTCCAGTGCATATACTATTTCCGTTCCAAATTTCATTAAATTCCGTTAGTGTACCTAATAAACACACAAACTCTCAAACTTTAGCATTTTCTAATATTATTGGCATTCCTTTATTTTTTAAGTTTTTACAATGGTATTAATACTGAAGGCACCACACTATGAGATCGAATGTGTCAATTTGATGATTGGCCACACGACCTCATGGTTCTGATCCCATAAGATGGTTGTCCCATTTTTGATGAGTGGGACAATCGATCCTATGGTAGTGATACCGAGTAATTAAAGTAAATATAAATACAAGGACTCCTCAAAAATGTTTTTAAAACATATTTTTATGAGAACAATTTCTTCGATAGTTACTTAATATTATATACAAAAAAAAAACTTAAACAAAGAAAAAATGGAAACTTACAAATAAAACTATAACAAAAATAAATATACCTAAGTATATAATTTTTTTTATTAGGAATCAAATGCGCCGTCCAAAACACCACCGCGCGGGTTCCAGAACACTGGCAGCGTTGTATGGCTAAGCTTAGCCTTTGAGCAAAGTACGCGCCAACCCTGGGGTCCCCCGAGGACAAGGCGTTTCGCTAAATCTTATAAAACATGTTGGTGCCGGACGACCACGGACCCAGCGTTTCCACATATTTTCAATGACTCCTTAAATTACATGTGATCACCACTACACCCTGTATATAATAAATGAAGTCCAAGCGGCACCATCTGTAGAGGTCGCCGCCTCCCCCCTCCCCCCGACGCAAGTCACAAAAGGTCTCTTGATCTATTAATCATTGCTTAGTTGTCATTTTACACGTTACACATTGGGAAATGTCTGAGTATCTCTGTACAATATCTGATATTTGTTGTATAATATTTACCCGGCTGCGCATGAGAAGAAGAGGGTTATATTTTCTGCGTGTAATGTATTTTCTGTAATACCCAAACCGTCCACCTTCTGAGCTGTAAGTCGTGGGTTCAGTCCCCACCCAGAGCAAATATTTATAATAAGCATGGATTTTTGTTCTCAATATAGGTGCTTAAATGTATCATATGTATATATGTCTTTACAAAAAAAGTATGTATATATTCTATTAGCCATCTGGTTTCCATAGTACAAGCTTTGCTTAGTTTGGGGCTGGATGGTGTTGTATGAAAATGTCCTCCAATACACATATACATACAAACATACACACAAACACTCGAAAAAGATAACTCCTTCTTACGCAGTCGAGTAGAAAATACCATTTAGTAGGGAATATGGATTTTATTTAATATGAATAATATGTTTAATTGATAACACAATAAAATGTAATACATTAAAAAATATTTCAATCGGTCAATAAACTTCTGAGATGTAAACATTTAAATTTTAGGGGAGCGATGTTCTGTCCCTCTCTCGCGAAACCATATTTGTATTGAATTTGTACGGCGAACATGAACCATGACGTCATCATTCGCTATCGTGTGCTCTCTGTCTAACATCAATTCAAATTCTTGGAACTTTCTTATTTTTGAAAGTATTTTAATATTGTTTTTGTGGAATGGATCAACTTGTGGTTAGTTTTTTTATGATCAAATAAAAATAAATCATGCATATTCCATATTAAAAAGTCGTAGTACAAAGGACTACGCTGCAGCATTTGCTACGATTTCTACAACAATCTACGAACTACGCAACGCCTACACTTCTACAACTGTGTCGACAAGGACGCTATCGAGTAGCTTCCTCTATACTCCCTGGTGGAAACGCACCCTTAACCCGGCCATCTCCCAGCACCCACGTCCCGAAGATCATTATCTGGTACCAGAAAGTTACGAGGAATCTAGTTAGACCCTCCCCTCCCGCTGCCTGGTCGACCCCCTCCACTTCCCCCGGTCCCCCGTTAACTTGTTATAACCAGTTTAAGGCAGTTCGGTTTAGTTCACCTGCGATACAAGGAAACTTTGGTTTGTCTTGTACAGGCAGATAAATTTGATTGTTATCTTGTACGTGCATTGAAATTATATTATAATCGACATAATAAATAGACCTGTAATTTTATTACTTGCTTTGGTATAAAAAACAGGTCAAGTGTATGGAACCTGTGAAGGGTTCGGCTAAGTGATTGCACGCTTGAAGCGTGTGTTATGGGTGGCGCCACCAACGCATGATTGGTTTAGGCAAAAAAGACTGTTAAAAAATTTCGATACACCTCCGTTGCCAAAATGGTAAAGGCTCCCAAGTACAGATCCGGATATACGGGTTAGTCCCGTAAGTCCCGTCGAATGTGTGTAAATTTTGAACTATCTATAAATTCGTAGTTCCAGTATAAGTTAGACTTGTTAACAGATTTACTTAATAACTCAAAAAACACTGCCACCTCATTAGAATCAGTATTGCCATAACTAGTATTTCTGTTAGATCATGTAAGATTTTTGTTTTTGCAACAAATATGTTAAATCTGTGCATGATTTTTCCAAAATACTATCACCTGTCTAACCATACTGGCCGAGTGAGCGCAGCAACAAACACTGCTGTATCAATTGACCAAATTTTCTACCCTAAACAAAACTTGACAAGTGTATAGTTTATAATAAACTGAGCAACCGACTTCAATTCGCATTGGATGAGTATTGTAAGAAGGCTCTTCAAGCCCACTAAATTCTTCATGGTTAGGTATAAACTTTTTTTTTAAAACAACTGTCTTCCGCGCGCGCTTTTCCGTGTCTCAAGAATAGAATTTGTCACCGATTGTCAAATGCTTCGTCTTCGAAGATTAGAAAATGTGCAGATGTTTACTGAACATTCCTCAAAACTTTTCACTTTTTCAAAGTAAATCGTGTCGGTGGAACTCTGCGAGTCTTTAACCTGAACACAGAATTCGCCCTATTTACAAAGGACCACTTCACTCAGGCACCCAATGAAAATATTCACATTTTTAGAGATTATTCAATAAATAATACAGCAAAGCTAATAAAATTATTATAGGAACCTCGAGAATTTTCTCTTTATAATTATCTAAGAAACACAGACAATGGTTCAGGGATGACGGAGTGATCGGTGAACATACATAACAAAAAACATGCAGCCTTTTTTGAAATCGGTTAAAAACTAGGGTGCGGCTGGCCTCGGGGCGAGGTTCAAGCTACTAGGAAACTTGTTCGAATCAACACCCCATATAGCGGTTATCTCGTGAGCTAAGTCAAGTTACTTGCTGAGCTTGTCTTTCTCGCCCTTCGTATCGTGATATTACTATAATATATATTAATATAAAATAGTATTGGTACTATAATAAAAATGTACATTAAAACACTATTGTAATCGCAATAAAGTAAGGAGGGAAATTACGGTGAACCATTTACGGTGACCTTCAGAACGGACTCTCTCTTTACTAGCCACGTAAAGATAACTCCGCTACCAAACAGGATTATGAAAATTATTTAAGCAGACTAAAATATCCACCTAATCCTTCGTTAGGGCGGCGGTAAACGGGGAACTCTCTCTGACGGCGACACTATTCTTTGAAATGGGTTTCTTCTAGGTAAGCGCGCTCCATCGTAGACCGCAACGTCGCTTAGCATCAGACGAGTAGACGGTCAAGCGCAAGCCTATTTCTACATAAAAAAATAACAAATTTTGACGGATTTATCGCGTATCAACGCTGCAGTGTTCGAACCGTCAGGCCATACAATTATGACGCGCGATAAATCCGTTAAAATTTGTTTCATTTCAATGAGTAAAAATCGCGAATACCTAAAAAAATACTATTCTAACCGCGTTTATCTTTGCTTACTTTATTAAAATTATTTTAAGGTTTTTTGTATATACAGTTACCTTTACTATATATATACAGTTACCATTTATCTTTTTAGGGTTCCGTACCTCAAAAGGAAAAAAGCGAAACCCTTATAGGATTACTTTGTTGTCCGTCTGTCCAGGTGTCAATACCTTTATCTCGGGAATGCGTGAAGGTATTGAGTTGAAATTAAAACCATATAATTATGCAAATCCATAGTATCTTGCTGCAGAAAGAAAAATAAAATTTCTCAGTTTTCGTAAAAAAAGTTATAGCCGAATATGTCGTAAAAAACGCACATTTCGACACTCACAGAGGAATCAAAACCTATGGGGTACTTCCCGTTGACCTAGAACTATGAAATTCGGTAAGAAGCAATGTGTTAGAGTATACATATAGGAAAAAATCCGAAAACTGATTTTTTTTAATTTAATCACAATAAAATAGTGTTTCTATGCACGGAATGAGGGCCCAAATTTTAAAGTGAATTAACCGTATCATGTGAAAGAGCCTCATTATCATAAGCTAAAACAGGTTTTTAACACATTCTTCGCCTCCTGCAGACCCTTCACTTCAGCTGGGAACCAAAACTTTTAAGGCGAATTTTGATTAAGTACAGAGTAGCCGCGCAAAGCAACGTTGACTGCCTCAAACGCTGGCGGTTTACTGACTACTACAAAATGAACGGAACGCTCGCTCGGATCCGAGTGGGAGGCGCCGCTACTATAGCCCCACTCTACTCGAATCCGAGTGGTGAGCAAGGAATGTGTTAAATATTTTTACGCTGTATATTTTTCGGTTTATGAAGGATAATATAAAAAAAAAATATGATTTCCCCCTTTTATTTAGTTTGTACGGAACCGGTTGGCGAGTCTGACTCGCACTTGTCCGGATTTTTATTTATATATACAGTTACCATTTATCTATTTTTATTATCTTAATTATTTTTTTCTAGTTTTTTTTTTTATATGGAAGATTACTACGATTGACCACCAACTCGCCTGATGTTAAGCGACGGTGTGGCCGAAGATGGAGCTCGTCGTGGAGTAAATAATATTTACTTTCATTTTTAAGCTATTGTCTGTTAAGGGCCTTAAACGGGGCCAGACGGATTTTGCTAATATAAGATTTTATAGTCCAGACGTACTTAGGACCAGCCCCGTGGTCTTACCAGATAGTGGTAAGTGATGGACCCGGATTATACCATACATTAGTAAGTTAGCGTCTCCACGAGCGAAAATCTTGCAGTACATGAATATAATTATGTATCTACTTAAGGCGTTATTTCCACACCTCATCATGCAATATTATTGCATTGTAGTTACTGAAACACTGTACGTAAGTACGTTATCTTTTTTTCACATGGTTAGAAAGATTAATGCCTACGTAGGTACGGATTGGGATTTTTGGCGGGAACGTCATAGAAACATGTTGTTGCTCTGTTTAATTTTCCTAAACTTGTGTTATTTTGAACATTAATGCGAAAAAATGGTGGTGTTTTATTAATTAAGTGTTCGATCAAGTACATGAGTGTGGGCAAGTGAAATAAAGTGAAACGTGTCATTTTACGTTGTCGGCAAAACTCCATAGAAGCTTCGAATAAAGTCGTCATCACTTTACTGAGGCAAGACTCGAACTTGAATATGACTGTTTACGTGACTTAGTCTGTGACTAGAACACTATATAACTTGTACGTATTATTTAAGAAACTTGAAAATATTTCAATACTTGACACTGGCAAATCGCTAATCGCGTGGTCCAATACAAAAAAAGAAGGAGGTACGGATTATTTTTTTCGAAATGTTTAACTTTTATTATTTAACTTCAGTGTTATGACAAAAAAAATATAAAAAAATCTATTGAGGCATAGCCATTTATGATTCTAATCAGATAAAAAAGAATCATCCGAATCGGTCAATATTTAGAAGTAGATTTTTTATTTTATTTTCTCGAACAGCACTTTATAATGGTTCTCATAGATACATAGATTACGTTTTTAAGCATAACGCCAAAACCGCAAAATATCAACAAAAAAAATTAGGCATTACGCTGGAGAGTAAAAAGTATTTGAAATTTTTTTTACGCCTTAACTATACTTGGATTTTTAATTAGACGGAGTAAACTGACAGACTGAAATGTCACTTTCCGAAATAATGATACCAACTCTCAAATCATAGTGATGGGATTTGAGTCACTTACAGTTCAAAAAAGGTCGGAACACGGAATGAAAATACCTAATAGAAAATTAATAAATACATCTTGAAACATTTATGTCAGCGAATTGCTTTTATTGAGTCAGCAACAACCTTAGAAGAAGAGGAATGTATTTGACTGGTTTTCTGAATAAACTCAGGAATTAATTAGTGATTCCATAACTGTATCACTACACTATACATTAATATAACATAATTATTACACTATAACTGTGTCTCCTTTAGAGTTATAGTGTAATAATTATTTCCTAAGAAACATATAAGAATATCATGGTATGTAAGTAATAGTTTAGTTTGAAATCTTTGATATCTATTACTAGTTAACAAATACATAATTTAGACAAAAATTTAGATTTTTAGGAAGATCTAAAATACAACGTAATGAAATAGATCACTTATATGAATTAGTTCATTTTAGTAACTCTTTTTAGCACAGCACTATTTACATATCATAAAATGTGGTAACATTCGATCTGTCAATTTACTCCGTTTAATTAAAATCCAAGTCTAAATAACAAATTTAAATTTTAAATTTAATCATATCCTTTTCCAATATTTTGACCACAAAAGGTACAAAAACCATGTAAATAAAAATAAAGGCGTTTATAAAAGTTTTCATTACGTAAATACCGAGATTCCTCAGGAAACTTGGAATTCGCTTTCCTTTATTGCTGCCTCCTCATTCCGTAAGTATCCAGTGTATCTAGAACTCTGCACTTTAAGTATTTTAAGAGACATTTGCACTGAATACAGGTTTAGAATAATTATGTAGGGTCCTAAATTAGTTGGACAATAGAGCTAACTTAATTATATTATAAAAAGTAGTATTTAGAACGAAGAAATAGGTGGAATTCAGAGTAAGGACTTGGAAATGTTGTATTTATTTTGGTTCTATTTTTAACGCCGATGAAATACGATTTTTGTCATGAGCCTGGCATGTGTCTTTGCTTTTGTATCTGTCTGTCGGTCTGTCAGATTAATAATAGCTTAATTTAATTAAATTAATAATAAAAATATATTTATTATTATATAAATTAAATTAATAATAGCTCTTAATATATTGAACTAATTTTAATCTAAATATTTTATGTGCCATTTACTATCTGAATAGGACCTGTTGAGTCGTCGTGTCGGAGATTTTGAAGTTTTCTAATAATAATATTATAATATTTTTAATTACCTGTCCAACAACCTCTCACAACACAGGGTTACGGGGAAAAAAATACACTTAGCTGAGGTAACCATAAAAAAGTTTTTCCCCAATATATTATTTTACGACTTCCTCAGCGTGAATAATATATATACATATATCCATTCCAAATTATAGATTCCGGTTATTAAAATTCATTAATCTAAGCCACCATAGACAGTTGGTCAGACGGATGGACATAATGAAACTATATGGGTTTTCTGTTTACTACGAAACTCAAAATAACTGAGAAGATCTTGTTATCAGTCGGTCAGAAAAAAATACTTTTTCATCTGTTGAGTACACACCGCCCCACGCATTGCGTAGCCTACTTGATCAATGTGCGTAAGCACTTACCTATTTTAGCCGCGTTAAAAATACAGTAAGAATCCTTTGACAACCCTAGGCGTTTCACGGTAGAGCTAGTATCCAGGTCGGTGAAGCCGGCCGGACGCACGCGGGGCAACCCTAGCCAATACTTGAGATTCAACTATATTTTTAAGCATTCGGCTTCGTTAACAATGAATGCGTGTTTTCTTAAAGTAAAATTACGTGGGTTGCTTCCAATGTAGGTGATGTGCATTACACGCGCTGCTAGGGCGCCTATGAAGATGTAGGTAGCATTCCGTGGGTTGCGGCCCATGCGACAGTGCCAGATGTTAGCCATGGCGTTTGCAGCGGTGCTTCCATATTATTACTAGAGCGGGTGGCTTTAGTAAAATGTGGAGCCTGCAACCCTGGGAAGATGGAGACCAACGCGCGCATATCTCTCGCGCATCACAACCTTTTTAAACATATAAAATCATTGGTTAGGGATATTAGAAAAACGAGTTTTTTTAATATATTTAGATAGGAGAAATATTTAAAAAAAGTTTTATTCAGTATACCAGGCGACTGAGTAGTGAAAAAACATATTTTCCTACTCCACAGCCAATTTAAAAGACGACGACACGACGCGAGACCAAAATGCTGGCGCGTATCTGGCCCAACGCATAAGCATTGCCATTCAACGTGGCAATGCGGACAGCATGCTGGGTACGCTGCCAACTGGTAGTGGGTTTGAGCATTTGGATTATTTTTAGACCTTTATCGGTCTGGGGTGATCGATGTGCTTTTTGTGTAGTAGTTTAGTTAGTTGAGTCTGTATATTGTTGTGTTGTAGTTAATAAAGGCGCTTACCACAAAAAAAAAATTAAAGATATCAAAGAAAACTTTTTTTTTAATATTTCTCGTATCAAAATAAACAAATTCATTTTTCACTTTTCTAACATCGTAGGGATATCCATGATTTTTGGTATATGTTTAAAAAATACTGGAATCGGCCACACAGACTAGACTCGCTTATAATAGGCTTTTCAAAAATCTAAACAGTAGCTGGTCAATGGTTATCCCACGTTGGGTTTACCAGTGCGTGGCACATGTATACAAACATATGTATATACACATATTTTTATTACATTATATTTATTTGTTTATTTATTATTATTATTTAAATTAAACTTCCTTAAAACACAGGCAAAATTTTAAAATAAACAATAACATTATACATATCGTACAACACAATGTATAGTTCTGCTCTTCCAACAATGTACGTTTATTACAATCGTAGAGAAGCTTACAGAAAGCAGCTCCCGAAGCAATAAACTCAGGCGCAATCTCCTGCGATCTGATAGTGGGGGGGAACTACGCGCATAAAGGACGAACACGCACGCAGACTGTTTATCTGGGCGCCTTGGGCTAAAGGCTGCTGTGGGGGGCAAGGAACGAGCGCCAGCGGGAGCAGGTCTGTAATAACAAGATCAACGATAGAAGCATCAGTTTAAAAAGCATAGTGTGTGAAAACATGCTTTCAAAATTATGTTTATGGAATACTTCGTTTGGAGTAGGTAAAAAATCCGAATTGTTTTATAGCAATTCATTGTGATTAGTTAACCAGCCTTCTTGGACAGCTAGTTTCCCTTCCAGATGGGGCGAACTTAAATCGTCGCAATCATCATCACTTAACATCACACTTGACCACAGATGACCATCGACAAAATACATATGTCTATGTCATCGAGTGACCGAGCTGATCATGAGGTCATAAAAATGCATTTCGATTAATTTTCATTACCTAAGCATTAGTATATTTCGATAGCAATTTTTGCTAATTGATTCAGAGACCGCCGCTTGCTCGGTCAATACTCCCATAACACGTTAACCAAAGATCAATCGCTAACAATCGATCAGAGTTCAACTCTTTCCGCTTATGACTTAGACCATCCCAAGAAGTAATTTGCACGCGCAATAGTAAAGTATCGTTATGGTGATTACATTGTAGCCTATAATTTCGGGAGAAATCGAATTCTATATCATCGCGTCGCTTCGCTATGTCTCCCTATCTACCGACTTCACCTCGCTTTGGCTCCCTCGCCTCGCTTTGGCCCGTCTCCTGCGTCACCGCTTCGGGCGACTCTAAACGAGACAATGTCCTTACATGGGACTTACTTTATTGTATACAACAGAGTTTCTCAAAGTGAGATACTTTCTCCCAGGTGTACGTCAGTTGGTGACAGATCGTACGCAGACGGGAAAACGACGATCACAATCTCAGCCGATAAAAACGGATGATATGGTCGATGTTTATAAAGCACAAAATAAACCTAACCTTTAAAAGTCCATAATATAACAATTTTAGTAAATCCGGCAAAGTACAAGTTTCACTCGCACACCGAGGCATCCGCACTCCCATGCAAGATATGAACACAGAAAACAGGACTAATTAACAAAATGTGCAATAAACTTATGAATATTTGTAATTTCACATGTTTTCTACACAGTAGCAATATTCTGAATTGGTGGGCATATGTATCTAACTAAACAAAATATTGATAAAAGCGCCATCTAGCATTACTTTCATAAAACAAAATGATTGTATAGCTTGCGTCATTACATACCTACCTAAAGTAAAAATATTATGTCGACCTCAAGTGTCATCAAGCGTCCACTCGTTAATGTCTTACGATAAAGTGAATTAATTTGTATCATTTTTTAAAATATAAACAATTAGTAATATCCAATGTGTATTATTTAATTATTATTTGTTGATTTATATCAAATTAAGACTTATGACAACAATTATCTTATCTTATCTTGACAATTTTGTAACTTTTTTTTTTATCAGCCCTGTTTGTACAAACTGTCCCACTGCTGGGAACGGGCCATCTTCTCATTTTGTAACTTGTATGTACATATTACCGTTCGAAAGATACAGCCGTGTATGTGTAGGATAGACATATACCGTAGCCTCACAAATGGACTCAACACCTAAACCAACGGAAAACCTAAAAACTAAAATTATCGACTTCAATCAGCACAATCTTAAGCAAATATTCAAATAATTTGAACTATGCCTCTTTAACTGCTGATACAGGTTAAGTAAAAAAAAGTGTGTAACCAAAACACTATATGTGTGTGTGAATATGTAATATACATCTTCATGTAACACATAAATGCAATAAATTTGATTTGAACTAAAAGTTTGACAGCCACTGCAACAGCATTGAGTATGGAAATCAAAGGGCCTTTGCAGACAGATTTGTTGGTAAATAGATTAGGGTACTATTTGGGTGTAAATTCGGTCGATTGGCGTAATTATACATATGTACATGTGTAGTTAAGATCTTTGTCGTGATTATAGCCTGAGAACCGCGATGAGGGATCTACTCACTAATCTCGATTATGACCGACTTCAAAAAGAAAGAGTCCGACTTGAGAGAGAGATAATTCGCTTGTTTTTTTTTGTTTGTTACTGCATAACTCCGTCATTTAAGTATAAGCCAATTTTAAAATCTTGATGTTTTAAAGGATATCCTTTTTGATTGATCTTATAGAAATTTCTAAATTGGTTCAGTAGTTTGGTTTTTAAAACACAATTGTGCATTTTAAAGTCGGTTTTACAGTTTTTGTAAACTATACTTATTTGGGTTTTGTCCGAAAAACAGAAATACACAATGTACATCGAGCTCAGCGTCTTGGAATTTGAGCAATCTATTTTTCATTATCTATGGTTTTACCTCATCAGTTAGATTGAAGAATTGCCATATCACTAAATTGTCTATGTCTATCACTCTCTTATCCAGTGAAAATTGTAATGGCTAATCACCTTCACTCGTTATACAATCTATTATTCGTTTCTCATATTATGAAATTAGTTTTCGTACAGCGGCCCTCTTGCGAAGATAACGATGCCAATAGATATATGTATGTAGCTAGAAATAGATTCCAAGTAACGGGCGTGTGTGGAAACAAGACGATTTGCAGCAGGAAATGAACCCGAACAGAGGTGGGAGTGGTGTACATATACATACTTATTACAATACATCTATAGCAGTGTCTGAATTGCGCGCCATTATCAAACTCTGCTACCTAAGGTGTTCCATCAAAGTTTTGTAACTGAGAAAAAATATTATTTAGTTATACACAGTATTTGTACGGGTATAAAACTTAAGTATGTTAAATCTTATTCTGACATCTTTTGGTTGTAATTTGGTTTACCTACGTTCTATAATAACGCAAGAATATGGTACCTACCATGAATTTAAGCAGATGGTGGAACCGAAAAGCCGATTATGCTATAATTTCTAGCTTTGTTTTATTTTATTTATTTATTTATTTATACATAAATTAATACACGAATAGTAAAAATAAATAGTTGAAAATGAATATTGTTGTTGAATGAATAGTTGTTGCTGTTGAATAGTTGTTGGAATAGTTGAATAGTAAAGTGCATGAAGTATAATTCATTTATTTAGATATAACTCATCAATCAATACTTAAACTTGTGTTTAAAAGTCTTTTAGACTAAAACGTTTTCTATTATACAAATATTTTATTAAAATATAAAAATGAAACTTTGGTAACTAAAAAAGCAAATAAAACGAGATTACGAGAGTACTCAACAATCCCTTTAAGTATAAATTAAGAACATTCCCATAGAATCCCATCTCAGCTCCAATCCCACGACACCAGCATCCGAACCAAATAGCCAAGGGTCAAAGAGTCCAGGGTTCAACACAGCAGACAACGGATGCTGCAATATCTAACTTATTTTATATGCACACACCTTTCCACAACGCAAACTTACGTCACATAATTGAAAAAAAAATAAGCAACTGTCAACCCTAAAGCTGTCACCACAAAAGCCATAGTGTTGTAACACGACAGTAAAGTCCCTTTGTCGCTTACTCAGCACCCTTAATTTGTCGCGACGTAACCGGTTCGATATACAATAGTAAGGCATATTAACATAACTCCTTGACCGGACACTCATTAATATTTATGAAAAAATAAACGGACAGTTTTTAGGTTAACATTTCAGTGTTTGACGTGATTCTGTGACGGGTACACCGTGTCGGTTTGACGAGCCAAGATAGTAGACTCATGTAAGTTGTTATTTTTTTTAATTATTTGTTATTTTACTAGTAAGTAAGTATTTACTTTTACTCTACGCTGACGGCATGTCACATGTACAAACTCATTGTGACTGCATGCATTTATTACTATGCGTCTGACTGACTTCAGAAACCTTTCCTGATCGTTAAACACTTTAATAGAAAAATACACTATATTAAATTGAAAATAATTTTGCAAGCTATGTTTATTAAATAATAAAAAAAGAAATATTATCTGATAATGATAATGCTACTTGCTTTATCATCTTTTGTCTCTTGTCTTCCAATGCATCATCAAAATCTGTTTCCATCTGAGCCACCACGCTAACCCACCAAGGCTGCTAGCAGCCGTCTATTTTTTTTTTTTAATTATCTATTTCTTTTTTGTTTTAGAGAAACGCTTTAAATAAATTTGATTAAAACCGTCAACCGTCATTGTCAAAAATTAAAAAAACATATTCGTCGTTACATTTTCTTTGCCGCCATATTGTTTTCTCAACTGGCAACCAATCAGTCAAAGCAACTTGATAAGTCCAACACTATAACTATCAATAAATCGATATGGCGTGGCCGGGTTCATCACTAATTTACAATTTTATGGGCCGTGGGATCCCGGGGAGGGGACTCCATTAGTGGAGGGAGCCCCCCGCACGGTTAGCCCTGGAGGTTGGACGGTCCGCAGAGAAAGATATTTTTGGAACTGTTCAAGGATTTGTCAGATGTAATTACAGTGATATTTTGTTAGTCAGTTTAAGATTGATAGAGCTGTACATTTATTAATATTTGTGTTCGTATTTGTCGAATGTCGATTATGAATAAACATGGTGGAGATAATGTTATTGATAAACATCAATAGCATTAGGTACCTCCAGCACCATCAGACAAGTTCATTCTTCAAGAGTTATTAAGAACGATCATCATCATCTCAGCCACAAGAAGTCACACAAACAGCATTATTTTCATCCTTATGTTTGTTTGACAAAGGAAGCGGAGCGTAGGTTGTCTAGCTGCAAGATTGTCGGACGATATGGTGTCTATAGCGGCTCGAACCTGAACTCCATTAGCACAGGATCGAGGCAGATGGCATGATAAGAGAGAGGCCTATGCTCAGCAGTAGAATAGAAAAGGCTGTGGATGATGTATGTTTGTATATGTTTGACATTTGAGTTCACGTTCATGCTCGTTCAAGTCACATGTAGTCAGTGTTGCCCGATGTGTCGGGACTGAAGACAAGGCGGGCGATCACCTTACTTGAGGCTTGCCACGCAGAGCCCGGGGAAACCTATCTATATCATTGAGATGACATAGATACATAACTTCATTGCCCCCGACAAAAAAACGCCTAAATCAATTGTTACGGATACTGATACTTTATTGATAAATATAAAAATTTACAAATCAAATGAACAAATTTCTAAAATCGAAAAATAATACAATATTAAGGTACACTAGAGGTACTTAAAAATTTATCTGCAAGATATTCTGCTACGTCATAATATGCCACGCTTTGGAATATTTTCAGTTTATATTTAAATTTATTGAAAGAAGCTGCGTTTCTGATGCTTTCCGGTAAATTGTTATATATGCCTACACCACTTATATACACAGATAATGATGAGATGAGATGTTATGAAACATAGCTAAGAACACTCTTAATTAAATTGTCTTTCAAACGAACAGAAAACTAGCCTAAAAAATGCCTTCAGTTATCTGCAAACGGTACCTCCCGACAAGAAACGCGTGCAAAGGAGAAAGGAGAAAACTGAGACGGCACGGCCGCGAGCGGGGGGGAAGGGGGAGATCTTTAAGATACGTCACCATGGCAACCGCAACCCACGCACACACGCGCACCTATCGCTAGTTTAATGATAGTTGGCTAGTGATGGGCGGAGTGATGGGAAATTATGTCATTATGTCGATAAATATTTACTTTTACTTATCGATTAAAATTACAATCTGGCCACGTGATCCAACTCTTTTGTCTGAACAGTTATATAATGATCTGCGTCCTGCATTCTTGCTGCTGATTTTACGATTTTTCTGTAATTAAACTAAAGCTTCTTAGCCCAAAATTTATTAATTTCTGTGTTTATGCCATTTTAATTTATTGTGTAATATTAAGTTATATTGTTTTCGTGATGTCGTCACACCATCTTATACTCTGTCGTCACACCATCTTATACTCTGTCGACACTGATTCTCTGATACCCAGTTTGGGTCACCACTCTGTTATTTCAGTACTCTATCACCACGTCTGGCTAAATGACCTACCCAACTGCATCTTAGATCCGTCACACTTCATACGATGTCTTTCATTTCAATCTGGTACAACGTCGCATTCCAGTGTTTCGGACTCGATCTTACAATTTGATGCTGAGCCTGGCACGCTCCAAGGCTCTTTGCGCAACTCCAATTTTGTGCACAGACTGCTCCTTAAACGTCCGCGTAAGCACTAGAAATTATAGTGGACAAGATACATCGGTCGGTGATCGGAAAATATCAGCGATTTTTCCGAATGCAGTCCATTCGAGCTGAATTCTCTTATAGATGTCCTAAATTTGTTGTTAGTGGCAAGAGAAAAGACATGCCCAAGGTACACTGATAATCGTCGACTACCTCCAGCTGCAAATTCCTAATAATAGGTAGCTTAGGGGCTAGAAATATTTGACTTTAATGTTCGCTTTTCTGATGCATAATATTTATACTAAATTACTTTAAGTAATTTTTATACTTTTTTATGTTAGCTATGTTATTTGAACTTTAGGTTCAAAATATTTTTTTTAATTAATTTATAAAATAAGTATATTTAAAATCATTTATGTAAAAGTTTACATAAATCAATTTATCGTACAGATTTATAATATGTGTCGCAGCAGTCACATCCCTATCCCACCCACACTAGTTCACAAACAACACTAGTATTAGGAGAATTCGAGCCGACCCCCGAAGTTTTAGTTATTAAGCAAATGCTTTGTAAACAGTTCGGGTGGGCACCTTCGTAGGCGCCCTCTATAAATAGGGCTGCGTTAAGCCTCAATTAGGTAAATGCTGTCTATAGATATAACTAGGTTCCCATACAATTATACATCCTAACCATTATATTTGCCCATAAGATTTGTACCATATACCACCACCATCAGTGTTTACTTATATAATTCTCATTATCATCTAAAATACCGATGTCTGAAAGAGATCGCTATTAGCGATAAGATCGCCTTTTGTACCTTTACTACGCCATAATTATGTACCTACTGTCTTCGCATCTTTACTGTCCGCACCTCTACTGTCTTTGTAATTTTTTTCCGCTTCTATGAAATAATTATCAAGATCCAAATGGATATTTAGTTGCGTGTAAATATTTAATATATCTTTAGTATAAAGAATGTTGATGGACTTTGTCTTATTTATTTATAACAAAACATGTATATACATAGTAAGTAATATGTGTATACGATTAACTTAAAACAAACATACCTATAACAAGATTTAGACATGGTTTTTGTCCACGAGACTACTAGATTTTCTTTTCAGGTGTTTTAGGTACACACAAAACAACACAACTATTCTTTAGAATACAATAATATTGCGATCTGTGTTGGTAAATAGAGACCTTATAATTTAGTTTCATCATATTATCCTGACGGGCATGCATTAGGAACGAGCTTTTTAACACGCTTTTATTAGGTCGACCTGTATGTAACTAACTATGTAATGAAATCTAAGGTAACTAATTTAACTATCTTCCAAGGATCGTAGCGTCATGAAAATTGGCAGCTGTATGTAGTTCTGATGACAATACAATAATATGGTACTGTCGAACTGATCTGATGATGGATCCGGAAGATATGAACTAGAACTTCATGATGGAACATTGTATCATAGCTGTGTTTGGATTTATTAGAAAAGTCTTGAATGATGCGGTTGCGGCTTGTATTGAATAAACATATTAACTCGTGATTTGAAGGCACCCAGATTATATATATTAGTAAATATTTATTTAAGAAACGTATTCCATATTTTGGCAGTGTGCATAATTTAGCAAAATCTGTACAAGCGCAAACCTTCTAATGAATAATAATTATAGTTTAAAAAACTGAAACTTCCGACTTCAAAATGCAAAATTTCTTTGAAATTAAACATTTTTTACGGATTTTTTGCGTAATTTCGTCTTAAAAACTAAACTACTAAACCCATTTTGATGAAATTTCTATAGAACCAATCTGAAATTATAATATCCTTTCCAATCGAAACACTTTTTTTTCAGAGTGGTTTATAAATTACTGAGATAAGTGGCAACAAAAATAGATAGATAGATAAACTATTTATTGTTTACACTTTTTCACTAAAACACTAATTAACAAGAGAGAGCTTACAATCTAGCAAAACAACAGGAGCCTTATCGCTAAAAGCGATTAAATAAAAAAAACTGCAGTCTTATTATTAACCACCTTGTTTTTGAAGTCGGTAAAAAAATAACGCCGACATGTGACAATGTATAGCGTGATGGACCGCCCACCAAATATTGAATATAAAAAGTACTCAAATTAATTTTCTGATTAAAAACATGTTTGAAACAAAAATAACATTTTTGTTAGGTATTTGTAACACTTTTGTCTAGTTATTGCATAGCAGATTTTCCGTAAGTCTTTTCATTATTTTTATTCTTTTCATTATATGATTCTAAGCGATGAATGAATAAATATAAATGATAATGATGATGAAGTACGTATTTTATCATGCCGTTTTTCACCGTAACGCTAATGCTAAGATTGCCTTACTCAGAAATCTACCTTAAAGACATAAATTCGTAATATGATTGCAATTTGACTTACTAGGCCAAATATACCCTAACAAAGCAAACACTCACGAACATTTGTGTTAACATGTGAAAAATGACATCAGGCGAGCTGCCGGTCAAGGACAACTTCACTCAAGTATAGCGTACCTATTCTATAATTTAGAAGCTCCTACGATAAAAATAAAAAAAAAAAAAACAAAAAAACAAAGCGCTTCGATCGCATTTTTTGAAACTCTACTTTTAACTATGTAGATTTGTGGTGTTTCTTACTTCTTCATTGTATTTGTATTGCATTTGTATAGAAATCTATAGCGCAATTTAGCGTCGATGTTCCAAACTTAAATTTGTTTCGGGAATTTCCAGAAATTCATAAACAAGACAAAGTAAAACAACGCATTCAACGACTAAAATAATTTAAGCGAAGAGCGAAGACCGCGATAACTGGACATCAGACCCTTCCCGACCGTCCTTAAGTTCTTATCGACCCGTACATTAGGGGCTTAAGGCTGCGTCCTTAATACGTCCCCCACGGGGGGAGACCCCCCCACCCCCAAGACATATTTCATCGAGAACTCCTCCTTAACTACCGCCCCGGGCGAGCAACTTTAAGCAATATTTCACTTGTAAATAATATACAGACGTGAGAGCTCGGCTTTTGCTTGAATAGTAGGTTTTGTGTTGCTCGTGATTATTAATTTGGTGTATCAAGGACAGAATAATGTATTACTTTGCTTTGGTTTTGAAATTTAAATACTGTTAGAAGGTTTACAAGCTTTACACAGTTCAAAAATTTCACAAAGACTTGAACCCACATATCCCAATTAGTACTTGGGAAGATCAAGCGTGTGTTCCAGGTGGCGCCACCAACGCTTGATTGGTTTAAACAAAAAGACTTCGGAAGTTTCGACCATCTTATGTCCCGTCAGGTGGGCAATTTTTGACCTGGCTACAAGTTTGAAGATACAAAACATTAAAAAAATCGAGTAGATTTATTTGTCAAACTTGGCCGACGTGCTCCATCCTCGGCCACAACGTCGCTTACCATCAAGCGAGTTGATAATTTGATTTGTATATATCGCTATAAATAATTAAGTATCTGCAGAGAGTATCAGATATGTAATAAACCTTATACATATGTAGGTATGTATATATCTACCATTTAATATAAATACAAACTATAATTATCGACGTAGGTATATCAAATTAGAAGTCATGTTGTTGTTGAAAATAAAAACTATCTGTAATTTGCTCTTCACGCACGTATTTATACTTTTTAATACGTTTTCAATATGATAATATCTTCTCTCAGGCCTCGAGTTATGTGTGTCTTCCAGACATTCGTACTCCACGACCTTAGAATACAGAAAGATAAAAATATTTTTCTGTATTCTGAGTCCACGACTAAATTGAATAAGTCCAGATGGCGTATGATGCGCGCCGCGACAAAATCCTCCTTACTCTTTTTAACGGATAAAAAGAGAGATAGACATACAGATTTTCGGAACATTATCACGTTCTCGCACGGTAAAAATAGTAGATTTTTTTTTGTCGCGACGCGTATCTTAGCCCTGAATGCGTTATTGCTGCATGACTGCAATATCACTTTTGACACCTGAAAATTAAGACAATATGTAATAAAAATAATTTACGTAACCGACTCGTAAACGAATTAATAACCTCCTCCTTTTTTGAAGTCGGCTAAAAATTGTGTACCATTTGTCGACCGACTAATACAACTCCGTCATTCTGTCACGTTTTCGCGCGACAAAAAAGTAGAGAATTTTTTTTTTCGCGGCGCGGTTAAAATCTTAGGCCTAGACCTCACTTCACAATCACAAAACATTTCCCGAAACATCTTTACGGTAAAACTATTACGTGCTCAGCATCCAGAACCCTGTCATCCACTCCACACACGAGCACACACGTGTACCTATATACACAGTAAACGTGTGTATATGTACTATATACGGATGATATCTACACAAAACTTGCGAGCGCGTAGTATCGCCGAAACCATGCAAGTTTTAATGAAAACGGCTCCTCTACAAACACACCGATATTATACATGTACTGAGAGAAGAGGACCGACTAACCGGAATCTGAATTGTATAAATAAATAGGAATAAGCGATAGCCGTGTAGAGCTCTGTCAATTTAATTTTCTGTTATGCGTGACCTAAAACTCGTTTGATGCTAAGCGACATTGAGACTGCGATACAACTATAATTGAGCGCAAATATTTAGAAGAAAACAATCTCGATCAAAATTAAAATATCAGATTTCTTATGTTGGGTCTTTTAAGTACTTTATTTTATATTTTAAATAACACAAAAAAAATAAAGTTCATTAACAAGGTACATTTCGTTCGGTTTTTGGAACATTCATTGGGAAATAACCTAGTTTATAAAGTTTCTCAATCTTGTTTCCATCCAATAGTAAAAAGGGTAAACGGGTAAAATCATACTTTTTATTCGTTTTGTTTTTCAATTGCAGCATAAGTACAACCACTTTTAAATGTACACTATATTTTTATACTTAACAATGTATTTATTTACTTCTACAAGTGCAAAATATAATTAAAATCTCACCCAAAACAGTAAGCGCGTAGTGCAATACTACTTTAATGATTAGAGAATCACCTACGCTCAACAAACGCGTGCATTTCATTGATATCTGTTATCTAGGTTTCCCTGTCATACCGAGCACTGCAAAATATTTGAATTTACGAGTCTTAATCTTATGTAAACTGCAAAAAATGCGTTCGTTGTTAATTTAAAACTTGCTGAGTTCAATGTATGTCCGTAAAATAACTTTCAAGGTTGCTTGGGAGATATCGCTTTTATCGAAAAGACCGCCTGTTGTTTTACTAACATGTAAGCCCCTTTTTACTACGCATTTGGTGTTTTAGTTAAGGTGTAAACAATAAAAAGTTTATCTATGTATTTTTCTTCTTTTTTGTATTGGACCCGCATTAAAGCATTTGCCAGTGTCAAGTATTAGGATTTCTTGAATAAAAAAGTTGTAAATGTTCTAGTCACAATCTAAGTCACGTATATATACAGTCAATTTATAATTCGAGTCCTGCTTTAGTAAAGTGGTGGCGACTTTACTAGAAGCTTCTATGGAGTTTTGCCGACAACGTAAAATCACACGTTTTACTACTTTATTTCACTTAACCACACTCATGCACTTTATCGAACACTTAATGAACAAAATTCCGCCATTTATATAGCATTAATATTTAAAAATAACACAAGTTTAGGAAAATAAAACAAAGCAACAACATGTTTTGATGACGTTCCCGCCAAAACTCCATCTATGTATTTATCTATAACCGGTTATTTTGTACCGCGTTGAGTCCTCCACACGTAGGTGATAGTTTGCCGGGCGAGGGTGGAATTACCGCAAGATTGCTGCCATTCTTTAGGGCTCGTCCCTTGACCCTTGAGGGTAGGCAGAAGCCCTGCGTGAGAAAATTATATTATCACTGACCGGTGTGGACGGTAATGGACTGAAATTTCGATATAGCATCGTTTCAGATATTCTCTGCACGATATCTGTACCTGTAAAAAAAATTGCCGTCATTAACTTAGAGGCGACAACGCACAATTTATACCGCTGCTCCTAAGTGGATATCTTCTTTAGGATGTGTATTTACACTAAAATTTTAGCACAACGTCTGAGCTTTGTTGTAATATCAGCCTAGAAATAAATTGCTTGCTCTCTATATTTTCCTTAAGAAAAACATTGAAATATGATCATATTGCCTTCTTACATATTTTTTTTTATGTATGCAAATGATACATAGTTGGAATATATACTTTTAGCAATTCTTTTAGATATTTGTCTCTAAAACGAACACGAACACGACGTATTTGTCTCAAAAACGAAAATATTTTCAAATCATCTTAAACGCCTATGTCACCTGGACCGTAGTAATTAAAAAAAACTTGATTTTAAATAGTAATATGAATCAATTGACACCGCTTTTATTGAAATCATTTTAGTAGTTTAGGCGCGTATATATGCTAATTTTCATCTCAAAAAATGAATAGTTCGCTTACGATAGCAAGGAAGAACGCGGGACGGACTGGTGCAGCCAGTAAACCCTGGTTAGGGAAGGGTTATTGATTTGTAAAACTTTTCAGTTACCTTAACAAGTAGGTGACCGTTGTTCAAAGCAAATAGGTTAGTGTACCAGTACAAAAGAACTATAATCGTACAAAGGAAAAATTTGCCCTCATTTTCAACTTCAACTTAAGGTTGAAAAGTGTAAAAAGTGAGGTCGATCATCCGTATGTGCTCCTTAAAACGTTTATTCCACGTTTTTTCACAACTAGGTCAAATAATGGCAACCCTAACAAAAATCCATTACTAACTCACTTTTCATGGTGTGTTTGTTTAGTTTCAGAAAGATTTAGTGATGTGCCAGATGATGAAAACACTTAGATGATATTCAATAGTTCTATAATAAGAAGATTCGTTCGAGACTTGTTGTGGAGTAGTCATTAAACTTTCACATAGTTTGTACATATTTATTTTAGTTTAAAAACTGAAACCACCGACTTTAAAAAACGCAATTTCGTGACTACATTGACATATTTATCCAGATATTTACTTAGTTTTAAAAACCAAAGTATTAGACCGATTTTGATGAAATTGTACTTTAGACATGTAAATAATGCTTACATGTTTACAAGTGGCGTGTATGTATAAATGTATACATATACTCACCCCCCCCCCCCCTTCCACACCCACAAGCATTAGGTTTCTATGGCGAATATGCCATGGGACAGACACAATAAACAGCATGTCCAGAGCAGATATCGCATCTCCGAACAGGAATAGAACCCAGGACCGCTCATGAACCAAACACCTACTTGTTACAGCCCGATTTACTTGTCGGGAAAAATAGTTTATATATTGATTTATTAAAAAATCCCATCATTTCTATTAAATAAATATGACCAAATTAACCAGACAGCCGAATCCTATTTTTCGAACTCACTGACACGTGCTATCAACTGAATTAGTGAGTTGAATGAACTGAATCTATCCGTGAACTTTTCCGCTACGTAAAGTAAGAAGAACTATAAATTCAATCGTAAGAACTATAAGTTCAATCTGTTTCCCATCCCTGAAGCTCTGAACTCCCTGATTCAGTCCCTTCACGCACCAGTGAAGGTTGCCGAAGGGCCGCACGGTGAGCCGCGGCCGCGGGCCGGGAAATTGGGTCATTTGTCCCCGCTGCCGCTATCGCTTCTCTTTATGCCAAATTAGTTTTTTGTTTCTGTTACACGAGCTCCTTGGGCGTGAAAGGTAATAACTAATGAAGACTAAATTAACGTAAATCACATATTCTTAAATGAATAAGTATAAGAAATACAGTAAGTTCTAAGTAATATATATAAAACAGCGAAGCGCAGCTACTCAAGTGCGTAAAAAGGAGGATTATGTTTTTCGAGTGTATATAATATGTTTGTATGTATATGTATTTATATATTTACATATATATATGTAAGTGGGTATGTGTGTATTTTCTATGTATATTACCCCCAAGAGCCTAAACGGCTTGTCTGATTTTGATGTGCGAGGTGTCGTTAGATACGGCTTCACTCCCTGAGTGTCATTGGCTATATTTTTTTGTAACAATAATAATACGACTCTCACAAAAATAAAAAAAAACGCATATTTTCGTAACTTCCAACGAACTCTTTCCTAATAAATAAGTGATTTTACTGGGATAATCCTAATAAAGCGCATTTATAACCTTTTACAACGGTATTAAGCATACTTTCTTGAAAAAAAATACACTCAATAGCATATCAAGCGTAACAAAAACGTAAGTTAGACAGCAAACCCCGCTTTTCTGCAGTCGGGTATTTTGTTTTTCGTTTAATATAGATAATTGTTATATATTATAAAACTTATGTCTAAAGTACGTGGTGTGGTGCGTATTTACATATATTGTGATGACATATTTTTTCCAGATATGTATGTTTAATTATTATTTTTATTTAATTAATTAATTTTAATTTAGTTTTAAAATACTTTGAAAAAAATGTTTTATCATATATCCAAATCGATTAATAAATGACGGATAATACGGTAACAAACATAAAAAAATACAATAGTTTGTTAACCTTCTTTTGATGTCGGTAAAAATTGTGAATCTCACTTCAACATCTACTAGACACTACAACATTAATCTTGGGGGCCAAGTTTGTCGCCCCCTCCTTACCCCCGCTTCTTACACCCGAGGTACACACCCACGGTTGAAAACTGCCTCCGACCCCCGCCTTAATATCGGCGGGGGGCACGGGGTTGCCACCCTCCGATTATTAGTTCACTCCGTCAATCTTTGCCTACACGCGCGAGTTATATTTCGCCGAGCTTAGAATATTGGCAACATTGGATGGGTTTGTTTTGGTTGAGTTTTCAAATGGCGTTATTAGACACTTGTAATTATTTTTTTATTTTATTTGTAAAAACTTTTATTCGTTAGGTACAATAAATCTCTAAATGTCGCTTTGACGAGACTATTCTTGCCATGGAACCCTCGGTGTTAATGCACAACAACTAAAACATTAAAAAAGTGGTGTTAATTCCTTGATCCTATAACTCGTACGAAGTATAAACCATTTAGGTCCACGTTCTTTATGCGAAGTGCACAGGAATGGAATTTACGACTGTTTTTATACTTGTAATGTAGCATTATACTTGTTTTGCAATAAATCTGACAAAATATTAGGTATTCAATTACGAAAAAGTGACTTTATATGAAAGATTATTAATTTTTGAAAGTCTATTTTATAAGACATAAACAATCATTTTGACTAGATTTATTTTTTAGCATCAAACGATAGGTCACAGTATACCCAAATCACAAATCAATAAATTTAAAAAAGGAAATTTAAATAAGTGACGTTTTGTTCGCCTACTCTTCAACTATAGTCCGAGATTTCAACTCAAAAATAGTAAAAAAAAAAAAGTAAAAAAAAACTGGACAAGTGCGAGTCAGACTCGCCCACCGAGGGTTCCGTACAAACTAGTAGATAAAAGGGGGACATCGTATTTTTTTCATATTTTCCTTCTTATACCGAAAAATATACATCGTAAAAAATATTTAAAAACCTATTTTAACTTATGCTAATAAAGCTCTTTCATATGATACCCCACATGATACGGTTTAAGAACTTTAAAATTTGGACCCTCATTCCTTGCGTTAAGACACAACTTTTTTTGTGATTAAATTAAAAATGTCCACTTTTCGGATTTTTTCCTATATGTGTATTATAACACAATGTTTCTTGCCAAATTTCATAGTTCTAGGTCAACGGGAAGCACCCATAGGTTTTGATTCCCTTGTGATTATCGAAATATGCATTTTTTATGACATATTCGGCTGTAACTTTTTTTTATGAAAACTGAGAAATGTGATTTTTCTTTCTGCAGCAAGATACTATGGATTTGCGTATATGGTTTTAATTTCAACGCGATACCTTCACGCGTTCCCGAGATAAAGGTCTTGACACCCGTACAGACGAACAGACAGACAGACAGATAGACGGACAGACGGACAACAAAGTGATCCTATAAGGGTTCCGTGTTTTTCTTTTGAGGTACGGAACCCTAAAAAAGTAGAAAAATAGACGTGAGTAACCCGTAAATTGTTCACATCGTAGCTCCCAAACGAATGAACCAATTATTTATTAAAATTGTATTTTATTATTTAAAATATAAATGCGCGGTGGGAGAATATTGAAAAGCATATAGATTTGAAAAAAAGGTTTTATTTTCTAACTTGAGTGATTTAATTTTTTACATAAGTAATGGTATTCAGCTTTTTGATTTTAAGTCTGACGGCATCGCATTTAAAGAGGCCTCGCGAGGCCCTATAAGTGCGAGGCCGTGGGCGAGGCCCCACTTCGCCCCCGCCTAGCTACGCCACTGCCAGATTATACATAAATATTTCGGAGAAGAAATAAGGCAACGAATTCCTTACTCTCCCCGCGTTTACCTATACCTTGTCGAATGATTAATATGTATTATATATAGCACCGTTCCACCATAAGTAGGTGTTCTATTAAGAGTAGGTACTAAACTTTGCGAAACACGTGTATTGTAAGGGCGTATTCAGCGTTGTAGCTTCACTGAGCGGGGAAACTTACCTGATAAACAATTCAGAGCTGTTCACGGTATGAACGAGTCCTACGCAAGTGAAGCAAGACTGTGGGTTAGCAGAAATAATTTAGGTTATTTCTAGCATATCTATGTGATCATATCAAATAATAAGCGGATGATATTGATATTTTCGTAGGAAAAACGAATACCCCTGTCTTCTAGTCTTAGCTGAAGTCAGGGGTTGCTGAACACGAACACAGCAAAGTATTTGGAACGTTAGCTATGTAAAATATATACTTACGCGATGAATCCGTTATAAGTTGTTTAATTTAAATAAGTAATAATTTCGTTAACCTGAAAAATCATTAATGAATACACCTGTCATCTAGTTTTAGCTGTGAACACTTTCATACATTTTGCACTGCTCGCAAAATGTATGAAACGTCCGGTCTTAAAGTAATGTTAAATACCTACACGTTATAAATCCGTTAAAATTCTTGAATAGCTATCGCAAAAATATAAGAAACCATTGAAGTATTATATGATATAAAAAAATAGGTAGGTAAACAAAATATTAGCGAAAATCTATATTTCTCTTAAAATTGTCTTAATTAAATCCCCGCCGTGAATATTGTATTCAGGAACTTTCCTTGCCAAATTAGGTGCGGTTCCACAAGGGCCGAAAACACAAAAGGGCTCAATCTAAAGTTCTCAAAGAGGGCTCATCACTAAGGTACAACAAAGAGAGTGCGAAATTTAAATACCGCATGCGGAACCTTACGAACAAACAATCCTAGAGATGGGCAATCTTGTTCAAATTTTACGGTCGAATTTGTATCGAATCAAATATTTTGAATCGATTCACGCAATGTATCAATTAAATAGTATCCATTATAATATGTGTTTTATAATACGTCACTATGAAGATTCAAGACTTGTGTACAAATCGCGTAAAAATTGAAAAAGTTTTTTTTTTTTTTTGTATATAAAAGTATAGCTAAGTATAGAAAACTTAAAAAATCCCCGGCTCAAAATACGGCTGTACCGATTTTGATGAGACATATGTATCTAAGAACACTCGATCAAGTCCACTTTAAAAAAAAACTAAATCAAAATCGGTCCATCCGTTTGAGATCTGCGATGTCACAGACAAACACAAAGATACACACGTCAAACGTATAGTACCCCTCTTTTCTTGGTGGGGGGTTAAAAATAAACTAAAAATAGTTCTATTTACATGATTTTCGATCGAAACTTAAAATATTTTTAGATTTTAAATTGTTCTAGATCTTAATAATATATTTAACAAATGTCATGGCATACACAAATATAGCTGATCACATTAAATGCACTTTGATGAATTCTTTGAAATTATAATAGGAAAATACCTAAAAAATATAGATTCGCAATAATCCCCGGCTTATAAACTAGCTGCGTTCCGCGGTTTCACCCGTATAGTTATGAAAAACGGTGATGATTATGATGATGATAAGTAGCTTCTGTCCGTCTCCAGGTCCACAACTATCTCTACTAAATTTCATAACGATAGGTCCAGCCGTTTAAGCGTGTAAACGTAACAAACTCCGATTTTATACTATCGTTGTTTTTTTTTTTTTTTTTTATAGAAGATAGATCTACGATTGACCACCAACTCGCCTGATGTTAAGCGACAGTGAAATTGAAATTGACGGAAATTGTGTCAAATGTGTTTCAAAACACCAGTACATTCATGTAAATAACAATATACTTAGGTGTATTTTATGTTGGCACAAATCTTATTTTTACTGGACTATAACCCGCCCTTAACTGTGTTCTAGATAGGTATATGACTGTCGATTCAAATATCTGCATCCAAATTATTCGATTTTGTTTCATTACAAACAACCTTTCATACTTTCAAACATAGAACTGGAGCTGGATCTATTCGATTATCGATAGAATTATCCGAATCAGTTAATTATCTCTAGAAATCTGTAAATCCCGAAATAAGGTCTCCAGTACATTGGAATTAGGTTTTTTTACCCGACTGCGTAAGAAGGAGGGTTATGGTTTTCGCATGTATACGTTTGTATGTATGTACATATGTAAGGGTGTATGTATGTATGTATGTAGGTATGTATGTATGTTTCTATATGATCGCCTACAGCCTAAACGGCTTGACCGATTTTGATGTACGAGGTGTCGTTAGATTCGTCTTTACTTCTTGAGTGTCATATGCTATATTTTTTTGTAACAATAATAATACATTTCTCGCAAAAATAAAATAGTCTCTCGTAACCTCCAACGAACTATTTCGTAATAAATAAGAGATTTTACTAGTATTATTCTAAGGAATGCGCATATATAGTATTTTACAGCGATTTTACGCATACTTTCTCACAAAAAACGTACACTCAACAGCGTATCAAGCTTAACAAAATTATAATTTTAACTGCAAAAACTGCTTTCCTGCAGTCGGGTATTTTGTTTTTCTTTTAATATAGATTTTTGTTATCAACAACAATTTAAAAATATTGATTCATCTAAGATTTTAGAATTACTGGAATATGTGTATCTAATCTTAATCTACGCTCGGAGAGTCTCTGTGAGATCGATTCAGAACCAAAGAGATCCGCAGACATAAGTACGAAAATCACCGACATAGCACAACGGATTAGCAAGTTGATTATTTATCCTCGCACTCCTCGACAAAGAAGTTAGTGTTTGCCAATCGTTCATACTTAAATACATAGAATCACTGCTGACCTGTCCGATTATCGATTGAAATGGTCGAATCATTCGACTATCTCTAATAATCAGTGTAATCCCCTCCCCCGGGCCGCGCCTCCCCCGCACCTCGTCGGCAAGGCAAGGCCCCCTTGTCCGACCACATCTTACAACACGGCCCCAATTCTACTTCCTTTCCATTAGGTACACAGGCAGCGCTGACTAAACATAATCGGCCAACTTCCTTACGACTCTACCCTTCCGCCTACAACATCCACAATCTAAACTAAACCTTAAGACCACACGCACAACGCTCAAAATCACCATTCACAATAACCAAAATCACTATCAATACATCACAACCAATAAACAACCCTATAAACTAAACCTAAGGTAGTTTTTCGTTTGTTTGAACAAAATTTTCCAATTTTCCTACGACGACCGCTGAAGCACCCAAGTTAAGAACATGTACGAACAAGTTTTGCCGTTACCAGCGAACGTTTGAATAGTTTTCGCTGGCGAAACTTGTTCGGCGGGGTGTTTCGGGTGTTTTCTTATACAAAAGATGGGGGGGAAGGGGAGGGTCATGTTAAATAGTGTAGTATTAATACTCGGTCGGGGTATATAGTTTTATGATCTTAGTTGGGTAGTAATATAAATCTGCTTTTCCGGAGTACTTGTTTGGGAGTTTAGTGCCCAGTAAAGTAGAATATCTGAGTAGTAAAATAGTAATGGGAGAGCAAACGGGTGCGTGATAGTGTTTTGGAATGATGGGATGAATCATTAATGTCCACTTAGGAGAGATGCCTTTATGTACCTCTTAGTGGATTACTTTACTAACATCTGTTAATTTAATACATGAATACCGGAGAGAATTTTAATTACTTCTGTCTGAGTCCTTGGTCTGTCCTAGTGTCGGTTTTAATAGATATTTTAAACGGTAAAAAATAGTTACCTTCTTATAAATAAACCTATTTTAATGAAATTTATATGGAACTTCCTCTGAAATATGAGCTACCAAATAAAAAAAGGATCGTCAAAATCATTTCGTAATTGGCGAAGTAATTACTGAACAAACATAAAAAAACGGGCAAGTGCTAGTCAGAATCGCCCACCGAGGGTTCCGTACAAACTAGTAGATAAAAGGGAGAAATCATATATTTCCTTCTTATACCGAAAAATATACATCGTAAAAATATTTCAAAACCTGTTTTAGCTTACGTTAATGAAGTTCTTTCATATGATACCCCACATGATACGATTAAAGAACTTTAAAATTTGGACCCTCATTCCTTGCATAAAGACACTATTTTTTGTGATTAAATTAAAAATGACTAGTTTTCGGATTTTTTCTTAGATGTGTAGGTACTCTAACACAATGCTTCTTGCCAAATTTCATAGTTCTAGGTCAACGGGAAGTACCCCATAGGTTTTGATTCCCTGGTGAGTGTCGAGATGTGTGTTTACGACATATTCGGCTGTAACTTTTTTTACAAAAACTGAGCAATTTGATTTTTCTTTCTGCAGCAAGAGACTATCGATTTTTGTATATGGTTTTAATTTCAACTCGTTACCTTCACGCGTTTCCGAGATACAGGTCTTGACACCCGGACGGACGGACAGACAGACAGACCGACAACAAAGTGATCCTATAAGGGTTCCGTTTTTTTTCCTTTTGAGGTACGGAACCCTAAAAAACAAGCTAGCCCCACATGAGTATATTCTGGTAGTGTGTATACTGTATATGTAGTATTATTATAAGTTCTGTGGTGTAAAAGCGCGGCACTTGACCTTATCTCGACGATATCCATAAAGCGAGGAGTCAGTTTACTGCGCGAGTGGAGGCACGTCGTAAAGCGGAGAGTGCGCCGACATTCTGCAAATGCATTGTGTACTTTGTTACACTTACAAACCTATGTCGTCTTTGTTAAAAGAAAAAAACAATTTTCAAGAAAATTCATTGGAACGATATGCTAAAAAAATTTTTAAAGTGAACCGGGGTTTGCTCGTATTTTCAGTCATAAAAATCCGCGCGGTGCTCGGTCGCCCAAGTACTATATACAAATATATATACATCTGACAAATATAACCCTCCTTCTAGCGCAGTCGGTTAAAAAATAGACTTACACAAGAGCTAAGCGAGTGATACTCGTCGCCGTAGCCTGTGTAGCAAATTGGTACGCGTCGTAGCCCCGTAGCCCCGTAGCCGACCGTAGCAAGATTTCAAATGGTAATTTTGTAATCCTCTGAATTCTGAATCGAGATTTAAGCAGAACTTGCAAATGGAAAGCATTGGACAGCGTAAACGTAAACGTTTTCTGTACAAAAATGTAGTCCCTGAAACACAAACATATACAATACTAGCTGCACCCCGCGATTTCACCCTCGTCGTGATGAAAAGCGACTATGAAAGGTGACTAAGACGATGATTATGATATAACATAGTCTGTGTCTTTCTCCAGGTCCTAAACATCTCTGTGGCAAAATTCATAACGATTAGTTCAGTCTTTCGCGAAAGACCGCTTTTAGATCGCTTTTTTGAGATCACTTTTAGCGATAAGGCCGCCGGTTGTCACACTAGTTTTTGTAAGTTTCTCTGTTTGTTTTTTTGTTTAATAGTGTACAATAAAGAGTTATCTATCTATCTTTCAGCCGTGAAGACGTGTTAAGGTAACAAACAGAATAGTTACTTTCGTTTTTATAATATAATATTAATCTCTAAAACATACAAAGTAATTAGTACATAGATGCCTGACCGGAACTACATGCAAACAAAAAACCACACCAAATAAGTCTCATTACACAACTATAGTTAAACTTCACTTGGTAAGTTAGTTTCACCTTCAATTAATTAAATGTAATTATTTTTATTTTCTATTTTCATTTTATTAATTGTCACAATTATAATTAAAAGATATACGATGTTAATTAATATTATCTTTTATAAAATTAATTGCATTTTGTATTTGTAAAATGCAATTAATTGATTATGTTGTTATTGTTTAGTGTATCCCACAGGAACTGTCAACATTTTTGGGATAAAAAAGTATAACAAATACTTCTTCATAGTATAAGTGATAATCTTGCTAAATTTCATCCAAATCCGTCCAGTAATTTCGGCGCCCATTGGTCACATCGTACAGAAAAACAGACAAACAAAAATGTAAAAAATTGCTGTTTTGGCTTTTATGTCGACGGTAATGCTTATATATTCTGTGGGTAAGCATTCTCTAATCAAAATTCAAATAAACAATATACAAATTTTGAGCCGTTACAGTCTTATTATACTTATATGTTATCTATAGAAGATAGATAGAAGATATAGATCATTTGTTTTCTTAAAACTCTATAAATGAATTTTTATGATGATCGTCATAAAAAAGATCAGGTCTGGAACAAGAATCACAGAGTATATTTTAAACTGTTTTTATTCTGTTATAATATATTTTACCAGTTAATGCAGAGATAGCTCACTCGGTCGATAAAAAATCGTGTTCGTCTCTAACAGATGGCATATCTAATGTAAGTGTACTACAGTTTTTAAAGCGCCTTTTCCCACGTTCATAGTTCTCCCTTTTTTAACCCTTAATAACCCGTTCCCGGTCCCGGTGACCCGCCGCTCGCGGGTTCTGACCTTCTAACCTGCATTCGGTTGTAATGTGCCCGTGCGGTCACTCTCGATACTGCAGTCAGGTGCGAAATCTATTTTTTTTAATCAGCCCTGTTTGTACAAACTGTCCCACTGCTGGGAACGGGCCATCTTCTCATAGTGAGAAGGGTTAGGTCATAGTCTGCCACGCTGGCCAAGTGTGGGTTAGCAGACTTCATACATCTTCAAGACCATTGAGACTCTCAGACATGTAGGTTTCCTCACGATGTTTTCCTTCACCGTTTGAAGTTGGCGGCAATTAACAATACGCACATAACTTCGAAAAGACAGAGGTGCGTGCCGCGGGATTCGATCCCAGGAGCTGCGGATCGCAAGTCAGACGGTCTCTCGACTAGGCTGACGGAAACTTCAAAATCTATACCAACTTTTATTACCGAAGATATTTTTACCCGAGAAAGAGCGCATTTTTGCGCAAGAGAGAAGGATATGTTTTTGAGTGTCTGTAATATGTATATGTTTCTATATTACCTCTTTCAACTTAAACAGTTTGACTGGTTTTGATGTTCGGAGTGTTGTTAGATTTATCTTCACTCCCTGAGTATCCTAGACTGCATTTTTTGAAACAATAATAATACAACTTTCGCAAAAATAAAAAATAACTTTATCGTAACCACCAACGAACTTTTTATTAACTGATATGTGATTTTACAAAAAATATTAAAAAAAATATTCATTTTAATAAATTATACAGTAGCTTTGTGCATACTTTCTTGCAAAAACGTACATTTAGATACTGGTTCGCTTCATATAAGTATCAACAATAAGTATCTATATATTTTTTTTAATATCCGACTGCAGTATAGCAACTTTTGCAGTCTACATTACAATTTCATTACGCTTTATGCGCTGTTGATTGTGCGTTTTTTATGAGAAATTATTCGTTAAATTTATCTCACAGCGAGCAGTAGTGACCTCGGGTCAAACTGACCCCTCATCTCCCGCATTCTCACGAGTAACGCAGCTTCTTCAAAGGGTTAAATCTTAGAACAGGATCACAAATGACCTCAGGTCATTGCAACCGTCGGAAAGAGATATTTTCAATATTCTCACATATTAAGATCTTATCGTGATAAAATGTCACTTTTGTTATTTTTACCCGATTGAACAACAAGTAGTGTTATGTTTTTCGGGTGGATGTAGATTGCGTGTATGTATATTCCTACTCCTATAGCCACAACAGCTTGACCGATACGCGTGGTATATTTAAATTTGTATTTATTTCCCAAGTATCATAGGCTACATTTTTTATAATAATAATACAAGAGACGTAAAAAACTTAGTTCACAAATGTGAATATTAAAAGAAAAACGAAAAAGCAGTTTTTGCAGTTTAACTTATGATTTCGTTACGCTTGATACGCTGTTGAGTATACGTTTTTTGTGAGAAAATATGCGTAAAATCACTGCAAAAGAATATGCATGCGCATTCTTTAAAATAATTCTAGTAAAATCACTTGTTTATTACTAAATATTTCATTGGAGGTTACGAAAAGACCCATTTTTTTTTTGCAAGAGAAGTATTATTATTTTAAAAAAATATAGCTTATGATACTCAGGAAATGAAGATAAATTTAACGACGCCTCGCACATCAAAATCGGTCAAGCCGTTTAAGCTGTAAGCTGTTATATAGAAACATACTTACATACATAGATATGTACATATCCACATACGTCCATACAAACATACATACACTCGAAAAATATAACCCTCCTTCTTACGCAGTCGGGTAAAATTATATTCTTCTGTATTACATGCAAATTAGAAATTTAAAAAAAAATATATATGACAGGCAGGAGATAGTTACCAATTTACCAATCTAACGACACCTCGCATGTCAAAATCAGTCAAGCCGCTTAGGCAACTGAATATAATATAGAAAGATACATGAATAAAACAACTTCCTTCTTAGGCAATCGGATAATAAAGACTACTCCAATACCCAATACTAACGAAATCCGTGCAAACAAACGTAATAACCAAAATTCAAAGTTAATTAGCGAAATGTAATTACAGCAAACAGTAAGTAGCATTACACAAGTATGTACAATTGGACCTTGTATGTGTATAGTGGGCCCGATAAGAACGGGCGGGGTGGGGGCAAACTGTGGGGGCGTACGTGAAGACGAAGACGTGTGATCACTATAGAGCTGTTATTACCACTGAACCAGAAGATATTAATATTACGCTACGCACACTACGGCTGAACACGTCCAGAAACGTTTGGAGTTCTTAAAAAAGAGGTTGAATATGTATTAAGTGTATAAAACTCCTTTCAAGCACCTGTATTGAAAAAATCTTTTATCACGTATTTAGAAATAGATTTAAAATATTCGAACACTGTTATCCACCAAGCCCTGCCACTATTTGATAATTCAAAATCGATTAATAATTAAAATGTCTTTGTTTTAGAACTATCAGTCAGCCAAACTGGAAACAACTTAGGTGTCTAATCTAGGTATCTTCAAATCGCGAGTGAATAGGTTTCTTCTAGACAAGCACGCTCCATCGTAGATCGTAACTGTCGCTTAACACCAGGTGAGTTGACGGTCAAGCGCAAGTCTATCGTCGAATAAAAAAAAATCAAACTGGGGATGACTAACCAGTAAGAAAATCACATAAAATATGAATATTCAAAAAGTTAAGATCACAAACAGACATGTCTGTTTTAACATAAAAATAACAAAAACGAGGGCTTTGTCTGATTTTTCGATAGTCGATAATTTTTCCAGTATTAAAATAAAATAATATAAATATTTTATTTTATTTATATCATTGGAGGATAATCAAATTATAATAGCGTATTTTTTCTTGACCAATAGCAAACTTGAGAACGATATGACAATGAGCAATACCGTCACTTTTCGATAGGTATAAAATATGAACTACAATCTAATTTCCAATATTCGCAAGTTTCAAAGGTAACAGATATTATACCATTGAAATGTCACTATGCTTTTTAAATTACTGATACAATGTAATGTCATTCATAGACGATCCATTAAATATTTTGTGACATCAGCTCTATATAAATCTCGGGCAGTCAACACGGGTAGAGTCCGAGCGACTTTCGTGAGGGTGAAAGCAGTTTGAAAGTCGGGTCGGTATTGATCGAGTGTCTTGCCTCCCCCTCCCCCCACCCCCCTCCACCCCCTCGCTCACCCCGCGCCGCAAGGAGTGCCTAATTCTGAGGATGCCTCATTTCGATGTAAGAATATTATTATCAAAGGATATTCTGGCGCTGTTTTAGAATTGAAGATACGTCACTAAAAGATCATGTAGGTACATAAATCTGCCATCTTGATGCTTTCCCTGCTTTCACTTTGTTTGTACTTTTCGTTTGGACTCATCAATTATACTTTTGTTATATTTACCTTTATTGTTCAAATTAATAAGTGTAATGTAAATTATTGTTTTCGTAGCTCTCGACACTCTCTCAATCTTCTACTAGAAGTTTTGTTAGAATAGTAGTACTAGTTTTAACAGTTCTAGATCTTTGCAAACAATTGTATATAAAATGAAAATATAAATTAAGTTAACCTATCGATGATCCGAATTACATTTGTTTGATGCTCACTTGCCCGAATCCGTTTCATAGAACTGCCTGATTCCAAATTTCTTACTTGACACGAGTTTCTGATTCCAAAACTTTGTTAGACATATTTTTTTTTGCTCGAACAATTATTAGGTTAAGTTTGTTAGTTTTCTGTTATATTCAGAGCCTTCTTAAACCGAACCTATGTAAATATACAAAGGTTCGATTATCAGATATATCAGTTATTAATTTAGGTTCGTTAGGTTTTTTTTTATTATACACATTAACTTTCGTATTACTAACATTCTGTTATCAGACAAGATGTCATCATCTCTACTAAACACTACATAAACTTTCGGGATTTTGATAGTTTTTTTTGAAAAAAAAAACGTCAGGAAAAGTCTATAACAACTTTATAAAAGTGCTGAAACTGAAACTTGTTTAACGAATTCTATGTACTAAATAAAATGTAATCTTGAAAGCATAGAATTTCAGACCCTACTATGTAGCTTGAAAGTAATAAATTGTGAAACGTACAAATACACAAAATTTCAGTTGTCAGTAAGTTCTTGTGCAGAAAAAATAAGTATTTTGGCTTTTTACAGGGCTGCGCAAGAAGTAGATTTATGTTTCTTATCTGTATATAGGTAGGTAGGTATGTATGTACTGCCTCCTACTGCCTAAACGGTTTGACTGATTTTGATGAACGATGTTTCATTAGATTCGTCTTTATTTCCCAAACTGTTTTTAACCAACTTCCAAAAAGAAAGAGGTTATCAGTTGGGTCTGTATTTTTTTTGTATATTTTTTCACCGATTACTCAGCCAATTGTGCATTGATTTTGATGATTCTTTTTGTATTTGGTAGGTCATACTTCAGAGGTGCTCCATATAAATTTTATAAAAATCAATTCAGTACTTTGGTTTTCATAACAAAATAACTGGTAAAATATCATCCAAGTGCCTGTAGAAAAGTGAACAGCAAGTCTCGTATTGTATTGTACATATGTATTGTATTGTGTATTTTGGAGGCGATTTTTTTTCAGTTTTTTAAACTATAATGATTGCTGTATCTACTTATCCCTTACAACGCTCGAAGATCGCATAAAAGTGACAGGTATAACTGTAAAATAGTAGACTTTAATCACGAAAGCAAGTCCTCAGCGGCGTGACCATTAATAATTTAGTGTTCATTAAAAGTTTCTTTAATACGGCAACTGTAACGGCCTTAGCCTAACTTGTACATAACTCACCTGTAATGGAATTTTGGTGGCCGTGTCACGGGCTCCCAGCTACGTGATACTTGAGGTGGCCCTTGAGATATTACACGTGACAACGGCACCCTATTCTGACAGAGTTTAAAGATTATTTGGGCTATCCTTTGCGATGTATTGTTTTCGCATTCAGTCGGTTATAATATTTGGCGTTAACATGTGCTAAATTTTGAAATACCTATGCTTCCTGAATGCGGGTTTCTTGATATTTTTATTTTATTTATTTAAGTATACAAAACAGAATATAGCCTAACATAATATAAGATAACACGTGACAATCGATCAGAACCAGACTATAATCCAAAGCATGTATACATCATTTGAGCAAACACGTTTTAGGTATTAAATTGAAACAAAGGGGAGAAAAAAAAGAGAAATAGAGGCTATGAATATTTTGTAACTTTACATAGGTGAATATGTGTAAACAAATCAAAATTTTATTCATTTTGCAATTGGTCATAAAAAAAAAAGAAAAAAAGATATATACATGTAAATAGAGTATCTTTAAATGGAATAGAATAGAAATACCCAGGCACAGAAAAAACATTATCTTATCACTTATCATACAAATATTTGTTTGGGGGGGGGGAGGCTGTAATGCCAGTCATATAGTTTACTTCTTATTCATATATTAATTTATTGATACACACTAGGTACACGTCATTATAAAACATACACAAAAAAACAATAAAATGTCAATATAGAATACAAATTCAAATTAAATGTCAAGTAATACTTGTTTCAATAAATTATATTATCTAAAAAGTTAAAACTTTGTAAGATATGATTGTATAATTCTTATGAACATTTTCAGAATATTCCCGCGCCGGTCGCAACCGAATACTTTCTACCGTTCTCGTCTTACGCACTCGACTTGATTAATGTGTGTGTGTTCCCTTAATCACCCACTCGAGATAGCCACGGTGATCCCTTGACCCCGATACCGCCACGCCGCCGCCGCGTACCACCCTCGCATCGTCACACTACCACCACCTACAACTGTATAATATTTGTAGTGGAAGACTCCGCACAAGAGTCTTCTAAGATCTAAGAGAGGTGCTTGGAATTACAATTTCACTGAAATGTGCACCTAAAGGCTGGTTTTAGAGTCACGCTGGCCGTAAGCTGACCGTCGGTGCTGACAGCCAAAACGTATGAACTTCTAGGAACCGCACGCGCTGATAGCTACGCATTATTCTAAAACGCTTCCTAGAAGTTCATACGTTTCGGCTGTCAGCACCGACGGTCAGCTTACGGTCAGCGTGACTCTAAAACCAGCCTAAAAGAACTAATGACGTGGCGTGATCTAATTAATTGCACTTTTACGTGCTGACTGCTAGATTGTGGAATACGCTTCCTGAGTGGGTCTTTCCCGATAGATATAATCTGGGTGTCTTTAAGTCGCGAGTGATTTGGTTTGTTCTAGGTAAGCGCGCTCTCCATCTTAGACCACAACGTCACTAAACATCAGGCGAGTTGGCGGTCAAGCGCAAACCTATTTCTAAATAAAAATAGAAATGTCCCATACAAATATGAGAAAACTATTTTCTACCCCCAAACATTAACCGATTTCGATTAAAAAAAACTGATTAAAATCATAAACGTCTATGCCTCTACGGTTTGTTTTTTTTTTCAAATTTCGTTATAATTGGTACTATAGTTCCAATGTTCAAAGTTAAAAGTGTAAATTTTGCTTTATTAAAACTCCCAACCGACAACCGTAATAAAAAAGATTTATCGAACTCTGATAATATTTAGATGTAGAAAACAGTTCACTCCTGTTGTATAAAAAACGCGTAATTTACTGGCAAAAGCATAATTTGCTCTTGATAATATGAATAAGTATTTGGAGTAATTCCTCGTAAAAGTAGGTATCCACTGAGAAATAATTTCTAAAAGGTAATATATTTATGTACCTACATAGTCTACGTACAAGTAAAGAATTAAAAACAAAGTTCATTAAGAGAAACGTTATCGCGCGCTCTTTCACACAAAAAGGAAAAACTTTTTTTTGCCCCTAAACATTTTCCGATTTCTATCATTCTTTTTGTCTGGGTGAAAATCATAAATGATCGAAATTTACATTTATGTCGGCGATGGGCTGACCCACTGTCACCACAAACCAATATTAGGTACATCTTACCTTCTAATCCCCTATAACCCTCTAATATTCTCTCCCTTCCATCTAACCTCCTGACCACGATCGCATGTGGCGTCAATCGGCCTGGTCTTTGGTACTCTAGGCGCCTGTATGGGGGATAATTATAGTTTAAAAAATTTAAACAACCGACTTCAAAATACGAGATTCCGTTTACTTGGATGACATACTTTTTCCAGTTATCTTGTTTTAAAAACCAAAGTACTGAACCGACTGACATCACATAAAAATAAAAACCGGCCAAGTGCGAGTCGGAATCGCGCACCAAGGGTTCCGTACCATTATATATAAAAACGGCAAAAAAATCACGTTTGTTGTAAGGAAGCCCCCCTTAAATATTAATTTTATTTTAATTTAATTATTAATTTTTAAATTAACAATACAATTCAATATTCTGTGAGTATTTTAAGCGTCTACCTGTTGCCTTTATCAATATCGAGCAAAAAAAAAAAACACGTTTGTTGTATGGGAGCCCTATTAAATATTTATTTTATTCTGTTTTTAGTATTTTTTGTTATAGCAGCAACTGAAATACATCATCTGTGAAAATTATAATTGTCTAACTATCACGGTTCATGAGATACCTGGTGACAGACGGACGGACGGACGGACAGACAGCGAAGTCTTAGTAATAGAGTCCCGTTTTTACCCTTTGGGTACGGAGCCCTAAAAATATCATCAAAATCAATTCATAATTGGCGTAGCAATCGCGTAGTACAAGGTACAAGTAGAGGTTCTCAATTCGACTGAATTGAGAACCTCCTCTTTTCTGGAAGTCGTTTCAAAATAGGCGTAATTTTGTGTATGTACAAATGACAAATGTAATATAATAGGTATAAATGACAAATGCTTCTACGGATTGTTTTTTTTTTTTCAAACTTTGTTATAACTCCGTATTAAAAAAAAGGTACGCCTTTTGAAAAAAATAAAACTTTCAGAACATTAACGATCCCAACCATATAAAGAAATCAATTAACGGAATCTGATAATTAATAGATGTAGAAAGCAGTTTATCATATTTTATGAATAATCACGTAATGTACCTACTGGCGAAAATTGCTGCTACAACTGTGCTCATAGATTATAGAAATTTCGCTGTCATCAAAAGAAATATATCGCCAATTTATAACTGGCAACATCTAAACTACATTGTTCAGGTTCATAACGCCCACTGATACAAAATGCCTAGTGTGTCAAAATGTCCAGGTTTAAAATCTATATCTATGTGTAGATATGACAGGAAATATCTAGAATCAGATCACGTAACATTCCCACATATCAAATGAAGGCTAAACAAAACTAAAACTAAAACAGGCCAGAAACCGAACCGATTTCTACAAAACAACGCTCGAAAACGTCCCAAATTCCGTCCCTTTTTGCAATTTCGCCAAATACACCCGATCGTCTCGACACGGTCGCTTGCCATAATTAATGGACCTCCTACAAAGTGGGCATTAAGAAGGGGGGGGAGGGGGCAAAGGGGGCCACACTTTAAGGCGGCCGGTCCCGTTTTGCTCCCGGGTGTATTTCTTCTTGCGCTCCTTAGGTAGCCGACCCCACAAACAGCGGCCAGCTTAACTTAAGCTGTTAAATTTTACAGTGTCCGTTTAGAAATGGGGAGGATAAGGATGTTTGGAGGGTCTTTTTGGGCTGGTGCAGTTATCTTCGAGCATTCCTTCGTGGGTTGGGTAAGGGGCGGTTTCGTTGTGTGCGTGCTCCTCAACTTTAAGACCAGTGCTGCCAGGTATGGTAATAAAGTTTTACACAATATACATTTTTTTTTATTGGTAGAATTGATTTAAATTTGGATTCACTCAACGCGCGCAGCTATCTCCTTCGCGCATCACAATCCTTTTAAATAAATAAAACCATTGAGCAGGGATATTAGAAAAGTGAGAAATCAATTTGTTTATTTTAATAAAAGATATATCTAAAATAAAGTTTTACTTTGATATCCATTAAATTGGCTGATTAATAGGAAAATATATGTTTTTTCACTACTCCGTCGCCAGTATGAGTGATATCTGAATGAAACTTTTTTTTAATATTTCTCCAATCTAATTAAACAAATTCAATTCTTATTTTTCTAATAACCCTAACCAATGATGTTATATGTTTAAAAATGTTGTAATGCATGATAGAGAGAGATAGCTGCGCACTGATCTTCGCCTTAAATGAATAAATGACTTTTTATTAGAACTTATATTCATTCGTAGAACATTTAATAACTATTTCAATTTCAATGAAACCCCAATAAAATCAACAAGGTAAAATCTTATCGACATTTTAATGGGTTTTCCACTCTTAAGTATTTAGAAATGTTTAGACAGCTCAAAAATTTCACATCCAACGGGACTTGATATACACCTACCCGCATATCACAATCAGCACTTGGGAGCCTTCACCAGTTTACAAAGACGTTTATACTCGTAGTCTATGTGACGTCACACAAATTCGATATTACGCTCTCTATTTTTTTATATTATATCCTTATTAAATACATCCATTATAAGAAAATATATATCATTCAGGTTTTGATTTTTTTACTTATAACTTGTACCATTAAATAAAATGACCTATTCCCTTCTTGAAGTCTGTTAAAAAATGGTTGTCTGTAATGTCGGTTTACGGACGATAATTTTACGTGATAACGATGCGTCACAAGCCGAACGCGTAGGCCGATCGTGCCTCTCTATCGCAGCCTCGCTTGCACGCTCGGCTCAGGCGGAACGTGACAATGAGTCATACTTTTTCGTGCGTGCAGCCGGCGTTCATCGATTTATAAGACGTTATCACGTCAAAAATCACCCGATACGTTACTAGCAGCATACTCGGGTGATTCATCCACATGGCAACACCGTAGAAGACTGTTAGCGGGTCGCAATCAGAACGGGCGCTTTCATGGCTCTGTTATCTACGAGTTTGTTTGTTTCATTTGTTTAGTACAATCGTACAATGTTTGATTGTTAGAGGACTAATTTGAATCGACTGCTGCGATATACCGGGTTCTGGCGTCTGCATCTTCTTGTTTGTTTCCTTGCTTGCTTGCTTGCTGGGCCGGTTGTTGTTACTGTTATTTATTTACGAAAAACAAACAGATATGAACAAATATGATATAAGACATACAGACTTTACGATCTAGTTGGTATATTGTATTTAGTAGTGAATAAATGAAATTAATAAGCCATATCGATCATTATATTAATATATTATTAAGTTGAATTTGAAAAATAAAATGATGTAATATGTATTCTGTCAGTAATTTAATAGAGTAACAAGTAGCCCCGACTTCGCACGAGCACTTTTCCAAAGCGCGCTAAGCAAGCTTTGGAAAACATTATATGTTTCCATAGAACAATGCTAACGCGTGATTCTTCACTATCCCCAATGGTTGCCTGGAAGAGATTTTAGCCTTTAGCGAAAATAACTCCCATTATAATTTTTTTCTTATTTTAAAAATTACGAAACATATTAGAAATATTGCTTTAGTACGACAAAGTGCTTGGTTGGACACTTGCCATATTTTGAGGTTGAAAGTCCTTTTTTACCCACTTCCGAAAAGGAGGACGTTGTCAGTTCAACGGTAGGTTTTTATGTTTGATCACCGATTACCACGCCAATTGTGAATTGATTTTGATGATTCCTGAAAAATAATTCACACTTGGCGTTTCAGAGGTGGTTCCATATTTTTTTTATTAAAACCGGTTCAGTACTTTTTTTATAACAAAATAGCTGTAGGTTAAAATGTCATCCAAGTAAACGAATTGCGTATTTTGAAGTCGGTATTTTCAGTTAATTGGCGAATTAATCGCTGAACAAACAGACGAAAAAAAAGTGTTGAGTTTTCTAAGCAAGTTGTTATTTCTACTTCTAGAGATCGAGTTACACAAACTACTTATTTAATATTTGCAACAAAAGTATCAAATGTACATTTAAAAATGTTTTAGATTTTTATATTTTACCTCGAAGAGAAATGTCTGGGATTTCGGAAAAAATATCTGCTCATTTGTGACGCAGGGTTGCCATGCGCGGCTTCGGCGGAAGTTTCCGAGAAATAAATACGACACCAAAATCCAAAAGTCTATTTTTAGACAAGAAATTATAAGTAGTTCAAAAATACTAAAAATCTGAATTGAAAATGCGCATAGTTGTTTTAAATATCAAACTACTGAACCGATATTGATGAAATTTCTATAGAACCACCTGGGAAATACCTATACTCTTTCCAAAATGTATTATATGTCCTTTGCCAATGTATATATAGTAACTACTAATCAAATCTGAAAAAAGTGACAAACAGACAGACAGAGCTTCTTTTGCTTTTATAGTAGAGGTAGATCGAAGATCGAACTTTACTCTATTTTTTTCAGAAAAATTAACTACTTTTCAGAAAACATTCAACATAGAAAACATTAAAAAAAAACATCTAGAACACCTTAAAAAGCAAAACCTTAATTAAATATTAAATTGAATCCAAATCGTTATAAAGAGCGGTCGGTATTCACTATTCGAGAAATAAACTTAGTGTTTAGATTTAGATTTATGTATTTAGATATATATATTATGTAATTTTAAAATTCTGACCAAATACTATGTGATACATAAGTTAATTTTTATTTTATAGCTGTTATTTGGCCAAATATCGACCTGATCGCTAATCTTTTATAGCGATGCAAAGTTGGCTTGCGCTCGTTTTATCTTGCTTTTTCTGTAATTAAGAGTGTGAAACAAAAGTTAAAATGTGCCTACTTTGGATTGTAATATTTTTAACAGTCTCTTCAACATTTCACTCTCTTAATTGCAGAAAAGCAAAATTAAAACGGGCGCGAGCCAACTTTGCATCGCTATAAAAGTTGAGCGTAACCCTGCTGTTGTAATTTTACAAAGAAATTGAAATATAAATTAATTAATTACTTAAAATCTATTTCAGATTTATTTGTCAATACATGGCAACCCTAGTTGCCACGTCTGTTGCTCGAATGCTAAAGTGGTGGAAAAAGATTAGCATAAAATTGTCTTCTTATAAGGTCCAGCCACGCTTAATGCTTCTCTGCATATAATATTTCTATCTCTTATTTTACTTTTCTCTTTTCCCCATTCGACTTTCAAATTAGTCCTATTTGTGAGAGTGGATTTCTTTGTAAATGGTAATTTTGTCTTGAAAGAGAATATTGCACGGTGGTTTTTTTTTTTTTTTTTAATTAGTTTTCATTTCCTGTCCCTATCGATCTTCCTTTTTATAACTTTTTTTGAGAATTTTACTGTGGATTAGGCAAAGATTTTTTTCAACATATCGGGTGAATAAGTTTTTTCTAAGCTTGCGTGCTTTAACCTCAATCACAAGCAATTGGTACGGATTTGATAGAATACAATACAATACAACTTTATTGTACATCCACAGAATTAAACCTAAAAATAAACAGTTTGATGCACGTTAAAAAAGTAAACATGTTTTTGTTTTATGTTGACAACAGGGAATATAAATATCAATATAAATATAAATATAAATGGTTTTTGGGGCATTTTTAATTTATATTTGACAGGTTAATCCTTTGCTCATAGTTAATAAGAATAAATAAATTGTGGAGGGGTTAGACAAGTAGCAATGAGCAATTCCGTGAACGCCATTATAAAAAAGTAAGTGAATGGAATTGACATTAGCTAATGAAATGTCACGTGACAGCACGTCACAGTGTAAGCGTTTGCATAAATAGAAACGTTTGACACTTTTCTAAGCCTGGAGACAGGCATAGGCTATAATTTATTATCATTATCATCATCACTGTTTTCATCGCTACACGGGTAAGCCACGCGGAGCACGTCTGTTATTATATATAAACGCACTGGAGAAAGTTATCTAAAAACTACTATCTAACTATTCTAAAAACCTACACACATCCTGAAAGTGTCAACAACCATCAATTCCGATGAAGTAGCCAGTCTACTACCAACATTCCAAACCCAACGGTCCAGGTACCAGTACCAACCGTTCGCCTAATAAAGAAATTCCGAATCGTCGCCACAGCGCCACAGCGCCACCGTGCAATAGAAATCTCCAAGTGTCCCGCGCGAAATCGTAAACGGACAAGCGGCCAGCGGGCAGAATACAAAACAGCGACCCACCCCATCTCATCCCCTCGCACCCCTTCCATACCCTTCTTCCTTAATGTAACAAAGACACCCCTCTTACGCTTCGATGTATTTGTGTAGTTTTATTGTACGTGTGTGCGAGTGTCGATGTGTGCGTGTAGTTTGAAATATTTCATATTAAATTTCAGGCCTCCATCAATAATAGTTGGGTTATCTTTTGTTCGGAGTTCGCTCGGGTCTCTACTCTGTACGAAAGGTTCGAATGTTCGGCTAGTTTGAGAAAACTATTGAAATATCGACCAAGTAAATATCGTATTGTTTGGATGTACTCCATTTTGGACTGGACGGCTGGTCGGTATTATATAGATTATATGCGCGGAACTTTACTCACACATATAGATAGTATTCCTATTTATGATAATAAATGGGTAGATTTTAAATTAAAAAAGTCACATATAATCTGAACTATATTTATGACCTCAAAAAAATAGTTGGAGTATATACCAATGTAGGTAGACGCCCAGTTTTGATTTAATTTGTCGATATTATGTAACAGTTGTTATTTCTTCCTTTTCAGTTTTGAAGTCGATTTCTGAATTCAGCCCTATTTAAACAAACTGTCCCACTGCTGGGCGCGGGCCATCTTCTCATTAAGAGATGGGTAAAGCCATAGTCTACCACGCTGGCCAAGTGCGGGTTGGCAGACTTCACACATCTTCAAGATCATTGAGAACTCTCAGACATGTAGGTTTCCTCACGATGTTTTCCTTCACTGTTTGAAGTTGGCGGCAATCGACAATACGCACATAACTTCGAAAAGACAGAGGTGCGTGCCGTGGGATTCGAACCCAGGACCAGCGGATCGCAAGTCAGACGGTCTCCCGACTAGGTTGCCGGAAACTTCATCTTCAACGGAAGTCGATTAAATTTTTCTAAATTACTTTTATTATAAGTAGTTTTTATTTTATTAGAATTTGTGATAGCCTTTATGATTAATTAATGTAATTGGTTATTAACCGCTATAATTATTTAGTAAAAAAAAAACACTAAATATGTATGTCAGTATGTTACTTACGTGGAATATACGCCATAAGCCTGTTAAAATTAGTTTAAATACAATGACTATTGACTTACAAAAATCATAATTTACAGCTGACCAATAGAATCGACGAGTGATAAGAAACATATTGAAACATAAAAATAATATGTTTGTACAATTGTACAAACACATTATTTTTATTTATTGTTGTTGTGTTTTTGTTAATATGTTTGTATGAATTATTATCGGTCTATCTATCGTCATCGAAATATTCCAATATATATATAGAGTAATCTTATCAGAGATGGTTATAAGAATAAAAATAATATTGTAAAAGCTTTCGAAAGTTTCTAATTAGTTAAATAGTACCACCAGGGCTCTCATGCAAATTGCCTGGATGCTTAATGTCGAAGAAAAACCGCCGCGACGCCGCAGCAACACTTTGTGCACGAAAACACAAGAAAATGGAGAAAAAAGTTGGCGAAGTGTGAACTTTACAGTGCTCAATTTAATATATCGTCGCCGCGTTCTCGGAAGCTAATAGCTTACATTAGAATAGTGACTATTAGCGACTTGAAAAAGAAGGAGGTTATCAATTAGGCTGTATTTTTTTATAGTTATTACCGCGTATCACCGTCATTTATAAACTGATTTGATTTGTTTTTTTTTTACTGAAAGTATATCAAGATTAGCCACATAGATAATTAAATAATTAAATTCTATTAGATAATTCCATCAAAACCTGTTCAATAGTTTGGTTTTTAAAACAAAATTGCACATTTTGAAGTCGGTTTTTTAGTTTTTTAAACTATAAGTATTATTGATCTGACATGTACCTATGTTATGTTTGTGCGTACTACTTAGAGGACGGATATCATCATCTCGTATTGCCGAAAGTTAGCTCGAGCTTGCTGTTGTCTTGGTTGTTTCAGACATAGACATAGCATAAGCTATACAGTTATCTAAGCTTGCTGATAACATAAGTATCTTTAAATTCGCATATGAATCGTTTCTCATGCGTGCTCCATCGTAGACCGCAAGCGGGTTGGCGGTCAAGCGCAAACCCATTCTTCAATAAACAATATTATTTTCATATTATATATTTTATTCAATTCTATTTTATCAATTCTTCGTGCCGTAGATGTTCGTAAAAATCCAAGAAAAATATGAAAATGTTGATTTAGGATTTGTCTACATTTTTTTGTTTCAATATGAACTCGTGTAAGGTTTAACTACAAGGGTTAGTTATTTTTCTGGCTTTTAACAATAAGTACCTACACTTGCAGATGGCGTGATAAGAACGCCCATGGCGCGTAAAAGGGCGTTCAAAGTTATACGCTGTTTCAAAGTTACTCACGATTTTTTCCTGATGTTAAGCGACGTAAAAAAGGAAGATAAAAGATAGATCTGTCAAACTGTCAATTTCGGCAATACAAAACCGATCGTAGCGCCGTCGCCATCAGGCGTTAAGTTTGTAGAACTGTATATTACGTGTAAATACTTAGAGAACGCTCATACTACCAACATAACGAAGTCCTTTCCCGTATCATTAGCATAATGACGACCGGAACACACGGAAATAAATCTCGCAGGAGGTTTCGCGTAAACAAACCTACTTGCTTGTATTGTGAAGAATCTACAGAATGTAGCTATGTTCAGCGGTTTTGTCTGGATTTCGTACGAAGTGGGTAGATTTTCTTTGTAGTTTCACACAACATTTTATATTTTTAAGTAGATAGCGTAGTAATATCACAGTATAAAAAATACGTACTTTCATCCTAGTTATAGCATTATTTTAATAAGCTGTTTAAATTTTTACGCTGTGCGTTATAAGTAGGTAGGTATCTCTCACGCATCACAACATTTTTAAACTTCTAAACTATCGATGGATGGGGAGTTGGGGATATTATATAAGTGAGAAATGATTTTGTATATCTATTAATAATTATAAAGAGAAATACTTAAGAAATAGTTATTTTTTTCGATATGTTTTAAATTGGCTGAGAAGGTCCAAAATAAGTTTTTTTTTAAATCCGTCGCCAAATTAAATATATTTGAATAAAACTTTTTTTTTATATTTTCTTAGATAAATAAACAAAATAATCTTTCACTTTTTTAATAATCCCATCCAATCCAAACTCATTTATTTTATACACTTAAATGTCCTCCAATATTTATTAATTATTTATATAGTTTGAGAAAAGAAACACAAGTGCCCCCACATAAACAAAAATTAAAGACATACGTACATTTATATGTAGTAGGTATGCTACAAGCTTACTCCCTCAGTTAGAGAACTCATTTCACAATATATTTTTAGGGTATTGCGAAATCCCTATTTATCTCACTTATTATTCATTTATTTATATAAAATTTTGAATTATATAATAGTTATTTTTTTTTTCACTTTCCTCTTGCGTGTATTTTCTAAAGTCAAGTAGGTAAGTACCTAAACTCATTAATTTTTACAAAGTTTTAATAACATTAGCAATATACTTAAGCATTGTTAAGCGAGTCTTCGCTACACAATATAAGTTGCGAGGAAGTCATAGTCATGCCTTAGTAATGAGGTTGTGATGAAAGCTAGGAAGATTTTTGTCGACGTCTCACTTCGTTTCATTTGACTATACTTTAAATTTTTACATCAATAACAGTCAATAAAATATAAGTTTAGGAAAATAAAACATAGCAGTGGCATGATATTGCCAGGTACTGCCAATATTTGTTTATTGCTACATTTATTGTAGAATGTAAATAACTAAAATTTCGTAAGTACCAAACCTATTGAAAATGTAATCACAGAAGAGTATCGAATACCAATAAGTTTTTATTACAGTCGCCACTAACGTAAGTGAAAATTACCCCTAATTAGGGAGATCTAACCGCTTAGTGTTCCAAGCCACATAGGCGAGATAAAGCCTAACTTTCTATTCGAATACTAAAACACTAATCTAAACTTTATACGCTCAGAAATTAGATCTAAATTCTGTTAAAAAGGTTGGTAAAAATACGTTAGCCGATTTAGGACTGGCTGATAATTTTCTTTGGAACGCTCCGATGGCGCGAAAAATTGTGTTTTTCAAGTTGGCAGCGCCGGAATGTGGAAGATTGAGTGCGACGCTTGAAATAGCCTCGGCAATCAATGAGAAATAATAATAAAGTAATTGGATGTGTAGAGGTATTTTTTCGTATTATTTTCAAGGATTGGCGCTCAATAACAGCCAATAGACAAATTTGGAAGGAGGGAAGAGAGGCCTTTGCTCAACAATGGGACAATACAGGCTAATATAATATAATAATAATAATAATTTTCATAACATGAAAATCAGGCGCAGTGTACACGTACATACGTAGGCATTAATAACTTATGTTTAAAAAGAACTGAAAAGTTAAATAGCTCGTTATCACATAAGTCCATGGGCGTACCCAGCTTCTGGTCTAGGGTCTAGGGTCTGGTCTAGGCAAGTCAGATTTTTTAGGTCAGATCGTTCGCGGCTGTTTTGTCATACACACTACACAAAAACACCTACATGAAACATAGCGGGGAGGGGGAGTGTAACAATTTTGTTGGTTAATAATAAAACATAGGTAATAAATAGCGCGAGCGAAGCGAGCGCGAAATTTTTTGTAATGTTTTATAGTAATATGCTTTATTTCTCGTTTTAGTGAGCCCACAGTACTTCTATATTAAATTAGAAAAATGTTAAACGCTAAAATTGAAAAGGTTATTTAAATTAAATCTTGGAAGTAATTTGATTCATTGATCTTGTTAGCGTGTCCTAGGTTTTTGTGACCCAGATAAACCATACAAGTATCTGTGTTAAAAGAAAAATGAAATAACCGCCTGGATAAGAACGACTTTTACGCTATAAAAAATTATAAATATAACGATTTGAATTTATTGATCGCAAATTATTATTCCTGATTAAATTTAAACTTATGACTTTATAGAAAATTACAAACATACCTACAAGATACACGCTACTTTCTTGACAGTTGGGAAACAATTTTTGCTTAGTGATTGTTTTTGTGAATTATTTGATTGTATTAGCAAGTTCACTAGCTTGTAGGCGATCTTATAGAAACATACCCATATACATACATACATTTACTCAAATAAACTTAACCCTCTTTCTTATGTGGTTGGGTACAAATAATAGGAAATAATCAAGCGCGAGCGAAGCGAGCGCAAAAATTTAAAAAACTTTTTTTAATATTTTTGTTGTGTTTTTAAAGTAATATGCTTTATTTCTCATATAATTGAGCCCACAGTATTTCTATGTTCAAGTAGTAAAAACGCGAGCGAAGTGAGCGCGAACATTTAGAAGGTTTTTAAAATTAAATCTTGGAAATAATTTGATTCATTGATCTTGTTAGCGTGTCCTAGGTTTTGTGGCCCAGATGAACCAAACAAGTATTTATGTTAAGAGAAAAATGAAATATCCGACAGGGATAAGAACGACTTTTACGTTATCAAAGTTATAAATAGGTACAGCCATTTGAATGCATTGATTGCAAATTTATTATTCCTAATTAAAAAACATGACTTTATAGAAAATTACAAACATACGTTTTTATGACAAAGTACCGCTGTAAAAGACTATAAGGGCGCATTATTTAGAATAATTCTAGTGAAATCACTTATTTATTACGAAAAAGCTCGTTGGAGTTTTACGACACCTCGCACATCAGAATCGGTCAAGCCGCTTAGGCTTGTAGGCGATCATTTAAAAACATACCCATATACATACATACATACACTTGAAAATCATAACCCTCCTTCTTACTCAGTCTACTAAAAATACTTACTTACTAAAAATAATATTAAAAAATATATATTAATAATAATATTAAATTTTAGGTATTCATATGCTGATTTGCTGTTAATGTTGTCATAGTACTGACATGGCTCAAAATGCAAAGGATATTAAATAACTTTGAACGATCGGCGAAAATATTCGCTTAACGAACCAGCTGGTTGATTTGCCCTATATTGTTGGCGGCTTGCTGTCCTTGGAAGACGCAGCTCTCAAGATTCAAAGCCTTAGCATAACATGTCAAATAAAATAAATGCTAGTCGCTCGCAATTCCCTACCGCCAAGAATACGAACGCTCAGCTAGATTCGGTATTCTTCGTCCGCCATCGTCGCCGTGGGGCGGTGCGCGGTGGCTGGCGACTGTAGCGCTTGCTCACCGCGTGGTTTTTTTATGGCAATAATAATTGCATCGTGCATTTTGCCAGTGTTTACTGCGCGGTTTATTTAAAAGTTAGCACATAAGGCCCCGTTTAAATTTTGATTAGTAGGTAATTAGGCGAGTTCATACATTTTCTGCGAGCTTCCAGGGGGGGCAGCTGCCCCCCCCCCTGCCCCCCCCTGGGTACGCCCATGCATAAGTCTTAGCTAAGTGAAAGAACTAAATAATTAACAATTTTTGTTATATTTAAAAATGCCTCTCAACATTTTTAAATTTATTGGTGTTAGAGAAATCTGAAACTGTTATCTCCATCTGTAATTGAGAAGGTACAACTTCAAGTACATCTACTAACCGATAGATGTCGCATAAAAATGTTTTAGTTCATGATATTGTCACTAGGAGCGCTGCAATCGTTAGCTCCTAGTGGTGACACTGGTGTCGAGTAGCAATACTAAAAAAATCTTCACATTGTGAAATGAAGTGTGAAAAATGTTTAGATACCGAATATAATATATTTGATATATTATTATTAAAAAAGTATCTATTTTTCACAGTTCGTATAAATAATGAAAAGTAAAGTTAATCAGAATATGTACCATAACAAAATATTTTAACTGCAGCGCTTACGTAATATCTTTACATTGAATTCTTTGTGTAACTGGCTATCTATTGGAAGCCTGGGGATTTACTCTCATGTCTAATATCGGTGCAAAATTGGCTCGCGCATGGCGCCTCGCCAAATAAAAATCTTGCTTGTTCTGCAATGAAGAGTTTATTCAAAAGATGAAAAGCGGTTATTAAAAATATCACAAATCAATGTTGGCTCAACTTCTGACTCCACTCTCTTAAGTGCCTTACAATACAAGCAAGCAAACCGGACACGAGTCAACTTTACGTTATACTTATGAGTCAATCAAACTCGTACTTGGCCTTTCTAAATTATTACTAAAGTAACTGAGCGACCGAGCTCCACTCGTATTTTTTATGACTGAAAATACGAGCCAACCCGGTCCACTAAAAATGAAACCTAGCAAGATCGATTTATTGTCCCCTAATCTACCTACAAACCAAATATAATTAAAATGGTTGTTGCCGTTTCCGAGATTCAGATTAAAAATTATATAGGTACTGATAAAATATACAAAAATAGCTCGTTTAAAAGTATTAGATTAGATAATATAAATTACTATAAAAAAAATAGATTGATTATTTATTTAAGAAGGAAACAAAAGGCTTCTTTATTATTTTAAAATACATTATGCAAGTTTAAATAACGGAAACAATTTTGTTTCGTTTAACTTGAATAGCATTTTGTTCCAGTTATTTTGTTTTAAAAACCGAACTACTAATCCCATTTTGATAAAATTTCACCAATCTGAAAGTATATCCTTAGATCTACGTTTAACCACCAAATCTCTTGATGTTAAGCGAGTGTGGCCGAGGAGCTTGTCGATAGATTCACCAATCTCGAAAATTCCAAGATTATAGCTCTCAGGAAACAGAGATGATATTTTTTTAACATTACAAGTTACAGCCGTCTTACAAGTTATAACCGTTACAAGGTACAACCACCTTTTTTGAAATCGGTTTAAAATATTCAAATTGGAAACGATCCAGCATCCACCCGGCACCCCACCTTGACCTCTAGCATAATAGTCATCCCCGACTGGGGTCTCCTTTGTGTGAAACACAGCTGCTGGACCGGTCTTCTCTCAGCTTACGATGAAGCGCGCTCACCAATGACGTTCCATCACGTGGACGTAAAGTCTAAAACAAAATTCACGAATATAGTGTCCTGGGTTGACCGACACTCGTATACCAACAATGACGAACTTAAAGAGTTTGATATAAAGACTCTATGTCGCCGCACTAAAGCCTAATTTAAATTGAAAAGTCTAGAGACGTCTATTTTGCCGCTTCGAATTATTTTGAAAATTTAAATTATTTTAATGGTCAGACTAGTTCCAACTGAGCTGCGAGGCCGGCCTCTAGGTATCTCTCTACTCGCTACAATTATGAGTCACGCTTTTCACTTCTTTTATTTTCATAATATACGTTCGTTGGTTACAGGAACTTCTGATCTGGGGAGTTAGACAAGTGGCATTCTAATTTCATGAACGCGAAATAAATCTATCCTCACTCCATCGTATAATTCGACGTCACTTAACATCAGGTGAGTTGGTGGTCAAGTGCAAATCTATTACTACATAAAAAACGCCAATAGAATTGAAAAGTATGGAATTAAATGGCAACTGCGGTAACCGCGCAAGTCCAAGCCCCGTGAGGGGCAATAAGAAGCGGGTGACATATTGTAATGATTCACCAATAAAATCTGTATCTGTATCTGAAGAAAAAGAAGAAGAAGTATTGAATTTACATTAGCTAACAAAATGTCCCATAACGGCACATCACAGTTTCGAAGTATAAGTTTGTACTAGAAATAGAATTGATTGCCACTTGTCTAATCCAGACCTTACACCAAAACATGTTCTATTTGGATAAAATAAAGAATTTAAAAATAAAACTGCGTTTGTAATTGGAACATGGACCCGGAACAAACCGTTAAATATTGTCATTTATACACGACATTGAGGCGAGCGTTGAGACCGAACCACAAGAAAATAGTAAAAATAGCGGCAGATACACTCGCGCGGAAAAGTGCTTAAGAAGAAAATGGTAACCTATCTATAATCCAAAATACATTTGTTGAAACCTTTTTTTTCATCAGCCCTGTTTGTACAAAGTGTCCCTCTGCTGGACGCGAGCTATCTTCTCGTTGTGAGGAGATGGCCCGCGTCAAAAAACGTTGCCAATGTTGGAAACTCACTTGTCCGCATCCGTTCCATGGAACCGCCTGATTCCAGATGTTTACTTGACACGAGTTTCTGATTCCATAAATTTGTTTGCCATTAGTTTCATCATCATCATCGTCATTTCGTTTTCTGGGAAATGATATTCGATATTTCACAAACCGGATTATATAAAATTAATATTATTATAATCATCATCATCTCAGCCACAAGAAGTCCACTGCTTTCCATTGATTTTCAAAAAGACCGGTTGGAAGCGAATTACATCCAGTATCTTCCTGCCACGTTTATGAAGTTTACTGTCCATCTCGTAGCTGGTGTTTCTACGCTGCGCTTGCCGGTGCGTGGTCTCCACTCGAGAACCTTTCGGCCCCATCTACCATCAGTTCTACGTGCTATATTACGTGCCCTGCCCACTGCCACTTCAGCTTGCTAATCCGTTGCTATGTCGATGACTATATGATTATTATAAAATTATTAATTATAATGATCTTTAGAACGTTTGAAACTTTGAAAATGCTACGCAAAAAATGTTATATTGGTAATATTATTATGTATGTAAGTACATACATAGCAACAACAACAATACAACATTCTTCTATAAAACGATAAAAAACTAAAACACAAATGATGATAACCTATTTTTTCCGTTTTCTACAGGTTCAGCCGTCTCCAGACCTGCAATCATCATTTTTGGCCGAGCCAAAATTTTTTTGATCGCGAGGAAGTTTCTAAACGACGATGGAGTGAATTAAGTCTAAGTTTTAATCATAATCTTTAGACTCAATTAGTTTGACATGTTATCACTGCAATCATTTTTGTTTTTAATTGTTAATTCGTCTTATTAGGTGAACTTAACATTTGTATATATTTATTCTGTCTGTTTGACATGTAACATTAACTGTTATGAATAAAAAACTAAGATTTCAAAGCGAGGTGCCTTGCAATAGGAAGCAGCTCTCAAGTCTGTCAGGACATATACTTTTGACTCATTAGGTTGCAGTAGTTTGTTAACTAGAGATGATAACTAGTCAACCAAGCAAAAGAAAGGAAGAAACAAAGAGCGTCTTAAAATGGGTGTCTACAAGCACCTCTCCGGGCTAGCAAAGCAACAGCAATGTCAGTGATGTTGCAGTTGTCCATAGGCGACGGTTATCACTTACCATCAGGCGACACGTCTGCCTTTTGCTGCACCTTTTTATAAATAAAAGTATTCCATTATATAAATTTGCATAGGATAAATTAGTAAATGAAGTACTTTAGGGAGTCATTGTACACACCATAAAAATATATTTGAATAAAATTTACTTTTAATGAAAAATAATTTTATTAAACTTCAAATATTTCCTAATTTCAATAGCCTCGCCTTCCTCATACGCCTACATCCTTTGTATCTTGGTTGGCACGCCTAGCCAAGATTTGAGAATTATCAAAACCGTACATTTTTTTTTTTTAACGATTTTTGAGGATTATGTAAAATAGACACGATAAATCCGTTAAAATTGTTTAATATCAGTTAATTTACAGATAAAAAGATTGTCTAACTTGAACTATTAAAATAGATATATATTTTTTTTACAAATCCTGTCTATATGAATAGAAAATAACTATATTGGGCGCAGTGACCCAAAATTTGGCTCATCGACAGACGCCATCCTGCTTGTATTACGCAAGTTCATGCCAGGCATGGACATCCAGATATTTTAATTATTTTCCGACTCCATCTTTTCATCTGTACTTAGGAAGGCCAACAAGGGATGCCCGAGGTAACTCTTTTTGCGGCGCGATCATCACCCATCATTTCTTGAGTAATGAAAAAACTTTCCTTTGATCTCAGATAATAATTTAGTTCAACAAATGAATATTGGTTAGACGTTTTGACGCAATACTATCTAATAACATAACACTTTTCTCCGGCACAGTACCTGTTGAGCGAACCTCATCTTTTTGTTTCCCATACGCGAACCGCGTTTTAAAAATCGAATATATCAAAATAACCGATCACGGGACAAAAGCTCATTCACAATTTAAAAATAAAACCTGTTTTTTTTTTCTTTATTATTTTTTAAAATCCAGCATCCGCAGTCTGATCTTTTGTGAGGATATCAAAAGACAAAGTGGTCGGATGGACCGGTTTTGATTTTATTATATTTTATTTCTTTTTGTGTCGTTATTTAGGTCAGTAACGGCTAGTTTATGAGTTCGAAATTTGAATCAGTTTAGATCGAATCTCGGTGAGGGAAACTGTTTCTGTGAATTAAGTTTGCTTCATGTTGATTTTTGTTTTTCCAAATTATGAGTGATTTTTTTAAGTGCTTTCCGCGAGTGTTTTTTTTTTTTTATTTGAGGCTCTTTAGTTCTATATCCATTGCAATTATTATTTTTAACCGACTTCAAAAAAGGAATTCGCAATTCGTCAGTGTTTAGGCTACTAAGGGTGCGGGAGCTTATATTACGTGAGGCTACGGTGTCCGTCTGTCTGTCCTACACTTAAAAGTTTGTATCTGTTGAACGGTAATAAAAACAAGTCTTAAAATTGGCAAGATTGTAGGATTTACTTTGATGTAAACCAACATATACTAAAAACTGGTCAAGTGCGAGACAAGCTTGCGTAAATAATAATAAAAAAAGGGAAATTATTGTGCGAGTGCGAACGTTTCGTTAAAAGTTGGTGTCATGTGACATAAAACTTAAAATAGAGTAAACAAAAGTGTTAAAATCTCTTTGGATAAAGGAAATAGGTCTGTAACACGTCTTATTTGAAAGCTTTTTTTTTATTATGTGAACGCTTAGCATTTCTAGCTTTATATTCCTACTGTGGCCATACTCTCAACTTTTATAGCGATACAAAGTTCGCTCACCTCTTGCTTTTATCTCGCTTGTTCTGCAGTTAAGAGAGTGACACAAAAGTTGAAGCGATTATTAAAAATATCACAATTTAAAGTAGGCTCATTTGGACTTTTGTCCCACTCTTAATTACAGAAAAAGCAAGATAAAAAGAGCGCTGAGCGAACCTTGCATCGCTATAAGAGATGAGAGTTACACCGGAGTAGACAATATATGAAGTTACAAATATTATTAGAAATTACTGAACCGATTTTGATAAATTTTCTATGGGATCAATCTAAAACAAAGCAGTATGCAACGTACGTGATCTGTTTGAGAGCTAATACATTCCATTACAGCACAATTCGACGTATATAGCGCGGCTAGCGGGCTAGCGCTTTGACGCGCGCTAACTACTGGTTATATTTGGCAAAGCCTTTAGAATAAATACTTACTATGAGTACTACAATAAATACATTCTTACAAAAACACAATCGGATTGCAATAAAATAAACGCTAAAGAAAAACGACAACACAATCCAATAGGAGGTACTATTGAAGTGGGGTACATACTTGGGGTATTGATTTCGCATCCCCTTTCCGCAATTTTTTCTACATAACAATGAAGAAAGTAAGGAGGAGTTTGGGGCCCGCGCCCCTGTGTATGAGTGTGTGCGTGTAGTGGTGCGTGTGTGTGTGCGTACTGAGACGGTCGCGGCTGCAGAGAGGGGAGGACAGTCAAGGAGTGAGTTGTTTTGATCCATTAGATTTTTTTTTATTGTAGTAAAAAGTGACCCTCAACTCTCTCTTTATGTGTATCTATCTATATAATATTCTTACTATATCTCTGTTTTTTTATCATCATCTCAGCCACTAGAAGTCCACTGCTGGGCATAGGATTTCCAAAAAAAAACTGTTTGGAAACTGCTTAAATTCGACGTCTTCCTGCCAGTTTTTTAAGGTCGTCTGTCCACCTTGTGGCTCGTCTTCCCACGCTGTAAGTACTTTCCGGTGCATGTTTATTTTTGAGAACTTTATATTAAAATAAACCCCATGCCACTCCCACTACTGAGATGATTTCAATGACACCTTATTGAAATCTCTTAAAAGATTTAGGCTGTAGAGCGTGCTAAGGAATTAGACATAAGTACATACATACGCACAAAAAATATCACTCACCTTCGATAGTTAAGGAAAAATAAGAACATCAGAAAATTACTGATGATTTTGCGCATGTGCGACGGCGTGCGTGCTCTCCACTTAAGTTTTTTTTTAAGTTGGATAGATATACGGTTGACTACCACTCGCTTAATTTTAAGCGACAGTGCGGATTATTCTTCGTGCTATGTGCCCTGCCCACTCTCAGTTTAATTTGCTAATCCGCTGTGCTATGACTTTCATACGTCTACGCATATTTTCATTTCTAATTCAATCTCACAGAGAGACTCCTAGAATAGTCCTCTCCATATCACATAACTTTGATCTTTCTTATAAGTCGAAAATGGGTATATAAGTGGGTTCATTGCCATATATATATTCACTGACAATATACCGTTGTTAGTGAATACATATGGCACTGAAACGTGAAATCACTCACTATAAAGATAAAGATAAAGATAAAGATAAAGATAATTTATTTGCATACAACACGAGAATTTTATACAACAAGTGCATAAAAGATGTTACACTAAATTTAGTCGCTTAAAATCATGTTGTGCCGATTAGGCGTACAAATGTCAGGTAGACAGCATCATGCACATGCGAAAAATTATAAAATAATAATAATTATTATTTGTTATTAGATTAATACACAAACCAAAAATATCTATAATATGACAAAGCAGAAGCAATAAAAGATACACATAATGTCAAATAAAATTAAAATTTGTCATTTAAAAAATCATTGATAGAATAATAACACTTCTGCAACAACTTTCAACTTTCAACTTTTGCCTTCAACTTTTTTCTAAATAAATTACTATTCTGGTCTCTTATTGACTTAGGAATCTTATTGTAGATTTTAGGACCCATACATACGATGCTATTTTGCATCAGTGCTGTCTTTCCTTCATGTACGCGCCGTTTGTCTTGGTCGCGCCTATTTCTTACGGTAGTATCAGATAGTGTGGGGAATCGCTCCCGGTTTGTTTTTACAAAAAGGGCCGTTTCTAAAATGTATAAACACGGAAGTGTAAGAATTTTATACTTTAAAAAATAGGGCTTACAACTATCTCTTTTTTTGAGTTTAAACATTGAACGAATACAGCGTTTCTGCCTTTTAAAAATAATAATTTTATTTGTTGAATTTCCCCAAAAAATAATCCCGTACCTCAAAATTGATTCAACTAACCCATAGTAGGCTTTAAGTAAAGATTCTATATTTAGAGTACGAGCTAGTTTGGCGATGGCATATGTTTGGCTACTTATTCTTTTCGAAAGGTGCTCTATTTGTGATTTCCAATTCAATTTTCGGTCAATATATAATCCAAGAAATTTTGAGCTTTCTACTTCATTTATAATGTTATTGTCATATGCTACATTAATATTACCTTTGTTTGTTTCTCTTTGTCTAAAATGCATTATATTTGTTTTATTTAGGTTAATTTTTAAGTTATTGTTGTCAAGCCAAGATATAACTGAGGTCAAAGATTTAACAATATCGTTTTCATAAGAGTCAAGTGTTTTACATGCTACGGTGATAGTGCTATCATCTGCAAATAATGTCATAGGTTGAGATGTAGCATTAGGCAAGTCATTTATGTATGCTATGAATGAAAGTGGTCCCAGGACACTACCTTGTGGAACTCCGTACGCCACTTTGCGTTCATACGATCTATATATTTCTTCTGCTTTCGTGTTAAGATTGACTCGACTGATTTCCGTGATTTGTGTTCTATCTGCTAGGTAAGACTCTATGAAATCTAAAACGTTACCACGTATTCCATACGCTTCTAATTTACTAGCTAAGATTCTGTGATCTACGTAATCGAACGCCTGCGTCATATCACAGAATATGGCGCACACCGGAGTGCTTTTATCCATACATATTAAGACGTTTTTAATGAAATCGTATATGGCCATATTAATACTTCTATTTTTTCTGAAACCCTTTTGTTCATTGCATAGAATATTATTTTTCTCTAAATAATCATTTAACTCATTATAAACATACTTCTCGAAAATTTTTGAAAATATCGATATAAGTGCAATGGGCCTATAGCATTCCATTTTCTCTCTATTGTCTTTTTTAAATAAAGGTTTAATAATGGTCGTTTTCAGAGAACTCGGAAATGTGCCTGTGGATATACACAAATTAATAATATAGCTTAGAGGGGTACATACATACTCACTTACTGATTTTATTATGAAAGTTGAGATTTCGTCATCACCAACACTTTTAGTGTTTTTAAGGTTTTGTATTATTTTGCTTATTTCTTGTGGCGTGCTTGGTGCCATGAACATAGAATCTTTGCTATGATTTATATTAGCTGTCACTTTATATCCTGACTCAGGGACCGGTTTTATTTTATCTATGAAAAAATTATTAAATGCGTTGGCTATAGCTATCGGATCCGTTATATCTTCATTATCTTGTTCAATTTTTGTTATGGCTTCTTTAGGTAAATTTAATTTGGTACTATTTATGATTTGCCATGCAGTTTTTGACTTGTTATGAGATGAATTTATCTTAAAGTTATTTTGTGCCCGTTTAGTTAGAACAATGATCTTTCTAAGACGTTTTGAGTAATTAAGGAAGATACTTTTATTAGTTTTTGTAGGATTCAGTCTATATTTCCAAAGTAAATTTCTTTTGTTTTTGCTACAAATTTTTATGCCACGTGATAACCACTTTATGGATTTATTAACTCTAATAATAACTGTTTTATATGGAAAGCACAAATTATAGTATAGTTTGAAGTTTGAAAAAAAGTAATCATATGCAAGATTTGCGTCAGAAAAGCTGTATAGTTCTTGGAATAAAACATTACTAAGACACATTTTAAATTTATTAATATTTTCAACAGAATAATCACGCTGCTTTTTCCTCCAGAATTTAAGTAGCGCGTTTTTATGGACTGGGAACTTCATTACTAAAGCACTGTGATCAGATAAATCTAATTCGTGCACTTCCGTATTACAAATCTTTTTACAGTTATATGCCATATTATCGATACATGTTTGGCTTGCAAAGCGAGTCGGTTGTTTCACCGCCAATTTAAAATTATGGTTTCCTAGAATTGATTCGAAGTCTGATGTCAAATTAGATGCTTTTAATATATTAATGTTAAAATCACCGGCAATGACGATTTGTTCATATTTTTTGTTACTCGTCATGCTCAATATTTTATCCAGTTTACATAAGAAAGTTTTTAAATTTGATGTTTTAGGTACTCTGTATAAACATATTATCAATAATTTATGTCTAATCAATTCTACGGCACAACACTCAAATACACTGGTCAGTGATTTTTTTTTAAATTCCGGAACCTCTCTCCATGTCCATTCCTCACTAAGATACACGAACCACCTTTATTTGTACTATCTCTGCAGAAAGATGCAGCTAGTGTATAATTAGGAACATAAACATGTTGCTCGAAACCAGCCATTATATTATGCTCCGTTATGCACAACACATCTGAAATAATACTCTTTTCTGCTAGTTGATCCAGGGCAATTACTAGTCTGTCTGTCTTGTTGATGAGACCCGCAATATTTTGATGTAGAATATGAAGGTACTTATTCACGAAAAAATGAGGATTTGTTTATATTATTATTGAGTGGTTCGATACTATCCTGATTATCATTATTTCCGTTGTTTTTTACTATTCCAGTGAAATAGTTTTTTAATGTCTTGAAATTTGTCTGCATACCAAGCTTGTTGATTGTACCAGAATTCCTAGAGAACATAGTATGATCGTATTTAAGTTTCCTGTTCGAGTCAAATATATATGCGTAGTTATGTGTTAATGCGTCGAGATATAAAAGATTGTTGAAGTTTTCTACTCGTCGATTATATAGTTCCGTCATTTGTCCGTACTTGTATGTAGGTAGACATATTACTATATTTGTATTATTGACTTTCTGTAAAGTCTCTCTAATCATTACGACCAAGTCAAAATAGTTGTTTGTCGTTTTAAAATCGTCTTCTCCTATTATTACTATGCAAACATCTTTCATTGTAAAATCTGCTACTTTTAACTCTATACCCGTGAAGAGTGAGTTTATATTTCCATGAGGCTGAAGATAGTGGCAGAAGTTTTTAACGCTGCCCCACGTGTCCTCCGCAATTGATAGTAACTTATTACGTTTATCACAGCTTAGAATACAAATTTTAGGTGTAAGTATTGACTTCAGTCCTGATGCCTTTTGTTTTGGGTCAGGTTTCGGTATTTCGTTACTTTTATCTCGTACTTTTGGTAATAGTTCTACGTTTTTTCCCGTAACTTCCTCTATGTCAGCGTTATGCGTCAAGTCAATATGTCCCTGTCGTTTGACAGACTTCTTTTTTGGTGTCACCTTTTTCTTAGCCGGGCTAGTAGAAATTTTCCTAAGCAATTCATTTTTATTTAGTAAATCCTCATTAATACGTTTGAGGTTCAGATTCTCCGTTGACAAACATTCTATCTCCTCATGTGCACTTTGTAATTGAATTTCAAGAGCTTCAATTTTATCCTTTAGATTTTTGTCTTCCAAACTTTCGTCTGAAATATCTGGCAAGCTATTTACAGATCTATCCGGAGTTTGTGATAGTATTTCGCTGTCCGTCTGATTCATCGAGTCAGACGTAGTACGCTTACGCCGAAAAGTAATATTTTCTAAGAAATTCATTTTAACTTAAATGCAGTTACTTTAAAGACTTGTTATGTATGTCACTGGCTTTATAATCAAAAATAATAATTTTAAAACAGTTTTAAAACAAGTATAAAGTATTTTGTAATAAAAAAAAAAAATAAAAAAAAAAAAAAATGTCACTAATTCTAAACTAAGAGTAATTCGAAAAAGAGTCCACAGAACGTAAGGTGACCGACCTCTGCATGCCACTTTGACAAAATTATGACAAAATAATGTTCAGTGCTTATTTGCTAAGTACGTACGGTACCGCCGTCGTCGGCCGTTAGTAATGCCGCACTGTTATTGGTCCATAGATCATAGGTGACTCACTACACTAAATTTTGATCACAACAATGTAAATATATGAGATTTAATTATTTTATTCTGTTACTAAAACATATTATATAACCACGACAGTATATTTCACGTATTGTCATAGATTTTACACTTGATTTTAACGAAATAGCTCACTTGATTTAAGTTGTTTACAAAATGAAAGTGAATTGTTCACGTCACAGGTTATTTCAGATTTTTTCAAGATATAGCGAGTTATTGTGATCACAAACACTGTCACCGAAAAATCACGCAACGAGATTACTATTACAACAAGAATTAGTGTCGAATAAGCACTTAAAATATTTATCCAAATAAAATCGCGTAAGAGTAATGTTTACTCGACGGCCGCGCCATCTACCCTCCTATAGGCCTCATAATACTCGTATAGCTGATTAATATATCAAATAAATCAATTCTTTTTTTTGTAAATGTATCAAATCCTCTCGTCTCTTCTATAAGAAACAAGGGGTCGAAGAAAGCATCTCTTAGCGCCCCTCCTTGCACTCACACAAGCACATCCTCCGTTTGTATATCTAAAAAAATACTCAAAACACACACATACATAACCTGAGCTATCAATAGAATCATTAGAAGCATTTCTTTGATGCTGGCTGCTTTTAGCGGACACGGTACCACTTTACTTATGCATTAATGTTATCCAATTTTAACCCTTATTTATATGACGGTTTGAACATTATGGAAGGAAAAACAAGCTAAAAATATGTTTGTGAAGGAGTAATTGCGTCTTCACTTGGCGATTTTTTTTCTTTTAGTTTGGAAAGGGGCTAGGGAACTACCCTTCTGCAGATTTTGTTTGATATGAATCATTTCTTGTAAGAAGGATGAATGGTAGTTTTTAACCGATATCAAAAAGGATGAGGTTCTCAATTCGTTTGTATTTTTTTTATTCATAACTCCGTCATTTATAAACCGATTTGAAAAATTATGATCTTGTATGAAGGATATATTTTCAGATTGGTCACATAAAATTTCATCAAAATCGCTCCATTGGTTTGGATTTAAAATTGTGCATTTCGAAGTAGATTTTTCAGAGTTGTTCATTTATTTGTTGTTTTACTGTTTATATTTTTAGTTACTTATGAATAAAATAAAAATAGAATAAAAAGCAAGATTAAAAGCATAAAATAAAAGATTCATGCTAAGAAAATATTTTACATATAGTCCATAAGTTGCTAAAAGAAAACGACTTCAAAATGCGCAATTTTTTTTTTTAGAGCAAATTACTAAACCGATATTGATATAATCTATTGGACAATTCTGAAAGTATATCCTTACAAACAAAAAACGGTTTATAAATGAGAGAGATAGGTATATGGTAACATAACTACCTATAGTTTGAATAACTGAGAAAATCGACTTCAAAATAGGCAATTCGTTTACTTGGATGATATTTTTTTAGTTATTTTGTTATATAAACAAGTACTAAACCGATTTTGATAAAATGTGTTGACCTTTGATGTTTTACCTACTAAACAAAAAATAATCACCATAAACAATTCATAATTGGCAAAGAAATCGCTGAACATAACCATAACCATATCTATAGTTTTGAGTATTATATTACTTTCTCATCTTTTGCACGCCCCGTCTATGTTCTTTCCGAGTTTCACTCCATTCCTTGGTTGCCTGGAAGAGATCGCTTTTAGCGATAAGGCCGCCCGTTGTTACACTTGTGTAACAACGCAACAATGTAAAAGTTATTTCTTTTTTGTACTTGCTTTTGTTAATATTAATGGTGTGTCAATAAAGAGTTTATCTATCTATCTAAGTATCTATCTAACATACAAAGTATCCTTCTTCTAGGAAGTCAGTTAAAAAATAAAGCCGAATTTAACCTCTTTCTTTTCGAAGTCGGTAATGAAATACAATAAATATTTCCTGATATTCCCAAAATAAATTCATATGAAATAACCTATCCATAAATAGGCAATGTAATTATCATAAAGGGTGCGGGTATGTGCGTATAGCTGATCGACATCGAGACGACCGCAAGCGCGCGCGAGGGGAGTCTGTGCCGATTAATAAATCTTAATAAAAAAAAGATTTTGTTTTTTTTTATTCTGTGTCGATAAATAAATCTTAATAATAACTCATATTTAATTTATGGCAATTCCTATTGAAATATTATTATAGAGTAGTTTAAACTAGACCAGCCACGAGATGGACAGATGACCTCGTACAAGTGGCGGGAAGACGCTGGATGTAAGCCGCGCGCAACCGGTCTTTTTTGTAAATCCATGGGGAGGCCTATGTCCAGCAGTGGACTTCTTATGGCTGAGATGAAGAAGAAGAGTTTACGTGCTATAGAAATAATGTGAGAAGTGTGTCACATTTAACTTCATTTTTCAGCTTCACAGTCACCGGGATCCTTTGTCAGATTAACAAACTATGTTACGGGAAAATTGCAAGATTATTTAAATTTACCTAACTTATTGCTCTGTATAAATGAAATTAAAACAAATTGTAACGTATTATGAAAACTAACATGGTTGTTACACATTTTTATTTGAACAAACGGCTGCTCCTTTTGAAAAAGACCGCCGAATGCGGTTAAAACTATATTCGGAGAATTCGGCTCAAAAATAGACATGTGTAACCCGTTTGTTCAAATAATTTTTTTAACGTTTTCGAATTTTTATGGTATATTTTACATAATTTTACGACCTGACATTTCGAACCCTGCTGCGTCCGTGGTCACAGGTGAGTAAAACATTATTGCTATATATGCTGAGTGTATACCACGAGCAGGCCAGCGACCCGCATTCAACTTACAAGATTTAATAGTTAATTAATTTCACTGTCCCGGTATCTGTAGCGCCGGTGAAATTAATAATATTGTAAAAAGATGTATCTCATAAACGTCCGTCCGGCTGTTAAGTCCGTCACGTTCGCTAGTGTGCTAAATATTATTTAGGGTAGAAACCAGTTTTATCTTCTTTTATACGCTCAATATGGATATACATAAAAAAAAAAAAAAAAATATGCTCCATCCTCGGCCACACCGTCGCTTACCATCAGGTGAGTTGGTGATCATTCGTAGCTCCAAACATCACGTCAGGTCGTCAGGTCAGGTCATCTTAAAATTATGCAAAACATACGCGATAAATCCATTAAAAGTTGTTTAATTTCATTCAATTTTATTTTTGACCCCTGACCCAAAACGAGGGGAATGTTATTAGTTTGACGTGTGTATCTATATATATCTGTGTGTATGTCTGTGGCAGAATACCTCTCGATCGGATGGACAGATTTTGATCTAGTTTTTTTTTTTGGTTGAAAGATGATTTCATAGTGTTCTTAGCTATGTTTCATCAAAATCAGTTCAGCCGTTTTTATTTTCGGGAGTTTGTTATCTAAACTTATACATGTATTTTGTTTTATTTATTTTCTGTATTGGTATACATATATTTTTAAGTAATTGTTTTTCGTCTTAAGATGTAGATTGTATTCCATCTTTTTCTCACATAGGTATCCAGTAATGCAAACATATAATATGTAAAAAACCTAGATCGACGAGCTCCATCCTCGGCCACACCGTTGCTTAACATCAGGCGAGTTGGTGGTCAATCGTAAGTCTATCTTGCAAAAAAAACAATCATTTATATTTGTTATATTTATTTATTTAGGCACACAAAACAGAATACAATTGGAATATTAACAATAGAAATACGATAAAACGTATGAACTAGATTGTATTCCTAAACATGTGTACACAGCAACAACAAAATAAATGCAGTACTACTTCATAAATTACATTAGAGTGTACATATATATATATATATATATATATATATATATATATATATATATATATATATATATATATATATATGTACATAACAAAAAGAAGAAAATATAAAGTTACATAATAATATGGAAAGGAAGTTAGAAAAACAAAAATAAGTTAGAAAAACAACAGCGCTGATATCGCTTGCACATACAAGTGATATCAGCACCGTTGCTTCTCCAGAATTGCCAGTGTGTATATCACGTTTAAATTTCAATAATTTACAATTAAATATATCTATTGAGCTATAATTATCCACTAAGATAATAATAAATATTGGCGACACATTCTGACCAGTGGGTTGTAAAAACAGGTGTTATTAGGTCTTTTTAAACCTTTCACCTTAAGAGAAAAAAATCCTGTATGGGGGGAGCGTGATTTCGGCCTGGTGTTGAGATTTATATTGGAAAGAAGAGAAGAAGAATCAATATGGGAGTGAGTAGTTGAATAAACAAATGAATATAAAAAGTATTATAAGCAATAGTACTAAAGTTTTACAATCAGCAAACTTGAAATCTGATTGAAAAGATCCAATAAACAACACGTGAAGCAATTACTCTTGTTAGATACATACGAATATATTATTAATATTTCGATTATATTAGATTCCACTAATACATCGGAGAAACTATAATCCCCCAGCAATGAAGCCATGCGTGTGATGAGAGTGGACATAGCGCGGGCGCGCCCCGGACTGTTTCTGAAGTATGTAATATTCTGGTAGCGAAGCGGCCTGCTGAGACGGGAGACATACTTCGCGCCGGACATCGGGTGTGCAGTCTAAGTGATAAGAGCCAGCAGAGTGCTGTTTTTTATGTGTGGCCACATAAGACATTACAGAACGGACATTCTCCGCCTCCCGCCAATCTCGGGTTCCTCACCCGCTCCCCGCGCTCCCCCTGTCGAGTTTGAATGCACGGCACATTCATTCAAATTTGTTAGTTGAGACAAGCGTTGCGAGTTTTAAACACTCGAATCCTAATTGACATAAATTCATATACGAGTATATTTGTGCGTGTGTGTTATATACAGACGTCTACTTGCATATGTGTCACTGATACGCGCGCCGTTGTATGGAGTGTCCAACGTGTGGTGTGGCTGAGGATGGATCACAAATTTTACTTTCACTCTAGCTTTGAATTGAAAGAAATTTCAAGATTGCAGCTCTCAGGAAACAAAGAAGGCGGTAAATTCCACTCCTGTGCATGTGGAACAAAATTGCTGTGTACAGATTTCGGCCATTTCAATTTTGAATTTGTGGGGTAGACAGACGTAGCGAATGGGACGGTGAGTGGAATAAAGTAGAATAGAATAGAATAACTTTAATAACTATAGAATAACTTAAAGATACACTACAATAAACGGAATTGAAGGTCGTGATACTCTTGCATATATTCAATTTATAAAGTTTACGGGTAGAAAACAGTTTTCACGTGTGCTGTAGAAAATTACTCTGACAGTGGAGTTTGTGCAATTTTTTTTATATATAATAACTTATGTGATTGAGTATTTTGTCATATTCCGACGTCACTGGTCAGAACCGAAAAACGGACGCGTTTTAAACGAGACAAAAAGACAATTCCAATAAGTTTGTTATTTCTTAACAAAAATATATCCTCATCTAAATTACATCCAAAAGAATAAAATAGTCTAAAAGTCTGGTTCCCATAGAACAAGCTTTGATTAGTTTGGGGCTAAATAAATAAATATTTGTGGACATTTCACACAACGCCATCTAGCCCAAACTAAGCAAAGCTTGTACTATGGAACTAGATGGCTGATAGAATACATATATACTTTTTTTTTGTAAATATATACATACTTATGATACATAGAAACACCCAGACACAGAACAAACATCCATGCTCATCACACAAATGTTTGCCCTGGGTGGGGATCGAACCCACGCCCTTTCAGTTCAGCAGGTAGACGCAAACACACTACCAACTGAGCCACAAGGCCAGTCAAATGGCTAGATGGAGTTATGTGAAAATGTCCTCCAATTTTTTAATTAATTTACGAAAAGTTCTGGTTGTGCTTGTACCACAGGCTAAAGTATTGTACAGGTAATCTAGCCCACCTACTTGGCAACTGATAAGGGACAGCTCGTGTGCTCGTGCACGTGATAGTGGCTATTTATCCACGCAACTATACGTATTGTACCAAGTGAATAAAACATGAATAGGACTGGCATTCGGGTTACTTCACTCATATTGACTGGCAACACAACCGATCTTTTTGTAACATGGGGAAGGCAGTCTGACAGTGGACTTCTTGTGACTGAGATGATGATGATGTGTTAAATAGCTGGATTTTATAAATAAATAAATATGTAAATTTATTTATTTATCAACAAAGTATCTGTATCTGTATCCATTCAAATGAAACGATTTTTAACGTATTTATTATCGCGTAACGTATTTATTATGAGCTGACGTTTCAAACACTGCAGCGTCCGTGGTCATCGGTGAGACTAGATGACAATTGCTTTTTTTTAAACAATCAATAATATTGTAACAATCACGAACCTTAGAAAACATTAGATGAATATTGGTGGACAAAAACATTACTTAACTTTAAGCAATGCTTAGCATATTTTATCAACTTCTCGCTAACACGTAATGACACTAGCGGAAAGAAGACAGAGTATTTAAGATGTTAGCTAAAGTTAAGTAACGTTTTCTGGTAAGGCCCCTTAGAGTCAAACTAAGCAAAGCTTGTACCTACAATGGGAACTGATAGAATACATTTCGATGTACTTTTTTTTATAGATACATACTTATGATACAGAATATATAATAATACTACCATATAATACACAGAAACAGATCAAACATCCATGTTCATCGTACAAATATTTTTCCTGAGTGAGGATCGAACCCACGACCTACAGCTTAGAAGGCAGGCATACTACCATCTGAACAGCGAAACCACAATTTAGAGGCTTATTTTTGTGCAAATAAAAATCTTCCGATTAGTAGGGAAACTCGCATCACACAGCTAAAGTAAGATATTTTAAATCAACATCTGAAATGGGAGTAATGACATTAAGACGGTAGATTTGCAATTACCGTCGCTAGTAGCGCTTCCGGCGGAAGTGCCGCCCTCCGGCCGCACGCCCGCCCTGGCGACAAGACGAGCCGCCCTACCTTACATTCTACTAATTATGGTATTTTTGATAGAAATTATTGAGATAGATTGGGAATAAGATTATGTAAGGACTCTTTTTAAAGAAGAAGTACCACATTTAGCAGTTATTCAACCGACAAGTAGGTAGTAGTAGTGAGCAAGTTTTATTTTTATTATTTACTATGATATTAATATGTTTTAAACATAAATAATTTTAATTAAGACATAAATTTATTGCAACAAAAATACAAGAAAGAATAGAAAACATACACTTTACACAAATGAATATAAATATATATACATACATAGAACTGCGCTCTAACGCATATAATATACAATTATACAGGAATCGAAAAATATTATGCTCCTATTTATGCAATTGGTTAAAAAACGAATCCTTCAACTAAGGGCCACTCGATCCGTACACGAAGTAATTTGTCTTACAAGGGTGGTGCGTGTTCCAGTTTGCCTATTGGACGATTACATTTGCATAAGAAAACTAGATTAAATCCTTAAGCTGGTTTCTATATTTTTCCGTTAAAAATGTCAATTGGTTTATTCAGAGATAGACCTTTTTTAAATCAAACCATTTTAACGGATTTATTGTTTACATAATTTAAAAAAAAACGTTCTTATATATAAACCCCAAACACACAAAAAAGTACAGTGGAATCGTTTTTAGAAAACCCTTTTTTATTTAAGTCGAACAACTGATTTACTTACTATATAATATTGTAATACTTATTCAGATAAAGGTTCTTTTAAAAATAAGGAAAAAGTTAACAATATGAGAAAAGTCGATATCAAAATCGTGAAAAACTAAATATGCTTTTTTGTCTATGACATTTTTGCATTAATTCAAGAGCTCAGAAATTGACGTCTTAATTAGAAGCCCTCAATAATTTTAGCTATACAGTATTTTGTTTTGTTTTCACGCGTGACTGTTCCATGTTGACGAGTCCGTGTTAAATTAAATCGATTATATCATTTCATTTATGCTATTATCATAAAATTTTGTTAGTTTATCATAATACGTGTAATTCTGTCTTACCTGTAACATGTATGTTATTCAAGGTTAATAAATATTCTTATTTTGTATTTAATGAATAAGATTTCTAAAGCACTGTTAACTGAGTCCGAAGTTCGACCTTCGTCCGTCTCGCTTGCACATACCCACGTTTTTGAAGATATAAAATGACTGAATTAACTTATAACAAACTCGTCGTTTGTAAAACTAGAAAACAACATCACAAATATTCGATAAAAATTTCAATTCAAGTTAATTTTCATAAGAAATTTAAATTCAAATAGTTTATTATTCAGACAATATGAGTCCATGTTGTTAATAAAAAAGAAATCTTTTAAAAACTCCATTAAAATATTTATGTTTGCATTATTATAGTAGAATACATATGTATTATAACAAATTGAAAGCAATGGTCAAACATGATATAGGTAAGTAAACCTATTTGATCATTGTCTTCACAAAATGTCCTCGCCACGGCGCATGAGGATCCTCTGCAACGGTTTTTAGGATGATGTTATGACCTCCCCGGACCTTGCTCATCAGTGATTTTATCTTTTTACGAATTACGGCTTGAAAACTGTCCGTTTCATTCTGCGCAAACATACCTAAAATATGTTGAAAATTAACTTGGATCAAATCGAAATTTTTATAGAATGTTTGTGATGTTATTATTTAATATTACAAACGACGATTTTTTCAAGTTCATCGAAGTTCAAGCAGTCATTTTATATCTTCAAAAATGTGGATATGCGCGAGCGAGACGGGCGATGGTCGAACTACGGACTCTTGTGTTTAGCGAAGCCGGGCTCAGTTAAAAGGTATAATATAGAATGTAGGATAGTCTATTCAAGTTGGAAGCAGTTAGTTGTGTAAGCATGAATGCTTGTTGGCGAATAAGACCAAGGAAATACACTCTATACGCGATCTAATTCCATAGGACACGGAGTATACGTCGACTCAGTACGTAAATTAGAAAAATCAAATGTGTTCAATAACTTTCGATGCCACATTTCAGCCATTTTCTATATCGACTGATTTGTACTTTTCTAAACATACTTATTCAAACTTCAAAATTATGGAAAACGGTACTTCAATGGGTTTTCCTTTTCCCTATACAATATATGTATGTACATATATACGGGAGTATTAAATAAAAGCCGGCCATTAAAATACACACTCACAGTTGTTTATTACATTACACAGACAATATATGTATATAACATCCCCTATAGGTAAGCATACCATATAGTAGTTTTTAGACCATCACCCTGTATGTATTATTTATAACTGCGTATCGTCACTCGCGAAGAAGGTGAAATGGCCGCCAACCGCAAGACGTTATCAGTTAAAAACCTTAGCAATATTTCGAAACTCGGATACTGTAATCCAGTGTACATAAAGCCAAGTGCTCAGGAAGCGGATCCGTGAGCCATTGTGAGTATTCGTGAGACGGGAAGCAAGACTTCCCTTTGCCAATAAATCGCTAGTTTTGGCAGCCTTTGGAGGTAGCTCGGGTGGAGGACGAAGATTTCTTGTTCATTATGTCATAATCTATACTAATATTATGATAGCATTTGTGAGATTGAATGTACTTAGGGGTTTATCTTCAAAACTAGGTTGGTAGTAGTCAGATTCTAATTATTATCTTAGTAAGAAGTTTGTTACTAGCTAAGCCAAGCAATTTTTCTCGCGTAAAATTAATAATCGGCCAAGTGCGAGTCGGACTCGCGCACGAAGGGTTCCGTACTATCATCTATAATACTACAAAGTTTAGTTCTGTTTATAAAATAACGAGAAATCAACGAAATTCCAAGTAGTAAATTGCAAACTTATAGGTAGGTTTTCGATACACATCCGTGCAGCATGACGACGCTCGCGCGAATCCGCGCGGTTATGGCTCGCTCCGTGATGTTACCTCCCCCGCTACCCGCGCAGCGCGGCGCTCGCACCGCGTTTAGATGCACGGATTATTTTCATTTTGTGAGTTTTTATGTATTAGATTAGGTATTTATTTTTATAGTTAATATATTTCTAAATATTTACTTACAAATATTCAAGTTTCTACCTGTTAATTAAGATCGAGTAAAAAATGCTTAAAAGAAGAAAGAAACAGTACATAAGAGGATAGAATCAAATTACACAATCTTAGTAAAAGTGCATTGGTACCCAAACTAGGAGAACCTGTGAGATGGCATACCAATACCTTCCGCCCAAAGTAACATTTTTCGATCTTTACGTTTTAGAAATATACAATATTAGCAAATTAATTATGGAACACAATAAAATAATTTAAAATAAGGATTATTGATTAAAATATTTAACAAACTACCACGCAGTGTAGCCCTAGTACAATAGAGCTAAACTGCCCGGTGTATGGGAATAATAAAGTAAAATAAAATTAATGCCCAGGATTTAATTGGATATAGTGTAAAGTAGTGTAAAGTGTGAAGTAAGTAAAACAAAGTATTTATGTATACCTACAAAGTATCGTAGGTTGTTTGCTTTATTTTTGTTTTTGAATAGGTGCTAGGGTTAGGCTAGACTCTGGCTAGGATAAGACTTTTAAGATTAATTCTGTGGACTCATAGCTTTGCTTAAGAAGCCAGTTATGTAGGATTTTTTTGCAGGGATGACGAGTCATAGACTGAAAATTTAAAATCTTGTTAAGTTTATTATATACAAATGCACTACGGAAGTAAGGTTGCCGTCTTGCAAAAGATGATAAAGGACTTTGTGTCACACAAATGTCTTTATTCGGACGTCCTATAGGTTTCATCAAACCAGGGGATACTTTAATTTTGATATGGTGGGCAAGGACAAGGTATAAAACATGCAGCTGACGGACAGTTAATACTTCACATTGAGTGTAGAGGAGGGTAGTTGGGTATCTGAACGGTTTGTAGGTCATAACTTTGAGTACAGAGCGTTGGGCTCTTTCAACATTAATAATTTTGGTTGTGCAAGCTCCACCCCATATAGAAATACAATACCCAATAACCGACTGGCAGATCGCGTAGTAAACTACTTTTAGCTGGTCAAAGGAGATGACGCGTCTCAAGTTTTTAAAGACCCAAATTAACTTTCTGAGGCGACCGGACACGGACACAATTTGAGGCATCCATGTGAGTTGTTCGTCGATATTAACACCAAGGTATTTAATAGTTTGGACTTGATCAATAAAGACACAGCCACAGATTGAGTCACATTCATTGGCTTTGCATGTATGAGCCTGAATTTTAAAGGTATCTCTAGGAGAATTATGCCTTTTCAACATGCTGTATGACATAAATTTTGTCTTAGTAAGGTTCAAGGTGATTCAAGTTCAAGGAAAAATTACGTTTGTTGTATGGGAGCCCCCCTTTAATATTTACTTTATTGTTATTTAATTATTTATTTTGAAAGGTAATATACAAGTAAATATTCTGTGAAAATTTGAAGCGTCTACCTGTTACCGTTTTTAATATTGAGCAAAAAAATACGAAAAAAACACGTTTATTGTATGGGGACCCCCCTTAATATTTTTTTTTTTTAATTTTTAGTATTTGTTGTTATAGCGGCAACGGAAATACATCATTTGTGAAAATTTCAGCTTTCTAGCTATCACGGTTTATGAGATACAGCCTGGAGACAGACAGACAGACAGACAGACAGACAGACAGACAGACAGACAGACAGACAGACAGCGAAGTCTTAGTAATAGGGTCCCGTTTTTACCCTTTGGGTACGGAACCCTAAAAACGGTGATGATGATAATGAAAAAAAATAATTATTTTGTACACCATACACTACAGTGGGAACAACGACCAAATGTAACCCAGGACAAGAAGACAAAAAATTAACAATTGAAAGACTGAAAAATTATAATCATGAAAATTATTCTAGGTGTCCAGGCTCACTACACAAATAAATAGATAAATGAATTATTCTAAAAGCACACAGCTGATGGAAAAATGTTCGAAATGAAGTGTCTGTAGTTCTTTATCTAACATAGTTAGTTATAGTTATAGAAGGTTCGTTTTGATCACCTTTCCCATCACTAGCGGGGCTACTCTCAAGGTTCAACTCTTATAGCGATGCAAAGTTCGCTCAGTGCTCGTTTTCATCTTGCTTTTTCTGTAATTAAGAGTGTGAGACAAAAGTTCAAATGAGCCTACTTTACATTGTGATATTTTTAATAATCACTTCATCTTTACAGCAAGATAAAAACGAGCGCTGAGCGAACTTTACATTGCTATACAAGTTGCGAGTACTTAGGTACGGCTGCTGTGGACTTTTGTAATAAAGACGAAGTGTTAACAAACAGAAAGACAGATTTGCTTTCACTTTTACAAGTTAGATTAAGTTAGATATTTTTATAGCCAACAAAACTTTTACCATGTTTTGCTAGTGGATTATTGATTTTACTCAGAAATCTTAAATTTATAATAAAAATAAAGGATCTCCATAAATATTTATGAAAAAATCCATTTCTGACTTTCGCCCTTTGTCACAAATGAATAGCATAAAAAAGTTACCCACAAAACAAACTTGCCAGTGTCGAAAATTATTTTCTTTTTTTTCTCAAAAACAAGGAAGTGGCGGGCGGCGTAACGAGCGCCTCCGGGGCGCCGCTGTCGTCGGGAAAGTTCTTAGCCTCATTAAATCGAATAACTTACTGCATTTACATGAGGAAAAGATAAAGACGAAACACAAGAAGCTCCCTTGCGCGCCGCCATTTTACTTTTTTGAATATCGAAGGGGAGCCAAGAATAGGGGTGTGCTTCGAGATTTGCGAATATATTGCGCTCGTTCAGCGTTCGATTCATTGAGTAATTTCGAATGCTGGGGTATTTTTTTTGTGTTTCCCCCTCGAAATTCAATGGATAAAGTCGTTGTGGTTGCTATTTAATGATATGGAACGATGATTATGATGTTATTGCTTTTTTCCATTTTAATATTGTTACTGTGATTTTATTATTCATAAAATAGACATATCAAAATACTTCCTATTTCGTGTCGTAACGTAACCCTATAAACGTCTTTTTCAGGTTGACCTTGACAACGGTCATGAACACATTCGATGAAAAAAAAAATGTTTTTCTCTGTTACGTAAACACCGTGTATGTGTACGAATGTATTTAAACGTTATAGCTTTTGAATAAGGTGCATTGTTTATTGAATTAGCAAATTCTGCAGATGACAATATAATTGATTCTTTAAATATAAGTATCCAAGTTATGGATTAATAAAAGGTCCAGTCACGTGGTCTGTACCCCTTCCAGGGTGGAAGTTGGAGTTGGCTCGAATTAAAATAACTTAGACTACAACATGCACAAATAAATTAGGTACTTACCTACATATAATATGCTGTACTGTAAGTATAATTTGTGTTTTCTTTCTCTTAGTCACGATAAGTTATTTTCACTTTCACTTCCATTGGTTTAATTTAGTTAAAAAGACAATGTGAGAAAAATAAATAATAAATACGAATTTGACAAAGATAGATAAAGTAAATGAGATTGTTCCGCTTGTTAGCATCATCGTGCGTATTTGGCAGTTGTCGAGTTTATAAATGAGAATGAATGTGTTTATTAAATGTTTGTTACAAACTCCTTTATAATAATAAAAAAAATTATGGTTTCGTTCGTAGTACACGAGAGATCTGTATAAAACCATCATGTCCTTCTGTCTGTCCGAATGTCACAGTGTCTTTATACAGATAGGTAAGTATTATAATTAGCGATAACATAGATAAACTAAATAAATAATTAAATTAAATTGAATTAAGGCATTTTTTTTATTTCTTTGTTTATATTTATTACTTGAGTTTTGTTTGAAGAAATCCTTATGGTAGTGCATATTGAAAGAACATACACTAAGTACCTACGGGAGGGGTGATTTTATGTTAAAAGTTTTCCTATTTTAGGTCAATAGCCATCGAAGGGCGCTACGAAACATTTCAAAGGGAATAAAGAACGATATTTAGCGTTCGTCGAACCTAACAGCGACTTTTGATACTACACGATACGACGCCATAAAGCGCTAAAAGCATAAGCATAAGCTGGCATAGGCTAAATACTCATAAAGTACACTTTCGAACAACGTCTCGATTTAAATTAAAATAAAAACCGGACAAGTGCGAGTCAGACTCGCCCACCGAATGTTCCGTACAAACTAGTAGATAAAAGGGGGAAATTATATATTTATTTTATATTGTCCTTCATAAACCGAAAAATATACATTGTATTTTTTTTTGTATGTTTGTTCACCGATTACTCCGCCAATTGTGAATTGATTTTGATGATTCTTTTTTTGTTTGGTAGGCCATACTTCAGAATAGTCCCATATAAGTTTAATCAAAATCGGTTCTGTACTTTGGTTTTTATAACAAAATAACTGGAAAAATTACATCCAAGTAATAGATTGCGTATTTTGAAGTCAGTTTTTTCAGTTTTTAAACTCTGTTTATATAAACTATAATTATTTTTAGATTACTTTATTATGTTATAGTGCCTGGAAGACCGAGCTTTGCTCGGTTTTTGTTATATGATTTTTTTAAAGAGCTCTCAGTAATTATTTTTCTCACAAAAGAAGGAACTTGAAAAATATGGGAAAAAATAATCATCTGGACTCGAACCGGGGTCTTCTGGTTTCGGGACCGCCCGATTTCCCACATGAGCTATTATAACCTTGTAGATGGTGGCGAAATTTTCCTTCGTATTCTCATGATATTTGAGCAGTTTTTCATTGCCTGAAAACACGGATAAAACGACACTTTCTAAAAATGAAACCTAGCTAGATCGGTTTATTGCCCCCGAAACCCCCTGCGCACAAAATTTCATGAAAATCGTTGGAGCCGTTTCCGAGATTCAGATAATATATATACATATACACAAGAATTGCTCGTTTAAAGGTATTAGATTTAGATTAGATATATAAATTGGTCCAGATAAACACCACTACTTTGACTGTGAGTACTAATTATTTAGGTGTAACTTAAGTCCATCTAACTAGGTTATTAGTAGTTATTTATTACCAAACACCTAAATACCGTAGGAGGTAGAGTTCCCTAAATTATGGTAAACCGATCGCCGGCTAACTTACGAAGTCTTAAAGTTATTAATACTTCGTTGTTTGGAACAACGGCCAGCCTGGCTTATTATTAACGCGTCACACGGATAAGGTCGTATGTGCTACAAGTTTTACAGGTGAAGAGCATAGCATCACGCACTTGTTGTTGGGGCTACGTTTTGTTACATTAGAGTGAGAAAACGGCACCTGCTAATTTTGTCTCATTATAAAAAATATTTAGGCAGGTGATGACTCGCCACCTACTAAATGGCCCCCCATATGGCACATTGGCGCCGGAGAAGCAACAAGCGTGGGTGGCTAAGCGTGATGTGTTCTGCGCTTCCATTAAACGCCACATGCGGCGTTATGCCCAATACAACTTCCACCCCGGAGCTTAGGTTCTTAGCTCTCATAGTTTCCGCCACCTAGCTGGCCAGCTAAGGCAAGTTAGAGATCAGCTGGCCTAGCATGGAAGGTAAATAAACAGATTTTATCCACGTTGTTATGTCAGTACATACTTTATTTCCTCTGAATGGTGGATATATCGGTGGAAAGACTATTTGTCTACATTCCATGCTAACCCCGCAGGTGTCTCATTTAGCCCCAGGGAAACATTAGGGTACGCGGTGTAGCTACTCACCGACGGCTCTCCACAAAACCGCCTGCTGTTATTAGTTTTATTATTAAATATTTTATCAAATACCTATATAGACTTAATCGATTTCCTCATGAACCCTTGCTTGCACATAATGCGATGTCATAGATACAATACATCAAAGACATTTCACGAGATAGTGAAGGGTATGTCTGGGTGTTTCCGTCTATCTTATGTGTGTATTTACAAAAAAAATAATATGAACGATATGTAAGTATTCTATCAGCCATCTAGTTCACATGCACAAGCTTTGCTTAGTTTGGGGCTGCATTGTGTTGTGTCAAATGCCCACCAATATTTACAAGTTGTGAACGTAATTTGATTGCAAATTTAATGGGTTTATTATTTACGTAAATTTTATTTCCGGTAGTGCTTATTCTGTCGTAAGTGAAATAAGTAATATGCCTTAGTCTTGTCCTAATCCATATTTAATGAAAACTATTTTCTTCTACATTCAAACTAAATTGTTTTTAATTTCAGTTACTACCTTATGACAGTAGAGCGTGTCGAAACAAAGTTGTGCCATCTCAGGTAGTAAGTAAGCTACTGTTTCAGCTTAAAGCTCGGACTTGCCTCCCGCAAACACCGCATTGTTTTACTAGTGATGTGACTGTTGTAGCTATCGATAAATTGCTAATATTATTTTATCGCCGATTTGGTATGTATTGCGGTAGTAAAAATAACATTCCATATTATTTCACACTAAAAATAAAAAATCTTAAAATGTGAGTATTATGTATCTCTAAGGTAGATTAAGTAACAGAACTTCGTTTTGTGGTCTATTTTACAGTTACCTAATTGACATTGATCAATAGTAGCAGTAACAGCCCTATACGGCCCCGATAAAACCAAGAATCTAAAAATGAACATCTGTTTGCTCTGTACATCTGAATAATTAACAAATTTTTGCAAATACAAAAAACCACAAAGCTAAAGAAAACCAAATTTGATTCACAATAAACTGTGAGGTTTACATCACATGGAACGAACGCATGCTGACACAAGGAAACGGTGCCTTATAAGTATGGTTATTTTTAAAGTTATAGATATCAAACACAATCAATCGATGAATGAATGGTGTTTTCAAAACAAAAAGTTTTTGTATTCTACAATTCAGTGTAAGAAAACATCTTTAAAACGCTCTCCTGTACAGTCGGCTTTTCAAACATATGATTGTTTACGTAGAAGCCATCGCAATATCAAACATAAAAGTATCGATAACGGTCAGCAAGTCTCTCTACCCTCGCCCATCACTACTCGCAGCAGCCGTCCGGGCGTTGTATACTTTCTTCATCCGTAAGTCCGGCGAACTTCCAAACTGGTCGATTTATTGAGATCTATAGTTAACTTGTTTACTGTACAGATAAAGCGGAATTCACAGTTTGCCTTGCTTACAATGAGACGGAGCGTATTGCTGGAATTTCAGATATAAATCTCAGACTCGAAGCTCCAAGTATTTGACTTGGCCGTTACTTGGAAGTGATTCGGTCATTTGTCGGGTAGTTCGCAATTAATTTGAAATTTACTCCTGGAATGTATAATCTACTTTTACCGACTTCAAAAAAGAGGAGGTTAACAATGTTTTACCCAATTACGGCAAACAAAAGGGAGAGTTGTTTTTAATGTTTGTTACCGCATAACTCCATCATTTATAAACTTTAACGATTTTATAAATTATTGTTTTGGTTAGAAGGATATACTTTATTTCATTTTTTATCGGTTCTGTACATAGACTTGTATAGATACCCCAAGTGTATGTACCTAGGGTATCAACAGGAAGATAAAAACACACACTTGACGCCCTAGGATTTATTTAGTTTTTTCAGGTGATATACAATACAAAAACACTTTATTGACACTATAATAAAACTAACATAAGGTACATGATTAGGGCGTTAGAAAGGTACAAAAGGCGGCCTTATCGCTAATAGCGATCTCTTCCAGACAACCTTTAGATGGTAAAAGAGAAACAAAAAAGTAAACGCTGACGGTGGTGAAATTACATATATTTTGTCAACTAGTTACTAGCGTGCAAGCGCGCGGATGCATTGAGTTGAATCGATTACGCGCGGATGGAACATTCCATCACTAAATCGTATGTGTGACGTCACAGTCGATATCAAAAATGTGGCACGCGAGGATTTCATATTTTCATATAAATGAAATCGCTTGCGTCGTCTACTACTTATGTCTGTGGTTCTGTACTTTGGTTTTGAAACAAAATTGCGCATTTGAAGTCGGTTTTGAGTTTTGTAAACTACATATAATTATTAACAGACTCATCACTAGAATGATATCAGACACTATAAAGTCACTAGTTGCCATCTATCCTATCCGTGCAAGGTTGCCTGGAAGAGATCGCTCTAAGCGTAATAAGGGTGCCAATTAAAACACCTAGCTGTAATATTATTCTCTCTGTATTTATGATTCTGTATTGTGCTTTTAATAAAGTGTTATCTATCTATCTATAAAGAGGTAGGAGACTGATATTTTTATAGTAAAGAAACCTGTACCTATATCTTGTATAAATATTAATGCAACGTGGCATAGAGCTGATCTTATGATGGAGCTGCCTAGCCGGGATGCAATTGGAATATACTTACCTACAGGAAGGTGTTTAAATAGTCCAGTGTTAGCTCTTTTTTAACCCTAACCCAAAAAGAGATATTTTAAGTTTGACGTGTGTATATGTGGCTGTGTGCAGTTTGTCTGTGTGCGGTCGTGACTAAAACCTCTTTTGAGGGTTGGATCTGCGGCTGCATATTTGTTGATTCATTTTCTAACCCCCCAATCAAAACCTGAGAAAGATAACGACTAAGGTGTCAAGCATGGGTGTATGCTTGACACCTTAGTCGTTACCTTTCCACAGCAAACGATAAATAATGCTCTCTTATACAACATCGTTTCCGTCATCATTTTTATCATTTTTAGCACTAGGCGTGTAAAACCGTATAACATTGCTAGTAAATCTATAAATATGAGTCAACTTGTGTAAGTGGATAAATGGACAGTCGATGGGGGTGTACGCCGTCGCCACCGTCGCTATAATCAAAGATGCGGGCCGAATCTTAGCAAATTAGTGGGGAAACTTCCCCTACAGACTAGGGGTGGTACACGTGCATACTTCTTTAGCCAACTTCAGGAAGGAAAGACATGTTGTTTTTGTAAGTGAAAATATATATATATATATATATATATATATATATATCAACGACGCTGTACAAGATGCTGCAGAAATTCGAAATGCAAAATTAATGGTAAATGTAGGTAAAGTTATTTTTCATTACTCATACTCCGAAAGTAGGTCTGAAGTTGCCTGAGCAGCGGGTTGAAAGTAATACTTTCAGCCCTAGGGAGAATCACTTTTAACTATCAGCTGTCAAATTAAAAAAAAACTAGTTCTATTTTCACGTTTCTATTGAGCCATGTCCAACTTTTTTTAAAGCCACTCAATTACAGCGCGGTGTAAAATTGAAATAACATAAAGATAAGTATTGATTACCGAATATATATATTTTTAAATAACTACCTATTATAATTTAGTTTCAACAATTTCTTTAAAATATCATAGATTTGGACAAAATATTTACCATTTTTGATGATGAAAATGTAAAATATTGGCTGAATAGATTGCCGGCCACAGAAAAAAAACAAAATAGGCGGGAAAGCAGCAGTCCGATCATCATTTGTTTTTTCATTTTCTATTTTTTCTGTAGCTAATTCGTGTTATTATTTTTACTTTCCTTGTATTCGTAATGAAAAGCACAGTGTTTACCTCGGGTTAAAGACTTATTTAGTCCCTCGAACTATTGGCGCCCTCACTTCGTTCGTGCGCCAAACCCTGTCTCGTGACTAAATAAGTTACTTTCACCCCTAGGGTAACAATGTACTATATCCTCTTACTAGCTCGTAAAGTTAGGTTTCCAAGGCTAATACTGGCGTGGAAAAGTTAATTGGTCTCCATAGGGTGGAAAGTAATTTCAAAATTCGAACACGATGTAGCTCTACATTTTCAATGCAAAATATTTCTAATCTTTTTGTACAATACCTTCACAAAATGAAAACAAATAGTTCGATCCAAAGAGGTAAAAATAACTTAGAAATTTAGCGTACTTACGTAAAACGTAAATAAAATGTACATTTTACTTTATCTTTGCATTTTTTTGAATTTTTACAACTATTTGGTGTTGTGTGAAATGTCCACAAATATTTATTTATTTATTATTTTTATTTACACGAAAAAAGTATGAATGTGTGAACAATATTAATTATGCGAGTGTGCCAAGTGTAATAGAAGAAAAAAAATAATTAAAAAAAACTTTGTTGTATGTAAATTTCATTTTCGTATATTTTGTTGAAAATAATGCTTAAAATTAATGAAATGGATACATGAAAGTGAATTCATATGATTATAATGTTTTAAAGTTTAGGACCAGTAAAGTTGCATATATAATGCCAAGCAGATTTTTCTACTCGAGAAAATAGGTAAACTAAACAATTTCCTCGCTACGTTACGATGAAAAACGTTGTATTATTTCACTCGGCTGTAAAGTTATTTTATCTCGTGTCTTCTTGAATCCATCGCTACGCTCAGGATTCTACACTAGAACCACTCGCTGCGCTCGTGGTTCAAACCTAGAATCCTTCGCTTGCTCTGGATTCAACTGTCAGACACTCAAACGTAAAATACAACTTTCCAGCCTAGTATAATTATTATTTTATGCTTATATTCGAAACTTGAAATTTAAGTACTTAATTGAAACTTTGTATTATATTTATAAACTCAATGAGAATCATTTTATGGCCTTCAAAAATAAAAAATGGTATCAATCCAGTAATATTTTTTTGTTTTATTTTTAACTCTGTTACAAAAAACTTGGTCATTTATAAACCGATTTGAAAAATACTTTTTTTTTGTTTGAAAGAATATGTATAATTTCAGATTTAGGATAACATAGGAATTTCATCAAATTCGGTTCCGTAGTTTGGTTTTAACAATTTGTGCATTTGGAAGTCAGTTTTATAATTTCTAAGCTATAAATATTTAACCGACTGGAAGAAGGGCTTGATTTTATCTGTGTATCTGAGAAAATAGATATGTCAAATATTAGTATTAGTTTATAAAAGTCACGGTCCCCGGAGTCTATTGAGATTAATTTAGTCAAATAAAAAAATACATTTCTATTTTTCTACCCTTTAATACTTATATTGTCCCTTCCATCTATCCACGGTCAAACCGGGCTTCAAATGCCCTCGGTTGTACGTAGTAAACAGAAGCTGAAAGAGCACAATGTCACACTGTTCTTATTAAGGAAATACTTAAATTCCAAATAAAATAACAATAAAACTAGAAACTTCATCAAGGCGACAAATAGCAGAAAAGCAGTGACGCGTTGACTGTCTCTTGCACTCGTCGAGTCGAGCCGACTTTACCCGAACGATCGCTACATAGCCGAACGTAACGGCTCAGTCTCATTCAATACCCACAAAATAAAGTGCTAAACACGCCTAAACAAGTTTTCACTTAAAAACTCTGTAACTAAACAAAAAACTATGTTTCGCCAACCCTAGCGTCCAAGAAAGTCCAAAGGGCATCTTGAGTGGTCGGCTAATGTCCCGTCTCAAAGCCATGATATACGTATCATACCTACAGTACCGACTGGACTGCAGTTCACCCCTCCTAATTAATATTGCCGTTCCTTTGATAGAATTGATTAAATACCTTTCTACACAAAGTTATGGAGGCAGACATCTTTGGTTTCCTTGTATAATACATGTGGTAGTAGATACCGTATACGGGTTTTTAGTTGACCGAGCAAGCGACGGGAAAAAAGGTATCTGAATTAACTAGCATTTTTTTTTCAGATACCATAATTATGTCTGCGATCATGTTTGCTGAATGCAATGGAAAGATAGGATACCTATCTCTACAAAATTATATTTCATTTTCTACTTGCATTGCACCTCTGATTTTCAATTTGTCCAATCTCGTTATTCGTTTTTTTTTTTTTTGAGGATCGTGACATCTAGTGATGAATAGCCCAACTAAAATTCATGACAGCGACATCTATTGTAAAGTAGCTATTTTAGTAAGAATCATCTAGCGACGATTAGCTGAACTAAACTTACATTGCCATCTATTAGAGAGTAGTAACTATAGAGTAACTTATATTTATATAAATACAGAATACAATAATACTATCTAATTTTAATTAATTAATAATTTTATTTATTATTTATTCAATTTGCAATTTTTTTTTGACATTTAATTTGAATTTGTATTCTATATTGACATTCTTATTATTGTTTTTTTTTCGTGTAAGTTTTATAATGACGTGTACCTAGTGTGTATCAATAAATGAATATGAAAATATTTATTAGTAACAAAACTAGTTTTTTTTTAATTTAGATTCGTTTAAAAAAATATATAACCTTTTTATATAACGTAATAATCGATGCAACCTTCTTGGTTTCAATGATTATCTAAACTTAACCTACTAATCTATCAATGTAACAGAACCTCAGAAAAAGAAAATCCTTCAAAGAGACTTGAGTTTTTCTGTTTTGTATCATGTATTTTAATATTCTTCTCATTTTCTAAATTGAGCCTTGTTTTTCTTAAAAGTGTGATTAAATAATATGTTAATGAGAAAATTTGCTCAATTCGTAAGTAAATGTACACGTCAACTTGTTTCACTTGTACAAGTATTCTAATATCTAACTGGCGAATTTTTCGCTACGCTCAATAGACGGAATGTACGTGTGTTGTTTCACACCATGTCCACTATTTGTTGCCAAAAATATATAGAAATCTAATATATCTGACAGCGGTTATAAAAATATGTGCATATTTTTTGTACGTATGTTTTAATATATCACTCACGGGCGTAAACAACAAAAATGCAGTCGCGGATCCAACTCTCAATAAAGGTTTTGGTCACAAAATAATAACGTATTGATTTAAGTCACGGCCACCCAAAAATCAACAAATTTAATACTTTGACTACGAATTTCTGAGTTGAACTCCTCCCTCCCTATAGGTAGGTACGCCCGTGAGTCATTACAAGTTAGGTGGCGTAAAGTACATTCAATCACGTATTTTAGCAATTAATTTATATTCACGTTACACCAACTTGATGCAATGTACGACCTGAAAGTCGGAATGAAGCGGACACATTTTATACACTATGGCACCTTCTATTGTTAGAAAACTTCCTTGCTACAGAGATACAAGAAATTATTCTCTCCACTGACCTCTGATATGCTACTACCTGTTAGAGCAATACTCAAAATATTTTGTCGACTTCTCGCTGACACGTAATGAAATTTGCGGAAAGAAGACAGAGAATTTGAGACGTAGATTCGAGGTTGTTTAGTTAAAATAGAAAAAAACCCGTTCAAAACAATGAACTTATCTTAGGGATATATTTATATATCTGATAAGTATTTTTGTGACGAGTACTTACTGTGAACTAATACATTAATATGAATATATAACATAATATTTATACAAGTATAAGTTTAGGAAACTCAAAAACCCCCGACAAAAGAACGGCTGAACCAATTTTAATTAAACATAGCTAGAACAATTTTCTTTCAAACAAAAACCTACGTCCAATTTCGATCCACCTGTTTGAGAGCTACGATGCCACAGACAGACATACAGATACACATACCCCTCTTTTTGGGTCGGGGGTTAAAACATTTGTTTTGCAACAAGTCAACGTTTTTTTTTTGTAAAATTGACAAAAAGATATAAGTCCTCTCACCGTCCTAAATCATTGGTATACGTATACTTACTAATAATTACAGTCCTATCATTTTATTTTCAGCTAAAAGAAGGGAGGGTACACAAATTCAGCAGCGGTGCACATTTTTATCTTAAATCATCAGAACACAATGTTGGATATCGGTCAAATAAAATCAACATTGCAACGTGAGTAATTTTTTTTTTTTTTTACACAAGATAGATCTACCATCCCCCTTCTCACAATGAGAAGATGGCCCGTTCCCAGCAGTGGGACAGTTTGTACAAACAGGGCTGATAAAAAAAAAAAAAGATCTACCATTGACCACCAACTCGCCTGATGTTAAGCGACGGTGTGGCCGAGGGTGGACCTCGTCGATCTAGAATATATCTATTCACTCTAATCTTGAAAATTACAAGATTGTAGGTCTCAGGAAACAGAGATGGCGGCAAAGAATTCCAGTCTTGTGCAGTACGCAGCAGGAATGTAAATCGATGTCGCTGAGTGCGGATTTTTGGCAGTTCAACGAGAAATGGGTGGTAATTCGCCGACTTTATGCTAGTCCTGTAGTGAAATGGGGAGGGTGGAATTAGGTCGTGAATCTCTTTCGCACATTCCCCGAAATGAATCCTGTAGAAAATAGACAGACAAGCTACTTTACGGCGGTGCTCGATCTTCGTCGTCGAATTTCCAAAAAAGGAAGGTCCAAATTTTAAAGTGCTTTAACCGTATCATGTGGGTATTATATGAAAGAGCTTATGGTCAATATGAAATATGCTCCGATGGACAAATTGAAATTTATATCGGTGCTCTAACCTACTGAGCTAACGAGTCTTACGTACATGTGTCGAAAATAAGCATTCGGCGCAACGAAATGACGTCATGCTAGAAGGACAAACTTGTACATACAATAATGAACTTTAAATGCAGAAAGTTAGAATAGGTTCCTGACTAAAATAATGACGTCATGCAGAAGGACAAACTTGTACATACAATAATGAACTTTAAATGCAGAACGTTAGAATAGGTTTCTGACTAAAATAATCCGTCCGTCTTACGATCTGACAATCTGACGCAAGTCTATCATTTTTTACCCATCCCAAACATGCACAACGCCGCTAAAGAAGTTTTCACTTCAAAAATGCGTTTTTTCGTAACCCCCAGCGAACTTTTTCGTAATAAACAAGTGATTTAAATTATTGTACGCTCGAAATGAGCAGACTCTTGGAACTATTTGTTATACATATAATAACATCTTTGTAAACACATTTAAGCAATAAATATTTTTTTATTGTTATTTTACTAGAATTGTTCAAAAAAATGCGCATTTATAATGTTTTACGATTTTACTCATACTTGCACTCAACAGCGTATCAAGCGTAACTAAATCGTAAGTTAGACTGCAAAACTGCTTTTCTTTTCTGCAGTCGGGTATTTTTTTATAGATACTTGTTTAGTCATACATTGTGACTCAATGGCGTCGATCCTTTATTTACAGACTTGGCAGTCCCCTGCACATGGCCAATCAGGCGATGCAGCTCGTCCACCGACGGTACATACGCACAAGCCCGCCACACCGAAAAGTCGAAGAAGTCAAAGCACCAAACTTCCCAGATTCCGTATCTTCTGGAGATGTGAAGTGAGTTGTTACAGCTTTAATTATTATATCACAATACATAATCCAAATTATTTATGCATACATATTTACAATTCAAATAAAATTATTCAACTTAAAATCACCATCATAATCACGTCTAAGCACGAAGCTTGCATCTTGGAGATGCAAGCTTCATGCTTAGTGTGACCACAGAATAAGTAATTTAATACTACGCATAGATAGAACGCTTGTACTATGGAACTAGATGGCTGATAGAATACATATATACTTTTTTTTTGTAAATATACCTATACATATGATATGATACATAGAAATACGCAGACACAGAACAAACAACCACGCACATCACACAAATGTTTGGGTGGGGATCGAACCCACGACCCCCACCCATTAACAACAGGCAATTTAATTGTCGTGGCTCAACAGGTAGCATACTACCAACTGAGCCTCGACGCCAGTCAAGTTGTAATAAAAGCGAAAGTAACTTTCTCTCTCTCTCTCTCTCTCTCTCTCTGTGTGTGTCTGTTTGTTTGTTTTATTACCTTTTCACGGCTTAACTGTTGCGTTACGAAATTTGGCATAGAGATTCTATAGGACCTAGAAAAGTATAAGGGCTATATTTTATCATCATCGTCGTCACACCGCGGGACGCAGCTAGTTCCATATAAGTATGATGATGATTATGAAGAGCCAATTGTCAATTCCAGATTTATAAAGAAGGAAGGTGAAGCCGTGGCAATGGACGAAGTGGTGATGGAAATAGAAACTGACAAGACAGCGCTGCCTGTCATGTCGCCCGGCAACGGAGTCATACAGAAGTTCCACGTGAAGGAAGGACAATCTGTCAAAAGTCAGCAGGCACTTTTTACGGTGAGTTATTTACACAGACATAATAAATATAATATAGTAGGTAATAATACTTATTTTGTTTTGTACGGTACACGCACAGTCTCCTGGGCTGGTTATATTTTAATTCAGTGGACTGTAGAGGTGTCCAAGACACAGTAGATCCTTGCAAGACAATAGGCAAAAGAAAACACTCCACCAACCTTACAATCCACAACCGCCGCACGGCTCCAGTATCAGGTGCGATACGCAGAGCACAGCACAGAACTTCCGGAAACGTTCCTTGTTGTTCTTCCTTGTGGAATGCTATTCCTTTTCTTCAGGCAGGTGTAGCTTAGTATCTTGGATCCATCCAAAATACTAAACTTCACCTGCCTGAAGAAAAGGAACAGCCATCCATGACTCGGCGTCGTTTCGCGAGGTAGGAGCGCAACGTGCGTCGTATGCGGAAGTCTGCAACCGAATAACCGTCACCGTTTGACAGTTTAGTGATTATATAATGATTAGATGGAGTAGGTAAAGATCTCTATCTCATCCTGCAAGGATCGAACATGTTTACTGACTCGTTGCAGTTTCACCTGCTATTTTTCCATTTCACAAATGAGTTCGTGTGACAACTTTTCTTTTTAGGGTCCCGTAGTAAACAAACAACAAAGAATCTTTATAGTTTCTTCGTATCCGTCCAATATACCTTCACCCAGAAATGGTATTCCAAAATTTGGCAGCCCGTACGATGAAAGTGAACTTGAAGCGTTTTGTTCGAGTTTTTGAAATGTCCACCATGAACGATGGTGCTTTTTGGTTTTCTAATTGTCTGATAGAAAAAAAAAGTCAAGGTTTAATTAGATGATGAACTCACCGAAATTTATCTAATGGATAGCCGATAATAACAGCATCTTTGTGGTGATGCAGCTTTGAGGAGCTTCTACATAGTTCTAAAAAGACACTTGTTGTCAATGAGCTTCTTAGCAAGTTTCTCATATTTGCGCATATTTCGAGGTAATGTTAAGTATTTTGTTATTAAAATTTCTCCAGGTAGACATTACTGGCGTGGCTCCTGCCAAGACAATGCCGGCGGTGGCGAAGACGCCCGCCGCGGCGGCTCCCATGAAGCCGCCTGCAGTCGCCAAGCCAGCTGCCGCCAAGCCTACGCCAGCCGCCAAGAAAGCAGCTCTGGCAGGACCTGCTAAGCCAACTGTAAGCCCTCTAATTCTTCCTAAACCCCTAGTACCCTCTCCTTCCCATCTAACCACGATCAAATGTGACGTCAAACGGCCTCAATTCAATTAAATCTATAAAAAAATAATGTTCTTGTCCTTGTAGCTACGTCAAGTATTATTTGTAATTGATATAATGCTTGTGACAATCTAAAATTCTCTATTTTTAGGGTTCCGTACCTCAAAAGGAAAAAACGGAACCCTTATAGGATCACTTTGTTGTCCGTCTGTCCGTCTGTCCGGGTGTCAAGACCTTTATCTCGGGAACGCGTGAAGGTATCGAGTTGAAATTAAAACCATATACGCAGATCCATAGTATCTTGCTGCAGAAAGAAAAATAAAATTTCTCAGTTTTCGTAAAAAAAAAGTTACAGCAGAATATGTCGTAAAAAATGCACATTTCGCCACTCACAGAGGAATCAAAACCTGTGGGGTACTTCCCGTTGACCTAGAACTCTGAAATTTTGCAAGAAGCATTGTGTTAGAGTACACATATAGGAAAAAATCCGAAAAGTGGTCATTTTTAATTTAATCACAAAAAAATAGTGTCGTTATGCAAGAAATGAGGGTCGAAATTTTAAAGTGAATTAACTGTATCATGTGGGGTATCGTATAAAAAGAGCTTAATTAGCATTAATTAAAACAGGTTTTTAAATATTATTACGATGTATATTTTTCGGTATAAAAAAGAAAATAAAAAATAAAATGATTTCCCCCTTTTATTTACTAGTTTGTACGAAACCCTCGGTGGGCGAGTCTGACTCGCACTTGTCCGGTTTTTTTATATTATCATGTCATTCTGTTTACCAATAATACATCATGTAAGATATATTAACCTAGTAACCCATTTTTAGTAAATCAAGCAACTTCTCGGGATAAGCAACGAGGCATTATTGATTGTTAATTTGACGTGAAAATATAAAGAATAATCTTAAACATTGTGAAGACTTACAATAATTAACCAAGCTGAGTACAAGGTCACAAAAACTGTTTGAAATTTGAATTAACCAAGCTGAGTACAAGGTCACAAAAACTGTTTGAAATTTGAATTAACCAAGCTGAGTACAAGGTCACAAAAACTGTTTGAAATTTGAATTAACCAAGCTGAGTACAAGGTCACAAAAACTGTTTGAAATTTGAATTAACCAAGCTGAGTACAAGGTCACAAAAACTGTTTGAAATTTGAATTAACCAAGCTGAGTACAAGGTCACAAAAACTGTTTGAAATTTGAATTAACCAAGCTGAGTACAAGGTCACAAAAACTGTTTGAAATTTGAATTAACCAAGCTGAGTACAAGGTCACAAAAACTGTTTGAAATTTGAATTAACCAAGCTGAGTACAAGGTCACAAAAACTGTTTGAAATTTGAATTAACCAAGCTGAGTACAAGGTCACAAAAACTGATTGAAATTTGAATTAACCAAGCTGAGTACAAGGTCACAAAAACTGTTTGAAATTTGAATTAACCAAGCTGAGTACAAGGTCACAAAAACTGTTTGAAATTTGAATTAACCAAGCTGAGTACAAGGTCACAAAAACTGTTTGAAATTTGAATTAACCAAGCTGAGTACAAGGTCACAAAAACTGTTTGAAATTTGAATTTCCCGCCGCATGTGTATGGTGTACCCTTAACCGGGAATTTAAAAAAAAAATTGATGAACTTACTGCTATAACACTCAAATCGACTCAGCATTTCTAGTCGCCCGTTTCAGTATTTAAGTCGCTCAAATCATTATATTTTTCGTCCGATTAATAATATCTACAGATACATACGTACAATTATTATCTCTTCAGCCGGCTGCAGCCAGGGTCCTTGACCCGACAAAGGCGATTTCGGGCACCCGAACGGAGCACCCGGTTCAAATGAACAAGATGCGCAAGCGCATCGCAGAAAGGCTGAAGGAAGCGCAAAACACCACCGCTATGTTGACTACATTTAACGAATGCGATATGAGGTAACTATTTTTACTTGAATGATAAACCGGATTATTGTAAATATTCGTCATTTATGTAGTTCTTGGTTTTGTAAATATTTGGAACATTTTGATTTATTTCATTATTTTAATACTTTATGGTACAAAATAATCACTTTCATGTAGGTATACTTAGATTAGTCCTTGCGCTTCCTGAGTGCGTCTTTTCCGATAGATATAATCTGGGTGTCTTTGGATCGCGAGTGAATTGGTTTCTTCTGGAGCTGGAATCCATTATCTCTGTTTTTACGGCACCCATACCTACTCGCTATAAGAAAACAAGCTGCGTGTAAGTATGTAGGTACCCAAAAAAACTGCGTCCACAAACGATTTATTCGTTATTCCACTTTCCAATTATTCCTTATTCCAGCTTCCCCATGCCACTAAACGATAAGCAGAAACTTGGCAAATTACTTATCATCCATTTCTCAATGAATCACTCAAAGTCCGTACAAAACGATTTTAGTCCAAATTCTTAATGCGTACTCACCGGAGTGGATTCTAACTTTCAAGGCTAGAGTGAAACCTTCTAACTTAATCAACATGCTCCATCTTCATCCACGCCGACGCTTACAATCAGGTGAGTCGGTGGTCAAACGTAGATCTATTCACCTGGTACAAAAAAAGGAGGAATACGCATGCGTATTAAAAACTACGGGTTACTTACGTCTGTTTTGAGCCGAAATATCCGACTATAGTTTCAACCGCATTCGGCGGTCATGCGGCGGTCAAAACAGACGTGAGTGACCCGTAGTTTTTATTTAAAACTATTAGGATAGTGACAGAATGTGCGAAAAATTTACGCTATTGATTAGCAAAGATTTTCAACTATAGACATCACAACAATAATTACAGTTTAGGGGCCATTCATTTATTACGTAAGACAATTTAGGGGGTCGACCATGTCTTATTTTTTCTTACAAGGGGGTGGGAAGGAGTCTTGTAGTTCTTACGTAAGATCACAAAAATAAAAATAAAAGTTAAAATTAATACTTCGAAAAAGCGCGGGCAACTGCGCGAGTGCTGAAGTGCGCTCGGATGTGTATAAAATAAACATATAATAAGCGTGTACAATTAAACATTCCTAAAATTTGTTACTTTGAAAAATAAACATGACAATAAACCAAACGTGTATTAATTTTTTCCTTTAGATTCTTACGTAATAAATATAACACAGGGGTAGGGGGTCGGCCTATTCAATTTTTTTCTTGTATAGGGGGGGAGAGGGTCAAAAACTGGCAAAAATAGTCTTACGTAATAAATGAATGGCCTCTTAGAAAACAGAAAAAACCGACTTCAAAATACGCATTGACTTAGATGATATTTAATCAGATATTCTTCAGATATTATTTGTAAAAACCAAAGTACTAAATAGATTTTGGTAAAGTTTATACGAGACCACCTCTGACGTATCAAACCTAAAAAATCATTAATTACAATTCATAAACGGCGGAGTAATCGCTGAAAAAAAATAATATACAATCGAATCCTTCTTTTTGGAAGTCGGTTAAAAACAAGCAGGCTCATATGGTATTCTTCACTCCCATTCCACCATGCTTCACGGAAGACATTTCGAAAATACAATAAAAAAACAGTTAATGAGTGCGGTCGTGTGTGCGTGTATATGTGTGTGTACAAAACTACGAGGACCATCCATGTGTTTTCAGCGTTCGTTTGCCAACCCTCGCTACACAAACTCTAAAGAAGTCTAGCGGCGCGTTAAACGTTTCCTCCGTTTGGAGAGGCGCCAAATAGCGCGTTACACGTTTTCTTCGTATATGGAGAGGTGGTGATCGGTAACCGCTTTATACACGGCGTTGCAGTCACAAAATCATATTAACTATGGAAATATGTGTTCCTGTCTGAAGTCGTGGGGCGTTTTACGTCGCGTGAGGAATAACAAACAGAACAGAATGCGCTTGAATTCAGTTATCTTTAAACATATTCCGTCTTACTTATAAATGCATCCTAAAATCGCATTCACCGAATTAGAACTTGTCACTTTCTGTCAGACGGGAATAGTCACGCGCAAAAACGGAACAAAAAATTGTTTGACTAAAATGCGCTTATTCAGCGTTTTACATATAATTAAGACGGATTGTGTTTGATAAGACCGCTTGACGCGCCGCTAAACGCCCTGAGTAACCCTGAACGAAACCCCTTCATTTGTATCCAGTTAGCTATAGCTAACAATCTCTGTTTCCTTAAGAAAGTCCTTCAGGAATAGCTGGCTGACTCAAATTACCTAATTCCTAGATATATTACGAGTTGCTATAACTAGATACGAAGATTTAAATCGTAGATGTGCCAATCTGTTTGAGCCAGGCCTAAGACGCGCGCCGGGACAAAATTTTCTTTACTCTTTTTAACGAGTAAAAAAAGAGATAGACATACGGATTTTCATAATCTTGTCACGTTCTGGCACGGTAAAAAAGAGTACAGAAAAGTCGCGGCGCGTGTCTTAGCCCTGGATGCGCTATTGCTGGATGACTCCAACGTAACTTTTGACACCTGAAAGTTGACGCAATGTAATAATGTATATTACATTCCAATTCAACAACGCACCAGTTACTCTGTACAGAAGTCTTAAATTCGGAGGCATATCTAACGATTTAAATCTTTACTTTCAGCAAACTCATGTCCTATCGTAAGGCAAACCTACAGTCTTTTCTGAAGAAGTGGGGCGTCAAGCTATCTTACATGTCACCATTCCTGAAGGCCTCCGCTAACGCGCTCTTGGATCAGCCGGTTGTGAATGCTGTCATCGACGGAGACAGAATCATATATAAGTAGGTAACTTGTTTCAGCCAAATTATGAATTTCCGAAAGGTGAACATGAAGGCGTTTCAGACGAAGCACAAGGTGAAGCTTACATTGATGTCGCCGTTTTTGAAGGCATGCGCCAATGCGCTGGCGGATCAACCGGTCGTCAATGGGCATATAGAAGGGGATGATACTGTTATTTACAGGTTAGCTGGTGTTCGTAGCTAGACAGCTCAAAAATTACTCACATCGTAGTATCCTCTAGTAGTTTGTGCACACATCCGTCGGAACTTGACCCGTCGGATGTGTGTAATTACTCACATCGTAGTATCCTCTAGTAGTTTGTGCACACATCCGACGGAACTTGACCCGTCGGATGTGTGTAATTACTCGCATCGTAGTATCCTCTAGTAGTTTGTGCACACATCCGTCGGAACTTGACCCGTCGGATGTGTGTAATTACTCACATCGTAGTATCCTCTAGTAGTTTGTGCACACATCCGACGGAACTTGACCCGTCGGATGTGTGTAATTTTTGAACTGTCTATAAATTTATGAAATTTATGTTTTTTTTTTTTTTAAAAACGAGGGATTGTTTGTTGTGGCGCCATTTGCTGACCAGTTTTTCTAATATTTTGTTAGAAACGTTTAGTACCTAGCTATGCATCCCCCTCGTCCCTCTGCTTTAGATTAAGAAGGTCTTACTCAGCAGTACTCACCATAACATGTTGTTTTTCTCATCTTCATCAGTGCTGAGTAAAACTACTGAGAAGCGGGCCACCGCCGCGCCGTAGCTAGGTTAGCTGTAAGGTCTTGTACTAGATTTAATTCATTAATTACAGAGCCTTCGCATCGGCTACACGTAGTGTTAGAGCCTCCAATTCGGCTAGCGTATTTTAAGTTTAGTTAATAAAGGCTTTATATCACCTTTAAGTATTTTAATTATTGTGTAAGCTACTTTCCTACACATATCACATTTCTATATTAATAAATAATTATTATACATACATACTATATATTACTATTTACTTACATATATAATATTTCCATATTTATTTATTTATTACAATATTTACATTCTGAATAATAACACTCACATTATCTAAATATTTATCAGTTGGTCGCTTTCGACCCTTACCCCATCACTATATTTCGCACGCCTATTGATGGTGCTGCCGGGCGAGCGCGGCGGATGGAATGTGAACTAGTCATTTTCGTACCTCCACGCGTCGCACGCGCATGTATTGTTTACGTTCCCAACTGATGTAAGATTTAACGTCGTGATTGAATATAGACAAGTTTACACCAATTCAGTGTATCATTCCCATCACCACAACCCAATTACCATTATAGTTTTAAAAAAACTAGTGAAACGTTCCCGAAATTTAGCTAGCTACTCAATTCTAAACAAAATATTTATATTTATGAGCAAGACCAGTCAAGAGCTTGCCGAGACAAATGGCTCTGAAATCTAGGTTAAAAATGAGAGAAGGTTGCTACGAGGCCATTGTGGGCCATTGTGGGCCATTGGCAAATATTGAATTCTAAATTAGAATTAATATGAGCAGTTGACCTTTTACAATAAGTATTGTTACAAATAAGTCTGTACCCGCGACGTCTACAGTTCGTACAACTAATAACTTAAAAATGTGTCACAACCATTTTAGGTTCCATATTAAACCTATGACCCTGCCTATGCCTTCGACCATGTCGATGTGTCCAAGCTTTTAAAAGACATGGCAGGTATGAAAACAGAGCTACGTAATCTACGTAATGATGCCGCTTCAAAGGTGGAGATGAGCAATTTACAAATAAAAATCAGTTCCGATATAAACAGTTTGCGAACGTCTTTACTCAAAATCAATTGCACGAATAACATAACCAACAATTCAAACCGACATTCTACAAATGCAGAATCAAATAAAATAGATACAACTCCGAATAGACAGCTGACTCAGGAACGTGCTGATAAGAGACAATTAACTGCATCGATGCCTACCGCATCGGCCCGCTCACGGTCAAGGTCAAGGGATATTATTCACACGCCGTCTTATCGTGACATTCTGGTACCTACCAACCGGTCGCTGTCTATAGTGAGCCCTACCACTAATACAGATAAGGTCGAGGATGGTTTTACATTAGTGAGTAATAGAAAACGTAAATCAAAATTAAATATGTGTGGTACTGCGACGAAACCAAGCAAATTACAGGTGGCGGAACAAATGTGTGCTGTTTATATATCGAGACTGACGAAATCCACAACAATTGAGAATATAAAAGAACACATTCAGGAGATGGGACAGGAATGTAATAATATAGAAATGTTGAAACAACAAAAAGAGACTGATTTTAACTCGTTTAAAATTTCGATATCTAGAAGTAAGTTGGATGCTTTTTTGAGCAACACATTCTGGCCAGTTGGCGTGAAGTATAGAATGTTCCGTGAATATACACGTCGTACGCAAGAAAAACGTGACTCATAAAACAAGTATGGATTTGACCAACAATACAAATTTTTCTATCGTATCTTTTAACTGCAAGTCGGCTAAAAGAAGTGTACAACATATTAGGACGCTTTGTAAGAGTACGGACATTATTTGTTTACAGGAAACCTGGGTATTACCTCACGAACTTGATTTTTTTAACGATATTGACAAAGATTTTGATTGCATTGCTAAAACGGCTGTAGACACCAGCCATGGGCCGGTTAGGGGCCGTCCCTGGGGAGGAGTGACGATCTTATGGAGACGGTCAAAGTTTAGCCATGTAAATGTAGTGGAGTGTTTAAGTGACCGTCTTGCGGCCATTCATGTTACTGTAGGTATGAAATCGTTTTTAGTGTTTTGTGTGTATATGCCGCAAAATGATGTAGATAATATTCCAGAATTCACGGACTGTCTAGCTAGTATGTGTTCAATTATTGAAGAGTATCAAATACAAGTAGCTTATATATTAGGGGACTTCAATGCACACCCAGGAACTATCTTTGGAGTAGAACTGCAAAATTTTTGTGATGAACAAACATGGACCTGGGCTGATCTTGTAAAACTTGGACCAAATAGCAATACCTACACATTTCTCAGTGAGGCTCACGGTACCTGTAGCTGGTTGGACCATTGTTTAACGACACAAGCTGCATTTGATACTATTCGCTCTCTAGACATTATGTATGATGTTCTCTGGTCGGACCATTTTCCGTTACTGATTAATTGCGACATCAAAGACATTTGTAAAACTAAACACGTTTGTACAGTTAATAAGCCATTGCAGGGTATACTATGGGGTACCCGAAATTCTAGTCAAGTTAAAAGATACCACGAAGAATGTAGTAATAGTATAGTTAAGATTAAGACGACCATAGATTGTATTGACTGTGATAATAATAATTTATGTATTAATTTTAATGAACATTTACGTTTTATTGATAATATTTACACGAATATAGTTAAATTTTTACAAAATGCAGCGAAAAATACCGCCTCGTTTTGTTCTGGTGGACAGCCTAGAAAAAAACACGTGGTAGGGTGGAACTTTCACGTTCAATCTAGTCATGAGATGGCTAGAAAGTATTTTAAGTGTTGGGTCCTCGCCGGTCGACCGTCTACTGGAGAAATTTACGCTAATATGACTAAATCACGTAGAGAATTTAAAAGCAAATTAAAATGGTGTCAATCTAACGAAGATAAAATAAAAATGGATATATTAACTACTCATAGACGAAATAAGAATTTTACTAAATTTTGGAACTCCACCAAAAACCTCAACCAGAAAAAAGCTTTACCAGTGATGGTCGACGGCTTGCAGGACCCAAAAGATATTGCTAATTTATTTTCTTCTCGATTTAAGGTACAGCCAGAGTTACGGGAGAATGTGGTCGAGACATCACCAGTTAATTATGTCTCGAATTTAAACGGTGTGAAATTTACAGTTAAGGATGTAGTCAAGGCAGTGCGTGATATGAAACGCGGAAAATCTCCAGGTCACGACGGGCTGAGTCTCGAACACATTCTCTGCGCTGGTGATATAATATACACAAAATTATGTGACTTATATAATCTGTGCCTCCGATACTCATTTTTACCGGCTAGTCTCATGAAAACTATTGTGGTTCCTATTGTTAAAAACAAGACTGGTAACGTGGGCAGTGTGGCTAATTATCGTCCTATCTCACTGGGAACCGTGATAGGTAAGATTTTCGAAAGGCTTTTGCAGCCTTTACTGGTGAACAACATATGTATCGACGATGCGCAGTTTGGTTTCCGTCCAGAATTATCAACTGATTCGGCCATCTTTAGTCTAAAATACACGGTTAATTATTATTTGACACGAGAAACATCTGTCTATGCCTGTTTCCTGGACTTGAGTCGCGCATTTGATTTGGTGAATTATAATATTCTCTGGAACAAACTTTCTGCGACTCGGGTCCCGGAAGCAGTCATAAATATATTTAAATACTGGTACGGAAACCAAACCAACGTAGTCAGATGGGGCGACTCGACCTCCAGTGAGTATAGACTGGACTGCGGTGTCCGCCAGGGGGGGTTAACTTCTCCGGACCTTTTTAATTTTTATGTTAATGATCTGATCGAGGAGCTAAGAAGCACTAAAGTCGGATGCCATATAGGAGATATGTGTGTTAATAATCTGAGTTATGCAGATGATATGGTGCTTCTTAGCCCCTCGATTAACGGGCTACGGAAGTTGGTTGATGTTTGCGAACGTTTTGCTGCCAAGCATGGGCTCATATATAACGCAACCAAAACAGAAATTATGATATTTCGTGCGGGTAAGGGTCCGGAGACAGTTCCAGACGTGTTTTTGTTGGATTCGCCGATAAAGGTTGTAAAACAATTCAGGTATCTGGGGCACATCTTGACTGAGACCTTATCGGACAACCTGGACATGGAGAGAGAGAGAAGGAGTCTGTCCATCAGATGTAACATGCTCGCGCGCAGATTCGCAAAATGTTCTGACGAAGTCAAAGTGACCTTGTTCAAAGCGTATTGCATGTGTTTATACACATGCCAGCTTTGGATAAGGTACACCAGATCAGCATACGGTACCATAAGGGTGCAATATAATGACGCATTTCGCATCCTTATGAAAAAACCAAGATTTTGCAGCGCGTCGGCCATGTTCTCTGATGCACGGGTTCCTGATTTCTTTGCAGTTATTCGATCTCGTATTGCGTCCTTTTGGGACAGGATAAGAAGATCGAATAATAGCATACTGCAGTGCCTGTCCAGCAATGTGTACTCTCCGATTTATAGGTCCTGGATTGCTGTCCACCAGAGCCAGAACCGGAAGTGATTTGTATACTAGTACAAGCTATTATATTATAGTTATAATTAGGATTATTTATTTTTTGACTACATTTATTTATTTCATAATATGTTATGTATTATTGATACTATGGGTATGTAATGACCTGAAATAAACGTTTATTATTATTATTATTATTATTATGGGCCTAGGTGAACACATCACTTGCAGGTTTTGTCGCACAAAGGACGAAACGCCCATACATGTCCTGTGCGAATGCGAGCCTCTGCACCATAGCCGAAGCCGGCACCTTGGAGGTCACATAATCTCACCCTAAAACCTCCTCCCCCAAGGCCATCACTGACTACATGCTCAGTATTGGACTTGGAGAGGTGCTGTAAGTAATAGAGGATGTCACAATAGATCTGGAAAGGTCGCAGTGACTAGCCGGGGCTGCCAGAGCCCATATGGCCCCCTAATGATCGAATAAAAAAACCAACCCCGCGAGAGGGGTGTTATATATAATTATGTATGTTTAAAGTGACGTGTATCTGTAGATATTAGTGTCTGTACTCTGTGGCATCGTAGCTCTCAAACGAATAGACCGATTTTGATCTATAGTTTTTTGTTTGTTTGTAACCGTTTCATGGTGGATATCCTAAAAACCCGAAAGAAACGCTTTAATTCCACTTTCTAAATCGCAAGTGAATTGATTTCTTCTAGGTAATCGCGCTCTATCGTAGACCGCAACTTCGCTTAATATCAGGCGAGTTAGCGATCAAGCGCAAACCTATTACTACATAAATAAAGAAAGAGGATTGCATCAAGAATGTTCTTAGCTTATACATCAAAATCGGTTCGGCATTTGTTTTGTCGGGGGTTTTTGAGTTTTCTAGACTTAAGTACTTGTCTACTTTGTGCATGTGAAGAGACTACGTTGACATATCGGTGGCGGTGGCGACGCCCCGCGGTCTCGTGGTGCCCGTGCTCAGGAACGTCGAGTCCATGGACTACCCGGAGATCGAGCTCACTATGGGCGGAATCGCTGAGAAAGCGAGGACTGGTATGCTTTGTTGACATAGTCATAGAATTTATTATGACAAAAAAATATTGTTAAAATTATATACACGTATACATATATTTATTTGTCTCAATTTTTAAGTTTTTTTTAGAATTTTACAATAGAAATATATAAACTTAAATACTTAAAAACTAAATTGATTCCGGCAGCGGGGCAGGGCCTAGGCTGCTGACGGTAGGAGCTTTAAGAATTCGTGCCATATCCAGGGGTGCGATTTTTGAATCGCTCGAAAGGAATTCAAAATGCAAATTTGCCTGACTTCCGAACAATATCAACAATATTTTCGTAGAACTTCTTGTTAGTATAATTATAATTGGAATGGTTGAGAGTATCGTTACATTAGCGAGTGATGTGAATGATTGCGAGCAAACGAATTCTTGAATATCGTCCGAAACAAAGTCTGGTTGAGTTTTTGGTCGAGGATTTTCGCTTTTAAACCGTTAATAATAATAAAATTATTACTATTAATTATACATGATTATTTTAATTTATTCTTATTATATTATTATTTGTTATTTTATTGCAGCCTTCCATTTGTTTTAAACGCATTCAAAAGAGAAGCAGGTTCCCATTTCGATTGTATTTTAACAGACTTCAAAAAAATTAGAAGGTTCTCAATTCAGTACTAGATTTTGTTAAGGATTTACTTTACCATTGGTCCCTTAATTTCATCAAATCGTAGATCTATCTTCTATAAAAAATAAAAAATTCGTTTTACTAGTTTGGTTTTTTAAACAACATTGTTGAGAAACTTAAAAAATGTCATCCATGTAAAAGAATTTGCTTAATTTGAAGTCGGTAAGTTTCAATTTTTTAAACTTTAATTAAATTTAAAAAATTAGGAGGAAGGAGCGGGAGAATCTGACTTTAAGGCTTATATAAGCTGTCGTTTTTACTACTAACCATTCGAGGAAACATCGAGAACATTTATAAAAGGCTACAATTACCTAATATACCTACAATATCTAAGCCTACAATAATGACTTATGACACGGAGTCAAAATTACCAACGTTGACAGTAGTACTTGTTTCTTTTATTTTCGAATGCAGGTCAACTCCGTCCGGCTGACATGCAAGGCGGAACATTCACGATCAGCAACGGCGGTGTGTTCGGATCACTCCTCTCGATGCCCATCATCAATCTGCCGCAGTCAGCCATACTTGGCATGCACGCTATATTTCAGCGGCCGGTCGCTATTAACGGAAAGGTACGCTCCGCATTAACTAGCTAGCTAAAAATACGAGTAAATATTTCTGAGGTCTTGGAAGCTAGCCCAAAAAGCCCTAGTCATAGTCAAATGTCAAGCAAAATATTATGTAATGGTCAAGCTCCAATTACATTGTAGTTGTCTGACGGTAACTTTAGGTACTGAAAGCTTCCATGGAGTTTTGCCGACAACATGAATGAATAGACACATTTAGATAAAACACATGTTCATGAAAACTAAGAGCGACAAGTTTCTACTTCTTTTTGCCCCTCACGGGATTAGTGACGTGTTTCGTTATTCTATAACGTTCCCGCCAAAATGTCCTTTAGTTCGAAAATTTTGTTGTTGTTTTTTATTTGACAGTGGACATCATCCTTCCAAAGATAACTGTTGTTGTCTATTTTTAGCGTGGAATAATATATATAAGCCTTCAGTCGAAATTGTAAAAAGTAACTTTATATTAAAATGTCAAAAAGTTACGGTCAAAATCAAGTAAAATTAGTCACGGTCTACTTCTCGTCGCGCCTCTGTATAGTGAAACTTTTATAGATTTTGCCAATCACGCTCGTGCATGAAATCCAACATTGAATTGTCTATATTCAAGGGCGTCGCCAAGGGGAGGGGGCAAGGGGGGCAGCTGCCCCCCCCCCCCCCTAGAGATAAAAAAAATGTTGTCAACTGCAAAGCAATCAAAGTCCTAAGGCCGTGCATTTGTACCTGTACAGTGTACCTACAATTCATATTTTTGTCATCCTCCATAATATTAACTTTCCCCCCCGCCCCCTGGGCCATGGGCTGGCGACGCCCTTGTCTATATTATAAACAATTCAATGTTCGACTCAATTTCAATGACTCTATAACACCGCCATTTTTACCCTATTAATATTCTAAGTAAATAACTGTGAAAACGAGTTTTGGCGGGAACGTCTTAGTAACATGTTGTTGCTTTGTTTTATTTTCCTAAATTTGTGTTATTTTGAACATTAATGCGATAAAAATGGTGGTGTTTTATTCATTAAGTGTTCGATCAAGTGCGTGAGTGTGGGCAAGTGAAATAAAGCAGTGAAACGTGTGATTTTACGTTGTCGGCAAAACTCCATAGAAGCTTCTAGTAAAATCGCCATCACTTTGAAAATGACTGTTTACGTGACTTAGACTGTGACTAGAACACTATATAACTTGAAAATATTTCAATACTTGACACTGGCAAATCGTTAATCGCGGGGTCCAATACTAAAATGAAGAAGAACTGTGAAAAGGTTCAGCAATGGACATGGGCATAGCATAAAGCCTTCTTTGGGGGGGCGAGCGAAGCGAGCGCGAAAAATTTTTAGTAGTGTTTTATAGTAATATGCTAAAATTCTCGTATTTGTGAACTCACAGAACTTCTATATCAAAATAGTAATAATGCGCGAGCACGTAAATTCTTGTGGTGTTTTTATAGTAATATATGCTTTACTTCTCGTATTAATAAACCCACAGTACTTCCATGTCAAAATAAAATATATTTTTTAAGGTTTTTAATATTAAATCATGGAAGTGATTTGATTCATTGATCGTGTTAGCGAGTCCTAGATTTTCGTGGACCAGATGAATCAAACAAGTAACTGTGTTAAAAGGAAATACCCGACTGGTAAAGAGCGACTTTAACGCTATCAAAAATTATAAATACAACCATTTGAATGATTGCCAATTTAATATGTCTAAATATAAACATAAGACTTTATAGAAAATTACAAACATATCAAAAATTTTGGTTAGTGGCTATTTTTTGTGAATTATTTGCTCGTATTAGAAAGTTCACGGCACTTTATTGATCAATACAAATAAAGATCAATATGAAACAATCATGCGCGAGCGAAGCGAGCGCGAAACTTTTTGAAGCATTTTATAAAATTATTGAAGCCTGGAAGGATTTTTGATAATGGCCAGGATTTGTACCGGACAGACAGACAGACAGATAGACGGACAACAAAGTGATCCTATAAGGGTTCCGTTTTTTTCTTTTGAGGCACGGAACCCTAAAAAACAATATTGTTGATAAAGTGTAACGAACAATTTATGTATTAATTTTTTATCCCCAGAAAACCCCACCATATCAACCTTATAGCACCCCAAAAAGAGGGGTGCTATAAGGTTGATGTGTTTACAAATTGGTATTTGTATGTGTTTATCTGTGTATTTGTGTGTAGCTCTTAAACAGATGGACCGATTTTGATTTAGTTATTTTTGTATGAAAGAAGATTTAATTGAGAGTGTTCTTCGCTATGTTTCATCAAAATCGGTTTAAGCCGTTTTTTTGTCGGGGCTTTTGTGTTTTCTAAACTTACTTGTTATGTCGGAAAATACACATCTAAATCAATGATTACGTTCAGGATATAGAAGGTTATATAAATACATGTACATATACCCTCCTTTCAGCACAGTCTCGTAAAAATAATACAAAATTATATAGCGACACTTGGAAATTAATAAAAAAATCATTAAATCAATCGCATTCGTTTTTTAAAATGAATAATTAAAAAATCTAATTAAATGTGATCAATTCTGAGGCACAACTAAACTAATTAAAATTCTCAAAACAACTAAATTCAAAAGTGGATTAAGAAGTTCGTTCATCTTTTGAATTAGTTTTTTTATTTAAACAAATATAATTTATTGTTGCCTCGAGAATTGAATATAATAAATATACTTGTTAAAAAATATATTACTAACTCCATTATTGGTTTTCGGATCACACAACTACAAAACAGATACAACTCCAAAACCACTGTCGTATTAAACCAAATTTGTTATAGAGCCGGGGTATCTTTTTACCTAAATGCGCAACAAGGCCGGTTGTTTTTCAACTGTATGTATGTATGTGGATATGTATGTATATGTAAAGTATGTATGTATGTATCATTTCACTAGTAGAAAGACGGCGAATAACCACCCATTTCTCATTGAAATGCCAAAAATCTGTACTCACTGTTATCCACATTCTTAATGCATACAAAAATGGAATTCTTTGCCGTCATCTCTGTTTCCTGAGAATTATCTCCCATGAATTCTCCAGGCTAGGGTGAATGAATACACCCTTTGGGCTTGGACTAATTTTGCCATCTAGAATAATGCTTTTGTGTGCTATTTTCAGGTAGAAATCAGGCCTATGATGTATTTGGCACTTACGTACGACCATAGATTGATCGACGGGCGTGAAGCTGTGTTATTTTTACGGAAAATTAAAGCAGGAGTTGAAGACCCAACATCTATCTTAGCAGGAATATAAGTCAAGAGTACCTTCGTCGTTTAAACACCTGATAGATTTGAATTTTATTCAAATACATTATTTAAAAGTGAACTTTGTAGTTTCTTTTAAATCTGTAAAAAGAAAATTTCGCATCAGTATACAGGTTGACTGTATACTAAACACTAGCATTGCATTGCAATATTAAGGACATGTTATTTAGTGATCTTGTGAAATGAATATAGAAATAAAACCGAAACAAATTATAGTCCGTTCCATTTCGATTGGCAATAAAGTTCGTTGACCCCTCGTCAGCCGCTAAGAGCAAATGAGTGTAACTTAACATTTTACCAAAATTGATCACAAAAATATTAATTTATCATCGATTTTTATTACAGCTCTACATAGTACTAGAACACACTTGACTTATTTATTTGTCATATTTCCATGATGTCTATACTTATTGTCTGTTATTTTTGTAAAAAGGGTGTTTATCGCACTAAGAGTGTTCTATGTTACACTTTATTTTAATGATAAGTAACGAGCATCTCTTTTTGTAATTATACTACTTGAAATTATAAAAAAAATAAGCATTACAACACCTTTTGTAACACTTACCAAACTATTTGTTGAAAATAATACAAAACGCGAGTTATGTGACTTTTCCTGGAACATTTTGTAATGTTAGATAGCAGAGATGCGTCACCTTCGGCCGCGTGGCAACGCCGCCATTATGTTCAGTCATGTTTGATTCGTAAAATATTTTGTTGAATTTTAGTTATTGAATCTGTTACATTTTTGTTACTGTTTTGTTGTTATTTATTTATTGTTATTGAAAAAATGCGTAGAATTGATGCTATAATAGATAGGACTGCCGACAGATTCATAATTAATCACACAAGCAATTCGTCTGATTCAGAGAGCTCCACAGACAGTGATAGATAGATAGATAGATAAACTCTTTATTGTACACACCTTAGAAATTTACAATCAAGATAAGTCATTTAAAAACTAGTGTAACAACTGAAGAATTAAGTGATGGCAGTGACTGACAATATCACAGAATTCGTGGCTCTATTTACGACAATATAATTATATATACCTACTCTTTTAAATAAATGACATTAAAAAAGTACTTTCGTTGTTTATGTGCCTAACTATTTTTGGCGTTCTCCTGATTGTAACACCTGCGCTGCGCATGCCTGTTGCACTAGTAGGTACCTACAACGTTGAGCAACAAAGTCCTTTTAAAAACTTAAAATTACCTACTAGGTACTGTTTGGCGACAGAATATTTGATATTCTGTTAGTACCTATCTACGCGAACTCCTGTAAATGAAACGTACCGCTAAGTAAAATAAAAGGAATTATAATCACTGTCTTAAAAGATTTGTCACCTCTGCTAGACCTACTGAAAGGTCAACGAACTTTATTGAACGATCGAAATGGATCGTAGTATAATAACAAAAACAACGGATTGCACACCGGGAGTGCCGCCAGAAGTGAAAACTAAAAAATAAAATAGCAAAAGACTAACTCGTGAAGAATTTGACCAAAGATATTCTGACTTTCTGTTTTACAAACAACCCCTACTCATCGCTGTACGCGAAGCGTTAGCGTGTTTTAAGACTATACAGCGCCATCTAGTACGTTGGTCTGGTACTATATTGGACAAACTTGTACATACACTAATGAACTTTAAATGCAGAACGTTAAAATAGGTATCTGACTGTCAGTCTTGCGATCTGACAATCTGAAATTTGTACATGTACATACAACAATGAACTTTAAATTAAAGTCATTAGAATAGGCTTCCGACTGTCCGTCTTGCGATCGGACGATCTGACGCGAGTTTAACATTTTTTACCCATCCCAAAAATGCACAACGCCGCTAAATAAGATTTCACTTCAAAAATGAAAACCTTGTTTGTACTTTTCCCCAAGATTTTAGAATCTATGAACGCCACGCACGGCACTTGAGCGCGAGTCATATAAGTAGACGTAGGTACGTTGCGCAGTGATCACGCGTTATGTCTCGGCGCGAGTGTCCGTAATTTTTGTGCTTGCTCAGGATTATTAGATCAAATATTAACCACTAATTTTGTTTATTTGGAACGAAAATCGAGTTCTGAACACCCAATATCAATATGTTCAAATAACACAAACGGTTACCAATAAAGATAAAAGAATCGGACAAGTGCAAGTCACACTCGTCCACCGTGGGTTCCGTACAAACTAGTAGATAAAAGAGACAATTATTATTTTTTTTATTACAAAAAAAAATTTTTACTATCTAATTTTTTTTGGCGTGACAACGTCTAATAAATCGATGAACGCCGGCTGCATGCACGAAAAAGTATGACTCATTGTCCCGTTACGTTACGCTCATTGTCCCGTTACAGCCGCGCGCGATGGCTGAGGAAGCAGGCGGGTGTGCGCCGTGCCCGACCTTCGCTTCAATTATCATTCCTCGGAGCTCGCGCGCGGACGTATGTTGTCACGAATGTCGAAATATGCGTTTTTTGCGACATATTCGGTAACTTTTTATTATTAACTTTAACTTATTGTAACTTTTTTTTATGAAAACTGAGAAATTTATTTTTTCTCTCTGCAGCAAGAGACTATGGATCTGCGTATATGGTTTCAATTTCAACTCGATACCTTCACGCGATCCCGAGATACAAGTCTTGACAGACGGACAACAAAGTGATCATAGGAAAATCGGAACTCTTATAGAAGAGTTCCGATTTTGGCTTTTGAGGTACGGAACCCTAAAAATTAGTACATCTTTCTCTTTCACGCTTGCTATTATCATATTACACTATTTCACTGAGGAGTGAAAGAGAAAGAAAAATGACGTACTCTCTATTCTGGATCTATGCGTACCTATCTCCCTCTACGTGTGAAACCCAACAAACACAGATCTACAAAGAAAGATAGAACAGAGCCTTTTTAGTTGTATCAGAGCCAACAAACTATTACACTTCTTCTTCTTCTTTTTTGTATTGGACCCGCATTAAAGCATTTGCATTTGACACTGGTCAAGTATTAATATTTTTTCAAGTTTCTTGAATAAAACAAGTTGTAAATGTTCTAGTCACAATCTAGGTCACGTATGCAGTCGTGTCCTACTTCAGTAAAGTGGTGGCGACTTTACTAGAAGCTAGAAGCTTCTATGGAGTTTTGTCGACAACGTAAAATGACACGTTTCACTCCTTCATTTCACTTTCCCAAACTCATATACTTAATCGAACACTTAATGAATAAAACACCACCATTTTATCGCATTAATATTCAAAATAACAAGTTTGAAATAAAACAAAGCAACAACATCTTTCGATGACGTTCCCGCCAAAACTCCAACTATTACGATTCTTCTTTTTTGTATTGGACCCGCATTAAAGCATTTGCCAGTGTCAAGTATTAGGATTTTTTCAAGTTTCTTGAACAAAACAAGTTGTAAATGTTCTAGTCACTTAAACAGACAATTTATAAGTCGAGTCCTGCTTCAGTAAAGTGGTGGCGACTTTACTAGAAGCTTCTATGGAGTTTTGACGACAACGTAAAATCACACGTTTTACTGCTTTATTTCACTTGCCCACACTCACGCACTTTATCAAACACTTAATGAATAAAACACCACAATTTTTATAGCATTAATGTTCAAAATAACACAAGTTTAGGAAAATAAAACAAAGCAACAACACGTTACTAAGACGTTCCCGCCAAAACTCCTACGATTATTCATGAGCGCATCCCTAAAACGTCAGCCATATTTATTAATATTTTCGATAATAGCAACATCAAAAATCAAATGTCACTCGAATCAAATCAAATGGATTCCGAAATATTTTTATTTATTCGGCGCGTTATTGATCAAACCACAATTATACGTGAATCTGTGTGTTATAAACGTGATTAATCGCTAAATTGGTATCCACTAGTGAATAATATAACTGTGCCTTTTTCTGTGTTAACCGGCATGCAATAATAGTGACAAAATGAGGCGAGGTCATCCTGGTACTGGTGGTTGGAGAGGTGAAAATCTAAGACCCTTCAGGCCTAGAGGAGGCGGGAATCATAATTTCAGGCCCTCTAGACTTTTCGGACTTTTAGACGCACCAAGGTTAGCTAATAGTCAAATAAGCACTATTGTTTATATTGCATCAGGTCATCGCGCCATCGCGTACCTATTTCTAGCGCCAACCAATGCAACAAAATCAATAAAAAATTTAAGTCAGCATGTTTCTAAATAATTCTAAACCATTCTATATAATGTAGTCATATTTTCTGTGTTAATTTTTAATTATTGTTTTGTTTATTTTAGATTCCCGCCACCGGGCCCTCGGCAATACAGAGGTCCTAGACCTTTCTCTCAAGAGCATCATGATAGAAATAAGTATAGAATTAATAATATACCCCATTCCAAAAGTAGAGGGTATCACAACCAAGGCCAACAACAAATGCCAGTGTGGCAACACAACAAGTGCAATGATTCTTTTAATGAATCAAATAATTACCAGAACCTAAACCAGTGTCGTGTTAATGACATGGGTGATGTAGATCATCGCCGTCAGCATCCAATATCTCCATGGGTTAATAATCCACTGGGATTTGACAACAATAAACAATACTATGATGAACATAGAAGTCCACACAAAACACCAAAACATTACAATATGGGTGACGACTTACCTGACTACACAGGACATAGACCACCAGCCTCAGATCATTACAATACCACAACCAAAACAGGTTCCAACAATAATAATTCCCAGTATTCACATTCTGTTGATGATACTGTTGACATAATCAGGAAACGACTGAAGGACAGAGACAAACAACCGAGCTTTGATACTTCCACAGATCACCAGAGCAATGTGGATGTAGAGTTGAGGAAAAACACTAGTGAAAATCATCTAAATGTGCCACAAGAACAACCCATGAGAAAGAAAAATCAAAGGCAAAAACAAAATATTAAGTCAAATTGTGATAAAATGAAAAATAAAATTGTACATCAACTGTTTAAGATGGATAAAACTAAAATTCACAAACTTATGGATGACCCCAGTTCATCTACAAAATTTGAATATGCTATTAGCAGTTTGATTACTGAGGGGCAAAATAGTTTGAATAAACACTTGAGGTCAGCTGCAGAAAAATCTCTTTGCAGTTCAAGTACGGACTTTATACAAGATGACACCAATACCATCTATGAAGACACATTTATGAAACAAATGCAGGGTGTGCTAGACCCTCAAGATACAGTGTTACTCGAAGATATAAAGCCATTGGTCATGGCCGAACTCAGTAGAGTCCTTCAACTTGATAACTATCAATTCGAACTCATGCAAGACCATGGCTTTCAAAATCAGGGAGTGAAAATGCATGGATTTGAAAATCAATTAATGCAAGGACATGGATTTGAAAATGAGGCAATGCAAGAACATGATATGTATGATCAAGAAATGCAAAGTTATGTAAGTGAACATGAAACATACACTAAACATGAACCTTCAAATTATGAGTATCTGGATGAAACACAAGAAACTGAGCAGTTTGCACAGGACTCATTTAGTCAAAATAATTTGTCAACTGGTAGTAGTAATAATATAGAAATAACAGGTGATTTAGATGAAAGATTATGTGAATATGAACAAGAGGAAACCTTTGAGTCCAAGCCGCTATTTCAAAGACGTCCGCTCAAAAGAGTTGATGATGATGAGGAATTTAGAAAAACTGAGAGAAGACAGTCTAGATCTAGCATTGATAAAAGCTTTGGGTATTTTCAAGAGAAATCAAATGCAACTATCCTCTCTAATAGTCCTCAAGAGCAGCCACACCCCACACCTGGGTTTGATCCAAACACTGAGCAGTTGTCAGATGATGATGACCCATTTGCAGAGCTTGACAAGCAATATCATGTTGCTGTTGATCATAACTTTATTGAATATGCTTCACGACCTCCCAGTCCTGTATTATTGTGTGAAACCAGTTCTCAATCACCAAATGAGAGACTTGCACAAAATACAAGCTTACCAAGTGCTACAACATCTTATGAAACCAAGAAAATGAATTCCCAAATAAGTAACTCAAATAAAACGGAACTTATAAATAAGTCAGATGTTGAAGTTGAAGTCAATAAAGGTCCAGAAAATATTGAAAAAGAAAATTTGTCAGTGGCTTCGTATGGCCATGTTGAAAACACTACAAACTATGTTCCACATGAAGAATCGAGTAAAAAGAGAGAAATTAAAAAAGAACCAGAAAAGCATGAGAGTTCTGCTTCAACAAAATCTGTTCTGCAATCAAATACAAGAAAAAGGTCAACTGATCAAAAACCCAGTCACCGTAAAGAAAAACGTAAAAGAAGCTCACAATCTGAATGCCAAGAAGCTGCCAAATCCATCTTGAATATGTTTTATGTAGGTGACAACAACAAAGAGCCCTCTAAATCTACTAAAAAACCTGATTCTACAAAGACTTACTCTGATAAGTATGTAAAACGGAAAGAGCCACAAAAAAAGGTAAAAGAAAAAAAAACTGATGATTCAAAGAAAGCAGAAAGGCAGCATAGTAATACATCCAGTCATTCCAATACGAGTCCCAAAGATCATCTTTTAGAGGACATGCCATCTAAATCTGATGCTAAGACAAAACTCAAACCTATAGATATATTTGATACCCAGCCACTTAAGAAGGGAACAGTACATCAGGCTCATAGAAATACCGCCTCCACACCTCAAGATTCTGTAAGCCCAGATAATAAACCTAAGCTCATAGTTCCCATTGCAACATCTTTTGCTCGAAAGTTATCAAAAAGGCATATTGGTACACAAGTTATTACAAAAGTTAAAAGTAGAGAATGCCAAACAGAAAAACTAAAACGAGCTTTCAAGCACACTCAAACAGATCCCATTTCAATTGACACAGTAAAAAGCGAATCAACTAATCCTTTAGAAAGAATGAAGGAGATTGATATGGAAATTCAAGTATTACTTCAGGAGAAATTTAAATTGTATAATTCATTAGAAACAAAAGCAGCTACAGTTCCAATAGATACCATACCGAGTTTGAGCATGAGGGTATTCAAAGTTAATACAGATCAACCTGAAGAGAACGATTCTGGAGATGCTATTGTTGACGAATTCACAAGCATACCCACTGAAGAATTAGAACAGATTGCAATGGAAACAATTGTAGAAGAAAAGACACCGAACATATCCACTAAGAGAAATCACCGGCAAAGAGTGACACAGCTTACACAAAGAAACTCAGCAAGCCCTACGACAAAGCGAAAAAACAAAAGGGCAAAATCGCCTAACATCTCACTTATTGAGCAAATTATCACAGATGACAGACCTATCGAGGACATCATCTCTCTAGATGACTTAGAAACCACACCAGTGAAAAGCAAAAAGAAGACAGTAAAGGTACCAAAGAAAAAGAATTCAAAGAAAACAACATCAAAAACTCTTCTCAATTCAATAGCACATTATGACATAAAAGAATGCAGCGTTGTATTAAAACGGATTGATATGAGGTCCTATCTAAAACCTAATGAACCTCACTGTCACAGTATTAACTTGACTAAACAACCTGTTGAAAACCCTGAGCTTACTTTTGAAGTGCCTATTATTGACATGGATGACACAATAAACCCTGACGAACGCACATATCAATCCGATGAAATACAAGAGGAAGCACAGACAGTTGGGCCGAGCATGGTGCAAGTTATAGAAGAGGTGGTCAATGATTTACAATTTGACATGCTGGATGTATCTGAAGATATAGTCATCGGAGACAATTGTGAAGTTAAAACTATTGACAAGGAAAAGGAGACTATAACAGAAGAGATTATCCTCGATAATAGTCAGTCTTCGATGGAGGATGGAGCTCCAGAGACATCTAATGTTGAGGATGAATGTAAAATGTATGATTATTCGAATGAGAATCTACGTCGTGATGCAATAACAGTCACTGGGAATGCTGATGCTGTGTTGGCGATAGAAGTAAGTATAACTTATGGTTCTTATTGTTATGAATGTTGCAATTCAAGAGACACACTTTGCTTAATATGTAAAAAAATGTATCCTCTGACATTTGGGAAATAAAGGCGAATATAAAGTCACTTTGCACATCCAAATCGATCAAGCCAGTTAGGCTACAGGAAGTTTTATGGAACAAACATAATCCTAAAAATTTTTACTTTCTTCTTATGTAGTTGGGCAAAATATGGTTGAGCATATTTTGCCCAACTGCATTTAATTGATTAAAACAATAGTATTCAAATATGCTGTTTCACTCAGTTTGACTGAATATTAAATAGCAATTGGAATGCATTAATATTAAAATGTACCAGTTATACATTGCTTAGTACAAAACTGTATTATATCTCACTGAAACATATTCACTTTAAGTCTCTGTTTTTCTGCCTGTCTTTTGATGTACCTACACAAATAGCAGCAATTATCGAGATCTCATTATTAATAAAAGTAAGTTACAGTTTAAAAAAACTAAAAAACTTAACTTCAAAATTAGCAATTTTGTATAACAAGTATAAGTTTCGAAAACTCAAAAACCTTCAACAAAAAAACAGCTGAACTGATTTTGATGAAACATAGCTAAGACAAACTCTTGATGAAATCCTCTTTCAAACAAAAATACTATATTAAAATCTGTCCATCCTTTCAAATACATTTTACCGCGACTTTGCGCATACCTTCTCGCTATATAAAAACGTACACTTTCGTACGGGTCACTCACGTCTGTTTTGAGTTGAAATATCCGACTATAGTTTCAACCGCATTCAGCGGTATTTTTCATAGGAGCAGCGCAAACTCGGTCGGTGACGCGCCTCGCACTGCGATGTGCTGCTCGCGCCGCACGTGACTAGAAATCTGTGAAACCCACGTTAGTTTCCTTAGTAAAATTATATTGTTTGCTAAAAAATGTCCATCATATATTGTAGTGCATCAATTCAGTTCAGTTCCCTAATGGCTTTTGTAACGGTTTTTCTAGTGCATCGACAACGAGTTCATAGCGGCTTGCCTCGACGGGAACGTGTACCACTTCAGTGGAGAGGGGCAGCTGTTGAATACGCTCCGAGGTACCAACCAGGCCGTCACCTGTCTCACCATAGTCAAGGAGAAGTACGGGACCACGGTCTATACGGGCTCTTTGGACTCCAGGATGCGATACTATGACCTAGAGGTGAGACAGTTTAATCAACACAGTCGCATAATATCGGGCTGGTGGTCAATCATAGATCTAACTTTAAAAAAAAACGTTTAAGAGATGTGTTGTCGCGCAATCTCCCATACAAATAGGAGAAAACTCATTTCTACCCCCTAAACATGAACCAATTTAGGTAATTCTGTTCTATCTGATTTAAATGATAATTGTCTAAGCTTCTACAGTCGCTTTTTTATAAATTTCATTACAGTTCCGAATGTAAAAGAATTAAAAGTATGAATTTTGAAAAAGGAGACTGTAGCGGTTTAGCCATTAATAGTTTCAATCATTTAAAAAAAGAATTATAGAACAGTTTTCTCCTTTTGTTTAAAAAACTCGTAATTTATATTTTCAAAAGATCGCGCGTCAATATTTCATTGATATCCATACAAAACTGTTTTTTACAATGATGGTCGAAACGAGTGAGTTGAGGTAAAAAAAAACCGGACAAGTGCTAGTCAGACTCGCCCACCGAGGGTTCCGTACAAACCAGTAGGTAAAAGGGGGAAACTATATTTTTTTACATTTATCGTCATAAACCGCAAATTACACATCGTAAAAATAATTAAAAACCTATTTTAACTTGTGCTAAAGAAGGTCTTTCATATGATACCCCACATGATACGGTTAATTCACTTTAAGATTTGGACCCTCATTCCTTGCATATAGACACTATTTTTTGTGATTAAATTAAAAATGTCCAGTTTTCGGATTTTTTCCTATATGTGTACTAAAACACGATGCTTCTTGCCAAATTTCATCTATGTCAACGGGAAGTACCCCATAGGTTTTGATTCCTTTCCTTCCCGAGTGTCGAAATGTGCGTTTTTTACTTTAAATTCGGCTTTAACTTTTTTTTACGAAAACTGAGAAATTTGTTTTTTCTTTCTGCAGCAAGAGAGGATTGCGTAATATGGTTTTAATTTCAACACGATACCTTCACGCGTTTCTGAGATATAGGTCTTAACACCCCGATGAACGGACAGACAGACAGAACAGATGGACAACAAAGTGATGCTATAAGGGTTCCGTTTTTTCCATTTGAGGTACGGAACCCTAAAAAAAAGAGTAGTTTTATAATTAGGTAATTTTGGTTAGTCATAATACCGGTTTTTAAAGACGGTAAATCACATTTGTTAACAAAAAGCTTAAAATTAAGTGCAAAAATGTCAATGAAATATTTATCCATAATTTTCGATAAAAATACTATTTGGATAAAATTTGCTACTAATGTCCTGTTTCTTTAACAAACATGATTTGCCACCAATAAAAACCAATATTAAAGTTAACTACAATTATTTTATTGTAAAACTAAGTATCTAAGGGCACGGCAGTGGCCCCGATATTTATTATCGATGCCTGTTATATTTCCAGACTGGCTTGGAGAAGGGACCAGAGTGCAACGTGCTGAGTCCCATACAGACCATGGATCGAGCGTGGGACACCATATTCGTCGGCACTAGAACGGGATTTGTGCTGCAGTTTGAATGCAAGGTATATATTATTACCCGACTGCATAAGAATGAGCGTTATGTTTTTCGAGTATATATATGTTTCTATATGACAGTCTACAGCCTACTGTTGCAAGTCGTATTATTTTTATTACAAAAAAATATTGCGTATGATACTCGGGGAGTGAAGACGAATCTAACGATACCTCGCACATCAAAATCGGTCAAGCCGTTTAGGCTGTAGAAGCTCATATAAAAACATACATACATACCCACACACATACATTCGAAAAACATAACCCTCCATATGCAATCCGGTAAAAACATAGATAAATTTCGGATCTGTGTTACTGAGACTAGCATGCCTGAACCAGATCGAGACTTGAATGTACCTAAGGTATGTTTCATCAAAATCGGTTCATCCGTTCTTTGACGCTTTGGCGAAGTTTTTTTAATTGTTTTAAACTTGTATTACTGTCCAGCTTGTATGACTGATAGAATACATAATAATACATATTTTCCTTTAAATTGTCGATACATACGTATGATACATATAAACACTCAGACAGAACAAACGTCCATGCTCATCACACAAATATTTGCCCTGGGGATCGAACCCACGATCTACAGCTCAGAAGACAAACTTAATACCAGTTAGCCATGAGGCCTGTCAAATAAATAGAAATAATAGATAGACTCTTTGTTGACATACCTTAAAAATAGTCTCGAGCACCGCCGTAAAGTAGCATGTCTGTCTATATTCTACCAGTCGTACATTTCGTATGTATGTATAGTGCCCAAGAGCTTCACGACCTAATTCCACCCTCCCGATTTCACTACAGGACTAGCAGAAAGTCGGCGAATTACCAACCATATCTCGTTGAAATTCCAAAAATCCGTACTCAGAGATATCGGTTCACGTTCTTGATATGGAATTCTTTGCCACCATCTCTGTTTCCTGAAAACTACAATCTTGGAATTTTCAAGGCTAGAATGAATAGATATCTTCTAGATCGACTAGCTCCATCCTCGGCCACGCCGTCGCTTAACATCAGGAGAGTTGGTGGTAAATTGTATATTTATATTGCGTAAGAAAAAAACAAAGGAAAATAAAATAACACCAATGGAACAACAAATAATATTTTTATAATATCGATATTGATCCCTATTGTGTGTGCAGAACAACGTGGTGATCCCGGTGAGCACGGTGAAGTTCTCGGAGCAGTCGATCCTGGCGCTGCGAGCCATGAAGGAGGGCCCGCGCAAGGTGCTGCTGGTGGCGGCGCGCTCCGAGAGCGTGGTGACGGTGCGCGACGCGCAGACGGGCCTGCTGCTGCGCTCGCTGCAAGGGCCCAAGATGACGGTCTACACGCTGCTCTACGAGGACGGGAAGGTGTACTGCGGCACCAGCAGTCACAATATTCATGTCTTTGATTATACCGTGAGTATTCATTTATTTATATGTACATCCAATCCAAAAAGAGGGTTATTATAAGTTCGACATGTATATCTTTGTGTGTGTGGGTGTGTGTTTCTCTGTGACATCGTAGCTCTCAAACTGATGGATCGATTATTATCTAGTTCTTTTTTTAAAGATGTCATGGGGTGTTCTTTGCTGTTTCCTAAAAAACTGTTGAGCCGTTAGTTTTTGTCGGGTATTTTTGAATTCTCTAAATTTGTATTTGTAGGTGCTTTTTCTTTTCTTCTATTTTTACAGACTTTATAAAAGAAGGTTTGTTTGTTACCGCATAACTCCGTCATTTATGAACTGATTTGGATAATTCTTTTTTTTTGTTTGAAATGACGTGCTTTCACATATTTTATCACATAGAAATCTCATTAAAATCGGTTCAGTAGTTTGGTTTTTAACACGCGTATTTTTGATCCAAATTAATTTTCATACATATAAAAGTTTTTTTTACGATAATAAAAATATTTGTAAAAAAAATGTTTTTATGTATGAAAATTAATTTGGATCAAAATTATATTTTTGTCGAAACTTGTGATGTTTCTTTCTAATTATCTGTGGGACTATTTTTTTATAAGTTAGGTAATTTTATATCTACAAAAATGTTGATACGCGCGAGCGAGACGGTCGATGCTCGAACTATAGTTTTGTTTGTGTGACGTGATGTAGGTGTGTGTGTGTATGAATGTATGTACGTGTGTGTTGTTGAGCGGCGGCCTCGTGTCGGATGTACGTGTGTGTTGTAGAGCGGCGGCCTCGTGTTCTGATGTACGTGTGTGTTGTAGAGCGGCGGCCTCGTGTTCTGATGTACGTGTGTGTTGTAGAGCGGCGGCCTCGTGTTCTGATGTACGTGTGTATGTAGAGCGGCGGCCTCGTGTTCTGATGTACGTGTGTGTTGTAGAGCGGCGGCGTCGTGTTCTGATGTTCGTGTGTGTTGTAGAGCGGCGGCCTCGTGTTCTGATGTACGTGTGTGTTGTAGAGCGGCGGCCTCGTGTTCTGATGTACGTGTGTGTTGTAGAGCGGCGGCCTCGTGTTCTGATGTTCGTGTGTGTTGTAGAGCGGCGGTCTCGTGTTCTGATGTACGTGTGTGTTGTAGAGCGGCGGCCTCGTGTTCTGATGTACGTGTGTGTTGTAGAGCGGCGGTCTCGTGTTCTGATGTACGTGTGTGTTGTAGAGCGGCGGCCTCGTGTTCTGATGTAGGTGTGTGTTGTAGAGCGGCGGGCACGTGGGCTCGCACGAGGGCGGTAAGGGCGCGGTGTGTCTGCGCGCGAGCGGGGGCCTCGTGTTCGCCGGCTGCTACGACGGCTGCGTGTACGTGTACCGCGAGGGGGAGCCGCGCCCGCGCGCTCAGCTGCGGGGACCCGCGCTCATGCTGCTCTCGCTGGCCATACACGGCACCAAGGTACTCTCATTTCAACCTACACCCCTACTGGCTACGTGGATAACTTGGATTTTATTATGATAGATAGACGTTTTGTTTTAATTTGATTGTCATTGATTTATTGTCGAGCGAATCAGTGTTGAATAGCGTCATAAATACTTACGATAGATGTACTCTCCATACGTGTATTCACGACATGGCCACATCCGTTTTTCGTTCGTACTTCCTTATAACGTTATTGTGTATTATTTTTTCAGATAATAGCTGGATACAAAGATCGAGGACTGTACATATGGAAAATGCCCCTAGCAATAGTGCAAGAAATGATTTTGTAGATACAATCTCATAATTCAGACTATGTTAAGTAGTTTAACTATGTTTAGTGTCGTTATTATCACTGTAAATAATAAAAGAGGTTTTATTGAGATGTTTTATTTTACTTTTCATGTATAAATGTATGATAGTTTTCTTTACAAGATGGATTTTTAAATATAGATATACAATTTTTTTATATGTAATTATGACATGTCAGGCTATTATAGTAAATGAATATGGTACGGCGTGGCCTTGCCGCTCGACTTGGCGGGGCCACTGCCGTGCCCCCAGATTATATTACCAATGACTAAGTTGGAAATATGTCAATATAATCTATATATGTATATATTATGTCAGGATTTAAGCATCCTGCAAAGAAACCTAGAGAGAACTAATTTTCTTTGAAAGAAACATGCTTGATATCGTAGAAAGAAAATACTACAAGCAAAACTACTTCTTTTCTCAACCTGCATGATAGAGAAAAGAGTGAGTGAGTATTTATCACGAAATGAAAAAGAGCTTTTTGAGAATTAAGATTTTTTTTGTCCCTTATCGACTTGGCCACGATGGCCTAAAATAAAATTAATATCAGACGATGGCTGTATGGGCTTGACACCCTTTGCCTTTCCCGATAGTGAAAAAATAACCAAAAAAAAAAACTGTTATCGAGTGTTATTTTTTTTGTCCAAGGACAAAAAAACGTTTGTGATAAAAACTTCCTTGTTAAAACGTAAGTTACTATTACTTAATCTGTGAATCTTATGTTCTTAACGCCCTTAACGCCAGAGAGAGAGAGAGTATTCATTTTCTTTGCTTAAGGCTGACTCAATCTCTGTTTCCGTAGACCGTGTATATTATAATAGTACCGTACCTCTATGCTTGATCAAAGAAGTTTTATTACAAACTTTTTTTAAGCGTAGCGATTTTAAAAATCTATGCTTGTTTGTCTTCTGCTGTGTAATAATAATTGCTGTGCAAATGTGCTTATTGCCGTTGTTGTGATTGAAGCTAGGTCTTTAGAACGGTGGTCTATAGCTCTATTATAACTTTGACGCACATTTTTGCAACATTTTTGATGTTTGTTTTGATATTTAAAAAAATAAATTTTGACTTCTTTTTTTATAACGGACCACGCGATTAGCGATTTGCCAGTGTCAAGTATTGAAATATTATTAAATAAACGGCAGAATATATTACTGCTTGATAATCCGTAAGGCATCGATTTGATAAGTTATGATTTTCTGCTTGAACTAAACTTTAAATTTTTTCTACTTCCTTGCATGTTACGAGTGGTCGGAACTGTCGGAAGTAGGTTCGGTTATTTTTGTATGAAAATTATGGAAATGTATGCGACGACTCAACAAAAACTTTTTTGTTCACAGTAGCCATAGACAAATAATTGAATCATCGAAATATATTTTTTATACGAACGCAGTTTTAGATCTGCCAAGTGGCACTCCTGTTTTCTGACTTACGTCAGTGGGTGTTTCAGACGGCGGCCATTGTTCTACGTATTAAAATTATTAATTTTTCGCTATTTTGTGCAGGAAACAAAGGGTTCAACCAATTTCAACATATTCTAATACATTATAGTTTTGAAAATAATACATTCACAGTACAAATATGAATCCAGAATAGTGAGTATTTAACCTACATTATTGACGAACAGATACAAGGATGAAATAAAAATTGGGTTTTTTTGCATGTTCATTGTCTTAGCTCTCGTTTTAGATGACCAAACAATTATTCGATCTTCAGGGCTAGTTTTCTATTCGTTTCCAAGTAAACTTTACTTACAACAAATCAGGTGACTCATTTTCGCTCGTCCGCCAGATAAACGAAGTATTTGTGAAAACGTAATTGTGCGGTAGATGAATGGCGTATTAGTGAACTGCGATTGAATCACTTTACTTCCTTGTTGATCTAAACTTGTTAAAAGTGTAACCGCCGAATCATTACGTGTAGCGTATTCAATCCTTTGTTTGTGGAAGATACGCCTCCTTTTCGTGTTCTTTTCTGTTTTTTGTGTCTATATATTTTGGACAAACATTAAACTTTGTTGCTGTAAGATTTCGCAGCATCTAATGTCTTTGTGTTATTATTTTCAGCGATTATCTGTTCAAATTGCTCCTGATTGGTGACTCAGGTGTGGGGAAGTCATGTTTACTGCTCAGATTCGCTGATGACACCTACACAGAAAGCTACATCAGTACTATTGGTGTGGACTTTAAGATTAGGACTGTAGAATTAGATGGAAAGACAATAAAGTTACAAATATGGGACACAGCAGGACAGGAGAGGTTCAGAACAATCACTTCGTCATACTACAGAGGTGCACATGGAATCATCATTGTTTATGACTGCACAGACCAGGTAAGAACTCATGTTTATTTCAATAAGTTATAACAATATCTCAAGAAACAGACAAAACTTGTCTATGAGCTGTCTGTCCCATAAAGAGGAGTGTTATAAGTTTGAAGTGTGTATCTGTATATCTGTGTGTCTGTCTGTAGCATCGTAGCTCTCAAACAGATAGATCTTTGGTCTAGTTTTTGTTTTGTTTGAAAGAGACTTTCATCGAGAGTGTTCTTAGCTATGTTTAATCAAAGTCAGTTCAGCCGTTTTTATTTGTCAGGGATTTTGAGTTTATAAACTTGTATGAAATGCTGCTGTACTATAGAAATTATGCAATTTTCGAGAGACCTTTGCCCTGCAATGGGACAATCACAGCTGCAAATGAAATGAAAAATCAGTCACTGGGCCTCTTCAGATGCAATTTCTGCAATGATCTTCCTTTTTGCAAATAGCATCATAGAATCAGTTTTAAAAACATTTTAACCGCACAAGAAAAAAAAATTGTTCATGTGAAGTTAGTTAAAAAAAAAACTGAAGCTTGTTTAAATTTATTTGGGACCTCGCTTGAGTTACTTTCTTTTTAATAAAGAATAATTCATAAACAAATGATTCACATTGCTACTGGTGAAGATATCATAAACAAAAACAAGTCTTCAAATTATGGACTTCGTAATTTATTATTTGTATTTGTAATTTTAAGGACATCACTGCCTTCATAAGCCTGCTTCCTAACTCTAAATTTAAATAAATCTTTCAATCAAATCACCGTTGTGTGCACAAATCTAAAACATGTGATATATCTCCATAATGTTGATATAATTATTTTACAGCCTTAATCTGACTATCTGATATGTGATTTGCCAAACTAGATTTCTACCTAGACTAGTTTGTCTCAGACCAAATGGTATATATCCTACATGCATTAGGTTAAACTGGTTTGACCTAGGACAAACTTACAAACTTAATTGTTTACCGTACATTTCAGCAAAAATAGTGTACTAGATGATTAACTGCTATAACAGGAAGTTGTACTCTATTTTTATCTGACTGAAAGAAAGAGGGTTATGTTTTTTGAGTATGGATATGTATGTATGTTTCTATTATACCGCCTACAGCATAAATGGCTTGAGCGATTTTGATGTGTGAGATGTCATTAGATTCGTTTTTACTCCCTGAGTGTCATAGACTGTGTCTGTATCTGAGACATATAGTTTTTTGTAATAATAATGATAATATTAATTCGACAGCATGAGCCTTGCCCGGCGGCACACTAGTTTTAAGTTTTTTACAATATTTATGTTCTGTTTTTATTGTATTGTAAAAAAATTAAAATTAAGAATCTAAATAAATAAATGTGAATAATAATTCCATTCCTGCATAAACTCAAAATTGCACTTATTCATAAAAAATAAATAATTTTACTAAAACAAAAAAACCAAGGAAAACAAATAACAAGGAAAACAAGGTTAATAATAAGGAACTAAGGAACAAATTATACTAAAAGACAACCAGTAAATTTCTGCACTGTAGGATATAGGCTAATCAGATTCTGCTGCTTGCCTATCATCAAATAAATAAATAAAATAATTGTAAGTAAAGAATACAGAATACAAACTCCTTATTTGCACTTCCTTCATTCGCGTTTTCACTATTTGCGGATAAAAAAATTGTGACCCAATTCCTATATTCGCAGCTAGAGATTTTTTTATTCATGGATCTAAATGGTAATCGGTACGTACATATTAGTAAAAAGTATTTGGTATCCTTTGTAACCGTGAGAAATAGGACGAGATGGGTTCGAAATCGAACAGATAGAACTAAGTGACATTCAGGAGTTGCTTAAATCACAAGATGATGATTTGACTGAAAGTGACTTAGAGGAAATGTAAAATTTGCAGCCCATTGAAGAAAAGGCTTCAACAAGCACTGCAAACGTGACATTTAATTTGAAAAAATCTTCGTGAAGGTTTAAGAATGGCAAATGAGCTTTGTTATTTCTTTATGAAAATTGATCCATCTATGGAACAGTCTTATTTTTAAAAGGCAAATTGCTAATGTTACTGCTGAATAACAGTCTGAATTTAAGGAGCTTTTAAAAACTGGCAAGCGAGAAAAAATTACAAAATTCTTTAAGCCTTAGATATATGTCAATGGCATCATTGCTCTCGAATGGATGAACTGATTAGTCTTTTGTTTAAAAAGGATTTCATTGAGAATGTTCTAAGCTATAATTCATCAAAATCTGTTCAGCCTTCTTTTTTTGTTGGGGACTTCTGAGTTTTCTAAACTTATACTTGTAAAATAGATACTTCATACTACTAAATTAAATATGTTGATCATGTTTGGCTTAGATACTAATGGCCTTACCGAAAAACGTTACGTAACTTTAAGCATTGCTTAACATATTTTGTCAATTCTTCGCTGACACTTGTGGCAAGACAAACAAAGAATATAAGACGATGCTTAAAGTTAAGTAACGTTTTTCGGTAAAACCCTAAGGATAAAGGTTTGGCTCCATACCTCTATTAGACCCTTGAATACAATGAAAGTTTAAGCTACTTATCTATAATAAAGGGAATGACACACGTAAACAGATGTCTGTCACAAAGGCAGTAAACTTTTATCTTGGAATTCAAACAAGCAAAAAATCTCATTGTTCTCTCAAGGCAAATGAATTAGTTTCAATATATTTACTACTTAATAATATCTAAACAAATTTCATGTGGGTCTCAATAGAAATCATTTGTAGATGTTGTTTTAGGACTTATCTTGTTTTTAGGGTTCTGTACCTTAAAAGGAAAAAATGGAACCCTTATAGGATCACTTTGTTGTCCGTCTGTCTGTCTGTTCATCTGACCGGGTGTCAAGACCTTTATCTCGGGAACGCGTGAAGGTATCTAGTTGAAATTAAAACCATAGACGCAGATCCATAGTCTCTTGCTGCAGAAAGAAAAATAAAATTTCTCAATTCTCGTAAAAAAAAGTTCCAGACGAATATGTCGTAAAAAACGCACATTTTCGACACTCACAAGGGAATCAAAACCTATGGGGTACTTCCCGTTGACCTAGAACTATGCAATTTGGCAAGAAGCATTGTGTTAGAGTACACATAAAAGAAAAAATCCGAAATCTGGTCATTTTTAATTTAATCACAAAAAATGGTGTGGAGGAATGAGGGCCCAAATTTTATAGTGAATTAACCGTATCATGTGGGGTATCATATGAAAGAGTTTTATTAGCATAAGCTAAAATAGGGTTTTAAATATTTTTACGATGTACATTTTTCGGTTTATGAAGGAAGATATAAAAAAAAATGATTTCCCCTTTTATTTAGTTTGTACGGAACCCTCGGTGGGCGAGTCTGATTCGCACTTGTCCGGTTTTATATTTGTTTTATTTTGTGCACAGTAAGTTTAAACGAAAATTATTTACTGACATAATTTTAGATGATAATTTTGGTTTCTTTCAATGGAGCATTCCATTAGAGGTTATCTATGGTATAGGGGTGTGTAGTTTTGTTTCGCGATTATATGCTTTTATTTAAAACTTTTATTATAAGGTTCTGATTTATTATTTGCCCGACTGCGTAAGAACGAGGGTTATGTTTTTCGAGTGCATGTATGTTTCTATATTTTAGCGCCTACAGACTCACCAGCTTGACCGATTTTGATGTGCGACGTGTCGTTAGATTCGTCTTCACTTCCTGAGTGTCACAGGTTTTTTTTTGTAATTAATATCTCGCAAAAATAAAAACATACGGTTTTTAGTAACCTCTAACGAACTTTTCGTATTATACAAATGATTTTAATTGTATTATTCTAATGAATGCATTTATAATCTTTTACGGCGATTTTACGCATACTTTCTCACAAAAAACGTACACTCAACAGCGTATCGATAAATTATTATGTATAATTAATACTGTATTTCAATATATGAGTTACCATACACATGTAAAAAAAATGAAAACAATTTTTTAGGAAATGTCTTTTTATTTGATACAAATTTATCAATTCTTTTAACCTAGGTACCTATAATATAATTAACGACTGTTGTTTTATGTACTTATACCCATTTTAGTGTTAAGTTTTGCTTTAAGGCCACTATCTGTTGCCATCTGTCCTATCCGTCCAAGCTTGCCTGGAAGAGATCGCTCTAAGCGATAAGGCGGCCAATTAAAACACCTAGTTGCAATATTATTCTCTATGTATTTAATGTTTCAGTATTTGGTCTTTTAATAAAGTGTTATCTATCTATCTATCTAATTTATGAGAACCCTGCCCTGAGAAATAAAATTATGAAACAAGTTTCATTAGATACAAAAACATACCCCGCCAGCTATAATCCCGTTCTGATCAGTATTACCGTCAAAACACCATTTGCGCATGGATCATGTGGGTCATGTCACTGATGTCAGCTGTTGTTGACACCAAGCGCATGAAGCGCTGCTTCATCTTGAAGTCATTGCATGTTAAAAGCGCTGAGAAACCAATAGATATCACGAGTGACAACCATAACTTCATTCATAGTGTGTGTGCATATAAAAACATAAACTTTCGTATGTATGACTAAGTATGGAGTGTCCGACGTGTAGTCATAGTTAACATGTCAAGTTCAACCATGTCCTTGACCTATTTGCCAGACTATAAAGCAAATGCCTTCCGCGATTACTCTATTGGACATAAAAAAGTACTAGCCATTAAAATTACCAATGTTCAGTATTTTGGGGAAACTGGCATCGTGCCAACCGATTGTAAGTATAAGTACTGTAATCATTTGGGAAGGAAATGAAACAATGTTTATATATGACGGATCATTTTGATGAACTGGTCTATTTTACTATTTATTCTAATTTACTTGTAAAAAAAATTAAACGCACTTGGGGACTTTTTTAATCCCTGACACATTTATATACATTTATTTGCTATGTACATGTTATACTTATCACATGTATAGACAATTCACTCTGCAAACACGTTTATTTAAATAGCGCCTGTGGATACGACGTAATAAAGTGTCAGCTTGCACAGGCGCTAAGTGGCCACTCTTATAATTACCTACAAACAGTCAGTGCATCTTGTTCTATTGTCTAGTTGTTATCTTTTTATTTTTATTTTATAGAAGATAGATCTACGATTGACCACCAACTCGCTTGATGTTAAGCGACGGTGTGGCCGAGGATGGAGCTCGTCGATCTAGAAGATATCTATTCACTCTAGCCTTGAAAATTCCAAGATTGTAGGTCTCAGGAAACAGAGATGGCGGCAAAGAATTCCATTCTTGTGCACTACGCAACAAGAATGTGAATCGATATCGCTGAGTACGGATTTTCGGCATTTCAACGAGAAATGGGTGGTCTTCTGGCGTGCGGTAAAGTAATGAAATGTCCGGTCGAGCCGGCAAGTTATATGTACTTTTTTATTATGCTCAAACTGCAGTCTAACCTGCGTTGGGGTTTAATTTTGAATGGTATTGTTTTCAGCAACTTAAAAAAACTTAAACTTAAATAAATAAATAAACTTTTTTTACGCTCTCCTTCCCTCTGGTAATACGTGGTAAGGTACTTAATCGCAAATCGAACCTTGACTCGATTGACATAGGACCGAGGCAGATGGCATGATAAGAGACCTATACCCAGCAGTGGGATAGAGAAGGTTGTGGATGATGATGGTTAGAAAAATGTAAATAAGCATGAGCTTTAATTTATACTCATACATTGAATATTAATTGGCGTAGAATAATTTAATACCAGTCTAACTTGATCGCGGCTGTTGAAATCGGTGATAATCTGATAAAATTATACATGTAAAATGAGGCTACATGTGGTTTGTAAAGATAATAGCTATCGTACATGGATTTTCATCATTATCATATCAGCCACAAGAAGTTTGCTGCTGGATATAGGCTTCTCCCGTGGATTTAAAAGCACAGTTATCAGGCAGCCTAGAACCAGCCTTTTCCTGTTTTTTTTTAGACTTTTGTTAGACATAGTCTCGAGCACCGCCATAAAGTAGCATGTCTGTCTATATTCTACAGGATTCATTTCGGGGAGTGTGCGCAAGAGCTTCCCCTAATTCCACCCTCCCCATTTCACTACAAGACTTGCAGAAAGTCGGCACCACCCATTTCTCGTTGAAATGCCAAAAAAACCGTACCCAGCGATATTGGTCCACGTTCTTGATTCGTACTGCATAGGAATGGAATCAATCTCTGTTTCCTGAGAACTACAATCTTGGAATTTTCAAGGCTAAAGTGAATAGTTATCTTCTAGATTGACTCCATCCTTCGCCACACCGTCGCTTGGCGTGGCGTCACACATCAGGCGAGTTGGTGGAAAATCGTAGATCTATCTTGCGTAAAAAAAATAACCTTGTCTTGTGGAAATTTAAAATCTCATGAATTCGCAATGAAATAACATGATAAATGTAAGAAAAAAATTTGGATACAAAATTAACATTTGTATTTTAGCCAAATATAGAATGAAAGTTGCAAATATGTCAAATGCAAAAATACACAAAAATAACATTGTGGAAATTTTCGTATACCTACCTGTAAAACCGGTCTGGGCATTTTATAGTGTCGCAATCATATACACAACAAAACGATATTTTAATGCTATTATTAGATTCTTATACTTACATATTTTACTTTGATAAATTTGCAAAATAGTTTCGTATGCGTGTTCACAAAAAGAAAATATCCAAAAACTGATTTCTTTTCTACTCACCTGACGTGCCTTTGAATGGGACTTTTTGATCCAATTCAGGCCACTATGACATGAAATGACAGGTGAAATCCGACCCTAAAATAATTAGAAAATCAAAAAATCTTTTGAATGTGTACAGTGTACAGTATACAGCTATGAAGTAAAGTAACAAGTATAAGTAATAACATTTAATCTGTAGTTGCATTGATATTTCAGTAATTCAGTCATCTATTGAGCAAAAATTCAAGCCATTCACTTGCGATTAGAAGACACCCAGATGTCTTGTCGGAAAAATCTTTTTTCTTTTCCAATCGCGTAATGCGCGACTGAATCGGACATTTCGCTCCCAGCTTAGTGGGTCTGTTTAAACATTTTGTCTGTGGTTTGAACATAAATAAAAATCTGCAAAAAGTTAAATCTAACTTATATATCTAGTGTGTTTCCGCTTCGAGATCTTCAAGCTGGTTCTCCTTCCTACTTCGATGTCTTGTTCTTGTCTTAGTCTTGTTGTGTTGTTAACAGGGGTACCATAGGTTTCATTGAAGACATCGAAGCCGTCAAGAGTACAATCTTGAAGACCTCGAAGTGGAAACACACTAGCCGTCTTACTTATAATGCGCTGAATGAACGCATTTTAGTTAGACAATGTTTTGTTCCGTTTTCGCGCGCTCCACAGCTCCCGACTGACAGAAAGTGACAAAACCTTAATCAGTGAATAAGATTTTAACATGCGTTTAAAAGTAAGACGGTAGATGCATAAGTTAAATTAACATTTTTCAATATGAATTTCCGCAAAGTAACGTCCAATTTTTTTTTTTTATAAAAGTGTGCATTGTCTATGGTTGCAGGATTCGTTCAGCAACGTTAAGCAATGGCTGGAGGAGATCGACCGCTACGCGTGCGACAACGTGAACAAGCTGCTCGTGGGGAACAAGTGCGATCTCACCACTAAGAAAGTGGTCGACTACACCACTGCCAATGTGAGTACACTTCTCTTAAGGATGCGATCAACGCGCGCACCTATCTCTCACTCTCTCGCGCGCATCGCAACTTTTTTAAACGTATAAAATCATTGAGTAAGGATACTAAATATGTGAGAAACGAATTTGTTTATTTTGAGAGACATTATGTAGTATTTAAAAAAAGATTTTTTTTTTTGATATCTTTTAAATTGTCTGAGGTAGGTACTCATCGGCCAATTTAAAAGATTAAAAAAATATGTTTTTATGGTTCCGTACCTCAAAAGGAAAAAACGGAACCCTTATAGGATCGCTTTGTTGTCCGTCTGTCTGTCTGTCTGTCCGTCCGTCCGTCCGTCCGGGTGTCAAGACCTTTATTTCGTGAACGCGTGAAGGTATCGAGTTGAAATTAAAACCATATACACAGATCTATAATATCATGCTGCAGAGAGAAAAATCTAACTTCTCAAAGTCAAAGTCAAAGTAAATTTATTTGCATAAAACATGAGTAGCATGCACTTGATGTTATTTGTTTTATAGACCTTCATGTTATGCCTGATGAGGCGTACAAATCAGAGGCGCGCTATTACAATTTTATATTATTAATACAATATTATTATTTAATTTATATGTCATACAATTATTTACTAAATATATATTTTTGACCATAACATTTTTATGTCATAATAAAATGACTACCTACATTAAAATATTTTTTCATATGGAACAGTCGTTTTTATATTCAGTAATATCATAGTAGCATTTATCTACCAGCATAGCTTTAAATTTCTTTTTAAATAAGGTAGTTGTAAGATTTCTTAGACTTAAAGGTCTCAGTTTTCGTAAAAAAAAGTTACAGCCGAATATGTTGCAAAAAACGCACATTTCGACACTCAAGGGAATCAAAACCTATGGGGTACTTCCTGTTGACCTAGAACTATGAAATTTGGCAAGAAGCATTGTGTTAGAGTACACATATAGGAAAAAATCAGAATACTGGACATTTTTAATTAAATCACAAAAATAGTGTCTTTATGCAAGGAATGAGGGTCCAAATTTTAAAGTGAATTAACCGTATCATATGAAAGAGCTTCATTAGCATAAGCTAAAACAGGTTTTTCAATATTTTTACGATACATATTTTTCAGTTTATGAAGGAAAATATATAAAAAAAATACGATCCCTTTTATCTCCTAGTTTGTACGGTGGGCGAGTCTGACTCGCACTGGTCCGTTTTTTTTCACTACTCCATCTATTTGAAAGGATATACTTTCAGATTGGTCCCATAGAAACTATCAAAATCGGTATAATAGTTTGCTTTTTGAAACAAAATTGCGCATTTTGAAGTCGGTTGTTTCAGTTTTTTAAACTATACCTAATTATTACTTGTTCATATGAATGTTTTGTTACTCAAGTAGTAACTTGAAATTTAACATGTAATAAATCGGAGTGACGAGCGTAGTGCATTGCCATACAAGATTGCTTACTGTTGCAGTTCAATGTTGTTGTGGGTTACTCTCATCTCTTATATAGCGATGCATAGTTGGCCCGCGCTTGTTTTTATTTTGATTTTTCTACAATAAGAGTGCGAGTCAAAAGTTCATATGATTCTACTTTGAATTATGATATTTTTAACAGTCGCATCAACTTTTGTGTCACTCTTAAAAGCAAGAAAAAAATGGGCGTGACCCAACTTTGCATCACTATTAAAGATGAGCGTAAGCCCCTTAGGTAGGTTCATTGTAACGGCCAAGCGTGATGCTTAACATTAAGCTAGCGACTTCCTTCTTTGTCACTCAGTCGTATAAAGCAAGTAAATAGTTTTGTTCGTTGAACCTGATTTGTATTTATAAGTTCTATAAACAAAGAGAACATTTTGTTTAACTTATGATTATGACTCGGAAATGGCGGAAAACGATAACGTTTTAAACTGTAGGTTAGTAGGTAAATACGCATGTGTACCTACTATTAGCTGTGTTCCCCGGTTTCACCTTCGTGAGGTAAAAATCCGATTTAAGGGGGTCGTACAATAACTTGATGTTTTCAGCTATTTGTGAACCCCTCCTCCCCCTCCTCCTCTTGAAATAAAATATGTACTTTCAGATTGGTCCCATAAAAATTTCATCAAAACCGTTTTAGTAGTTTGATTTTTAAATCAAAATAACTGGATGCCGTTCGAGTGAATGAAATTGCGTATTTTGAAGACGGTTGTTTCAGTTTTTTGAAACTATAATAGTTATATATTTGTAGATTAGATATTAAGCTGCGTCACGTGATATTTCCCGCTACTTTTTAGTTTTATCATATTTTCAGCAACAAATTCCTTACTCTTGGGGAAATCCGCGGGAAATGAGATCGAAAATCGGTTACCTACTTTTGTAATTACATATTTCAATCCACCGAGTGAATCGAAGTTTTACAATATATTCTAAATAAAGGAAATATTAAACCTTTAAACGAGCTATATTTGTTTTATATATATATAAAACAAATAATAAATAACGCATTTATTCCAGAAAAAAGTACTTAATTCATATTAAATTTTCTTCCAAACTATAAAATAGTTTATTTGCAGATAAGCTCTCTGTTAGACTATACATTCAACAACATAATTATATGTAATCTGAATCTCGGAAACGGCTCAAACGAATAAAATTTGATTTGTAGGTAGATTAAGGGACGACAAATCGATCTTGCTATGTTTCATTTTTTGTGAACCCGGGTTTGCTCGTATTTGCTGTCATTAAAATCCTGAAGTGAAGCTTGGTCGCCCAGGTACTTTTTTAATTTACTAACTCTTAGCGTAACTCTTTAATTCCACTTTCATCGTGCCGACTGCTAAATTATAGAATACGACTCTTGAGAGGGGTGGGGGGGGGGGGTCTTTTCCCGATAAATATAATCTAGGTGTATTTAAATCGCGAGTTGTTAGTCAAGTGCAAGCCAATAATTGATGAGAATGATTTGCCTTGTGTCTATAAAGCATACATTGAATTTATGAACATGCACAAAATCATCCCGCACATATTTTGCCTGTCCCGCTACTTTCCATTTATCCCGCAACAATTTCCCCGCATATTTTTAAGTCTCAATATTCACATAACAAAAGCAATTCTGGTACAATATTACCGAGCGATATTCAAGTTGTAAATTAATGAATTATCGCGATAAATAATTAGATTCAGTAGTCGCAGTAGACGATCACGCACACCTTCGCATGTAGTAAGTATTCATGTATAATGTATATAATAATATGTGCATTGCGTTAGCTTAGCACAGGGTTCCCAAACTTTTTCAGTTCACGGCGTACTTATAGATTTAGGATTAGGTCGTGGCGCCCTATCTAATCAAAATAATAATAAGGCAGATACAGAAGGCAGTCATCCTGGACACGGCACGCATTGTCAGGAGGTTCCTCTCTCTGTAGCCCCTACCACCGGCAGCTTGAGCCCCGCCCCGCTGCCGGCGGCACCCTAGGTTTAAGTTTTTTGTAATATTTATATTTTTGTATTTCTATTGTAAAAAACTTAGATTTAAGATGTAAATTGAATAAAGAGAATAATAATAATAATAAAATATGTTTATTGCCAGTATAAAGAATTATAAAATACATGAAATCAGTAATTATAAATTATTTAGGCAAAAGGGACAAAATCAGCTTTATGCAGTGGGAATAAACAGTGATCATTCCTACTGCGCTGGTTTTCATTTTGCCCCCTTACTCGATCTAGTCAAAATATTGTTTTTTTTTTTTAATAAAAAAAAAATTGAATTTGGATTTGGAATGGAATTTATTTATTGGAATAATTATAGTTTAAAAACTGAAAAAACAGACGTTAAAATATGCAATTTGTTTACTTGAGTCACATTTTTCCGGTTATGTTGTTATAAAAACCAAAGTACTGAATTGGTTTTAGTAACATTTATATGGGACCACCTTAGAGGTATAACCTACCAAACAAAAAAAAAGAATTATCAAAAACAATTCACAATTGGTGGAGTACTCGGTGAACAAATATACAAAAACCATACAGTCGAAAACCTCCTTCTTTTTGGAAGTTAGTTAAAAATATAATATAAGTTGACCAACAAGAAACTGACGACTTAACAAAACTATATAGTAAAGGAAAATGACGAGTTAATCCGACCCAAAAATCTGACTTCACGAAAATAGATGTTGAAAATGACTATATTGAATGCTTTTGAATTTAAATTAAATAGAGCATAATGAAGACTCTTATCTTGTGAAATGAATTTTGGTGGAACTTGCCTGGATAGGAACTTAGATCCACGCTTGGATTCAGTTTCCGGAGAAGAGTGTACAGGAGCACCTCGCGGCGCCCCTCTTTACTGTACTGCGCCGGAGCACAGTTTAGGAACCTCTGCGTTAGTGTGTGAGCGACACGCACACAACTACACAAGCAAAGGCCGAGCGCATTCTTGACTCGCTATAATACATAGTTTTCGCACACCTGTAACCTATTGTATACATACTGAAAAATTGTTTACATGTTACGTGAAGTTTTAAGACAATTAGTCATGCTTTGTTGAGCGGCCTACATCGTGCATAGCAACTATGATGTATTCTGTGCAGCACACGTGGTGAATATGATGGATTCTGTGATAATTATACGCAGTAGGTTGATGTAGAGTTACCATATCAAAAGAAAACGCGGAGATTCTGGATATTTTGCTTAAATTAAAAAAAAACTACTTTATACATTAACATACACACACATTTATGTTAGATACTTAACATGAAAATCCTAACTAATATTATAAAAGCGATAGTATATCTGTTTGTTGCCTTTTCACAATCAAACGGCTGAACCGATTGTTGTGAAATTTGTTCCACATTTAGCTAAGAACCGGGAGACGGACATAGGTTACATTTTAGGATCATCATCACCGTCATTTCTCATCACTACGCGGGTGAAACCGCGGGCCATAGCTAGTAGGTTATATTTATATTTTATCATCATTATTCTTTGTTCAGAATGTAGTTTACCATACCTTAATTATTGTGTTAAACTACGTTGAAAACAGCACGTAGAACTGTTGGCCGATGGGGTCGAAAAGTTTTCGAGTGGAGACCACGCACCGGGGCGCAAGCAGCGTAGGAAGACCTGCCACGAGATGGACAGATTACCATATACAAGTGACGGGAAGGCCAAAATCCATGGGGGAGGCTATGTCCAGCAGTGGACTTCTTATGGCTAACATGATGATTATGGCAATGCAAACTAATAACCAAATTCCCGGACGTGTCCATAAAATTCCATATACATGGCAATCATAATTATATGCGTCATTCATAGTAGGTATGAGGTATTCTGTGAGACGTCGGGAGGTGGTAGATAATTGGCCCGCTGACCTGCCCCATATCGTGGTTGTTTATCGTATCCAAGTAGCGATAGTACATAGTGCAAACTGCGCTTTACCATATTTTTGCTGTCTTTGTCCTACTTACCAAGAAGGGGGTGTTTTGGAATATTACCTCTCGTAGCCTAGAAGTGCGTTTGTAAGTGAAAGACGGTCATTGAAACCTAAAGTGAATTATGTTATCACTGAAAGGAAAAGATAGTGTTCTCCATACATTTCCTTATCGCGTCGTCTTCATTTACGCTACTAAAAAAAAGGTAATTTAGATTACCTAAGGGACTTCTTCGTTCTACTGATAAAAACGAGCTGCAGTAGGTTGGGCACATAGCACGTAGAACTGATAGCCGATGCGGTCGATTTCTTGAGTGGAGACTAAGCACCGGTAAGTGCAACGTAGGAAGACCAGCCACAAGATGGACGGACGTCTACATAAAAATGGCAGGAAGACCTTCCTACGCTGCGCTTGCCGGTGCGTGGTCTCTGCTCGAGAACTTTTCGGCCCCACTTTAACTTTTATATTTCATACTAGTTGTGTCCCGCGGTGTCATCTGCATAAGGATGATACATAGCCTGCTCCAAATTTCATAACATTCGATTGAGCCGTTTAATCGTGAAGAGGTAACAAACAAACAGAGTGAGTGACGACAACAGAGTTACATTACCTTTTATAATAACAGTTAGTATATGAATTGGTAAAGGTATGAAGGGGTGTTAGAGATGTTTGTTGTCGTGCAGCAATACGCGGAGCAGCTGGGCATCCCGTTCCTGGAGACGTCGGCGAAGAACTCTACGAACGTGGAGCAGGCGTTCATGACGATGGCGGCGGAGATCAAGGCGCGCGTCGGACCGCCGTCCACCGGCGGCGCGGCGGCGCCCGGACCCGTCAAGATCGACCACGGGAACCCTATCGACACCGGCAACAAGTCGTCCTGTTGCTGAACACCCGCCCACGGTCAGTGTCAGCCCACGCCTCTCTCTCTCTCTAGTGAAGCTAGACAAGGCGCGCGTTAGGCCGCCGTCCACGGGCGGCGCGTGTTTTTTCTTAGATAGATGTACTATTAACCACCAATTCGCCTGATGTTAAGCGACGGTGTGGCCGAAGATGGAGCTTGCCGATCTAGAAGATATTTGTAATTCTCAGGAAACGGAGATGTCGATGTGTTTTGTATCGTACCCTTAATAGCAATCCGAGTTGCCACATCAGCGTTCTTTTGAAAAAAAAACGAACTAGCTTGACACTATCCAAATCTAAAACTATCTAACTGAAATGTAAGTTTAGAAAACTAAAAACCCCCTACAAAAAAAACTATTTTGATGAAATAGCTAAGAACACCCGATGAATCCTCTTTCAAATAAAAAACTAAAAACTGGTCCTAAAATTGTTCATCCGTTTGAGACTACGATGCTACAGACAGACACAGAAATACAGATACACACGTCAAACTTATAACAACTTACTTTTTGGGCCAGGGGCTAAAACAGTTATGAGCGTTTCCCTAATAAATTTATACCATTATTTTCATTAATAAAATAATGGTATAAATGTGATAAATTCCCAAATTTATCACATTTATACCATTAAGGTGCTCCCTCACCAGGAGCATTCACGTGTAATGTAACATTATTGATTCGACATTGAGCATTACATTACAATACTACCTCCCTAACTGACGAGCATTCGCGTGTAATGTAACATTATAGATTTGATTTGACTTCACATCATCGTTTTGTATCATTACAAGGTGCGCGCTGTAATGCTCGGTTTTCCTCCCTCACTGATGTAATGCTCGAATCTGTAACGTTGCATTACAAGTGAATGCTCCCGGTGAGGGAGGTAGCACCTTTATACATAATGGTATAAATGTGATAAACTTGTTTTAAAACTATTAACATGTTGCTTCCAGGCTGGCGGCAAGAGGCAGGGAAAGCGCGAGTCGCGGACGCGGGCCGCCACCGCCACACCACATACTAAACAAATGCAATTACCACATTCAACAACATAACGCATCGTTGTACTCAATAACAATATCAACACGACACGCGGCGGCTACTCTACTAGCCGCCGGTAGTGCCACTGTTGGCACAACCTCGCCCGGCGTCGGCCAGCGCGACACAACCTCGGCCATTGTGTAGCCGGCTCTGCCCAACAACGAAATCTATGAATATGACGTCACTCTGCGGAAATTAATATTTAAAATGTAATTTTATTTGAATATTTCGCTTCAATGTAAAGTCAAGTAAACCAGCGGATGCTGATTTTATTAGCTTATAAAATAAAACTAATATAAAACAAACAAAAAAAATAGAATGAAAACGTATGATGAAAGATAAAGTTATTCTGAATATAGATAATTTTATTTCTTTTAATTTTGCTGCTCTACGTGAATTGTTTCAGACAAAAATTTAATAACATTTATAATTTTAGATGTAAATTTTGTAAAAAATAAACTTGTTACTGGTCTAATTAAACGGACGAGTATACGGCATTCTAATAAAGTGGAATTTCACTTTGGTAGTGTTTCCGAAGTAGAAACCCGCGTTCCACAAAAATCTTATCCAGTATCGGCTTGAAGTACAGGTTTTTGGAGACAAAAAAACCTTAACTTGAAAACTTTTGTTACAACAAAAAACAATTGAGTTATTTATGTCATTTGCCTAATATTATGAGTTATTTTTTATGATTTTTTGTTTCATTGCTAAAATTGGCAACACCAAACTGGTGTCCAATTTTTATTACTTAGCCAGTTTCCCTTGAGTCATGTACTTGACGATGTTGAAGCGGTAATAGACTAAATATTCAAATATTACGATTTGAAAACTGACAGTAATCCGAAGTGACATGAGTGGTGTCAAGCGATGGCAAATCTCGGCCAATTAGCTGGCCACTCCTCGGCGAGCTTGGGCCAACATATATGGGCTACTCCAAGTTCTTCTTAATGACAACACTAACTGTCCGAAGAAAATTATTTTAACAAACTACGGTGAAAATGTACGGTGTATGTTTATACAATGTTTATATATAATTATGAGTATAGTAGGTTAATTTCGTGCTGTTTCTAAAATGGTTTTTTTAAGTGCGGCGTTTGTGTGTTCTGTGACACAATGTCCATACATTTTAATACGTTTAATTATATTCTCCAATCTTTGAATAACGGTGACAGCTGCAGTTCATTGTAAAATGTTTTTTTTTTCTGTTTAGTCATGACCGTATTTTATATATTTGCAATACGTTGTTATCTGGAAACTAACGTGGTTGTTACACATGAAATACATGTTACATTTGAAATATTTTACGTATTACTCACGTTTATTTTTGAATCAGTACCCAGACGAGACCTCCGTTGGGAGTGACGTTTGCGCTGCTTCTTTTGAAAAAGACCGCCGCATGCGATTGAAACTAGTAGGAGATTTCGACTCAAAAATAAAGTGAGTAACCCGTAAGATATTTTAAAAACATTGTTGTTTTTAATAACACATGAAACAGTTTTATATTTTAAGTTCGAACTATTTTATGAAACAATAAATACCTAAGAAATATATTACGTAGCTGAGTTTTCAGTTTTTTTATAATCTACTTCAACTGTCACTGTTAATCCCCATATAGACAGTATAAAATAAATATTATTATATAGAATACATATTCGAAGATTTACGAAATCTTTTTTTTTTGTTATTTATTCATATTGGTTTCGCACAGTACTAAATCGATATGTATAGACCACTATTTATATGAACTAATCAATCGAAAGGACCAGTTTTTTTTTGGAAGAACTGTTCAATGTATACGTAGTGTGAAAAAGTTTTTGTCATCATCATCATAATCAGCCTTATTTGAGCCCCACTGGCGCAATTTTTCCTGTTATACTATTTTATTAGTGTTTGTCATAATATCCAAGTAATTAGATAAATTTCTGGTATAACCTTTTTATATATTTTTTTTAATTTTCTACAATCCAAAATGCGTTACAAAAAATGAAACAATCAACGACTTTTCGAATTTTGCTACTGCACTTATATCGAAATCTCGTTTCTTTTTTGGTCGACTTATGTCATTTAAATAAAAACAAAACAAGATATTAGTTAAATCTTTTGTTCTGTTAGATCTACTGTAAACATTATTTTACAAAACCAATTCTCTAAAAATCGAATTCATCGAGGGATGAGTAAATGAAACCGGATAAAAAAGGTTATAAAAAAAAACTTTCAAATTATTTTAAAAGTAAATTAGCACTGTTTGGCTGATCATTCATTCAAATTATGCTTTTCTTATCTGTCTGAGGTGAACTGGCGTCCAGTATTAAGTTGTTATTTTGAAAATAAGGACCCTCTGGTCGTTCCTTTGTTATTGCTCACATTGTCAGGCAGAAATATTTATTATTTAAACAACGCTCCTATTTATCTACATAGATATATTGGTAACTTGGACACTAAATTTTGCGATTATAGCACCATCCAATTATGTATTGAGTTTTTTTTTTAATACAGAACGCATCCGAAATAATCTGTTTTTTTTTTTATTTATTCATGACCATGGATACAGGTTTGGCCGAAACCAATCCGTTCTACTCCTGGTGTTGCCGGATCGTAGATTGAAAGTTACGTAATCACTTGTATATTGTATCACAGAGCGCATTATTCGTTAGCTCAGCGGGCGTACCATAAGCTCTAACTGCCATGCGGTATAACCTGGGTATCTTTAAATCGAGACTAAATCGGTTCTTGGTAGGCGCGCTCCATCATGGATCGCAATTTGGCAAGCTTACAATGAGAAAAAGAATGTTTTATTTTATTTTAAAAGTTGCTCGCTGTACCTTCCGCCTCGCTCTTTCTACAGTTGAGAGAGCGAGTAAGAATCTAAAGCTAACTTTAAATGTCTATTAGAGCTGATGGTACGGTCGTAAGTATCTATAGCGCTACAGTTAGTTGTACGTGGTAAATTCACAAGCGTTATTGTATGCATGGTACGGTGGGAGCCTTGTAATGTATCATACAGCAAGGGTTCGTAGCGTAATGCGGGGGCGGGTGTCGCTGGATATCTTGAAGTACTTGCTTAGAATCTGGTACGAATTTTAAACACATTCTACCCTATTTTTCGAAACGTTACGACAACTTTGTTAACAGAATTTAAGACGATGCTTAAAGTTAAGTAACGTTTTTCGGTAAGACCGAAAATGCTAGATGCTGTCAAACACAAAACAAATGTTTAGATAAAACCTAAGACAATATGCAAATGACATAATGACATAGGCGCTTCATCAAATCGAGTTAATAGTTGTGGAACATATATGGGGGCCAACCACTTCGAAGAAACAAGCCCCTCAAGGCATTACTCGCACGTGACGCTTCAAATTGACTGTCAATAACCTGTCATACAAGTGGCGGGAAGACGCTGGATGCAAGCCGCTTCCAATCGGTCTTTTTGGAAATCCATGGGGGAGGCCTATGTCCAGCAGTGGACTTCTTATGGCTGAGATGATGATGATGAACCTGTTATAATGTATGAAAGAAACCTGTCCAGTTTTAATTAGGTGTAACAGATTCTAAGTTCGTTAGTTCAGATGTCTCGGCGTGCACATTATGTCGCGTGCGGCGCGCTGCGGCGTCTAAAGTGATAGCATTTATCTGTTGCGATGTTGTACATGTGCGTTGTTTGTCGCGCCGGGCGCGCCGCGCGGCCAGCTTCTATACACTCATAAGGATATGAAGAAACGTGGCTTGCATACATCTGTCTAGACTTCACAGCAGTAGATGGAGGTCCTCTATACACTCTTACCCGGGTACACACGTCGGACACTCCATAGAACGGCGCGCTAATTAGTGACACGCAGTAGACGTCTGTATATAACACACACACACATATGTATGAAGTTATGGTCCTTGTTTGATTGCTGCACGCTCGTGACGTCAATTGGGATTGGAACGCTTGAAGCTCACAACGATTGTCTCGTCTGAGAACTGCACGGCAAACTCCGGCAAACCACAGGGCGATCGCGGGGAGCGGTTGGGGAACCTGAGATTGGCGGGAAGCGGAGTTTGTCCGTTCTATATGTTACTTAGTAGCTTACGTATTTATTTTGCAAATTAAATTGTTATATAATATCAGCGACACTATGTTGTGGTGTCACTTATTATTAAACGGCCGGTCTGTTTGTGAGCTCTGTATAAAAAGTTGTTCGTAACTGGTGGTCCGTTGATTGGCATATAATGACAATGAAAAGTTGTTCGTAACTGAACTGGTGGTCCGTTGATTGGCATACACAATGACAAAAAAAATGTTAACAATTATCTGAGATCTTGAACCAACAATACTTACGACGATGTGTCATAAAACTTGATCAGGAATCTGATGTAAAAAAAAAAACATGCGAATAAATATTGAAAAATCAATTTAAAAGTTTAGGTTGATTCATTGAGCAATGACTATGTTTGTTCATTTCCAATCAGGAAACGACATACCTAAGCATTAAGTCAAAGTCGACTTAAAGTAGGTTTGAAAATATTTATACTTTTTACTTGAAAATGGCAAATACTCAAATCGCGCGAGGCCTTTGTAGGGGTAAAATGGGAAAACCAAATTTCTTCAATGCAAAGAAAATTTAACTCTACTTCAGTACGTCAACTCAATAGCGACGTTGATTGTAATGTTGTTTTGTCTCTCTCTGAAATGAGATGACATCGTTTATGCAAACCACGTTCATTCACATCCTCATATCTAGGTATAAATACATTTTTATTCTCTAAATGCTGTCCATTATTGAGCGTAGGCTAATTTTTTCTTTTATATTCCAGCTTGTGTTACAATTTTATAATTTCCGACACTTGTGGTACTAATTAAAATATTTCATATGCACTGGGTGTTCATATTATTCAATATATATTTATTATAATTATATAATATCTCGAGGCGTTCTGGGTTTGTGCTATGTTCCACGTTTTGTGTTAAGCTAGAGCTACATTGGGCCCACGCGGGTACGTATTTATACGTACCCGCGACTGATTCGTCTGATGGGACTATACATTAAATTCTTGTTACGCTGATAAGTCGCTGACGTACCTATATCGCGTGTAACGCATGGTGTAACATTGAACGACGGTGATAAGATAGAGGATCATTGAATTAAAGATTATGAACAACGTTTATTATGGAATTAATCCTAAAAAATCTAAAAATAACCACCAGGCCCATAAAAAAATATAGATCTTCAACAAGACGTGTAGGATGGGTTAGACAAATGGCATTCCAATTTCATGAACGCCAGTAGAATAGAAATTTAATGTATGGAATGAACATTAGCTATCGGAGTGTCAGGTGACGACACGTCACAGTTTCTTAGCATTTCGAAGCGTAATCGTTTGTAGAAATATAAACGTTTGCCACTTGTCTAAGTTTGTAGTTGTTTTTTATATGATAGCAGGTTTGGTTCAGCACTAAAAGTTGTTCATAATAATAAGCACAAAAGCTTTTAATGTATGCCCGTCGTTTACAGTTATAATTGCAGTGTTCTGCCCCATTCGTACGCACACGGACACGACAGCAAGTGACGTCAGCGTATATGTAGGTACGTCTCACATTGACATGTCGTATGACGTGTGTCGGCCTGATAGGAAAGCTGTATTCGATTTACTAACACAAAATTGTAGATATTAGCTTAGGCCTTAGACTTAGAAAGATAAATAAATATAGTTAAAAAAAAACATGTAGCCATCGACTACGGGATCATAGTATTAATGAAAAGTCACGCATTATTGGAATCACGCGGAAATTGTGATAATTTAAAGAAATTAAACAAAGTGCAATATTTCATGACCCGTGACGTATTATTTTGCTGCTTTTCCGTTTTAAGGTCGAGATTAAAGCGCGCAGCTATCTCTCTCGTGCATCACAACCTTTTTAAACATATAAAATCATTGAATAGGGGTAAGTATTAGAAAAGTGAGAGGCGAATTTGTTTATTTTTAAAGCAGGAACATTAAAAAAAAGTTTTTATCAGATAGTGGCTGAATTTAGAAAAAAAACATATTTTCTAATTTCTCAGCCAATTTAAAAGATATCGAAGAAAAACTTGTATTTAAATATTTCTCCTATCTAAATAAACAAATTCGCCTCTCACTTTTCTAATATCCATATTCAATGATTTTATATGTTTAAAAAGGCTGTGAGAGAGAGATAGCTGCGCGCGTTGAGTGAATCCTTATAGGTAATTTAAAGTTAAGTAAAATGTTTCTGGTATATGAAATATTGTAACTTAAATTATTGATTCGATCTTGTATGTTTACTATTTTCTTGTACTATTACGTCAAAGTTAAGTTTACTTAAATCAAGTCCGCTAACCCCCTGGTCTGTATCAAGGGTTTTTTAGAAATTAAAACAGTATGCTATAGAATAGATGTTTTATTTGCATGGCTCCTTACCCTGTTAAATAGATCCAGTCAAGAAAAAAACTCCTGGTAAACATATGTAGTAGGGATATTTGCGCAGCGGGGCGTGGGAGGTAGTTAACCCTCTAAAAGATCCAAAAACTTTAAGCCGGTTTTTTTCAGTTTTTTTAAACTATCATTATAATAACCGCTGTTAGAAATATCAAAGACGTCCATAAATTTTTGGCAATAAATAAATAATAGACATGATGTGAATCACTGGTCAGCGTCATTTAGAAATTATACTAACGATACCTAACTATAGATAAGTACTTATACATGCAAGGCAGTCTATTCACTGAGTTTTCCAAACAATAACTATGAATACTATTTCTACGCATTTTGTTTCGCTGACGTCACATAGTGTTGTACAGTGAGAGCAACGTCAGCGCAGGAATGAAAGCGTCAGCAGCAACATCTCATCATATACTCGTAGTCATGGCACAGTCCATGCAAGTTCAGCGGACATTGTAAGAAATCTGGACATGCTATTGGTAATCGATCTGAAAAGGAAAATTCTATTTTGAAATTGGATTCTTCGTAGAATAGCGTGTGGCACGCAAGAAGGCTCTAGATATAGGTAGGTAGGTACAACGCCTACTATCTGTGTCATCTTGCTCTCATCCTAGTCTCATCATAATCATAGTACCTACGCACACGAAGGCTAGATCATGATAACACAGAAAAAAACAGATCCCTAACACACGTTAAACTAATACACCTCTTTTTGGGTGGTGGATTAAAAATGGCTTCCGTGTAGGTATCCATTGATCAACAGTAGAAAAACGGGAGAGATCCCAAAGAAATATAAAAATAGCGTTGCTATTGATATTGCAGCAGTGAAGTTGAATAGCTATCTTTGATGTTTAACCGATTTCCAAAAAAGAGAAGGTTCTCCATTCGACTGTATGTTTCTTAACCGATTACTCCACCAATTGTGAATTGATTTGGCTGATTATTTTTTGTTTGGTAGTCTATATACTTCAGAGGTGGTCCTATATACATTTTTATCAAAATCGTTTCGGTACTTTGCATTTTTAACCGACTTCAAAAAAGGAGGAGGTTCTTATTCGTCTGTTTTTTAGTGTTCCGTACCTCAATAAGAAAAAACGGAACCCTTATAGGATCACTTTGTTGTCCGTCTGTCCGTCCGTCCGGGTGTCAAGACCTTTATCTCGGGAACGCGTGAAGGTATCGAGTTGAAATTAAAATTTTATACGCAGATCTATAGTATCTTGATGCAGAAAGAAAAATAAAGTTTCTAAGTTTTCGTAAAAAAAGTTACAGCCGACGTATATATCGTAATAAAACGCACATTTCGATACTCACGTGTGCATCTGATCTGCATGATCTAATTCCTTCTAGCCCTATTTTCTATCGGACGGTTAGAAACACGAAAAAGCGTCACCGTTTCATGGTGGATATTCCAAAAACCCGAACGAAACGCTTTAGTTCCACTTTCATCGTACGGACTGCTAGAATGTGGAATACGCTTCCTGAGTGGGTCTTTCCCGATAGATATAATCTGGGTGTCTTTAAATCGCGAGTGAATTGGTTTCTTCTAGGTAAGCGCGCTCCATCGTAGACAGCAACGTCGCTTAACATCCCATGGTCGCTTAACGACCCACTTAAATAGGGAGAATTATGTCATGTACCTAAATGGTAGGCGCACCCGCAGCAGTATCCATGTATGATAGCCTCGTCGTCCTCACACCCTCGCGGTGGGCACCCGTTGCAGTACATGCCCATCCACAACCACGGCATGTTCCCTGCCAATAATATAGTAAATAATAAGGTATAGTAGTAATAGTATAGTATATAAAACGAGTACTATATATTCGTTTATGACTTTTAGTTATTTTCAAAATTCATAATTTCAAAGAATCCCCCAGTTTCAAATTCTGTGATCTGCTCCATACAAACGAATTTATTTTTACTAGACTATCTATACTTTGGGATAAGTCTGTGTAGTGAAGAACTTGTCATCATCATCTCATCATCTCAGCCATAAGAAGTCCACTGCTGGACATAGGCCTCCCCCATGGATTTACAAAAAGACCGATTGGAAGCGGCTTGCATCCAGCGTCTTCCCGCCACTTGAGGTCATCTGCCCATAACGTGGCTGGTCTTCCTACTATACGCTGCGCTTGCCGGTACGTGGTCTCCACTCGAGAACCTTTCGGCCCCATCGACCATCAGTTCTACGTGCTATGTGCCCTGCCCACTGCCACTTCCACTTGCTAATCCGCTGTGCTATATCGGTGACTTTTGTACGTCTACGTATCTCTTCATTTCTGATTCGATCTTGTAGAGAGACTCAACTTGTATAGCGATACAAAATTTGCTCAGCTCTTGTTTTTATCTCGCTTGTTCTGCAATTTAGAGAGTGACACAAAAGTTGAAGCGATTACTAAAAATATCACAATTTGAAATAGGTTCATTTGAACTTTTTTATAAGAGGTGAGATTAACCCGCTGGTTCAGAGACCGTCTGACTTGAGATGCGCGATTCGGAAGCGAATCTGTCTCGTCTGTCTTTTTTAAATTATGTTGAAACAAGCCTAATCATTTATATTTGTTTACAAAACAGACGCATTTTATACAAAGTAAATCAAATCAAGTCATTTATTTGCTAGAATACATAATTATACAAAGAGTTCTTATTATTATTTTAAGACATTGTATTCAGTCTGCAAGCAGGCGTGCTAATATTTTATTTTATTATATTATGAGAATTAAGTCTATAATCTGTAGGTATTTGTAGAATCAAAATATTCCATAACACTATAAAAACAATGGCTAAGAAGCCATTCCGTCAAACATTTTTTTAATATATTTCCATTTAAAAATTTAATATCATTAGGTGCATTGTTATATATTTGTATACACATGTAAATAATACTTATTTATTTCCGGCAGCATAAACGGCTGGACGGATTTCAATACGCAAAACGTCGTTAGATTTTGAATTTTAGCTAGTAGGTACTTAGGCTGACCCCACATTAGGCGTGCGGCGCGCGCATCGCGTGCACGCCTAATGTGCAGGAGGCCTTAGCCTGTATATTTTGGAATCTATTTACATTGTGGTTAGTGGGTACTTAGTACTTACATCTTGGAGCCTTCCTCACAGAGTCTACGCCGGTGTCACTAGATGGCGTTAAAAAAAAACATGCAGTAATTTCTATAAAAATTACAACAACGAAAACAAATGAGAGCGCCTTATTTGAAGACATTTTGTTATATAATAATGAACATAGAGAACTGACACTATTTAAAGAGTTGTTAATTATGCACTAATTATGTAAACACACGATGTAATTAGTTTATTACTCATAGGTCAGTGTCACATAGATAACTAAATGCTTAAGTACCTATTATCTAAAATTCTAAATGAATAGTCAGAGATTAAAATGTGAGTCCCTCCGTAATTTGTATACCTATAAAACTAGCTGTGCCCCGCAGTTTCGTCTGCATAATAAGGATAAACGATGATAGGTAATAATATATTATTCTCATTATTTTTTATACTTAGTATTTATATTTCTATTGTAAAAAACGTGAAAATTTAGACAAATAAATATATACGTAATTAATAATATATAACGTACCTACATCAGTAGGGTTACTATTCACAACTTGTCGGATTCGGAATCGGGTCGGAAATTATATCTTCATCTCTGTCATTTCGATACAAGAGACAGTAGAAGATCGATTTATCGTCCCCTAATCTACCTACAAACCAAATTTCATTAAAATTGTTGGAGCCGTTTCCGAGATTCAGAATATATTTAAGTATACTACATTAACTACATTTAAACAAGAATTGCTCGTTTAAAGGTATTAGATTAGGAAGGATTCCTCGATTATGAGTTAATAAAACGATACCATCGTGGACCACAGTGTTGCTCAACATCATGCCATTAGACGGTCAAGCGCAAGCCTGTCAATGAATAAAAAAAATAAAAAAACCCCGTGATAAAAGTTATGATCACGATTAAAATAAAAGAACATTATAAGTATCAATTTTATTATTATAAAGTACTTAAGAAATAAAAAAAACCGTTTTCAATAAATAACACTTATAATACAGTAGTAAATATAACACAATTCATAACATTTCACTATAAGATCTACATAAAGGTTGGCACATTCAATTATTTGGCATTTGGAGAATGAAAAGTTTTACAATAACTACTCTGGACTTTGGATTCCTGCCCGCAAGTTGCATGCTGCATCTTCGACTTTATCTTCACTTCCCATCAGGTGAGATTGTGGTCAAACGCAGAACCTAGTTAGTTGCAAAAATATCAGCCTCGAATATAGGCGGCGGCAAACCGGGGCATCCGCCCCGGGCGGCAGGGGCACCAAAATCATAATATAATATGATTAAAAATTAAAACAAATTTCTCCACAAAAAACATTTCCCTCCTTGGTTAGTCGGGTAAAAAAACTGACTAGATAAACAAGTGAACACAACTTGTGAAACACCCAGAATTCACTAAATACTAATAAAGTTCCATATACATAATATTATTAGTGAAAACTGAAGACGTCTTTACTTATAAACGCTGAGCGCATTTTTGTTAAACAAGTGTTTTGTTCCGTTTTCACACGTGACATGACTGAAACTGAAAGTCCTTATTCAGTGAATAAGATTTAAATATGCGTTTACATGTAAGACGGATAACGTACCTATACTTATTCTTACATAAATATTTCGAATACTATCCTCAGTAAAAATTTAGACACACACAAGTGTGTCAATCAAGTCCGTGGCATACCTAAAGGCGTCACACCAAAATCATACGTAAATGAACAATTTAGAGCCACTTTTGACCCCTCTCACACCTATAATAACTTAAAATAAATTTGACTTTGACGTTTGTAATTTGGAGGTCTAGTAAAAATATCGTTTAATAATACTAAAGAGCATCTTTCGTATATGCGTCATGTTATAGACACACAAGTTACGCGTTAAGCGCATTGCGATTGATGTTTGCGTTGAACTCTGCGATAATCGCAGCTTAAGACGCATTGAGTGAAGCGTACATGACGTGTCTTTGTTTATAAGGTGAACCGTTTCTGATCAAAACGATTACTGTGTGGTTAAAAATATTGATGTTTGTTTGATTCATAATGTGACTATACTACGTGATAAAATGAAATGTTCAAAGAGCACGAAACACGCGCGCCCACATTTCACGCAAAATAATCATAAATATTGTCAACTGGTCGAGCTTACCACCACCGCGGACCTAGTGCACACACAAAAGTCCATCATGCCAGGTATTTAGTCACAGCTGACATGATATTGTGATGATCGGTTAACGCAGAAGTTCAGAAATTTGTTATCTCATTTTATACGAGTGTTACGGTTTCATCCAACAGAATTTAAATACTATCAATAGGAAATTTTATTAATATCCTTCTAATTCTAAAGTGAGTAAAAATAAAGTTTTCTATTGTATCGCTTTATACAGAAGCTCTCTCGATGAGGTCGTGGTCGAAGGCGGCGCTTCGGTGCGCGGCGTGGATACGCGGCTCCGGCGGCAGCAGGGCGCCATTCTCACCCTGCTTGTTACCCAAGCAGTTACACGAACATACCTATAGTGACACGATACAACAAATAAATACCTTGCTACATGTGCAGTTCAATTTTGTATTTATTATTTGCGTATCAGATTTTAAATTCACATTAATTTTGATATTACCAATATTTGAAAGTTACATTTTGAATTTGTCTTATTTTAAATTTTTTATATCAATCAAATTAGTGGAAGTCGTTCATCATCACCCCAACATTAGGTAAACGATATAAGAACAACTTCCACACTGGACTGGATACGTTCTCCATCCGCCTGTACAAATACCGTGTAAACCTAAATAAAAGTTTGTTGCGGTGGAGACCATGGGTTGTTATGGCATTGAGACCATAAAGCTTATAGGTGAGTTAGGTGATATAACTAGAGATAAAACGGGTCACCCCGGCTCCACTTTGTATCTATCTGACGCAAAGGCTGGCCATTCAGTTACAGGCGGTTTGTTTGATTAAGTTACTTTTAGTTTTCGGTTGGTTCGACTTAATGTGTTATTGATTTAATATTTAATTGTGATTAATTCAAATAAATTATTTAACAGTAATATGTTGAATTGTGTGAGGATAAGAATACTCACGGAAGCTTGGTCGTCGTGTAATTTTGTGCGAATCCCAAACCTTTCCTCTGTAAGTAAACTCGTCAATCCATCTCTCTCTTCTTCTTCGCGGGCGTTCTCTTCTGCTTGCCTAGGATTGGAAAAAAGTTTTTCGTTGTTACTTCCTATATTGTAGTGTTAATCTATATCATAGCAATCAAAAACAGTTAACATACGTTCTTAAAACAATTATCTCGAGAAATGTTCAACTTTTCAAGTTTGCACAAACATGTCCTTCATTGATCATGAGGAACAATATGAGACTAAGATCATAAAACAAAACAAATGATATGAATATATTTTCAACCTATTTTTTTAATGTTAGATAGTTCTTTGATTGACCACCAACTCGCCTGATGTTAAGCGACGGTGTGGCCGAGGATGGAGCTCGTCGATCTAGAATAAGATATCTATTCACTCTAGCCTGGAAACAAAGATGGCGACAAAAAAATCCATTCCAGTGCAGTACGCATCCAGAACGTGGACCGATATAGCTGAAGATATATTTTTGGCATTTAAATGAGAAATGGGTGGTAATGCGCCGACTTTCTGCTAGTCTTGTTGTGAAATGAGGATGGTAGAATTAGGTCGTAAAGCTCTTGCGCACACTCCCCGAATTGAATTCTATAGAATATAGACAGAAAAGCTACATTACAATGATGCTCGAGACTAAGTAGCTTCTTGGCAACTAGTTTATTGTCACTGATTAACCTGACGGCTCGAAAGTCAACCGACTGTAAAGCTTCCAGCTGATACTAATAAATGAGATGTGGGTTTGGGTGTTAGCTTGCAACGTACTCACATGGTCATGAACCTGAGCACGAGCAGGTTGATGCTGGCGGCGACCACCGCGAGACCGAACAGTATAAACACCAAGCTCAGAGCCACGTAACCAGGCTTGCTAGTCAACGCTTGATCGTTCTGCAACCACCATCCTAACTATTAACACAGCACTGTTTTTTTTACATTTGATATGTATCTACGATTGACCACCAACTCGCCTGTTGTTAAGCGACGGAGTGGACAAAGACGGAGCTCGTCGATCTAGAAGGTATTATCTATTCATTCTAATCTTGAAAATTCCAAGATCTTCCATTTTCAATTAAGCTCACAAGAAACAGAGAAGACGGCAATGAATTCCATTCCTGTGCAGTACGCATCAGGAACGTGGAGAGTTAAGGTTCATTATACATTTAAAGAAAACAATATATACTTAGATAGAAAAATAAATCTCAAATATCACAAAACACTTTTCTCACAAAATTGATATGCAGTGAAATTATTTATTATATACAAGAAAGATAAACACATTTGGAATGCGCTTATTTGAGCAATTGATCTTTCTTTTGATACATCACACAACGTATTTATATCATAAAAAATCGGAGATCATCCAAGATAAGTGAGAATCAAATCGAAGCAGAAACATTTCCGGCATCAATAGCCTAAGACGTAATGGAGTGTTTTCACGGGGAATAAAGAATTGAATATTTTGTACTATAAACTTACTTGCAAAGCAACGTAATCACCAAACCCAATAGTGGTTAAGGTGACAAAGCAGTAGTAAAAACTGTCAAAGTACCCCCAACCTTCGTAGCGGGAGAAGACAAGAGCACCTGCGAAAAATAAAGTATAAACCAGGATACTGATAATGATGATAACCTGCTGAGTTACTATGAATGATCCGAGTGTCCCTAACCCACGAAGGGTTAGGTTAGGGACACTAAAAGGGTTAGGGTTAGGTTAGGGTTAAAAATATAATAGAATGACTTTATTGTCCATATAGAAGCTTATTTATAAAAAATAGAAGCTTTTTATATATTTATATTTATTTATATTTAGAGTTAAGGTTGGTTCACCTGAAGTAATAATAGCAGTAGAAAGCATTCCCGTCGCCAACATGAGGTTCATCTCAGTAGCCTCGGTCCGGTCGCAGCGCAGGTAGCACTTGGCGCGTCTGATCACTATGGACGCGAATTTGTTCAGCCGCTCGCCTATGCTTTGGAACATCACCAGCCCTAGAGGTATACCCACCTGCAACGTGGAGTAAAAACTTATATACCTAAACTTAATTACCTAAACGTGACGTCATAGTTTTTATATGGTGCGGAATGCGATAGTAGCACCTCCCTCTATCCTTCCTAACTACTATTATAAAAGCGAAAATAACTGTCTGTCGTCTGTCTGTCTATTTGTTACCTCATCACAGCTAAACGGCTGAACCAATCATTATGAAATTTAGCACATATATTCTTTAGAACATGGTGAAAGATATAGGCTATATTTTATCACCATCATCATCGCCGTTTTTCATCATTACGCGAGTGACACCGCGGGGGGCTAGTTATCCTTTTTTTTTTGATATTGTCAATGTTCTGGGAGCAGCAAGCGACTAGGCACATAAGTTCGTGTACACTGACCATTGCATAAGCCATACAGAACGCCTTCCCTCCCATAGTGACCGGCGTGGAATGGCCATATCCAATCATGGCGAGCACTACAGTGGCGAAATAGAACGCCCCCGCGAATTTCCACTGTGGCCCGGCTTTGTGTGGCTTGTTCTCTATTATGACTATCTCAATCATGGTGTAGTCCTCCGGCGTTATGTTGTACTTGCGGATGAGACCTGCCCGCATATCTGGAACAATATAACGTACGGACTGCAAGGAGACACAATTAAAAAATCCGGCAAAGTAAGAGTTTCACTCTTACACCAAAGCTTCCGTACTCCCAATGCAACATATGAACAGGACTAACTCTCTTAGATATTCTTGTGCGACTCATATTTAAAACGGTTTTTAGGGTTCCGTAGTCAATTTATAAACCCTTAATATAACCATGTCCGTCTGTCCACAGCTAGCTCAATAAAGATTCTTAATATTAGAAAGCTGTAATTTGGCGTGTTTATACATATTTTTTTTTTTTTTTATTTTTTTTTTTATCAGCCCTGTTTGTACAAACTGTCCCACTGCTGGGAACGGGCCATCTCATTTGTGAGAAGGGTTAGGCCATAGTCTGCCACGCTGGCCAAGTGCGGGTTAGCAGACTTCACACATCTTCAAGATCATTGAGAAGTCTCAGACATGTAGGTTTCCTCACGATGTTTTCCTTCACCGTTTGAAGTTGGCGGCAATCTACAATACGCACATAACTTCGAAAAGACAGAAGTGCGTGCCGTGGGATTCGAACCCAGGACCTGCGGATCGCAAGTCGGACGGTCTCACCACTAGGCTGCCGGAAACTCCACTTATACATATTAATCACATTAAAAAAAATGGTGGAATGAAATTTAGAAAAAAAAAACTTGTGGTAAAGAGTTGAATAATTTTTTCTCTTTTACCCCATTGTGTGGTACTATTGGATAGGTAATCCAAAAATACTAGGGGTGTGCGAAAACTAATTTTTAATTTGGGGATCTGGTGGTGTTGTAATGTTGGATATGTGAAAAATGTATGGCACGGCTAAGTAGGTCAAGTTAACAAGTAGTTTGGCTGGCCTCGCAGCTCAGTTGGTAGTATATCTACCTGCTAAACTGTAGGTCATGGGTTCCATACCCACCCAGGACAAGCATTTGTATGATGAGCATGGATGTTTGTTATGTGTCTGGGTGTTTCTATTATATGACAGGCCTCGTGGCTCAATGGCTGTAGGTTGCGGGCTCGATCCCCACGCAGGGCAAACATTTCTGCTGAGCATGGATATTTGTTCTATGTCTGGGTGTTTATATGTATCATATGTATATGTTTACAAAAAATAGTATATTATATGTATTATATCAGTCATCTGGTACCAGTCATAGTCATAGTACAAGCTTTGCTTAGTTTTGGGCTAGATGGTGTTGTGTGAAAATGTCCTCCAATATTTATTTATTTATTTATAATAGGTATATTTTACAAAAAGAAAAGTATATATACATTCTTATCAGCCATCTAGTTTCCATAGTAAAAGTTCTGTTTAGTTTGGGCTAGATGGTGTTGTGTGAAATGTCCACCAATATTTTTTTATTTTTTTAAATGGTCAAGAGTAATACTTAACTGGATATTAACAAAGAGTAACAAAATGTTACATAGAAGCAGGTAATGAATGTAAGTACCTTCACACATCAAAATCGGTCAAGCCATTTAGACTAGAAGAGGCTTTACAAACATACTATTTTAAATTATACATACAAACACTCAAAAAACATTAACCTGCTTTTTGAGCAGTCTAGTACTTACCAGAGAGAACTTCCCATCGCTTACTCTCAGTCTCCGATTCCAAAGCATCAAACACTGCCGCTCCAATCAGCAAATATGTAAATGTACACACTACCAATGACAGTGTACGAACGTTCTGTTTCTTCATCTTAAACTATAGATACAATTATCTATCTATTATTAAATTTCTGAAGAAAAAATGGAGTGTAACAAAACAATTGTGTTTTGATCTTTATGACGAGTTATTGTTAAGTGCGTCTAAAATATATGGCAGAGATATTAAATTAGAACACAATTTTGAACAAATTAGTAGTGAACAGGGAAGTGATTATTTTTAAAGCTTATTAATCGTTTTAATAAATACCTGTTTTTTAAATATTTATTTTATAGAATACTGACGATACCTTGGTAGATATTTTTAAGTATAAATTTATAAAGTAGTATAAAATGTTTAAATAAGACTCAATATCACAAAAATTCTATGGAATTATGAAGAAATAATAAATATTATGGTTAAAGCAGCAACCTAGAAACAAGTCAAGTCAATACAGATTTTGTTTCACAGTGGCAAATTAAATCTAAATTTTTAGCATCAAAAGCCTTAACTATTTTCCTTTTTTTCTAGTTTAGGAGACTTATGCTACAAAAATCCTATATGTTTACCCGGCCCCGCAACATTTTTATATGTAATCTTTACTCTAACCCATAGACTTAGAATCGATACTGACAGCTGATTGACGTTGACAATTAACCTTAACCATCGTTCTCTTTCATGTGGATTTTAGTCGGCAAGCTCTCTATTTTCCAGTTTCTGACTAAATACCATTAATTTTAAATTAGAAAAAGCGAAACAATTATATAATGAAGATTGTGTGCAATAAATCTAACCCACCATTGGGTAAAACACTTACTTTCATGCATATTTTATAATATTGCATCAATGGTTAGGATGTGGCTTAAAATAGTCTCTTCTGCTATGATTTTCAGGTGGTTTGCTGGCTGTGGAGCTTTATAGAACATCTAAGAAGGATATTAATGTGGTTTGGGGTAGCGAGTCCAATGTAACGTTACAAAATTCAACGAAACCAGTGCCATATGGAACTAGCAATGACTTGATAAGAATACTGGAGAATTCGTTCAATAGTAGCGTCGAACCGCTTCAGAAAGTCACGATGAACCACTGGCTATCTTTCAGTCTCATTTTGGATGACGAAATACCCAAATCGATAGAGTATTTGGATAAAACTCTCGGTCCTCTAACTTATTTAGTTGGTGAATCATTGTCAGTGTCTGATTTGGCTGTATTCAGTGTATTACACGGTGAGAATATTTTACTGATTATTTTGGATGTTAATGTTTCACAAAATTTAAATAGAAATAAGGCAGTAGCACAGATACATTATTAATTCATTATTACTTATTCAGTTGAAATTAGTTTGCTATGCCCTAATAGGGTACTTAGCATAGTTATTTCTAAGTGTGCTCTGTAAATTATGCAATAAATGATATGATGTGATATTAATTGCAATTAAGTCTATTTTTTATCATGGTCAGTTTTTATTACACCATATTTTTCAGTTATTACTTTCTAAACAACTGATGAATGCTTACAAAGGGGCATTATTTTATGTAGCCACCACTGTATGTATATTTCTTTCTTACATTTGCAGTATCCTCAAAATTCAAAGAAGCCTCAAAAGTGAATCCCCCAAAAAATATAATTCGTTGGATGAAGCTGATTGAGGCACAAGCACCTGTGGCTAAAGCTCTGAAAGACCTGCCAGCTGAAGCTATGGAGTCCCTGGCAAAGTTATCTTCAAGGTTTGCATATTTTTTATTATGTCTGGGTGCCATATTGCAAATAACGGTAGTGACTCTCGCTCCGGTTAGTTCCTGGTGCAAAGGTTGGCCATTGCCATTCAGCAGGGTAATGCTTTATGCAGTATTATGGGCACCTTTGCACCAAGATAGATTTGGGGTGGGTTATTGGGATATTTTTTTATTTGTAATTGACATAGTTTTTTGTTTTGATTTCCAAAGTATGACTTAATTAAAACTACAGTACTCTAATGCCACATTAGTTTTCTATCAGAACAAACTCTAAATTAAACAACTTTATTCAGATTATACATACTTAATTCTGTATTGGTGGGACTTTTTTGAGACCTAGGGAACTACCACAGCAGTATTTTTAGTTATGAAAAGCAAACTTCCCAAAAATATTCCATGACCAGATTTCACATTTTGCATATACGAGTGCTGCACACTTTTTAACTCATGATGTAATAATTATAGTTTAAAAACTGAAAAACACACTTCAGACTGCGCAATTTTGTTTTATTCATATATTCATATTCATATTCATTGAATGAACTACTCAACCTATTTTGATGAAATTTCTATGAGACCAATCTGAAAATATATCCTCCAAAAATATTTTTTCTAATTGGTTCTTAAATGACGGAATTTTGCAGTACCTAACATTAAAAAAAAATACAGGCAAATTGTTAACCTCCTTCCCTTTTCGATGAAATTGGGAATAAAATGACTTTGTTATCATTGTGTACCTAACAATGGTTGAATCCTTTTCTAAGCTCATGAAAAAAAAGTTAAAAGAGAATAAGCATTGAAAGTTAATGTCAATAACTTTCAATACTTATTCTCTTTTTACTTTTCAGCTGTTACTGTCTCATTGCAGGGCCTCTTTTCCTTCTTTCCATTTTTCTCGGTCAAGAGCATCTGTAGTCCAGCCACTATATAGTGGGAGACAAGCTCATTTCGCCAAGTCTTTTTGGTTCTACCTGGAGGCCTTGTGATGTTTGGTACCCAAAAATTGTTGATTTTGCCCACAGGCCTTCAGGTATGCGATAATAGTTTTTTTTTTCTAAATTCCAGGAGGTCTCCAGCCAATGCTGAGTCAAACTCTGTCCGGCAGCAGGAAGGCAAGTTCATAGAACTGCCTCACGCTGAGATGGGCAAAGTGGTGGTGAGATTCCCACCTGAAGCTTCTGGGTGAGACTTAATATGCAATATTTTAATGTACTTATACAACAAATCCTTCACTAATGTCCTGCTTGGGGTGTTTTGGGGATATTTTTGTTTTAAGTCTCTTTCAGAGGAAATCCTTGGGCCTCACTCGCTTGGGAACACTCGCTGATACTATTAGGGACAATTGTGACAAATTGTCATTTTGGTACTATGTCAAGACTAGCGATTTGTAACAATTGTCGCTAGTGGTAAATGAGTGATAGTTCAAATAGCAGCCTTGAGAACCTAATGGCAAAGGCGGGTGCGCGATACAGTTAGGGGATGCAATCTCGAGTCGAGATCGCAAATTCGAGATACTTTTTAGTTATCCGACTTAAACAATGTTTTTTCGAAAACTACCCGAGATCTCGCGAGATTAGAAATTACAATCTCGCGAGATCTCGGGTAGTTTTCGAAAAAATATTGTTTAAATCGGATAACTAAAAAGTGATGAAAACTGCTAAGATGTGATAATGAAGTTAATTAAGATACAACATTAATAGAAAGAAAAATACCTCTATTATTTAATAATATAACTCACGAAACATATTTATTAAAGCACTATTATTATTAACGGGATATTTTCTGTGGTTCGCGTTAATTTTGACATTTCGGCACTTTAACGCGAACCGCGGTAAATCTAAATATCCCGTTAATAATAATACTGATTTAATGAATGACCGTGATAGTTTAAAAAACATATTCATTAAATTAACCTAGTATAAGCCTTCTGTAGTGGTGAATAAAGAGTTTATCTAACTATCTAAAGGAAGTTATTTCCAGAATTATTCCTACTTATCCTAGATCTAGAGATCTAGGAGTGGTTTTGGAAATAACTTCTTAAGGAGCAGAGAGTATCGAGAGTGCACCAGCAGAGAGTGCACAACAGTGTTGGCACCACCGTGAGTAAACTATTATAAGCGAACTGTAAAAAGCTACCCCTTGTTCCCCCACACTCATATAGTTTTTTTTTTTTATGAGTGACTCTAATCTATCTAATCTCGTAGAAACACACAAAAAACTACTGCCGCTTAATCTCGTACGAGATCTCGTCGTACTATGCTTCGGGACTGACACGAGATCTCGCGAGATCGGGATTGCATTCCCTAGATACAGTGCAATGCAATAGTGCACTGCTTATTGTACTTTTTCTCTAGCTGTGATGAGCTAATGGGAATGTGTGAATTTACTGCGAGTTTATATTTCATATGGGCTTGGTTCCGTTATTTCACTTATCACACTCGCCACTGTCACTTCACTCTGTTAGAATTAGAAGTAAAAGATAGTATTTAGTAGTAGTACAACCATGCTAGGGCTTCTCATTGTTTTTCTTTACTAGCTCAAACTTATTGTTGAGATGTGAATCACGATTCTGAATTCCGTTAAATATACAAACCACTAAGGAAACACCGAATACCCATACTACGTCACCTGCTCAGGTGGGAGTGTCTCCAAAATACCACTATTTTATTGGAACAGGTATCTTCACATCGGGCATGCCAAGGCTGCTCTCCTGAACCAATACTATCAGCTAGCGTTCGAAGGGAAACTCATCATGAGGTTCGATGACACCAACCCAGCCAAGGAGAATGCTGACTTTGAGAAGGTATCTTGGATCTAAGGTTTATTTGAGATACATTAAACAAGTTACGTAAGTATTAATATAAAAAGACAGTAAAATAATCAGTAAATCGTCTTCAGGTTAGCCGGTGGTTAACCAATATTCGAGCAGGCTGAGGATTGTTTTTTAATACATCACTGGTGGCAGATATCCAACCAATCAAGGTCATACGCACTATGCAGTTAAGGGATCGATAGAAAGGGAGGGAAGGGGTTCGGAAAAAATCACGCAACATCACATGGGGGAGGGGGTGTAGTGAGATATCACGTGTATTTTTTTTTCGTTATACTCTCGGTTTCTAAACTGAAAAGCGGCGAGTGACCTTGACTCGCCGGTGCCGGTGCTAAGCAACGATTTCCCAGTTCGCTGCGACGTCAGTTTGACGTGTGTCTGTCTGTGGCATCGTAACTATCAAAGGGATGGACCGATTTTGATCTAGTTTTTTTGTTTTAAAGAGTATTTTTTGAGAGTGTTCTTAGCTATGTTTCATCTAAATTGGTTCAGCCGTTTTTTTTCCCCGATGTTTTTGAGTTTTCTAAACTTGTTGAAGTGAAAACTTCTTTAAGCGCGCTGAACACTGAATTTTATGGATATTGAATGATACTGAGCCGTCACGCCCGAACGAGCGTTTCTTAGCCGAGCGTGACGGCGATACTATACTCCTATTTCGTATTATTAACGTTGCCTTGATGAAGTTTTCACTTCTGTCGTATGGTTTTTTTTTATCAGCCCTGTTTGTACAAACTGTCCCACTGCTGGGAACGGGCCATCTTCTCAGCTCTTCTCTTCTCTTTTTTCTTTCTCTTGTGAGAAGGGTTAGGCCATAGTCTGCCATGCTGGCCAAGTGCGGGTTGGCAGACTTCACACATCTTCAAGATCATTGAGAACTCTCAGACATGTAGGTTTCCTCACGATGTTTTCCTTCACCGTTTGAAGTTGGCGGCAATCAACAATACGCACATAACTTCGAAAAGACAGTGGTGCGTGCCGTGGGATTCGAACCCAGGCAAGTTTCCGGCAGCCTAGTGGTGAGACCGTCTGACTTGCGATCCGCAGGTCCTGGGTTCGAATCCCACGTTTGGTCTTAGCACACAATTATTTTTTCTAGGTAATTCTGGAAGACGTAGAAATGCTGGAAATAAAGCCAGACATGTTCACGCATACTTCTCAATACTTCGACCTGATGATGGAGTATTGCGAGAAGCTGATCAAGGAAGGCAAGGCGTTCGTGGACGACACTCCCCCGGAACAGATGAAGACTGAGAGGGACCAGAAGCTGGACAGCAAGAATAGGAGTAACTGTAAGTGGATATATATACATATATATATATATGTGTGAGTGTGAAAGTGTGTGTGTGTGTGTGTATGGTAAACGCGTAATTTAGTGTCAAAAGATCGCGCGACAACACTTCTCTTATCGGGCCATCAACATTGATTACTTAGTTATAAAATAATTAACCGTCTCCAGCCGTAGAGAAGAACTTGCAACTCTGGGAGGAGATGAAGAAAGCGAGTGATATCGGCGTGACTTGCTGCGTGCGTGCCAAGATCGACATGCAGTCCGCTAACGGCTGCCTGCGGGACCCCACCCTCTACCGGTGCAAGCCGGAGGTACATCCCCGGACCGGGACGCAGTATAAGTACGTACATACATACATATTTTATTAAGAGTGTAGTTCGATCATCGTCCATCTCGCTCGCGCATACCAACATTTTTGAAGGTATAAAATAACTGAATTAACTAAAAATCGTTGAGTGCACTAGAAAGAAACATAATTCGACAAAAGTTTTAATTTCATCCAAGTTTATTTTCATACGTAATAATCATTTTTAGAAATTATTAATCTAAAAATAATTTTACTAAGTTTTTTTATTTAATACCTATGCAACGATATCCTGTAGATGAGACAAAAATAATTCACTTTACGTGTATGGGAGGTACCCCAAAAACAATTAAGATTTTATTCTACGACTTTCTTGGCATATGTCTTTGAGCAAAGCAAACTCTAAAGGTAGGAACCCTGTTTACTACGGAACTCTAAAAACGAGCGTGACCCAACTTTGCATCACTATAAGAGTTGAGCGTAACCTCACAGACCTGCGAGACCTGTCGAACCTACTGTGGCTGTTGTACATAGAAAAAACTTTTGTTAACCGACTTCCAAAAAGAAGGAGGTAATCAATTCGAGTGTGTGTTTTGTATCCTTATTCACTGATTACTCCGTCAATCGTGCATTGATTTTGATGATTATTTTTTGTTTGTTAGGTCAATAAAATATTAATAGATCGGGGGTTAAAAACTGTAAAATAAATTTATATGGGAATTTATTTTTCAGTTTTTAACCCCCGAAGCAAAAACGACGGGTGTTATAAGTTTGATGTGTCTGTGGCATGGTAGCTCCCGACCGTATGAACGAATTTAGATTATTTTGTTTGAAAAGTAAATCAGTCGGGAGTGTTCTTAGCTATGTTTCATCAAAATCGGTTCAGCCGTATTTTTTTTTGTCGGGGTTTTTGAGTTTTCTAAACTCATACTTGTTTAAACTATAATGATGTTACCATAAGTCCGTGTGTTCCAGGGTGTACCCCACTTATGACTTCGCGTGTCCAATAGTGGACTCCATCGAAGGAGTGACGCACGTCCTGAGGACCATGGAGTACCACGACCGCGACCCGCAGTTCTACTGGTTCATCGAAGCCCTAGGGCTCAGGAAGCCTTATATTTGGGAGTACAGCAGGTCAGTATATATTACTGACTAGTTGCGAGCCGTGGCTTCACCCGCTATTCTGCTGGAAGATAAAAAGTAGCCTATGTGTTATATCTTAGTTTATTTTTTGTTTGAAAGACGATTTGATCGAGTTTACTTAGCTATTTCATCAAAATCGTTTCAGCCGTTCTTTTTTCGGAGGTTTTTGAGTTTTCTAAACGTATACTTCTTTAATGTTTAACCGCATAACTCCGTCATTTACAATCCGATAAAAAAAAATTGTTTCAAAGGATATTCTTTCAGATTGATAGAGATTACATCAAAATTGGTTCAGTAGTTTGATTTTTAAAACAAAATAGCGCTTTTTGAAGTCGTTTTTTTGTTGTTTTGTATAATATAATTCTACAACAACTATTTGTTATTGCCGCGTATTCCTCGATAAAACGATACCGCTGGTCTGGACCTGGAGCCGTTGCGGCGGATCTATCTAAAAGATCTCCAGCAGGTGAATTGGCATGAACTTGCAGAGAGCCGTAGAGGCTGGTCTCTTTCGGCGTCGGAAGCCCAACACCCACTGACGTCAGCGCGCCATCTTACTAAGTAATATCCTGTTATAATTATTTTCAGATTGAGTATGACGAACACGGTGCTTTCGAAGAGGAAACTCACGTGGTTTGTGGAGCGAGGGCTAGTCGACGGATGGTACGTACACATACAATTAAGTCTATACTGTTATATTTTTTCTTTTTGGTGATTTATAACAGTTATTTCGCGGGAATACACAAATATTTCTTCCAAATATGGTTGAAAAGAGGCCTCGCTACGTTATTTTAAGGAGGTAGGTTGGCTTAGGTAGACGCTGGCGGGGGGAAATGCACAATACACCCCAAGCGGGACGTCAGTGCAGGACTTATCGCCCCCATCTCGAATAAGAATAAGAATGGTCGAAAAGATTATAGTTTTACAAGAAAATTATTGTGGTTAGCTTTAATGTCGGTTTTCATTGGCGGCAAATCATATTTGTCGATCAAAACAGGAGGTTAATAACACATTTTATACAAATATATTTATTTTTCGAAAATTATTGATAAATATTTATATTGCCATTTTTGCAATTCATCTCAACTTTATTCTTCTTTTGGACCATAATTTGTAAAAATAAATATCGTTATTTAACGTCCTTTTCAACATAGCGAAAATGTCGCACAAGAAGTATCTGTCTTATTTTGTATGGAAATCCTTACCCTAACTACCTTAATTATGATTGTGCATATTAAATGAGATCGGTGCATATTAAATAATATTGGTACATATTACATAAGATTACTGCATATTAAATACGATTGTTGCATATTAAAATAAGATTACTGCGTATAAAACGAGATTGGTGCATATTAAATAAGGTTAGTGCATGTTAAATAAGATTGGTGTATATATCGTGTGTGATGTGTTAGGGACGACCCGCGCATGCCGACAGTGCGCGGTGTGCTGCGTCGCGGCATGACGGTGGAGGGGCTGCGCCAGTTCATCACGGCGCAGGGCTCCAGCCGCTCCGTCGTCTTCATGGAGTGGGACAAGATCTGGGCCATCAACAAGAAGGTACGACCACAGAACACATTCATACCATCCTACACGCTGAACGGACACTCTCCGCCGCCCGCCGATCTTGGGTTCCTCACTCGCTCGAGTTGCCGAGCGAGCGGCAATCAGACGACGACTATACTTTTATTTTATTGTTACACCAACAAAGCAACCACTAAAACACTTTTTTTAAACTATCACGGTCATTCATTAAAACACTGTTATTATTAACGAGATATTTACCGTGGTTCGCGTTAATTTTGAGCTCCCGATATTTCGGCACAGTTACATGCACCATGTTCACGAACCATATCATCCACCTGCATTTTTCAGTCGCTCGTGAACATGGTGCATGTAACTGTGCCGAAATATCGGGAGCTCAAAATTAACGCGAACCACGGTAAATATCCCGTTAATAATAACAGTGTTTTAAAGCAACCACTAAGACTATTCAATAAATAAATAAGGTACAAAAGTGAAACACTTATTGAATGGCACTTCAATTATACGTATAAACCACATGTAATATCATACATATATGTGTGTTATATACAGACGTCAACTTGTGTGTGTCACTGATTAGCGCGCCGTTATATGGGGTGTCCGACGTCTGGTATAAAGAAACCTTTACAGAACGCGAATACTCAGCATTTTGAAAGTTCACGAGTAGAAATAAAAGAGGGGTCTCCAAAGTTGTGAAACTCGAGCGTTAAACTGTGAGAGAACATAATTTTTTACCGACTACAGGAGGAGGAGGAGGTTCTCAATTTGGTTGTATTTTTTTATTGTTACCGCATAACTTCCGTCATTGGTAAACCGATTTGATTTTTTAAATAGAACTATACTTTCAGATTGTCCCATAAATCAAAATCGGTCCACTAGTTTGGTTTTTAATACGAGTAATAAAACTGCGCATTTTGAAGTCTTGTTTAAATTTTTCAAACTATACCTAATAATTATGTATCATTGATAGGTTTGCGCTTGACCTCGCCTGATGTTGAGCAATCTTGCTGTCTGTGATTAAGTCCATTTTCTTAAAAGAACCTTATTCGTGATTGGAGACTCCCAGGTTATATTTATCGGGGGAAACCTACTCAGGCAACAGTCAGTTTCTCACAAATTAAAAAGAATGTGCTCGTTTATGTAATTATTATTTGTCTATTTAGGTGATTGACCCGATCGCGCCTCGCTACACCGCGCTGGAAACCAGCCCGGTGCCGGTGACACTGAGGGGCGTCTCCAAAGACTCCACCCTCTCAGTGGCCCTACACCCCAAGAACCCAGAGGTGGGCACCAAGACCGTCTGGGTGTCACCCAAACTCCTTATAGACCAGGCTGACGCGAAGGCATTGAAGGAGGGAGAGAATGCTACCTTCATCAACTACGGAAATATATTGATTGATAAGATTCACAAGTAAGTACATGTTGGATATTTTAACTTTAAACATTCAGTTTTTTAACCCCCGATCCAAAAAAGAGTTAAGAGTTTGTTAGTTTCACGTGTATATCTGTGGCATTGTAGCTCTCATCAAACGGATGGACCGTTTTTGATCTAGTTTTTTTGTTTGAAAGAGTATTTCATCGAATGTTCTTAACTATGTAGTAAGTACCTATACGTAAAATCACTGCAAAAGATTATAAATGCGAGTTCTTTAGAATAATTCTAGTAAAATCACTTATTTATTACTAAAAAGTTCATTGCAGTTTACGAAAAATCGCATTTTTTATTTTTGCAAGAGTTATATTATTATTATTAAGAAAAACCATAGCCTATGACACTCTGGAAGTTAAGAAAAATCTAACGACACCTCGTACATCAAAATCGGTCAACCCGGTTAGGCTGTATTACCTCATATAGAAATATACATAAATTATTACTTGCTTACTCATGCATATATACATGCATTCATTCGAAAAACTAACTCTCCTAACGCAGTCGGGAAAATACACTATAATTTGCAGGAGCGCTGATGGTACCGTGACCAGCATAGAAGCGACGCCAAACCTCGACAACAAAGACTACAAGAAGACTCTCAAGCTGACCTGGCTCGCCGACACTGCGCAGTCGCCGACACTCGAAGTGTACTGTGTTTACTTTGACCATATTATATCGAAGCCACTGTTGGGTAAGGAAGAGGACTTCAAGCAGTATATTGGACACCAGACCAGGGTAATTATATTTCTGAAGTAAAACATTCCTTAGCGCGCTGAACACTTTATTGTATGGGTATTGTATGAACCTGAGCCGTCACGAGGTAAAGCCGCTTCGAGTTAACTATGGGAACAAGAAATATATAATCAACGCGTCACAGCTATTTCGTATTATTAACGTCGCCTTGATGAAGTTATCACTTCTGTCGTATGTTCTTTTAAGAGCACACATCTTTTTTTCTTTACTACGAAAAATTTAATTACCTAAGCTATTTATTTATTTATTTTAGAAACACCAACAGTATACATATTACATTGACTTAGTAGGTTGTGAACATGTTGAAGTTAAGAGTTAGTTGAATTAATCGTCTGTGACTGCTTAAGGCCGTCGTCACAGACGATTAATATACTCTATGATTCAACATATTTCAATATCACCATACACTTCAATGACACACCACACACGGTGAATATATTATTGAGATGTATGACCAGCGATATTGAAATATTATGTTGTAATGTAATATGAAATCTTAGAGTATATTAATCATTTGCGACGGCCTTTACGGCCTTTTGTGTCTTGATGAAGTACTGAATTACTGGTTGACAGACGACGCAACAAGCTTAAACTGCTGTTCCTAAGAGGATGCCTTTCCTTGTAATGTGTACGTTATCTACGTATCCACTAAGAAAGAATTTCACCTGTAAAACCTGCTGGTCTGTTCCGGTAGAGAATTAATTTGCCGTTGAAGGCGCTGCTGTCCTTATTATATTATTTTGTTCGGTCGAGATCACAGAATACTAGTATAGTAGTATAAACTCCGAGACGTTAGTTCCCCTTTTTTGCCACGATGGAACTATATGTAAACATACTCTAGTTTGAAATATATGTGTCGTCCAACAGTGGGAAGTCCCCATGGTGGGCGAGCCCGAGCTGGCCAAAGTGAAGGTGGGCGACATCATCCAGCTCCAGCGGCGCGGGTTCTTCCGCGTGGACGTGGCGGCCGGCGCGCCCTCCCCGCTCACGTCCCGCGCCGCGCCCCTCGTGCTCTTCCACGTGCCGGACGGACACACGAAGGAGATGCCGGGACAGGTCAGTGCTATCATAACGACTCACGCTCTCACCTCTTCACAAGGATTCCTCGTGTCGGTGATGCGAATCTGTAAGTGAAAGTCTGTGACATCCGCTATTAGACATGGCTATTTCAAATATACCTCCGTCTTATCACACTCATCACACTCAAAAACACCCAAAAAAAAAACCCAAACCCAAACACCCAAAACACACAACACACAAATCACAAAACAACACACAAACCCGCAAAAAAAACCACAACCCATTAATCTCATGACACTCGCATGTGGAAACCAAAATTGAACGTGCAAATATCTCATTTGTATTTGTGTGGGAAAAATCTGTGAAGTCCTGACAAAAAAAAAACTCAAGATCAATGAGTACATTATATTAATTGTATGCAATCTTGCGCATAATCCACGCCAAATTCGGCCAAATGCGGCGCGGATAAGATATGTATATCCAGCCACAAGATGGACAGACGACAAGTGGCAGAAAATCGCTGGTTGAAAACCGCTTCCAATAGATTTATGTCCAGAAGAGGATTCCTTGTGGCTGATATTGATTTTGTTTGTTTGTATAATGGTTATTTATTTGGCTGTATACTATTTTGTGTATATTTACTAAAATGAAATATGATGAGTGATTGTTGCGCGCAAACCAAACAAAAAAGGTAAGTAGCTTATATAACTTATGTAGTGTGACACATGATGGTACCAATATATATATATTTGAATATTTACTTTCTCTAGTTTGTACTGCCGCAGAGCTGGGTAAATAACTCCCCTAATTCTTTCTAATCATCTCGATCTCTAGCTACCATGTACTTACGGTACTTACCATCGAAATTGAATTCTATAGATATGTAATCTTTTTTGATGTGAATAAAAAAAATTAAATAAATATGCCTGCTACATGATGTTAGGAGAATCTCTTAAATATTTGAGAAAATTAATAAACAAATCTTGCGGCAACAGCTTAGGGCTTTTATGGATTTAGTTTTATTTTAATGCACAATACATCCCAAGCGGGACGTCAGTGCAGGTGTTATCGCCTCCACTTCAAATTATGTGTACAGTTATGTGCCTATATTTTCTAGTTCGTCCATAAATGCCTTAGCTGCTGCTGAATTTTGCTCAAGAAGCGTTTAATAACGAAAGTACACTGATAATATGTTACAGTTACATAAAGTTAAAATAAACATAACATTATTTGTTTTTGACTAAATCAAGTACAATCAATTTCACAAGTGTTTTTGTAACTCAAACAATTTACACTAAAAATAACTTAAATCTAATAACAAGAAATAAACTTAGCAAAATATTCTCCAAGGATCTGAATGGGATGTATTGGAATAAGATAATAAGATTTTGGTTACTAACATTTTGTGTTTCATTTTAGTTTTACAAAGTTTTTGTGCGATCTATTTAGATAGTTTAGTTTGAAAACTACTTTCTATATTTTCGTGAGTGAGGCAGTCTAGTTATTTTAATTATTTTTCAAAGTAACTATATGACAGAGAAATCTTGTCCAGCCCTTTTAACACTAAATAATAAACGTAATTCCCTTTAAGATTGTAATAAAGTCTCTCCTAATCAATAACACGATGTTTTTTTTAACTGCTATTCAAAAGATGTCAAAGTATATTTTTCTTGAGCGATGAGCCAGGTACCTGAAATTAGGTGGGTAGGAAATAAATTGGTATCTTTTGTTAGAAGGACTTGGTAGGGTTTCGAGGTTAAACTTTGAAAAGTAGTTTAAAATATAGACAGCCTCGATCGCAAAATATTGAAATTAGTTTCTTAATATAGTTAAGTTTCAAATAAAATCATAAAATAAGTAGTTAAATTACTCTACATATCCCAACTTCTCTATGAATGCGCACTATACTTTCCCTTCATTAAACTGCTAAAAGGTTGTTACCTTTTTGCAGTTTAATGAAGTGTAATTAACAAGTTACTTTTACATTATAAAACAAAATCTAAGTACATGTACGTTACTCTCATTTTGATTCCACACGTGACGTTATAAGAATCATATACTGCAACGCGTTTGATTTCATTTTTACCCGACTGCCTAAGAAAGAGGGTTATGTTTTTCGAATGTATGTAAATGTTTCTATATGATCGCCTACAGCCTAAACGGCTTAATCGATTTTGATGTGCGAGATGTCGTTAGATTCGTTTTCACTCCCAGAATGTCATGGGCTATATTTATTTGTAATAATAACAGTAAATCTCTCGCAAAAATAAAAAAATGCGTTTTTTTCGTAACATCTAACGAACTTAACAATAAACAAATGGTTTAACTAGAATTATTCTAAAGAATGCGCATTTATAATCTTTTACAGCGATTTTATGCATACTTTCTCACAATAAATGTATACTCAACAGCATATCAAGCGTAAGGAAACCGTAAAAAAACACTGCAAAAACTGTTTTTTTTGCAGTCGGGTATTTTGTTTTTCTATTAACATAGATACTTATTTAATAAGGCAGTTTTTACCGCACTGGCCAAGAATAAGGTGTTTATACAAACAATGTTTCCAAAATATTTTGTCTAAGTGGTTTGACCAATTTCGATGTGCGATGTTTTTTTTTTTTTTTTGTTTTGTTTTTTTGTTTTTTACCTTTTGAATATCTATGAAATCTATAGCATAGATAGACGATATTTAATATACGCAAGTAATAATTTTTCAAGGTGTTTCACCCATACACTCAAAAATTTAAAGGTCCCGAATGAACTTTTTATATTATTCAGGACAAAGTATATGATATTTCACTGGATTAGTAAATCTAGCCAATTACCATGTATTCGTACTTTTGTGAAAACTTAATTTAAAAAAGCGAATTTGAATTGATTTCAGGGTATAAAGCTACTTCTATAGCAAAGTTAATGTAAATCGGCCCAGCCGTTCTTGAGTTACAAGGGGTATAACTAACCCGACTTTATTTTATAAAAAAATGTATGATGTATGTCAAATAAAATAATATCAAACGCGTTGTAAGTATCAAATTGACATTTTAAACACAATATAAAAAAAAAAACATTGTATTTCTCTACAATAGATCATGGATCCAACATTAGACGTTATTTCAGACCACCTGTCCGACTTAGTCTACGTCACAAATCACAATTCAACGTGACAATTTCGAAAATCGTATATACCACCTCCTTTGTCAAAATCGGTGGAAAAAAAAATACACAATTGAAAAGAGGTTCAAGTTTTTTTTTATGACAAGATGGCTTTGTATGCCTTAAAAATATTACTTATTAAACTACTTACTTTTGTACATGAAGAATGGATTTGTGTACACATACTCGATGGGTAAACGTTTGTTCGGGTCGAGCACCAACATTTTGTCCAACAATCTGCTCATTTGCGCCAACTTCGCCGTCTCCTTTGCTTGCTTCCAATTGGGTTGGAATTGGTACCAACGTTGGTTACTTATATTCGATAGGATGTCGAACATGTAAGTCTTGACGTTTAGTTTGTTCGTGTTGTGTAGTTCATGCTGTATAGAAAAAAAAAATCATTTAAATACAAAAAAAACACGCCTTATTACGGGGTAGGCACGTTTACGTGGTAGGTAGAGGCTATTAGAGGGTAAGATGTAATATTTGCTCTCAGAGACAGCTAGGGGGTCAGCCCATCGCCTACGTAAACGCTAATTTTCCTAAAGTTAAAGTTATATCCTTTAAGTTTTACTTTCATATAATTTTTCTAGGCTAATAAAACTGAAGCATATTTTTACCAACTTCAAAAAAAGGAGGTTAACAATTCGGCTGTATTTTTTTAAAGGTTTTTAAATGTCATTATCGGAGCATTTCGATACTGAAAATAGTCTATTTCATCTTACTATTATTATAAAGGCGAACATCTGTGTGTGTGTGTGTGTGTGTTGCTTTTCTACGCTAAAACGTCTGAATGGATTTAAAATAATTTAATATAGGTAGCTTTTATATCCTGTATTAACATATAGGCTACATTTTATCCCGAAAAAGTAAATAAATAAATATTGGTGGACATTTGAGACAATACCATCTAGCCCAAACTAAGCAAAGCTTGTACTATGAAAACTAGATGGCTGATAAATAATAAATATTTGGAAACATTTCACACAAATCCATCTAGCCCAAACTAAGCAAAGCTTGTACTATAGAACTAGATAGCTACATACATACATTTTTTTTTATAAATATATACATAGAAACACCCAGACACAAAACAAACACACAAGCTCATCACACAAATGTTTGTCCTGGATGGGGTCGAACCCACGACTTACGGCTTAGCAGGCAGACATACTACCAACTGAGCTGCGAGACCTGTTAATATCATCATAAGTTATACCTGTGGGATTTATTCAATTCAAAATCAGCCTTGTTTGTACAAACTGTCCCACTGCTGGGCGTGGGCTATCTTCTCATTGTGAGAAGGGTAAGGCCATAGTCTACCATGGTGGCCAAATGCGAGTTGGCAGACTTCACGCATCTTCAAAATCATTGAGAACTCTCAGACATGTAGGTTTCTTCACGATGTTTTCCTTCATCGGTTGAAGTTGGCGGCAATCAACAATACGCACATAACTTCGAAAATACAGAGGTGCGTGCCGTGGGATTGGAACCCAGGACCACAAGATCGCAAGTCAGACGGTCTCCCGACTAGGCTGCCGGAAACTTATTCAATGACCGAGAGTAAAATGTAATGGCGTAGCTATTAGATAATATAATTATTGGAGCTTACCTCCCCACAACGGCCGACAACTCTCTTGAACACGGTCCCGACGAAGTGTGTCGAAGAGTAACGCGAATTCAGCAACATATCCATCGGCAGTTGGCCGCACAAGCACATCTGACTGAACAGTGTGTTGCTGTTGTAACCCGATGGGAACAGTTTGGATCCTGTTGCGATTTCGTAGATCACTACCGCCGTCGACCACACGTCGATGCTGTAGCCTGAGAATGGTAGCGTACGTTTTGTTTTGTGCAATGCGCTTCCTGAATGGCTCTTTCTGAATAGAGAATAGAATCTAGGTGTCTTCAAATCGCGAGTGAATAGGTTTCTTCTAGGCAAGCGCGCTCCATCGTAGACCGTAATTGTTGCTTAACACCAGGTGAGTTGACGACAAAACGCAAGCATATTGTCGATTAAAAAAAATATTAAAAATTGGGTATTCAAAGTCCGTAGTCCGACCATCGGCCGTATCGCTCATAAAATAACTGCACGAACTTTTAAAAAAAAATTGTTTGTAAAACTAGAAAACAACATCACAAATATTCCACAGAAATTACAATTTGATTCAAAATTATTGTTATGTATGAACTGACTTGACATTGACTTGGATCAAATTGTCGTCTAATATTTGTGATGCAATTTTCTAGTTTTACAAACAACGATTTCTTTATAAGTTCTTTCAGTCACTTTTATATCTTCAAAAATGTAGTATGCACGAGCGAGACGGACGATAGTCGGACTATAGACTCTTCATCTAAAAAGTTAGAACCTACAGTCACAATTTCTGAATAAAAAATATGAATAGTAAAAACAAAAATTATAACTTAAAAAAAAAGCTTTATAGTCTATTTGGCTTGTAAATTAATGTGGCATCAAAGGCGCTGCTGTCCTGCCCTTATTGTGTTCAGACGAGACCACTATTTCGGTCAAAATAACAGATATAAAAATAAAAGCTATTGTTAATACATTGTAATAGTGGTCCTATGACGCTAAAGAATGAAAATTTATCAAAAGTAATGACAATAATTGTATATCTAAAAGAAAAGTGCTGCGGGCGAGCACACAGAGGCGCCACCCTACTCTGCCTTAAACAGACCTAAGAGCCCTCGACCAATACTGGCAGCTAATCTGACAATGAACTTCTTCCCAGACCACATATTTTTTATTTAGAAACTTGACATTATATTAAAATTGCAAAGCTAGAATTGTTGCAATTCAATAAAGTTCCATATTATAGCTACAAACTGCAATAAAATGTTTGATTTAACAATGAAGTTCAGTACCAGACACAGTTGGATAAGGTAAGTTACGTTACCTTATCCAACTGTGCAGCATCCTTATCATTACGTTAATGATAAGGATGCTGCTGCTTTGTCGGCTAACTCGTATGACACTGGTCTAAATGACCACAACTATGCGTCATACTGGACTTCAATAACCGTTTTGATCGGTTGATGTATTTATAATTTTATAGTAGATAGGTTTTCCCCGGCTTTACGTCAAGTAAGGTAATCACCCGATTCGTCTTCAGTCGTGACACGTCGGGCAACGCTGATAGACGCCTGTCGTGATATGTGAACAGTGACAATGCCATCCTGTGTTTAGAAAGTGTAACACCAAGATGCCAAGATACTAAAAGCCTTTAAGCATGTGGTCTTATCCTCGATAGTGCTGAGAACTGAGATTTGCCAAGCTTTTGTTTCATATTGAATGAGTATAACCTGTCTATAGAAAAAATCTCATTGGTTGATAAAATGAAATCCACCAATGCTCACTGGTTGTGTTCTCTGGCAATGGTCATGAGGACCATTCCCAGTGTCATGAAGGTTAACCGGTAAGGTCGCTGGTCATCCGGTGAGCCGGTTCCGGTTTTCTTCCAAACAAAAATAATATACCTGCTGAATGTCCAAGGATGATCTCTGGCGCCCTGTAGTTAACTGTGCCAATATTCGGCAGGATGACTTTTTCTTCGTCTGCGTAATACGCCTCGTCAAATCCGCACACTTTGATCTTGGTCTGGGTAGAATTTAGTAGGATGTGGCTAGGTTTTATGTCTAAAACAAAATTTCATTACTCCGTTTTCTTGTTGATACAATAGTTTCCAACGTTCGTAAAAGATAATGTTCTAATCAGTACAAATATTATTTGTCAAATTGAAATTTTATTCTCCCAATTTAAACGTAAATTTTATGTTTGCTTATAAACTGCGATAGTGGCGCCCTAGTTTACGTACACTGATACGTAACTTTCAATTTGATACATTTTTTACAGCATATCTATTCTACGATTTTTATCAGACTGCGTAAGGAGGGTTATGTTTTTCGAGTGTATGTATGTATGTATGTTTCTATATGATCGCCTACAGCCTAAACGGTTTGACCGATTTTGATGTGCGAGGTGTCGTTAGATTCGTCTTCACTTCCAGAGTGTCATAGGCTATATTTTTTTGTAATAATAATAATACATTTCTGGCAAAAATAAAAAAATCGTTTTTTCGTAATCTCCAACGAACTTTTTCGTAATAAACAAGTAATTTTACTAGAATAATTCTAAAGAATGCGCATTTATAATCTTTTACAGCGATTTTACGCATAAGTACTTTTTCACAAAAAACGTACACAACAGCATATTAAGTGTAACAAAATTGTAAGTTAGACTGTAAAAACTGCTTTTCTGCAGTTGGGTATTTTTTTAGGGTTCCGCACCTCAAAAAAAAAAAACGGAACCCGTATAGGATCACTTTGCAGAAAAAAAAATCAAACATTTCAGTTTTCATAAAAAAAGTTACAGCCGAATATGTCGCAAAAACGCATATTTCGACACTCGCAAGGGAATCAAAACCTATGGGGTACTTCCCGATGACCTATAACTGTGAAATTGGCAAGAAGCAAGTTTTATTTAATCACAAAAATAGGGTCTTTATGCAAGGAAGGAGGGTTCCAAATTTTAAAGAACTTTAACCGTATCATGTGGGGTATCATAAGAAAGATCTTTATTAGGACAAGCTAAAACAAGTTTTTAAATATTTTTACGATGTATATTTTTCGGTTTATGAAGGAAAATATAAATAAAAAAAATATATAATTTCCCCCTAGTATCTACTAGTTTGTATGGAACCCTCGGTGGGCGAGTCTGACTCGCACTTGTCCGGTTTTTTTAATTTAACATAGATACTTGATGAAGTACATATTTTTAAGATAACCTGTATTCAAAAAGGTATTATCAAAAAAACCTATTCCAAAATACGTAGTCTGTTTTAAATTTTCTTGTAATTACCGCAGGAAAACAATCTGTACGCCACAATTTTGTCAAATTTCATCACGGTCTGTCTAACAATTTTATAACTACATACTATTGGTCTGTCATTGTGGTCGATCAAACTGTAATAGAGACATTTTCAACATCAATTTTTACCTAACTTACAAAAAGGGAGGGTAAGTAATAGTTTCGGGTGTATTTACATAAGTATGTATATACGAGTAGGTTTTTTAATAAAATATTTTGTTCACAACGAATAAACTTTTTTTCTGCGGTGACCATTATAAGTTGAGCTCGATTGCGTTCTAGCGCTGGTCAAAGAGAGCTCAACACATCTTTGTTCTTACACACACATTTATTTATTAATTTTAAATATTTTAATATGAATAAAGCGGGGCACAGGTGACTGCGTAACATTATGTCTATTCATTCTACATCTTATTTCTTGAAATAAAACATAGCCCTAATGCTATTTTATTTATTTATATAATCTGTGATTAAAGGGGATTCCTCAAAATCTGATCAGTAGTTTTTGCGTCAATGAGTAACAAAACTAGTAAACTTCCAAACATACATACATTCTCGCAAATTTACGTAATATTTGTTGAATGAAAAATGTGAAAAAAAAACATTGGCAGTCGGGTTAAAATAAGTATGTGTTTATAAAATTAATAGATTATATTAAGTTCAGCGTAATATTGCAGAGGCTACTAAGAATCGCGCCGTGAAATCCGATAGCAAAAACAACGCGGGTCAAAGTACAATTCACAATATTTACTACTTGCAAAATAATCATAATCAGTTCAGATTATTATTTGGTTTTTCTTTGATAAAATACATAAAAGTAGATGTTAATTCTTAGGGTTCCGTAGTACTTTGCGGAACCCTTAGATAATAAGTATATCTTTTTGAGTCGCTAGTCACTGCGGTAAGATTCCAACACAGGGTATACCGCCGGTCTAGAGCTCTGCGTAGGAATTAAAGTTAAAGATAAAATATAAGGATAATATATGGATAGGACCATGGCTATTTACCTGAATGTACGATTTTATTGCTCCTGATCATCAGAACAGCCGACACTAGTTGCTTAGCCAACTCCTGTATAGTATTCATAGTGAAGCCTGTTTTCCTTAACACCAATGCCAAGTTTGTAGGATAGTACTCCATTAGGAAGCACCATGTGCTATCCATGGTGAATCCATTCACCAAGTGCACGATGTTTGAATTAACCTTTGGTACGTCCTGCAGCAGTTCTTTCAGCATTTTCTGTTTCTTGATACCGTAACGTGTGATGTCGTAATTGTTTCTGAAATGGATATTTTAAAATTAGTCGCTATTTCAAAACAACCGAACAAACTAGTGATAAAAAGGGGAAATTATATATTTTTTTTATATTTTCCTTCATAAACCGAAAAATATACATCGTAAATATATTTAAATCTGTTTTAGCTTGTGCTAATGAAGCTCTTTCATAATATATGATATCCCACATGATACGGTTAATTCACTTAAAAAATTGTACCCTCATTCCTTGCATAAAGACACAATTTTTTTGTGATTAAGTTAAAAATGTCCAGTTTTCACATTTTTTCCTATATGTGTACTCTAACACAATGCTTCTTGCCAAATTTCATAGTTCTACGAGTAGGTCAACGGGAAGTACGCCATAGGTTTTGAATCCCTTGTGAGTGTCAAAAATGTGCGTTTTTTACGACATATTCGGCTGTAACTTTTTTTTACGAATACTGAGAAATTTGATTTTTCTTTCTGCAGCAAAAGACTATGGATCTGCGTACCTATATAATTTCAATATGATACCTTCGCGCGTTCCCGAGATACAGGTCTTGACACCCGGACTGACGGGCAGACAGACAGATGGACAACAAAGTGATCTTATAAGGGTTCTGTTTTTTCCTATTGAGGTACGGAACCCTAGAAACAGAATTTACTGTCATTTTGTGTTTTTTCGGGAGTCAAGACCTTGTATCTCGGGAACGCGTGAAGGTAGGTTTTCGTGAAAAAAGTTACAGGCCAATATGTCGTAAAAACGCCCATTTCGACACTCACAAGGGAATCAAAACCTATGGGGCACTTCCCGTTGACCTAGAACTATGAATTTTGGCTAGAAGCCTTCTGTTATAGTACACATATAGGAAAAATCCGAAAACTGGACATTTTTAATTTAATCACAAAAAAATGGGTGTTTATGCAAGCAAGGAGGGTCCATATTTTAAGGTGCTTTAACTGTATCATGTGGGATATCATATGAAAGAGACTCATTAGCACAAGCTGAAACAGGTTTTTAAGTATTTTACTATGTATATTTTTCGGTTTATGAAGAAAAATATAAAATAAATATATAATTTCTCCTTTTTATCTACTAGTTTGTACGGAACCCTCGGTGGGCGAGTCTGACTCGCACTTTTCCGGTTTTTTACATGTCTTTAATACGATTTCTAACGTTAATTACTAATCTAATTTAAGTAAAACTAATTGTATACTTACTTTAATATCTTTAAAGCATATTGTTTGTTATTTAAATCCTTGCATTTGAATATTTTTGAAAATCTACCCTTGTGTATAACTGATGTTACACTGAATTTCTGTTTTAAGTGAACAAGTAGCTTGTCTTCAATTTTAACTACTAAATCTTCGTACGTTGTTAGTGAAGGCTGTATGATTGTTACAGTCCTTGTTTCAGCTGTTGTATTGTCTTGAAATTCTGTATTTTTTATTGTTTCTTTATTCTTGTCGTCAGTAGTAATGTCTGATTCGACTAAAGTACTCGTTACGAGTTTATCTTGAAGAGTTTGTTCTACAATTTTTTGTTTTATTATTCCTGTCACATCTTTATTTAAAGTTTTGACAACATCACTGATATTATTTTTAACATTAACGGTTTTCGTCTGAACGTTTGCATTGTTATGAAGATCTACATTTGTAGTAGATTGTTTACTGACGTCTGATTTAGTTAGAATATTCATTATAGGCGTATCTTTCGGAGTTTGTTCTTTTGATTTTATCATTCCAGTTTCTTCTTCTACTACATTCAATGTTTCGACTACATTTTTAATATTTTCAATTGCAACTATTTTCGTGTTAGCTTTTGCATTGCTATAAAGTGGCCCATTTTCCGTTAATATCTTATTATTATTTGTAATGTTAAATTTTATTAAAGCTGACTTGTCTTCATAAGCTTGTTCTCTTTGTTTGATTGTTCCGATTGCATCTTCTACATTTAAAGTCGTGACTAAATTGCTACTACATTTTTCTCCAATCATATCAGTGGACACAATTTTTTCAACTTGTACTTGTATTGTCGGCTCGATTACATTAGTATTATGTTTGTCTGCTACGTTATTATTTTTTAAATCGTAATCATTTTCGATGATAGTGCAAAACGATAGTTTGTTATTTTCTTGTTTTGCTAGTAAACAAGTAGAATAATTTGCTGGTTCATTGTTTTTAGTTGTGTTAAGTTTTATAGATCCGTTTATCTCTCCTATAATTTTTATTTCACTATTGTCTTTAAATATAATATTCGATTCCCCCAAAATGTTCTCGTGTGTCGCTTTTTCTTCAACCCCAGGTTGAATTTGAATTACATTTGATTCTTTTATTTCTATATCTCTTTGCTTATCAATCATTGCTTCACCTTTATTCACCTCTTCAAAATATTCGACAGTTACTTCGTTTGTTTTGGAAAATATTTTATTTGACTTTGATAATTTGCCTAAATATAAATTATTAGATTCTTTATTATAAAAATCAGTTGTAATGTGTGTATTCCTGCCGGTATCTAATAAATCTTGTGGCTCATCTTGTTCGAAAATTAGTAATTTTGAAAATGTATTATCATCATAATTGTCACAGGGTTCACTTTTAATCCTGTGCATGATTTCTGTTGAGTTGCAGGTATTAATTGGTAACGTGTTTTCTGCAACTTTATCAATTAATATATGATCAGTTTGGGAGTCATCTTCATCCAAAGATGTCTGGAGGTCGAACTTATCAGTATTTGATTTATCTGTGTTCACTGTTTGATCTTCATACATTTCTTGTTTTATGTTATGTGTAAAAATATTGTTCATAGTTTTATTCGCCGCATCAAGAAAATCATGTGTCTGATGTTCTTGTATATTGTTTTTTAGAGATCTGTAATCACAAAATATGGATTAAGTATTACGTACTATGGTTAAAAAATTTAATAACATACCAGGAAGTACTCACTCTGAATTTGTTACGTTATCAGGAGTGCTTTCAAGCGAATTTTTAATATCTGATTGTATTTGTGGATGTATATGTTCTGTTATTATTTCCTCTTTAATATTAATTGGTTGCACGAATTTATCGGTGAGAGATTTAGTTGCTGTTATAATGTTCTCAACTCTTTGTTTTGGTTGTATAAGTGGGTCTGTATGTTCAGCTAATATTTCCTTTTTAATAATAATTGGTTGTACGAATGTGTTTGTAGTAGATTCAGTTAGTGTTTTAGTGTTTATAACATTTTGTTGTGTCTGTATTTGTGGATCGTTATGTTCTGTTATTGTTTCCTTTTTAATAAGAATCGGTTGTACAAATTTGCTAGTGTTATTTGATGACTCGAGTTTTTGTTCTGGTTGTGTAAGTGAATCTATACATTCGGTTATTATATCCCTTTCTAAAATAGTAGGTTGTATACATTTTTCTGAAATATAGTCTGTTGATATTTTGGTGTCCTCTTTTTGGATAATTCCCTGTTGACGTACATTATCTAGTTCTTGATTATTTTGAAGGCTATTAACAATTTCATCAATGTTAATGTCGTCTAAAAAGCTAATATCTGATTTTCGGTTCGCAAAATGTTTGTTTCCAAAGCCCATAGTATTGCTGTCTTTGCTAACATCGGATGACGAGTCATCTGAAGTTTCCTCCTGTATAACATTTATTACTAACCGTATTTTTTTATATTTTATAGTTTTTTGTTTTGGCACTGGGTTTTCGTCCTGTGGTGAAGTAGTTGTTTTATCGTCAACGTTAGAATGCAAAGTTATTAACAAATTTTCACAAGGAGTTTTTGCTTTATTGTTAACCCGAGTTTCGTAATCAATGTTTTTTCTTGTATGGAGCTTGTAATTTAGTTTTGATCTAAGATCAAAATCTGCATCAACGCTTATTTCACCATCAGAGTCGTTACTTACGGGAGCATGTACCCGAGGATGTTTAGTTTTAGTTGTTTTAGGCGTTACTACTACACATTTAATAGGGTTACTTTTTTCGGTGTTGCTAATATTTTCTGATTCATGGCGACGACATTTTTTTGGTATACACTCGGAACTAGAACTCCGGCGCTTACGTTTTGCTTGAAAATTTTGAATACCACCTGTTTCACCATATTTTAAACGATTTTTATATTTATCTATACAATCAATATAATTTTTTTTTATTCCTTTTTGTTTATTGTCAACGATTTTTTTGTCTAGTTCACGACGAATTCGTTTGTGTACTGGTTCAGATTCTTCACTGCTATAACGAACACGTTTTTTGAAAGTTCTTTCCAAGCTGGACTTACATTTTTGGGAGGTTTGTTTTATTTCAGTGTCACTTTTATCGACGAGCTTCTTCGTATTACGTATACTTTTAATTTGTTTTATTTGAGAACTTGCTTCTGATTGAACTTCAGGCGGTTCTGTGGAATATTTTTGAGAATCGGAGAGTTTGGGTATTTTTTGAAATTTTTTAAGTTTCATTTCTAAAGTTTTTATTTCTTTCTTGAGGTTATCTTTTTCTTTCTCCCGCATTTCCTTATCTGTACATTTATTCGACATTAAGCTCTTTTTGATATATGATAGTTTAGTATTTGTATCACTATTTTTTATTGTTTCGCTGGAATATTCTTTACATTTTGAGTTATTGCTAGTTGTCGATTTGGTCGATTCTTTAGTCAGAGAATTTGTATATGTTTTTTTATGGTTGTTTTCTATATTTTTAGAGACACTACCCGGTTTGTCTTTACTGAGGTTTTTGTTAGACTGATTGATATTTGCATAATGCGCCCGCGTTAGCCATGTGTAATCCATGCGCGATTTGAAGCTAGTGCTCGGTGTGTCCTGAGAAGCTATCTTTGTGTACTTAGGAGAAGCAATCTTTGTGTACTTAGTTTCTTCTTCACGAACTTGACTAGCGATTGAACTGTTGGAAGTGTTATTATCATTCGACTTACTAAGTGCGTTTCTATGAGATTTTTGTATAAGATATGTTTTCGTGTCCGTCCGGGGTCTAAAATCAGAAACAAAGTTTGGTGGAGTTGGTAACAGAGATGGGCGAGTCGACGTTGTGTCTATACAAGGGCTGGAGTTAATACTCTGGTTTATAGGTGTGTTTAATTGACACGGATACGTCCATGTGGAATCTGTACAAGGTCTGGTTTCTAACTGGGGTGGACAAGGCCATGTTGCGTAAGGTGTGGTGCCAATATTTTGGTATGGAGTAGCGTCTATCATAGACGAGTGAGTCCAAGGAGGTGTAAAGTCTGTATTCATGTTTGTGGAGTTTAGTGTCGGAGATGGTGAAGTGAACACTGTTTTCACACAAGGTCTGGAGTTTATATTCAGATTTGATGGCATTTGTAAAGATGGATATCTCCAATGATTAATAGGTGTTTTTAACTGCGATGGAGGAATCCATGCTGTGTTCATAGGTCTGATATCGGCTCTGAAGTAACTCTTGGAAATCGGTGCGACAGAAATCATGTTAGTAGTCTTCGCTGCAGTCGGACGAGGGAGTAGTTTGATTTTTATTTCTTTGTCGTTTATATTTATTGATTTATTTGCGGTTTGATTAGTTACTTCGTTGTTTGTTGTTGGTAAATTGACCTGTAAAAAAAAAGATGAAGTTACAATATAATATTATAGTTTAAAAACTGAAAGACCATTCGCTGAAATAGCAAGCGCCCAAGCACAATCAAATAAATGAATCTGATTAAAATGTACTGAAACAGAGGTACGTACTGATATCATTATATTTAAAAGATATCGAAATGTTCAATATCGCCGAAGATATTGCACCGTGTGCATATGAGACACGAACACGAAAAGTATATTTTCTTTTGTATAGAAATTCTATATCGATTTATAAATGAGGGAGTTATGAGGTAAGAAACAAACAAAATACAACCGAATTAATAACCTCTTTTTTTGAAGTAGGTTAAAAATACTGAGAGTTGCTTTGACTGCTACCAGCAACGCTGCAGGCGACATAAAATATCACCGTTGTGATGTATTATTTTCTAAAAACATTCAATAGTAACAAATATGGAGTAGGCACTGTTATTTACTGTTAATCCAAACATTAAAAAGTCGAACAAAAATCAACTACTACCAAACATTTCCATAAATAAAATCAGAGGTGGAGATATATAGTTCCTTGGTTAGAATCTCATTATATAGGGGTGCAGTAGCGCTGTTCCCGTTACTTGAAAAAACGCATCTAACATTTTTCCAAAAATGAGTTTCGTTTTGTTTTGTAGTCGCTATTGCAAAAATACCTATTACTAACCGACTTCAAAAAAGGAGGGAGGAATTTGACCTGTATGTATGTATGTAATATTATCAGAACTGTACAGTTTTTCTATATTTTTCTCTATACCAGCTTCTAAACATGTGTGCCAAATTTAATAAGTCTATGTATGTTTGTCCACGTTTTACGCAGAAACAGAAATCGTATTGCAAATTTTATTAAATAAAGTATCTTCCAACTTAGGTATCAATGTAAGTTTTATCAAAAGCGGTTCAGTAGTTTTCAAGATATGGACTTTTTTATTTTAAAATATGAACGTTTCAATGACGCTATTCAAACTTGTGGATGGATTTGAACGTTTGGTAGGTTTGTCACTCATACGTTAAAATAGTAGTGAAGTGTGTTTGAAAATTAAACTTACCCAGTGAAGTTTTGTGAATATAATTTTTAGTTTCAAGCAAAACGAGTAAAATTTACTCGAGTAAATACTATTAAAAATTAATAAATAAAAGTAATTTAAAAAACTTAAAAGGGAGAAATGACACGAAAAAATCAAAACTGGACGTCTACCTTAGGTACGTGTTGCAATAAAGCGATATAAAAAAAACTTGTAAAAGGTACACTTTTTCCCGAGTCCGGCAATATACGTTTTATTTACGAAAGATTTCTTAATGCAATGAAATGAGAGTTTATTATCTGCCTACAAACTGCTATGCAGTTTGCCAGAATTGTGTCATTGTTTTTTATGATGTAATTGGAGAACAAATAAATAATAATAATAAAAAATAACTCAATTTTGGAAAATATGTTAGATGCGTCTTTTCAACTAACGGGGGCCGAGGGATAGAGAAGACTGTGTATGATCATGTAGTATTTATTAATTTATGCTTACTTTTACAGGCTCAGTATTAGAATCCTCTCTAACTATCAGTTTACAGTTAGAAACGTTGTCAACAGCTTTCCTCGCGTTTTGCGAAACATTCGAATGTGTATTTTTATTGTTGACTTCGTGTTGAGCTAGTTTAGCATTTGAGATAGTCTCTTCTTTTGGCTCTTTTGCAGTTTTAGAGTTATTAACCACCTTATTGTTTTCACTTTGAGTCATTGAAGGTTTCACAATGTCTACAACTTTTGGCATATTTGATACCACAGTTGCATTCTTGGGTATTGAATTACTGGTAGTCAGAATACTTTCTGTGCATTTCATATCTGTGCATATATCCTTGTTGGACGTTTTTGCTTTTTGGTTTGCGTTACTTGGCACAAGTACAATGTTTGGGCTCTCGTATGGCATAGCTGGCCTGTGAAAGAAATTCACTGTTAGCAATGGGATTTTATTTAAAGAGAGGTTATACTCATTGAATATGAAGTAAAAGGCGGAAATCAAAGCGTTAAGAGAAGATATGGTTGTGCGTATGAATAAAGCTCTAAAAGCTGTGTCCGACTGGGGTGACGAAAATCTCGTCAAATTCAACGCCAACAAGACTCAAGCCTGCCTTTTCTCCGCCAAAAAGAGTGAGTTTCTTTTGTCTCCTACTTTCCGAAATCGTACCCATATCATTGGCAGACCGTCTTGAACTGCTGGGACTCACGTTAACCCCAACAAACTAAGGCTAAACTGGCTAGTAAAAAGCTTGGCATTATTAATAAGGTTAGGCGATACTTCGCACCGGGACAACTGCTTCATCTGTATCAAGCACAGGTCCGATCGTGTATGGAGTACTGCTGCCACCTTTTTGATGGATCAGCCAAGTAACAGCTGAAAGCTTTGGAATCAGTGGACCGGCGAACTGTGAGGGTAATCGATGACGATAAACTAGCTGCCAAGAAGCTACTTAGTCTCGAGCACCGTCGTAAAATAGCATGTCTGTCTATTTTCTACAGGATTAATTTCGGGGAATGTGCGCAAGAGCTTCACGACCTAATTTCACCCTCCCCATTTCACTACAGGATCAGCAGAAATTCGGCGAATTACTACCCATTTCTCGTTGAAATGCCAAAAATCCGTACTCAACGATATCGATCCACATTCCTGTTGCGTACTGCACAAGAATGGAATTATTTGCCGCCTGGAATTTTCACGGCTAGAGTGAATAGATATCTTCTAGATCGCCGAGCTCCATCCTCGGCAACACCGTCGCTTAACATCAGGCGAGTTGGTGGTCAATCGTAGATCTATCTTGTATATAAAAAAAGCATGGCAAATCTCAGTTCTCAGAACTTTCGAGGATATGATCACATCCTTAAGACCTTTTAGTATCTTGGTCTTATATATTTCAGTGTTATAACTTCGGTGTCTAAACACATGGGATGGCATTGTCACTGTTCACAAGTCACGACACGCGTCTAACACTCGACGTATAGCCACTGAAGACGAGTCAGGCGATTACCTTCCTTGAGGCTTGCCAAGCGGAACCGGGGAAAACCTATCTATGTATAATACATCATTGACTGTTACGCGTTAGTACATACAAATCGTGGACTGTTAGTATAGTTATCCAATAGATGACGTCAAAGTTTGTGGGTATAAACAGTTTGTTGTTTAGATCAAAGAAGGCATTATTTAAAAAAGAAAGAATCGTTACTGCGTGTCTTAACTATATAATAAAAGCGAAAGTAACTATGCCAGTTAGGCTTTCACAATCAAACGGCTGAATTAATTGTTATAGAATTTGGTACAGAGATAGCAGAGAACATGGAGACATCATCATTATCGTTATCATATTTTTCCAGTTATTTTGTTTTAAAACCAAAAACCAAACAAAAAAGAATCATCAAAATCTAATCATAATTGGCGGAACAATCGGGTAACAAATATATACTTATACAAAAATTAAAAAACTACACTGTCGAATTGAGAACCTCCACATTTTTCGTAGTCGGTTAAAAACAAATAACAATGTTTAATTATTGTACAATTACCAACCTAAATTCTATTTTTACCACAAAATTAATCACGTCTTGATCGTCAGCAAAATAAAAATAAAATGTTTGAAACAATTGGACCTTTCATAGTAAACGCCAAATTTCTTAGAAGGTTATCTAAAGCATGCGCCCGCGTCGTTATAATAATATGGTTAACCAGTTGATCAATTTCATATAAAAAAAACAATACACGCTATTCATTTATAAGTTCAGTAAATGTATCTAATCCTTACCTTAATTGATGACACTCGATAATAATAACTCACTAAAACTTTTAGAAAAATATAATAATTACTTATTGATATTAACGTTGCGCTTTTCGTCCTCTTGTGGTCGCAGCCAAACGATAAATATCATTGTCAAAGTACAAATAAGGGACAGAGCAGTTTATGGAGCCATCCTTCAAAACAATGCACCTATTATACTTAAGAGTCTGAGTTCGACAATCGTCCGGCTCGCTCGCGCATTCAAGCATTTTTGTAGATATAAAATGACTGCATGAACTTATAAAGAAATTGTCGTTTCTAAAACTAGAAAACAACATCACAAATATTCGACAAAAAATTCAATTTAATCAAAGTTAATTTTCATACATAAAAATTAATTTCTAGAAATTATTAACGCAAAAATTAGCAAGTTTTCTAGTTTTACAAACGACATTTTTTTTATAGTTCATTCAGTCATTTCGTTTCTTCAAAAATGTTGATATGCGTGACCGAGACGGACGATGGTCGAACTACAGACTGTTAAATGATATGATAAACACAACCATCGAAAAAAAAACGATTGCGTCAAATAAAGTGTTTTGAAAAGATGTTAGCTTTTTTTGCGAAGAAAGCACATGCTACGGGCGACACAGATGAATGACCTTTTGTTATTTTTTGTATGGTCATGAAAATAATGGACAACTTGCATTAGTACCAAGTACGCAATTAGAAAAAGGATGTAAGTGCAGTGAAGTGCTCATATTACATTTTGAGCTTTATTGTGTGATTGTAAGCGATATAAGAAGTATAAACCCTGTAATTTTAGACATATTTACCGTGAGTACACATACTCATTAAAAATAAGTGCAATATATTATATGTTTTTTTATCTACTTCATAGAAGGAGGGTAACATTTCGGCTGTATTTTTTTTGTTTGTAACAGCATAACTCTGTCATTTATAAACCGTTTTGAAAAAATGTTCCTTCTGTTTGAAAGAATATACTTTCAGATTGGTTCCATAGAAATTCGTGGTGAATCATCAAAATCTTAATTATATTATTATAATTTATTTATTCTTTGGCAACTTGTTAATTATGTAATGGGCTCACTTTTGGTCGATTCTGTATCGCCAATGTAAAAAGGTGAAGCTAAAAATCTACACTCAAATATCTATTTATTCCTTTGAAATCAAAATTTTTCAATCGTTCTTTAAATAAATATTTCTAAAAATCTTCCAAATGCGCGTCGGGCCACGCACATTGTAAGGCTCCGTAGTTATACATCACAATTTGTGGACCTAAAACAAGGCTTCTTTGGTTGAGAGTATAAATAAATAGTAACAATTACGACCTCCATCTTCGGCCACAACATCGCTTAACACCATGAAGGATGGTGGTCAATCGTAGATCTATGTAACATTAAAAAAGTACGAGCAAAGCCGCGGACTGAAAAATGGCGTGGCGACGTGACAGATAGACCTGGCGAAGCTTTAAGGGTCTTGTTGACTACAAATTACTTGAACCTTAAAAATATACTCAAAATAAAGAATAAAAAACCGGACAAGTGCGAGTCAGACTCGCCCTCCTAGGGTCCCGTACAAACTATTAAATAACAGAGAGAAATCATTTTTTTTTATATTTTCCTTCATAAACCGAAAATAATTAAAAACCTGTTTTAACTTATGCTAATTAAGCTCTTTCATATTATACACACACATGGATACCCCACATGATACGCTTAATTTACTTTAAAATTTGGACCCTCATTCCTTGCATAAAGACACTATTTTTGTGATTAAATTAAAAATGCCCAGTTTTCGGATTTTTTCCTATATGTGTAATACAGTACACACAATGCTTCTTGCCAAATTTTATAGTTCTAGGTCAATGGGAAGTACCCCGTAGGTTTTGTGATTCCCTTGTGAGTGTCGGAATGTGCAGTTTTTACGACATATTCAACTGTACCTTTTTTTTACGAAAACTGAGAAATTTGATTTCTATTTCTGCAGCAAGAGACTATGGATCTGCGTATATGGGACGAGATAAAGGTCTTGACACCCGGACGGACGGACAGACATACAACAAAGTGATCCTATAAGGGTCCCACTTTTTACTTTTGAGGTACGGAACCCTAAAAATGGATATACAGAGATTGCAGGACACAAGCGACTGGGGCGTAGAAGCTACAGATTTAAGCACTTGACTGCAAGGTACTTGAGACTTTCTAAAAACGTCTTCTAAGTAACGTCATTTCATAAAAGACTAAAGGTAACTGGATAAGCTTCTCTTTCTTGGCCTTCACAAGAATTAAAATCTACTATTATTACCATAGTCAGTAAAATAAATAAAACAAATACATAGGTTAATTGGAATATGTAGGGAATAGAAAGTTTATTTATACATGTAAATAGAAACTTAACAGTCAAATGATCAACATTTAGTGTTAAGTTCTAAAATTAAATAATTAAACGTAAACAATATAAATTAAAACAACTAGTTGAGTATACAACAATAAAGACATTAGCAGTTGACTAATTACTATAATTACAAACAGTAATAGGTAAACAAAATACGTCTAATTGTTTTATTTTGTTGTTGTACTTGGATTTTTTAAATATATAAGTACCGTAAAATACAAAATAAGAAAATCGGTCTGAGCTATTTTACTTTAATTGCCTTTTATTTCTTAAAATTTTACAGATTGCATGAATTTCGATTCAAACTCAGTTTTTTAATGCAACTGAGTGAAAAAAGCAAATCGCTCGCCAAGTGTAGTGAGTGTTATCATGTCTGTAACAACTCAGAGCCACTCAAGACAATTGGACTTCAACAATTTGAAATTGGAAATCTGGTAAATACTTATTATAGTGTCAAGTGAAGTATTGATGAAACAGCAAAGTCTTCATCAATGTTTTGCTTTTAATGTTATGCTGTGTTCAAAACGCGCAGCTATCCCTCTCGCGCACCACAACATTTTTAAACATATTACTGAATAGGGATATTCTAAAAGCGATACATGATTTTAATAATCTAGGTGTAAGAAATATTAGAAAAAGCTTTTTCTTCACTATCGTTTAAATTGGCTGATGAGTTCCAAATAAACATATAATAAGTTTTTTCAAAATTGCGTAGACAAAATAAATATCTGAATAAAACTTTTTTTTTAATATTTTCCCCATCTAAATAAACGAAAACATTTTTACACACACTAACAATATTCTCAATCATTTATTTAATATGTAAAAATTGTGATCCACGAGCGCTCTATCTCTTACGCTTTCTACAGTCTTATAAAATATATAAAAACAATCTTCAAATTCTCCTTGGCCTTAAGGTGGTACGATTGTCATACAATATTTTATACCGTGTATTGTAATTATCGTCACAATAATTATTTTATACCGTGTATAATAATTATCTCAACTGTTTCGCCCACACCGCCTCAATTGTATCTTTTTTTTCAACAAACAAAACAAACATAATATTATAAATATTGGTGTACGTAATCGTCTAATAATTCACTTTTTATATTGTCTACCTTACATAATTTTGACTCGGTATTTTCCTCTTTATGTTTAATATGAGGACTTCCATGCGAATACAACGGTTCAGGTTTCAGTACATTCTCTCTTTTAATTACAATATCTTTGCAATTGATTTGGGAGGATGACGTAGCAATATCCGTCGTAGGTTCATTTTTCACCTTCAATAGATTGTAATCGGGTGTGTGATTCTTTGGAGAGCTCTGCAAGTAGTTGTGCTGGAAAAGTTTTTGAATGGATTGAAAGTCCTTTGCATTTTTTAAGTCGTAGGTTGGATTTAACAAGTCGTGGGGTGGATTTAGCAAGTCGTCGATTGGATTTAGCAAGTAGTCGATTTTGCTAGTCGGAGACATGGCATTACGATGTTGAGTTTCCAGGAGTACCGTCGACAGCGAGTTGAATGAGATATCCATATCGCTGCTGGAGATCGGGAAGTCTGCCGAACTGTATTCTTGGTATATGGGCGTCCTCGAGTACAACGATTTGCCTCTAGACTGTTCTACTTGTTTTCGCTCGCGCTACAAAAAATAAAGAAAAATATATGTTTATTAAGAATTCAATCATTGTCAAAACTTTTCGTGAAATAAAATTTAGTCCTAATGATATGTTCAAATATAAATAAATATTTTTTTTAATATAATATTACAACTATTTTTACTATATCAGGATAGCTAGATAGCCTGAAAGTTAAGAAGTGATCTAAAAACCATTACTCAAAGCTCAAAGCTTTTTACAGAGGCTTTGAAAACCTCCAACAAGGGCAAACGACTGAAGTTGTGAAACATATCGCAACCTTAAAGTTTAAAAAGTACTTGTATATATTTTTCTGTATTGTTAAAAGTCGGAAACATGGCGTAAACAAGAGCAGCTCTTGGTTAATCTCGAAAGTAAAAGCTGTCAAAACATATTCTGATAATAAAAATATCTAGCGCATTTCCATCAGTATATTATGCCAGACAAGTTCCGTCAGTATGTACCTACATGTGTAAACAGGGCCTCGAATTCTGTGTCTTGCACATACTTCTTTATTATGTATCTTTAAAAAATAGCATAACTTTATTTTATTTTTAATCAAAAATACGCTTGCGCTTGGTCACCATTTCGCACCAGTAGCTTAACATCCCGCGAAATGGTCGCCTGATGTTAAGCTATTTTTGAGCGCAAGTCTATTTTTGATTAAAAATAAAATAAAGTTATGCTATTTTGTAATTATCGTTATCTACTTGTGTATAAAAGATTTGTAGGAAAAATGCGCTATCTCGATTTTGGCCATAATGTTACTCAGTCCACTTGCTTTCCAAAATATTCAAACTGGACCAGTGATGTTAATCATTGGTGCATTGGTGCCCTTACTTCTTTAGTCCTCTTAATGAGCATGTCGAGTGGCGTGTCGGGCGCCGCCAGCGTGGCGTGGCGACTGTAAGCCAACGGTGTCACCTTCACATACTTGTTGAAAGAGATCTCGCTTATGTCGTCCAAAGTTAAATCATCTTTCACGTCGTCCAGAGATGCAGATGATATTGGCGATAGTAATGTTCTGGATTCAGTTTGTTTCTGAAATCAAAATACATATAAATAATAAATAAATATTAGTGAACATTTTCACACAATACCATTTTGCCCCAAAGGCCCGAACTAAACGAAGCTTGTACTATGGGAATCAGACGGCTGATAGAATACATATTTTTTTGCAAATACATGCATAAGAGTATGAACGCCCAGACACAGAACAAACAAACAAAGACACAGAATGTTTTTTCCTGGGTGCAGAATGAACCCATGACTTACAGCTCAGAAGGCAGACATACTACTACTGAGCCATGAGTCGTGCAATATGAGTGCCCCAAGTTCCTGCTAAGTGCTAACATCTTTGGCCATATCGCCGTTATCTAATGTATAATTGACTAGCCTCGCAGCTCAGTTGGTGCTTTTTAATCTGAAGGTCATGGGTTTGATCCCCATCCAGGAACATTTTGTGTAATCAGCTTCTTTCTTCTGTGTCTGGGTGTATCTATTAATCATAAGTATACACAGTGTAAAAATGTACACCAATATTTATTTATCAGGAGAGTTCATGTCAAATGCCCTACTTAATAAATTTATGTACAATAACTTTATGTAACATCTTTTGTGTACTTGTATAAAATCTCATGTTATATACAATTATATTATATTTATTTATTTATATTTATCTGCATTTCCTACACTAAGAATTGACATTATATCAATCAAATTTTGACTGTAATATTATCCAAAAGTATTTTCATCAAAAATCTTTCAAAAGATTATTAGATATAGGTGATCACAATATGCTGTCCTCATTCAAACAATAACTAAATTTTTCATGTATTTGGAATTAAATGTTTGAAAAGAAAAATTGGAATTAAGTTGATTAACCAAATACAGAACCAAAGAAATGTTCATGGGATCACTTCTTTAAAATTTCAAGAATCAATAATCATAAAAGAACCTATAAAATCAGTTCACAAGTGCTGAACTGGAGAAGATATTGTATACAAACACAAAACTCCGTCTAATTGAAGTCTGTGACAAGTATAAACTTATACTTGTCACAGACTTCAATTAGACGGTGTATAGAAAACTCAAACACCCCTTAAAAAACGGATTTTAATAAAAACCCCTTGTAAAAAAAAAGAGTTACTTAAAGAAATGTAAATACATACTATTTTATATTCAGAATTCTTGTGACGATGGTGATGATGATGCTTTGGTGTCTTTTTCCTCTCTCTGTCATTTATGTTTCTATGTAAAAATCTTCTATCCTGTTCTCTATGAAAATTATCTCGTACCTAAAAGTTACAATAAAATATGGAAATTAGTCAAGTAGTCTATGCCATATATTCAACACTAGCTGTGCCCTGCGGTGTCATCCGCGTAGTGATGAAAAACGGTAATGATGATGATAAATAAAATATAGCCCATGCCCTTCTAAAGAATCTCTGTGCCAAATTTTCATAATGATTGGTTCAGCCATGAAAATGCAACAATCAGACAGAGACAGACAGAATTACTTTCACTTTTATAATATCAGTTAGGATGATTGCCTGCAAACAAGAGTTAGGAACTTAAATCATCAAAAATAATTTAAACAATCTCTTAAGCAGCAGACACAGTACTGAACCATTTGTAAATTAATGTTATATTATAATTAGTGATAGTTAAGATAGTAATCAATAGAAATAAGTTTCGATAATACATGTATAGAATAATTAATTAAACATTTAATTAAATAGTGACTCTTGCTACGACGCAATTAAGCGCAAGTTAGTTTGCACAGGCGCTATGTGCCTTCTCATATACCTACATACAGTTACAGAATGTATCTTGTTTATCATGTAGCTCTTATCTCTTTTAACTTTCAGGAATGTATTGAAGTGTCCAGTTAAGCTGGAAGATATACCTGAGATATATCTCTGTTTCCTGAGACCTACAATCTTGGAATTTTCAAGGCTAGAGTGAATAGATATCTTCTAGATCGACGAGCTCCATCCTCCGCCACACCGTCGCTTAACATCAGGCGAGTTGAGGTGGTCAATCGTAGATCTATCTTGTATAAAAAAAAAAAAACCTTCTGGTATAATGCATCTACCAGGTCATACTCTAGGATTCTACATTTAGGAGCTGTAAAACCCCAACAAGCATTAAACAGACAGACTTGTGCTTTTTGTTATTTTAGTTGCCTACCTAGCAAGATAAGCATAAGTGACACTTGAGGTGGAAATACTGTTGTTAGAAGTCAGAGCAGCATGGAAGTTACTCTACTGACAAGAGTCATACTCTAAAATCCTGATTGATATTATAAAAGCAAAACTAACTCTACTCTCTGTCAGTTTGTTACCTTTTCATAACCAAATGGCTGAACTGATGGTTATTTATCTAGCTTGTGGGCCTGGGTTCAAGGAAAGTTGGTATTAACATTGAGTAATCCACCAGATCTAGCTTTGTAAACATACAAGCAGTGAGGAACATGATATTTGGTAAGATATAGCTGAGAAGCTAAAGACAGATATAATTATCAGCTATGTTTTATCATCACCATAATTTTGCATCATTATGTGAGTGAAAGCTCGCAGGTATAAAGAAAGCACTTACATCATGTCTTCTCAGTCTTTTCCTGTCATGTTGCTTCCGACAAATTCTTCTAGAACAATGTGGGACTATTCTTTTAATTGCACCAGGATTTATTATTTGGTGTTCAAATGTGTGTTGTTCCTTATCACTGTATTTATTTTTCTTCTTGTGTTTACACCTCCTTTTATCAGATATTTTATTCATATCTCCCCCTTTGTTCCTTCCTTCCTCTATCTCCCTGTCTCTTGAATCTTTGGAGTTGTGTTTTTTGTCACATTTCTTTTTATGTTTGTCACATTGCTTTATAGTACAAACTGTTGTATTCAAATTGATGATACATTTGAAAAATTGTTTTTCAAATTGAATTTGTTGTATTATTTCACAGTTAAAGCTAGTTTGTTGAGATAAACTATTTTTGTCAAATTCTTCTGTCATGCTCTGTTTTCTTGAATAAGTAGTTATTTTTTTTCTATTTTATAAGATTTTTGCTGGAGAGTAGAGTACTTATAAAGTTAGAAATTATGTGTATCTAGGCCTAAGATAGCACCATTTGTCCTGTAAGGGGTTAATATATTTTCAAATACCTATCTACTAAATTTTATAATAAGGATCAATAGAACAATAATAAGCAAAACTGAAATTACTGTTTCAACCACTTCCTTATTGTGTATTATTTCCAACTAGATTCAGGATCTTTATTTGCATTCTTTCATGTAATACACACACTATGTAATTAGAATTAATAAAGTTACATAGGTACATACCTTTTGTTATTGAATAATTGTTACTTTTCTTATGTTTTTTTATTCATTCCATGTCGAAGCACCTTAGATCACAAATACAGAAAGTTCTCGAGCTTGTATACTAAATCGTATAAACACTGTTTTTCATGAAAACATGAAGGTAGTTATACGAATCAGTTCTCGATTTTGATAACTTACGGAACACTGTCTCATTTATCAAGTAGGCGGGTACATAATAGACCTTTTATTACACCTTAGAGTTAAGCTTTATGTAAACAAACAACTATTAACAATTTTAAAAGTCTCGTCTAGTTAGTGTACAACTTAACTAGCCAACTCGCATTCATTGGGCCATCGTGTTGTCGCGGGTCAAGTTTTAAAATAATATTGAATAGGTATTTTATTGTTTTTCAGCTTACCAATGTACAAATTATGATATTTTTGAAGCAATACACAAAACAAAAGCTTTTCTCGACAATTTTATCACTTCGCGCCATTGATCTTCAACCGCGAGTAGTTCAAAACAATTTCAAAAAAATATTGTTAAAAAAAGTATTTTCTGTGTGACCATAATATTTTTTTTCAAAAATGCCAGTTACCACTGAAAAACCACAAAAGTTTTGACAAAACTTACATTATATTTTGAAGACTTTCTCGTAATAATTAATATCTACTATTGCTATAATCTATTCTGTTCGGCTGGTAATCGAATCTGGGACCGTTATCCTTATCCATGCTTTTTGGGATCGGTAATGTAGGGTGCGAAGTAATGAGAGAGGTATAATAAAAGAGTTACAACGTTGGTATTTTCAAGGTCAGAGTGAATAGATATCTTCTAAGTCTGCGTGCTTCATCTTCTACTACATCGTTGCTTTCCAACGGCGAGTTGGTGGTCAAACGCGACTTATTCGAGTAAAAAAAAATGCAATGGTAACCTTAGGTGAGTTGACGGTCAAGCGTAAACCTATTACAGCATAAAAAATACTCTCCAATAGTCTCTATATTCCAGATCATCATCATTATCAGGAATATGATGATGATGATGATTTGGATGTGTTATCAATTTAGGCAATGATACAAAAAATCAGGATAAATAACTCTTATTATTAGGCAACTGACATAAACATCTCGATTTTTTGTTGTTTCCAGAAACGAAACTTCCAGTTAGGGTTTATTTGTTTTTAAAACTTATATTTCAACCCGATTCTGTATATTTTTTAGGAACGCGGTTTTCTACGCTGGTAACACTCAAAGTCTCGAAACTACACCATGTATATTTAAGGTACAAATACCCGTAAAATGTGAATGATTTATACCATGGCAACTCAAGCTGTCAAAGTCGTCAATTGACATTTATGATTGATAAATCGTTGACTCTTTTTCTCGTCTCCGCGCTATTTGTTTATTCAGCCAGAAACATCGACAGTATCGACATTGAAGTTTCATTGCATTGCAAGGCTTGTAGAAAATTTATATTTTGTAAACTGGATTTTTATAACGGAATACGGACTAATTAAGAGCATCGTTGTAGCGGCAGTTACCACTAGTTTCTAAGATAGATAGATATAATTTATTCACTGAGCTTATCTACTATTATAACTAGTATAATATAGAAAAACGAATAACCTAATTACCTATGCATTTTCAGATTACAATAAATAGAAGTTAAAACTTTCATTATAGCATTATAAATTAAATATAAGGTTTGCTCAAAACGGCCACCACTGGGGCCGTACCACAAGCGTTCAAGCAATTTTATTTCAATATTACTTTTGTCTTTATCTTTCTGTTAATGAATAATAAGTAATATTCCAAAGTAATATTGAATAAGGTGGTTATTAGGATTGTAGTAACCCCCGTGGTGGCCGTTAGCACGAATGATTAAAATATTTTATGACCCCCATGGTGGTAGCAAGGTGGTTATAGATGTAAATAATTATAATAGGTACCTCTTAGAGCTCTTAGGTATCAGACATATTTACAATAGGTATGTACCTCGTAGAGCTTAATCAAACCTACTGTAGTGTCCACCACTGCGCACTGGCACCAGTTTTAACAGCAGCCGTTGAGATTTTTTTTTAATTTCAATACTCAAAGTACTCAAACACCGCCTACCGCCACCATGGGGATTGGGGACCGTTGTACTTTTTAATAATATATTTATATACGCCCACCAGGAGTATGTGATGGTGGCCATTGGGAGTAAACCGTTTTTAACAGTTTTCTCCTATTTTTTGTGTGGAAGAACGTGCAACAACATTTCTCTTATCCCGCCTTTTCCGTGTTATACTCCAAAATCTTCTCAGGCGGTTCAAAGTAGGTACCTACTTTAAAATCCTCTTGATCAAACGGCGGGAATGTGTGAACTGTCTGTATGTTGTACTATTCGTTAAAGCAGTGTCCACACACAGCTGCCTGTTTTCATAATTATTAGTTCAGTCTAAAAATCGTAGTTAGCGAGATACGCCTGCCAAAAATACGTATTCTTGGAATTCGAGTTTTGTGCCAAAATAATCTATTTAACTTAGACAAAATTAAATGATTTATCGTCATATTAAACCTACAAAAGATTTTTTTCCGTATTTTATCCCTTGGAAAAATATAACACTAAAATTAAAAAACAAATTGCCTGTCCAGTACCCTTATTCTAGTTCTAATCGGTTGTCGATTTGTCAATTTTGTCGGTAATGAGCCGGCTACCGAATAAAGCTCCATTCGACTCCAATGTGTATTCACGAATTCGAATTTATGCCCGTCGGTCCCATTTTTAGTATAGAAATCTCGAGAAACCAAAGACAATCACCACTCATCCTCAACTGGATCCGCAGGGATTCGGGTAGACCGATTCACAAACTCGAATCCGAAGGAGTTTGACATATAAATTCGATGGCTAATTCGATATCGCTCCCGACAGGTTTATCCTGTCGGGAGTGATATCGAATACATTTTATTAATACATTTTAATAATATAAGAGCACTTTTTTGATATTTTCAATTACCATTTTCCATAATTTGACATAATATATTCACCTAATAGTCAAATGTACCGATTTTACGGGTTTTAAAATTCCCCTAATTATGATTTCCAAAGTTTCAAAATGTAATATTTTATAGTTGGAGAGCTTTGTCAGATTACACGCATGGCGCTCTAAATATATTAAATATTTTATACTTGTTACTAATAAATGGCAAATACATTGAATGCACGAGTACAGAGAGAAAATAGAAGAACTTTGAAATCACACACACACAACCAACAAGGTATTTTCGAAGCATGCTTCACTTATTGAAGCTACAAATTTACTAAAGAATTATATGCCATAATTAATATGATGGATCAAGTTATATGTATATTATGCAATAAATTACATATTTTGTCAGTCGCTGGTCATAATTAAGCATTTTTTTACTTCTATCACGAATCACCTATCTAAAAACATGAAACTGACTCTGAAAACTAGCTTGTCTATGTTATCCTATCGGTCACACGAGGTCATTACCGATTTGGTACCGACTGGTGCCATTCGAATTTGTGAATAGGGTTATCGAAGGTAATCCATTCGATTCGGTAGGTTTTTCGCGGGAACTTAATTAAAAATGTCACAGTTTTCTTTTATTATTATAAACTTGTGTTATTTCAAATAAAGATTTTGTAAAGAAGATGTTTTTTTAATCTATTAGTGTTCGTTTACGCGCACGAGTTTGAAATGAGAGTGATGAAACATACTTCTTCACGTTGTAACTTACAAAGTCCTTAACAGCTCCTAGTAAAGTAACCAAGTCATGACATGAACTTGATTCACTATCAACCGAGTATCTCGCCATAATCTAAGCCAAGTAACTTGAGATTGTGACTAAAACTTATATTATTTGTATTTTTCATGAAACTTTTAACATATTATTTTGGCAAATGAGCCAATCGTTGCCAATAAAAGAATAAAAATCTAGACGGCTGCAACTGTCAAATTTATAAACTTTTTTTAGTGACTTGATACCGCTAAGGATTTCGATTCACTATTTAAAAAAATTGATTAAAGTTCGATTCTTTTGCGTTTAAAAATTTTAATTTTCAAATAAAAGTAAGAAAATCGTATTTTTTTACAGTTTAAATCAGGGATCAGTCAATAATGCGAGCTATTAAAGAAAGTATATTATATTTTGCTGGGGTTGAAGTAGCACACATTTATATTTCTAACCTATTTCAAAAAGAATGAGGTTCTTAATTCAACTTTGTTTTTTTGTTGGCAATATTATAAATTCTAAACCGACCTATCGACTCCATAGATAAAGGAATTTGATGTTCTGTGATAGCTGTGATAGTTTGTAAAAAGTTGAATATATTTTTATTTGTTGTTACTAGGAGAGCATCCGGTGTCCTCATTCCTCCTTCTCGCTTTCGACCTACACTGACTCCCGTATTCCTTTTTCCGGTGGACGTTCATTGTAATCCAAATCATATTAATTATCGTACATCATCCTAGCAAATACTAAGTTATATTATTCGAATTGTGTAACATTACGTCACTTTAGTGCTTGTTTAAAACAACTACCATACAGAGAGAGGAGCGTGGGAGAGAAGTGTGTGGTTCATGTTTGTCTTTACGTTGCTCATTTAGCAAACAAATGAATAAATTTTGGTTTGAATTTACTTATGAAATGAAATTTATTTGCAAGAATGTAGGTAAATAAGGCCTTGGAAATTAATTACAATTTTCCATTACATTCGATCATTTCTCAAGTGCAAATATTTAATAGTGGATCAATATCATATAAATAATATTAAATTAGAATTGATAATAGTAGGTATACTATATATTATGTAAATTACATCAAACATGTATAACTCTGCTGTCTTAAAAGTAGGTACTACAGTAGTAAAAATACAATAACGTGACGAAAATTACACTTTCACAAAAATGACATGCAGCATGAGATAAATCTAAAAATCGGTTTTTCCAAGTCAAAAAACAATTTCCGATTAATCGATTGATAATCGACATGTTACATGCCGCTTTCAATCAATGGAACCGTTTGGGATGATCAGCTGATACCTTATGGAATGGAAATGTCAAAATTATTCGATATTCGAGAAATCTGAATCGCTAATTCCGCAAACCGTGTGAAATCCTTCGAGATCTCTCTCCATATCGAAGATCGCATCGAATCGAATGTAATCTGAATAAGGGTGCTGAAAAGAAGTGCCTTGTCTTGTGGCTTGCTATCATGGTGTTTATAGGCGTCACAGGAAATATCTGTACTTGAATCGAATAATTCATATTAACTGTGACCTTGACACACGGTGTCATTTTGCACAGCCATGCAAACAATATAACTCATATTTTCCACAATTTAAACAAATTATATCCTACAGCGTGTATCCACACCGTGACATTATTGTATTGTTTCAAGTACATTGCCGACTTCCTTTCACTTTTTTCGCGCTAATATTCGCAATGCCCACTCAAACAGCAATGTAGATGGAGTTATTTAATTATTAATCAGATTCATCGCGGTTTTAGAAAGTGCCTTACATGGTAGCTGATTCATTCTATGCTTCCGACGCGACGTATGCTTTGTTGGAACTTTAGTTTCGCGTTTTAGGTTACACGTGTCATGTTACTGCAGAGTTGCCGCTGTTTTTTGTGGTTTATTTAGTTTAAGTAAGTGCTAAAGTAAGAGGTTATAAAGTGTTTATGTAAGAGATTCTTGTGTATAAAGTGTGTTTTAGTAATTTTATATAGTGTGTTCTGTTAGAATAATCGTGTTTTTTGAAAATTGAGGATAGTAAGAATGAATGAATCCATATGGATGAATTCATTCATACAATGTTCAGGTCATCCGAACTTCACATGTGTGATTAGATAGGGATAGGTAGGTATATGATGTAGTCTCACTAACTAAACTTTAAAATGATTAAAATACCTAACTAAATAAAAAAACGAGTTAGCGTCTCATAAAATTTTAGTTCTTTTTTTTTGGTAATTTTTTAAATTTGTTGTTAATTTTGAACTTTCAGAATTGACTACATTGTTGGTATGTAAATAACTATGGTTACCTGGAAGAGACTCATATAGCGATAAGGCTAATTGTTATTAAATTAGCTTTTTGTTGTTTTTTCTATTCCACAATATTTTTTCATATCGTAGTCTATCCGTATTCTATTATATATTACTAATTAACTGAGAGCCGTGTTTGTAGCTTTTGTAACCTATAAACCTTGTATGGAATGTATTAAAATTAGCTATTCGTGTGTATGCGGGTATTGCGGGTTGGCAGACATCTGCCCCGTATTCTGAATCCATTTATTTCCATAGAGAATGACAGAGACGGAGATATACAAATCGAATCGATTCCGAAACCGAATTGGTTCAGAATACGGGGACTGATCTTCGCACGGTTTGGGTTTGCACCATCTGACGCAATCTAGAGTGTATAACTTTTTAACCGACTTCTAAAAAAGAAGGAGGTTTGCAATTCGACTGTATGCTTTTTTGTATGTTTGTTCAGCGATTACTTCGTCAGTTATGAATCGTTTTTGATGATTATTTTTTGTTTGATAGATTTGATTTCTAAATACCTCAGTGATGATCTCATATAAATTTTATCAAAATCGGTTCAGTACTTTGGTTTTAAAGAAAAGAACTGATAAAATATCATCCAAGTAAATGAAATTGCGTATTTTGAAGTCGGTTTTCTTAGTTTTAAACTAACTATTTTTAGTGTTCCGTACCTTAAAAGAAAAAATGGAACCCTTCCTTTTGTTGTCCATCTGTCGTCAATGCGTTTTTTTTGTAACCTCTAACGAACGTTTTCGTAATAAATAAGTGCTTTTACTAGAATTATTCTAAAGAATACGTATTTTAAGTATTTTAATTAGTTTTGTGGTGCCCCTAATTTTGTATTCAGTTATAGGTATATCTGTTAGCGTCGTATTTAATATAAACTCGCCAGTAATTCATTCTAACTTCGTACTATCGATAAGATAAGTAATTACCTAAACCTAAAATAAATATTTAGGTAAGTACTTATCAAAGATTATGGCTGCAGATAAGTGGGATGTTATGTGTCATAGTCGAGGATGATATTAAGCATTCCTAGACTGGATCGGGAATGGGCTCTCAAGGGGCTGTTACCTATTTTCGGGTTAATCATATCTATAAATAAAATAAATAAATAAAACCTTTATTCTACTACAGATTTACAAATTTACAAAAAAGCAAACTTATATCTTAGTGATTAATTACTGTCTGTAGAACTTACCTCTCCGGCATAAGCCTCCCCTAGTTTTCTCCATTCTTCTCTCTGTCTTGCCTTTGTCATCCAGTTTGAGCCAACTCTCTCAGAAAAAATATCTCTCCATCTCTTTTTTGGTCTTCCTTAATTGGTTAATAATATCTAAGATGTCGAAATTATTGAATTAAGTTATTTTTTTATTTGTATGCTAACATTGTAAGGCCAAAATAATGTTTATCTTCACAATTTTCTTATGTACCTATATCTTTTTTTCGTGAGTAAAACAAAAAGAGGGGTGTTATAAGTTTGATGTGTGTACAATTTATCTGTGTTTGTCTGTGGCATCGTAGCTCTCAAACGCATTGACCGATTTTGATCTAGTTTTGTTTTATTTGGTCAAGAGTGTTCCTAGCTATGTTTCATCAAAATTGATCCAGCCGTTTTTTTATGTCGGGAGTTTTTAAGTTTTCTTTTAGATACTTGTGTCTAGGCAAGCGCTCCATCAGTTGCGCAGGCGCGCAGAGCCGAGCTGGCGCAGTCAAGTGCATGCCTATTATTGAGTAAAAAAATACTATGTGTTATAGGTTCACTAGCTTAGTAAAGGAACGGCTCTGCTATATACAAAATTAATTGAAAATAAAATATCAGAAAATTACACGATTTTGATTAAATTTCGAAGTAAAATTATCGATCGCTCACTCACGTCTGTTTAGTAGAACCACCGACTAGTTTCAACTTAGAGCATCGTTGATAGATGCTCTAAGAGTTTCAATAGCATACGGCTGTCTTTTTGAAAAGGAGCCAGTAGAGGTCACACCCTGTTGGCGTGTTACCTCAAAATACAGGCACGGACGTTTCTATAGTGAATGATTTAATGTTTTTGATAATTTCCAGCCGAAGCCGGTGCAAGCGACGGCGACGCAGGCGAAGCAACCTGCGGCCCAACCATCGGGAGCGGCCCAGCTGAACGAAGAGATCGCCAAGCAAGGCGAGCTGGTACGCACTCTCAAGACCGCCAAGGCAGACAAGGCCAAGGTCGACAAGGCCGTCAAGACACTGTTAGACCTCAAGGCCAAATACAAGGCAGCTACTGGACAGGTTAGTTACTTTGACCTCTATTCTATACTATAAAATATAAATAATAAAATAAATAAATACATTTGTCTTTTAGGATTGGAAGCCTGGTGCGACGCCGGCCGCGCCCGCTGCTGTCGCTACATCAGCGCCATCTAACGACGCTGCGGCAATTAACGCAGAAATCGCCAAGCAGGGTGATCTGGTGCGCTTGCTGAAGACTGCCAAGGCTGACAAGACTAAGGTCGACGAGGCTGTCAAGGCGTTGTTAGACCTCAAGGCCAAATACAAGGCAGCTACTGGACAAGTGAGTGTCGGATATAGTATAAGCACGTTAGTTACTCTTAACTTTTTCCTTTGTGTACATCCAATAGAGGTGTCGATAAATATTTGATATTTTAATTCTATATTATTAGTTAAATCATACTTTTGTCTCGCTCTTTCTACAGCTGAGAGAGCAAGACAAATGTCAAAGTAATATTGAAATAAGATTGCTATTAAGATTGTAGTAACCCCACAGGCCGTCGGCTTGTATCGGTGGACTGTGTCGGCAGGTTGACTGCTAATGGACTTTTGATCCTGACTGTACATTTTCCCGAACTACGTGTACAGGAGTGGAAAGCAGGCGCAAGCGCTCCTGCACCAGGTGCGGGTGCGGCGGAGAGCTACCAGCCGTCTGGAGAGTGCCAGGTTACGCAGCTGCTGGCACAGATCACCGCGCAGGGCGACAAGGTGCGCCACCTCAAGGCAGAGAAGGCTGGCAAGCCCGTCATTGATGTTGAGGTAAACATGTTATCATTATCAACACTATAATGACCAGGATAAGTTATACTAGTTATGTATTATTACTCACTGAAATGAAACTGGGATTTATCACGTATATTTTACATAATTTTAAGATCTGAAGTTTCAAAGTTTTTGACGTTTCCTAACTTTAATAGAGAAGGTGGTTGGCAAGTACCACCTGCATGTGACCCGGTCATCAAATTAATAACATTTCAGCCTCAACCTACCTATCTGCGACACCTGTTGACACCGTGAGCTACTTCTGCGTACGTAGGGAACGGAGCGCATAAAAATAGTTACATTTTCTCTTGCATTATTTTTCTTTTTTCTACTTCTTAGTCATCATTTTTAACTGACTTCTTTTCCGACTTCCAAAAAGAAGGATGTTCTCGATTCTTCTTTTTTTTGTATCTTTGTTCACCAATTACTCTTCAAATTGTGAATTGTTCTTGATGTTTATTTTTTGTTTGGTAGGTCATACTTCAGACTTCGGACTTCAGTGCTCCTTTATATTTTTTATAACAAAATAATTGGAAAAATATCATCCAAGTGAACAAATTGCGTATTTTGAAGTTATTTTTTTAAGTTTTTTTTTAAACTTTAATTATATTAAAATTCATATCCTACTTACTAAATAGACCTACGTGTACCACCCAGCCACAACTCATCTGATGATAAGCGACGGCAATCAATGAAATAAATAATGATTTAAAAGAGTTTCGATAGGGATACATTTTAAATTATACCCGAGTGATTCATATAAAAAGTGTATTATGTTTAGGTGAAGAACTTGCTGAACTTGAAAGCTCAGTACAAGGCTGTGACAGGGTCGGACTGGACGCCGTACGTCACCGCCCCAGCACCCGTCCCTGCAGCCGCCCCTCAGCCACCCGCAGCCACGGTAAATCTTACACACAATTTTTTATTCAGGCACGCGCTTGATCGTCTAGTTACCAGGGGGTTAGATAAGTGGCAAATGTTTTTATTTCTGCAAACGCTCACGCTTAGAAATGCTAAGGAACTGTGACGTGCCGTCACGTGACATTTCGTTAGCTAATATCAATCTCATACATTTACCGTTCTTTAAACACTCATCGAAATCAATCTGATGATGTTTGTTTTAATGTACATTATCTAACTCCATCATACAACGTTTGGAACGCACCTTTAGTAGAGAGTTTGATGTGAGTCAGGTTAGTGTCATGTTTTTGTTGTTGACGTGATAACGTCTTATAAATCGATGAACGCCGGCTGCACGCACGAAAAAGCATGACTCATTGTCACGTTCCGCCTGAGGCGAGCGTGCAAGCGAGAGCGCGGAACAAGCGATAGAGAGGCACGATCGGCCTAAGCGTTCGGCCTGTGACGCATCTATCATAACGTTATCACGTAAAATTATCGTCCATAAACCGACTTTACAGACAACCATTTTTTATTTGACAAAATTAATATCCACGGTTCCGGGGTCCGTGCCTTTTATAAACTAAGATATGTACATGTTTTTAACTACTTACAAACTTACATTTTTTTAAAGTTATGAGTTTTATCAAGTTATTTTTGAGTTATGTTACGAGTGCGTCTATCGGCAATATTCAACAATTTTTTTGAAAGCCCTCATTCCTCACCCCCTCGTTTGTGTTGCAGGAAGTGAAGCCAGCGACTATGAACGGTACCGACGAGAAGGCAGCCGCTCTCGGCGCCGCAGTCTCCAAGCAAGGCGACCTGGTGCGGGAACTCAAGTCCAAGAAGGCTGATAAGGTAAATCGAAGGGATTAGTTGTTCTGCCGAAACGTCAGAGGGTTACTCCCAACTCTTATAGCGATGAAAATTGGCTCGCGCTCGTTTTTATCTTTAAATCAAACGAAAGTTCGGTAAATCAGGTTTTTAATGTGATCAAGACGAAATGTCACCTAGTTGTAAATAAAAAATAATATATATAAATATTCCATTATTACATTGAATTTATACTCTATCATCTTACAGGCCGAAATAGATGCAGCTGTAAAGAAGCTTCTAGAACTGAAAGCTCAGTACCAGAGCGAGACCGGCACCGCGTACGCACCGGCCGCACCTGCGAGAGACGCCAAACCTAAGGAGAAGAAGGATAAACCGAAGGAGGCCAAGGATAAACCAAAGGAAGGCAAGGATAAACCCAAGGAAGTCAAGGATAAGCCTAAGGAGGGCAAGAAAGAGGCCAAACCTAAGGAGCAGGTGAATGTCAAGTCAAATATATGTAAACATTTGTATTATATATTCGTATATTGTAGACTTGTGACGGTCAGAAAAATCTTTGTTTCTTTTATTTTGATTTTTTTAAATAGACTTGTGGTATATTATGAAACGCGCTTAACTTAAAAAAGTTGAAATATTTTATAATTAATGTAATTCGCTATCTTTCGTTTTAATGATTATGAAACAAATAATAATTGTTATTTCAGACGGCGAAGGCCGTCAAGGAAGAGGCCGGCGGCGTGAAGAAGGTCTCCCGGCTGGGGCTGGAAGCGAGCAAGGAGGAAGACCTCTCCGAGTGGTACTCGCAGGTTATCACCAAATGTAAGTCTTGTTGGCTATGTAACCCCCCCTATGTAAGTCCCTCTTATTTTTATTTATAGTGGGGGCGATAAGTCCAGCACTGACGTCCCGTTTTGTGCATTTCCCCCTACTAGTTTTCAGTCGAGCCAGCCTAGCTCCTTGAAATATTGCAGCTAGGCTCTGGGCTACTGGCACAACTGCTTCAGACACAACAACTATTTACAAAAAAAATGTATATATGTTTTCTATCAGCCATCTAGTTTCCATATTACAAGCTCTTCTTACTTTGGACTGGACGGTGTTGTGTGAAATGTTCATCAATATTTATTATTATTTGAATATTGATGTCGTGTTCGTTTCCAGCGGAGATGATCGACTACTACGACATCTCCGGGTGCTACATCCTGCGGCCGTGGTCCTACAGCATCTGGGAGGTGATCCGCGCCTTCCTCAGCAAGGAGTTCCGCAAGCTCGGAGTCAAGGACGGATACTTCCCCATGTTCGTCTCCAAGGTGTATACAACTAAATATACTCGCGATCTAGATAACTTATTGAAACAAGCGCTACTTTGCGGAAATTCATATTCAAAAACCTAATCTAACTTATACATAGGTATATCTAGTGTGTTTCCGCTTCGAAGTGTTCAAGGTACTCTTGCCTACTTTGAAGTTTTCAAGCAGGTACTCTTGACGGCTTCGATGTCTTCAAGCTTCATCACGTGTTTCACTTCTTCACAGGCATCTTTAAGACTTCTTGATTCTTCGAGCTCGAAAGAAAAGTAGATTTTATTGTACGACTTCTACGGCGTGAATCATATTTATGTCAACACGACGATACATCGCGTTTAGGCTCTAGGAAGTAATATAGAAACATATACATATACATTCCCACATACATACATTCTTAAAAAAAAACTTAAAACCAAAGAAAAAAAACTAAACTAGGAGGTTAAAAACTTTAACCTCCTTTTTTGCGCAGTCGGATTAAAAAATTGTAAATTGTAGGTATTTCAAAATGCTGTGGCGCAAACTTCTTATGATAAAGTTAGGTAAACAGACAACAGATGGCGTTATTTTAGTGGCATGTTCCTAAACAAGTGTTTTTGGTCCTCAGAGCGCACTGGAGCGCGAGAAGAGCCACATCGCGGACTTCTCCCCGGAGGTGGCGTGGGTGACGCACTCGGGCTCCTCGGAGCTCGCGGAACACATTGCGGTGCGGCCCACCTCCGAGACCGGCATGTACCCGGCGTACGCGCGCTGGATACAGAGCCACCGCGACCTGCCGCTCAAGATCAACCAGTGGAACAACGTTGTCGTCAGTATACTATACTATACATACACTATACACACCACGCTGGATACAGAGCCACCGCGACCTGCCGCTCAAGATCAACCAGTGGAACAACGTTGTCGTCAGTATACTATACTATACATACACTATACACACCACACTTACACACTACGACGGATACAGAGCCACCGCGACCTGCCGCTCAAGATCAACCAGTGGAACAACGTTGTCGTCAGTATACTATACTATACATACACTATACACACCACGCTTACACACCACGCCGGATACAGAGCCACCGCGACCTGCCGCTCGAGATCCACCAGTGGAGTAACATCGTCGTCAGTATACTATACATACACTATACACACCACGCCGGATACAGAGCCACCGCGACCTGCCGCTCAAGATCAACCAGTGGAACAACGTCGTCGTCAGTATACTATACATACACTATACACACCACGCCGGATACAGAGCCACCGCGACCTGCCGCTCAAGATCAACCAGTGGAACAACGTTGTCGTCAGTATACTATACTATACATACACTATACACACCACACTTACACACCACGACGGATACAGAGCCACCGCGACCTGCCGCTCAAGATCAACCAGTGGAACAACGTTGTCGTCAGTATACTATACTATACATACACTATACACACCACACTTACACACCACGACGGATACAGAGCCACCGCGACCTGCCGCTCAAGATCAACCAGTGGAAGAACGTTGTCGTCAGTATACTATACTATACATACACTATACACACCACACTTACACACTACGACGGATACAGAGCCACCGCGACCTGCCGCTCAAGATCAACCAGTGGAAGAACGTTGTCGTCAGTATACTATACTATACATACACTATACACACCACGCCGGATACAGAGCCACCGCGACCTGCCGCTCAAGATCAACCAGTGGAACAACGTCGTCGTCAGTATACTATACATACACTATACACACCACACTTACACACCACCCTGGATACAGAGCCACCGCGACCTGCCGCTCAAGATCAACCAGTGGAACAACGTTGTCGTCAGTATACTATACTATACATACACTATACACACCACACTTACACACCACCCTGGATACAGACCCACCGCGACCTGCCGCTCGAGATCCACCAGTGGAGTAACATCGTCGTCAGTATACTATACATACACTATACACACCACACTTACACACCACGACGGATACAGAGCCACCGCGACCTGCCGCTCAAGATCAACCAGTGGAAGAACGTTGTCGTCAGTATACTATACTATACATACACTATACACACCACGCCGGATACAGAGCCACCGCGACCTGCCGCTCAAGATCAACCAGTGGAACAACGTCGTCGTCAGTATACTATACATACACTATACACACCACACTTACACACCACCCTGGATACAGAGCCACCGCGACCTGCCGCTCAAGATCAACCAGTGGAACAACGTTGTCGTCAGTATACTATACTATACATACACTATACACACCACACTTACACACCACCCTGGATACAGACCCACCGCGACCTGCCGCTCGAGATCCACCAGTGGAGTAACATCGTCGTCAGTATACTATACATACACTATACACACCACACTTACACACCACCCTGGATACAGACCCACCGCGACCTGCCGCTCGAGATCCACCAGTGGAGTAACATCGTCGTCAGTATACTATACATACACTATACACACCACACTTACACACCACGACGGATACAGAGCCACCGCGACCTGCCGCTCAAGATCAACCAGTGGAAGAACGTTGTCGTCAGTATACTATACTATACATACACTATACACACCACGCCGGATACAGAGCCACCGCGACCTGCCGCTCAAGATCAACCAGTGGAACAACGTCGTCGTCAGTATACTATACATACACTATACACACCACACTTACACACCACCCTGGATACAGAGCCACCGCGACCTGCCGCTCAAGATCAACCAGTGGAACAACGTTGTCGTCAGTATACTATACTATACATACACTATACACACCACACTTACACACCACCCTGGATACAGACCCACCGCGACCTGCCGCTCGAGATCCACCAGTGGAGTAACATCGTCGTCAGTATACTATACATACACTATACACACCACACTTACACACCACCCTGGATACAGAGCCACCGCGACCTGCCGCTCGAGATCCACCAGTGGAGTAACATCGTCGTCAGTATACTATACATACACTATACACACCACACTTACACACCACCCTGGATACAGACCCACCGCGACCTGCCGCTCGAGATCCACCAGTGGAGTAACATCGTCGTCAGTATACTATACATACACTATACACACCACACTTACACACCACCCTGGATACAGACCCACCGCGACCTGCCGCTCGAGATCCACCAGTGGAGTAACATCGTCGTCAGTATACTATACATACACTATACACACCACACTTACACACCACCCTGGATACAGAGCCACCGCGACCTGCCGCTCGAGATCCACCAGTGGAGTAACATCGTCGTCAGTATACTATACATACACTATACACACCATACTTACAAATCGCGCAAGCAAAAGGCCAAATGGTTTTTTGCGTTCTTGGCCATTTGCGTCGATCCCGTCTAGACTTCTCAATCTAAATAAGGATTTAGCGCGGCGACATAGTCTTTATACCTAAATCTTTAAGTTCATCATTGTTAGTATATGAGTATCCTCAACCCAGGACAATATGTTCGTGAATTTTGGTTTTGGTGGTGGTCCACGTGATGGAAAGCCATTGTTGCTGAAATAAAATTCATGCATATTCCGTATTCCTGTCCATGATCCAACTCATATGAATGACTAAGGTTTATATAATATTATTGTGTCGTTGTGGTTCCAGCGCTGGGAGTTCAAGCAGCCGCAGCCGTTCCTGCGCACGCGCGAGTTCCTCTGGCAGGAGGGACACACCGCCTACCGCTTCCAGCACGAGGCCGAAGAGGAGGTGCTGCAGATACTCGGTAATTATACAAACTAACTAATATAACTCTTACTATATTTCCTAACCGATATAAAAATATTACCCCGCGCTTTTTGAGAAGAAGCCGATTCACTCGCGATTTAAAGACACCCAGAATTTATCTATCGGTAAAGATTCACTCAGGAAGTGTATTCCACAATTTAGCGGTCCGCACGATAAACCGCTCCGCCGTGCGAATGAAACTCGTACTTTGCCCGATTTATTTATTGTATAACTTCCTACCTGTGTTATAGAACTGTACGCGCGGGTGTACGAAGAACTTCTCGCCATCCCTGTGGTGCGCGGGCGCAAGACGGAGAAGGAGAAGTTCGCGGGAGGATACTACACCACCACCGTGGAGGGGTACGTGCCGGCCAGCGGGAGGGCGATACAGGTACGTGGGGGGGACAAAAGGGCCCAATGAATTGAAGTGCTTCCGAGGATCAGCGAGATACATGGGGGGAGGGGGGGGATGTCGTTTGACCGCATACGTCACATACAGTCGCGGAAGTCAATATTCAATATTCGTATGGAAAACAGTTTTTTTGTATCTTCAGACGATACAAAAAACTGTTTTCCATACGAATTATATTCCAGGAATTAATAATTAATCTGAACTGAACTTCATATTATTATTTTATATTATAAATTAGATCATTTCATTTGTGAATATTTGTATATGTCAATAAAGTGTTCGTATCCGACACCACAATCTTATTTCAATATTAGTTTGACCTTTCTTTTCCTCTCTCAACTGTAATATGAGAAAGACAAAAGTTAAAGTACTATTGAAATAAGACTGCTTGAACGCGTGTGGTACACATGTGGCTAGGCATGCAGGCCAGCTGTGTATTGATGGAAGCTAAGATGTCACTATGTGTAGGGCGCGACGAGCCACCACCTGGGGCAGAACTTCTCTAAGATGTTCGAGGTGGTGTACGACGACCCCGACACTCACGAGAAGGCCTACGTCTACCAGAACTCGTGGGGTATCACCACCAGGACCATCGGTCAGTATCATACACGTAAAAACGTATTCTCTACCCTCAAAAAATACTTACGAAGAGTGTGAGTGAAAAGATTTAAAGGTTTGATTGGATCAGACATAGAAAATAAGGCCACTTTTTACCTATGTAAGAGACTATGTAAGAAGAATCGTTATGTTTTTTGAGTGTATGATGTATGTATGTTTCTATATGAGTGCTACAGCCTAAATTGACCGATTTTGATGTGCGAGGTGTCGTTAGATTTGTCTTCACTCCCTGAGAGTCATTAGCTCTGTTATTTTGTAATAATAATAACACATATTTCGCAAAAATAAAAAGAAACGCGTTTTTCGTAACCTCCAACGTACTTTTTCGTAAACAAGTGATTTTACTAGAATTTTTCTTCAATTTTACGCATACTTTCTTACAAAAATCGTACACTCAACAGCGTCTCAAGTGTAACGAAATCGTAAGTGCAAAAACCTGTTTTCTTCTTTTTTATGGATCATCAGAATCTATTGTTTTTTTGTTGATTTTTTTTTAACCCCCGACCCAAAAAGAGGAGTGTCATAAGTTTGACGTGTGTATCTGTGTGTCTGTCTGTGGCATCGTAGCTCTTAAATGGATGGATCGATTTTGATCTAGTATTTTTTGTTTGAGCGAGGATGTATGTTTCATCATAATGGGATTGGAAATTTAGAGATTAAGTCTTTACTGTACACTTTAAAAGTAAAACATAAATTACATTGTGAAAAAAGGCTTACATGCTGGTGGGTTTTTAGTTTTCTAAACATACTTTTAGATAAAAATTTATAGAATTCAAAAATTACACATATCCGACGGGATTTGAACCCGTATTATCCCGATTTGTACCTTTGGAGCTTTTACCATTTTGACCACGGAGGTGTCACATGGGGTGGTCGAAACTTTCGAGCAGTTTTTTTTGCTTAAACCAATCAAGCGTTGGTGGCGCCATCCGTAACACACGCTTCAAGCGTGCAATACTTGTAGACACATTTGAGCGTTTTGTTCCCGTAACGTTTCTGATGGCGGCTGGTGACGTTGTCTATGTTTGGGTACAGGCGTGATGGTGCTAGTACACGGAGACGACCGCGGTCTGGTGCTGCCGCCGCGCGTCGCCGACATCCAGGTGATCGTGGTCCCCTGCGGAGTGACCGCCTCCAGCACCAGCGAGGAGCGCAAGTCGCTCCTCGACTCGTGCAGGCAGCTGGTCGGGGAGCTGGTGGAGGCCGGCATCAGGGCCGAGGGGGACTACCGCGACAACTACTCGCCCGGGTGGAAGTTCAACCACTGGGAGTTGAAGGTTAACATGGTTTCTACCTCCTTACGATTCGGTTGAGCGGCCGGCCGCCTGCCGCAGTTGGCTGACCGCTCTGGCGCCCAAACCGCGACAAGCAAATTGTAGTTCTCAGGAAACAGAGAATAATATAATCTCATCAAAAACATAATATATACAAAAAGGTAAGTCTTGCAATGCAGCACTTCTAATACAAAAAGTTGTGAGATCTAATTTAAAACCAAGTCGGTTAATTAATTTAGCACTAAATCTATTTAATACCAAACCATAAATATTGGAGCATTTATTTGGATACCTAAATGCAAAGTTGTTAACTTTTGTAGTGACTGTATTGATATTAGACATCTTTATTTCTTTAATAATTAGAATAACTTGGCAATATATATAAATATTAGGTTGAAATTGAATGAAATTTGGAAATATACTAAGTATACTCTCTTTGTGTCTGAAATTTCAGGTTTCTATATAGATTTATCCACAACAAAATTACAGGGGGGTCGAAAGTGCCCTGAATGGCTTCGAGAAAAGGAAGGATGACTTGGCCAGGGCCACTGCCCCGTGCCCTCAGATTGTATTTAAGCTATAATAATTTTGTGTGTGCAGGGTGTCCCGGTGCGTGTGGAGGTCGGCCCCAAGGAGCTGTCCCGCGGCGAGGTGGTGGCGGTGCAGCGGCTGACGTCCGCGCGACGCACCATGCGCCGAGCGGACGCGGGCCGCGAGCTCGCCGCGCTGCTGGAGGACACGCACCGCGTCATGCTGGAGAAGTAAGTCGCCGCCGGCGCCGGCCGGGACTCTATGTCGGGAACGGCATGGAACCATGTCGCTCTAGTTTTACCCGACTGCGTAAGGAGGGTTATGTTATTCGAGTATGTATGTGTTTCTACATGAGCGCCTACAGCCTAAACGACTTGACCGATTTTGATGTGAGAGGTGTCGTTAGATTCGTTTTTATTCCCTGAGTGTCATTTTTTCATAAAAATAATTCATCTTTCGCAAAAATAAAAAGAATGTATTTTTTCATACATAACTTGAAAATGATTGTACACGTGACTTAGATCATGACAAGAACATTTATAACTTCTATTATTTAAGACACTTGAAGAAATCTCTATACTTAACACAGGCAGACGCTAATCGTGTGGGTCCATTAAAAAAGTCGTTGCTGATAGCACTTGTTTTTATTTTATTTAACATGATACTTATTTGATTATTGTTTACTTTAGAGCAACGAAGGAGCGCGATGCACGGCTCTCTCTCGTGACCAAATGGGATGACTTCACCACAGCGTTGGAGCAGAAACACATCTTACTGGCTCCATTCTGTGGAGACATCCCTTGCGAGGACAACATCAAGAAAGACAGTGCAAGGTTGACCTTTTTTATTTAACTTTATTTGATATTTTATCTGTTTTGAAATGTAAAAATAAATATAATAACAGAAAATAATACTAATATAAACATCAAAATTAAAACAAAACAATGGTTTTATGTTTTCATTTTGATTTTAGATAAATTACATTTATTAGTCATTTATAAAATATGTATTTAGCTAATGTAACTGGTAAATACTGTTTTAGTTAATTATAAACAAATAGGAAATATATTTTTTTTTATATAGAATAGCTCTATGTTTGACCACCACCATGCCTGATGGAAAGCAATGCTATGGCCGAAGATGAAGCACATAGACCTAGAAGATACTTATTCACTCTAGACTTGAAGACACCCGGATTATAGCTTTTAGGAAACAAGGACGGCGGCAAGGGATAAATGTTTAATAGATAAATGTTCAATAAATAAATGTTGATGGAATTATTTGTATGCTGCTTACACACTGCAATCTTTTAAAGTAATACATGTGACTATATTACCTTACAATTAATAGGTGTTTGTTTTAATAATAATAATTGACCCATGTAAAAGTTATAAAGAGACAATAATAATAATATATATTGTGACTGTACCGTGATACACATACCACTTGATAAAGTAACAACTGTGTGTAAAGGTGAATATTTGCAACTAAGTCTGGATTAAATAATTGTAAAACTGAGTATACTTACTTAATAATACCCAAAAATAATACTACTTTATTTGTTACAGAACTGAAGAAGATACGACTGCAGATGGCAAGGCCCCAGCGATGGGTGCCAAGTCTCTCTGTATACCATTCAAGCAGCCTCGGGAACTAACCAATGCAGACAAGTGCATCCACCCGGCTTGTAACAACAAACCTAAGAGTTTCACCTTATTTGGTCGCAGCTACTAAACATGTGACTCCAAATGCAATATAAGAGCAATTTTTACAAAATAAAATAATTTATTTGCATATTTTGTTTTATTAAGATTTCTTGTTTCAAAAATAGAAATAATCATTTAGTATCAAAAGCTTATTTGTTGCTTAGTCTAGCTCACTGCTCAAGGAAATATTATTAGGCTCTTCAAAATTGAGCAAGTTATCTTCAAGGTCTCGTATTCTTCTTTTTTTGGCATTCAGTAATTGTACAAACTTGCCATACAGTGTTGTTTCTAAAGAAGTCTTCATGTTCATATATTTTTCTAAATCATGTTTAGATTTATCTAATTCAGAAACTATTTTTGTGGTATGTGCGTGGTGCCTTTTCAACTCATTTTTTAGATCGAAGTTTTTCTTAAGTAGAATATCCACTAAAACAGTCTTGGGTTCAAGATTCTCGTCTCGGTGCACAGGCACTTTACCGTGAACCACAGCTATTTTCTCAAATTTCCTCTTCCAGATAAAAGTTGCAGTATCTTTATCGTTAACATCAGACTTGAATTCGTATGTATAATTCTCGTCTTCTCCAGATATGGATTTCTTTACGTTTGTCGCGTACGTTTCTTCGTTTTCGTTAATATTGTCTCTCTTGCGAATGTTTTGGGCGAACTCGTTGGAGTATCGGCCTGACCAACTGCAGTCTCCGTCAAAAACTTGAATGTGAAATAGATCGTTGTCGTTTCGTTTCCATATTAGTTTGATATATACGTGTTTATCTGTTTTATCTATTTTTAATTTTGATACGTAAACTTCAACAGGCGTAATCAAATCCATTTTACAAGAATTTCAAGACCAAATCAACCAAAACAAATAATTTAAAATTTAACTGACAATGACACTTATGACACTATGTTTGAGGGACAGCAATTCTTCTTTCTTTCGTATTGGACTCGCGTGATTAGAGCATTTGGCAGTTTCAAGTAAATGCTAAAAATTACACGATCGCGAAGTTACCGCCGTTGTTATGACAGAAGAGTTGTTATTTATTACTATTGTTATATTCGGTAGAGATTCCAATTAGAAACTATCCGTCTTACTTATATACGCTGAATAAGCGCATTTTAGTAAAACAGTGTTTTGTTTCGTTTTCGCACGTGGCAGTTCCCGTCTAACAGATAGTGACAAGTCCTTATTCAGTTATCGGAAGTATATACCTATCATCTGAAATTAAATAAATCTTAGGTCGTCAACTGTGATTTTTATCATACTGTTGACACGCTAGGTACATGCACTTATCTTGGTATCTATAGAAGTCTAGCTATGTTGGATACCCTTTCACATTAAACAGCCAAAAAAATTAACCCGACTGCGTAAGGAGGGTTATGTTTTTCGAGATTATGTATGTTTGTATGTATGTGGTTGTGGGTAAGTATATAAGTTTTTGTATGATCACCTACAGCCTAAACAGCATGACCGATTTTGATGTGCGAGGTGTCATTAGATTCGTCTTCACTTCCTGAGTGTCATAGGCTAGATTTTTGTAATAATAATAATACATCGCTCGCAAACATAAAAAATGCGTTTTTTCCAATTCTCCATCGAACTTTTTCATAATAAACAAGTGATTTTACTAGAATTATTCTAAGTAATGCGAATTTATAATCTTTAACAGCAATTTTACGCATACTTTCTCACAAAAATATACACTCAACAGCGTAACAAAATCATAAGTTAGATTGCAAAAATTGTTTTTATGCATTCTGGTATTTTTTTAACATAGATACTTGTTAACAATACTTACATTTTATTTAGTCATTAAACTTTGTTGTTTTGTTTTGTTATTATTTAACTTAATAACTACACATCATTTTGATATCACATAATTTAGTCACCGAAATAAACTTCTGATAACTTTAGTTATCTATATTGTATGCAGTGTAGGAGTAGGTTAACAAAACGAAATAAAAATTGCTGAAATAGGTACCTCACTAAATTCAGGCGATTAAATCATGACAAACAATTGAATAGATGAATAGGTATTTTTATTAAATTATAAGTCAGTACTTAGGTACGTGGTTTTATTGAGTTTACAGTGTACAATTTCCACTTATTTCATTGTACATTTCACCTTCTACTTTTCGTGTATTAATCAAAACCAAGAACTTCTCGCACAACGTTCTTTCCATTTCCATTTTTAAATTTAAAAACTCTTCGGTATCTTTTAAACATTTTTGATACTGAGTTTTTAAGGCTTTGTATTTATTTTGTAAGTCTTCAGCCTTTTGTCTTAAGTGTTTATTTAAAGATATTAGTACTTCTATCAGATCTGGTTGCGCACTCAGTGAAGTAGTATCTATTTCTAAGGGCAAAAAGCCCTCCATCACTAACGAATTGTTTAGTTTTCGCTTCCAGTAGAAGAAACCACTTCTTAATTCATAGACATAGTCGTCTCTATCTTGAGTTAGGCACTTTTGAAGGGTTTTGTAATAATCGCTCTCGGGAATTTGAAGATTTTTACTGAATCCCGTCAGCCGATTAGATGAAAAAGTCCCTTTCCAAAGTTTTCCTTGTAAATATAGGTATATTTCACAAGAATTGGTTTGCCACCCGATCATAAGATAGCCTTGTTGATCTTCAATAGTCAACTTGGTTACTGTAATGACTTCATCTATATCCATGACGGGGTTCAATATGAAAAGTGTAAGTTTCAAGAAATGTTAATGCGACGTATTAGCAGACCTTAATAGATTACATTTTCCCATAATTTTAAAACTTTTTGGTTTTGGGTAATTATATAAAATACATGATAAATAAAAACAAAGAAATTTTTACTCTAAAGATGACGCTCTTGACATATATTGTAATGTCACAAAAAGCACTTAAACGTAGTCTTTTGTAGTAACAACTTCATGGCATCGCTGAATAGTACTGTTACGGTCACAGTGCTATGGAAAAAGTCTTTTTCCCGTGATCCGGTTGACCGGACAACCGAACCGGATCACGTGCAAGGAGCGGAATCACAGACTAGTAAGAGAGAGCGGTTGGAGTTTTGGCGGGAACGTCTTAGTAACGTGTTGTTGCTTTGTTTTATTTTCCTAAACTTGTGTTATTTTGAACATTAATGCTATAAAAATGGTGGTGTTTTATTCATAAAGTGTTCGATAAAGTGCGTGAGTGTGGGCAAGTGAAATAAAGCAGTAAAACGTATGATTTTACGTTGTCAGCAAAACTCCATAGAAGCTTCTAGTAAAGTCGCCATCACTTTACTGAGGCAAGACTTAAATTTGAAAATGACTGTTTACGTGACTTAGACTGTGACTAGAACACTATATAACTTGTTTTATTCAAGAAACTTGAAAAAATCCTAATACTACTTGACACTGGCAAATGCTTTAATGCGGGTCCAATACAAAAAAGAAGAAGAAGAAGAGAGCGGAATGAAGGCTAGTAAAGCAAAAAACTGGGGAGTTTTGGCGGGAACGTCTTAGTAACGTGTTGTTGCTTTGTTTTATTTTCCTAAACTTGTGTTATTTTGAACATTAATGCTATAAAAATGGTGGTGTTTTATTCATTAAGTGTTCGATAAGGTGCGTGAGTGTGGGCAAGTGAAATAAAGCAGTAAAACGTGTGATTTTTCGTTGTCGGCAAAACTCCATAGAAGCTTCTAGTAAAGTCGCCACCACTTCACTGAAGCAGGACTCGACTTATAAATTGACTGTATATGTGACTTAGATTGTGACTAGAACATTTACAACTTGTTTTATTCAAGAAACTTGAAAAAATCTTAATACTTGACACTGGCAAATGCTTAAATGCGGGTCCAATACAAAAAAGAAGAAGAAAGCAAAAACCTATTCTATGACAATCTCACTGTCATTTTGACACATCACAAAACGTCAGTCACACATGTTATTGAATATTATTTATAACCTCTCATTTCCAAAAAATAAATAAAATTTGATATAAAATTGGGACTATTGAGAGATATTTTAATTAAACGAAATGAGTAGCAGTGAAGAAAATGAAAACAACAGTTCTGCTGATGAAGATCAAGATGATGATAGGGTCAGTACTACTCATAAACAGTGTATTTTCTAATCTAAAGACTTGCACTTTCTAAGTATTTACTTTACAATTTGTTGATCACTAACATTATTTTTATAATTCCAGATTGCGATAAGGTCACAGCTGTCAACCTTATCATTCGAGGAATTGCAGAAGTTAAAAGAGAGGGTTGGAGCGAAGGTGTATAAAGAAGCGCTATTTGGTACTAAAAACAAACCTATAAAAGCTAAGACTGATTTTAAAAGAGAAAATAAAAACAGACCTCGTGAAATTAGCGCGAAAAAGCCCGTACCGTTGATTGCAGCACTACCTAAAATTAGGAAAAAAGAAATTCGGGATCCTAGGTGAGCTAACTCTAAATTTGATTGTTTATATATCAATGGATCCATCGAGGTACATAACGAAACCGTCCAGTTACGAAAAAAACAGAGTTAGTAGTTCAAATCCCATAAAAAATGTTAAATCCTGTTTTCTCTTGTTGTGTGGACAAATGCATGTACTTAAATGTTAATTTGCATGTGTAAATAGATTTGGAAGAGAATTCATAAAACCGCTGTTGTATTACTTTCATTAAAAAATACTGTTTTTTCTTTTTAGATTTGATCCATTATGTGGTGAATTCGACAAGAAACAGTTTTCTGACAACTACAGTTTCCTCTCAGAACAGCGTTTTAAAGATATTAAAGCGATTCGAGCTGAACTGAAAGAAACAACTGATCCAGAACAACAGATAAAGTTACGTAGGCTACTGCAGAGGTTGAACGATCAACATAAACAAAGTAAGAGAGGCAAGAAGGAACGGGAACTGAATGAGATGAAGAAGGAGCAGGCCAAGCAAGAGTTCATGGAAGGCAGAAAACCACAGTTCATGAATAAATGTAAGTGTTCTTCATGGAAATTTATATATTCGTATATATTCGTAATTATTAATTATATGTAAGGTGCAATATGAGAAAGAAAGCACTTGTGAACTTGGAATACGGAGTTTATGTCTAATTACCATCAGAATTTATAGCTTAAAATAATCACATATTACTTATGTCGCTATCATGAAATGGTAGGTTTCAAGATCTCCTCGCTCGACAGCTGTCAGACTAAGTGAAGTCCAACACTGGGGCAAGTAGTGATGACTACTTGCTTTAGTGTGTGGGTGAAGTAGTGACTGTCGAAGCATACCCTAATTAAAGTTGAGTTCAACTACCACCACCTGTGCTTTTAAATGTTTTATTCTTCAAAACGAACAAATGAACATCTGTAACCATGATGGGGTATAACATTGTTTGAATATCAATAGTCATTGATTACAACAAATAAAAAAATATTGTGCCATTGTGAGACACCTGATGAGACACCTGACAGATGTGAAAAATCAACAGCTAATAAATATACATCTTTCTTATTTTTCAGTAGAACTTTCTCTTTTTTAACAATCCTACACACTAGGTAGTTAGTACCCCTGCATTACATTAAAAAAATCATGTTAAATTTTTTGCAGCTGAAATGCGCGTAGAAGCCCTCGTGAAGCAATATGAGGAGTTGAAGAAGGAAGGCGCGGGCCGCATCCAACGCCACCTCAAGCGGCGACAGCAGAAGGTCAAGAAAAGGTCACATAAAGCACCCACAGGGGTCAGTTGATAGGCAATATAATATGCTGTAACGAAAAACATCTGTTTTCTTATTTCTAATTGGCTTCTTCTTTTATAGCTGTACTAATATGGTTAACGCCACTAAATTCAAATTCATTTATTACAAAACATGGGTTATGGGTGCAGCAAGGTATAACAAAATGGTTTTTTTTATGTAGATAGATCTATGATTGACCACCAACTCATCTGATGTTAAGCGACAGTGTGGCCGAGGATGGAGCTCGTCAATCTAGAAGATATTTATTCACTTTAGCCTTGAAGATTGCAAGATTGTAGTCCTCAGGAAACAGAGATGTCAGCAAAGAATTCCATTCCTGTGCAAATATGCATCAAGAACATGTATTGTACTATTAAGTTAGTATGCCATGTTAATCTATCTATAGGTACATATTACGTGCAATTTAGTCTATTAATTGGCACATAGTATTAGTAATTAGTTTATATTAATTTTATATGCCATCCCTAGATTGCTATCATCATCATCATCTTAGCCACAAGAAGCCCACTGCTGGACATGGGCCTCCCATGGATTTCCAAAAAGACTTGATGGAAGTGGCTTGCGTCCAGCGTCTTCCTGCCACTTGTATGATATGAGGTCATCTGTTCATCTTGTGGCTGGTTTTCCTACGCTGCGCTTGCCGGTGCGTGGTCTCCACTCGAGAAAGTTTCGGCTCCATCGGCCATCAGTTCTACGTGCTATGTGCCCAGCTCACTGCCTCTTCAACTTGCTATATCCCAGAAATGCCATCCTCGGTTCGGATATGTACGAATTTGTGCTGCGACTTAAATCGAAGTTTTATGGCAACATATGGACAAGAGTAAAAATGAATGAATTATATTACAAAATTTTAATGAATGCTCTCGACATTGTGGTAAGTATTCATCAGTAATGCACAGGATGGTTAGCAGTAGATGGTCCAAGGTTCGTCGATGTAGTAGATGTGCATGGTGAGAGCGCCAGGGTCGGAAGCCAAGTCATAGAGGCAGTCTGGCCCGCGCGGGACGATCGCCTGGAACAAACGGTTTGGATTTTGGAAAAGAGAAACAATATTTTTATATCTGAAAGGATTCCTTTACAAGAGACGAATTCTCTTGTAAAGGAATCTGAGAATAACTTAATCGGCTAGAAACCTAAGAGACTAATAAAAAAAAAATTTAAAAAAATTGAAACAACAGACTTCAAAATGCGCATTTTCGTTTATTTGGATGACATTTTACCCGACTGCGTAAAAAAGAGGGGTGTGTTTTTCGAATGTATGTATATATGTTTGTGGGTATGTGTATATGTGTTTCTATATTAGCGCCTATAGCCTTAACGGCTTGACCGATTATGATGTGCGAGGTGTCGTTAGATTCGTCTTCACTCCCTGAGTGTCATAAACTATAGTTTTTTGTAATAATAGGTATATCTCTCGCAAAAATAAGAAATCTAGAATTATTATAAAGAATGCATTTCTAAAGACTCTTTAACAGTTATTTTACGCATTTTTTCTCACAAAAAACGTTATTTCAACAGCGTATCAAGCTAACCAAATCATAAGTTAAACTGCAAAAACTTCTTTTCTGCAGTCGACTTATTTCCAGTAATTTTGCTTTAAAAACCAAGCTACTACTGTCCCAATTTTAACTAAATTTCTATGAGATCAATTTGAAAGTAGGATATACTTTCAAAGAAAAAAAATATGTTCCAAATGGATTTGTAAATGACGGAGTTATGCGGTGAAAATCATAAATAAAAATTCAACCGAATTGACAACATCCTCCTTTTTGAAGTTGGTTAGAAAAGCGTAAATATAGGAAGAAAATAGGTATCTTCAAGGCAAGATATCGTAAACTGCAACGTGGCTTATCATCAGCCGAGTTAACAAATGCAATGGTAAAAAATATAATATGTAGTTCATACCCGTACGGCCAGCCAGCCAGGCCTCTCGAACCAGTCCCTTTTGTCGCTGCCCGTCTCCAGCTTGCCGAAGGTCATGAATCCCGTCGCGATGAGCTCGCCCTGCATCGTCATGGGAAACCACGGGAATATCTGGTCGGCGGTGCATTCCGTGGTAGATGACATGTTGTAGTAGTAATGTTGACCTGGGGAAATTAATCCTGTATTATGGCTTCTTAGATACACTTGATCTAGGTATGTTCTGCATATTTTGAAATTGAAGATCTCCAACTGGATCTCCTGGTTATCTACATAATGCTTCTAAGACATCAATTTTCCATGTACTCATACATCCATAGATCCAGGGCTGTTCAGTAAACATGGCTTAACTAATCATCTCTACCTGCTAGTTGGTGACCTTTAATTTGCTCTAAGGGTGGTTCTAAGTTTGTACTTACCCATCCAATAGATGCAGGCCTGTTCAGTAAACATCGCTTCACTTTCTATATCTGTCTGCTGGATGGGAACTTTTTCCAACTTCCTGTCGAAGCCGGTGAGCCACACGGCGCCGGCCTGGAGCGTGCGTGAAGAGTCACGGGACGCTAGGCGCTCCTCCCTGCTTATAGCGAGGAACTCTGAAATAAATGAAGATCTCACTGTAACAGACTCATCACTAGCATACCGTAATCCCCTCATGAATACAGGTCATCTTTGATCTAGAAACATCTCTTCTGGGTACAGATGGTTATGTGGGAATCTCCACCAGAATTGCGGTATAGAACTATTAAAAACCATTTCTAAATTTCTCTATACGAGCTACGGGCACTTTTGTAGTTTCATTCTCGGCCTCAACTACGCATACTTCTCTTACAAATGTGTTGATGACGATCTATCAAGACACTTGACAAATAGTCATTTTACGAGGAGCTCTTTTGTCTTGCGACGTGTTCCCCGAGCTTGCCTCTCAGTGCCCAGTTATAGGGTGCTGGAGCTTGGAATAGAGCTTCCGCAGGCAGATGTCCAGCTCTAAGTTTTGAAAGCGACAGGTACTATCTCAATATATCATAAAGTATGTTAAGATGACCTTTGCTTGGTTCCTCCCTGTTCCTGCCTCATCTTACAAGGTCGACCACTCGACATCATGGCCGTAGGCAGGGGGGGGGGGGGGTCCAACCCCCCCCCGAAATCTTGGCCATTATCAAAAAAAAACCAGGCTTCAATATTTTTATAAAATGCTTCAAAATTTCGCGCTCGCTTTGCTCACGCATGGTTGTTTATTATTGATCTTTATTTGTATTGATCATTAAAGTGCCGTGAACTTTCTAATACGAGGAAATAATTCACTAAAAATAGCCACTAACCATGTGTTTATATTTAGGAATATTAAATTGGCAATCAATGCATTCAAATGGTTGTATTTATAATTTTTGATAGCGTTAAAGTCGTTCTTTACCAGTCGGGTATTTCCTTTTAACACAGTTTCTTGTTTGCTTCATCTGGTCCACGAAAATCTAGGACTCGCTAACACGATCAATGAATCAAATCACTTCCATGATTTAATATTAAAAACCTTAAAAAATCTTTTATTTCGACATGGAAGTACTGTGGGTTCATTAATACGAGAAATAAAGCATATTACTATAAGAACAACACTAAAATTTTCGCGCTCGCGCATTATTACTATTTTGACATAGAAGTACTGTGAGTTCACAAATACGAGAATTTCAGTATATTACTATAAAATACCACTAAGAAAATTTCGTGCTCGCTTCGCTCGCGCATTCATATTATTTTGAGATGGAAGTACTATGTATTCACTAATACAAGAAATAAAGCATATTACTGTAAAACACCACAAAAATTTTCGCGCTCGCTACGCTCGCGCTTTATTACTATTTTGACAGAATGGGTTCACTAATACGAAAAACAAAGCGCTCACTTCGCTCGCGCATTCATATTATTTTGACATGGAAGTACTATGGATTCACAAATACGAGAAATATAGCATATTACTATAAAATACTACTAAAATTTTAGCGCTCGCTTCGCTAGCGCATACTTATTACCTATGTTTTTGTTTATTTAGATCATGCTAATGCTAAAATGCTAAGCCCTCGTTAAAAAAAAATATATTACTAACAAAAATAATAGAAAATTTTGTTATGACAAACTTGGTGTTCATATGGGTGACATTTAAGTGCTAGGAGCACGTTATACAGCATATTACAAACTGCTACGCTCGCACATCATAAGACATGGGCCGCAGACTTTCTCCTCCCCCGCGCTATGAGAAAGCTATAAGCTATGCCCATGTCCATTGCTGAACCCCCCCGAAATGAATTCCTGGCTACGGCCCTGCTCGACATACTCGTATTATTACGTCACTCCATTAACATACATACATGCATGACACGCTGATTGCTAATGGGTGATCTCATAATTAGAACACTTACAAAATCAAATCAGTCTTAACTTCTGTGTAAGTGTACACTTAAGTAGACCCTGGTGAGACCAGGGGAGGTGGTGAACTATCAATAATGATATTTTTACCTTCATCAACGAAGTATTGTTGGAGCGTCCAGAACAATTTGCATTGTCCATCGACGTCAGTGTTCCATGAGGTGAAGCCTTGTTTTCTCCAATCGAACACATTCTCGGAGAACTCTAGTTTTGATACCTGAAATAAAGATGATGCAAATCGAAATCATCTTATAAATGACCTAATAGGGACTTTTACCTTTTGTAGTTGAAGATGAACGAGATAACTTTGCAAGGGCGTCCGAGTAAATTTAATCAGCCAAATATAGGATGCCAAACGATTAATTAACAGCCTAGCATGTCAGTTAACGGCCATCGGCCATGAGGATATAATTATCTACTCACAGCAACTTGCATTCCTGCGATGTAACCAGTGTCGTCATAGAATGCACACAGCACCTTGTCAACTGGGCAATACATCACCAGCTGTGGGAGAGGCCCGGTCGGACGGCTCGTGGGCCTCCAGCCCTCGGCTCTGGCGGCTTTCATTGTTCTAGGGATGTCGAAGAAGTATGACTCGCCGGCGCTGGGGAACAGACCCACATCGAATCTGGCTGCGAAGAAGAGTTATAGTTAAATAATATTATTTAGTTTCGTTACAACTCTTAGTGAAATACGAATTGAACGCTACGAATCGATAACTTGCTCCTTTTTTGAAGTCGGTTAAAAACCATTTTTTACGGAAGATTTACGATTGACCACCGACTCGCCTGATGTATGCGACGGTGTGGCCGAGGATGGAGCTCGTCTATCTAGAAGATATATTTTCACTCTAGCCTTGGAAATTCCAAGATTGTAGTTAAATAGAGATCCCATCAAAAACATAAATGTGAAATGAGAGCCAAGTTCAATATTATGATATATACCTACCTTAGTTGTTGACTTCAACGACAAAAGAAGTGAGATCTAAATGGGTGCCAAGTTCAATGGTAAGTCCTGAAATTTATTTATAGCAACGTAAAATATTTTAAAACAACTTCAAATATCATTTCTTCTTATAACGTAGGATAATATATTGAAACCTAAGGTCTGACTTGGCTAGTTCTCATATAAGAATTATTATTAAGTACCTACTAAAACAGTAATGGAAGAGCCCTATGTTCGATGGCTAGTTTTTACCAGCAAGCCAAATTTTCGGAATAATAAAATAAGAACTTACAGCTTTAAAACTTGAGAAGGCTATAATATAATTCGTATATGTATATATTATGATATATCATAATATTGAACTTGGCTTTCATTTCACATTTATGTTTTTGATGGGTTATAATTACTTAGGTACTTATTCACAATAAAATTAATATCAAATGATTTTTGATTTTCTGCTGTATTTTCCTGCGTTTACGGGGTATAATTGTCTTTTTTTCCTATATTATCTGTATCTTTGAAATGTACGAGCGCGTAGCCCATTTGGTATCCAGATTTTTTTATGCATTTTCTGTTTATACTAATTTGAATCGAGAGACAACCAGACAGCAAGACGGCGCTCGCAAACTACTAGAGGATATGACGGTGCTCGCGCTTATGAGCGCGGCTGCCGCTCACTCGGGCAGTTCGGGCACGTTCGCGTCAAGTTTTTAGCTCACTGCTCTCCACCCCACTGCTCCACGACCACCGCGCCGCATCGTGCGCTGTGCTCCGAAATACCTATTATTTAATTATTTATAAGTAATCATCTTACACTATTGATGTGTGCTAAATATTCAAATATATAATAATTAATACTAAATCCCAGTTAATAACGTAATAAATACGAAAGCCGACTATATTCTTAGAAGTACTAAAACTGATGTTTGGATTAAAAAAGATGTTAAGGGTGGTAGTCCACTTGTTATATATTCACGTGAAGACATTAAAATCTACATAAAGACCGGCTGTCATCAATTTTGAATGCTGATTCTTACATTACAGACACTATAAGTAAGTGTTTCTAATGGAATCAATTAATTGAAAAATTATAATAAAATGATAAAAATTTACTAGTTTCGGTTTTTTTTCCTTTGTATTCACCCAACTACCTATCTGGATGCCAAATTTGAAATTTCTAGGTCATCTGGAACTGGGTTAGAATTTTGATCTATAGGTCAGTCAGTGATAAAAATGGCGTTTTTTGGACGTTAATTATTATTATTATCTCATTTATTTATATAGAATCTTAATTCTAATTTTTTTACAACACATATATAAACTTATAAAAAATAAACATAAATATTGTAAAAAACTTAAAACTAGGGTGCCGCCGGCAGCGGGGGCGGGGCTCAAGCTGCCGGTGGTAAGCGCTACAGAGATAGAAACCTCCTGACAATACGTGCCGTGTCCAGGATGACTGCCTTCAGTATCTGACCCTTGACCCAACCATCGAGCGAGAGTCTCTTGAGATGTTGGTCGAGGCTCTTCGCTGTGACACCGTTCACCGAAACGACTATCGGGACAATGATCGTCGAGTCAACATCCCACATGGCGGTTATCTCGTAAGCCAAGTCAAGGTACTTGCTGAGCTTGTTCTTCTCAGCCTTCACGAGATTCTCATCATGTGGGATGGTGATGTCGACGAGCACTGCCCGGCGTTGAGACCGATCTACGATCACGATATCAGGCTTATTGGCAACAATAGTCCTGTCCGTGATAATAGAACGGTCCCAGTAGAGCAAAGCACGGCTATTTTCGAGAACTGGCGCTGGTGCGTACTGATAGTACGGCACCTCTGACTCGACGAGGCCGTATTGAAGGACAAGTTGCTGTTGGATTATCCTGGCTACTTGGTTATGCCTGTGCAGATACTCGCCGTTAGCAAGATTCGAACAACCGGAAACAATGTGTCGGAGAGACTCTCCGGGACGGTGGCATGCCCGACAAATGTCGACCGTACCGTCCTTCATGATATATTTCCGATAGTTGTTCGTCTTGATAACTTCATCTGCAATTGCACAGGCAAACCCTTCAGTTTCCCCAAAGAGGTCACCGAAGCGCAGCCAGTTCACCGATGCAGGCAGGTCTACATCGGGTCCTGATAACACCCTGTAGAACCGCCCGTGCAACTCCTTGCTCTTCCATACGTCTTTGCGGCCTTCGATGCTGAGCACCGTTGGTTTGCGCCAGTTTTCTTTTGCCAAGGAGAGAGGCGTCAGGCCCTTATCAACTGCCACTACATCACAATGCATACCACACTCGTTGTTTCGGAAATAGTCCCTGAGATTGCACACCTCACGGTTGTGAAGGTTCTTGGCGTTAAAAAAGCCACGACCCCCCCACTTCCGCGGGATGTACAGTCTCATAACAGACGAGCGTGGGTGTAGCATGCGATGTAGTGTTAGTTGATGACGGACCTTCCTATCCAGGGCGTCCAGCTCAGTTTGAGTCCACCTTAATATGCCAAAGGAGTATGTCAGAAGAGGCATCACCCAACCGTTGAAGGTGCGTGCCTAATTGCCACCTGACAAAAGACTGTTAAGTACTTTTGACAGGCGACAAAAGAAACGCTCCTTCATCGATTTTTTTATGTCCTCTACCGCTATACCCAACGACTCTGACATACCAAGGTATTTGTAGGTCTCGGTCTCGGAAAGAGACCTGAGGGTCATTGTATCAGAAAGTTGTAAGTTTGGAGAATTTACAACTTCCCCCGCTGTACTTGCACGACCGCACACTTATCAACACCGAACTCCATTTCAATGGCGTTGCTAAAAACCTCTGTAGTATTTAACAACGTCACTAAATCTTGTCGTTTCGGTGCAAAAAGTTTGAGGTCGTCCATGTAAAGCAGGTGAGAAATGATCTCACCCCCTCTACGAAGCCGATAGCCTAGCCCTGAATCCTTCAGTAAAATGCTGAGAGGGTTCAGTGCTAGGCAAAACCACAATGAGCTCAAACTGTCACCCTGGAAAATATCACGTTCAATCCTTATCAAGTCCTGCGGTGTAAAAGACCCATCCCTACTGCCCGGTTGCCGAAGTACTGTGGTCCACTGCCTCATACATGCAACTAAGAAGGATCTCAGAGTTGTATCAATTTTACACAACTCTAAGATCCTTTCAAGCCATGAGTGAGGCACCGAATCATAGGCCTTCTTGTAATCAATCCAAGCAGCAGAGAGTGCTCCCTTACTCCGCTTGACTTGCCGGCTAATAGCCGTATCGATGAGGAGAAGCTCTTTAGTACCACGAGACCCAACCTTACATCCATTCTGAGAAGAGGCCAAAACGTTGTTAGCGACTAAATGCGCATTTTATTATTATTATTATTAATATCTAAATAACCGTTTGAGGCGTGTTTATGAAATTTGGAGCTCATATGTATCTCGTCGGTCTCAATATACGAGCCAAATTTGATTTATGTGAAGTAGTTTTTGAGTTATGAGAAGGTCAAAAGTGGCTCCAAATGGTTCGAGATAAATATACACACGGTGCTGCACGCCAGTTCTGTTAGCTTGAACTTGGCTTGACACGCTACCGCGTGTCTAGATGGCGGCTAAAAATTCCATTCCTGTGCAGTTAAATAAGGTAGATTTAGATGACAGATGAATAAACTACAGAATACTTACATGTTTGGCTTTGAGTTGACTTGACATTCTAGCTATGACCCTACTCTTCGTCGCATAGTCTGTTCAGCCAGAGAACTATTGTAGTATTAAGGGCGCTGCTGTCCTTATATGTATGTATATAATTATCATTATTTTGTTTAGTCAGACAGACACCACAGACTACCATACAAGTATATCCTTCAAAACGTTAGTTCCTCTTTTTTGCCACGATAGAACTATAAGTAAACAGACTGTAGCAGTAGTAGGTTCTTTTTTTGTATCACCGATATGGGAATATTACATAATGTTGTTTTATACGGGATTTGACAATCAGCGTACATGACACATGCATGTGATGTAGCATTGTATTTCCTTGTATTATAAAGTAAAGATAAATTTGCTGATCACTGCCAATGATTTTGTTAATCGTTTAATCCGGCCAGCTAGATAATATTATCTAAATATACCTATAGATAATTAGTTACTTACCTATGTCATTTTAAAACAAACAAGCGACAATCGTCGGGTCGCTACTGTTGCCAGGCTTAGACCATTTGACCACTCGTCAAATTCGTTAATTCGGTAAATCTCACTAAATATCGGTATTCGTATTCCCTGTATAGTAATTAAGATCCTGCTAATAAGGGATCTATGGACCTAGGGGTGAGTCTCCCCTCACCCTTGAGCCCAAAGATCTCAGGTGACACTCTGATCTGCCATCCAAACATCAAAACCTGGCAAATAATTACATCCATCTCGGGGATGTAATTTTCATTTAGCAATTATTCTCATTTCCTTCTTGTCAAGAAAAAACATTACACCCAAGCATAGTTTCAAGCAGAGAGAGAGAGAGAGACGTGACGACTTTACATAGTAACCTAGTTTTTATTTTTTTTATTGAATTGAGATTGTATTTGTATTTTTTATTGTTTTTGGTGTATATTTTAAGACATTTTTGATTTTTCTTCATATTTTGTGACGTGTGCTATAATAGCGTAATATGAATAAAAACTCAATACAAATATCGAAATAACGTGGTTAATTATGTATGTTGATCGAGCACGTCCAGAGACAATGTGATCGAAGATAGTAAGCACACTATTTCGGCTGAACAATCAACCTTAGCCGATATTTACATATTTCAGGTTATCTATATCAAGAACAGCCAACGTTTTCTCTGTCAGTACAACGGTGCAGTCGCATATTTAATTTCGAGAACAGACAGACCTAATCTAGGTTTTAAGATAATTAATTATTAATAAAAAAATAATTAAAGTCGAAAGTTTACAACCAGTGTGTGTTACCAGTGATGACATACGGCACTGAAACGTGGTCCCTAACTATGGGCCTTATAAGGAAGCTCAAAGTCGCGCAACGAGCTATGGAGAGGGCTATGCTCGGAGTCTCTCTACGAGATCGAATCAGAAATGAAGAGATACGTAGACGTACAGGAGTCACCCATATAGCACAGCGGATTAGCAAGTTGAAGTGGCAGTGGGCAGGGCACATAGCACGTAGAACTGATGGCCGATGGGGCCGAAAGGTTCTCGAGTGGAGACCACGTACCGGCAAGCGCAGCGTAGGAAGACCAGCCACGAGATGGACAGATGACCTCATACAAGTGGCGGGAAGACGCTGGATGCAAGCCGCTTCCAATCGGTCTTTTTGGAAATCCATGGGAGGCCTATGTCCAGCAGTGGACTTCTTATGGCTGAGATGATGATGATGATGAAAAAAATAATAGTTAATATAATATATATATAAATAAAAAATAGTTAGTAAAAATGCGGTTCCAGGATGAGCCTCGATATTCATCAACGGCTCTGTAGTTCTGGTTTGTTAAAGACATATACTTAATAGGATAACAAGCGTACCTATATATTAAAAGGAAAATAAAATACCTGACGAGTAATTTTTTTAGTCAATTATACGATTCCTTAGGTTTGATACGCTGTTGAGTATACGTTTTTTGTGAGTTTTTTTTATTAAAAATAGGCTTACGCTTGACCGTCAACTTAGTGGAGTGTTAAGCGACAGTTGAGCATTGAAAGAGCATCAGCACTATATACTTTTCAAATCGGGTGGCAAAAAGTTGGAGTTTAGTGACGTCGTCAGTTAAATTCACTTACCACGGAGGCCGGGCTCGTACGCTCCTGCAAATAAAAGTATACAATTGATCACAAGGGAGTTTTGTTGCATAACATATTATGAATAACATGATACATTTTCGGAGTGCTGATTTTAGATCTGAAGTAAAATTTCTTTTATCAGCTATCATTTGAGACATTTATTATGAAAACGTGATTTTGAAGGAAAAATATTTATTAAAATTTAGTGTATATTTTGATGTTCATATTACAACCAAGTTGCTGAAAGTGCGACATCTCTTCAATGTAGGTACTCCTTGCAGCTTGATACTTGATATGTTGATAGTGTTATACATCAGCCATGGGACGAGGCAATCCTAGCAGCATGTTGGGTACGTGGGTCTTATTAGCCAACTAGTATGGACATTTGAAATAGATTTTTAGACCTAGATCCTAGTGTGAGCTAGTCTGTGAAATGTGACTGGAATACCTATATAGTTTATTTCCGCTGCAATATCATAAACCTCCGTATTCTTGACGGCAGCTTTTTCCTATACTAGTTCGAATCGATTTGCCTCTTATGAACATATAATTCTTGAAAATCTTGTGAACTTTTCAATCGCTTTTAGTCTGATATAAAATTTAAAAATATACTTTAATGACATACATACATACAATCACGCCTATTTTCCCTTACGGGGTATGCAGAGCGTCAAGATAGAAGCCGTTTGAGGGTTAGAGGGTCAACCTCAGGTCAGTCAGGTCAGAGGGGAGACAGGGGACAGACAGCCTATAAAAGCCAATTTCTCTCAAGTCCCCTAACTGACTTTTACAGTATGTCCGGGAAAAGAAGCAGCTGGTACATTATATATTTTTCGTTTTCTCCTAGTTCAGCATGGAAGAGAACTTGAATAACAATAGAAAATATGTAATTATGTACCTGCAGCCACGGCGATAGTCGCCAAAAACATTAGAACTCCCTTCATTTTGCTTTCACTCTACTTCAAACACTACTGGAGAAGACATGGAGGACAACAAGGCTTTTTATAAAAAAATACATGATAAGTAATCATACTCAAAGCATTAAATAATCATTATGCAAGCACCCTATCTAAACTTATTTTTAGTGTCTGAATAATTTATTATATGTATAATCATCATGTACAAGTACATTTTTCGAAATCAAAAATGAAATATACGAATCTTAATAGTATTTTAATTAAAAAAACAAGTATATTTTTATATAAAAGAAAAACAAAATACTCGACTCCAGAAAGAGACTCTGCAGTCCAACTTACGATTTCGTTATGCTTGATACGCTGTTGAGTATACGTTTTTGTGAGAAAGTATGCGTAAAATCGCTGTAAAAGGTTATAATCGCGCATTCTTTAGAATAATTTTAGTAAAATAACTCATTTATTACAGAAAAAGTTCGTTGGAGCTAAAGAAAAAAAGTGCATTAATATTTATTTTTGTGAGAGTCATTACAAAAAAATAAAGCGATACTCAGGGAGTGAAGACGAATCTAACGACACCTCGCACATCAAAATCAGTCGAACTGTTTAGGCTACAGGGTAATATAGAAACATACATACCCACATACAAATATACATACACTCGAAAAACTTAACTCTCCTTCTTTCGCAGTCGGGTAAAAACACGGTCAGCTGTTGCAAAAAACAACAAAGGTCAAAATTTAGATAAAAAGCCCGGCCTAAACTGTATCAGGTACAATAGTGCCCAAGACGCGTTACCGCGTTGAATACCGATGGACAAGGTACTTACAATACAAAATGAAATTCTTGTAATTAACGCAGTATAAATAAAGTAAGTACATCAGTACTAGCGCGAGTTTGCGCTAGAGCTATTTAGCGTTGAGGGACTTATTTATTACCAGCTGTTACCTACTCGCCGCGAGATTGTCCGCGTTCGCGACTCTTATCTTCAATTCGAAGTATTCTTGCTTCAAGCTTGCCCTTATACATAATTATACAACCTCAAAATGGCCATTAAAGATCGGAACGCGGCGGTAGTGGAGGCCCTGAATAGGTAAATTAGTTATCTGAGTTATCTGTAAAATATTTCTCCATTAGGTAATGTCTGTCCAATGTGTGTAAACATTTTTTGTGGTGTTAGGAAAGTGTGTGTGTGTGTGTGTGTGTACCGAGAGCACTCATCCTCGCTTAAAGGCTGCTAAAGGCTTAAACCTTGAAACCGAGGACTTGGAATACTCAGCAGTTATGGTCAAACTGTCCAGTAGAGGAGTGCTTGACGTTTTCTCTGTTTCTTGAGAACTACATGTTTGTCATTTTCAAAGCATCTCACTTTGAAAATGCCAAATGACTTCATCTTCTACATCGACATGCTCCTTTTCGACCACATCGTCTCTTGCCATCAGGCGAGTTGGTGGTAAAAAAAAAACTATAAATTAAAGCCATGGCACTGAGTTCATAGACAAATAGTTGTGCAATACAATATTAGGTACTTACTCGTATTTAAAAGATACTGAAGGTATTAAATGATAAGATGGATTAAGTAGCTCTTTTTAAAACAACATCGGTTGTTTCATTTTGGTATATGGTAAATAACCTTGGTAATAAAGTTAATTTTGTGTAGAGTGAAAGAACTCAAATATATATTATTCAGATGAGGTGAAAGTTACGCTCTTCAGAGCATATTGGACATCACTATACACGTGCAGCCTGTGGGCTCATTATACTGAAAAATCCTACAGTGCCCTCCGGGTCTAGTTCAATAATGCGTTCAGGGCGGTAGTGGGGCTGCCCCGGTTCTGCAGTGCCTCTGGCATGTTTGCCGATGCGCACACTGACTGTTTTAGCGCGACAATACGTAAAAGGTGTGCGTCATTGGTACGCAGAGTCAGGGCCAGCTCCAATGCCGTCCTGAGCATGATCGCTGCACGGCTGGACTGCCCTTATCTTCGACATTGTTGCGACAGACACCTCCCTGTGCCGATGCCGAAGAGAAGGTACTGACGTTATCCTAAAACTTTATTTAAATTGTATTATTTTAATGTGACATTGAATTTAATTGACTTTGAATTTAATTTATCTTCTTTTAATGTACTATTATATAATTTTATTTAAGTGTGTATGTAATTGAATGCGATATTTTTAATTTAATGTGATTTATTTTATGTATTTTGAATTTGTTTTATCTAATTTAATATGATTTATTTAATTTTATTGGTTTTTATATATAGTTAGATATAAATTGTCTTATGTGTGTAATATTACAGTCATGACTTTGTAATGAAATTTTCTTGTCTATGGGTTAAAAGTTACTCGAAATAAATTGATAATTAAAATAGTACCTAGAAAACACGTGTCTATTTTAAAAGAAAAACTAAATACCAGACTGCAGAAAAGCAGTTTTTGCAGTCTCAACTTGCGATTTGGTTATGCTTGTGTACGTTTTTTGTGAGTGCATTTTCTTTAGATTATTTTTTCTAAAATCACTTGTTTACTATGGAAAAGTTCGTTGGAGGTTACGAGAAAACGTATTTCTTTAAAAAAAACATTTTCAACTATCCCGGTCATTAATTAAATCACTATTTTTACTAACGAGATAATTACCGCGGTTCGCGTTAATTTTGAGCTCCCAAAATTTCGGCTCAGTTACTTGCACCATGTTCATATTGCCCGTGAACATGGTGCATGTAACTGTGATAATGTAATAGAAACACACAAATACATCTATCAGAAATTTACTTAGATATTTATAATTGTCACAGAATGTTGTTCTCTTTAATACAGAGAATTCTAGTGCAGAGGCCAAGGTCCAATTAAACCTTTTATATATTTTTGTGTTTATATTAACCGATAATATATATTTCACAATGATTTGTTACCATAGAGACATTCATTTGACAGGCTTCATGGCTCAGTGGTAAGTAGTACGACTGGCTCCTGAGCTGGAGATCGTGGGTTCGATCCCCACCCAGGGCAAACATTTGTGTGATGAGCATGGATGTTTGTTCTTTGTCTAGGTGTTTCTATGTATTATAAGTATGTAATTACAAAAAAAGTATATATGTATTGTGTCAGCCATCTAGTAGCCAGTCATTTATTTATATTATTGAATAACCGCAAATAATAAAAATAAAGTGTTATTGATTCTCTTCCATGCTGGGCTGGGATAAAAAGATAAACATAGCATAACACATAGCATATGTACCAGCTGCTTCTCTTCCCGGGCATATTATAAAAGTCAGTTAAGGGACTTGAGGGAAATTGGAATTTCTGTAAGCGATACGCTGACCCCCTGTCACTCCAAGCCAATATTACATCTTACCCTCGTATCCCCCCTAACCCTCTAATACCCTCTCCCTTCCAACTAACCCTTCTAACCAAAGTCAAATGTGGCATTAAGCGGCCTCATAGCTCATGGTCTTTGACGCAATGGAAAACAGGCGTGATTGTATGTATAGTATATATATGTATGTTTTATTGATTGAGTGATTGAATATAAACCTTTATTTTAGTACTCTATGTAATGTCGTACGAGTATGGTAAGGTAGGGAAAACTTTCCTTCTAAGCTTCCGGAAAGCAGCACATCGCCTTTTCTGTTCGTTTTTGGAAGTCACCGTGATACTAAGGTACTTACACTTATCTACGCGTTTGAGGCTATTTTCACCCAGTATATTCACAGATGCAAGGTTCATGCCCTCGTCGCCATTACTGACTTGTCTAGTATTGGTAATATCTTATCTTTAGCCTAGAAATCTGCGGCAAACTGTCAAAGTGTTCCATGAGCCTTTTTAGGCCATCCGGAGTTTTCTAGTATCTTGGCTTGATCTTAGCCTTAGGTATGTATCTTGCTGTTGCACTTTCTAACCACACAGGATGGCATTGCCATTGTTCTCAAGACGACAAGAAGCGTTTTACAGAATTGCCCGACGTGTCGCAAATGAAGACGAGACCTTACTTGAGGCCTAAAATCCTATCTACGTATAATACATTGTTCATACGGGCTCAGTCTTGCCAGATTGAGTCAGCTTCTCCGCGGTAGAGCGGTGTGGCCGAGACGTGGTGCGGAGGAGCGCGATGACAGAGGAGGGCATCAGGACATATCCTGGTATAGCCACATAATGGCTTAGCATCAGTAGTTCAGTTTTTAGTTCAGTTGACCGAACTAATGAGACTTTTGAGTTTCAGTCCGGTTGTGCTCGTCACCCGGGCTTTAGAGCCGCCTTTAGCATCAGAAGTTCAGTGAGGAATACTTTAATATTAAAAGAGGATCAACCCATGTGAAAGACACTTAAGAGCTTAAGAGTTAAATAGTTACACAAATCCATGACTAGAATTAAATATTTATTAGAAAAATATTATCATCGGTACCTATATACATTACAAAGCATACCTACATAGTGTTTTGACCTACTTCTGACTTCTCTTTGTCTTATTCAATGTTTTTGAAAATATACAGTCCTAAAATAATTTGGAAAAATGTAGGAAGAGGAAATGCCAAATACTAAATATAAAAACCCTCCCACAATCACCCTTCTCACAATGAGAAGATGGCCCGTTCCCAGCAGTGGGACAGTTTGTACAAACAAGGCTGACAAAAAAAAATAAGAGAAGTATTACGGACATTATTGAGTTGTTTTCTTTTTCTTATGTATTTTGGACTAATTTTTATTTCATCATCATCATCATCTCAGCCATAAGAAGTCCACAGTAGTATATTATTGGGCATTCTGCCCCACCAAAGTGGGGCAGAATGCCCAATAATAACAAAATAGAAATTCAAGCTTGATGCACTTACCGGAACCGTTGATGTATTCGCCTCATGTGTCTTACAACCGCGACAGCCGTTGATTCGTTTTTGTATACGATTTTTCACTCACTGAAGCTATTTTTATGCACAGAAACCAAAAAAATATCACAATTTAATTAATAAATTTGAACTGATTACAAACATTCCCTTAACAATGTGCTGTGACCAGATTGTCTTTAAAACATACCAAATCTTTCCGGATTCGAACATGCTACTCGCTACACTCGTTTGGTGGATTAGACACTCCCAATAATAGTAAGAAACAGTGTACTTATCGTATCTATCAAACAACATATTTTTTGCTGGTGTATTAGTTTTCTATTTCTTATCAATTAATCGGCGCGCTATAAAAGTAACAGTAAAATAAAACAATTTTTAAGTTATCGTTAAAAATATAATCGTACTACCTTACAAAACATTTCTCTACAAATTGGACATACATTTTTCAAAGACAACATACATTTCGCACAGCTTACAGCATGGCCGCATGGTATGAAACACATGCATAATTCTTCCTGTAGGCAAATTTTACATGTCATATTTTTGAAGTTATTTGCGAGTACATTGAGGTTTTCAAGTTGATTATCAATCTCCTTATTTTGAACAGTTTGACATTGCTTGCCATTCATAATGTTTCTGTTTTTAACTTGTCTGATGTATGTATCGCCTTTCATGAACAAGACATGTGCGCATTTATCAAACCAACGAGCATGTTCTTCCCAAGGCTTGTCATCTAAGTTCCAATCTTTTAATCCCCCGTTACAATAGTAACACCGGACTCTGTCGCCTTGTCCTGTATAATATAATCCTGCTTCAGCCATATCTTCAGGTTTCTGGGGTAGTCCTTTCGGCCAAGATTCAAAACTTTTCAAGCGTGCTGATTCTGTAGAATAACTGGGATGAGCGGGCGGTGCAAGCTCCATATTTGAATACAAGTCAAAACACGTCCTATTCGCTTAATGTTGTAATACTAACTATGGTCATATTTCTGAAAGCGTATGCCGCCGGAGGCATGTTTAAACTTGTATTTGCACCGGTGCTTAGTGATGGTATAGGATTGCATGAATTGATCATATTTCTGAAATCGCATACCGTCGGAAGCATGCTTAAACTTGTTTCCTTGCACCTGTGTTAGTAGTGGTGTAGAATTACACAAATGGTTCTGTTTCGAATTAATACATTGTTAATTAATAGTTTGAGAACGAAAGTCGTGTTGTCTTCAAAACTGTATAAAACATTTATAAATAACGGTAACGATAATTTCAGTTAAATATTTATAGTACTTATTGTTTTTTTTCAAATGGATTTAATTTTCCCATTTTCATTTCAGCAGGAATGAGTGAATTTGATTCAGATACATATTTACTGCAATGCGCACAAGATCCGCTGGCGGGGTGGGATGAATTCGAGAAACAACAAAGAGAAGAACAAGGGGAAGTCGCCAAAAAAGACACAGCGAACGCAAAATCAACAAAACAAAGAAGAAAGAGGACAAAAATAGAAATGGCTTCGTACATATTTAGTAAAGCACCATTTAAAGGACGCAAAATTATTAAACTGCAAATATATGACTTCGATGCAGCCGCCAATGCATATAATGAAACTGTTAAGCTACAACACGTGGTGGTTGATCCTTTTCACGATGAGGTCTTAAATGTTACTGAAAACCTCGTATCAAAAGTATCCAAAAAATTTCGTGAAGACTAAATTTAAGATAATATGTTGAAAATTGTAACTAGATAATTAAGTTTATTCGGTGTAAATATGACTTTAAACAAATGTAATTAATTATTAATTATACATGTTCATTGTCGAATACAATCATATAGTTAAATAAGAATTAAGTTATATAAAAGACCTGTTTGTTTTAAAAAATAACTACTTTCATTTGTAATCTTTAAGTGTCAAAACATGTTATTTGTTAAACAACCTGTTTCGTTACGATTACCAAATATTTGTACAGAAAATACAAAAAAAAAAGATGTGTTCAAACACGGAAAGCTTTTGCCGAATACTATACGATGTCTCATATGCGGTCCATCTAACTGTGGCAAAACAAATGTATTGATAGGCTTATTAATACATGAAAATGGATTGAAATTTAGAAATGTTTATGTATACTCTAAAACATTGTTTCAACCCAAATATGTTTTTTTAGAAAATGTATTAAAATTGGTTCCTAATGTAACATTATTGAAATTTAAAGAAAATGATCAGGTTATAAGTTCTTCAGAAGCCAACCCCAATTCTATAATAATTTTTGATGATGTATCTTGCGAAAATCAGAATAATATACGAGACTATTTCAGTATGGGTCGGCATAAAAATATCGATGCTTTCTATTTAAATCAGACGTATACCAAGATACCAAAACAACTCATTAGAGATAATGCTAATCTTATCATTCTTTTCAAACAAGACGATGTAAATTTACGACACGTATATGATGAGCATGTAGGAGCTGATATGACTTGGAAAGAATTTCGATCGTTATGCAGAGAAATTTGGAGCGTTTCTTACAGTTTTTTAGTTATAAATAAAGACTGTGACAAAAATAAAGGCTACTATAGAAAAAACTTTGACACATTTGTTTTGTTTGAATAATACTGTGCTAAGTACTAATAGGTTGGCATATTTCTTTTGATTATCACTTTTAGTTCTGACATCAACGGGTACAGTCTTTACAACAAAATGAGTACTGAGCAACAATTAAAAGAGCAAATTATTAAATCTGCTGAAATCGTTAAAAGAAAAGTGAAACAGATGCGTAATTTTGAAATTGATAGTACTAATGCTTTAGAAACAGTGTTCAAGCCGATAACGGAGCCTCTTCGAAACATAGCCGCAAAAAATGACTCATTTAAAAGTTCGCAGGATTTCAGTAGACCAAAAAGAGTAAAAAAAAATAATAGTGAGGCTGCTTCCTCAAATGTTGGTGATAGTATTAAAACTAGCAAATCTGAGGAAATCAATTTGAACAAATTCGATTGTTGTAATGCAGATTCTAATGATTCTGAGAGTGATGAAAGTAATGAAGATAAAATTGAAAGCAGTAACGAGAATGACAAGGATGAAAGCGGATATTCTTTCAAGTCCTTAGGATCTGAAAGTTGTTCTTGGTCTCTAAGTTCAGAATTTTTTTGCGATGTCCCGTACGGTGCTTGGTTGGATCGGGGAAAATTGAAAATTGGAAATATGCGCCTTGCTGTCATGGACGAAAAATTTCATATTGCTGGTTCTACATATGAAAAAACATCGGGGTTGCATGAATTATTATTCAAAAAAGTTCCGGATTTAAATTTAATAACAGAGAGTGATTTAGAAAAATATAAACAAATTTTAATAGAGACCAATGCGCATCGACGAAATTTTAATCCAAAGAAACCCATAAAAAGTAACAAAGGCAGCAAATATTTAAATATTATTAAACCTTTATTCAAGCATTGTAAGCAGCACACTAGTACTGAAAGCCTAGTGCAAGGATCTGGATTGTCACTCATGAAACAAGTGAAACCTAACGTAGACATTGTATATTGGGATGATCCAAATGAATTGGTTGGTAGGCTGAAACTATTGATTGCCTCTCGTGATGCTGGAAACACGGGGTTGGATAATGAAATTATTTCTATTATTGAAGAACTTTATGAAGCTGGAATTATTAAATCAGTTTCTTTTAAGCGTAAATAAGGATGTGTAATGCTCTCTATACCTTCTTGTGTCTGCAATAAACTTATAAGCGACATTAATTTTACTTTTGTTTCAACGAACTTTAGTATTATTTTTATTGTAAGCTATAAAATAAGTGGAAATATAAATATTTTCTCAGTTCTTTTAGAGTTTTCAACTGATCAGTACAATATGAATATTGACAAATTTGGTCACCACGTTCACAAACGCATGCGTTCTGTGGATCCCTCTCATTTAATTGAAAAATCATTGGCACATGCCCTGAGAGGCGAATGTGATTTAAAATTACAGAGTCTTAAAATATTAAAACCACCATTGTCTGATAACGATGCTGCAAATAAGCAGTATATAGACAAGATTATAACAGATTTTTATACAAAAAAAGAAATTAATGAGCAATTACAAAATATAAAAAGTGATATGCTTTTATTATTAGATCATTTACAAGACAAGCCTTTCAAGAAACACGAGCAAAAAATAGTTGCTAACGATTCAAAAAATGAGCAAACAAGAAATAGTAAATGAAATTCACCGACAAGCTAGAAAAAATTTTTTACGTCGTTCGGTAGTGTTAAAAAGAATAGATGATTTGTGGCAAGCAGATTTAATTGATATGAAAAATTTAAAAAATACAAATAGTGGATACACGTTTATTTTAGTTGTCCTAGATACATTTTCTAAATTTGCATGGACTGCGCCTGTTAAAAATAAGACTAAAAATGAAATAACGGAAGCTTTTCATGAAATACTGAGTAAAGGGCGTATTCCTAGACATTTGCAAACTGATTTAGGCACAGAGTTTTATAACGACTACTTTAAAAACTTGATGAAGACATATAAAATAAATCATTACTCCACGTATTCTGTAAAAAAAGCTTCTATTGTGGAACGTCTAATCAGAACTTTAAAGCATAAGTTATATAAGTACTTTAATATAAGTGGAAAATATAAATGGGTAGGAAATCCTTTGGAAAAAATAACCCGCGAGTATAATAATTCAAAACATCGTATTACGAAATTCAAACCATCAAAAATCAATGCCTCTAATGAAACGCAAGTTTTAAACAATATTTTGAATTCTATAAAAAATCCAAAGTCTTTGAAAGTTAAATTTAACGTAGGGGATAAAGTAAGAATTAGCAAATTTAAAGGAGTTTTCGAAAAAGGGTATACTCCAAATTGGTCTAGTGAACTTTTTACAATTGTCAAAGTAAATGACACTAAGCCCATTACGTATCATATTCAAGATCAGCGGAAACAAAATATATTAGGGACATTTTATGAAGAAGAACTTATGAGAACCAAATATCCCGATGTTTACTTGATTGAAAAGGTGTTGAAAAAAAGGGGCAATAAGTTATTTGTTAAATGGCTGGGTTTTAAGGATTGTGAAAATTCTTGGATCGATAAAAAAGATCTAGAGTAAATTATAAAAGCCACAGAGTGAATCCGAAAAACACCATTATGCTTGAATCAATAGAAGGAAGTGGACTGGTAAATAAACTTATTAATAATTTACCATTCGAACTACATTTGCCTGGTTATAATTATTGCGGTCCTGGTACTAGGTTACGCGAACGGTTATTACGAGGAGACAAAGGAATCAATGAATTAGACGAAGCTTGTAAGCAACACGACATTGCGTACAATAATTACAAAAATATAGAAGATCGACACAAAGCCGACATAGAGCTCATGAAAATGGCACAACGGAGAATGAACGCAAAGGATGCAAGTAAAGGAGAAAAGATGGCTTCTTGGGTTGTCAACAAAATTATGAAAACAAAAGTGAAAGTTGGTGCTGGGGTAAAAAAATTTAGATCTATAATTGGGAAAATAAGTAAACACTTAAAGAAAATTAAACCAAAAAATGATAAATCAGCTATTAGAATGGCTCACATGGTGGCTAAAAAGTTATTTTCTAATAAAAAAGTACGTTTACCTCGAGTCATACCAATTCCAAAAACCGGGGGAATACTACCTTTAATACCTATATTCGCTGGTTTATCAGCGTTAGGAGCGTTATCGGGAGGTGCCGCTGGAATAGCAAAAGCAGTGAATGACTATAAAACGTCCAGCAAAACTCTTCAGGAAACTGAACGACACAATAGAAGTATGGAAGCAATCGCTTTGGGTAAAGGCATGTACATTAAGCCATACAAAACAGGAAATGGATTATATTTACGATCGCCAAAAAACTAAATAAAAGGCTACCCAGGCGTGCTCTTACAGATTTAGATATATTACACTATGCTAAAGACATACCGTATTTTAGAGGAGTTTACATGAGAGACAGTTTGCCAAAATCACCTAAGAATATTGAATGCGGTGTTGTCAATTTAGACGATAGTAGAAATGATGGAACTCACTGGGTAGCTTACGTAAAAGACCAACAGTACTGCGAGTACTTTGACAGCTTTGGTAATCTCAAACCACCTTTGGAACTGATCAAATACTTGAACAATAAAAATATTTTATATAATTACATAAAATATCAAAATTTCGAAACAGTCATCTGCGGACATCTATGTATAAAGTTTTTAAGAAAGTTTTGGAAAAAACGTTTAAATAAGTGAAAATTATAGTTGTACATCAGTAGCAAGATGTCTTTTACTCTGTCTATAACTAATTCTGCGCCAAGTACAACCACAAGCTATTCGCCTGCTCTTCAACTCGATGGTGAATATGAATGCGGGTTGCTGTATTTCTCTACGTTCAATTCTATACCAAATATCGATAGCAAAAATAATAAATTTTACTATGGCGATAATCAAGTTGTTGAAATACCTGAAGGTTCCTACGAACTCATCGATATCGGTGACTACCTGAAGGAAAATGTTAACGATTGTACTTTCAAATTGGACTCTAATAATAATACACTGAGAAGTTCAATTGCGTGTTCTAAAGATATACACTTCGAAAAATGTCCTTTACTCGGCAAAATATTTGGATTCGGAGCAGAAACTTTGAAAGCAAATATATTACACGAATCTCGTTTGCCTGTCAGCATTCTGCCAACGACTGTTCTACGGATCGAATGTGATATTGTGCGAGGATCTTTTATAAACGGAAAACCAAGTCATATTATTCACGAATTTACTCCTAACGTGCCTCCAGGTTATAGAATCATCGAAATTCCTAAAAATATTATTTATTTTCCTGTTAACCAAAAATCCATCAGCTCTATTTCGGTGAGAGTTGTGGATTCCCAAAATAATCTTGTTAGTTTGAGAGGAGAAGAAATTCAACTCTATTTACATTTAAAGAAAAAATGATAGATTTTAATAAAAGCTCTGTTGTTAGCACAAACCGCACCACTTCTAAGTGTACCATCAAGAAAAAAACACCTAAAATTAAATTAACGAAAGAAAATAAAAAGTTTTTAAAGTTGATCGGGTTATTAAAATGAACGTGTTAAGCGTCAATGAACCTCTTATTCAAGATAATTCTATTCAAAGTATAGAATATCATTCGTATAAACCTTACGTATCAAGTTTTGGAGAAAATGATGAAATTCGGATACCAATTAACCAGCAGGATTTATATATATTACCTTCAGCTAGTACATTGTATTTAGAAGGCTCTATTAATGTATACAAAAGCGATGCGAAAACCAAAGTAAGCAATGTACATTTTACAAATAATGCACCACTTTTCTTCTTCCAAGAAATTAGGTATGAAATAAATGGTATAGAAATAGATAAAATAAAAAATGCCGGCATTACTACAACAATGAAATCATTTTTGTCCATGAACGATAATGAAGCCAAAATGTCGAAAACCTGGGGATGGTCAATTAATGGCACAATTAACAGATGGGCTGGTAATTTCTCCTGTTCAATCCCTCTTAGCAAAATGCTAGGATTTGCGGAAGACTACAATAAAATTATAATGAACTGCAAACATGAACTTATTTTACTTCGAAGCAATACAAGTTTAAACTCGTTGATGTTAGAAACTGGAGAATTCGTACAAAGCATTGATATAAAACATATATTATGGAGAGTGCCACATATTAAGGTATCTGATCGAGAAAGAATTAGTCTACTGAAATGTTTAGAAAAAGATCGTCCAATTAGTATGGTCTTTAGAACTTGGGACCTTTATGAGTATTCAGCACTTCCGCAGACTACAAAACACACATGGTCGATTAAAACTTCTTCTCAAGTAGAAAAACCCAGATATGTTATAATAGGCTTACAATCCAATCGTAAGCGTAAGTTTGATGCTGATATGTCACAATTTGATCACTGTCATGTAAGAAACGTGAAAGTATTTTTGAATTCATGTTATTTTCCATATGAAAATATGAATACTGTATTTCAAGATGACAAATATGCATTAATATATGAGCAATACGCTCGATTCCAACAGTCTTATTATGGTCGTCGACCTGAACCGATGTTGAGCTTTGAAGAGTTTAAAAATAAAGCTCCATTGTTTGTCATTGACTGTTCGCGTCAAAACGAAACTTTGAAAACCGGACCCATTGATGTACGCGTTGAACTTGAATCGTTCATAGAATTTCCCGAAAACACTGCAGCATACTGTTTAATACTTAACGACTGTATCGTGGAATACAAACCTCTAAGTAACATTGTTAAAAAAATATCATGAATTCTAATTTACTAATAGTCGATGTGCAAGGCTTCAAAGATGTTTATAATAATTTCATTGTGAGTGAATTCGCTTTTGCAACAAAAGAATATACCCAGGCATTTTTAGTAAAACCGCCATACCAATTTTCGAGTTTATTGCCTGTTGAAAAAAAACATGTATTATGGATAGAACATAACCGTGGCACACGTTGGAACGAAGGATTTGTTGATTACAGAGAATTTTATCGAGTAATAACACCATTTTTAGAAAATAAGACTGTGCTTGTGAAAGGATCAGAAAAAATTAAGTGGATTAAAAATATATCTAGCGATTGTTTAGTTATAGATGTAAGTGATAAAAATTGTCCCAATTTCAATGAATTGTTTAAAAAGTATAGTAGTAACGATGACCAGTCTTTGAATTGTATGTTCCATAAAAAAATATGTGCACTAAAAAATGTTATTGTAATAAAAAATGGTATTGTGAAAATATGGAATTATTTTTATTTGATGATAAATATTTTTAATAATGTAAGGATGTAACTATACCTCAAGATATTAATGTGTTTTAATAAAATATTATTTCAATAAGTAAAAATTGTTTTTTTATTTTTAATCGAAAAATCCTTACTAATATAATAAAAGCGAAAGTAAAGTTTGAAAATAATCATTGTTTTAATATATAAAGTTAGGTAGTTTGTTTCAATATTAGGTATCTTTAATTCATAAGCAAGAAATCAAGTTCAAACTCATTCAAAGCTGCATTATTCTACCTACTCGGAATCTTTCTACCTATTTTATCATAGTTTCAAATACTTAATATAAAAAGGAGCTTTAATAATAAAAGAACACTTTAGTGACACGTATATTCATTTATTGAAGATAAAACTTATACTAAGTAAATACTTGCACGTATATAAAATGTTCAAATAACGTTCATTTATAACTAAAGTAATGACATAGTAAGTCAACGTAATAGTAAAAGTTACATTTGGCATCCTGTTCAAGCACAAATTACATCTAAATTTTAATAAAAGTTATGAAATAATAAACTAAAGTAAGTACCTATGAAAACATCACTTACGCTAAAATACATGCAGTAAAATATGTAACAATTAATCCTTAAAAATACCGAGTTAATTCACATAAAACAAATTACTATGTGAATCTATGATGGAAATAGAATGGAGCAGTTACCCCATGCTTTTGTGGAAACTTTATCTGCAGATATTAAACGTTTGTCATCATTAGCAGATAATGCCACCTTTTTTACTTTTTGAGTATATATTTCATGCTTTATTGACTTAAAAAATACATTTGTTTTTATCAAAGTGTTTCCTTGGTATAAAGTTCGGTTATAGTCTGACAGGTTTAGTTCGTTAACAACAGATTTTTTCACGCCTTTTGCCTTTTTAACTAAATTATCTACAGTCTTTACGCAGTAAAGCTTGGAACGAAGCGCTACAAAATTTGTGATGATGACACTAGCTGATTCATCTTTGAAAAGTCCTGGGACTTTTTTATTTATAAGAGGTATATTATAGTTGTTATTTTCTGGGTAGTTACTGGTGTCAAAATAGGAAATAAATTTTTGTCTCAAGTCTTGGAAGAAATCTTTAGTTTGAATGCGATAAATAAAACTATCAGTGTCTGTATAACACATTTTCACCCGATTGCCATAGGCAGGTTTAACTACAGAATAATGAAAGTCATACATGTGACTCTTTGATAACTCGAGTACAGTAAAACCAATGTAGATTGGTTTATCTAATACTACACGATTTGGATTTAATTGAATAGCAACCAAATTTTCAGAAAAAACAGAAGCGCTATGAAAATTTGATCTTGCAATCAGTCTCGCAGCAGAGTTTTTCTTTTTAGTGGTATTTTTTTCATCTCTCCATACATTAACTAATTTAACATCTACTCTCTTTTCGTTGTTCTCTAAAGTTTTTCCAAATATACTGTTATTTAATAACTTGAAAAAATCTTGTTCAAACGTAGATGTTGCCTGTTGCCGTAAATGCGTGTTCAAATCGATATATTTTTTCAAATAAGGGCTTTGTAAAAATTTGATTACTCTATGTATCTTATTCAATTTTAAACCATGTTTCAAGCAAGTTTTCAAATGAATGTAATGAATCACATAAAAGTATTTGTCATATAAATTCGGAACAAGTTTTTCTGTTTTCCCTCCCGGAGGAATACATTTTTCAGGGCAGAATGGTAGATCATCGTGCGTAACATGCAATTCTCGTGGATAAGTCAAATCGACTTCCAATATGTAACCGTAAATGGAATCATCCGGAACTTCCATAACGTTCAAAAAATCAATTTCGTTCCTCTCCATAAAATGAAAATCTGATAATGGTAAATATTGACTCATACTGTATCCATACAAATTATTGCAGTCAATATAAACAATGAAAGTGTCTGGTTTTAGGGGATCGTAATCAGGTAAAAAAATGTTATTCGCTTCGACATGTCTGTGAGAAACCATGCAAATTCCTCCACGAATACCTGCTTGTATCATTCTTAAAATCATCAAGTTGTCAATAAGTTCTAGTTGTATACCTGTTTTCAAAAGCATTGCATCAAATGATAGACTAGGCGCTGATAAATAAAATGCGGGGTCGAGATTGTAATGATGTCTACAAGTTTTTCGAAAATTTTCGAAAATATCTGTTAATAAAAGAACATCTGTCTTCAAATACAAATCCGTATACTCCCCCAAATTATTCATGTTGAACGTTGACCACACAGTTTTTGCGTGTAAATAGTCTGAATTTGATATGTGTTCATTTGTCAGACAATTGTAAAAACAGTCTTTGGATGGTAGACTTGTTTCTTCATACCGTTCCCACTTATCCATATATTCGTATGGGTAAACACCTTTACGCGAAATTAATTCAAATTTTTCGTCATCTTGAATAAAATCACGCAAATTCTTTAAACTATCCCTGTGTAAAGTTTTTGTTAGCTTCTCTAAACTTGCTCCTAGAAATTTGAATGAATCTACGAAACGAAGCTGAAAAAAATTATTTTCCACAGCGATATATTTTGTAAAAGATATGTAGTTTTCCTTGGTTTTCGGAATAATTTTAATGACACCAGGAGCTTCTCCTAATTTTTTTATAAAAAGATGACAATCATAGCCCGATAAATTATGAAAAAATATTGGTACGAATGAGGGACTCTGTAATCGCAAATTACACAGGCTATGAGCTGCACCGCGATAACGACCAGTGATATGGCAGTGGTCTCGAACCTTATCAAAAAATAAAAAATGTTCGCATATATGACAACGGGTAGCTTTTTTAAAATCGATTGCGTTACTTTCAGTGTAAATTATTGGAACAGAATCATTCAAAATCTTGTGAATCTTTTTCATGTCTTCAAAAATACATTTAATGAACATATCGACACAGTCAGGACCTCGGTGTGACACATAGCGGTTTAAATTTTCATCACAACAAACTATGTAATATGCAAATGCGGCAGGTTTGTGGTGATGCAATGTTGATGTATTACAAGAATCATTTACATCGGAGTTCGGCTCTAATAAAGATTCAAAATCAGCATAAATTACAAAAGGAACGTTTTGCTTGCGTTCGAAATGTTTAAATTCAATCACTGCTCCCTTCTCGGGCAATACAGTGACTACTCCGCTACAAACATGATTATCAAGATCTTCGACATTTGAAAAAAATACTAAGCAAGTTTCACAAAAGAACAACTTTCCGTGATGTGCAGTCATTTGACTTCTCACTAGTTTGGGTAAGTTCTTGATTAAACAGTAATGTTGTGTACCAGATGCATTTTCAAGCAATAATAAATGAACTGTTTTCACGGATTTGCCTTTCTTATCCGAGTTATATAAGGGGCCTACAATTGTCTTATTATTTTTCAACCCGTACACTATTACCCTCAGATGAGAGTTATTTCTTTCAAATATTTTAATATCTGAAAACGTTACCGGAAACTGTATATCATTTACGTTTACAACTTTTCGAAAGTTGGGATAAGAAGACACTCGCTCAGGATGTGATTTAGCAGGATATAATGCAGCTGTAATACACCACAAGAAACAACAATTATCCTTGTTTTGTATGTTTAAACAGGCCTTTTTATTTTCTATTTTTTTTGGCAATTTGATAAAACTAGATCCGCGCAGTGGTTCATACTTGTTAATATTTACTTCCAAATGAGAGTTATGTAAAAAAGACCACCCCGAGTCTTGGTGCTCAAATGACTCTACTTTTTCTTTAAACAAAGTAGTGATATTTGAGAAAAACACGTCAAAGTCATAATTTTTATATAAAACCTTATTTTTCGATAAAAATGATTTTATTTCCTCAGTATTATTCTTAAACAATATAAATTTAGCGAAATACTCTAAATTTATCTTGAAACAAATGTTTTTATCAAGACAACTATCTAATAAAGTCTTTAATTTGTCTCTAATCGTATTAAAAAATCCATCAATTGAACTAAAATTATGTTCCTGAGCCAAAATCCGATATGTAGCGATACGGTTACGAAAAGCGGTCGATACTAATTCAATGCCTTCACAATGAAGCTTGACAAAATTATCATTATTTCGTTTGTGAGCGTTACTGCGTAAATGACCAGTCCAACATTTTCGATCTACAGAAATATTGCAAATATCACAAAAAGGCATATTTGCAACATAAGATAAAAAACTCTGTTTCAATTTACTTAACAACAATCGCTTAACATCAAGCGAGTTAGCGGACAAGCGTAAGCGTCTATTTTCGAATTAAAAAACCTTTTCAGAGTTGATTTTAAAATAATATGTGCTTGATGGGAGTTCTGCCAGTAATATAAAAATAATCAATCTTTGTACATTATAGGATCATGGTTTTTAAACGTTTTATAACAATTTTCGATAAATTTTTGAAGTGACTCCCAAGACGCACTGTTTTCATCAGTTTGGAGTTTTATAGCTATTAAAGCTTTTTTATATAAAGTCTGAGGTGGTTCATTATTTGCGTCTTGGGAGTTGTAAATTTTTAAATCTACGTAAAAATTCCCCTCACCAACGTAGGCGCGCCTTTGCCTCCCTGCAGCAACTCGACTGCTGAAGGAGGACCACAGCACCTTGTCTTGATTTTTTCGGGATCCCGCGGACTTTTCTTCTTCGCGAAGTATACTAAATATGCTTGATTTTCTGAAAAGAAGGAAATAATATAATATTAAACAGCTAGCGCAGCATAGGAAGGCCAGCCAAAAGAAGGACAGATGACCTTATACAAGCGGACTTCTTATGGTTGAGATGATGATGATGATGTTGACATAGGGAATATCGTTATTATATAACTGTTTAAAAACTTACCCGCTTGTTTTTCGTGCCTTTTTCTGTGTTGTTGTTGTTGATGCTGGTACTATGGGTACTACTGGTACATCCGGTGCCTCATTTGAATCTGATTCCGACCTAAAATTGAAATAAAATTGCATGAGTTTTATGCAAAACAGTCACAACTATCATCAAATTGCATATATGAAATGCGATTAATAACTTACTCGATCGTAAATAACTTTCGTTTTTTGGTTTTACTGACGCTAGAGGTTGTCGCAGCTGCGTTTCGGAGCTTTTTGGCTTTCATCTGCGGCTGTGGCGCGTATTCAAATTCAGAGTCCGACCTGAAATAAAAATAATAATTAAAATTAATAAAAAATAAAGCGAGCCGCTCGAACAGTATAAAGAATATTTGGAAGTACTAATACCACATAGGTACTCACTAACATTTTTTTCTTTCTTCTTTTATCCTGGTGAGAAATTCGATTTCTTGCTGTGCTGATTTTCTTGAAAATAATGATATTTTTTGTCTGAAACGGAGTATTTAAAGCGATTGATATTGCTTTGTAAGCAATACACCTTGTCACCTGAAATAACCTATATTACCATACCAAATCACACAAATATCAACTCTATTTGTTTTTATGTAAGTTCATATTTTCTTCATATCTAATTACTCGTGTTTCATTAAAGCAACTAATAATAAAATTATTTATAACTTACCGCCGACGTATAATAGATTTCAAAGACGCGACCGCCTCTAGGTACTTTAAACATTTTGCAGACGAGCGGTTAATCAATTGCGAACGTTGCAATTTCGCTAGTGATTCCTTCCGACGGACGGTTAATAACCACGAAACAAATATTTCTTCCAATCGGTCTTTTTATAAACAACAAATGTATTAGTAGTGTGTATTTAAATTCAAGAACAGAAAATCTTAGTGGATCTTACATGTCTTAAGGTATATAATATGATCTGTGACTACGCTATTATATTTAAAAAACCAAGCAAGATACATCAATCTAGCCTATAATCGATGGAGTTGCGACGTTTTGTTTCCACATAGCAACAGGTAAATATCACTGCTCGTTTGCAATGCCCCCAAGCAAAACTGCTGCGTTGAGATTTTGCTGTTATAGTCGCGGAGACGATGTAATTTTACTTTAACCTTCAATAAAGAATGGCGATTCCAGTTTTTACTTTACAATCGATGACTAATGGGTAAATAAAGTTATTTATTTATTTACGTCTTTATCGCAACAAATTTGTTGTTAAAATAACATATGGTTAAAATAACATAATTATGGTTACTTTTACTTTATTTTCCCATTATTCATTAGCTGTGTAAGAGTTGATATTAAATAAGTCATAGATTTCTAATTTCCAATGCTATTCTTTCAGTGTTACATTGCAAATAGGCATAAAAAGTAATTGCGCTATTGAATAGTTAAATTAAAAAATTACACTACAAATACATACTCAAACGCTACTTACTTAATTTTAACAGAATTAATATATTCGAAAGTTGTTCGAATTATTAGATTGTGATAATACTTAGCATTATTTGTAATAAGTTTGATCACCAGCTCCTAGGCTAATTCCTTGAATATTGCGCTTTACTTCTCATGGTTATCATATTAAATGTGAATCGCATTTAATGTGAATCGCTGCTCCAGATATGTGTTTTTTAAAGTGTTATAAATTGTGATATATTTTTTTGGTTTATGTACATAAAAAATAAATAATAGCTTCAGTGAGTGAGTGAAAAATCTTTTTGTGTGTTTTCGTAATTTTGGTAAATACATAACTGATATTATTTAGACCCAAACATATATTTTCATAGCTCTATGTTGTGGAGAAAGTCACGGTAAAATGTAAATATTATGATGTCACCATTATCTTTATCTGGAATTAATTTATGTTGCTTGTGTTGTCGGAGAACCTATTCCTGAAATGTATGTTTTCTAAGGGTTACCTTGAGCCTAATCTGGTCATAACACTAAAGGCTAGTTAGTGATATGGAGAGCCTGAGCCAAGACGTGGTTTAGAAATATGTTTTTTGTTTTACATGCCAATATTTCTAAGGGTTACCTTGAACCAATCTGGTCATATCACATGCCTTTCTAGTGTTATGGAGGAACTTGAGCCAAAACGTGGTTTAGAAACTAATTTTCTATGGGTCATCTCGAGCCAATCCGGTCGACACATAACACTTGGGAGCAATGTTCGAATCCGGAAAAGATTTGTTGTTTTAAAGACAATCTCGAGCCAATCTGGTCACAGCACATTGTTAAGAAAATGTTTGTAATCAGTTCTAGTAATTAAAATTGTGATATTTTTTGGTTTCTGTGCATAAAAATAAATAATAGCTTCAGTGAGTGAAACATCGTATACAAAAACGAATCAACGGCTGTCGCGGTTGTAAGACACATGAGGCGAATACATCAACGGTTCCGGTAAGTGCATCAAGCTTGAATTTCTATTTTGTTATTATTGGGCATTCTGCCCCACTTTGGTGGGGCAGAATGCCCAATAATATACTACTGTCCACTGTTGGACATAGGCCTCCCCCATGGATTTCCAAAAAGACAGATTGGAAGCGGCTTGCATCCAGCGTCTTCCCGCCACTTGTATGAATTTTTATTTGCACGATAAAAATAAATTCCAAAATATACAAGATGAATACGACACAATGATATTCGTAGGTTCTTTTCTAAACAGATTCTGGGATTTTACATTTTCAAATATATTGTTTAGAGTTTATGAAACGTATCAGACGTTCTGACAAGTTTAGCTACTCGCTCCTCGCTAATTTACTAGCTAATGCCAATAAGGGCATGTGTCTGGGTGGCCAGCAGGCTAGCAGGTGATGGTCCAAGGCTGGTCGATGTAATAGATGTGCATGGTGACGGTGCCGGGGTCCGCAGCGTACTCGTAGACGCACTCGGGCCCGTATGGGACGATCGCCTGCAAACACACGGAATTCTAAATGTTTTGTTACTATATTGATTAGATGATTGGATCAGTGAGCGATTTAGATTATCAATATAAAGACAGCCTAACATTTTCTTGAATTAGTCACGTCCACTCCACTGACCAATCCTGACAATTTATGTCGGTGCTGGTGCATCTTTATAATATCTTTCATACGACTGTGTAAGGAAGAGGATGCCATATTAGCTTATTTTGCTGGACAGGCTATTCTATTCGAGGGTGGGTCACTTTTTTAATTTTTTTATTTAATTTGTATCTCCACAGACACCAGGGTCCGTGACCTTTGTCATAATTACAAACTATTGTTTACTAATTATCGTTACGGGAAAATTATTTTATTACTATGCTGTGTGCATACCACGAGCAAACCAGCGACCCGCAAGCAGCACCCGATCACGAGTATGACGCATGTGCCAGCCATCGCCCTCCTCAACCATATGTTAGGGAAGAGGGCGGCCCGCCACACATAGCCGCCGCAAGAAGGAGCCTTCGATGGCGAGCATGAATGCTCAAGGTGTGCACACAACTCTTATTTCTAACTACTGAAATACTAGTATTTCTGTGAATGCAGTCACTGGTAGAGCCCGTCTTAGTTTAGACGGGGTTTTCAGATTATCTGTTTGCCCTCAGTTGATCGGACTTTATCAGTGACTGCACTCACATCGTCTAATAATTTTTTTTTTAAATACAAATCTTTCGCCTACTCACGGCCTCCATCACCGCCGCGTTCCGATCACTTTGAGCCTTGCGGATCTATTGTAACATGTATTATCTATTGGAGAGACTACCGTAATTCTGTGAGTAGTAGAGCTCGCACGTCCACTCCAATATATTTTAAGTCTCGAGAAATCTAAGAAACCTTGATATAATAGCATAAGCTTTATTTGCCCGAATAGTTATTGGGTTAGATTCGTTAAATTTCTTTTTTTATACATAAACTTTCGTTTTAAAAATATTCGGTTATCAGTCGAGTTGTGTAAAATGAGCTGTCGGGATTTCGAGGAAATTATATTCGGTATTTTAAAAGACAAAGAAAGGGGGTAGACAGATATGTCTGCTCTTAACTGTGTCATCCACCAGCATTTTTCACTCGCCTGTTAACATGGTGCATGTAACTGTGCCGAAATATCGGGAGTTCAAAATTAACACGAACCACGGTAAAATAACGGGAATTAACGGGAGTTGATAATAATATGAATGACCGTAATAGTTTAAAAAAAGTGTTATTCGGATTATTGATAGATAACCATATATGTAATAGTTACCTGAACGACAGCGGCGGCAGGCCTCTCGAACCAGTCCCTCCTGTCGCTGTGCAGCTCCAGCTTGCCGAAGGTGAGGAAGCCGGTGGCGATCAACTCACCGTCCATCGTCATGGGGAACCACGGGTACATCTGGTCGTCTGTACACTCGGTACTAGTCGACATGTTGTAGTAGTAGTGCAGACCTGGGAACATTTAGCAGCCAGCTGTTATTAAGTGGCTTCGCACTATTGTAGGTATTGGATGAATTTAAGCCGTCACACTCGGAATAAATATCTGTATTATTTACAACAACCCGCAGAGTTGTCTGCGATTGCAAAATCAGTTCTTCCTGGATACCTACTCTTCACAGGGAGGGCACGCTTAAAATGTTATGTCTCTACGTTCAGTGGTCTAAGTTGTACATTATCTATCAACTGGGCCTCAAGGCTGCTAAGTGAACATCACTCGTTCGCCGCTCGCTGATACGATTCAAAGACAATTTTGACGAATTGCTAGTCTATTACTATATAAATATACTAACAATTTGTCAAAATTGTCTTTGAATCGTATCAGCGAGCGGCGAGCGAGTGATGCTCACTTAGCAGCCTCGAGTCCCTGGTTACCCTGGATCTGGACTAAGTCTTCGTAGGGTTCTTCGTACCTATGATCCGAAACACATTTGTTTGTATCTTGCTAGCTCTAATCCGTATCCTTATCTCAAAGAATTGTATGATTCCAGATGTTTTACTTAACACTAGTTTCCGTTTCCTTAAGTTTGTTTGCCATAAGTTTCATTACTATATATATTATTTACTAAGTCAGGTTCATTATATAATTTTTTATAGGTTTTTTAATTATTAGGTTAAGTTCGTTAGGTTTTTGTTTACTATACATAAAAACTTTACTACAAAGATTCTGTTATCAGGCGAATTGTCAAATGAGCTTTTGGCATTTTGATAAAGTGTCTTTTGAAAAATAAAACGTTTTCGGTGGAATGATATTCGATATTTCATAATTCGGATGATAAATAGGTAATGTATAGGTACCTATAGATATACGCTCTATATACTTACCCATCCAAGGGATGCATGCCTGTTCAGTGAAGACTTGTGCGCTCGCGATGTCTGCGTCCTGGGTGGAAATCTTTTCCAGCTGCCTATCGACGCCAGTGACCCAGACCGCGCCCGCCTGCAGCGTGCGAGAGGCGTCACGGGACGCTAGACGCTCTTCTCTGCTTATTGACAGGAAAGCTGGAAAGAACATGAAGACCCTTAACAAGTACTTATAATCATAATAAGCACAACATTTTTTTAACTTGAATAAGTCCGAGTTTGACCACCAACTTGCCTGTTGGAAAACGGCGCGGCGATGCGATCGGAGATAAAGGACGCAGATTTAGAAAGGTATCTTCTAAATCTGCATCCTATTCAGTCTGACCTTAAAAAGACCCACGTTGCAGTCCTCAGGAAACAGAGAAACCAAAGAAGATTATACTCTGTCAAGGTCACCAACCGCTATTGCTGTGCGTGTACCATTCTCAAGGTGTCTTACGAAAATGTTGCTCATTTTAGAGAGAAGAATAGATAGGTTAGGAATTAAGGGAAGATTCTATTTTGACTTTAAATTTATGAATAAAAGGTATGTTTCTTAGACTTGTAGTAGTTGAAGAGCAAACTGTGTATTGTTGATTGTTGTGCCAGATGGATTACCTTCATCGACGAAGTACTGCTGGAGCGTCCAGAAGAGATTGCACTGTCCATCAACGGCGGTGTTCCAGGAAGTGAAGCCGCGTTTTCTCCAGTCGAATACATTCTCAGAGAACTCGTCTTTAGCTAACTGAAATGAACATATACAAATAAACAACTGGTAATTATTTCAGTTTAGTCCTGCGTTACTTGTCTTTCTACTCGGCCCTTGCCGGTGCGTGGTCTCTTGAAAACTTTTCCGCCCCATCGGCCATCAGTTCTACGTGCTTTGTATTCTTTCCATTCGCATTTCAATTTGCTAATCCGCTGTGCTATGTCGATGATTTTTGTAGGTCTACTCTTCATTTCTGATTTGATTTCGCAGCGAACCTGAGCATAGTCATTTGCATAGATCGTTGCGTGACTTTGACTTTGTTTATAAGGCCCATGGGCGTATATAAGGGGGGGGGGGGGTCCAGGGGGTCCGGACCACCTCCCATGGCATTGGACGAAAAAAAAAAGTACTGTAAAAATTCCGGAATAGGTATCGCGGATGGCACGCATGTTACAAAAAATATATAAAAACCTGATGTGCGGTAATGTGTGAGCTCAGAATACAGAAAAAAGTATTCTGAGTGTGTGTGCATAACCACAGCTTAGCTAAAGAGATGCAGTATGACCCATGTTCGTCTTTCGCCCGCGCATACTACAAACGCGTATATCAAATGGAAATTATGGAAACTATATATTTTTACCCGATTGCGTAAGAAGGAGAGTAATGTTTTTCGAGTGTATGTATGTATGTAACATAAATACATACCCATGTATGTTTCAATATGACAGCCTGACCGGCTTGACGGATTTTGATGTGCGAGGTTGATGTGTCATTACAGTCGTCTTCGTTTCCAAAGTGTCATAAGTAGGCTATATTTTTTGTAATCATAATACATCTCTTTCAAAAATAAAAATAAAACGTGGTTTCGTAATCACTAACGCACTATTTCGTAATAAACAAGTGTTTTTTTAGAATTATTCTAAATCGTAAGTTAGACTGCAAAAAACTGCTTTTCTGCTATCGGTATTTTGTTTTATTTTATATACATACTTTTTAAGAAACCCTAACTCCATCTCTGTCATATCTATACAAATTGAGTGAGATGGAGATATAGTTACCAGGCCGATTCCGAATCCGACAAGTTGTGAACAAGGCCGTAAGCAGGGGGGGGGGGGGGGGGGCTTAGGGGTTCAACCTACCCTCCCCCAAAATATCCTGGTAATTATGAAAAATCCTTGCTCTTTTTTAAAGTTTACTTAATTTGCTTTAATATTTTTCGCGCGCCAAAGCGAAGCGATCGCTTGCGCATGCCCAAATTTTTGAAGATATAAAACGACTGAATGAACTTATAAAAATATCTTCGTTCGTAAAACTAGAAAATAACATCGCTAAATATCAGGCGAGTTGGATATCATTCGTAGATCTATCTTACGTAAAAAAAACACACAAATATTCCATGAAAAATTCAATTCGATCCAAGCCAATTTTACATAAAAAAAAATTTGCATTAATAATTTCGAAAAGATCGAACAAGACTCTTAAAGTGCCGTTCTTAAATTTGAAATCAATGCATTCAAATGGTTATATTTATATTTTTTGATAGCGTAAGTCTTACTCATCCAGTCGGATATTTAATTTTTTAAAACACTTTTATACTTGTTTGGTTCATCTGGGCCACTTCCTAACACGATCAATGAATTAAATTATTTCCAAGATTTAATTTTAAAAACCTTAAAAAATTTCGGTAAAAATTTAGGTACTATTTTGTCATGGAAATACTGCGGGCTCACTAATACGAGAAATAAATCATATTACTATAAAAACACTACTAAAATGTTCGCGCTCGCTTCGCTCGCGTATGCTTATTACCTATCTATGTTTTTGTTTACTTGAGTCATGCAAATGCTGAGCGCACGTTAAAACGGGTGAAGTCATAGGGTACCTCTAGTTTAATACGAATTAATATTGTTCCGACGTTACTTTTACACTTTATTTACAGTTATACGTTTGTCCGTAATTTAATTTTCGTGTATTTAAATGTTTACAACTTATAATTATATAAACATTGACGTTTAGAAACTAGTACTCGTCTGCGTATAGTCTGCGCAAATAAAGAGGCAAATAGTAGTATATTTTTATAAATTTTTGTACCCGTGGACCCCCCCCCCCCCCATGAGAAAGCTATAGCTACGCCCATGATAAGGCCTATAGTGAGCGACCACGTTTCAGCCAGAAGGTGGACAGAAGACCATACAAGTGGCAGGAAGACGCTGGATGCAAGCACTTCCAACCGGTCTATTTGGACATCCATGGAGGAGGACCATGTCCAGCAGTGGAATTCTTATGGCTGAGATGATGATGATAATGAGTCTTACGCTCAAAGATTTTGTCATCTGGCAAAGTTGGAATTGAATTGTATCATCAAAGGGATTAGAGAACTTATTTGGAACTGCCGAAAGGTCGAAGACCCGTAAGCTGAAATACAGAAAAGATGCGGGATCTGCGATCTGGTATAAATTTGATAGAGCGATTGATGAACTTGGTATAGGAGGCTAAAATATACTTTGGGCTTACACGTTTATAGCTGTGGGAGATCCCCGCGCGGACAGCGCGCACGCTTCCAGCCTTCGGCTCTGGCGGCCTCCACCGTCTTGGGGATATTAAAGAAGTACGACTCGCCAGCGCTCGGGTTCTGGTCCATGTCGAATTTGACTGTGATGATGTTATTCTTATTAAGTAGATTTAACACACTATTTAATTATATTTAGATCAGTGTCAGCATGCAACGGTTCGGTTTGTGTAGCAGACGTACTCTGAGTTGATCTGAGCGCAACAAAAGTCAAGGCGAGCCTTTGAATTGCAATTAGGATTTATAGATTGTTTTTGATAAGTATGCGACACCGAGACATCTGTGACCCTCAACTCTGCACCTAAGCAATTGGTCTACGATGGAGTATGCTTGTTCGGAGAAATCGACTCACATGTGATACATACCCGAATGGTATTTGTCGGAGAAACCCGATATAACCAAGGCGTATGTCATGTCGAAGTTACAATATATTTTTAACCGACTTCCAAAACAAGGAGGTTCGCATTTCGGCTGTGTTTTTTTTTGTGTGATTGTTACGCGATTACTTCGCCAATTATGAATTGATTTTGAATTGAATTCTTTGATGAAATGAATTCTTTTTATTTGATAGGTCATACTTCAGAGGTGATCCCAACATTTTATCAAAATCGGTTCAGTACTTTGCTTTAAAAAAATAAAAATAACAGGAAAACTATGTCCAAGTAAACGAAATTGTGTATTTAGATGTTGTTTTTTTTTTTTTTTTAACTAAGTATAATTATTTTATTGTCTTTTATAATAACAATAATGTAGAACACACGTGCACGTGAATTGAATCACTGTAGAATTTCCTGCTAAATTAATAAATGATAAGATAAGATAAGATACTTCGGTTGGTGGTCAGCAACATTTATTTTAGAATTTTTGTCAATAGATAATCTTTTAAAATAATAAGGTCTGGGGAGGTAATTGCATTTTCCGGTAGTTACAATTACCTCCCCGGACCTTACCTATTTCAATACAAACTTACATTGAGATTAAATAACAATAAAAAAATACGGTTACATACAATTGTATTCTATGTATATATAGAGAGGCTATACTAATTGAATAAGAAGTAAAAGCATAGCAGTACTCTCGAGTGATAAGACATATATTATTATGGCTTTCTAGTATAGCTGGGCCTTTTATATCTTGGTGTTACTCTTTCTTAACACACATAATGGCATTGTTACTGATCACAAGTCGCGACACAAGGCGTCTAACAGGGTTGCCCGACGTGTTGCGACCGAAGAGAAGTCGGGCAATTACCTTACTTGAGGCTTGCCACACAGAGCTGGAGAAAACCCATCTATATCATTATATATAGTATATTAAGGTTGCCTGGAAGAGATCGCTCTAAGCGATAAGGCCGCCAATTAAAACACCTAGCTGTAATATTATTCAATTTGTATTTAATGTTTCTGTATTGTGGTCTTTTAATAAAGTATTATCTATCTATCTATCTATATTATTGGTGACACAGCTCATTTTTTTTGACTCTTCTTTAACTCGTAGACTGCAACGTCGCTTAACATCAGGCGAGCTGGCGGTCAAACGCAAACCTATTTCTGCGTTTAATAAAAGATACTAAAAGAGCGATTTTCAGAGGCTCCTAATTCTGATTATAATAACATATCTTATTTTTGAAAGTGCTGAGAACTGAGATTTGCCGCGCTTTTACTTCATATTCAATGAGTATAACCTCTTTATAGATGAAATCTCAATGATTTAGATGCGATTTATACACGGTATTTTGTATGTAAATGACAGAGATGAAGATGTAGTTTCCGAAACAAACCCGACATAACATTGTGAATAGAGGTAACCGGTACTACCCACCCATCACACGCCGTGCTTTTGGTTCATTGTATTTTTTTTTATTCGAAAATAGTTTTGCGCTTGACCGTCAACTCACCTGGTGTTAAGCAACAGGTACGGTCTACGATGGCTCCATCGCGCTTGCCTAGAAGAAACCTATTCACTCGCGATTTGAAGACCCTTAAATTATATCTATTCGGAAAGACCCATTCAGGAAGCGCATTCCACAGTTTGGCGGTACCTACGCACAATGAAAGTTGAGCCAAAGAGTTTCGTACGTGTTTTCGGAATATCAACCATATAACGATGTCGTTTTTCGTGCTTCTTGCTGTCCGATAGAAAAATGGACATATTTGCAATTGATACATTGCACAATAAAGTATATAGTGTATAAATACAACGTGAGATTAGAGATGTACATATTGTACATAAAGGCACTTCATCGCCAAATGCGATTTCTTCCAGACAACCTTCGAATGTGTAAATAGAAATATCTTTTGACGGTGCGCGGTGTTGGTGGCGAGACAAGTAATATATGCTCGCACAATCTGTTTTACAATTACTTATATTAGATATTATTTAAATTGTATGTATCCTATACAAACCTCGGAATTATTAGTTTTAATTATAATAATGTACATATTATGTACATTATTTTGTGAAAAATAGTTAAAATTGTACTCACCTCGAAGGCCAGGCTCGAAGGCTCCTGAAATAAATAAAAGTCATAATTTATTAGGTCATGTTGTAAGTAAATAATGATCACACAAACAAAGAACTCGCAGTTCTAAGGTCTTTTAGCATCATTTGTAGCCCTGCGCTTCGGCTGTAGAAGGAAAAAGCACTTGTTGTCGTTTGGGAAACGAAGCTTTGTTAATCTGACTGCATCGAGATCGATATTCTTCGAGGACGTCTATGAATAATTTCAGGGACAATGAATGTCTTGTTTGACACTTTTGTCTAAAGTAAAATTAAACTTATAAAACTTTACTATAATTAGGAATAGATGTATCTACGTAAATGGATACGATTTTCTGGTTCATCAGCGCTTTGGATATGGATGGAGTCATGTGTTATGCTTTTTATATAAAATAGATCTACCTAGACGTTAGACGTTACCGATTCGTATACTACGTTACTGAATTCGCCGAGGATGAAGCTCGACGATATAAAAGATAAGTATTAATTCTAACCTTGAAAATTCCAAGATTTTTAAGAAACAGAACACTTCTGTGTAACTAATCAATCCAAAGAGAATTGTTCTTTTTTGTTTTTTTCTATGAATTGGTTGAGTTGATCCGGTACATAGAACACGACGCGATGGAGTCTAGAATCTGTCGTGGTCTTCCGATAGGTTAGTACTATCATCACCGAGCCCAGTGGTGTGACGAGGACTCCCTGACAACCTCGAAACTAGTTGAAGACTCGCTCTTTGGCGAGTCTTCAACTTACTAATATCATGATTTTTTTGAAGATATAACATTATAAATGAATGTTGAATACTATGACTAGTTTGTTGATAAAGTGAAAATAATGATTATTATTGAAACCTGCAGCCACGGCGACGACCGCCAAGAACACCAACAATCTGTTCATGCTGCCGACACTCTGGTTCACACACTACTGACGATTAATCTAGGAAGTTAAGAGTTTTATAAAAATACATGATAAGTAATCATCACTTACCTTGATAGAGTATACAATTATCTATACATTTACATTATGCTATTGGTTTCTTCTTCTTTTTTGTAGTGTCAAGTATTAGGATTTTTTCAAGTTTCTTGAATAAAACAAGTTGTAAATGTTCTAGTCACAATCTAAGTCACGTATGCAGTCAATTTATAAGTCGAGTCCTGTTTCAGTAAAGTGGTGGCGACTTTACTAGAAGCTTCTAAGGAGTTTTGTCGACAACGTAAAATGACACGTTTCACTGCTTCATTTCACTTAATTGCCCACACTCATGTACTTGATCGAACACTTAATTAATAAAACACCACCATTTCTATCGCATTAATATTCAAAATAATACAAGTTTAGGAAAATAAAACAAAGCAACAACATGTTTTGAAGACTGCCCGCCAAAACTAGAGGCTATTGGTTTACTTCACTTATGTAAGTACGGTCAGCAGAACTATGGTCGAAAGTTTTATTGTTTAAGAATAAATTACGAATTACCTTCTAGATTTCTAATGATTATCTAGTAGTAAGTAGTGATTATTGCTTAACTATCCATTCGTGTAATCTCTTATTTTTTAAGTACTCCTTGAGTAAGTTTCTTTATGTACAAAACAGATCTACGCATGCTCATTAATTCGCGTGATGGCGAGCGAAGGTGTGACGAAGCGCGTCGAAGCGCGTCGATCTAGATTCTGTAAGATCTATTTTAGTTACAATACTTACTATTTAATTACTTACTTTACGCTTTTCTTGTTGAGCTGCAGGTATCCTTAGCAGTACAGGGCTTAACCCTGTATAACTTTATAAGCTGAACCAGGTCATTGCAGTCATCTTACAACAAAACTTTTGCAAAACTTTTTTACTATGGACACAACTCAAAACCGGAAGAAGATAGTGTGGATTAGAATTTGTGGAGGGAAATGGGGAGGCTATGTTAGGAAGATAAAATAAAAGAAAATTTATATTTACTCATAATTTAAAATTCTTATTTATACTTAATAAAATACCTAATTATCATTTTGTACTAGTATGAAACTGTAATATTTGAAGTAGTCATTCAGCAAATTCTAAAAAGGACTGAATGGTTTGATTTCCAATTCATATTTTGTCTCTTAAAACTGATAACTTATCTTTGAACAGAAATATTTTTGTTCGAAGCTTATTTGCCCGAATCCGTGTTATGTTCCAAAAATATGTTTTTTGCACGAGTTTCTGCTTTCATAAGTTTGTTAGCCATTTCATTTGCCAACAACTATTAGGTTAGGTTCGTTAGCTTCAGAAAAGAAAAGAAAACAACAAAAGCTCAGTCGCGGATCCAACCAGCAAAAGAGTTTTAATCACAGCCACCCAAAAATCGGCGAATTTAATAGGAACGACGAAATTTGGTATACTATGTAGAAGGATCTAGCATACTTTTTATTCCGAACACACAGAATAAAAAGTAAACAACAACATGTTCATGTTCCCGTGTGATACATTAAACAATAACAACATAATCGATCACCACGCGAGTGAAACCGCGGGGCGCAGCTAGTATATAATAAGAGTCTACAAAAAAAACACGAAAGATGTGTCCTGAGTCGACCCATACTCATATACCAACAATGACGAACTTAAAGATTTTGATTTAAACTTTATGTCGCTGCGCTAAAGCTTAATTTAAATTGAGAAGTTTAGAGACTATTTATCTATATATTTAGATCTATTTTGCCGATTCGAATTATTTTGAAAATCGAAATAATTTTAATGTGGTCTAAAGGTTGCCGCTTTAGACTTCATTGAGTTTGGACGTTTTTGAGCGCTGGTGCGAAAATATAATATCGTTGCTGTTACAGTTAGTATAGTATAACAGAGCTGTTAAACAAATAAATGTGTATGTAGGTGTATTTATCCGGAGACCAGCCTCTGGATCTCGTCTCCGATCTGGTTGGCATATCGCGCTCCGCTCAGCATCAACCGGTCCATCACCGGCGCCTGCTCTATTGAATCACCAGTCCTGGAAATATTTTATTTATTGAAAAACAGTACACCTCTCGAAAGGCACTTTTGAATGTACTCGTTACCCGATGAGATGGTGGACACAAAAAATGGTCACATTTTTTTACCGACAAGGAGTAGGATCTCAATTCGACTGTATGTTTTTTTAATGAATTGATTTTGATGATTCTTTTTTTGTTTGGTAGGTCATACTTCAGAGGCGGTCCCATATAAATATTATCAAAATCGTAATCGTAATCGTTATTATTATTATTAAAATCGGTTTAGTACAAAATAGCTAAAAAATATGTCAACCAAGTAAAGGATTTATGTACATTGAAGACGGTGTTTTTAGTTTTTAAGCTATAATTTTATTGCTAATTGTACAAAAAGCTTCAGGTTTAGCCTACGCAACCCTGTGCATTTAGAGACACCTTACTAATGTGCGTCATCCTGGATAGCACATCTCATCACATCTTGTTACCCGATGAGGTGGGTATAGATAAGGCTAGTTCTTGCTCTAAAAAGTGCTGATATATACTAACTCGCATCTTATTTCCCAGGGCTTGCTGATGTAGTAGATGTGGATGGAGAGCCGCCCGTACGTCTGGCTGTAGTCTAGGAAGCACTCCGGGGCGCGGGGTATGGCAAGCTGGACATGATAACAACATTACCCCCTGACGCAAACTAACTATACAATGAGATTTTATCTATAGAGGTTAATATGAAGTAAAAGCATGGCAAATCTCTCTTCTCAGCACTTTCGTGGATAATAACACATTCTTAAGGTATTTTAGTGTCTTGGCCTATCATCTTAAGTGGCTCAGTTGGTACCTAGTATGTCTACCTGCTAAGGTGTAGGTCGTGGGTTCGATCCCCAATTGTTTGCCCTGCAAACAATTGTGTGATGAGCATGGATGTTTGTTCTGTGTCTGGGTGTTTCTATGTATCATATGTGTATATTTACAAAAAAAAGTATATATATTCTATCAGCCATCTAGTTCCATAATACCACCTTTGCTTAGTTTGGGCTCGATGGTGTTGTGTGAAATGTCCACAAATATATATAAAATATATTGTTGTTGTACTTTCTAAACCCACAGGATTATTGCCACTGTTCACAAGTCACGACACGTGACTGACAGCGTCGCGACTGAAGACGAGTCGGCCGATGAAATCTATGTAACATCATTGCGTCTATGACTATGAGAATATCGTGTGTATCTCTCTGAATCAATATAAGTTTTTTTTTTACTTGATTAGTTGATCTAAACTGTGACTAAAAAATCTATAAAATATAAAAAATATGGGGTACTTCCCGATGACCTAGAACTCTGAAATTTGGCAAGAAGCATTGTGTTATAGTACACATATAGGAAACAATCCGAAAACGACATTTTTAATTTAATCACAAAAAAAATTGTGTCTTTATGCAAGGAATGAGGGCCCAAATTTTAAAGTGAATTAACCGTATCATGTGGGGTATCATATGAAAGAGCCTCATTAGCATAAGCTAAAACAGATTTTAACACATTCTTCGCCCCCTGCAGACCCTTCACTTCAGCTGGGAACCAAAACTTTTTAGGCGAATTTTGATTAAGTACAGAGCTCAAACGCCGGCGGTTTACTGACTATTACAAAATGAACAGTTTGTTCGGATCCGAGTGGGAGGCACCGCTTCTATAGCCCCGCCCCACTCGGATCCGAGTGGTGAGCAAGGAATGTGTTAAATATTTTTACGATGTATATTTTTCAGTTTATGAAGGAAAAATAAAAAAAATATGATTTCCCCCTTTTATTTAGTTTGTACACTCGGAACCTAGGAACCCTCGGTGGGCGAGTCTGACTCGCACTTGTCCGTTTTTTTTTATTTTAAGTCATGGCAGCTAGGATCAGCTAATTTGGCGTGTCACTGACTCGTACGACTTATATAAAGATGAATACATACTTATATAGCCTTGTCACATGCACAGATAAAAAATATGAATAGAGAAACTTTGTTCAAATTAAAAATCTGCTGGGTTCGAATGATCAGCGACTGGTCAAGAGTTCTGACTGCCCTAGGCTAATTATGAGGACGCGCCCCCGCCAGGTGTGTTACGGTCGGCCTAAAAACTAGTACCTATATTAGTTTGACTTTGTTGTGAAAATTTTAACATGGTTCATACCTACTACCTATAAAAGTTTTCAGATCGATCTGCAAGCGAAACTAACGTTGTCCTTTAATCTGCACGACATTCAACCTTAGGGCGGCAAATCATTTTTTTGACCGTACATAAAGGAAAAGCACCTCACGCATTACACGACAAAAATCATGACAAGTGACTGCAGGCTACTCAGTAGAAAACCAAATCCATCCGTGTTTGGCCGCATGGCTTGGATTGGATAGTTTGCTGCAGCCTTATTAGCCTAAGGGTTAATCAGGCCCTGCGAATGATACAGAGATAATTCAAAGATGTTACTCACCAAAGGGGTTCTCCTGTCGCCGGGTATTGTTTCGTACCAGTCTCTGACTTTTTTGGTCACGGCAGGTTTCCTCCCGAAGGTCTGGAAGCCCACTCCCAGCAGGTCTCCCTTGGTTACCATCGCGAACCACGGCAGCATCTGTTTGTCGCATCCCAGCTCTTTCGTCATGTTGTGGTAGTAATGCGTCCCTGAAATAATTAAAAAACGGGTATTCAGGCGTTTCGCACCGCAAGTGGTTCGAACCGCGGTCTGAATCACCCAAGAGCTCTTATTGAATAGGCCCTTTCGCACCGCGGTTCGAATCGACCAAGAGCATTTTGGAATGGGTCGATTCGGACCGCAGTGAGGCAGAGAAGATTATGTAGTTTTATTACATACGTAATACCTTACAGTACAACCAGGCACAAAATAACAGGAAAAACAAAATATTTGTATTTATTGTTTTTTACTAAGTTAAAAAAAATGATTAGCTAATAGTCCGGTCAATTTGGACATAAAAATAGTGGTCAAATAACAAAAATTGCCGGAGAGCCAAATATTGGTTGGGAGCTAGGGTTTACCATTACAAATAAAGTTTTAAAAATCCCCATCGATCCTATGTGTGCTACAAAAGTTATTCGGGGTCAAAGGTCAAAATTTGAGTTTTTTTTGGATTTTTCTCGAAAACGGTAAGTTTTATCAAAAAAAAAAAACCTCAAACCAAGTTGTAGATCTTAAAATTCTCTACAAAAATGGTCTATATAATATTTTTCCTAAGAGTTACCATTCCTGAGATATCGCGATTCTAAGCGTCACATTTTAACAATAAGTGTATAATATTTTCAATCTGTCCTACAAAACTCCATAGAATCGTCGCGTAAGCTCATAACGATTTTCCTGAAGTATGATTAAGTCCTTGAATAAATCTCAAACTAATATTTAAACATCAATAAAATTTATTCTTGACAAAGGCATTAAGGCCAAACTGCATTAGCCTGTCTGTACCGCGAATAAAAACAATCAATTTGACAAAGATCAGTTATGTCAGTAAGATATCGAATCGTCAATTTCGCACCCGTTTCATACATTTCGACTCAAATCAAAATTTGAAATATCTTCATATAGTTTTTTTCCTATATCATTTATTTTTATATATTATATAGTTAAATCGCACTCTTAAATACAGTTAGATATATTCTCTTTGTAATGTACAACATAACCTGTGATTAGCAAGAGTTAGTGTTAAAGGCATAAATTGATTATGCCACATTTAAATTGTAAATAAAATGTATAATGGAAACATGATTACTTATTACGTATAATATAGCATTTTTTTTACTAACCACTTTTCCACTAATCTATACTTAAGAAATAAATGAAATCCTTAAATTTTTGTTTTGAGTCCAAATCGCACCTACGAAAAGTAGCATCGGGGCGTTTCTTTATGGTCCGAATCGACCTATTCCAATATATGACTTGGGCCATTCGCACCGCACCAACCACTGCGATCCGAATGGGCCCATTCAGAAACAGTACATGGGCGATTCGCACCGCAGTTCGAACCACTCGCGGTGCGAAACGCCTAAATACCCAAAAAAACATGGTTATCAAATTTTAAAGATAAAAGTAATCATGATCGTATAAAAGTGGCGGAAAGACGTTCGATAGCCGCTTCCAATCGGTCTTTTCGGAAATCCATGAGGTCTAATGTCCAACAGTGGAGTTCTTATGGCTGAGATGATGACAATGATGATCGTTTAGACTGAATGACCAGTCCTAGTGTCAGAGTTATTAAGCTACCGATAGCACTCTGACCTGGCTTGACGATTGCTGTTTTTTGAGAACAAACAACCGGAACCTGCAATTTAACGTGTCATCCGACCCACGGTAGCGCTCAGAAAGGAATGCCACTCACGGTCACCCATCCAAAGACTGATCGGTCCGTCCGTTACTCAACATTGGTGATCGTGCGAGAACACCTAGTCTAGCTACGTCACGAGCATTATAAAGATAAAAGACAATCGACTCACTATGAGAGTGCAGTCTTCACTGTTCACAAGCCACTGCCATTTGTAGACCTAAACTAGTGCAGTTCATTATTTCTTCGGACCAGCCTGTGCTGTTTTAAACTGTTCCACTGCTCGAAGCGGACATTTTCTTTTTGTGAGTAGGGTAAGGGTGATTTTCTATGATAGCTGAGCTAAGTTACTAGCTAAATATGTGTCTGAAATCTATTCAATAGGATCGCTCGATTTTCAGAGCTTATAAATTATATAGACTGCATATAATCACTATATAATTTTAAATTTTATTTGTACCTAAATATGCTGACTAAATGGTCGACTTTAGACGTATCCATGGTGTTTTGGCCAAAATGGAAAGGCAGTTAAGAGTCCGTCCATTTTTGAAGATACAAAATACCTGCATGAACTTATAAAAAAATCGTCGTTTGTAAAACTAGAAAACAATATCACAACTATTCGACAAAAAAAATAATTTGATCCAAGTTATCACGTATGTACATAAATAATAGCTATTTGACAAGAGTGCAAAGTTGCTTTTTAACCGCGTGCTCAATTTTGATGACCGAGCAAGTAAAGGATTCAAAAATTAGAATCCTGAGCGTTAGCGAGGGAATCAAAAGAGCACAAGGTGAAAAATCTTTGCACTCGATTTGCAACACGTAAATTTTCATCCCACCTCAGCGAGGAAATAACTAAATGCAAAAAAAAAATTTACAATCACAAGGGTCCTATGTAATAGGGCGAATTCTTTGATCACAGGATACTTTTATTTCAGTTTAGGTATTAACTACTACATTATGACAGGTAAGTATTACAGAATAATCTTTAAATTATTATAACAAAAAACACTTAGGTATAATGGTTGATGACCAGATGAGCCTCTTTTTAAAAATGCCACTAATTTAGGATAGGTGTCGATATGTACCTATGTCTTTTTTCATCTTTATTGTTGCTTTTAGCATTGAATACGTACTCCATAGAGTGCTTGATTTCTTGGTCTCGGATAATTCAATAAAATATGCCAGCAAAACGTTTTCGGAGAAAGTTTTGGTTTCTTTAGCTAGTCGCCACGTGTATATTACATATCGTACTGTTTCTAATACTTCTCGCGTGATTGTTGAGGGAGAAAGCTCATTGGCGTATTATTAACAGTTTCAGTCAATTCTGTTGGCGTCAAATAAACTTCTTCGTCGCTAGAATCACTCATTTTTGGTTTTTCACTTGTTTTCCAATTTCTTGTTTTTATCCTAAGATTTTAACCACAGAATTCGCCCTATTACATTTTAACAATATGTCGTGAAAAGAAAATGGCGCGCGCAAAGCAAATAAAAAAAAAATAGGTACACCAAGAAGGTTCCGAGTCTGAGTTTTTAACAAATTAAACAAGGTTGTATGATAAATTCGGCACCATGGAGGTAGAAGTAAATAGGTTTAATGATGTTTTGAATTCACAAACTCAGTGCACACGATGTTGTAAATTTGAATTTACTTTATCCTCTAGAGGATAAAAACGGCTTTTGCACTCAGATATCGAAGAGCAAAAATACTCTTTCCGAGATTGGGGGATGAAGAAATCATTTTTAGAAAAATACGTAAAAACGAAATGAAAATTGACATTCATCAAGTTGAAATTTTTATCGAATAGGTATTTGTGATGTTGTTTAGTCTAGTTTTACAAACGACGATTTTTAATAAGTTCATTCAGTCATTTTATTTCTTCAAAAATGTGGGTATGCGCGAGTGAGACGGACGATGGTCGAACTAAGGACTCTTAAAGGTTAAATTTTCAGGTTTCCTCGCGATGTTTTCCTATACCGTTTGAAGTTGACAACAATGAACAATACGCATTACTAAGAAAAAAACAGACTTGAAAAGCTTGAAAATCAAACTCAAACCTCAGGATAAGAATTCAGACGGTCTTTGAACTATGTTGTAACTTTCTATTAATAATCATATTTCTATATATTTTCTTTCGAGGTGCTCCATCCTCCAAATAAATAGTATTTAATGATGTAACAATTTAGTTAAATTAAATATAATCATCTTTTATACGTAATGGGAATGTTATTGATAATAATCATTATTAATGTTTGCCATGAAAATAGTTATTTGATTAAATCTGTAGATTAGTAGTTATATGTACTTAGGTTTAAATAAGAGGCCAAGTGCGTCTCGTGCCACGTGTAAAGTAGGGTTCCGTAGTTGCACATCATAATATTTTTATGTGACCTTAAAATAGGCATAATATGAATATACGAGTTTATTTATGTTAGTTCAAATGAAATTTGCAAACATTTTCATTTCTTATTTCTCGAAGTACATTTACATACATTTTCCTGCCTATTACCCACATTTTTAGGGTTCCGTACGCAAAGGGTAAAACGGGAACCTATTACTAAGACTAAAAAATATAATAAGCGTACCTATTAGCAAGTTGAAGTGGCAGTGGGCAGGGCACATAGCACATAGAACTGACGGCCGATGGGGCCGAAAGGTTCTCGAGTGGAGACCACGTACCGGCAAGCGCAGCGTAGGAAGACCAGCCACGAGATGGACAGATGACCTCATACAAGTGGCGGGAAGACGCTGGATGCAAGCCGCTTCCAATCGGTCTTTTTGGAAATCCATGGTCCCCCATGGATTTCCAAAAAGACCGATTGGAAGCAGGACATAGGCCGGGAGGCCTATGTCCAGCAGTGGACTTCTTATGGCTGAGATACAGTTTTGGTGATGATGATGATGATCTAACGAACAGAAACACGTGATAGAACTCATCACTAGGCGCATTTTAAAAGCAAGAACAGTATCTGATTCAAGTCAGCTTCGGGTCTTTGAAGTGCCTAAGATCAATTTAAACGCTTAGTCATATCTACATCGATTTGATGAACTGGGAGCAAACTTATTCTCAGCCACCTATATTGAGCAATGTTTCAGATGATACTCTTCATTCCCTAGTGGAATCAGGTAGTGATGGTGAAGACCTTTTTCTGCGACTACCACGTCATACTCAAGCAGTCGAGCGAGCTGTTATGACTGTTACAGAAACATCTTTACAGCTTTGCCACAAAGACGCAAGAGAAGCTTTGATAAAGAACAAAATTTGTTCTCGAATGCAAATGCCCATGTTTGAAAGTTAGAAAGATTTTAACGTAATATGAATGTTTTTTTTTATTTTCTCTTAATATTATGTTACATTTTCTTATTCAATTATAATATCTTGTCTTAAAACTGTGTATTTTTTATAATAAACTTACCTTTCTTTCTTTTAAGTCACGAAAAATAATAGTCCAAATCATTCACAAAAAAATGAAAAATGACAGTTTTTCAGAGTCAATTTATTATCTTATTTTTTCATTAATGAAGGTGGGTCACGTTTTTATTACTATTACAAAATAATTAGAAGAAAAAAAACCCATGCAATAGTGACCCACCCTAGACTGGCTAGCGAGTGCAAAGTCGAATGTTTATCAGGATCGTGTTTTTATATCTAAACTAAATAATAGATAGGCAATCGTTTATTGTTGGGTGTTCACACGTGTCTCTTATAATTAATTAATTATAATCAAAGAGATAAGTTTCGGGACTCAATCAGGCGGGGCGGGGTTCTAGGACATGTTGGAGAATATGGCCATCGATATGAGCAGTCAGAGGCCAATCTCGCAAAAAAAGTAGTTATACGCGTAAAAGCATATTTTTAACCGTCTTAAAAACAGGAGGAGGTTTTCAATTCGGTTAATTTTTTAGGGTTCCGTAGTAAACAAGGAACCCTTATAGTTTCGCCATGTCCGCCTGTCTGTCTGTTCGCGGCTTTGCTCAAAGGTTATTAGTACTTTAAAACCGTAATTAAGCATGTCGAAAAATAAAATTTTAGAAAAAAAATTTTTGGTACACTGGGTACGCTGCTGACCGGCGCAGGCAGTGTGTCTGAGCATTTGGATTATATTTAGATCTCCGTTGGTCTGCGTTAATGTGATTTATTTTTGTGTAGTAGTTTAGGTAATAAATTATTTATAATTACTTGCCTTTTAAAATAAAATCTAAAACAATATGATATTGAGGTTCTCACCCATATTGGGGACACAGTTCTGCTTCTTGAAGTCCGTCATGTTGATCTCTGCCTCAGAGAGGGGTATCTTCAGCAGTTTCCCGTCGAGTCCCTTCACCCAGACGCCGTCCTCTTGCAAAGTAGCGCCGTTCTCTCTCGTAGGTCCTGCGCCAGCTTTCAGGGAATCTGAAACACCAATCTTATATTATTTCAGTACATATATACGTTACCAATAGAGTCATATTTATTTCTTTTAATTTATTAACCCCCGACCCAAAAAGAGGGGTGTTTTATGTTTGAAGTATGTGTCTGTCTGTGGAATCGAACTCTCTCTGGAAAAAACTCTCAAACAGATGGACCGATTTTAAGTTTTTTGTTTGAAAGAGGATTTCATCGATAGTGCTCCTAGCTATGTTTCTTCAAAATTGGTTCAGCTGTTTTTTTTGTTGGGGGTTTTGAGTTTTCTAACTTATTGCTTTGCTGGTTGCACTTATTGTGAGTTACTGTTTTGCGTTTGTTATCTTAGTTTTTTTTTTAAATATTTAATTAGTACTAATTTATTTATTTTCAAAAACAGTAAAAGTACTGGGTACATACGAGTATAATGAGTTAATAATAGTAATCTTTAGTAACTGCAGTTTGTATGAGTTACTCATCATATTCATTTAGTGTACAGTTCAAGCAGTTATTTATTACAGTTTTATCAGTTATTAATTGCAGTTCAAGCATTTATTTATTACAGAACAATTAGTTTTTTTTATTACAGTTCAACCATTTATTTATCACAGCATAATCAGTTATTTATTTCGATTCAAGCAGTTATAATTATATTCACCTTCAGTAACATAATACTGTGCGGCCGTCCAGTAGTCCTGCGCCGGGTCGCCTTCTGACGCGCGTGCATTCCACTTCACGAAGTACTTCTCCGGCTTCAGTTCCGGGTCTATTGATTCCACTGGAGCCTGGAAATAACGAGCATATTCCTTAGCATCAAATCTAAATTCCATACTCAAATTCCTTGGAATCTATTTGTCGTCGGGAATTTATGATAAGTGGGGTATTTCTCCCAAATAGGGGGTTGCTGCAACACCATTTACTGATCGATTTTAATAATATTTGCTAAAAATGTTTGGTACCTCATTCAAAACAAGATTTTTTAATAAGGAGCAAAATCGGTCAAGAGTTTGTCGAGATAAAAGGTTATGAAATCTCAGTAGAAAAGAGTAGAAATTTGCTACGACCTCATTTGTCGTATTTGGTTAATATTTGGCAAAAACACTCGATACAGAAATGTAAACAAGGATTTCGAATATGAGTAGTAGAGCTCGCGAGCACAGACTTTTTTGCAACAAATACTTAATGTTGATAAAGTTTGTGCTCACTTAGTCTATTGTTCGTAGAACTAACTACTAGTAAGTAATACAATGTAATCTTGTTGTTGACTTGTACGCAACGCTCAATCGTCTTCAATTTGTTCTACAATAACAAACAACTTTAATTTGGGACATAACAAGACAATTTAAATAAAGATACCTGGTCCAGCCGACTAAGTACCAATTGTGCACCTACACCATATAGGTAGGTACTAACACTTAGAACACAATTTATAATTCGTTCATGCCAGGAACAGCTTTATTATCACTTTATTTATTTCTTAATTATTATTATTTTGTTATATGTATATTATTATGTGATTTCTATGAGTATTAACTCGAAATAAATAAATAAAAATATAACGATAAAATATATCAACATTGAATAATATAGTCGTCATCAACCCAATTCAAATATTAAACGTAGAATCACTGATAAAGTCAAGTCCATATAATAAATACATTACAAAGAACGTCGAAACAAAAAGTCAAATCCACCATCAGGCTTAGTCAACAAATTCTCCGCGTCCCTTCCCCGTCCAAATGTGCCCATCATCATACTAGCAGCGCAGCGTTTCCCCTCTGGATGGCCAGGGAGATAACTTTAAATAATTTGTTGTTGTTGTTAGCCTGTAGTGTCCCACTACTGGACAAAAACCTCCACTCGACATTTCCAGTCTTGACGGTTTTGTGCACAGTTTTGTTTTGTTTAAATAATTTAACATTATAAACAATCAACATTTTGCGAAACTAAAAAATACCAACCCTCTCAGAAATTATACACTTTGGGTTTTCAGCTTTATGAGAATTCAACTTTCTGTTCCTAAATGAACAATATCTATCAACTGCTGAGCATGCTATATGAGCATGACCTACATATTGACTGGCCTTGTGGCTTAGTTGGTAGTGTGTATAAGTCTTCCTGCTGAACTAAAAGGTCGTGGGTTCGATCCCCACCCAGGGCAAACATTTGTGTGATGAGCATGGATGTTTGTTATGTGTCTGGGTGTTATGTATCATATGTATATATTTACAACAAAAAAAAGTATATATGTATTATATCAGCCATCTAGTTCCATAGTACAAGTTTTGCTTAGTTTGGGCTAGATGGTGTTGTGTGAAATTTCCACAAATATTTATTTATTTATATACCTACATGACATGGTAACAAAGTGGAGTTCGTTTCACAGAAATCTTATCCAGAATCGGGATAAAATACAGGTTTTAAATATATTTAAATAAAGATAAAAAACCTAACTTGAATACCTAATACCTAACGTGTTTGGAAACAAAAAAATACAATTGAAATGTATATGTCATTTGCCTAATTGAGTTATTATTTCTGATTTTGTTCATTGCTAAAATTGGCAACTCCAAACCGGAGTCCAATTTTTAGGGTTCCGTACCTAAAAAAAACGGAACCCTTATAGGATCACTTTGTTGTCCGTCTGTCTGTCTGTCCGTCTGTCCGGGTGTCAAGACCTTTATCTCGGGAACGCGTGAAGGTATCGTGTTGAAATTAAAACCATGTACGCAGATCCATAGTATCTTGCTGCAGAAAGAAAAATCCAATTTCTCAGTTACCGCAAAAAAAAGTTACAGCCAAATATGTCGTAAAAAAATCGTGTTAGAGTACACATATAGGAAAAAATCCGAAAACCGGTCATTTTTAATTTGATCACAAAAAAATTGTGTCTTTATGCAAGGAATGAGGGTCGAAATTTTAAAGTGAATTAACCGTATCATGTGGGGTATCATATGAAAGAGCTTAATTAGCACAAGCTAAAACAGGTTTTTAAATATTTTTCGATTTATGAAGGAAAATATTAAAAAAATATATAAATACCCCCTTTTATCTACTAGTTCGTACGGAACCCTCGGTGGGCGAGTCTGACTCGCTCTTGTCCGGTTTTTTATTACTATGCCAAGTTTTCTTATATTCATTCATTTTCATTTATTGATACACACTAGGTACACGTCACTATAAAATATACACGAAAAACAATAATAAAAATGTCACTAATGAATACAAATTCAAATTAAATGTCGAAACAAAATTGCAAATAGAGTAAATAATAAATAAAATTAATAATAAAAATTTAAATGTCACAATTGAAAAAAAAAAAAAACATACATTTGTATTTGCTGTGACCCCCATGACCCCCCCCCCCCCCCCCCCGGATCCGCCCTTGGTTACATGCACCATGTTCACGAGCGACCAAAGAGTATTGTACTAAAAAATGCAGGTGGATGATATGGTTAAGAGCAGACAAATCTGTCTACCCTCTTTCTTTGTCTTTTACATATTGGTTAAAACTAAGAATAGATTGATATTATTTACTAAAAGACAAAGTTGGATATTTGTTTCAATTTTAATGATGATTCATGATGGTTTTTTTATGAAATTGATTTACGATTGACAACAAATCACCTGAGAGAAGTGACTGTCTGGCCGAGGATGGAGCATGTCGATCTTGAAGATATCTCAGTCTAGCCTTGAAAATTTGAAGACTGTAAGCTCTCAGTAAATAGAGAAAGCATTCAGATAGGCATTCATGATTCAAATGATAAATCAATAAATATAGGTGGTCATTATCACACAAATCATATAAAAAGTAAGTTTTGAGAACTAAAAAAACCCAGACATATAAAAGGCTGAACTGATTTTGATGAAACATAACCAAGAACACTCTAAATGAAATCATAGTCTTAATCGTAGTTCTTTTATTCATAACAGATAATGTTACATCATCTTGATCTATAAAATCTATAGATCCATCCTAAATTGATCCATCCGTTTCTAGGACGCCACAGACAGACACAGATACACGTTAAACTTATAACAGTAACACCCATCTTTTCAAAAAAGGTTGAAAAAATAATTATTGTAATTGGATAATATTTAAGGTTAGAGAATAGTTTTCTCCTTTTTAGGATTCCGTACCCAAAGGGTAAAAACGGGACCCTATTACTAAGACTTCGCTGTCTGTCCATCCGTCCGTCCGTCCGTCTGTCACCAGGCTATATCTTATGAACCGTGATAGTTAGACAGTTGAAATTTTCACAGATGATGTATTTCTGTAGCGGCTATAACAACAAATACTAAAAAACAGAATAAAATAAATATTTAAGGGGGCTCCCATACAACAAACTTGATTTATTTGCTCGATATTGATAACGGCAACAGATAGACGCTTGAAATATTCACAGAATATTGAGTTAGATTTTTCACTTTAAACTAAACAATTAAATTAAAATAAAATTTATATTTAAGGGGGGCTCCCATACAACAAACGTGATTATTTTGCCGTTTTTATAAATAATGTTACGGAACCCTTCGTGCGCGAGTCCGACTCGCACTTGGCCGGTTTTATATATGAAAACGCGCGACAACACTTCAACGATCTTTCTAGTGAAATCCCCAACCCACGTGCACCGACCAGCCTTCGGCCGTGAGTCTCCATTACAATAAATAAGATAAACGGTCGATGGCCGCCAATTGACGTCGCTCGAGGAAGAGGAACACAGCATAAGTGCAGAAATTGCTCGAGTTATATGCACAAGTTGTTCAATTGGAGTGATGGATGGCTCAGAGCACTTAGTGCTTGCTTTCTTCCATTTGTGCTCGTCAAAATTGTGGCGTCTGGGAAGTGCGTATAAAAGAGACAACTGTTTCCCAAGAATTAAAAAAATAACCACGAAATTTAGTAAATAGAGTCTGGTTGGTCAGATGATGACAAGGCTGTGGGAAGACAGTGGATGGGACTGGCACAAGAGCCGAAAGAGTGGCGCTGGCGTGAGTGTCTGGGACCTGGGTAGAGAAGTAAGTTGGCATTGAGAACGTTGTTATCTTTATTTATTTATTTTGTTTGAGAACAACGTTACTGATGTCCTCATTTCATTATTTTGTTCGAGAACAAAGACATTGCTGTCCTCATTTCATTATTTTGTTCGAGAACAAAGACATTGCTGTCCTCATTTCATTATTTTGTTCGAGAAAAAAGGCGTTATTGTCCTTATTTTATTATTTTGTGCATCGAGTTGTTGCACAATTGATGTTAGTTCCTATATTTTACCACGGTAGTTCTTTATCCAACAGGATTTTTTCTTAGTAAATTCTAAGCAGATGCCTCAACTGATTGTAGTATAACCATCGCCTACAGACAACTGCAACATCAGTGGCATCGCTATTGCGTTGTTAGCCCGGAGAGGAGAGGTGCTCGTAGACACTCCTTTTAAAACGTTCTATCACGATGATGATTTTATAGCACGTAGAACTGATGGCTGATGCGACCGAAAAGGTTCCCAGTGGAGACTACGCACGGGCAAGCACAGCGTAGGAATACCAGCCACGAGATGGACAGATGACCTCATACAAGTGGTAGGAAGACGCTTGATGCAACCCGCTTCCAATCGATCTTTTTGAAAATCCATGGGGGAGGCCTATGCCCAGTAGTGGACTTCTTATGGCTGAGATGATGATGACGACGAAGAATAAGGAAGGCAGTACTTACAGCAATCTGCAGGCCAGCTACGAAGCCAGTGGTGTCATACAGCGGACAGACGATCCTCCCTGGCGGGCAGTACATCCGCAGATCCTTCATGGGGCCCTTGGGGCGCTCGGTCCTCGTCCACCCCTCGCCTTCCACCTCGTGGATGGTGCGAGGTATGATGAAGAAGTACTCCATGTCAGCTAGCGCGTCTGACCACCCGAACTTTACTGAAAGTTTCATATTATCGGCTGGAAGTTTTGGAGTCGGCTGACCGGCGAGCGGCGAGCTGGGAGGTTTATCATTAAGTTATAAATAAAATTAGTTTAATATTATTGACTGTATTACCTATTAGGTACAATTAGCTAGCTATCTATAAAATGCCCTTTACAGCTGCTTTTGACTGACAATGCCTTCTTACAGCTGCAAACAATTTTTGTTTTTATATAAAATCAGAATGTTTAATTTTTATAATGATAATATTGTGATTATGATGTAAATGACGTCGCCATTTACATCATAATCACAATACCAGCGTATATTATGTATACCCAAGGCCCGAAAAAAATAAATTGAATTGAATTGAATCGGTTTGATATGCCTTCCCACCGTCCTTGTTTCCTGAAAACTATAACCTGGCATCTTCAAGTCTAGTCTGAATAAGTATTATTAATTTCGACTTTAAATTCACCATACATGTTTATTGTACCAAACAAGAAGTCCTTTTCTAAGTTCGAACAAAGTGATGTGCTTTTACGGAACCCTATACTGCACATGGCCCAACTCACACTTGACCGTTTTTGGGCCATGTTTGTTTGTATATAATTTTTATATGTCCCATTTAAGTAAATCTGTATAAAAGCTTAAGATTAATAGGCCGGAGAATGCAAAAAAAAAAAAAGAGAAAAAAAAGGTTAAAATAAATAGAAACGGATGTTTTATTCTAGGTTGGAATAGTCATTATTTCAACCTAGAATAGAACATCCGTTTCGTTGGAGCAAAAACTTGAATTACCTAATTTCCTACAATGATGTAATCCGATCATTCTAATTAAAAAGCTTTGTTGATAACCAACTGCAATACCTAAACATTAAAATTAGCATTCAATTAACTTACCTCTGAGTCCGTCGTATTTGATACCTGAAAACAAAACGATCAAGGATCAAGCATTATGATTAATGTACGAAATAAAAACTTGGTAAGTCCACTGCGTATGTAAGTACGTAAGTATTTTTTTGCTATGAGAAGGTAAATTAATTCTAATTTAAATTGTAATTACCAACACAGAATAGTATGGATAAAATAAAATCGTTTATTTGAAATTACGAAATCTATACACATAACATCAGGTCAAAATCTGTACATTAAATATTTCTGGTAAATTTTGGTTGGGGAATACGTTTTGTATTGATACAGAACAGTGTTTTTTTCTTCACTTTTAATTTTGTTTGTCTGTCTGGTATACCCTGAGAAGCTACTGGAAGAATTTGGACGAAATTCGCAGGATTTTTATTTATACAGAAGATCTGCATTTAATTATTTAAATCCAGATTCTTCTGTAAGTATTTCTAATTTAAAAAAACTGGTGTTAAAAATCTAGGTACCTATGAATGCGCTCAATGCGCGCAGTTATCTCTCTCGCGCATTACAACAACTTTAAATAGGTATATAAAATAATTGAGTATTGATATTAGGAAAGAGAGAAATGAATTATTTTATTTTGATACGAGAAATATATTAAAAACAAAGTTTTTCTTTGATATCTTTTAAATTGGGTGAGGAGTAGTATATGTTTCTAGCTACTTACTCGCCAGTATAAGTGTATAAGTGATATCTGAATAATACTTTTTAGGGTTCAGTACCTCAAAAGGAAAAAACGGAACCCTTATAGGATTACTTTGTTGTCCGTCTGTCCGTCTGTCCGGGTGTCAAGACCTGTATCTCGGGAACGCGTTAATTTATTGAGTTGAAATTAAAACCGCAAGAGACTATAAATTTGCGTATATAAATTTATAGTCTCTTGCAGCAGAAAGAAAAATCAAATTTCTCAGATTTCGTTAAAAAAAGTTACAGCCGAATATGTCGTAAAAAAACTCACATTTCGACACTCATAAGGTAATCAAAACCTATGGGGTACTTCCCGTTGACCTAGAACTATGAAATTTGGCAAAAAGCATCGTGTTAGAGTACACATATAGGAAAAAATCCGTAAACTGGACATTTTTAATTTAATCACAAAAATTTGGGTCTTTATGCAAGGAAGGGGAGTCCAAATTTTAAATGGCTTTAACCGTATCATGTGGGGTATCATATGAAAGATATTAATTAGCATAAGCTAAAACAAGTTTTTAAATATTTTTGCGATGTACACTATTCGATTTATGAAGCAAAATATAAAAAATATATATAAATTCCCCCTTTTATATACTAGTTTGTACGGAACCCTCGGTGGGCGAGTCTGACTCGCTCTTGTCTGTTTTTTTTTTAATATTTCTTCCATAAACACATTCATTTCTCACTTTTCTAATGTCACTAATCAATTACTTTATATGTTTTTTTTTGTTTTTTAGCTTTTCGCACATCTTGTGCATTTGCCATAATCAAGTTATTTAGTTTATTAAAAATATTGTGTTGCACAAGAGAGATACCTGCGCGCGTTGAACTTGATGAATTAGATTTTTAGATTGCGCAAGAGGCGAATAAGCCGCGCTCGCAGTAAAATTTAGGCAGGCGTGTACAAAGAGGCTTGAAAACAACAGTACGAATTCATATAAGTACCGTTACTTATTGTAACGGTTTAAAATATGTGAATACCTATTTTGTGTGTATATGAGCTCATTTCTTTAAAGGTTTGATATTTTACGTTTTATTTCGAGAAAAAATAAGGAATAACTTAAAAAGAAAACGATAGAATTTTGATAACTGATAAATAATAATTTAAAAAAATCCAGATATCAGTCGCCGACAATTTATGCCAAACGTTTTAAAGTGGGCAAAAATGATTAAGTTAACTAAGTTATTTTTGGACACTTGATTTTTATACATGATAATTATGTAGAGAATTATTTCAATACTATATTTTGTAAGCAGCCAGACAAAGTTAAGAAGCCAATCATCGCCCTAACACTCATAATATCTTACACACATACTCATGTTCAATGTTATAATACTTATATATATTTTTTTTATTATTATTTCTAATGATCTACAGCATACACAAAAATTTAAAACAATAAAAGTAATTAAAAAAAATTAAGAAGTCGGTTTAATATTTTTTATTACTTTTATTTATTCATTTTTAATAGTATTTATTATTTTGAAATCGGTTAAAAACGTTCGTCAAAGCTCATCACCGCTCATGTCACTGTCTATCAAACAATTGAAATATAAGGTGTAGACACTGCTCTGCAGTTGCGGTGAACGAAGTGAGTGTTCAAAAGCCCATATCTTGAAAACTACTGAACCGATTTTGATAAAACTTACAGTGACTCCTAAGTTGAAAGATACTTTATTCAATAAAATAAGAATTTTTGAAATACGAATTCTAGTTTCTGCGTAATACGTGGACAAACATACAAACCCACAAATATTCATACACTTATGAAATTTGGCACACATGTTTAGAAGCTGGTATAGACTAACATATACAAAAATTGTGCAATTCTGACAATATTACAAACATACAGGTCGAATTGATAACCTCCTTTTTTGGAAGTCGGTTAAAAATTAACCGTCAGATTGTAAGTAAAGTTTAGTATGTTTGTTACACCTTTACCGACTAATATCTGTAAATTGGGCGTCGTTAGCAAGTCTGTATAGTATACGAGTACCTTCAGATACTATACAAGTACTACTCAGTGAGACTTTCATTCGTCACAAAGTATTAGTTTAGTAACTAAACTAATATAAACAAATATCGAAGTCAAACTAAACTTTAGTTTGACTTTCGATATTTGTTTATATTGAAAGCGTGTTGAAAATAAAACGCCTATACATATATAAAATAAGCGTATGTAGATATCTCCTGCCTAAAATTCTCAAAATACATTAGATCCATTCTGCATGGAATCCCTGAACCCAATCGAAATTGGCCGACCCTATCGATCCTAAGGGATCGCTTGAGGTTCCCGGAAGAATATTACGGGATATTTCACAAATCCTATTTGAAAATCTTGTCCTGATTGCAGTTGAAAGGGTCTTGCGAGGATTCGGCTATGCTTCAATAAAATCGCTTTAATACAACTTGGTATAGGGCGCCCAAGATACAGGCCTAGCCTAGTTTGGGGTCCATTGTAGTTACCTTATTAATATTAAGCTGATTGATAATTTGATTTGTAATTTATACACTAAAAATAAAAAACAATATGGAAATAAAAATTAGTACTATAAAAAAAAAAAAAAAACTACGCAAATGACATTTAAGAGGTAAAGACGAATTTAACGACAATTAGCATAGCAATGTTAATAGTCTAATAAAAAATAAATCTGTTTGTATGGAGTAGATCGCATGGAAAATACCTACAAAATAAATAAAATAGATTCACGCAATAATCGCCAATTTATAATCAAGCTGTGCCCGCGGTTTCACCTGCGTAATTATGGAAAACTGTCATAGTAATGATGATTGTAGGTCCGTCCGTCCGTTTTTAAATCCACATCTACCTCTGTAATTAATTGCATAACGATGGGTTCAGCCGTTAGATCGCGAAAAAATAACAAACATCGCTTTTATTATTAGTTGTAATTACACTAAGATGTTTTTTTTTAATTATTTCGGTGAACATTTCACAACAAACCATTTCGCCCAAACTGGCCAAAGCTTGTACTTATATGTTCTGTGCTTGTACTATGGGAACTAGATGGCTGATAGAATACATATTATACTTTTTTTTGTAAACATACTAAACTTGTGATACATAGAAACATCCAAACACAGAACAAACATCTATGCTCATCAAAGTCAAAGTCTCATCACACAAATGTTTGTCCTGGGTGGGGATCGAATCCACGACCTACAGCTTAGCAAACAAACATACTACCAACTGAGCTGCAAGGTCAGTTAATTGTGATAAAATGTATACCTATTTCAAAACACCAATACTTAAATTTAAATAACAATTTTCTTAGTCACCTTTTATTTAGCCACATTTTATTTTTACTGCATTATAAACTGTTATATGTAAAATAAAACTAAAATACCTGTTCATTTTATGTTAGTCTTGTTTTCAGTTAGTTTTTTTAGCAAGTTCCAATTTATGGGCAGGGCCGATGTTGGGTTTTTAAACTACGCATTACAATTTATTTATTGACAAGTTTTATTTTCGAAACATTTGGTGCATCCACGGGTAGATTTTATAAGTTAGGTATTGTATTACTATTAAAAACAATTCCAGCGGGTTTCTTTGCTCAAAATACCTATCAAATATTTTAATTTATAAAATAGATTGGATAAACGTTAGATTTATTTATTTTTATTTTCTTGACGAGCGAGGGAACAGTTTCAGAACTGCATTTGAAAATTTTGTTACCTATCTCCTGAGTATAGTTCCCGTCACGTAAAAAGAACGCTGGTTTGTTCGTAAACGCGAACAAACCAGCGTTATTTTTACGTGACGGGAACTATATCTAGATGTAACCTGTGTGCAATGCACTGCACTCGTCATCCTATGATATTATTTATTAGTTTTAGCTTATATTTACACATTCTGAAAATATCGTCTTTCATATCTGAAAACATTATTTTTATACTCACTAGTCACTATCACTCAAATACAATATTTTTTACCAAAGAAAAACGTTAGAAGCACTCCAAATTCAGTTTCAACTAGTAAAACGCGATAACAACCGGAAAATCGATTAACAAAAGTAGATAATAAAAGAAAATACATACCTATACCCGCAGAAACTAAACTCAATAACAGTAGCAACTCCTTCATTTTGTGTTTATGCAAATGTTTGCATTAATCACAGTTTTTCCACGTTTAGCGCGGTGTTGTTTGGGACACGCGCGGATGTAGAGTCGAGAGACCGCCGGCACAATGCTCTTTATAAACTTATTGTGCGACGTTGATGATGTACCTACTGGTTATTCAGGGCTGCTACCATTGAAATATGCGTCCGTAATGCGTAATAAATAAAATAAATAGCCAAGTGCGTGTCATGCCACGCGTAAAGTAGGAGTCCCTAGTTGCACATCGTCATCATCATCATCTCAGCCATAAGAAGTCCACTGCTGGACATAGGCCTCCCCCATGGCACATCGTAATTTATGTGAATTAAATGTATGTATTTACATAAACTGCATTATCTTAAATATTGTGTTCTACGATTAGTCTCAACGCGCGCAGCTATCTCTCTCGCGCATTACAACACTTTTAAACATATTAACTCATTGGTTAGAGATATTAAAAAAGTGAGAAATAAATTTGTTTATTTTGATAGGAGAAATATTTGAAAAAAATAATTTAAAAAATATAATAATTTGGCTCAGGAGTAGGAAATAGTTATTTGTGCAACAAGAGAACAAAGTCGTCTTTTGCTGCGAGTGCTGATTTTGAATCCTGAGTGTGGCGAGGGATTCAAAGGCACGAGATGCAAATAACTATGCTCTCGTGTAACACACATAACTTTTCACATCAGCAGCGAGAACACTTTAGGAGATAATACATTTTTACAGATTAAATACCTATCAGTTTTATTTGCAGTAAATACTTATTTTCGTTTAAATACAACAACAAGTTAAAAATTTAATAAATTACAATAAGACATAATTATCTTTTTGCAAAATTTCTTTAATTATTACGAAATTCCGAATGTGTTTGTCTTTGAAGTCGAATTCAAAATCGGAACTTCGAATTGGCTGGTATTTGTCTCTCTCTCTCTTTCTAATGGCGGGAAAGAGATAGAGTGTGAATGTTTCGAATTGTATGATTAACCCAAGGCTGAATAAGATATTCGCTGCTTTCTGAAAAAAATAATTAAAAAGTAACTTGGTCTCACTGATTTCAGGCAGCAAAACCTACATGTTTGCTACTGAAGTGTTATGTTAGTGATATGTTTTTTACTACTCCGTCGCCAGTATACCTAAACGATATCTGTTTTTTTTTTAAATATTTCTCCTAAGTAAATAAATTCGTTTCTCACTTTTCTAATATCTCTAACCAATGATTTTATATGTCAGCAGATGGCATCAGATGGCGGACATAAGCGCGTCCGGCTACATATTTCATGTTTCATTTCATAACATATCTATAGTGGGAATGTTTTTTTTCTTGTCTACCCGAGTGTGGGATATCGTTGGATAGATAATGAAGCCTGAATTTAAAACATAATTGACTAAACATCACTTAGAAAGTTCGTTTGATTTTCAAGTAAACTCCACTTATTATTTTTAACACTTAAATTTTGGGATAGCATCTGTTGTTGATCGATAAATGAATGTGTTTTTCATTCAATATTTTCCATACAGATATTAACCCGTGATAAAGTAGATAATTTTCAGAGATTTTGACACAATTTTGACCTATATAATACAAGTTCAGTCTGAATCAAACTGAACTTGTCTATACATAAGTCTAGTCTTTTGTACTTATTGCTGGACACTGGTGCCTTGGAAAAATGGCAGATGCTTAGTGTGGGACGCTACTTGCGTCAACACTGTCGCGGCCTCACACCTGTGTCGTACCGTCCACTCACCAGCAGCGGCGGCAGAGGATGCCGCTAGCAAAAAGCGGGAGAAATACGCGGCAATGGAGCTACAATATTATTTTGTACCCATCGCCGTTGAAACCATGGGCAGTTGGGGAGCGGATGCCAAAGGCCTCGTCAGTGAAATTGGCCGAAGACTGAAGGACAATAGTGGTGACTCCCGTTCTGCTTCGTTCCTGGTGCAAAGGTTGGCTATTGCCATACAGCGTGGCAATGCTGCTTGCGTTGTGGGCACCTTTCCACCAAGGTCGATGCAGGATGGGTTTCAATTGACGAAATTTTAATTTTAATTGATCACTTTTTTACATGCTTTTAAAATTGTTTGTTACATTAATCTTAATATGATTATTAATTAATTCTTATTTAATTATTATGATTCTTTGTTATTACTTATACCCTTAAACTCATTTGTCTCTTATTAATAAATATATCTATTACTTATTGCTTTACCTAATTCAAAGGTGACATAATTATATCCACCATAAAATTTATAACTACACATAGCTATACATAGCATATTTACAATAACTTTTTTTTACTTCTACAATAATTTTACCTACCTATTTATTTTTCTTGTTTTTAATATTATTTTCTTAAATTTTATTTGTTATTTATTGTTGAAATACCAGCCAGTTTTAATATGTAGGTATATAAAGTTGGAGGTCATCCTCTTTTCGGGCGAAACTCCAGCTCTAGCAGTTCGCAGTGTTCTGACTTGCAACCGGTTTTTGATGGACACATTTTGAATTTTTGATACATGGCTCTATTTTATTTTTACCCGACTGCGCGAGGAAAATGAGGGTTACGTTTTTCACGTGTTAACACGGAGGGCTATGTATGTATGTTTGTAGGAATGCTTCTATAAACTATGTTCCACAGCTTAAACGGCTAAACCTGATGTACAGGAAAGATGAATCTAACGATTGTAACTCGGTTTCTAAAAATCTACCTCGTCACAATGGGTCGTTTTAGCCATTTGTATAACAATCTACTATTTATTCCAATTCCCCTAAATTGTTCCTCGCCCTCATGATGATTTTTTGGGCTCCTATATTGGGTACAAAGACTCATCTAATGTAGACTAAGAGTCTCCTAAACTTAATTGATTTCTAAAATAGTTAATCACAAGTTCAAAGGTTCCTATGTGATTATTTATATAAAAAAAAACAAACATGAAAATCATTTAATTTTTAATAAACACTTAAGTCTAGGCTTTAATATAATAGTTAATACATACGGGGTGACTGTTTGAACACTAACAATATTTATACAGGGTGTTCAGTGCTCGATTCTCGTTCCAAATAATCAAACAAAATGCTTAATTCTTAGCAAACACAAAATATGGACAGTCAAACCACGCGCGCTGAGAGTACATGCAAGTCGCGCAATCACTGCGCAACGTACCTACATAGTTATGTATGTGACTTACGCTCGCTCAGAGCGTGCGCGGCGTCCATAAATTCTGAAATCTTGGGAAAAACTTTAACCGAGATTTTCTTAGTTTTCTTTTTGACTTTGTTTCGGTTTTATTTCTTTATTTGTTTCATATGACAACTAATTAACAAGTCCTTGAGTATTGCTAGTGTTCAAACAGTCAGCCTGTAAAATAGTATTTTTTTTAAAGTTTGTTAAAAATGTATAAGTTTATAAAAAGCACATACCCTGGACTCAGTTATCCTCAATTTAAAATAAAAAAACAGTTTTCGTAAAAAAAGTTACAGCCGAATATGTCATAAAAAACACACATTTAGATACTCACAAGGGAATCAAAACCTATCGGGTACTTCCCGTGAGCTAGAACTATGAAATTTGGCAAGAAGCATTGTGTTTGCAGCAAAACTTGTATTCACAAAACTTCACTGGGTAATCTGGGTATGTTCTTTTAATTTTCAAACACACTTCACTATTATTATAACGCCAAAATTGATGTTATAAAGTATACCAAATCCTTTTCATACATAGTGTGAAAGTGTGTGTAGTCCCTACCAAATTTCATTCAAATCCGCCCAGTTGTTTGTACAGCGTCGTTGAAACGCTCATATTTTAAAATTTAAGAAATCGATATCTTGCGAACTACTGAACTGATTTTGATAAACCTTCATTGACTCCTAAGTTGAGAGATACTAATTTACTCATAAAAATATAAATTTATAATATATTTATAATAATACATTTTTTGCAATACGACTTCTAGTTTCTGCGTAATACGTGGACAAGCATACACATATACAAACAAACATATACTTATGAAATTTGGCACACATGTTTAGAAGCTGGTATATACTAACTTATACAACTACTGTGCAGTTCTGACAATATGACATACATACAGGTCGAATTGATAACCTCCTTTTTTGAAGTCTGTTATCACACGGATTCTGGGATATTCATTTTAAGCATTTTATTATGCCCATCGGCTATCCGAACACCCAGTATATTTATAATGCTGGTTTTTGCATCATCATCATTGTAATTAATCGACTTCAAAAAAGGAAGAGGTTGTCAATTCCGTTAGTTTAATGTTTGTTACTTTACAACTCCTTGATTTATAAACCGATTTGAATAAAAAGGAAGGGTTTACTTTCAGATTAGGCTTATATAAGTTTTATCAAAATTGGTTGAGAAGTTTATTTTTAAAAACAATATAACTGGATAATAAATTATATATGACTATCTGCGCCCCCCGGTTTCACGCGCATAATAATAAAAAGCTGTGATGATGATGAAAATTGGTCTATGTCCGTCTGCAAGTTCATAGCCTCTCTTAATATTAATTTCATAACCATCAAATAGAATATTGTAATAGAAAAAAATTATTCCCGTATGGCGCGGCTCGCAAATGTCCCATTTCAAAATAGTAATGTGATGCAGTATTTATATTTTACAATCATTATTGGAAGCTTTTTAAATGAAATGGTACTTACCAAAAATATATAAAAGCAGTCATACGGACGGATCGGTCAGTCGTTGGATGAGTGACCGTGAGTGGCATTTCTGAGCACTACCATGGGTCGGGTGACACGTTAAATTGTAAGTCCCGGTTGTTTGTTCTTAAAAACAGCAATCATCAAGCCAGATCACATGCCTTTCGATGGCGTAATAACTCTGACATTAGGGCTGGCCACTCAGTCTATACGAATTTACTTTATCTACAAACTTCTAACGTTTGATCCGAAAACTGTTTTAAACAAAGTTTGTTTTAACAAAATTAGTGCAATCGAAAACTTATTATCGATATTTGTTCCTGTCCCATCTCTAATTTTGTTACTATTTTATCTATCCCTACTGCCTATCTGTGTTATACACGAAACACCCTTCCGACCCCCTAAACATACGATAGAGACTCCTGCAGCTCACGCGTTTTGTAGGTATTTTTTTGTTTAAATTCGTGTTTACGTATTAGGTAAATTCCTCCCCTTAAATCACAATTATATCTTTTGATTTTTGGTATCAATCGATTGTTTAAACAATAATCTATGCTTCTGCGGTTTACTTTTTAGAAAAAAAGTCTTAGGTGCTGTAAAATAACAACTTAATTTGGACGTATTTTTAGGCAAAAAATCCACTCCAGGTGTCTGTATCTACAAAAGTATAATAAAATTTGAAGAAAACAAACCGTGCCGTCATAGAAAGTTTCAGCACCAAATACATATAAAAAAACCAACGAAACTGGATCACATTAGGGGGAGGAATCTGTCTACGCTTTTTGTGTGATTTTGTATGGGGGAAAAAACGGCTTCTTCCCTCTTAAGGCGCTTTCACACTGACCGACCACAATAACGACACGATATCGGCGGACAGCATATCTCATACATTTACTAAACGCTTACCACGCACACCGAACGACAATGATAACGACACGACACGACGCCGACGCCTATATCGTAACGATATCGTCACAATAGTTATCTTTGTCGGTCACTGTGAAAGATTACACAGAGATAGAAAAAGGTTTGAGCGTCTGTGTACTTACCAGACATCCCAGCTTGAGTTACAGATTTACTATTATTTATGATCGAATTTAAAAACTTTTCCCATCATTGTCTGATGGAGCCATAATAGAGAGTAGCGACAAGGAAGCTTATGAAATAATATACCGAGACATTGGGGCAAAATGGCTTTCTTTTGCCATCAACTTGGGATAGGTAATATTCATCTATTGGTGATATTATATCTACTTATTTCTCACGAAGGTTGTCATCGTCACAGATGTTATGGAATACCGAAATGATAAATAACAAACGTCTTCAAAATAATTATACAAGCATCGAATAATTTTTCAAATTATGCAGATCAAATTTAGCGAGCCCGGGTAACTTAATAAAACAACTAATCATTTTTATTTACTCCTTATTTTAATATTGATTCATTTTCTCAATACTAGTTGTCCATTATGTAACCATATGAGTACAAACTGTTCAACTGTTTAACTTTAAGCCTCACAGATTAAATTGAAAGTTGGAATAAATATTAAAAAGATAAATGATAAAAAGATAATGACTGGCCTTGTGGCTCAGTTGGTAGTGTGTTTACGTCTACCTGCTGAACTGAAAGGTCGTGGGTTCAATCCCCACCCAGGGCAAACATTTGTGTGATGAGCATGGATGTTTGTTCCGTGTCTGGGTGTTTCTATGTATCATATGTATATATTTACAAAAAAAAAGTATATATGTATTCTATCAGCCATCTAGTTCCATAGTACAAGCTTTGCTTAGTTTGGGCTAGATGGTGTTGTGTGAAATGTCCACAAATATTTATTAAATATATTTATTAAAAAATTAAAACACGCTTTAGCCTTAAGGGCTTTTACTATACTCTTCCCAGCCCATATCCATATTATAATTACTATTTTGAAATACTAAAAATGAGAATATTTTCATTTGGTTCCTCACAAGTGGATCAATCTGTCAAATATAAAGTCGTCATTCAGAAAGATTAAGATAAGACACGTCGTTATTTTAAATGTCGTGTAAAATAGGTATTTGCAGTGGGTTACATAATGATACTTCGATACAAGGTATCCAATTTAAACATATTATATGATGTAGTCGGTGGCTCATACTAAATTGACCATACTAAATACACAACACTGAGAAGTATTTCCGTCAGGACGGCTGGGTGGTTGAGACTTGCGCTGTTAGGTTTGATCGAATCTGACTTACTGAAACAAAAAACACTATTTAAATATCAATTCTACAAACTCTAATTAAAATTTATCATAAAATAAAAAATAAATCTGTCTGTCTGTTTCATGTTTGTTACATACATACAATCACGCCTATTTACCCTTGTGGGGTAGGTAGAGAATCAAACACCACGACGCGGTTTGACGTCACATTTGACAGGATAAATAGGAGTTTGTGAAGAGATTCTTGTATTTACATATCACTGGCAGTTTGTAATAATTGTAATATAAATAAGTAAGGCTTACACATGAGTCTTGTTACCCGCGGTTTTGCATTGAAATAAACTTGTTAAAATTGATAAAATCACAAAGGCTTACCTAATACACGTATGTGTTTATTTTGGACTTTGTCAAGTTTTATTAGGTTTGCTTCGTTAAAGTACTACTGTACATACTTAATAGATTTCCTTACGATATTTTCTCTTACCGTTGAAAAACTACACACTTTGAAAAAAAAAACAGAGGTAGGGAAAATAGAAGTTCCTCCTAGCACGATTCAGAAACGTCGCATGGGATTTGAACGGAGCATCTGTGGATCGTAAGTCTAACGGTCTCTCACTATCTAGACTGAAACATGAACTCACTTGCAAGTAATTTCCCAGGGCTTGCTGATGTAGTAGATGTGGATGGAGAGCCGGCCGTACTTCTGACTGAGGTCAAGGAAACATTCCGGGGCGAGGGGGATGGCGTCCTAAGAAACACATTCAAGTACAAGTTATAAATATACTGAAAATATGTAAAAAAACTGATTTCATTCAGTAAGCGCCAGGATCGAGATATAATAATTCGAGAAAAGTATATCTTCTTGAAGTCCTTTAAAACAAGCATAAATAAAAACCGGCCAAGTGTGAGTCGGACTCGCGCACGAAGGGTTCTGTACCATTATCTATAAGAAACGGCAAAAAAATCACGTGTGTTGTATCGGAGCCCTTTTAAATATTTATCTTATTCTGTTTTTTAGTATTTGTTGTTATAGCGGTAACAGAAATACATCATGTGTGAAAATTTCAACTGTCTAACTATCACGGTTCATGAGATACAACCTGGTGATAGACGGAAGGACGGACGGACGGACGGACGGACGGACGGACGGACGGACGGGTATACGGACAGACGGAGAGACAGCGGGCGGAGTATCAGTAATAGGGTCCCGTTTTTACCCACGCTACTCTGCTTGATTTGATGATAACTCTAAATACTAGTTTGTGAACTCTAAATACTCGTCTAGTTAAAGGTTCAGCGATAGTAAAGTAAAAAATTATAATATAATAAATTTTAAGAGAGTAATATTGTTATCTAAAATGTAACATTTTAAACCATACTCACCAATGGTGCATTTCTTTCGGGAGGCAGATCCTCGTACCAATCCTTTTGCGTCTTCAGGGCGGTGGTATCGATTTTAGGCTTTTTACCAAAGGTTTGGAAGCCGACTCCTAGCAATTCCCCGTTCTTGACCAGCGGAAACCAGGGCAGCATGTGTTTGTCGCATTTCAGTTCTCTTGTCATATTTAAATAGTAATGCGTACCTGAAAAAATAGTATAAATATTTCTATGAAAAATTCTGGCTCGGCAGTCTCCCCGTCGTGTTGCATTCCATAACCCTCATAACTAAAATGTGTACTGCGCTATCCTTCTCGATCTCAATATGATTTTTATGATATTTTCAATTTATATCTGAAGTTTTATATCCTATGAATTCATATCCTTATATCTTATTAGATTTCTCTTACTCCCTCGCGACCTTCCTTATCGTGACTCGTCCAAACATGATAACTTAACCAGGTTTTACTGTACTTTATAATATTACGATTCTGTTTATCTATCTATTTAGCCTGTATTCATTCACTTACTGCTAGGTATAGGCATGTTATGTCGTCATCCGTTCCTCGGGTACTATTCGGTGACTGTCTAGATATTGAGATTATATATATTATCTTACCCATATTATGGACACAGTTTTGCTTTTTGAAATTTGTCCTGTTGATCTCGGCCTCCAGAAGCTGTACCTTGATGAGCTGGCCATTGAGCCCCTGCACCCACACCCCTGAGTCCTGCAATGTGGAGCCGTTCTCTCTTGTAGGTACCACACCAGCCATCAGAGACGCTGCAAGTATTAATAATAATGTTAAAAACGTTGTGTATTAGCAGGCTGAAGTGGCTATGGGTAGAGCATATACAATTATACACTCAGGAATGATTGCGGATGGGGCTGAAAAGTTTTCTAGGGGAGAGAAGCAAGTGCAACGTAGAAAGAAGAGCCACAAGGTGGACCGATGACCCCATACAACTGGTTACTGGCTACTTCCAGCCGTTATTTTTAAATATCTATGAAAGAGATCTAATATAAATTACTGGACATTCTGTAACTGAGATGACATTAAAGAAAAAAACACTTAATTCTGGAGGTAAATTGTTAAAAAACTAAAATTATATTCTATTATAAGAGATTTTTTATCCGTATTTACCTTTACTGACATAATACTGTGTGGCCGTCCAGAACTCCTGAGCTGGTTCTCCATCGGCTGCGCTGGCGTTCCATTTGATAAAATAGTTTTCTGGCTTCAAAGCTGGCTCAATAGATTTCACAGGAGCCTAGAATGAACGCAGGAAGTTATTTATCTTCATGATTGTCGAAGATTGTTGTCTAAAGTGTTTAATTTTTCTTCGAAGTGCCTATCGTTGCTGCGCCAATGATTTACGTCTGTGCATACAGTGACTCATGCATGGCATAAAACAATCAATAGCACAACAAAACAAATTGAAACAATGTAAAATCTAGCGATAACAAATATCAAGTTAAGGAGCACTAAGCTGAAAATAGTCATTTTTGGCTCTACAACAATCTAGATCTATCTTGCTCTATAATATTCTTTTTGTCTTCAGATGGTTGATAACCAAAACTAGAAACTTTAATAGCACTTACAGCAATCTGTAGGCCTGCTACGAATCCATTAGTGGTATTCGTGTACAGGGAGCAGACCATCCTCCCTGGAGGACAATACATCGGTAGCTCTTGCAGGGGCCCCTCAGGTCGCTCGGTTATTCGCCATCCTTCACTCACAGCGTCCGGGATTGAGCGGGGGATCGTAAAGAAGTATTCCTTGTCAGCCTTGGCGTCTGATTTTCCGAATTTGACTGCAAAAGATGTTTTTTTAAAGTTACTACTGCTGAAATTCTAAGGTTTTTGATGTGTAACTTCTAATGGGGCGGATCAGACCGCTGTGACGCAGGCAGCGCAGGGGGATTAGACAATTGACTTTGAATTTTGTGAACGTCAGTAGAATAGAAAATGTCACGTGACTTCTCATCATATTTTTTTACATTTCAAAGCATAAGCGTAATGAATAGAAACTTTTGCCACTTGTTTAAGGGGGCTGATGTTGAGTCGACAGGAAACTAAGATTAATTAAAACTTTAATTAGTTTGGTTTGTATTCAGTTGAATATGTTAGTGAAAAAAACATGACATGTCCAGTTTGCGGTCTGCTAAATTATTGCGTAAATTTTGAAACATGATAGCGAGCAGCAGAAGCTGAAAGTTGTTCGTTGGCGAGCAGTACAGCCCAACCCAGCGCCAGCCGTCAATTCGAGTGATTGCGCTCGCGAATGGTCATAAATATATGCTTTCCTCGCAAATCTCGCTGGATTCTGTGCCTATAATTCCACATCATACGGGACTTGAAATTGATGCAGGATTCCGGAATACCGAGCTTTCGGTAGTGCGGAATTGAAAGCCCTACATAGAACGACATATTACTCGAGAATGGTAGCATATTGATGGTAGGTACATAATGTACGGCAGGTTTCCTGTTGACATCCTTGACTAAATTAAATTCTGATTCAATGTGTCATAATTGAATTCCATTTATATTAATCAAGTACGTTTTGTTTGTTAATGGGTACCTCATTTGAATCTGTTTGGGTCATGTTACGATGCAGGTATTGAAAAAACGTATAATTTTTTATTACATTATCATAACAAATTATTATTTATTGTTACGACCTACATTTTTTAGTTTCCTTAGTAATTATGAGGAACCTTTATAAATTCGCCATGTATGCCTGTCTGTCTGTCCGTATGGCACAACAATTTACCCAGAGACTATTAGCAAATCAAATTTGGTAAGTAGACGTGTTCAACTGCTACAAAATGCTGAAGTAAAACTTACAAAAACTGAAAAATAGGGGTGGCACTCAATACATATAAGATACTATGTCAAAGGATATAAAAAAGGATTTTTCCCTACCACACCCCATCGTGTGGGGTACCGTCAAATAGGCGTGGTTGTTCGCCGCATCTATTCAACGATATCCTTCACCAACATTTATTAAAGGGTTTCTCGTAGTATGGAAACCTAATAACCACAGTCGAACATGGAACCAGTTCCTTTTTTAGAGGCGGATAAAAAGTTGTTTTGATATGATAAAAATATTTTATTAGCTTACTATGATAAAATAAACGGTTTAATTAATGTTAACCCTGCAAATTATAGTAAGAAACTTACCTTTAAGTGCATCGTATTTGATACCTGAAAACAAAACGATAAGATTTTTAGTAAAAGTGAAGGAATGAAGGCCTGGGCACAGAACATATAATTATATACTAGGTTACAATTCCACGACAATTTAGTATTTTCGAAGTTATCTGTGGGCCTAAGACGCGCGTCGGTCGCGACAAAATTTTCTTTACATATTTTTTGTCGTGCGAAAACGAGACACACATACAGATCTCCGTAATCTTGTCACGTTCTCGCAAGATAAAAGTGTGGAGAAAATTTTCTCGTGTCATGTATCTTAGCTTATGGCCGCAAGTCGTCAACAATGAAACAGTCTAGGACATCAAAGCAACACCGCGAGGAAACCAGCATGCCTGCTTTCTTGGAAATGTGTGAAGTCTGCTAAGCCACACTTGACCAACTGGTGGGCTATGTTCTACTGTACAAGAGGCTGATTTAATTTTTAAATAGTTAATTGTTATACTAGGCTGGAAAGTTAAATTATATCCAGGGCAAGCGAAGAATTTTAGGTTTGAACCTCGAGCGAGAGGTTCTGGAGTAGAACGCCAAATCCATCCAAATCAAGCCAAATCAAATCCATCGCTACGCTCAGGATTCAAGAAGGCACGTGAGGACGAGACACAATTTAATAACTTTACAGCCGAGTGTAAGACAACATTTTTAGAACTTAGAGTAAACATGCTTTACAGTTTTTTTGAAGTAGAAAAATCAGTCTAGCGTTATGCATATTTAACTCACTCTGTTGGTACTTACTAAAATTAATTTATACTAGCATTTCATTCTATTATAAATATTTTTCAACAAAATAAATAACTAAAAAAGATTTTTTTATCGTGTAAGTGATTCTATAAGTACAAAACACTTTCAAAATAATGTGAAATTGATTTCTATTATTACATGTATATAAAATTGCTATATTTCTATGTTACGTATAGATATTATAAGTATTTATTTAAGCTGCGATAGACGCCTCCTAGAATCGAAGTAATTACACAGAGAGGTTTAAAATTTTCTACTAAATATGTATAACTGTGTAATAATCTAATTTTGCAGTTATTTACCGCCGTAAGAGATAAAATACTTAGTGTTTTCTTATAAAGTAAGAAGTCTTTCCAAAGTAATAATTCATTAAAACACTATTATTATTAATATTAACGCGAACCACGGTAAATATTCCGTTAATAATATTTTTTTACTCACAAAATCCAGCCGAAGCCAACACCAATAACACAAGAACCTCCTTCATTTGACTGTATGTTGGGTAATAATGCAAATTTTCCGTTAATTCGAACTTGTTTAATAGAACCGATGTGCGGTTGTGGGTCTTGTGTCAGAATGGTGACTGAACACAGAACTGATCACTAATGTCACAGAGCTACAATATTAACTTCGCTTTAGAATTCTATTGAGAATTCTAAAGCGATGTTATTACTGGAATCTTGTTATTTTCCTTTTACATTAAGTTTTCCTTATTCTACCAAATAAAGGATAAGTAAGTAGGTAGGTAAGCATCACAAGAATGTCTGCTAAGTAAACATGCTTATAAATACCGATAATAATGTAGGTATAAAGGTTTTAGAAAATTACACAGAGCGGGCTTATCGCTAATAGTTCTGCGGATTCCAAATTTTTTTCGGATTGGGAAGAAGAGATAAATTTTCCTATGTAGATCGTTTTGGGTAGTAGGTACCTATGTTACAGCGAGGCTACGTTTAGTAGTATTTTTACCAACGTCAAAAAGGAGGTTTATAATTCTGTTGTATTTTTTCTTGGTTTGTAACTTTCCGCACGACGACGTACGACGATGACGGAGTTATCGTCATGTAAAAACCGATTAGAAAAAAAAAAAATTTTGAAAGATTACATTTTCAGTTTTTTTATTTATTTATTTTTATTTTAAAATTTGAGCTCCACAGACTCCAGTGTCCGTGCTTTTATATTTTCAGATTAGTCCCGTATAGTTTGGTTCTTAAAAATAGAATTGCGCATATTGGAGTATTTTTTTTAGTTTTTTAAACTATTGCAAAAGCACTACATTCGCGTGTCGAATATGGACCTAAAAATCTTACTAATGAGTTTCACTTGAAAAATTAATTTGATTTTCAGTGAAACTTCAGAAAAAATATTTCAGCACATAATTTTTGGGATAAAAAGTACGCCAGATTTTTCTAGGTGCCACCTTTTTATACCACCTAGTAGGTGGTATATGTAATAATTCTGTCAAATTTCGTCCAAATACGGCATTATATTTCGGCGTACATCGAGTACACGGCGCCGCAGGCAGATAGACCAAAGCCAAAACAGCAACATTGCTGTTTTGGCTTTTGTACCGATATAGTATTGATTCTTGCAACTAAAATTCTTTTAGCGCCTGATCAAATTTTAGTAATATCAATTTTACTCACGTTGGTATTTGTAGGCGTTATAGCATAACAATATTAATTAGTATTACAGTTTGGCACTATTTACCCGACTGCGTAAGAAGGAGGGTTATGTTTTTCGAGTTACATACACTCGTATGTATATTTCTTTGACACGCCCTAGAGCCTAAGCGGCTTGACCGATTTTGATGTGAGTGGTGTCAATAGATTCGTCTTAGTTGTGAGAGTGACACTGGGTACATCAAAATAAAAAAAAATCATAAGTTAAGCTGCAAAAACCTCTTTTCTGCAGTCGGGTATTATGTTTTTTTTTTTATTGATACTTGTTTACTGTAGAAATAGTATCTTTTGGGTTACATACTTATCTATACTTCGAACTATAAAATATCGAATATCATTACCCCGAAAATGAAATGTACGTCTTTTCAAAGACTTTATCAAAATGTCGAATACTCATTTGACCAACTCGTCTGATAACCGAATCTGTGATACGAAAGATTCTGTTTATAAACAGAAACCGAACGAATCCCAGCTAAAAAATGATGTTATGATAATTAAATCTTTGCAAATAATAAGGTTTCTGATATAATATATTCATATTCATTTATTGATATCATTCATTTATTGTTACATTTAAATACATAAGTTACTTACTAGTACATGGAATGAATACAATGTCAATTTAGCTTATTAAATAATAATGGAAAATGTCAGTAGAAAATTAAAAAATAATAATAATAAAATTCAATAAAAATTGTATAACAAAATAATTAGGAATGCATTACAATTATATTAATTCTAATGCATTCATTTAATTAATTAGGTCTCTTGGATTTTAATCATTTCGTCAAATTTGTAGAACGGCTGTTTGGTAAGCTACTGTTTCAGTTTATATAGGTATATATACAATGCTCGAGAGGGTGCATCTAGCACCTCTATTGGCAACCTATTTGAAATTGTTGGTGCACTTGCGTGCACTAGTCTAGCCGTTTTTGCTAAAAAATAAAATAATAAAGCAGCAACCTACCGAACCGAACTTAATAAATCGACTTATCCGTAGAACAGAGTCGGATGTGACCATAAAGCGAAAACGAGTTAAATAGCTAAATAAGATAAGGAAAACGAGCTCTACAGACGTATATTTTTAGAATTTTCGTAACTTATTTAGTTTCGAAAATATATAATTGAATAACGTTTGATCTGACATTAGCTCCGAATAAAAATGCACGGAGTGACCAAACGACGGCTCACGGGGAGCGAGAGCGGCGCTGGTGCCCAGACCGTTCTTCAGTCCGGCCGCTGTTTGTTGGAAGGAGGGAATTTTTATGTCATTCGCTTAGTTTATTTTCGGTTTGATGAATAAAATAATTTATCAAGTGTTTTGCATGAAAAATCATATTTTTAGAGATGCTACCATAACAGAAAATGTTGGATATGTTTTTTGGAAATGTTGAAGATGCAGAAGACCCTGAGTTTAGTTTATCAATTTCAAATGTTCCTGCTGTTTATATGAAGAAAAGTGTAAATGCTGGTAAGTTGATGGTTTTTCAGTTGTAATATTTCGTGATACACATTATTAAGTTCTTCAATTAGTATATATTATGTCTATATTGCTTTTTGTCACAGTAAATAGTTGTGGGTGATTGATTTTTATATAGGACGTTTTTTGAAGAAGATGCATAGGCACGATTTTTTAGTGCGAAAATACGATAGGTGTAATGTATATTCACAGGGTAATCATTATTTATGTAATGATTTATGTGGTTATAACCAGTAAAAATAGAAGTCTTACGAAATATAAGGACAATTTTGTACGAACATTATTGAACTTTTAGGAATTACATATCAATATAGAAAGTTTTTCTACGGAATCTTTGATACGATTTGTTGTTTCGATGTTAAGATAAGACCTTATTACAGGGATAACGAAATCAATTAGAACGTTGTTCATTTAAAAATGTCATTAAATATAAATAAAATTATACTTAAAATTCGTAATATAATGGCTAAGTACATTGTCTTGAAATATACATGATTAAAAAATATTTCATGAATAATTTCATACAGTTTTTTATTTCAGTTGTGATGACAACGACCATTCACAACAAACATTACCTTTGCCTCCTGGAGCAGAAGTAATCAGTCAGAAACTAGATGACATAAGGGAGGAGTTTCAGCATGAAGATGGTACCACCAAGGAAATTACCTGCGACAGCTAACCTACTGAATGTCGGGTCTGATGCACCTGCTGAATATGCTTATAGCAATCAACCTAGTATAATTTATTTGAAAGTGCGTTCTAGTTTCGAAAATTCACCATCACTAAAGCTTGAAGAGTTATAAGTTTCTTCACTTCACTTATATCTACCCCGATAATTAGTTTTATTCAATAAGATCTACCCCAGTTAGTTTGGGATTGTCAGTGCCAACTCTGATGCCATCTCCTACTAATATTCAGTATTGCTATAGCACATTCTACCCTAATCATGTAGAAAATAGTAGTTTCACATATTCATCTGCTACTTCGCTTCCAAATGATCGCACCGTGACTCCTAAAATGACTAGAAAACGACAGTGGCACCCAAAAGAATGCAAAAACCTTAAACCCAAATGCCTGAAGAACTTAGATAAGAAATATGCAAAGAAAAGAGAAAAACTGTAGAAGAAAGTGTTTTGCTTTTGGCCTGAAAATTGTGCTGAATAAAATTAAAACCGCTTTGTAAGTTGTAAGTTTAAGTTTAACATATGTGTATATAACATAACACACCGGTTTTTACAGAAGGAACATGTCCAGTGAGGGGGACAGTGTCCACTCTGTCATCTAAAGAGCTTCTCAAACAAAAACTATCTATACCTTCATGTATGGCGTTTATTACTAAGATAAGCTAAAATTTAAGGACATGTTATGGCAAATGTTATTGGCAAAGTGATCCAAAATACCGTGTTTTACATTAAGCGTCTCGTTAATAAATCATAATAAATAATAATAAAATCTCAGATAATAAGGCTTGGATGAAAGACATTAAGTGCAAGAACATTAACTGGAGCAGCTTTTGAAGTTTATGCAGACGGTAGTGATCCTAACAAATTGTTTTTTTTAATATGACCTGACTCAACCTTATTAATCACTAAAATATTATAGTGATTGACGGTAACACAAGGAACTCGGAACAACCTGAACTGACACCTACCTATTCTGAACCTATCCTGTTCCTGCTGCTAATTATAAAATCTTTATGGTTATTTACCATTCAGAATTAATTTTCTTATAGTATGATCCATAGTTTAACTCTCTGCCATATAACATCACTCCTGATATTTCTAAAGAATCAAATGATGACCTATTGGAATAAGAAATGTTATATTTATTATATAGATTTTATTTATCTGCTACTTTTTAATCAGAATTCTTACTAGTAATTTAGCAAAACAATGCTTATAATAATAAGTACTAAATTAAGTAATTAAATGTTTGTCTACATAATATTTCATTGTCATTAATTACGTACACTCACGTCTAGGTCACGATGTAAGACTAATTGATTTATTTTGAATTAAGTAAACTAGTACAAAGTTTAAATATCTTTATTGTATTTTTTTTCCGTTGTTATGATAAATATTTACGTAGGTACCTACATTTATAAAGTTTAAGACTGCTAATGCTATAGTCGTTTAGGTTAATTAGTTACCATCCTGTGAACCGATATGTCATTTCTTTATTTTTTTAAGTTTCAACTAATACTACAAGACAGTATTAGATAGTACATTTAAATTAATGTCAAGTATAGAACCTCACCTAGGTTACGATGCCTTTGTTTGTTAAAATTATAAATAATGTTATTTAAAGAAAAAAAACTTGTTGATTTTATAACTAATGTGAAGTTTAAATTTCTTCATGCGCATCTGTTGCATTGTTTTATTAGATAGGTATAAGTAGGTCTGTAAGTTTTAAAATAAGCTATTTTTAAGCCTGTATCTAACTGTGATAACTGTATGTACTTACCTATTATGAGATTATTTTAATGAATAAACTATTTTAAATAATAATTTCATTTCTTATTTAGTTATATGAAAAGTTAGTCATAATATGGCTAACATTAATTTTGAATATTTCAAGGTAGTTATTCACAAAGGACTCTATGAAAGAGGGGTAGTTCCAACAAAAAACAACTCATGTAAATATAGAACGCCGACGTCTCCGTAAAACAACGTATAATGTTCACTACGGCGCCTCGCTCTTCCGCTATAAAACGTTCAATGTTGATATGGAACTCACTATCTCAAGAAACAAAAGGATAATAAATATAAACTACAGAGCATTTAACTGGGCTAGGCCTTTATAATAACATACCAAAAAATCTAAATGCCAAGGCTCACCGTTTAAGAGTTACAGACGATAATATCTTCTCTAACCTCTACTGAAAACTAGCAATCCTGCAGATCAAATTTTATTCTACGGATGAGTCGAAATGTTCGGGCAAGTAAAACTGATGCCTAACAAACTTATAGAAACAGAAATTCGGTTCCAGTAAAATTATTAAGTTATTTAACTATTTTATTTTAATTAACTACGAAACCCTAAAAAGTAGGTACCCTAGCTTTTTGATCGTACGTTTCAGGGTTTTATTTGCCGTACCGGAGTACGGCAAATAAAAACCTGAAACGTAGCTGAATATATGAAACGGATTTCATGTATTCAGCTCGCGTATAATGTGCCTATGCTTAAATTATTATTATTGGTGGGTTGGAGGGATTCCTTCCCTGACTTGTCAGCGTCACAGGTGCAGTATGTTGGTGCTCAACTTAGTGTTGAGACTAGCCACGTACCGCGGCTCAATTATGTAATTAGTATTACCCGAATGTGCAAGAAGGAGGGTTATGTTTTTCGAGTTATGTACTTATATATGGCTAGGTATATAAGTACCTCCTACAACCTAAACGGCTTGACTGATTTCGTTATGCGAGGTGTTGTTAGACTCGTCTTTTCTCCCTAAGTGTCGCTACATTTTTAACCGCCGACCAAAATGAGGCGTGTTATAAGTTTGACGTGTGTTTCTGTATATCTGTGAGCCTGTTTGTAGCATCGTAGCTTTCAAACGGATAGACTGATTCTGATCTAGTTTTTTTTTTGTTTGAAAGAGGGTTTCGTCGAGAGTGTTCTTAGCTATGTTTCGTCAAAATCGGTTTAGCCGTTCTTTTTTGTCGGGGAGTTTTTGAGTTTTCTAAACTCATACTTCTCTCATAAAAACAAAAATGCGTTTTTTTATAACCTCGAACATAACGAATACATACGTCAAACTTATAACACCCCTCTATTTGGTCAGAGGTTAAAAATCAAGCGTCAGACTATAGGTGAGTAAAGAGTAATCTACTATTATAACGTAGTGTCAGTTTGAATGTATCTATTTCCGTAATCGCTATAGAAATCTCCTCAGCTGATATTTGCACAATTGTTACACCGCATTGTTATGACCACCAGTAACTGATACAGCGGATCTGAAATCGGTGTCACGGCTGCATTCAAAATATCAAACCTTGCAACAAACAGAATAGGCGAGGGATTCCCGTGTGTGAATCAGACTCCTTGCTTTGTATTTCAATAGATTTTTTTAGTCTACAATGGCGCCACCGTCGTTTTTTCATGGACATTGTTGATGATCGAAATTCGTAAAATAGTTTTTGCATTAGAATAGTCAGAGCAGCGCAAGGGCGTCGCCAGCCCATGGCCCAGGGGGGGGGGGGGGGGGGGGGGGCAAGTTAATATTATGGAGGATGAGAAAAATATGAATTGTAGGTACAGGTACAATTACACGGCCTTAGGACTTTGGTTGCTTTGCAGTTGGCTACATTTTTTTTATCTCTAGGGTGAGGCAGCTGCCCCCCTTGTCCCCCCCCCCCCCCCCCCTTGACGACGCCCTTGGAGCAGCGTCAGATCCTTTTCAATGCGATTATTTTACTAAGAATTGTCTGAGAAATTCTGAAGGTTGGACGAATTGATTCTTTATAAATTAATGTATGATATTGTTCCACGAAAAAATATGTGGGTTGTGTTTTAAATAATCTTATTGAACCTTTGCGAGCGGCTTTTTGTTTGTTTTCTGTAAACAAGTGCAAATGAAAATGTATTTTCGCGCGTTGTTTACATTTTGCTACGTGGCTAGTTGAGTTATTCTTTAGAAACTACCGAGGGCGGCAGATAAAATTACGGTGTGTTTTGTCCACAGAAATCTTCTTATAAATATTTTCGTAAACTTAAATGCTGCGTGGACTTGTCTTGACAACACAAAAAAAAGTCAAGTAAACGTTTCTATGACAGATGGTTTCATATCACATAAACTTAAAATAGAGTAAAAGGTAGTGCTATAATCTCATTGGATAAAGCAAACAGAGGTCTGTAACACTTACTTATTTTACCTTGTTAGCGTGCGAACACCTAGAATTTTAGGCTATTCCTACTAAAGAAAATAGGTAAAGTTACAAATAGGTATTCTTAGATATAAAGCATATTTTGATGTTCATGTGTCATGCATAGGAGTACGGAACTCTTGGAGTGCGAGTGAAACTCGTACTTTACCGAGATTTATTTATTTTATTCTTGAACGCTTTTATTGCGTGAATATGTGTCTAAACAGTTCCATACTATAATTCTTATGAAATCATGAATTAGGTTTCTTCTATCCATCATCAGGTGAGATGGCGGTCAAGTGCTAACATACTATATAGAAAATGAATATAATATAATGAATAGTCTTTATATAAGAATTAGGTAACCGTTGCTCCATTTCCATAGATAGATGGAAGGTAAAAGGGTAAAGGGTTCGGTAATTACCGCCCTCCACACTCCTCCCCTAATGGCTGAATGACTTAGCAGCCGCGAGCTGGCCAGCAGTATAATAGTTAGTAAAAGCGACGACTCTTTATTGTAAGCCGAGTACAATAGTCATCTGTGATGATTCTCAGGATCCGGAGATGTACAAAAAACACTGACAGCACGCGAGTGGAGACCACGTACCGGCAAGCGCAGCGTAGGAAGACCAGCCACAAGATGGACAGATGACCTCATACAAGTGGCGGGAAGACGCTGGATGCAAGCCGCTTCCAATCGGTCTTTTCGGAATACCATGGGGGTGGCCTATGTCCAGCAGTGGAATTATTATGGATGATGATGATGAAACCTTGTTCGGACACTTATAAACATAACAAAAAATATATATTTAAATTGGTCAAGTCGTTTAGTAGGTCATACTTCAGAGGTGGGTCAGTACCATATATTTTTTATCAAAATCGATTCAGTAGTCATGTTTCAAAAACTTACGTTAGTAAAATTACGTTATTAAATTACAAATTACAAAAAATTACATAATTAAATTACAAAATCCGTCATCGAAGTAAACGAAATTGCGTATTTGGAAGTCGGTTGTTTCAGTTTATTAAAGAGTAAAATTTCCAGTTATCCATTTTATTCCGACTCTACCTAGTCCACCTATGTACCTACCTGCTCGCGCTGTAGCGCGCGACCTTGCGCAACTCGGCTGGGTTTGCCCAAACCGGATCCGAGCGCTACTCGCCGGCTGATGATGCCTCGACTGCCTCACATTACACATCAATCCACGTCACACTCCACCACCGCTCTTTGTGAAAGTGCTAATTCAGAAACGATAGGTTACTGTAATATTTGTACAATTACTAATTCTGTGTGTCTCCCTCATAAAATACAAATACAAATAATTTATTTATAACTTTTAAGCTCTTTTAAGTTACAAGTCACAATGTAAATCAATATTAATTTCTGATAATAACGAAAATTGTATATAATATATTTAAAGTTCATAATGTCAAAATGTTAATCAATTAGGGCCTTACCGAAAAACGTTGTTTAACTTTAACCAACTTCTTAAATTCTCTGTCTTCTTTCCACAAGCGTCATTACGTGTTAGCGAGAAGTTGACAAAATATGTTAAGCATTAATTCCTTAAAGTTAAGTAACGATTTTCGGTAAGGCCCTTTATGCCCCATGATGAATCGAAAATATAATATAATAATATTAGAAATTAATTTTTTTACTAGTCCGGAAGTTTCAAAAAGTCACCTCGGACGTAAAATCATCATCATCATTAATCTAAGTTTGCTTACCACTCTAAACTTTTCCATCACTTAACATAAATAAGCTGTGGTTTTATGCATTTCCAGTTATTTTGTTACAAAATCCAAAGTACTGAACCGATTTTGATAGGATTATGAGAACTCAGAAGACCAACCAAAAAAGAATCATCAAACCCCATTCATACTCGTAATTGGCGAAGTAATCGCTGAACAAACATACAAACAAATACCATACAGTTGAATTGAGAACCTGCTTCGTTTTGGCAGTCGGTAATTTTTTTTTTGCAGGATATAATATGTATTTCCAGATATTTCGCAGCGGATGTTTCAACAAAGCCCCGTTCCGTTAAGGCACTGCTTGGCAATGCCCCGGTTTGACTTATGAATTGACACATGATATGACACGCTGAAATGGAGGATGAATTAAACAAAATATGTGTTCATATTGAAATACTCAAATTAAATATATTATTAGGAGTTTCGGCGGGAACGTCATGGAGACATGTTATCGTTTTATTTTCCTAATCTTGTGTTATTTTTTATAGTAATGCTATAAAAATGGTGGTCATGAAGTGTTTGAAGTGAGTGCGTGAGTGTGGACAAGTGAAATAAAGCGAAGAAACGTGTCTTTTCACGTTGTCGGCAAAATATCATAGCAGCTTCCAGTAAAGTCCCCGCCACTTTACTGAAGAACGACTCGAATTTGAAAATAACAGTACACGTGACTTAAATTGTGACTAGAACATTTATGAGAAACTAAATGTACCTAGTTATTAGCTGTTACCTACTTACGGTAAAAATATATCTTTTCTCGAATAAACGCTTTATTTTTTACATTGAGAGTGTCTAGGGTCGGCATTACTAATAATACTCCATCTGCATTACACCCTGTCGCCCCGCGCCCCCGCGCCCCCGCACCCCCGCACCCCCGTTAGATTACAAAATACGCAGATCGCGATAAATTATCATTATTATTATCTGTAGGAATGTGTAATTAAATGAGCTTTAGCGGCCCTGACAAGGGTTACATTAGAACGGCTGTCGCGCGTGCCGCTGACGAACTCTGCCTCGCATCTCTGGATGACGGAATTTTAATTACTCTACTCTATTCATTTAAGGATTGGATTGTGTCTCGCCTTAATTCACTCATATGACTATAGTTGGCATAACATAGAACAAACAAGTATCTATATTAAAATAAAAACAAAATACCCGACTGCAGATAAATGGTTTTTGAAGTCTAACTTACGATTTCGTTACGCTTGGTATGCTGGTGAGTGCACGTTTTTGTAAGTAAGTATGCGTAAAATATCTCTAAAAGGTTATAAATGCGCATTCTTTAGAATACTCACTTCAGTTACTTATTACGAAAAAGTTAGATTTTTGGTTACGAAAATCACATTTTTTGCGAGAGTTGAATTATTATTATTACAAAAACATAATTATAGTCTGACGTCTGACACTCAGGAAGTGAACACAAATTTAATGATACCTCGCACATCAAAATCGGTCAAGCCGTTTAGGCTGTAGGTGGTAATATAGAAACATACATACTATGCACTCGAAAAACATAACCGTCCTTCTTACAGTCGGGGAAAAAGATGCATAAAAGCGATATTGTCATGGTGAATATTCAGTCCAGTCATTTGGTGCAAAACAGGGAGTTAACTAGCAAGTTTTCTGGCAGTTTTCAAAATGGGTGATATCTTCCGAATTCTACTACTAATAGCAAATGTTCAAATCACAAATGTAGCAGTTCCTTTTACGTGCATTCTATCGTAGACACCATCATAAAAGCTTTTAACACAAAAACCGACAAATGCAGGCGCCAGGCAGTAACATAATATATACATATATTAATACATATGTATATATTATGTTACTGCATAAATTATAAAATAATACGGTATAAATTATACATATATCTATATCCATAATAAGGTTTGTAGAAACCTATAGGCTAAACCGCTAATCCTAGGAACATGGCACGGCGTTTATCTTGTCAAGTGTATTTGTTATGGGCAAAGTGATTAATGGGGCATTATTTATAATGACCGGGCAGCATGAGTAATACCCAATATGAGAGGGCAATATGATAATAAATATTAATTACATTACAAAAATATTTCAGTTAGAGAATAGCAAAAGGTTAAGAATTTTTTTTATGATAAATATCTATTTGATAAAGAAGTGCAGTAGCTTAAGGTTATTTGTAACCCACTAAAAGACAGATCCCCAGTTTTAAGTGGTTCTATTTACCCGACTGCATAAGAAGGAGCGTTATGGTTTTCGGGTGTTTGTGTGTGTTTCTTTCTATATTACCTCCTACAACCTAAACGGCTTAACCAATCTAAATAGGCAAGTAATTTTGAGACTCGTCTTTACTATAACTGTAATCAATATTGTAAGATCCATTTAGGAGCAACTTTCTTGATATAGAACACATTTCTGGCAACACAGCAAAAACTTTTTCGATGGCAATACTTTCTTTAATCTTTTTGGGTTGCTTGAAAAAAAACTATCGAAAACTAGATGTATAAAAAGCGCGTCTACAGGACATTAGTGATTGATTCGGAGGAGCAGACGAGCCTGCTACCCGATCCATCAATCAGGGTGTCCTGATCGATGTACAGCCCTACCACCTACCACCTACCTCCCAGGGTGCAGACTTGTCGGCCGAATGATTAAACATTTAGTTTACACACATCTATGAGTATCAAGTAGATAACTTACATATACGCGCAAAAATAAATTGCTCAGCAGCACTTCACATAATTTCTCGTGAGAAACTACTTAAATCGCTCGTGTTTTAACCTTTTATGCGATTTTTTAAAATTCTTTATTAGACCGCCAATTTGCGTGATGGTAAGTGTCGATGTGGCCGAGGATAGAGCACGCCGATCTAGAAGATTTTAGGAGTATTTTTTTTTTGATCTGACGTTATTTCAAATTCATGTTCAAAACTTAAATCTAACTTATATATCTAATGTGTTTCAGCTTCAAGGTCTTGGGATCAACCAAGAGGTTTTGTCTCGCAGTTTTTGCACAATCATTTCTCATTTTATCAAAAATTATTTGCGCAAGCCTTTGACTATGTAAATACAATCTGTGGCGCAAGCTTGTCTCGCACTTGACCAGTTTTTAGCATTTGTTGATTAACATCAAAGTAAACCCAAATAATCTACAATATTACTAATTTGGAGATTTGTGTCTATTAACGTTCAAAAGATAAAGCCATTTAAGTGAAGTACAGACAGACAGACACCGTAGCCTAACAAATAGGCTCCCGCACCCTTAGTACGGAATTTAACCGTTATCCTTTTTAATGTCGGTTGAAAAGGCACACAAGTTATAAGAAATGCAATAGATAAATTAAAATATAGATGTAGATCTATAAATAGATCTAGTAAAACAATATTATACATACGTAATTTATATATCTATTGCTCATAGTAAGATAACAATCGTTTCAGTTCAGTTAGAGTCGGGTTCCGTACAAAATTGCCCCATTACCTTTACAAATAATTACATTTGACCTAACTTAGGTTACTGTCTGCCTGGACAGATAAATTCAATCAGACAAGAGTATTCAGTTCATGTTGATAAAAACAGCTGCTGGTTTCATAAGTTTTTATGATTATTTTAGTTCTTCCTTTATTATCAACAAATAAGAATATGACGATATTCTTCCAAGCAGGTAAATAACATGTTCTGTGATATTATGTAGTTGATTTCGATGTTTTACCAGCGTTAACTCTGTACGTACATCTTAGGTTTTACTTTTACCAAAGTTAACTCTGTACGTACATCTTAGGTTTTACTTTTCTCTAAAACCTCAGATTTATGGTAAATATTGAAAAAAGTACCAGAAAGAAACTTTTTAGAACCAACTATGTCAGAAGGCAGGTCTTATTCTCACGATGCCTACCGATTGTATGCACTTGTCGACCGCCTTGTTTCAGTGATCCAAAAACATATTTAGAATCAATTGACGTTATTTTGTCTAATATATTTTCAAAAAATGTCATCTTCACTGGGGATATTAATATAGACATTATGGTTGACAATCCCACAAACATTTCTGAACACTATTTGAACATGATGGCTTCGCATGAGCTAAGACAGGGTATTACTCTCCCTACTAGACTAAATACTTGCCTTGACCATATGATGGTAAAATGGCATACTGGTTGGAAAACTTTAGTATTTGATAATTACGCTTATTGTCCCGTTACGCTCTTTGTCCCATTACGCTCATTGTTTCGTTACGCTCATTGTCCCGTTACATCATGATCATCATCATTTCATCAATGTTTTGTGTCACAAATGACGTTGTCACATTAAACTATCGTCCGTAAACCGACTTTACAGTCAACCAATTTTTTACTAGACTAGTATGTTCTTGTAGCACTATGCCTAAACTGCAGAGTGCGTCTCGCCTGCCTATACTATGGTCTCTATACTGTCTCGTGTATGTGAAGACATTCTGTGTCCAATCTCGGGCTCCGTGCAGGTCATCTCGGGTCATCATTGTCGGCTGGGGTTGATGACACTCCAGCCGCTGACAAGATGGGCCATCTATTGAATGCGCTGCAGACTTGTGGACTTGTGAATAGACATTTGTAGCTTGTAGCACTCAAATACTTTACCTAATAAAATACCTTATGAGTCTGTAGTTCAAAATCATCCGTCTCGCTCGCATTCATTCAGTCACTTTATTATATTTTCAAAAATGTTGGTAAAAGCGAGCGAGACGCACAATTTCGAACTATTAACTCTAAAGGCTGCAATCAAAGAGGAAAAGAGATATCGCTAGCTTGCCACAACATGTTTCAACATATAAAAATCACTAAATATAAAAGTGAGAAGTTTTTCAACATTTTTCGTCTATCTCGTGAGTAATACGAACCGGGAAATTCAAAACGAGACGCATGAGACGTAAGTCACCTCGAGTGCCACCGCGACCGAGTAACGTTTATAAAATAAATGTCCCAATAGTAAACACGAATAAAAAATAAGACATTCAACACTCATTCGCTCGATGGGTCGCATACGTCGCAGGGCGAATCAATAAAGACCTGAACATAGTGCATGCAACTGCGCTGAAATTAATGTCGAAATGCAAACTCACAGTAAATATCATGTAAACAGTAATATAATATATTACTTACATAATTATAATTAACTATGCTGTTTATTTAAGGCAAAGCACTTGTATCAGTGAGTGTTGTGAAGGTAGCCCTCCTCGACACGTCACACAGGGAGGTAGTATGTCGCGCGGGGGCTCCCGGAGACCACTCCACCGCATCACCCTGTACCGACTCGGAGACCGAGTGTCACTCCCTCGCGATAAATATAACCAGCAGATAAATACACACATGGGTAACTGACGAACGGGGAAACTGACGAGCGGGGAATTGAGGCAGTAGACGAACAAGGAACCAGACGAAACAGACCCAAACCATTCTACTTAACAAATATTTGGATGATAATTATCTGATTGATAGATTCCTTTCTTTGTGTAAAGCATTAGGGATTGCAATCCGATCCGGTGGATCCAGTAATACGGCGGATCCGGTAATATCTACCGGATCTGACGACCGGATCCGGTGGATCCAGTAATACGGCGGATCCGGTAATATTCACCGGATCCAGCTATATTTTCATTTTGCTCAAGGATATAAACACTTGATTAAGTTTGGTTTATACTAAATACTAATACTTCATTTCGCAATTTTAACCATTAACGCAAAAAGAGGGGTGTTATAAAGTTTGATGTATGTATTATGTATGTTTGTGAAGCATTAATTAAAAACATCACTATGATCAACGTCTCAAATTCTCTGTCTTCTTTCCGCAAATGTCATTACGTGTCATTGAGAAGTTGACAAAATAACAATATTGAATATTGCTCAAAGTGTAACGTTTTTCGGTAAGACCCGGTACAAGTTTAACTAGAGATTATATCACTCGTCCTTTCACAACGAATAAGTTACAAAGTTTTCAGCAGATTTAGTGGTTTTCGCATATCGACTAAAAACTACTGACGTAAACTAAACCGTCTGAACCGACATGAACCCGGATTCACGACTCGACTAGTTAGCGCGATCGTAACTAATTTTATTGCAAAAAGTAACTCACAATGAGCAATTATATCGTGTGAAATATACCGAGTTAATGAACATTATCGGTTAATATTTATTGTACGGGTGACAATACTTTGTTGCTAGTTGCTGTGTAACTTGTTAAGACTGCGCTCAAAGCGCAGCTATCTCTCTCGCGCATCACAACAATTTTAAGCATAATCATAAAATCACGGAATAGTGTTAGTATAAAAGTGATTTAAACAGTTTCATTCATTTAGATAGAGGAATGTTTAAAAAAAGTCTTTATTAGATATATTTAATTTTTTTAATATTATTTAGGATTATTTTAATGTACCATTTTTCATAAATAAATAAACATAGGTATATTATAATGAAAATTACAACTATTTCTTTTAATTTGGTTGTGCAGTTCTAAATATATTTTTTTAAACATTTCTTCTATCTAAATGAACAAAATTGTCTCTCACTTTTCTAATATCCCCAGTCAGTGAGTTTTTATGAGTATAAATGTTGAGTTACGCGAGAGAGATAGCTGCGCGTTTAGAGCCCATCCTTAAAATGTCAAAATAAAATATAAATGATTTATCGATGTGTGATACATTGTTAGCGGTTTCATCGCCTTGTATCTCAGCATACTATATATTGTTTATTTTTTAAAACGAATAGTGTTTAAGAATAGCCTTGCTGGCTGAGACAAGTGGTGAACGGTTCTATTCCTTCTATGATCTGGGTGTCTTCAAATCGCGAGTGAATAGGTTCCTTCTAGGCAAGCGCGCTCCAACGTAGATCGTAACTGTCGCATAACATCAGGCGAGTTAGCGGTCAAGCGCAAGTCTATTATTGAATGTTGATACCAAAGTATACATAACACTCAATACGCTAAGACTAACAATTAAGCAGATTGTCTCACATTTGTACTTTAAATGAAAGTCATTTAAAAAAATTAAACCGACTTCAAACTGAAAAGAAAGAAATAACTCGAAGAAAACCAACTATTTTGAGGTCGGTGTCTGTATAGGACTTAGTTGATGATAGCTTGGGGCCAGACACCGACCTCAAAAATAGTTTGACGTCAAAAATGGTTTTCTTCGAGTTATTTATTTCTTTTCAGTTTGAAGTCGGTTTATTTTTTAAATTACTTTTATTGTATGGTGTTTGTAGGTTATACTTCAGAGGTAGGTAGGTATATACATTTTATTAAAATCTATGTACGAGTACGACGTCGAGTACTTTGGTTTTTATAACAAAATAACTGAAAAATGTCATCCAAGTAAACGAATTGCGTATTTTGTAGTCGATTTTGTCAGTTTTTTTAACTATAATTCTAAATACTCAAGATTTTTCAGTTTTGAGCTAAAAGCCGTAAACGTGCTTTCGATTTTTGTTATGTTAGGTAATTTATTAAATGTTTTTATTACAATTTAATATGGGCTTCTATTTAACATTTATTCTCTGGTAACCTTAATTGGTTTTGGTAACGGGTATTTACGTCGTGGGTGTTTTTTGTTTCGGTGAGTGCTATTATTTTTGAAAACAAACGACTGGGACCGAGTGAGCTAAGGTCTGAATCAACTGGCAAAATATTCTATCATGTGTCCGGATGTTTGTTTGGTTGGCCGTTGGTACTCGCGTACAGGTCATATTTTTAAACGAATCAAGACGAAACTTTGTGTATCTTCTAGAATTTCATAGTTTTTTAAAGGCTTTGATAAAGTAGGCTTAAGATATTTTATTTCAACCAGAATACAATAGATTCACTTTCGAAATATGATACTGTCTGATAATTGTTGTATAATTTTGTGTAGAAATAGCTGAGAATCTGGAGATGGGAATATGCTAAATTTTCTAAAAAAAAAAAAAAAAAAATTTAATCCAGTGAGTTGGTTTTGAAAAGCCGGCGAGAATATCCTTTTGTGAAGTCGGTTAAAACTAACTCCCAGTAAATCTGCAATTATGTAAAACTATAATAAAATCTACATAAATAAATAAGTCACGCCAATTTTATTCCAAAAGTAAAGATAAATTTAAACAATGTTCAAATCCTTGAAGCCATAAAGCTGTAACTCTGAGAATACTTCGAAACTTGCTGGAATTTGACGTCGTTATGAAAATCCGCAGCGGCTTCAGACGAAGAATTAGATTCAAATTAAATCAGCTCATTTCTGATAAGAGTACTTTTCCAGATATTATCCGAGAGAGTAATCATGCTTAACAAAGAAAGAGACATAAATTATCTGCGGAATCATCATCTCAGCCACAAGAAGTCCACTCTTGGACATAGTCCTCCCCCTCATAATAACGGCGCTGAGACAGAGTGATGGTTTTATTTAAAATTCCGGTTACTTATCTGTAATCCGAATTACGAAATATCGAATATCATTTACCCGAAAACAAAATTTTTTTTTTTTCAAAAGACATATATCATCAAAATCCCTAAAGCTTATTTGACAACTCTTTTGATGGCCGAATTTTTATTACGAAAGTTTCTGTATATAATAAACAGAAAATAAGAAACCTAACCTATAATAAAATTGATAATCTGATAACCAAATATAAATAAATAATGAGATTTCAGAATATGATAAAACAGAACCAGGCTCCATCCTCGGCCACACCGTTGCTTAACATCAGGCTTGTTGGTGGTCAATCGTAGATCTATCTTATATAAAAAAAAAAACTAACGAACTAAATAACTAATACTTGCTAGGGCAAATGAAACTGATGGCTAACAAACTTATGGAATCAGAAACTAATGTTAAATAAAACCTCTGACATATAATATAATATTTCATTAATAGATGCACTTTGTTCAATTTACATATTTTAAACACTTTATATCGTTTGTAGAGATGTCGATTTAAAAAAAAAATAGCAAAAAGACGACTCGTGAAGAATTTGAACCTCCGCCCTCTGATGGACAAATTGAAATTTATATCAGTGCTCTAACCTACTGAGCTAACGAGTCTTATATGCTTGTGTCGAAAATAAGCATTCGGCGCAACCAAATGACGTCATACTAGAAGGACAAACTTGTAGATACAATAATAAACGTTAAATGCAGAACGTTAAAAATAATCCGTCCGTCTTACGAATTTTCTATCAGGTCACGTGTCACCTGTGGCAAGTTTAATCTGACGCGAGCTTAATATTTTTACCCATCCCAATAATGCAAAACGCCGCTAAAGAAGTTTTCACTTCAAAAGCTGCTCACACACAGTTACTATAAGGATGAAGGCGGTATCTCACAAAAAAACGACAATCAGTTTTTGAGATACCGCCTTCTTCCTTATAACAACAGTGTGTGAGCAGTTTCTTTTTTCGACCTCTTAGAGCATTTCAGGAGCTACAAAGTTATATTAAAACAACTATGCATAAATAATCCCGCTACAGGTCCGGCACGGTGTCTCCACCGTCTCTGGATCTCCAGTAAAACATTGTTAAAGTTTCAAGAACAAAGTGAAACGAAAGTAACAAACGAGCGCAAAGGACCATAAATCAACCGCGGGAAAATTAAGACAACGATTTATTAAGGTTTCGTTCTGTATCCATAATACAACGTCTCAATGAAGTGTGTCAACTATTTTTTTAGGGTTTTTATGCTTTTATTCAAAACTTTGAAATATTTTACAACTGACTTTTAATTTATTTATTTTTTGGGATCGTCACGAATTGACTTCCTGATGGAAGACGTTGCGCTGGAAGGCCAAAAAACGCTGGCGTGCGTTTTTGATGCATTCCGGGAAGATTAGCAGGAGGCAGCGATGGATCCCAATTTGTGGAGGGAAGTTGGGGAGACCTATGCCCAGGATTGGGACAGCGTAATTATTATTTAAAAAAAACAATATGTATGCCCCTGACGTAGTTTTAATATTTTCAGTAATTTTATTATGCCGTACGTAAACCCCCGAGATGTTGTCATGTTTCAGGCCATCCTGGCCGCACCCACAAGCCAAGCCGCGAAGGAATTATGTACCTTGATCACCGAGGTACTTCTGCAGCGCAAACGGCTTCTTCCCTTGCTATTGTAGTTACTACAGTAGTTGAAATGTACATGTGTGTTGCAGTAGTTGAAATGTTGAGATGTACATAGTTTCGTGTAAGATAATCGCAAAGCGACTTAAGCCCCAAAATAAGTACAGATTAAAAATATATATATTGTATATATATGCCGTAGGAATGTGGTGATACATTCGTAGATCTTGTTATTTATGGGATTGATTATATGGGAATCATTAATAAACAGGATTTCCTAATGTCACGGCTGTCCCCATTAAAAAAAATTGAAATAAGATTAAAAACATAAAAACTACACCAATCGCAAAATTATTGAAATTAGTTTCTTAAAATAATTAAAAATTTTCAAATACAGACATAAATACATCGATACATAAAAAGCTTGTATTTATTTGACATTGTTATTTAATTTTTGAGATGTAATTTATATGTATTGTTACATTTTGAGTTTGACATAATTGATTAGTGATTAGGTAGATACAACTTTTTTAAATATTTTTTTCTTTCCGAAGTGTATTAACGCTGATTCTTTGTACATAATAGCAGTCCTCCTCTCTTCTATGTTGCTGCGCCCGACAGGGTAAATGATACTAGTGCTTATTTGTTACCATATGTATATGTAAATACCATGTATACCAACATCTGAACCTGAATCTACTTTAGATGCCACATTCGGCCGCTGACGCGATACCGGCATTTCTTTAACAGTTTTGGCGCCGGACCGGTTGTTGGTTGTTTCACTTTCCATAGCTGGCCTTTGTAACCGATGTCGAGCGAATCATCTCACCGAATGAGTCAGAATCAATTTTTTGGGTGCTTTCTCCCACACCTGTCCGAAAGGGGCACGGATCACGGATACGGACACTTTCCACTGAGGGAAATGGGAGCAGAGTTTTGCATGGCCTCGATTCAGCGCGCCAGTCTCTGCCAGACCTCCGTCCGAGACGCATGTACCGCGACGCGCCGCGCCGCTACAAACACGCGTGTGAACAGTGCCAGTGCAACAAGACGTGTTTGTGTTTCTTTTACTATTCTGTTACGCTTGCAAATCTGGAGCGACTCAGGATTTCTCGGGGGTGAGTTGCATTTTTTTTTTAATTTAAGGATTTTCGTTTGTTTCATGAATGACGGTTTAGCGGTTCGTGTGGAATGCGATTGCATGGTTGCAGTGATCCCGCGGCGCGGACGCAAAAATGTGAAAGTTATTAGACGTGTGCCTCGGTGTGCGCGCGCGCACTGCGGTATGGACTCGCTTAGCTGAGCGATGGTCACGGCCTGATGATTCTATAATCTATTTAGTTTCGATTAAAATTTATTTTTTCAGTAGAATTGGATACGGTAATTGGATTAAATATTAAATTAACTTCGTTTGTGGCTAACTAACTGCAACCTGCTGTTTTACACGCTTTCAAGATATTATTTTAGGTGCACTTCAGTTCAGAATCGAGCTACCCAAACTAGCAACTTCAATGTTCATGTAGGCAGTCAGTCAGTCACTCAGTATAAAGCCTTTAATTGGTAAATATATCCTGAATATCCTGATCAAAACTAGGTATTATTATAAAAGCGACAGTGACACTCTCTCTCTCTCTCTCTCTCTCTCTCTGTTCCTCTGTCTATTCGTTATGGACAAACGCACTTTTTGCGTTATTTTCACGCACGTACGGCTGAGCCGATTGTTATGAGATTTGGTACAGAGATAGTTGAGAACCTGGAAAACGACATAGGATACGTCATCATCATCTTTATCACCCCTTTTCACCACTACACGGGTAAAGCTGCTGGGCGTAGCTACTTTACACATATTATGTACATACAAAAAATTATGGCTACTTACCCTTACGGGGTAGGCAGAACATCAAAGACCATGAGGCCGATTTTCTCTACATTTGGCCGCAGTTAGAGGGTTAAATGAAAGGGAGAGGGTATTAGAGGGTTAGAAGGGATAAGAGGGTAAGATGTAATGTTCGCTTGCAGTGATGTCAGTCCATTGCCTACATAAACGCGAATCTTCCCTGAAATCCCTTAACTGACATTTCAAGCTTTTCTTTTTCTCCTAGTCCAGCATAGAAGAGTCTTCCAGCCCAATACGCAATAATAAACAATAGAATAGAAATATAATACGATAATAGCAGAAATTCAGATTGGACGATTGATCACACAAATATTTCAAACTTTCCCTCGTATCGTTACAGAAAAAATGTTACACTCAGATTGAGCTTGCTTGCTTGAGTTCAAGTTAAATCGATAACTTGGCCTAATATTTAATCCGTTAACATTAAGTTATAGAAGTTAAGTTAAAATAACAGGTTAATGTAAACTCCTGTCGCGGCTGATTTTCTAATTAATTCTTAATTTCTTAAACACGCGAACAATTAGTTTTATTTGAACGGGCTTTTCGAGTGAAGTGCCTGCTTAATTTAAATTATAGTTACCCGATTGCGCAAGAAGGGGTGTAATATTTTTTAGGTGTACGTATGTAGCTGTGCCCGCGGTTTCACCTGCGACCTAACAGAAAATAGTGATCTGTTGAGCCACCTAAAAAGTAAGGACAGACTAAACTTACTATGTTTTGTTTATATCGATTTTTTATAAAAATCGACCTAAGGTTAATATAATAGGTACAAGTAATCGTCTAAAAACCGACTTCAAAATACGCAATTCGTTCACTTGGATGACATATTTTTCCAGTTATTTTGTTATAGAAACCAAAATATTGAACCGATTTTGATAAAAAATCTATGAGACTACCCATTCAAACAAAAAAATAATTTTTCAAATCGGTCCAGGTGTCTTCGGGTAACTCGTTCCTCAGTTACCTCACACATAAAAAAAGATTCCGACGAATTGAGAACTTCCTCCTTTTGGAAATTGGTTAAAAACAGGCTGTTAGAAATAGGGTACCGTACATTTTGTTGTGCGACGTTTCGAAGAATCGAAGAATTTAGTTCATAACTAAAATAGTCTGGTTTTTTTATAAATAATAGAATTCTCGCATAAAGTAACAATTTTTATAAAAATTACAAAACGTTTTTTTTTATAATTTGTACAATATATAAAAAAACTTCCTAGTCACTCTAACAAATATAAGTAAGCGTTTTATCAAGAGTTTTTCTACAAAATTGGTCTTAGCATACTTTCTCGTAAAACGTGCACTCAACATCATATCAAGCACAAAAATTACGCTACGAAAGTCACTCATACAGTTTGACATTTTGTTTTTTTCGAAGATCCTTTTCTTTACGAATACTTTTCAGACATACATACATGTTTTAACTGTGAGCTAAGTTACCTACTTGTACAATTAAATATCTTGACTGCGTTCCAAGCTTGCGATACGACGAGGTTAGAGGGCCGGGTTCCTATTGAAACTGGACCTTCTCACATTCCTCCTTTGTCCCAGACCTCTCCACTGTATTAACTTAGAAACTATTAAGAATTTACGTTTGCATGTAAAAAGAGTTAAGAGAAGTGTCTGTTTATTCTATTTATGGTTGCATAACATTCGTGTTAATTTTACATAACATATTCTACCACAAGTAAGTTTAGAAACCTAAATATATATATATATATATATATGTATATATAAACGGCTGAACGATTTTGGTGAAATATAGCAATGAACACTCGATTAAATCATCAATCAAACAAAAAACTAGATCAAAATCTGTCCATCTGCTTAAGAACTACGATGCCATAGACAGATACCTCTTTTTAGATCAGGGGTTAAAAACCAAGATGAACTTCACAAAACCAAGTTGAACGTCACAAAACCAAGTTGAACGTCACAAAACCAAGTTGAACGTCACAAAATCTCACCTCAAAAAGAAATATTGCTCAACAAATAGAGAAATACCCGCGGCTCTCTCGAAACAGACGTCCGTACTAATGTTGCCTGACGATCCATCAACAAAGAAAAGGAGAGATTTCTCCTTGGCCCGCTACACATAGCTACACATAGCTACACATAGCTTTATATAACCACAGCAATACTCTGTGAGCAGTAGACTGACATCTTGGATTAATTGGTCATGTTGTTTCGTATTGTATCGTTGGGGAGAGATAACTTACCCATTTCGTAGACGTTTTCTTTTCACTTTTTTTTTTGTAATATTGTAATGTTTCGTGTATGGGTCAAAGAAATAAAATATCCGAAATAAACATCAGTTTTTTAACCTCCGATCTAAAAGGAGGGGTGTTATAAGTTTGACGTATCTCTGTACCTGTGTGTGGGATTGTAGCTCTCAAACGGATATAATGATTATGATCTAGTTTTTTTTTGGTTTGAAAGAAGATTTGATTGAAATTGTTCTTGGTTTTGTTTCATCAAAATCATTCGTCGTTTATGTCGGGGGTTTAAAAGTTTACTTAACTTACTTGTTAGTCGGGTAAGCTGATCCGGGCTGAGTGGCATTCAATAGGCCTATGTCCAGCTTTGATCCGAATTACGAAATATCAAATATAATTTCCCCGAAAAATTGTTTTTTTAACAGTTACTTTAACAAAATCTCGAAATCTCATCCGATAACCGAATATTTGTAATAAGAAAGTTTCTGGGTAAGTATAATAAACATAACCTAGTAATAGTAGTATATACCTTGTTTTTAGGTTTTTATTTGAAAATACACACAGATTAACACTCAGACAGAACAATCATTTATACTTATCACACAAATATTTGTACTAAGTGGGGATCGAATCCACGACCTACATCCATGAACCACTCTGGTGGACCACCAAGAAAAACATGTGCGGGAAAGGAATCTAACATAATCTCGTTCCTTCCTTGACTGCAGAGACAGATTATACAAACTTCTAACCCGGTGCTTTATCGGCTAACGGACTCTTATAATGAACTTTATTACCAACTTCAAAAAGCTAATGTCCATTGGCGAACTTCGTCGCCAATCAAAATGGGTGTTTAAACCATAGAATGACGTGCTTACGTTCGATGACAATAAATTTTATTTCCAAAGCCTGTTAGCTGATAAGGCGGATCCGGAATTTAATTCAGGTACAAGAAAACTAATATCGCTAATGAAAACAAGTCCCCAATTAGGTTAATATCTTTTGCTATTATGTAAGTTGAAGGGAAGCGCTCGTCTTGTGTCTTTGTATGAAAAAATTACTCGATTTAATAAAGATGATGATGCAATAAAAAATATCATATAATTATTTTTAGGGTTCCGTACCTCAATAGGAAAAAACGGAACCCTTATAGGATCACTTTGTTGTCAGTCTGTCTGTCCGTCTGTCCGTCCGTCCGGGTGTCAAGACCTTTATCTCGGGAACGCGTAAAGATATCGAGTTAAAATTAAAACCATATACGCAAATCCATAGTATCTTGCTCCAGAAAGAAAAATAAAATTTCTCAGTTTTCGTAAAAAAAAGTTACAACCGAATATGTCGTAAAAAACGCACATTTCGACACTCACAGAGGAATCAAAAACTATGGGGTACTTTCCGTTGATCTAGAACTCTGAAATTTGGCAAGAAGCATTGATGTGTTAGAGTACACATATAGGAAAAAATCCGAAAACTGGACATTTTTAATTCAATCACAAAAAAATGTCTCTATGCAAGGAATGGAGCCCAAATTTTAAAGTGAATTAACCGTACCATGTGGGCTATCATATGAAAGAGCCTCATTAGCATAAGCTAAAACAGGTTTTTAACACATTCTTCGCCCCCTGCAGACCCTTCACTTCAGCTGGGAACCAAAACTTTTTAGGCGAATTTTGATTAAGTAGAGTGGCCGCGCAAAGCAGTGTTGACTGCCTCAAACGCCGGCAGTTTACTAACTTCTACAAAATGAACAGGACTCGCTCGCTCGTGAGGCGCCGCTACTATAGCCTCGCCCACTCGGATCCGAGTGGTGAGCAAGAAATGTGTTAAATATTTATACGTTGTATATTTTTCGGTTTGTGAAGGAAAATATAAAAAAATATATGATTTCCCCCTTCTATTTAGTTTGTACGGAACCCTCGGTGGGCGAGTCTGACTCGCACTTGTCTGGTTTTAAGCCCACATAAACAAAACAGCTGAACGTTTTTTGTTGAGATTTAGAATAATCTCATCAAACGTTTTTGATACAATAAAGTAGTTAAATAGCAAAAACTGCAAAAAAAGTAACTAAGTAAAAATACATTATAGTCAAAATGGCATTGGCTGCTTCTATGGCAAAATAATGTAGTATCAAAAAGAAGTCCTAAATGTCGAATAGGAATCCTAATTAATATTGTAAAGGCGGAAGTCTATCTCTCTGTCCCTCTGTCTGTCTCTGTCTGTTTCTTACCTTTTCACAATCAAAGCTGAACCCGTCGTTGTGAAATTTTGTCCAAAAATAACTGACACCGTAGAGACGAATTTAGGCTATATAATATTTTTTCAACATCATCACCGTTTTCATCGTATCGGAACAAGTATAAAATATATATTCTTCCTAGCTCGGAAAGGCAAGTGAGAGAAAGAAAGAGAGCGAAAGTGTATAACAAACCTACCCATATTCTTTTCAAGGCGAACCTTATCGGTGGAGGTATTAAATAAATACCTAGCTTGCAAAGATAAGTGAGAGAAAGAATGAGGGCGAAAGTAGTAGAAAGAAGAAAGTCTCTTCAAGGCGAATTCTAATAGTACTCGTGATATGTACGAAGCTTATAAAAGCAGGCAACATGTGTACCGAATGGCATATAATAGCTAATTGCTTCATAACGACGCCTTAAGCCATTACGCAAACATCAACATACATTAGCTGCAGTTAGTTTATGGGAATAGGTTCCAATTACAGCATCATTATCGACATTAACACATTGTGCAAACCACAGAAACGACGAAGGATTTATCGAAATCGATAAAATTTTGTTTACCTCTATTTATCTGCATCAAAACTTGTCGAAATCTCAATAATACATACATATTCATCATTGTAGACTTATCAGTGATAGAACATTCATTCTTTTCGTAAATTTAAGTTTTCGCTTTGTAGTTGATACGTAATAACACCTCAAACTGGCGAAGTTTCAAAAGTAGTAACATGGCGACTTATAGGGTAAATTCGATGTGTTAAGGTGGAGATTAAATCGCGGCGCAGCTATCTCTCTCACGCATCACAACATTTTTAAACATATAAAATCATTGAGACCCTTCTCACAATGAGAAGATGGCCCGCGCCCAGCAGTGGGACAGTTTGTATAAACAGGGCTGATAAAAAACCATTGAGTAGGGTTATTAGAAAAGTGAGAGACGAGTTTGTCAATTGAATGTCAAATTAAAGATTTTCAATCGACAGACTATTAATTTTACCAATGTTTCATTAAATATTACAATTATAAATTTACAAATAAGTACTCGGTGTTCCCAGTGAAGTCATCTCTCAAACTCGTTTGCCCTGCACGATATTTCATGGAGTAGGTGTAGAATCTTATAAAGGGTAGGTAATGGGGAGACAGGGTCGTTATAAAGGGAAGGTAGTGGGGAGACAGGGTCGTTATAAAGGGAAGGTAGTGGGGAGACAGGGTCGTTATATTTGCCCAGTAATACTGTTGCCATTTCGTTTCCTTACGAAATAAGATCCATTATTTCAGGATGCCGAGAGGTACGAGTAACATAATTGGGTTTCCTCCTCGCTGCCGATAATACAATACATTACAATATAGATAGATAATATCTTTATTGTACACACCTTAAAAGTAATAACAAATTACTTAAGTGGACTAGTCCAACAACAGGCGGCCTAATCGCTAATAGCGATCTCTTCCGGGCAACCATGCGATGGAGAAAAATATAAATCATATAATAATAAAACTAAGAATTAAAAATATTTTTTAGACATACCTAATAATAAAACTGTAAAGATTCAAAATCTTTTGTAAATGTGACACATGTTTTTTAAAATTTTAGTTGGAGGAAGGAATAGAGACAATATAATCGACATGTAAATTTATTACTTATTCATATAAGTTTATTAATGTAAATTTTTATATAAGCCACATTAGTTTTCCAGCTGAAGTAAGGATCTCATTTTGTTAGACATCCATCACATTTATTAGTCAATACTTAAAAAATAATAAGTGCCATTTATGAAGAAAATTAAACATCGATATTTTACCTTCATAATCTCTGATTAGTTTTTTTCTAATTGGAACAGTATTTAATTTAAAAAAATAATGAATAGCCACTTTCAAATTTCAAAAATAACTTATTGATTTAAATTAAACCTTTAACGGATTTATCGCGTGTCTCTATATATATACTTATATATATAAATTAATTGCTGTTCGTTTGTCTCGCTAAAACTCGAGAACGGCTGGGCCGATTTAGCTGATTTTGGTTTTGAAATGTTTGTCGTAGTCCAGGGAAGGTTTAAACGTTGAGAAAATATCGGGTCCACTCATTGATAGGTGGTACGAAGTACGCCGGGTCATCTATTCTAGTGTTATATAACTTTATGAGCTGACGTTTCGTACACTGAGAAACTAATTTTCCGTTTCTGTTTTGAATGAGTAACGATCGCGTAAACCCTATAAAACATTAATAACTCGGTGAATTATTATATTTTACTAACATGGTGAACCTTTTTATGATTAATTTGCCAAGTTTTTAATTTGTTTTTCATCATAATTGTAATGCATAGACAGGTATATATTATCTTCAGCGCGTAAGAATTAGTCATTAGGTATTTCTGTCACAGGGTTCCCAAGATACCAGCTTAGACGAGTTTGGGACCCACTGTGAAATGATTGTGTAATATCGTTACGAGGAAATAAACTTAACTCAACTTAACTTTATTTTTGAACGTAATTTATAATGAAAAAAAAATGTTCAAAAATATCTTCTTCAGGACCTTATCCCACGCTTCCCATCCACCACAGAATTAGCAGAAAATAGGTGCATTACAATGCCCATTTCTCATGAATATGCCAAAAATCCGTACTGAACAATTACAGTGCACGTTCTTGATGAGCACTGCACAAGAATAGAACTCCCTACCGCCTTCCCTATTACCTGAGAGCTACTTCCTCTTGGAATTTTTAAGGCTAGAGTAAATAGATATCTTCTAGATCGAAGAGCTTCATCGTCGGCCACACCGCCGCTTAACATTAAGCAAGTTCGTGGTCTCGTAGATATATTGTATGTAGAAATCGTCTGTATCTTTCATAAAGCCTGGTTGACTTTGTTTTCATGGCGAAATTGTGTTTTTCTTCCATCCAGTGTGGTACAGAGGGTGGAAAAACAAAGGTGCACCTCGCTCCCCTTCATTTGTTTGATGTCAACTTTTTTCCAAGAAAATCTTTCAGAGGTCTCTTATAAAACACCGATCAAGTGAGAGTTTGACTCACATAGCGACTATTCCGTACCTTCATAAGAGAAGATAAAATATAATACATATAACTTCTTATACAGATTCATAGTCCTCTTGATACATTAATAGACAGATCTATATATGTTTTTAGGGTTCCGTAGTCAACTGCGAACCTATTTAATTTACCAATGTCCGTCCGTTTGTCTCCCCGTGGCTACGCTCAAAGACTAGTACTATAAACATTGAGTACAAATTATATGTATAAAGAGTGTTACATTAGCAGAACCATTATTGTTGAAATGTTACATTTATCAGATTTATTATTTTAATTTAGACTATCCACATACATGTATTTTTTGCCATTAGGCGGAATATGGCGTTTTCGACGTCATATTTTACGGACCGCTGTACACCCATATTCCCAATAAAGATAATATATCACAAGTATAAGTTTAGAAAACGCAAAGCCCCCGACAAAAACAGCTGAAACTATTTTGATAAAACATAGCTAAGAACACCCGACAAAATCCTCATTCAAACAAAAAAAACCTAGATCAAAATCGGTCGATCCGTTTGAGAGCTACGATGCTACAGACATACACAGATACACACGTTAAACTTATAACATACCCCTTTTTTGGGTCGGGGACTAATTATAAGAATGCTTGTAAGTATGCAAGTTTGATCTTTTGATTTATCGGTACAAGTTAGTACAAAATGAGGTGTCAATCCTATAAACTTTTACATCCAGTCATGACCATGAACCGCGCCATTATCTGTATCCAATTCAAAAGTAAAATTGAAAGCGAAGTGGGTCGAACTGGAAATGCCGCACAAGCCTAATGGGGGCGTTTTTTCACCTCAACATCCTGGGGTGAAATATGCCCCGTCACGACACCCCGTGCGTCTATTGTCCGGGTGAAATAAGCCCGGTGTCGGGGGTCCCACATCATCCCGGGTGGATTTATCTGTTTTACATGTCTGTTTGAGTCTGACGTCGATATTTTGAGCTGACATAATTGTAGGGGTGTTTTAGAGTTTAAGATGATTGCTCTGCTCAAAATGTTTGTTTGATTTGATGAGGCAACATTGTGAAGTTTTATTTCTGTTACAATTTCTCTGATTCCATGCTGAACTGGGAGAAAAATATAAACAGAATGTACCAGCTGCTTCTCTTCCCGGTACAATGTAAATAAATTCGTTTACTTGGATCACATATTTTCAGTTATTTTGTTATAAAAACCAAAGTACTCAACCGATAATGATAAAATTTAAATGGGACCACCTCTGAAGTATAACCTACCAAACAAAAAAGAATCATAATTAGAGATAATTCATAATTGACAAACAATTCATAATTGGTGGAGTATAAACATACAAATAAAACATACAGTCGAATGAATAACCTCCTTCTTTTTGAAAGTCGATTAAAAACGTACAGGCGGCAGGGAATTCTACTCTTGTGGATTTTGGGTCATTTGAATGAGAAATTGATGATAGTGTGAAGACTTTCTGTTTCTGCGATAGTGGAATGGGGATGGTGGAATAAGGTCGTGAAAGAGGTGGTTAATCTTAATTATGATATCAGACAAAGGCAAGACGTTAGCCGAGACAATGGCTTCCAGCACAATGTCGCGGCGAGTATGGCATGCCATTGTCAACGGATATGGAGCCCGCCGCCGCCGGGTGCGCCAGCGACGATGTCGAAACTACTCGAACCAATATGTACCTCTACTTGAATTATGTGCAACTAGCTGTATCCCGCGGTTTCACCCGTGTTCAAAAGTAAGTACGTCCATATAGACTGAGTGGTTAGAGTTATTAAGCCGCTGATAGGCCTCTGACCTGAAAATCAATTAAATAGCAATGTTTGCTACGAAACAATAAAGTGTAAGTCAGCGTGAACAGGCGCTTAGTACCTGTTCTACTCACAGAGTGTGTCTCGTTCTATCTGGTAACTGTTATATCTTCCGGCGCGCGGCAATCTACTGAAAAGTCCGGTCAAGCCGGCAAATCTTATCGACCACTGATTCGGAAAATCCCTTATTTTTTAAGAAAAAGTTAATTCTATGTTACAAAATAGCGCATTTTTTGCAAGAGTTGTTATAACAATTTATTACAATATTTCAGTTAAATCTCGGGTCGCAGCCTAGGTAATTACCCGACTCGTCTTCAGTCGCGGCACGTCGGGCAACGCTGTTAGACGCGTGTCGTGACTTGTGAACAGTGACAACGCCATCCTGTGTGTTTAGAAAGTGCAACACCAAGATATTAAAAGGCCGTAATGATGTGTCCTGTCCTGGAAAGTGCTGTGAACTGAGATTTGCTTTTTCTTCATATTCAATGAGTATAACCTCTCTATAGATACAATCTCTTTGGCTAGAATATTTATTAGGGACACGATATCGATAATTCGCCTTGGCATAGTTGATGGAAATTGCTCAGTTATAGATATTATTTTATGTCACACAAATAGAGATTCAATAGGAACGGTTAAATGCGTGTCGGGCCACGAGCAGTTTAAGGGTTTCGTAAATACTTACATATACCTTTATCACAATTCGTGGACTTAAAACACCGGCTTCTTGTTGAAAATACTTGATACTATGAAAATACGGGTAAATTTGGAATAAGTATATTGACATTTTCAACGCTAGAGTGAATAGATATTATGTACTCCATCCTCGGCTACACCGAGTATTTACTATTAAAAAATGCTCTAAATTTTCGTTTTCATTTCTCTAAGTACATTTTTTAAGTAGATCAACTATTACTCGTTAACTTGTAAAGCTTACTTAGATATCATAGTTTAATTTTGCCACATATGCTCCATTATCATATATTCAACACAAACCTGCAAGGGGGATGGGCGACCTTGACTTTTGACTTTGTTCGCTTCGATTACTCACAAGCCCTGGTTATATTTATTTATTTATCATTACCGAATAAAAAAAAACATCAGTCGGATTGAGAAACACCTGTTTTGAAGTCGGTTATGAATAATTATAGTTTAAAAACTGAAAAACCCGACTTCAAAATATGCAATTCTTTTACTTAATATTTTTTTGTAAAAACCAAAGTTGTGACAAAAACATAATTTTGTGACCTATTTTGTGTGTATGATTTTTTATTTTCTGTGTGTTTTTGTTACAATAAAATTATGTGTATGTCTATGTAAGTACTGAACAGATTTAAAAAAAGAAATATGGAACCACCTCTGAGGTATTACTTACCAAACAAAAAAGAAATTAAAAAACAATTAAGTAATAATTATTTTAAAAACAATTAATAATTACAAAAAAAAAACATACACTCGAATTGAGGACCTCCATCTTTATGGAAGTCGGTTAAAAATATTAGAGATACATCCACTAGCAGCACCAATATCTATAAAAATTACACTCGAGTAAGCTTTATGAAACGATGTACGAGCCTATGGGCTGAGCTTTTTAGGTTCATACCATAAAACACTTCATAACGCCTCCAATGCTTGAGGAGCGTTCTATTCTAGAGCTGTAGATATATTTCTGACATACATTTACCTTTATTGAGAAGAATGTGCGAGTGACATAGATGGGGGCAATGTCGAGTACGCCAGAATCATCCCGCTGACCATGACGTGAGCACTGAGGATCCCATCACGCAATTACGAGCTCTTCCGTAAGTAGCGAGGAAATTCTCGTAAAAGTTGTCGACAGGCAGATGCGACCATTTACTTGTAGTTTACTTGTAGGTACATATTCGAAAAACATTTTGTTTCAAACAACTAATACAAATACAAAATATTTAAAAAAAGCCAAAAGCTATACTGGAAGCCCGATTGGAAGCGGCTTTTTGGAAATCCATGGGGAAGGCCTATGTCCAGCAGTGGACTTCTTATGGCTGGCATGATGATACTGGAATCAGAGAGAGTGTCTGCATTTAAGAGAAATTTATTCAATATGCTTATATCTAAGGCATATTATACATTACAAGAATTTATAAAAGATATAAACTGTAATATGAATTAGTTGATTTGCTTATATCACTCATACTTATTTTGTTTATTTTTATGAAATTGACATTGCATAATGAATTTGTGACATTTTAACGTGATTATTTGACGCTAGTATTTTTTATTTTATTTTTTGTTTGTGTAGCTATGACATGAGATTATATTTTTCTCGTTTCCTAATTTTAAGCTCACGTGATTCTGACTTACCTGTAACATGTATGTTATTCAAGGTTAATATATATTCTTATTTTTCTTCTTATGTATACTAAGTATATAAAATTATTGTATGTTCTCAATAACTTTGACTGTTGATACTGTATATATATATGTATTATTAAGTAAGATCTAAATGAATGTTACACAGTTAAACACTAAATATATCTGAATCTGAATCTGAAAAGATTAAAATGTTAAAATAAAAGTTAAAAAACAGATACAATAATATATGTAGTTATGTACAAAGATTGTGTCATGGCAAATATCCTGGATATCTGTAAATCTGTAAATGTGGATCCCTGTAAATCCCTACTCTAGCAAAACCTGTAGGTACTGTATCGCAGGGATTACATAATTAGACTTCTGTGGATTCAATGAATGAAAAATAGGTGTTTGCACACAAAGGTTGTATTTATTTATGTTGATTATAACTTACATACATAATTATCTGCACTATATTATATATTACATATTACATTATACATTATATTATATTATTATATATTACATATTACAACATTTCACATTTTTTAAACCTGTTGGCTTGCAGTAACAGAGACTCGAGCCTAGAATATGTTAAATTCGCTCAAGCTTGCAGCGGGCACATTCTCTTTATCTTTTCCTCCCAGTCTAGCATGGAAGAGTGGATTTCTAATTAAACAATCTGTATTTAACTAAAAAATCTAAAAATCCCACCAAAAAAATCAATTATTTTCCTTTCGAAGTACGGAACCTTAAAAGCTACTAACTGATGGACGGAACGGACAAGATAAGGAATAGAAAATATAGCCGAGTCTCAGGTGACTATAGAAGAATACGAGCCATCCGCCTACAACCAGCCTACGAAGACGCTGAACAAATGTGACAAACTCTCAAGTGGCTCCTACGATGCCGCCTACAAGACCCTGTCTAAAGCCATGTATTCACTGACGGACTTATAAAAGGACAATGTTTTTAACGCAATCTATCTGCAACACAGTAATCAGCAACGTTGCCAGGAAAACAGACTACAATACACGGAAATATTTTCATTATCATGGCCTGGCATTATTGTCGGATATAGTATCACTCGGATATAGTAGGTCGCAACTGTCGCAAGGCAATTGTATATTCTATGTTTTGATAGGCCAGGCCATAATTCACAAAATTGCAGCAACATGTTTATACCTTAAGGTAGCACCATAACATACCATACCAATCAAATAAACAAACCTTAAATAATATATCATAACATAGCAGTATCAGAATTGATATTTTTGTAGGCCCTATATTCCCTTTTTAGGCCACTTTTGAATGGACAGCAAGCACCGGCAAACGCAGCGTTGGAAGACCAGCCACAAAGTGAACAGATTATCTTATACAGGTAGTAAGATAACGCTAGATGAAAGTCTCTTCCAACAGGTCTTTTTGGAAGTCCATGGGGGCTTAAATGTCCGGCAGTTAACTTCTTGTAGCCGAGATGATAATGAGGCCACATATAATTTTGAGACGCAACGCAACATGTGGCGTTCGCCGCTTAACGTTACACAACAACGCACGACGTCGCCAGATGACGCGAAACTACATGACGCACGTCTTTGTTGTTTGTCTCTGTAGTTGCGTATAATTATATGTGATCAGAAACAGTTGCTGCAACATGTTACGCAAAATGCTGCGCAGCGATAGTTGTCTAGTGAATGGATGGCTTTAACGACACTGAATGGTACAATAAGAATACACTGTTGGGACGCGTTTTGTTAGACCTTTGAAGTGTTCTGCCCACCAGCTGTATGTTTAGATACTACCTACTCGAAACGTTAAAAGGCGAAAGTATCACCTGCCTGATCGAATTAAATTGAACAATGGTGAAATTTTACTGTTCATCATCATCGTAATCTTTTACTGTTCATCATCATCGTAATCTTTTGCTTGAAAACTTTATTGTATAAATTAATAATTGTTTATTAGGTATTTATATTAGTAGTTTTAAAGATATATAACGCACTCTGACAGCACGCTTCCTCACGCACATAACATGAAGCACATTAAAGCTAAGGACACCAAATGTATCTTAACACTCATGTTATACGCAAATAAATTTAATTTAACTTTGACTACTAATAATTATAGTTTAAGTAACTGAAACTACCGACATCAAAATGCGACATTTTGTTGTAAAACCCAGAGTACTGACGATTTTGATGAAATTTCTATGGGACCAATCTGAAAGTATATCTATCCTTTCAAACAAAAAGTGAATTTTTCAAATCGGTTTATAAATGACGGAGAGTTATATGCGGTACCTAACAAATATAAAAACAATGCAATTGAATGTCAAATTCCTCCTTTTTGAAGTCGGTTAAAAGCAATTGAGAGACAGGGACGTACAATTTATATTAGGTCATAGAAAGCCAAATAGTTTGTTAGTAAAAGTAATTTCTAGAACGACATTGTGTGACTTTGCCAGACCTTGCCAGCTAATACTCTCTTATTATAATGCAAAAAACTAACGACTGTCGGAGTAATAAACCAAGTTTATTTGTACTTGTAAGCTATAAATAAGAGGAACCAGATGTAATACCTAGTCAATTTGTTTAATAATATTACATGAAATAATTTGGTTACGCGTCGATAAGGCTTTCACGATTGTTATTCATAAAAAAATATCTTCCTTTTAATTTTATTTCTAATGTAATTTAATATAGATGTAAAATAACTGGAATAAAATCATTTCGTTTCATTTAAAACTTCTGTAAACTTTACTTGTACGTTAAAAATAAAGTTGTAAATAAAGAATATTAATTTAGTGTAAAAGATTATCAACCATAAATCTGATTTTTGAACTTAATAAGTACAAGCTTAGAAAATTCAAAAATACCGGACAAAACAAACGGCTGAACTGATTTTTATGAAACATAGCAAAGAACACTCCATGAAATCATCTGTCAAACAAAAAAACGAAGTACATCAAACTCAGTCTATCCGTTTGAGAGCTACGATCTCAAAGACAGACACACCGATACACACTTCAAACTTACAACACACCTAGTTTTTGGTTGGAGGTTAAAACTATAACCAGGACGGATTTTATCAAAATACGCTTTACCAACAAACAGAATTGCGTGCCAGTTCTAAATCAAGCTTGCCCAGTGCCGACTCCGTGTGCCAAACTGATTTATTACCAGCAAATACTCTTCGCGAACGAATGCCTGAATTACAAATTCTTAAGATCCACAACTCACGGCAGCTCGTGGAAAAGGGAATGAAAAATACTAAGACCCCTGGAAGCTCTCCCTCTGAGACTCGGTAATTGCGTAGTTAGCTGTGTCAATTGCGTAGTTAGCTGTGTCAATTCTCACAGAATTCTGCGTAATACGAATAACTACATAAAATACGGCATTATTAACTAGCGGTATAGATCATTTATAATACTAGTTGTAGTAATGAATAAACTGCCAAGTGTGTGTTGTGCCACGACCAATGCAGGGTTCCGTAGTTACACATCATAATCTAAACAACTTTAATCAGAATCTCTTGTTTGATATTATGAACATACGAGTTAACATAGGTTATTTATGAAATATTCATTTTTGACTTCTCTAAGTACGTTTTTTTTAAATTGATCAACTGTTACTCGTTAACTTGTAAAGCTTAGGTACTTAGCCGTGATAGGTTTAAGTACATTTAATTTGGTCATAATATGCTACTAGCCTAAATTTTTCATATCTCCAAAATCAACTGCAACCATTTCGCCGGTAGTACACTTGAATTAAACAAAAATTATTACTTACTTTAAATTTCGCAAACGGATCCCTAAATTGGAAAATTTATTTTGCACACCTCCAATATTTTTTGACTATCTATCTGACGGTAGGTACCCTCGATTTCTGAAACTGTTGTAGTTTCACGCAAGTAAACCCGCGGTATATCGATGGTCGTTCGGAAACAAAAGCCGTATAAAATAAACATGTGGTAAAATTAATATAGCATGTTATAGCCTCCCAAGTTTCAGGGACACCAAATAACATCAATGCCAAGTAATAACTGAAGTAAATACAGACTGTCAATATCACCAAGGAAACAAATCTCGTATTGTGTTCTTAGATAACACAGCTGTTTTACAACAAGTGCCTGTCTTATTAAAATATAAACAAAATACTCGACTGCAGAAACGCGGATTTTGCGACTTCGTTGCACTTAGTACGCTGTTGATTATACGTTTTTTGTGAGAAAGTATGCATAAAATCGCTGTAAAAGATTATAAATGCGTATTCTGTAGAATAAATATTCTAATAAAATTGCTAATTTATTACGAAAAAGTTCGTTGGAGGTTATGAAAACACGCTTTTTCGGGTTCCGTACCTCAAAAGAAAGAAACGGAACCCTTATAGGATCACTTTGTTGTCCGTCTGTCTGTCTGTCCTTCTGTCCGAGTGTCAAGACCTGTATCTCGGGAACGCGTGAAGGTATCGAGTTGAAATTAAAACCATATACGCAGATCCACAGTCTCTTGCTGCAGAAAGAAAAACACAATTTCTCAGTTTTCGTAAAAAAAGTTACAGCCGAATATGTTGTAAAAAACGCAAATTTCGACACTCACAAGGGAATCAAAACCTATGGGGTACTTCCCGTTGACCTAGAACTATAAATTTGGCAAGAAGCATTGTGTTAGATAGATACACATATAGGAAAAAAAAACGAAAACTGGACATTTTAAATTTAATCACGAAAAAATAGTGTCTTTATGAAAGCAATGAGGGTCCAAATTTTTAAGTGAATTAACCATCTCATGTGGGGTATATGAAAGAGCTTTATTAGCATATGCTAAAACAGGTTTTTAAATATTTTTACGATGTATGTTTTTCGGCTTATGAAGGAAAATATAAAAATTTATATGATCTACTAGTTTGTACGGAACCCGGTAAGCGAGTCTGACTCGCACTTGTCCGGTTTTATTTTTATTTTTGCGAGAGTTACATTATTATTACCACAAAAAATATAGCTTAGGATACCCAGGGAGTGAAGACGAATCGAATGACACCTTGCACATCAAAATCAGTCAAGCTATAGGCGATCGTATGGAAACATACATACCCACATACATATATATATATATATATACACACCACACACATATATACACACGAAAAACAAAACCCTTCTTAATCAGTCGGGTAAAAACAATTGGGTTATAAAATCTGGTGCAAGGGCGTTTAATGTTTTGAAAATAGTCTGTTATTTGAGCTGTTTGAACAATAACATCTGTACATAATGAGATACATACTCGTATGACATTATCGAACTGCGGAAGACGCGTGACGCAAGCTCATAGTTGAAGACAACACACTGAGACCACTGGACTCAGCGGGACAGACTCGCGTTTAGTCGCACTTCGGCCATTGGCGCGAATACTCAAGTTAACCTCCTTTGAGATATATATATATATATATTTTATACATTATAGATCTACGATTGACCACCAACTCGCCTGATATTAAGCGACGGTGTGGCCGAGGATGGAGCTCGTCGATCTAGAAGATATCTATTCACTCTAGCCTTGAAAATTCCAAGGTCTAAGGTTAGGTTTTCTAAGGTTTTCGCGACTATTACTCATTGAAATGAAACATATTTTAACGGATGTATCGCGTATATTGTACATAATTATATGAGCTGACGTTCCGAACACTGCAGCGTCCGTCACAGGTGAGAACACGAACAGAATTAGGTGTGTTTAGGACCACACCACAGAAGTGAACAATTGACAGAGACGCGTTGATATCTCTCTCGCTCCTTTAATCGTCTGGAGTTAAATTTACCCAAATGAGCGTGCTCAGCGTGCCTTAAACTTGCTAAATATCCAGTATCCATATACACAATGCGCAAAAACCATCTTTCACAATCCACATACCAACGTCTCCAACCCCCGGCAAATTACGAGTGTAGTGATAGCCCTTGTAGGGGTAAAAATTATCACAATTAAAAGCCGTAAAGGTCGAGCTTTCCACCCCATTGCGTGACCGACCGTCGTAACGTGAGGGAACTTACTTCCACGTAGGGTGACCATTCATTTTACTCACAGGTAAATGTACAAAAACGCATTAGGTACTGTAAGTAAAACAATCGGGACAATAATACTTACAAATATTTCATTTAAAAAAAATTTGGTTAAATTACATTTCATTTTGCAATTTTCAAGGAGTGAATAGATATCGACAAGCTCCATCCTCGGCCACACCGTCGTCACTCACCATCAGGCGAGTTGGTGCTTAAACATAGATTTATTTAGTAATGAAACAAATCATGTCGAATTTTTTTTATGAAGTTTTTTTTTTAAACGTTAAAATAAACGTTTTTTTGATGAAGCATTGTTTTTTCGTGAAACATTTGGTATATTATACAGATATGTCGTTAAGTACATGTACAATTTATGCATATCAGGCCATACATGTGTTAACAAAATCCTTATTATGAAATTAAATCTAGAAACCGTGGAGAATAACTGGCACAATTTTTATAAAAATACATATTTGAGAGATTTGGCGAATGTAATGATGTATATTTGATTGTCAGTAACATTAATGTAACCGTATAATATATTCTTCGAATAATCCATGTTCAACCTATTCACGAATTTATTCCATTCGTTTATTACGTAAGACGATTTAAGGGGGGAGGGGGGATGACCATGTCTTATTTTTTCTTACAAGGGGGTGGGAGGGAGTCTTGATAGTTCTTACGTAAGATCATAAAAATGGGCAAAGTTAAAATTATACTTTGAAAAAGCGCGGGAACCGCGCGAGTGCCGAAGTGCGCTCGGATGTGTATAAAAGTACAAATAAACATTCCTAAAAATTGTTACATTCATAAATAAACATTACAATAAACCAAACGTATATTCATTTTTTCCTTTAGATTCTTACGCAATAAATATTACCAGGGGGGAGGGGGTCGGCCTATTCTTATTTTTTCTTACTTAACGGGGGGGGGGGGGGGGGGGGGGGTCAAAAACTAGCAAAAAATAGTCTTACGTAATAAATGAATGGCCCCAAAGCAATATCTGCATTTTTCATGTTCCTTGTCCAAGACAATATAATGTTAATGGCCACCGTATTTGCATTATAATCAGTCGACAATACCTCCGCAGCGCAAACTTGCCGGCTTCCACTTCGTAACTGCTTATTTTATCTGTGCTGTGGTTCCGCTACGTAGATATTTATTTCATCTGTGGTTCCGTTTTGTTACTATCAAAGAGAATAGTTACTATTTATTTCAAGTAGAATTTATTCAGAGATTGTGTTTTCTTTAGACAGCGCGCTGTACGTATTACTAGCGAGTGTAATGTGTATATTTTGAGTTCTTAAAAATAGGTTGTCTGTAAAGTCAAAGCGGACGATAGTTTAACGTGACAACGTCATAACACCATATCGTCCGCGCGCGAGCTCCGAGGAATGTTGACGTAATGAGCTAGAGTGAGATGAAGCACCGGTCGGCCGCGGCGCACACCCACCCGCTTCCTCACACACCGCGCGCGGTGTAACGGGACAAGGAGCGTAACAGACAATGAACGTAACGTAACGGGACAATGAGTCATCCTTTTTCGTGCATGCAGCCGGCGTTCATCGATTTATTAGACGTTGTCACGTTGTCACGCACGAAAAAGTATGACTCATTGTCCCGTTACATCATCATCATTTCATTAATGTTTTGTTATGACGTTGTCACGTTAAACTATCGTCCGTAAACCGTCTTTACAGACAACCAATTTTTTTTATTTTTTTTATTTAAAAAAATGTGAACTTAATCGTTTTCAAGTGTAAGTGTAGGTAAGTGTAGTGTAAATGTAAAATTGGGTCGATTTGTTTTGTACCTATGTTAGTACGTGCCTAAATGTAGTGTAAAATTGAGTCTACATAATTATGTAAGAAGGTACGTGTCAACACTGAGGTACATTATTATTTCATTTTATACTTACATTATGTTCAAGTACTTACACCGAGGTACACAATTGTCCTATTCGTAAGTAAATTTATCAAGAGTATTAGGATCCTTACAGCGTTTGTTTCCTCCTACACAAGTTATTAATCACCGCCCTTGTACTGATTTCTCTTAATTAATGGCGCTCATTTGTTCCTTACCCCTCCCCTCCCCCTCCCCCCGACCTCCAACGTTCTGTTAGAGTGAGTGTTGCTAGTTACCGATATTAAATAGTTTTTAAATGTTATTCACTTGTGTGTTACTCTTCCGATTTTTTTTATAAACTTATGATTTGTCTCCAAAAGAGTGATCTGGCGAATAGCCCAAACTGATAGGACAACGTCTCTGGGGCTCAACCAGTTATAAATAAGTACAAGAAATATAGAGGATAAACAAACTAGAGAAATCCTGGAAGATGCCGAGATGACTTCTACTAGAATAGAAAAAATAAAAGCTTTTAAAGAAGCTACATTATATGAGGAAGTAATTTTGGATTTTTTAGCGTCCAAGTGTTTTTTAAGCACTTGACCACAAACCACCATCGCAGATACCACACAATACCATTTTGGCTAATAAATCAATAAGTAATATACTTATAATAGAAACGTGGGAGAAATAATTTTCGGGTATTTTTTGACATTGCAAACGAAACCTTGTGCAGAATATTTAACACAAACAGTTGGAACTTTTTTCACGTACTCACTGAAGCCTCTAATGAAATATGTTAGAAACTTTTTATAATGACCAGTTTTGTACCCAAAGGACAGTCAAATGGCCCTAACTTTGCTGTAACGACTATTCAGACTTTTAAATTGCTATTTTTAAAACCAGGACTCTCTTATCACCGACCTGGATTAACTAAAAGTATTATATTCAGCAAGTCTAGACTGCTGTTTATAAATTTATTTTTATAATAAAATTATTCAATCAGTTTGTCTATTCTGGGGTCTGTAACTGTCAATCTTATCAGTCAATATCAATCTGAAAAGTATTCATTGTTTCTAATCAAGTCGCGGACAAGTCTTAGTTTTGCTTCAATGAGTTGGCAATTGGCATAGGTCTGTTTTGAAAGATCCAATGAAACAACGACAACACAATAATACGCGCCGTTTTACTTCTCCATTCCACTTTCGCATACTCTAGCATGTGATCGTATATTTATTCAAAAACTTAAATCTTATATATCTAGTGTGTTTCCGCTTCGAGGTCTCCAAGCTGGTACTCTTGCCTACTTCGAAATCTCCAAGCTGGTACTCTTGACGACTTCGATATCTTCAAGCTGGTACTCTTGTCGACACGTGTTTCACCTCTTCACGAGGCATTCTCAGGACGTCTTGACTCTTCGAGCTCTTGCACGAGAAAACGTCACAAATACATGATTAAAGTTAATCAACAATAAGTTTGACGGTAATCTTTATGTTTATTTACTTGGTACTTACATAAGTACTTACCCGAATGGTATTTTTTACTTTGTTTGACATACTTGTTTAATGTATTGTCACGGTAGGCATATCGTCTATTTGATATTTTTATGGTGACATTTTTATGAAATTGTATTTTATATAATTAATATTTTATAATACATGAATTGTTTAAGAATATTTTTTGAATGTTGAGAGATAAATGTAATTGGTCTATTTTATCTCAATAAACAAATTTGATTTTTAATAAGTGAGTCGATAAAAAACAAAGTTTGAAAAATAAAATAAATCAGCAACACTAACAACCCTTGACCATGCATTATATTATAGTTGCGTTTACTTGTGACAACAAGTAACAAACTAGATATAGTTTGAAGATTTAATATAACAATTGATTGAATAGTACACAATTGGTTGCCTAGGGACCCCTTTACTTTACCAGGACGCAGTGTGTGACAGCCTTAAATATTGTACCATTTCGGTTGTCGGTATTTCATGCAAACTCAGTGAATCGAGAATATTTACACAGGGTCGTGTAAATGGAAACATGGCCCGTTTTGGCGGAACAGGGGCACATATCAGAGTAACGACAGCTGTAGCCAGCTGAATGGAAAGGGGCCTGGTTCACGGGCCAATGCTCGCGACCAGATACATTAACGTGCTTACAATATGGCTTCACTTGTAACCGGAACTAGTGTGAGTGTGGTTGCAAATGTGTAGTAAGTATTTGTATTCGTAGGTGATGAGAGATTTTTAAAGTAATAATCCTTCTTAGGCGGCGGCGATTCGATAAGTCGATTATGTTGACGAAAATTGAGGATATCATTTTAAGGACGGTATTTTTCGTTAGATGAGAGAGAAGAAAAGTAGGACGGAAAGAGAAAGACCAAGAGAGTTACATACTCCTACGTAAGTAATACTTATTGGTACTTGCCTAGAAAATTCAAAATTTTGATTTTGAAATCTGGGCATCTTAAAACAAAGAGTAATTAGGTATTTCTAAAAAACAAATTGCAGGTATTAAATAGTTCCAAACTTTACATTTGCCTTTTTCCAAGTGTGGATGAAATTTTTTTTCCAAATAAGGATGAAGATCTATCCTATTCTGGAATTTCAATAACTACAAGGTGACAGCAGAATCAGTTCGTGCTACTTCTGAACACATTCGCCAAATACGAACAATAGTCCTTATCTTCTCCGTTTTCTTGTACGGGGCACAAGAATGAAAAAGTGTTGAAACGAAAATAACTTTTGATATAAATTGAATATAAATTGATTTAGTAAATGAATAATAAGTAAATTATCAATTTACTAAATCAATTTATATTTTAAATAATTATTTTCACATACAATTTTAATAAGATTTTAGAACGCTAAGTAAAATATTACCAAACAATAACATATAATGTGAATACTGAGCGAGTACTGAGGACGCTGAAATCTCAAATGGATGCGCTTATTAGCAAGCGAGCTAACGTACTAGAAGAGATAGGACTAGGTACGTTACCTACTGGAAGAGATAACGGACTGTCAAAAAAAAAAAAACTGATAAATTCAAGTCTTTTTACTGCAGTGTTAAAACAATTTTGGAATCCGAATCTACTGATCTATTATTTAACACTAGAAATGTTATAAATGCAAAATAATAAATAATTACTCTTGTAATGTAGTTCAGACAGAGGTAACTTTTACTTTTATAATACTAACATAAGTATAAGGAACTTACTTACTTTAGTATAAGGAACACGACATTAGTCAGTCAGTTTGTTATTTTAATGCTTTTTCATGACTACACGATCGAATATATCATTAGTGTAGAGATATGTCACTGAAACTGCAGCAAAACATACGATTTATATTATCTAGCAAGTCTATCATCATCATATTAGCTATAAGAAGTCCATTAGTGGACAATGGACATACACCTCCCCAATGGACTTCCAAAAATACCGATTGGAATAGAGTAAATCAATAGAGTTTCTCAACGGGTGGGCTTAAAGATGAACATGGACAAAACGAAGATCATTTCGAACGGCTATGTACTACAGTGGAGCTCCCCACAGATATTGGGGTTGATACTAGCCCACCCCAATATCTGTGGGGAACTCCACTCTTGAAGTTGTTGACGAACACGTCTACCTAGGATAAACGGTTCCACTAGGCAAGTCTATCGTATATAAAAATATACAAACAAGATTTTATAGGAATCTTTTCATGACACTGGCAAATACTTTAGTTACACAGGTCAAATACAAAGAAAACAACTACACCATAAATAAAATCTAAAAATATTAACCGTACAGGGAGGCAATTCAGTTAATTGAGACCGCTTCGTAACTGAACAATACGTGAACCGTTTCCAGTCGGCCACCATTTTTTTTTTCATTCTGTCACATTTAAGTCATACAATTGACACATTTAATGAAACGTGACACGTCCTTCACTAGTTACTAAATCAAAATATGATAGCAGTCGATAAGAAATGCTTCGCACAAGGTTCAGTTACGGATCGGTTTTGAATAACTGAATTGGCCCCCAGCTTTCCTTCATTCTACCTTATTACAAATTCAATTACACCTAAAACACGGCGAACCTTCGCCAAAATTAAATGTTCAAAAGGTTTCCCGATTCAGACCCCCTGCCAAATTACTTTAATCAGCTTTGAAAGAACAATATTGGCGGAGACAATAGTCCCCCGCAAATATTTAACTTACGTTTCATATTCCAGATTGAACAAAGGGAATTAGGACGCGACTTGTGTATAGGTTATGTACGCTTCTAAATACATGTTTACTCATCGTTAGGGATGAAAAACGGTAAAGTTTTCATAGTAAATTTCAGTAAGTTTCTATAATATGCGCATACTTGCTCACAAAATACGTACTCTACTCTCAACAACGTATCAAACGAGTCGAAATCGTAAGTCAGACTGCAAAACTCGCTCTTCTGTAGTCGGGTATTTTGTTTTTCTTTTAACATAGATACTTGTTTTCACAGTTGTTGTTTGTAATCGCTTAGCTTAGCACCATAGTCTTTGTTCTGTGCTCAGCACAGTCGCTCACTCGAAGTGTGGACTGGGATCGCATGGGTTGAGTAAGTGCCTACATGGTGACGTGCAAACGAGATGAATGTACATACATATATTACCACTTAATATTGTAGTTATAGATAACAACAAAGTATATAATAGATGACAAAGTATTTGCGGTTTTACTCGATACCTGAAAGATGGTAGTGTTTTTTATGTTTGTTAAATTTTGGCACGTTTTTTGTACTTAGGTACAAATCCAATGAGATTTTATCTATTTATTACATCATTGCCTAAACCATTTGACGAATTTCAACACACGATATTTAGTTTTGTTACATTATTTCGATGCAGATGCCATATCTGTGAAAAAAATGTAGAGGGAGCATCATGCAGTGAGAGTTGTGTGTGGACTGTGGCCTCATTTTGTAGTCGGGTATTTTGTTTTTAGGGTTCCGTACCCAAAGGATAAAAACGGGACCCTATTACTGAGACTCCGCTGTCTGTCCGGCCGTCCGTCTGTCACCAGGATGTATCTCATGAACCCTGATAGTTAGACAGTCGAAATTTTCTTAGATGATATATTTCTGTTGCCGCTATAGCAACAAATACTAAAAAATAGAATAAAATAAATATTTAAGGGGGCTCCCATACAACAAACGTGATTTTTTTGCTCGTTTTTGCTCGATATTGATAACGGCAACAGGTAGACGCTTGAAATATTCACTGAATGTTGGGTTAGGTATATTATTCACTTTAAAAATAAATGATTAAATTAAAATAAAATTAATATATAAGGGGGGCTCCCATTCAACAAACGTGATTTTATTGCCGATTTTATAGATGATGGTACGGAACCCTTCGTGCGCGAGTCCGACTCGCACTTGGTCGGTTTTATTCTTTTATAAAATAAGTGTTTAATTTTTATTTATTACATAATAGTATACAAACAAGTCTTAATAATAAATAAGTCAGTAATAAATTCAATTCAATTAAAATTTTGTCAATTGCTACCCATCCTGCATAGACCCTGGTGGAAAGGTCCCCATAATGCAAGCAGCATTGCCACGCTGTATGGCAATAGCCAACCATTGCAGCAGGAACGAAGCAGAACGAGAGTCACCACGGTTGTCCTTCAGTCTTCGGCCAATTTCACTGACGAGGCCTTTGGCATCCGCTCCCCAACTGCCCATGGTTTCAACGGCGATGGGTACACATTTTATTGTTTTGATAATATTACTTGTTAACATTTTTAATACTCTGAAAATAAAAAATAAAAATATAAGCGATTTATTTGATTTGACGTGTTATAATTATATAATATAATTATTATATATAAATTAATTTTACCGCAAATACAGTACAGTATTATATTACTAAATATTTTTTCGGTAAAATTATGTAATTTTACACCCCTATTCAACTTCAGAAAATGTATCCAGCTGACCAAACAATTGGAAAAGATACTCGGGAATCTATTTACAGAGATTATAAGGATGCGAAAGATAGGTACCCAGAATTCTATATTATACGAACAAATATTTTTTGTTCGTAGATATTTGTAAAGAATTTCACAAATGTTCAAGAGAAAATATTTCTGTTATAATTTTTCGGACATGTTGTTATTATTTTATAAAGAATTTTTTTTTGAGAACGGTATTTATTTATATAATATCCATTAAAATTGTAATGACACATTATTTATATAAAACTATAAAAAACCCTTAAACTAAAATAGAACGAAAATATTATTTACAAATGAAACAATACCAAAAATGTGTATATATATATAGGTATAACTTGACCTAGAACAAATACGTCGTCCAATATTCCACCGTGCGGTAGGGTTCCCAAAGATTATTAAGACTTTTTTTTTTTTTTTGTGAAATGACTAGAGCTGTTGGCCTCTAACGGCCTCTACAGCTTACCGGACTTTGGCGAGCGCAGAAGGCGCTGGGCCGCTTACAAACTAAAGGTTACGAGGGACTAGCTCAAGAGCACCTCGAGGGAGGTTCGGACCTCGGCTTGGGCCGTCGCCTGGGTATTAAGACATTGTATTATATCAAAATTATATGCTGAAAAGATATTGCTTCTTAATTTCTGTCCAAATTTAATGAAGTATTGTATTATGTCTACTACTAGTACCTACTAGTACAGAATTAGTTCGACATGTTCATCAATCAGCAAAGATATATATTTTTCGTCAATATAATGAGTTATTTTAGGATCAGCCTTGCTTGTACAAACAGTCCCACTGCTGGGCGCAGGCAATTTCTCATTGTGAAGTCTAACCCGTAAACCAAGCTAGCTAAGTGTGGGTTGGCAGACTTGAACACTTCTACAAGAACGTGAACTCTTCTGTACATGCAAGTTTCGTCACGATATTTTCCTTCACAATTTAAAGTTTCGGCAATTTATCAATATGCACCAAACGTAAAAAAACAGAGTCAAGTCGAATCAGACAGACGTTCTCCCAAGCGACGACGCTGCGGTCTACGAGGGTGAAGTGCTGATTAGTTATTTTAGTATATGTAATAGTGTATCTGTGTCGTTGTGATTAAGAGTCTGGAGATAATTGGATACAATTATTTTGCATTATCTTAGTGTTTTGTGGCGTATGGCGCATATGTTATTTATTTTATTATAAATAAAAGGGAACCTGAATTCAGGAAAACGTTGTGCGAAACCTGTTTTGACTCGAGGCTCCTAGTGGCGGAATCCTAGTGTAGGAATAGTGTTCTTAGATATCTTATATTTCATCAATATCGGTTCTGTTTTTTTTTTTGACGGGGGTTTTTGAATTTTCTAAACTTATATCGATGATAATACATGGTAAGTAGGTATTTACGAACCGGTTCCCACTTCCTAGTGGCCTACTGGCGCATGACGCTGCAGCAGGAGACATCAATATAATGCAAACTGGTTCTCTACATAAATATCTTAGTGTCGCGTGTGTCATCTACTTTATAAATACATTTAGCTTCAGTAAGCATCTCCACGGTTGAATATCAGAGACGTCTTGGACATAAGCTAGAGAGAATTTAAGGTTGAGCTTGTGAAAGATAGCGAGTGGCAAATAGATGCGTTGTCAGACCCACTTCGTTTCACTTTATATTGGTAATTGATGGTATGGTGGTATACGGTTTGCTGTTACAACTGATTGAGCCTAGGTACTCAGAACACTTAGCTATCTCTTATATATCATACATCTTATAGGATCGAATCTATTCAGCGTAGATTCTTGCGATCTCTTTGCAGTAGACTTGGATTGAGGCGTAAACTTAAAGAATATTCAGACAGACTGGAGAAATTTCAATTAAAGAGTCTCGAAAGTCGTAGAATTATAATAGATTTGTGCACCCTGTATAAAATTGTAAATGTTATGTTCGATAGTAAATTATTAATGAGAATTAATTTTAAAGTGCCCTCACGTTCTATTCGTAACTTTAAACTGTTTAGCATGCCACCTGCCTTCAACAATGTCTCAAAGAACAGTCCATTAATCCGGATGTGCCGCACACATGATGATCTGACTGATATCAGAGACATATTTTCATGTAGTTTTCCGTCCTTTAAATTTGAAATCAATAAGCTAGTTATTTAAATTGTTCCTTTATATTTTATTGCTCATACATGTTGCTACGAATATTCACTTAACACTTCAAATTTATCTTTAGATATATAAGCTGTGTACTGTTGTACTTGGATTTAAGGTTCACAATGTTTTGCCGGTTAAGCTTAATGTATATTATATAGCCTATTATCTGTAACTGTACCTATTTCAATAAAATAAAATAAACATTTTATTTTGTAAAACCAAACTACGTTAAGTGCGAGATAGATAGCTGCGATCCCTGAGCGCCTCCGTAAACGGAACCTTAGCTAAACGGGCCATGGCATCTCCACTTGCGATGAAAACCGAGATTTATCTTACAAAAACGAGTAAAAAAGAAAAGATCTTATCTTAAACTTCATCTTATTTCACAAACAGGTGTCGAGACTTCTAGCGAGGTTTGTTCCGAGAGTTAATTAACTACAGTCAACAGCGTTTAGCACCAAAATACCCAAATAATTAAGGACAGAAGGGCGAGATTTTCGCGGGTTTCCATGGTTCTGCTAATTACATTTCTTTTTTATGGAGCTTGCACTCGCCAAATACTGTGGGCTTTATTTACACCCATCGCGGGAGCTTTGTCCTTGAAAGGAGATTTTAAGGAAGCTTTTATATTTTTTTGAACAACCTTGTGTGTCTACTGTACTGAGTTATCATCATCAGCATAACTCAGATTATTTTCATAGAAATGACATTAAAATCGGTTCAGTAGTTTGGTTTTTACCAAATAACTGAAAAAAATGTCAACTAAGTTAACAAAATTATACATTTTGAAATTGGTTGATACAGCCCGACCTACGTTTCCAGTCACTGCCAACTGCTTTACATACTTAACCTATATCATAATTGTACCGTGTCTCAAGGCGTTCCTACACGTCCATAGATTATCTCAAGTGATACCTTTGTGGCCAAACTGGTAAAGGTTCTCAAGTACTGATGATATGCGGGTTCAAGTCCCGTCGGATGTGAATTTTTTAACTGTCTACTAATTTGTAGGTGGAAACACTTCAATAATATCGAATCTTTTCACACGACGTTTGTTTTACGCAATACAGATCTACGATTGACCACCAACTCGCCTGATGTTAAGCGACGGTGTGGCCGAGAATGGAGTTCGTCGAGATATCAGTTCACTGTAGCCTTGAAAATTCCAAGATTGTTTCGTTTCCCGGTCCCAACTGTAGAAAGTTTACCCCTCTGGTTATCGGGTCTACTATAATACGAGATATGACTTGTCCACTATCACTTGAGCCTGCTAATAAGCTGTAAAGTCGGTGTCTGTTGTTCACTTGTGAATTACTTCGTCCCGGATACAATTTGTCAGAGAAACGCCGAACACAACTATCTCCATAGCCCACCGAGAGATTTGTGAACCATCAACTGCGTACTGGTTTCCTACACAGTGAGTTCTCATGCTTCAGTGGTAGGAGGTCTGCCTTCTGTGCTGTCGCGGGTTCAAACATATCTGCAGAGCATGAATGTTTGCTCTGTCTGAGTGTTTGTATGTATCAATGTATCATATGTATGTTTTTACAAAAAAGTATATAAGTAGATTTAATATGTATTCTATTAGCCAGCTTGTGCAAACACAAGCTTTGCTTAGTTCCAGGCTAGATGGTGTTGTATTATAGTGTCTCAAATATTTATTTATTTATTAATTTCGTCTTGATATTTTACGGGATGGGGTGAGGTATAATCTCAACGGACTGTCTCGGACACTGCCTATCCAAGTTGTATTCTTCCCATGTTTTCATAACAAAATACCTGAAAATTGAAAAAACGTAGAAGTATTATTGAAAAGAAAGGAAAATGCGCGAAACATTTCAAGCGCTTTTTATGGCATTTTTTGTATAAAGATCTCGATCTTTTATCAAGGTCATAGATCGCATTTACGACCGCCAATATGAACATGTACGTTTTAAAACCGATTCTGGTTAAATTGGAAACCATAAAACCGTTATTGCGTTAAAAATAACAAATAAAGAGGCCGACCGATCTAATTAAAAAATCCAAATCGGCCACTGGGTCTAATATAAGGGCGAGATTACACGACCGCGCAAAAGCCCGCACTCCGCGCATAGATTTATGTTCACATTTGTTGGTTAAATAGCCCGTACGTATGGTTTATATCCACATTCGGTTCTAAGCACCGGTCATATGGTTATTGTCTGAAGCTCTATTAATTTGGCTGATTGTATTTGTACCTCAGTTCTTAATACACAAGGTCAGTCATAGCATTGAGGTGTTAGGTTAAGAAAGTAACAAAGAAGTTATTCGACACAATCAGTAAACAAAAAAATATTCGCTAATACGAATTGATAACCTCTTCCTTTTTTAAGTCGGTTAAAATAGACACGAAAGAAATACAGATACCCTTGAATTAGGTTGAACTCTTTATTAGAACGGGGCAAGCCTACTGCGACAAATACACTACCTCATTTAATTTTATGAATATTAAGATTAAGAACTCATTTCTCAGTGAATAACTGCATTTTAAAGGAACGTAGCCTTCAAATTTCGTATCTTTAGGAGCACCGGCTTAGACTGTAGGACCTGCAGGCTAACTGCAACCTAGGTGTAGGTTGTCTCCTGTAGGACCTGCAGGCTAACTGCAACCTAGGTGTAGGTTGTCTCTCACCACTCAGGAGAAGGCATCGAGTTATACACACGTTAATACATATAACTCGAGGGAGAAGGGCTTTTATTTAAGTTTTTTGAATGTACTTCAATAATAAACAGATCTAGGTAATGTTTACTCGAAGATTACTCCATTTATGGTTTTGTCAATACAAAAATCTAGCATAAATACGAGTATCTAAGGCTCGCTCAGGCGCCTGCAGAATGGCCAATAACAGTGTGAGATATAGCCAGATAGGTGATCCCGGCGGCGGCCGCGGCGTACGACCGTACCCTATCCGCATATCTTTACACGTTCACATATTGTTAGCCAAACAATCCAACCAAACGGATATCTTGCCAATTCGCTTAACAATATCTCTGAATATGGGAATGAATCGTGTGTATTCCTAGAAATGGGTCGTGTTTACGCCGGATTTATCCGGAAAAAATAAACGGACACATGAGTGACACGCAAAATGCTCTTGAATATGAAATAATTAATAAAAGTTAATGCTTTTTGGAATAAAAGAGCGACTGTCTGATCGAAGATAAAACACACAAAGACTTGAAAATATCTATTAATTAAGGCTCTGAAATGACTTATGCCGTATCTCGAAACAGGAATGCTTCATGTTTGTTTCATTCCTTCGCTGTAAGAATTAGCACCGTAGAAACAAAACTGCTTAGAACCATAGGAAAATTCATAATATGTGGGCGATGGTGGTTTTCTACTTTTCCTGTAGTAGAAAAGATATGGTAGTATAATATTGTATAGCTCTGATGCACATTCTATTAATTGAATCCTGTATGTAACTGAACAATGACTCTCTTTTACACCCTATCAAAAAAAAAAACTTAGAAAATAACACCGTATATCATGAATATAACACTGAAATACATAACACTGAAGTGATGTGGTAACGTCTACACTGAACAATTGTATAATATTACTAACTCTAAGATGCGGTAAGCACCTAAGCACACTATGATATTGTGATATAACCAGAAAAATATAATACAGTATTTTACAGACAACCGGCCGGACCTTAAAATGACAAGGTCTCATCTCTAGAACCTCTGTGCCAGTAATATATTCACTGGAAGGCGTCCAAAGAGGCTGTATCGTCGTGACCAAACATAAAACATGTGCGGCATACATTTGCAAATCAACGATAAAGAAAAAATAAATTACAGTTTAAAAAAACTAAAAAACACGCTACAAATTATTGTGGTCAAAGTTCATTACAAGATTTTTCTAACAAATCCAAACACAGCTATGATACGATGTTCCATCATGAAGTTCTAGTTCATATCTTCCGGCTCCATCATCAGATCAGTTCGACAGTACCATATTATTGTAATGTCATCAGAACTACATACAGCTGCCAATTTTCATTACGCTACGATCCTTGGAAGATGGTTAAATTAGTTAGCTACCTTAGATTTCATTACATAGTTACATACAGGTCGACCTAATAAAAGCGTGTTAATTAAAAAAAACTGACTGTGATTGATTGTAAATAATTACCGTAAGGAACGTTTTGTCGTAAATTCAAAATCGCCGTAGCAGTAATATTATAATATAATATGTAAGTACAGTCAACGTGCGTAACTTTGACTCTGCGTCAAACATTGTAAATTATATGTATTGCCTTTTTAGATGGTTCTTAATTTTTTCCCGACAGATTAGTAGTCAAATTACTTGGTTAATTAATTTACAGTCGTTCTATGTACTAATCTCTTCAAAAAATAATCGAAAACCTTCTGAAAAGGCCACGTACAATGTTTGACGCAGAGTCAAAGTTACCCACGTTGACAACACAAAATCTATTTCACAATAAATGAAATTTGCAATGGTGATACTTCAAGAGTAAAATAAAGATGAAATATCACGAATATTTTACATATATTCTGCCACAAAATAATATAGAAACAATAGCGAAAACCACCATAATTCACAAACTAATGAAAATGGCGCAATGTCCTGTCTAAAAGTATCGACAGTCTATGACAAAAGGAGCGGCGCAGACTAACTGCAAATAGGTATTCATAATAAATAAGGAACAAACAAAGGTGTATTGAAAGCATTCGCCGTTTAAATTCATTTTAAAAAGTATAAAAACTTACACCAGTATAAGACTAGAGTAGTGACTAGAGTCGAGCGACTTGAAGTCTTGAAACAGACTTGCATCTGTTTTGTCTGTGAATCCCTAAATAGAGACGAGTAATGTTGTCTGTCTGTCTGTGTTGTATTTAGCTTTACCAAGTGTCTACTGCTAAATGTAAAACACACTGCACAGGGGTGGAACTCCTTCCCACTAATACAATTTTTTTAAACTAAGTTAAAAAAAAACAACTACAATCTTGGAGTTATCGAGGTTAGAATTAATCCGATTCTTCTAGATTGACAAGCGCCACACCATCGCTTATCATCAAAAGAGCTGATACTCAATCGTAGACAGACGTAACCTAACGTTTAAATAATTTATTTTCGTATAAATAAGATAACAAACTTGGTGACGTCATTCGTGTCACATACTTTACGACAAAGCTCAGAAATGTCTCGGTTTACAATACTAGATACCGTATTCACACGTATATACACTTCAGGTACAAGGTACAAGATAAATAAATAAAATAAATATTGGTGGACATTTCACACAACACCATAGCCCAAACTAAGCAAAGCTTGTACTGGAAACTAGATGGTTGTTATTTATATTGTGGTTGTGGATATTTATATACTTTTTTTTCTTTAAATATGATACATAGAAACAACAGACACAGAAAAAACATCCATGCTCATCACACAAATGTTTGTTCTGGGTGGGAATCGAACCCACGACCTACAGTTTAGCAAGCAGGCATACTACCAACTGAGCTGCGAGGCAAGTCGTTAAACTATTATAACTAATTAGCCAAATTAAATAATTCAATAGCTCCGCACAGGGGGCACATCATCATCATCATCTCAGCCATAAGAAGTCCACTGCTGGACATAGGCCTCCCCCATGGATTTCCAAAAAGACCGATTGGAAGCGGCTTGCATCCTGCGTCTTCCCGCCACTTGTATGAGGTCATCTGTCCATCTCGTGGCTGGTCTTCCTACGCTGCGCTTGCCGGTACGTGGTCTCCACTCGAGAACCTTTCGGCCCTATCGGCCATCAGTTCTACGTGCTATGTGCCCTGCCCACTGCCACTTCAACTTGCTAATCCGCTGTGCTATATCAGTGACTCCTGTACGTCTACGTATCTCTTCATTTCTGATTCGATCTCGTAGAGAGACTCCGAGCATAGCCCTCTCCATAGCTCATACCATAGACCACATCCACACGCTGCGGCAAGTGATACAGAAGACCGAAGAGTATAACTTGCCCCTTTGCTTAGCGTTTGTGGACTATGAGAAAGCCTTTGATTCGATCGAGACCTGGGCGGTGCTTGAGGCTCTCCAACGATGCCGTATTGACTATCGGTATGTCGAAGTGCTGAAGTGTTTGTACAACAACGCCACCATGTCAGTCCGAGTACAAGACCAGAACTCAGAGGCAATTTTATTGAAAAGAGGCGTGAGGCAGGGAGACGTTGTCTCTCCGAAACTGTTTACAGAAGGCACTTTACTGTTTTATTCCTTTACTCCACGCATTTTCTATAGAATCCTATTTTGGACTAGTCTTTTGTTGAAAATGTCTGCCAATATAAAAATACTTTTCTAACAGATGATTTTTAGGTTTATCTATTATTAAGAGGGTATTGAAGTAATCATATATCTTATACGTCAGATGTAACCTCCGTTACACTCAATTGGAATCGATAAGCAATTAGGAAATAGCTTCTAGCGAGCCTTTGTCGAATATCGTCTCTCCAATCAAGTGGTAATTAAAACAGTTTTTGTTTTAAATTGAAGCCAATAAAAATCGATTAAGGTAACAGCAAAATATTGCCCGAGATATTGGAAGGGACTTTCGCGATGTGTAGTGCCATTAATCACTGCCTAATAAAGGTTGATGTTACATAGGTCTTTTTTGTGAGCGAACTATTAATGTTTTTGTTATGAGCAAGTGCTTTAAAAAAAAAAAAATAAAAAAAAAAAATTACTTTATAAATTACAACAAAACAATATACAAACTACACATACATAGCTAACTAAACTATTACACAAAAAGCAAATCAATTACTCCAGACCGATAAAAGTCTAAAGACAAAGTCTTATTTCTCAAACCCACTATGAGTTGGCAGTGTACCCAGCATTCTGCCTCCATTGCCACATTGAAAAGCAATGCTTATGCGTTAGGCCAGATACGCACCGACATTTTGTTACCCTTATGTTATTGTTTAGAAAGACAATTCGTCATACATGATCAGTAATCTAGCTACAAGGGATGAGATCACTAAAAAAAGCCTAAATAATAGTGTCACATACCTACACTGAAAGACATTCCATCAGCTGACAAAACAACAAAAAATATTATATAATAAAGAGATTGTGCTTTATCTACGATATAATTTCAATGTTATATATTTTACTATAATAGATATATTTAACGTGATACGGTAAGAAGTTGAAACACACGTATTCTAGATACGGTGTATCGACAGGTCCAGCAGAAAGTCGGCACACTACAATCGATTTCTCATTAGTCAAAATTTGCACACAACGACTAACATCCAAATGTTCACATTTTTGACGTGAGAACTACAATTGTGGTACTTACAAAGCCACGGCCAAGGAAGTTAAAATTTTTAGTTATTTATACCCGATTGCGCAAGAAGAAGGGTTATGTTTTTCGGGTGTGTGTATGTATGTTTCTACATGAGCCTAAATGGCTTGACCGATTTTGATGTGCGAGGTGTCGTTAGATTCTTCATCACTCCCTGGGTGTCATAGGTTATATTTTAAGTCTAAAGTCATTTAAGAGACTTGAGAGAAATTTACGTTTCATGCAAGCCATAGGCTGACCCCGTCACTGCAAACCAATATTACATCTTACGTTTCATACAAGCCATATGCTGACTCCGTCACTGCAAACCAGTATTACATCTTGCCCTCTAATTCTCTCTGACCCTCTAATACCCTCTCCCTTTCATGTGACCCTCTAACCACGGTCAAATGCGGTGTCAAACGGCCTCATGGTCTCTGATGCTCTGCCTACCTCGTAAAATGAAACAGGCGTGATTGTATGTATGTAGGTACAAGACTCCATGCTTAAAATGTTTACGAATATTCAGGTACATTGCGGCCGCAAGAAAATTAAAGATTCTCATTTATGATCGTCGAAACAGGCTTTCGTAAAAATGTTACCGCAAAATAAACTTTTTTATGGTCAAGTGAGCACCTCGTCTCGTGTTTTAAAAATGCATCGCGGCGTCGGGGAAGCGACGCAGCGTCCAAATGTATACGTTGACCCAATTGTTAAAATGTAAAATGTCCTGCGCTGTTTTATCTCGCTGTTTTGTTACATATTTTATGATTCCGCGCTTGCTGCACTTTGTGTTGTGCTCGTCGACATGTTGCCGATGCAGCACAGCCTCTCAGTATAAGCAGCGTCGATTCCTTTGTGCTTGTTTCAACTTTGTATTTCAGAAACAACACAAATCGGGTTTATAATGGAAACAAATATTTACCTAAACAATGTTAACTGGATTAATTGGCTTCCAAAACAAACTGCTTTGTTTTGGAGGCTTTATCCTATATTGTGAGACGGAAATATCCGACGTAGACTGAATGATCAGTCCTTGGATAAAGGACTAACCTCAATTCCATGTTAGATCTCAAGATAATACAAGATCTAGTTAGAATGCTGACTGACAACCCCGTAAGCGTTAGATTAGGTTAGGGAATAGATGCAGTCTCACACCAATTATTGCGTCACACTAGACTAGAAAGCAAGTATCACAAATTTTCAACAAAAAATCATATTGATCCATAGATAATAAAAATGTGTTTTACAAACATAAGAATGATTTTATGTATCAATCAATTCACACCAATTATTGCGTCACACCATACTAGAAAGTAAGTATCACAAATTTTTGACAAAAAATCATATTGATCCATACATAATAAAAATTGGTTGTCTGTGTTGTCGGTTTACGGACGATAGTTTAACGTGACAACGTCATAACGTCAATTCAGTCAACGTCAATTATCATTCCTCGAAGTTCGCGCGCGGACGTATGTTGTCACGTTAAACTATCGTTCGTAAGCCGACTTTACAGACAACCAATTTTTTTACAAACATAAGAATGATTTTTATGTATGAAAAATAACTTGGATCAGAATGAAATTTAATCATTGAAAATTGTGATGTGTTTGGTGTGACGAATTGTGATGTGTTTGGTGTGACGAATTGTGATGTGTTTGGTGTGACGAATTGTGATGTGTTTGGTGTGACGAATTGTGATGTGTTTGGTGTGACGAATTGTGATGTGTTTGGTGTGACGAATTGTGATGTGTTTGGTGTGACGAATTGTGATGTGTTTGGTGTGACGAATTTCTTTGTAAATTCGTTCAGACTTAATTTAGTATCTTCAAAAATGCTGGGTCTCACGGGCGAGACGGACTCTAAATATAAGAATAGTAGACTTGCTTAGTCGGTTAATAAAACGACTTTCATAAAGGAGAAGGTTTTCCATTCGACTGCATGTTTCTTTTTGTATGTTCGTTCGCCAATTATGAATTGATTTTGATGATTCTTCTTTTTTTGTTTGGTAGATCACACTTCAAAAGTGGTGGGACCATCTCTATAAATTTATCAAAATCGGTTCAGTTCTTTGAATTTTATAACAAAATAACTGGAAAAATATGTCATTCAAGTTAACGAATTGCGTATTTTGAAGTCGGTTTTTTCAAACTATAGTTATAACGTCGTTCTAATAGTCGCGATTTAATTAAATATGCTTGTTTGTCTTCCTACATTCATGTGAGTCTGTCGCCCAAGACAAAGCTTTTTAAATGAGTGTATGGATAGATGAATAGGATCGGAGGCCGGTCGCCTTTACCAAAACTAACAGCGGGAAAGTAATTCAAATAAATATTAATTTCGAAATTCAAATCGCATAACGTTCAAGTTCTGTAATGAAATCCTGTTTGTTAACGGTAAATTCAACAAGAGCGTCGGAGCATTCGTAATTCGAAATACATGAAACGGCTTTTAGCTTTATAGCACAAAGAAATATTATACGGTGAATTAACTGGGACACCCATATTTATTTATTAACTGACTTATAGAAGGTTGTTTTCAGTTGGAATAAATAAATAGACTGACTTTTTGGTGTAAGTATACCGATGTTGTGTGTGACGACAATGAATTTTCTGAGAATTTTTTTACAATTTAAGATTATTTTGAAAGCTTCTTTGTAATAATAAACGAAGAGTTAAAAAGTTGCTGAAATCGTCACGTTATAAATATACAACCTGTTACTCACTTGTTATATTTAGTGTGAAAAGAATAGCCTAGTTGCCTAAATTTGAAAACTTGCTTAATAATATACTTTAATATCTATTTTATTCCAAAAAACCTATATTTTAAAGAACAAGTAATATTTACATTAGATACGTATTTTGTATTTAAAGAAAAAACAATTTAGATTTCCCTTGAAAACGATGAATAGTGTCATGGCGTCTTGAATGACGTCACAGTTTGCGAAATCCATGCGAAATCAAACTGTTTACATCTGTGCCAAGTGTCAAAACAATACGGAGTAACCATAGTAACCTGCTCTGTTGTAGGAAAACGTCAACAAATTGCGGCCCGTGACGTAACACTTTCTGATTGGTGTTTGCTGTCATGTGACTTAATGCCTATTTTTACGAATATATTTTCTAAAATTATTAATAATCTTTAACTTTTATGAGAAATAGACTGTGTTTTTCTTATCTACGTCTCATCGTTTATAATTAGAAACTATAAACCAAGCAATTTGTTATTAGTGGCAACAAGCCTACTTTGCTACCGTATACCGTAGCTCTATAGAAGCTCAAAATATTACTTGAACTGGAGGTAGCATAGACATTATTAAATTTTATTCTACCGTTATTTTTCCCAGAATAAGAGCAGCAAGTACCAATTGCAGTCGTTTCAGAGTTTCAGCCACAGTTTGAGCAAAGTAAACTATTTCTAACTTTTTATTTTTGTTTTTCATGTGTCTGCGACGTTTCATCGAGTTAGATGATACTCAATTTTTATGAACCAAAAACAAAACAGCACAAGTATTTGCCAAATGTCTACTCGTATCTATCCTTACATAATAATAGACATAAAGGATATATTTGTAAAGGGCCTCTCAGTGTTGGCTTCGGCCCCACTGATGCCTACCAAAGATCCGGGCTTGACCCGTGTAAAAGTTTGACATAATAATATCTATACTTACAGAATAAGACTGTAATGATTCAAAAACTGTGCGATAAATATTTGTGCAAAATTTTGATTGGAGGAGCCAACAATAATAAAGCTGTAATAGGTCAAAAACTGTGCAGTAAATTTTTAAATAAAAACTACGGGTCACTCACGTCTGTTTTGAGCCGAAATATCCGACTATAGTTTCAACCGCATTCGGCGGTCTTTTTCAAAGGAGCAGCACACACGTCACTCTCGGTCGGTGACGCGCCTAGCACTGCGACGTGCCGCTCGTGCCGCACGTGATGTCATCGGTTGCAAAAGGGTTAGGGCGGGAAGCTGGTCGTCTTGAAAGACCGCCGAATGCGGTTGAAACTATAGTCGGATATTTCGGCTCAAAACAGACGTGAGTGACCCGTAGTTTTTATTTAAAAATGTGTGAAAACCACGTTAATTTCCATTGTGCAGTAAATATTTGGCATTACTACGTCATAGAACTAGAACTAGAACTCCATCTACTTAAATTAAGCCCATTCTAAGAATAATATAAGTAAGTCATTATTTGCTAGACACTTTCTTAATACAACCTTATCCACAAGGTTATTTGCTCTGAAATTTTCACATTTTCTTTTCTGTTTTATTTTAAATCTCTAAAGTCTTGTGAAAGCAATGGAGGATACGCTGAGATAAAGAATGCTTCAATACGATATACATAGATGAAGCTTGGAGCTTTCAGAATAAGCTCCTTAACATAATATAAATGTAAAATGAGAAAGTTGGTTAGTTTGTAGCAAATTAAATTTGAAATTTGAAATGAGTAAACATGTAGATGCTACACATATGTGTACAAAGTCGACACGCACACAAGCAAACGCCGCGCGCACTCGTGTCTTGCAAATAATGATACTTCTTGTAGATTCCCCTGAAGGCAATGCGCATCCCACATCCGTGAAGACAAATTGCTTGAGTTAAGACAGATGGTCTCACTACCTTGTTGGGCGCGCGAACGAGATTACGGTCTGGCTGAGGGGTCTGTATTCATTCATCATTCAGTTCAACCCTTGGATAGAAACATGGGCGAATGATTTAATATATGCATTTAAGTTTGTATGGGCTTATTAAATTAAAATAAACTTAACATACATATTATCCACGCCGAGAATATCGTTGATTAAAACCTTATTTACCTTTCCTACGTGTAAAGTGAGAATAAATAATTGTTTCTCACCTATCCCGCCATCGTGTGGAGTAAGTAAGTCGTTGGATAAGTAATAAAAAAAAAAATACATTGGGGTGTGCGAAAACAATTTTTCAATTTTGAGATCCGTTTTGCGAAATTTTAGGCTTTAAAGTAATATTTTTTATTAAATTCCAGTGTCCCGTCCCCCGTCTCTGTCTACCAGCTAAGCGGTTGACTTTGGAGATGCGACCTGTAGCATATAATATGATCAAATTTAAAGGAAAACTATCACGGCTAAGTAGAATTAACAAGTTAACGAGTAATAGTCGATCAACATAAAACAATATTTAGAGAAGTAAGAAATGAAAATTTAGTGCAAATTCCATTTAAACTAACATAATATTAAGTTAACTCGTATGTTCATATTATCAAATATAAGATTTTAAGTTCACTAAATTACGATGTGCAAATGCGAACCTTAATTTGCGTGTGGAACGATACGCACTTGACCATTTAATGTTATATATATCTCTATTTAAATAAAAATCAATTGCTGTTCGTTTGTCTCGCTAAAACTCGAGAACAGCTGGGCCGATTTAGCTGATTTTGGTTTTGAAATGTTTGTCGTAGTCCAGGGAAGGTTTAAACGTTGGGAAAATATCGGGTCCACTCATTGATAGGTGATACGAAGTACGCCGGGTCATCTAGTGTTATATAAAATTGCATTTTGCTGCAATATAATGTTAGTTTAGAAGAGAGTCCAGAGTGGCACAGTGGGCCAGCCCGTTACCGCGGTATGTACCTAACAGGGTCTCTTCACGGGCGGCTGACTCAACACGCATGTATAGGTGCATGCATGTGTTGCTTACTTACAACAAAGCACTGGTCAGCACATGTGTGAGTGCAATCAAATACCCGACTTTTACAGTGATTTTACGCATACTTTCTCACATAAAACGTACACTCAACAGCGTATCAAGCGCAACAAAATCGTAAGTTAGACTGCAAGAACTGCTATTTTGCAGTCGGGTATTTTGTTTTTCCTTAAATATATACACTTGTTATTATTTTTATTATACACAAAAGCTTTCGTATTACTAAGATTCGGGTATCAGACGAGTTCTCGAGATTTCGGTAAAGTGTCTTTTGAAAAAATGAATTTCGTTTTCGGGTAAATGATATTCGCTATTTAATAATTCGGATACAATACATAGTTACTGTTATTAACTACACAATTTTCGGGAAGTATAAGGTAATAACCTAAACAGAAAAGTGAAGTAATCGCGACCGTTTGTCTGAAATCAGTCGCGGAAATAAACCACAATCATCGATTAGTTCATAACATCGAACTAAACAAGCAGCCGGTGTGTAACTTGGAAACGAATCCAGTACCTACAGGTACGAGTATTGTTCGACGTTTCCTTTGATTTCAGCAATAATTAGTCTGTTTCCTTCGTTATACTCACTTAATACTTCAAAGGTTTCCTTATAATAGAGTACCGTAACACAGAGATTACAACATACTACTATCATTGCTCTCTCATAGAGATATGAGAGTGATACATCTACATAGATACATATAATACATATAATAAGACTGTGACGGGTCAAAATCTGTACATTAAATATTTTTGAAAATGTTTAATTGAATGATGCATCAATACAGAAACCAAAACAGCAATTTTCAAAATGTTCGTCTGTCTGTACGATGTGTTCAATGGACGCCGAAACTACGAGACGGCTTATACGAAATTTGGCAGGATTTATTACTTATTAGATGCTATGTAGAAGGATCTCACTTAAATTTTATCCCGAAAATGTTAACAGTTCCTGTGGGTACTAAACTACTTATAACAACATAATAGATTAATCGCGTTTGGCGCTGATATGAATGCCAGTACATTCTAATCATCGATTAGAAGTTTATAAAAGGTATTATTAATTAACGTCGTATATACCTATGATTGCGAAAATCGATTAAAATAGAATAATATGATTGATATCTGGGACGCTTTTACCAGTTTACCTAAGGAAGTTGAGACCTCGTGACGTGAAATTTCTGCTCAATTGAAAATGAATGAAAATTCAGCTCAGCTAGATAGGTGTGCTCCATCCTAGATCGAATTTCATGCTAGTTATAATATAAGTGGGCTGCTCCATCCTGGCCTGGATTCATTCATCCATTATTCCATCCTATCGGGGTCCAATTCCGGGTGGGCCAAGGTGAAGAATCTGGGGAATGGCGGGGGAACATAATATGCACACAAGGGCAACAAAGAATGACTCGAATCCACACCAGAATCTCTAGTGTTCTTAGGCAAATAACAGAATATATTAATAGTAGGTACTTATAATATCGCATTCTGAAACTTTGAAATAAAAACGATATACTTTAAGAAATACTTATATTAAGTCGGCGTATTACCACCCATTTCTCGTTGAAATGACAAAAATCCGTACTCAGCGATATCGATCCAGATTCCTGTTGTGAATGGAATGGAAGAACAAGAATGGAATTCTTTGCCGCCATCTCTGTTTCCTGAGACCTAAAATTTTGGAATTTTCAAGGCTATAGTGAATAGATAAATCTTCTAGATCGACGAGCTCCATCCTCGGCCACACCGTCACTTAACATCAGGCGAGTTGGTGGTCAATCGTAGATCTATATTGTATAAAAAATAATCTTTTTTTACACGATATAAATATTTTATTATTTATTTATATTATATTAACTTACTCTTTACTTATTATACCGCCAACTTTACAGCTTAATAGGTATATTTTTGTCATATTTCCAAAAAGAAGTAGGTTCTCAATTCGACTGTATGTTTATTTTTTATTTTTTGTATGTTTGTTCATCGATTTCTGCGCTAATAGTAAATTGATTTTGATGATTCTTTTTTGTTTAATAGATAATACCTCAGAGATGGTCCCATATAAAGTTTATCAAAATCGGTTCAGTACTTTGGTTTTTATAACAAAATAACTGATAAATAAATATCATCAAAGTACTTAAACAAATCGCGTATTTTGTAGTCGGTTTTTTAAGTTTTTTTAAACTATAATTATTTACCTCGAGTTGTGTTCAAATGCCGCGATATAAAAAAGACTTGAGACAACTCGCTACAAACTTGTGTAAATTCGTCAGTGTTGCCAAGTGATGGATGTTATTGCCCCGTTTAGTTGAAACCGGAAGTTTGTACTGGCTTAGCACGGCACTCCGCAGGCATTCTGTACGTATGTGCGGATTGGAACAATGGAGAGGCGTGGCGTGTTGGTAATCTAACCTGCTTCAATAATTACATAAAATAACTAATAACAAAAGCTTGATAATATTTCATGCATGTAAGTTGTGTAACAGGACTGTGTGTTATAAATCCGTGAGACGAAACGCAGTTCGTTTTAATCGATATTAGAAGCACTTTCGATCAAACAATAATTTATATTATAAAAAAACTGAAGAAAAAAAAACCGACTTCTAATACGCAATAATACATTCTCGTATGTACGCGACTTGCTGTTCATTTTTCTACAGGTACTTGGATGTATTTTACCAGTTATTTTGTTAGAAAAATCAAAGTACTGCATTGATTTTTATAAAATTTATGTGGAACTACCTTTGAAGTATATATCTGAAATTATTGATGTATGTTCATTGTTCGTGCATGTAAGTTTATATTTCGTATGTATTAAGTATGTATTAAATATTTTTATTATTTAATATATTATATAGTGTGTAAATAACACTTTTTTTAATTAACTAAGTTTTGATGCACGCCTACATCCTGTCTGTCTTTCACTATGAGGATGACTGGCAGAAAATGCTACATTAGCATTAAGTCCTCCTATTGTACAGCTTGTTACTATGTACTTGTATGCAATAAAGTGTTAAATAAATAAATAAGTATGACATACCAATTACAAACAAAAATGTATAATAAATAATTGACTCGGGAGCTAAACACCACACGATCTAGATCCATCTAACCGTTTAACTTGACCTTACATATCTAATATTATGTACAAGTTATTATAGTTTAAAAAACTGAAAAACTGACTTGAAAATGCGCAATTTTGTTACTAAATACCTACTACTGAACCGATTTTGATGTTTCTATGGGACTACCTGGGAAGTTAAAAATACCCTTGTAAACAAAAAAAAACGGACAAGTGCGAGTCAGCGCCTAGCCCACCGAGGGTTCCGTACAAACTAGTAGATAAACGGGGAAAATCATTTTTTTTTATATTTTCCTTCATAAACCGAAAAATATACATCGTAAAAATATTTAAAAACCTGTTTTAGCTTATGCTAATGAAGCTCTTTCATATGATACCCCACATGATACGGTTAATTCACTTCAAAATTTGGACATTTATTCCTTGCATAAAGACACTATTTTTTTTGTGATTAAATAAAAAATGTCCAGTTTTCGGGTTTTTTCCTAATATGTGTACTCTAACACAATGCTTCTTGTCAAATTTCATAGTCAACGGGAAGTACCCGTTCTAATTCCCTTGTGAGTGTCGAAATGTGCGTTTTTTACGACATATTCGGCTGTAACTTTTTTTTATGAAAACTGAGAAATTTTATTTTTCTTTCTGCAGCAAGATACTATGGATCTGCGTATATGGTATTAATTTCAACTATATTAATACTATAATAGTTTGATCTTGCAGTGAATATCAGCAGCCACCAGCAGAGCAGCACCTGCCTATTATGGCAACAACTAGCATCACACTGAGCTGGGACAAACATAATATGCAAACATTTACATTGCTTTGTATGTAGTTTTTGTCATAACAGTTGACATAACAATTTTGACTAAAGCTCGCGGAGAGTAGCAGTTTTTAAGAAAACACAAATAGACCTTCTAAACACATGAGTTGAGAATGTTGACATCACCGCCTGCCGCGAGAGGTGGGATTACATCACGCCGAGGCAGGATTTACTCATGCTTACAATGAAATTATAACTAAATAGAGAGGTTATACTCATCGAATATGAAGTAAAATTATGGCAAATCTCAGTTCTCAGTACTGTCGAGGATAAAACACATCCTAAAGGCCTTCTAGTATCTTTGCCTCATATATCCTGGGTGTTGGACTTTTTAAATAGACAGGATGGCATTGTCACTGTTCACAAGTCACAAAACGCGTCTAGCAGTGTTGCCTGACGTGTCACGACCAAAGAGTATTGTAGGTCGCGACTGAAGATGAGTTGGGTGATTACCTTACTTGAGGCTTGCCACACAGAGCCGATGAAACCTATCTACGTATAAATACTTCATTGCATGTTTATTATTTTAACATCCCACGCCCACTTCTCATCGCTCATCTTTAACGAATTCAAAACAAATCGGAACCAAGTGGGATTTTAAGTGTTTGGAATAACTATTTAGTTTTGATCTAGAGAGCTTTGTCCATAAATAAGTACTTATATTTTAAGAAAAACAATATACTCCACGACGGTAGAAAAACGATTTTCATAGTGTAACTGTATGCTTGATATGATGTTGAGTGGACGTTTCGCCAGAAAATATGTGTAGAAATGTTGTTCAATTTATTTATATGAGTTTTTGAATAATTCTTGCAAACTTGTCACTAAAACTTAAAAATATTTTTTTACGAGTGTTTTATTAATTACTAGATGCATTACGCGGTGTCACCCGCGTAGTGACAAAAAAAAGCGGCCAAGTGCGAGTCGGACTCGCCCATGAAAGGGTCCGTAGCAGCAAGTAACATAATATAACAGTTCTTGTATTTGAGTTGATTGAATGAAAGGCAAATTACGGTTTACGATTTATGACGTATAAAAAAAAACTACTTACTAGATCTCGTTCAACCCAATTTTCGGTGGAAGTTTGCATGGTTATACATCATATTTTTTTAGTTTTATCATTCTGTTATTTTAGTAGTTACAGGGGGACACACGTACACACACACACACATTTTACCACTTTGAAAGTGTCTCTCGCGCAAACTATTCAGTTTAGAAAAAAAATATATTAGAAACCTCAATATCATTTTTGATGACCTATCCATAGATGGGGTATCTATGGATACGTATGGGTTTAATGAGATATTTTTTTTGAGTTTCAGTTCTAAGTATGGGGAACCCCCAAAATTTATTGGTTTTTTTTTCTATTTTTGTGTGAAAATCTTAATGCGGTTCACAGAATACATCTACTTACCAAGTTTCAACAGTATAGTTCTTATAGTTTCGGAAAAAAACTGGCTGTGACATACGGACGGACAGACAGACATGACGAATCCATAAGGGTTCCGTTTTTTGCCATTTGGCTACGGAACCCTAAAAATGGTGACGACGGTGATGACAAAATAATAATCTATGTACTTCTCCACGTCCGCGTCCTAAACAATCTCTATGCCAATTTTCATAACGATTAGTTCAGCCGTGAAGAGATTACAAACAGACAGAGAGACAGAGACACAGACAGACAGAGAGACAGAGCTACTTTCGCTTTTATATTATTAATGTTTTCTAAGGCTTTCGCGATTGTTACTCATTGAAATTAAACAATTTTCAACGGATTAATAAAATACTGAACAAGTACTAAACTTCTGAGGTGCCTTGTGTAGGTACTTCGTGTATTACCTAACAAACTAAAAAAAACATCAAAAACAATTCATAATTGGCGGAGTAATCGCTGAACAAACATACAAAAACAAAATACAATTAAATTGAGAACCTCTTTCTTTTTGGAAATCGGTCGAAAATTGTGCCTATTATGACATATCATTAATACCTGTTTATTTATCGTTCCAGGTACGTTTATACAAGCAGCCATTCCTCCAAGCCTATCAAACCACGACTGTCACATGCCCAAAGGTGTCTTTTAGTTGATTCTTACGACAGCCAGGATTCACTGACCCTGTACGTATTGTAAGACACCGGTCGGTCCAAGGGTGTGCTAATGAGGTAGGTACTTCTTTTTTCCCCTAACCTGCGAGCCCCATATCTGGGCTCACGCGATTTGTGCAATTTCCATCTTAGAGAATTCATAAAATTCGAGTCCTCGTCAAAGAGATGCCTAAATAAAGACCTTACTGGGAGATTCTACAGTTATGACAACAGTATGAGCAGTTCGGCTCATTTGTTTCTCAAATATAGGTAACGGTTCAAATATAGGTTCGGTCTGTATGTTTTTTGTTTCTCATATATAGGTACAATAATGTATAGTGGAATATTAAAAATACATAATTGGTGCCGAAACTACAGAAAAATATATTCCACATAATAACAATTTAAACAATGCACAAAATATGATGTCAAAGAACGATTTTAAGATAATTATGGGAGGAGTTAATGTCATAGGTTTGAGTCGTGATATCAAAATCGTGATGAGTGATGTCAAAATAAAAATACAACATTGTGAAAATACTACTATTCAGTTTTAGTTAAAAAAATATTTTTTGTCACACTTTGGAGCGCCATAACGTGCTCTTTTTTAACCGACTTCCAAAAAGAAGGAGGTTATCATATCAATTCGGTCCGTATGTTTTTGTATGTTTGTTCACCGATCACTCAGTCATTCGTGAACCAATTTTTGTGTTTCTTGATATTTATTTAATTTTATAGACATAATTATTTTATAGACATTGCTTTATTACTTTTGGAATAATATCTAAAAATGAAAATTTTCATTGTATTCCTGAGTATATAGAACCACAGAGTTCCACCGACAAGTTTTTCTTTGGAAAAGTGTCAGATTATCATATAGACATCTGTACATTTTTTAATAACAATTCTCATTCTTGACAGTGACATCATCAGAATCATCATTACCATCAACAGAAAAAACGGAACCCTTATAGGATCACTTTGTTGTCCGTCTGTCTGTCCGTCCGTCCGTCCGAGTGTCAAGACCTTTATCTCAGGAACACGTTAAGGTATCGAGTTGAAATTAAAACCATGTACGCAGATCCATAGTATCTTGCTGCAGAAAGAAAAATAAAGTTTCTAAGTTTTTGTAAAAAAAAGTTACAGCCGAATATATCGTAAAAAACGCACATTTCGACACTCACAAGGGAATCAAAACCTATGGGGTACTTCCCGTTGACCTAGAACCGTATCATGTGGAGTATCATAATAATATGAAAGAGCTGCAGTAGCATAAGCTAAAACATACTTTTACGATGTATATATTTTTCGGTTTATGAAGGAAAATTTAAAATAATATATGATTTCCCCTTTTATCTACTAGTTTGTACGGAACCCTCGGTGGGCGAGTCTGACTCGCACTTGTCCGTTTTTTTTAACTATAATTATTTATAGAAAGAACAGCAAACGAACAAAATTTACATTGGTGTTAAGGGATAACTTACAGGCTACATATTGTACCTACTAATCTCCTAGCTAGGAACAGTCGCCGCACTGCTGGAGTCCTTCACATATTGTTAACTTTGGAGATGTAGTGCGGACTGCGGACTGCTTCGGATTGAACTGTCGTATATGTAACCCGGCTGGCTCCCTATCACTGAAACTCAACATTGTGTACATCTTGGTCAAAGACGTCAAACAGCCCAAATTTCATGGTCTTTGATGCTCTGGCTACCTTGTAAAAGTAAATAGGAGTTACTTTATCTTTGTATGATGTTTAGGAGATGTCTGTAGACCATAATGTCTGTGCTGTAGACACAGTTAATAAATGCTCATTGTTAGACTCCCCCAAAGAGATTTTCAAAAATCTTTATATGACCTTTCTGTCTTATCTTGGGTTTCGCTAGAAACGGAAATATGGTTAACTTTCATAAAAATATGCGTGGACAACTTAGTATTATAAATTATATTACTCATATAATAATCCCTCCAATCTGAGAAGGTATTTCTGACTGTGGTAGTTCTGCAAATGATTAGAGTGCAGCGCGCGGTAACGGAACGGAACCCGACGTGCGATCGCTCCTAAAAGGGCGCGTGGATCTAGAAACCCGTTCCTAGAAGTTCATGGAACTAGTGCTAACTGTTGCTGCTAGTTATTTAACGACGGCAGTGTAAAAGGAAAACGGGCGTTAGCTTAATTTAAAAACATACCGTTAGTGTTTGTTACGATTAATTCAAATTAAGTGGTTGGTTATTTTTGTTCACCATTTTGGAGAAAAAGTAAAAAAAATACTAACATAGTGTATGTTTGTAATTCCGGCAATTCCCTGCTTAAAGCATTTAATCTTCTTTATAGTGATTTGATTCTTTGTACAACTAAATCATTCTTGGAATGAAAGTGATTTGTTTTACAAAAAAATCTTGGTCTTAGGTTTTTTTTATCAAGACAGCGACCTGAGAGATAGAGTATGGCTAGAACTAGTTATTTTCTTCAGTCCAATATCAGCTCAGTGTAGAGAATACGACGCTAGCTCAGCTACTACACAGTAAAGTTGTTGGGAATATATAACAGCTTAATTTCCTTGCTCAGCCTGCAGTCATTTATATGACTAGACCAATTTGAATATGGGGGGTATCGTTCGTTTTTACCTCAAATACAAATTGTAGTCCTACTCCAAGTAAGTAAGTACAAACTCAACCTGAATAACATCAGATAGAATAAAATAGGGGTAGTAATGAAGTAGATATATAAAGGTACTCCTAATAATTTAAAGTTAATACCACGTATGTAATATTCGAGGCTGACCTAGCTCGCTTACAACGTCTTAGTCGAATCCGTCTACGTGAGTGTCACTTGGCAAGTAGTTGGCAACTACCGCGGGCCATGTTTCCCTCATGTAGCACCATTTAGCATTAGAGATGAGTTATTCATGCGACGCCGGCGTTGCCAGCTCGTAACGGCCGTGGAGCCATGAGCAAGCCCGCCCGGCTGCATCCCGCGGGAGGACTCTCTTGCATACAATGCAGAACTTACTTAACATCTATTCTACATACGACTTTACATATTATACCTTTTCTACTTCAGTTTTAGTGTTATTTTTCACTTTCACGTGTTCTACTTCCGCTTAGTCTTGAAATTGTTACAAAATTAACTGGTAGTTTTTTGAACACCCTTGAGTGCTACCCTCGAAAAAGACAAAATGTTTTGAAAAATGGCTGTGCTTGCGAGGTCTTGCGGAGGTGCTCGTATTCGTTATTCTTATTCAGAATTCGGTATAGTACATATATATCTGCTAAAAACATTATTAATATCGTCCTTTTGGTTCCTCCACTTGGTTCATTATTTTTTTCTTATTCAATGGTGTAGATTGGTCTTATTCAAAAGCGCATTTTACCAGTATCAAGTATTGAAGTTCAAGTTTTTCGAACCGAGTCAGAAGAAAAATAACTGCTTTTACTTTGTCGTTCGTGAAACGCGCCTTAATCTTTTTATCCGGAGCAAGCTTGCAGATTTTTGATATGAACACGAGAAGCTGTGCAAGCTTCTCGTGTTCAGTCACATTTTTATTTTTTATGCAAAGTATATTTTACAGACAATATCCCTTCGAGACGCAATAAAATCTCGAAAGCCAGTCACGTATTTCGATTTGAGATCGTCAAGGTATTGTGTGTCTGCAAACAAAACTGAATATTGTGTAAACAGATGGTAGAAATCGGAAGCGACCATCGACAGAGCCATTTCCTGTTTCCTTTTGTGTGATGTTTCACATGAAAACTTGAAAATTATTGGATTGGGGAAAAACAGCTTGTAACAAATAGAATATATCTAACACATATAAAATGTCCCATAAGATTTCTAGTGTGATGAATATGGGTGTTTCTCCTATATATCATAAGTATGCATTCCCAAAAATACATATAGTATTCTATCAGCCATATCTGATTCCTATGACACAAGCTCTGCTTAATTTGGGCTTTGAATTAGAGCTAGATTGCACTATTGAAAATGTTTGTCAATATTATAGTAGGTACCTCGCCTATAATTTCAATTGACTTGTTTAATATGTTCAAAATAGCAGTCAAATACCTCGTGTTAGAAGCTCATAGAATATGACGATTTACTTTTTAGTTGCAAATAGTCGTTCGCCTCGAAAATAATAACTCTTATTATACAGATCCGTGTAATCCGCCACACATACCGCAACATTTATCAAACCTGTTCTGAGCGTGTCTTCCAGTACCTCCCCTCCACCTGGCACCTGGAACATGATCGAGTAGGCAGTAGGTAGGTATAGGAAACACCCCACTCGAGTACCAAAAAAGTAATTTCAGTTAGATCGTTTCCGTTCACCGGATCTCCGGCACGTCTGCGGCGGATCTTACACAAGGATGCTCCACAATATTGCCCCGATGAAGGCGCTATACAGCGTGATTCATAACTCTATCTCATCTTTATTGCTACAAATTGATTATTTAATTTTAGGTAGTCAACTACGATCCCTTATAATTTTGACATGTCCGTTCGTCTATCCGTCTGTCCGTTTACCCGCGACTTCGATCAAAGATTATTAGAAAATTGTAATTTAATATGGGTTTATATGTTTATCATACTAACAAAATGATAGATTAAAATCATGTTTTTGTTTAAGGTAACTCCTCTACACGTAAAGTGGGAATGATTTTCTTTCTGTCTACCACGTGTCATGGTGTGGAATATCGTTGAGTAGGTAATTAAAAAGTACTATAGGAAAGTGAAAACCATTTATCAATTCAGAGGCTCGTTTCCAAAATATTAAGCTTTAAAGTTTTATTTTTTTGTTAGAGTCTAGTATCGCCACCACCTGCTGGCTAAACGGTTGACTTTAGAAATGTGACAAAATTCACGGTAGTAGCATGTATGATGAAATTAAAAGGAAAAATGTCACGGATAAGTAAGCTTTACGAGTAAATGAGTAATAGTCGATCAACTTAAAAAATATACTTAGTAGAAAGAAGTAAGAAATGAATATTTCATTTAAACTACTAATTTACCGTAGTTTGAACAAGAGACCTTGCTTAAAGGTCACATAAATTATTATGATGTTAGCTACGGAACCCTACAGAAACCCTACATTGCGCGTAGCATAACACGCACTTTGCTTAAATATTAATATATGTTATCACCTCCAGTAGCTTAAGCGAAGCGAAGGTTCGAACAAACGGTTAATCTAAATCGAACATATATTTCAGAACATCCTGTATATCCGCTTAAGCGTATGGAATTGCTCATATTGCGACTGACGCGTACTTTCTGTGATTTCTTCATGCGGATGACGTCACTTCTCCGGATTTACGTCATGCGACATCGACATGTTGGTGAAATCTGTAACCTTGGCTATTATATGTAGCTGACTAGCCGCTCCTCCGGCTAATGTGTTAGAGATAGGTAACACTTACCTTGACACCTATTCACATACAAATCCGTGTAGTAAGTAGAAAGGCTTCTAAAACTGAGCTGGTTTAACGGCTCTTACCGGATACATATGAGTACATAATGATTTCGGTGTACATTCTGAATGTGTACTGCACTGGAGTGTAGCTCTCTACGTTGCAATCTGGTCGCTTGAGAACAACAATTTTAGAATTTCCAAGCTTAAAGTGAATGGATTTTGTTTTGATTTACGTACTCCATCCTCGACCACAGCGATGCTAACTATCATCATCATCGTCTCAGTCAGAAGAAGTCAAATACTGGATATAGACCTACCCTATGGATGACCGATCGAATAAAAAAAAATAGATGACCGATTGGCGCGCGGCTTGCATCCAGCGTCTTCCCGTCACTTAGCTACAATAAAACGCCTGCTTTACTCAATGTTCCGCTGACGCGGTGTTTCACTCGACGTACATCGTATGAGTCAGAGTTGCGCCGGCGCCGCTCGCGGTGGTGAAAGTACTCGGACAGACCTCACTGTGGATCGTATTCTACTTACCAAGCTAATTAGGGTTCATTACACCATTAACTATGCACTATTGAGTATCGTTGTAAAAGCACCTAGGTAATGGAACGAACCAGGATAATTCTTTTTTGATCTGACTATTTTATTTGATTTCACGAGGAACTATGTGAGTATAATTATCCTAATATTATAACAAATATAAAAGCAAATACAAAAACCCCCTCAGATCTGCATCTTCTCTCCATATCGTGAGGGTTTCTTCGTGTATAGGGAAAGTATGATTAAAATAATAAGCGGTAGATGTTCATATTTTATAACAAAATCAAGATATCTGTCATTTAGTGACCACGACTATTTGAGACATAAGGACGCCTCTAACAAAACAAGAAGCAACTTGGTAGACTGGTCGCGTGATCAAGGTCACACGGGATCAAGGTCTCGAGACTAAGGAAATAACATGGCCATAGTGACCACAATCGCTTGCCCAAAGTGGTTGTGAGCAATTTCCACGCTTGAAGGATCCTATCAAGGTCACGAGTCGTCGCTTGCCCTTGGCATTGTGACCTATAGATGTAAATATTAAAATATTGAACACAACAGGGTTGCTAAACCCAGGGATGGCCCTAAGAATTTCTCTAGAAATCCTTCACAAGGAAGGAAGCTTCTAAATCTCATGTCTCTAAGAGCAAAGTATTTTATAGATAGTGAGTTATAAATTAAATAATGACAGCGAGCAGTGGACCTATGAAGTACCTAGTACCTATACTAAAATATAGACTCTGACCTGACACTTAAGTAGGAGTTGCCTCTTCAAACTGACACTTGTCGAAAGGCCAATTTGTAGGAAGGAAGAGGAGTCAATGATTTCTTCATTCTGTGTAGCTGGGACTCAACAGCAGGCAAGCGACTAGACCTTAACTGGAGGACTATAGGCATTTTGCACCAGGTGACATTCTGAAGTTAATTCAGTCTTGCGGATAGATAAAGAATGGGCCAAATGTACGCACAAATAGACCCAATGGCGAGAAATTTGTTTGAAAATTAGACCCCACATAAGATTAAGAGAAAATTCATTAGCTTCCAATGACAGTTTCAAACACAGAGGGACGTGTGACGCGACCTGACAATACAATCATCAAAATAACCGCAACGTGGTCATTTATACTTATGTGATTTTTTTTGTAAGTAATTCAAAGAATTTGAAATACACATTGTGCTGTTACCGTTGACCCGTGTCCACGAGTATTCGCGACAATGGTCGAAGTGCGACTACTGCGACTAAACGTGAGTGTGTCCCGCTGAGTCCAGTGGACTCAGTATGGTGGCTCCAACTGTGGCTGTTCCTTATTTTGTTTATCTTAAACGTCTATGTCGTTTGTTTTGGTTTTTGTGTGAAATGAAAGAACGGAAAAGAATAGGCATTGTTTCGAGTTCGTTAATCTCACGGCACGCTCCGTGTTACTGATTGTTTTTTTTATACCGAGTAGCGTCTGATTTGTAATTATTATCAAATATTCGTGACTTATTATTTTTAAACAATATATACACATATATTTCCAACATTAACTATGCCACTTCATTCATTAACAACTACGGACGTGTTGTGTACTTGCCTCAGTTCTTTCAAATGGAATCCATTCCACTGTGGCATAGGTTGTGCACACACAAGTCCACATACACTACGAATTATCTCTTATTCGCCAAAAATCCGTACTCAGCGATATCGGTCTCCGTTATTGATGAGTACTACACAGGAATGGAATTCTTTGCCCCCATCTGTTTCCTGATAACTACAATCTTGGCATTTTTAATGGTAGTGTGAATAGATATCTTGTAGATCGACGACTTGCATCCTCGGCCACGTCGTCGCATAACCAGGCGATTTGATGGTACATACGTATATAAAAAAAATATGCACGGGTGAGTCATATTTGGTCGAATTAACTTGGATACGTTGTTTACGAGTGTAAGTCACTCGGAACTACACTTTTGTTGGTAATCGAATAAGAACGCAACTTCACACCACAATCTAAAATATCCTGTAACCAGATTACGGATAATAAGTGTAAATAATAGACGTTATAGGCTTAGAATGCGAGACGCCGAGCTCAGTGAAGCAACTTTTAGCAAGTCTAGACTTAACAGTTGAAAGTTACTTCACGTCGGTCTGTCCGTCGTTATACACGAGTCGCGACAAGCAAGCACAATCTGTTTTACTTCTTAACTCTGTGTCTAATACATATATAATTTGCAACATTATTCGAACGCTTTTATATCCATCTCAAATAGTGTATATACCTAGTGAAGGTCATCATCATCATCATCATCTCAGCCACAAGAAGTCCACTGCTGGACATAGGCTTCCCCATGGCTTTCCAAACGATTATTTAATTTCCATAGTGAAGGTCATGCAAACATTTTTACAGATATTTGACTCATCTATGAACGGAATTTTGAATGAAACTATCACTCAACCTCAATACTCTATGGTATAGATAATCATTTTAGACTTGACCATTTGAGACTTGTCATTTTGACCCACTGGACCTGAACTTTTTGGGCCATTGGACCTTCTGACCCTGAACGGAAAGTATCATACTAGGCTCGATACTCGTACATGGATACTATAGTAGAATAGTCCATTAAGCCGTCGGAAGCAGCCTGAGGGACGGTGTACTTCCAACTAACATGATGTATGGGAAGTTACACCATGCCGCTGTTTGCTGACTTGTTTCCGGTTCCGGGAACGCTCCACGACGGGAATAAATAACACAACTACATAATATGTCGGGTCTGCTTACGTTTTTAACCTACGACGCTAAAGAGGGATTATTGTTTGACGGTTACCTATATTGTGTTCTCTCGAAATTTTTTAAAACCTTATGTTACTTTCCTAAATATGTAGCCCTTGTTATCAAGACCCTATTTTACATTTGTACAATTAAAACATGCAAATTTCTGTACCGAGATACTAATCTCAAGTTGGTTATCATATAATTAATAAATTGTCGCATAAATAATTTACTTAATAAATTATTATTATTATAAAAAAGATATTAAAGAGAAATCTTAAAAATTCAAGCTTCCGAATAACATAAATCCATAATGATAACAATTCCAAATATTTTACATTATTCATTAATAATTGATGTAATTATAATCTACTTAACCTAACCTACATATTTATCAAACCTAAATATCTACAAACACACTGACATATTCAAATTCCATTTTAATGATAAAACCATTATATATATTGATTTTAATTTGGATTTATCGATAATAAATTATAAAAATCACATGTCTGTTTACTTACAAGGTGCAAATTCTAAATTGTACATCTAGTACGTAGGTATATGTATAAGTAAGGTAACCGTTTTATATAGAAGTAAATTTGTATAGAAAATATATGGTAACATGTAGCTATAAAATATATTAATATATATTATAGCTATGTCTGTGACGGCCTTTACAAATTCGACTACACCTTTTTAAAAAACTTAAATGTAACTCAAAGTTTTAATGTGAGAACTTTACGACACAAAGTTTTTGCTGTTAAAACAACTTACATTAGACGTAGGCTACCTGACGTAGCTCAGTTTTACTAAACTTTGTCAATAAGCAGGCTAAATTTTGTGAAGATAATTATAAAGTTATAAAGAACATAAGAGCCGTACCAAATGAGTTACTCAGTTTACTAAATATACTTATAGCTAGCGTAGAGAGAATCGCAAATAAAACTGACGAAGTACACCAAGGCTTCCATACTTTTAAGGTGGGGCTCAAAGCACGTTAAGCACGTTGTGATGCGCGAAAGAGATAGCTGCGTGCCTTAAGAGTCCGTAGTCCGACCATCGTCCGTCTCGCTCGCATACCCACATTTTTAAAGATATAAAACCGAATGAACTTATAAAATAATCGTCGTTTGTAAAACTAGAAAATAACATAACAAATATTAGACAAAAAATTATATTTGATCCAAGTTAATTTTCATGTATGTAAATAAATCATACATAAAAATCATTTTTTGAAAGTATTAACCTAAAAATGATTTTTTTGTGAGGCAAAAAGGTCATGGCAACCAAAACATGGGTACACAGACGGACAGATCACAGACAGCGCAGGTTTATTGCCTAAATAAGCTCCCTCCATTTTGGAAAGGATAGCGAAAAGAAGGCACCACGTCGACACGCCGATTTCTTGGCACGTATGTCGTCGCATCACCTACTGACTGAATACTACGCATATGTTTTCATTTCACTCAATTATTCAGTATGGTCGTGAGAGTTCTAGCGTCGCCTGCATCTGCTGCGACCTATGGCTGTTAGTTCTAGCGTCGCCTGCATCTGCTGCGACCTATGGCTGTTAGTTCTAGCATCGCCTGCGTCTGCTGCGACCTATGGCTGTTAGTTCTAGCGTCGCCTGCATCTGCTGCGACCTATGGCTGTTAGTTCTAGCGTCGCCTGCATCTGCTGCGACCTATGGCTGTTAGTTCTAGCGTCGCCTGCGTCTGCTGCGACCTATGGCTGTTAGCCTCGTATTGTACAAATCTAACTTTTGCCCGGTGCTTCGCACTCGAAGAAAAAATAATTAGTCAGCGCATTTATGTACATAATTATGATGTTTCGTATCACGCTGCTATTAAATAAACTATCTAATAACTTTTTTATTCTACAATAGGCTTGTGCTTGACCGCTAACTCGCCTGATGTTAAGCGGCAGTGTTACGGTCTACGTTGGAGCGCGCTTGCCTAGAAGGAACCTATTCACACAACCTATTCACTATTTGCACGAATGCAACTCAACTTCAAACTACCCTCATATTTTTGTCGTTTTTTGAGTGAGATACAAAGCATGAAATAGGTATTATTTCCAATTAATATATTATGAAATTGTAGAAGAACTGACGAGTCCATATCAGGAACATCCTTAATATTATTTTATATAAAGTTGTTAGGACTGTGACTGTATGACAATAAAATATATTCTATTCTATTCTATTCACTCGCGATTTGAAGACACACTTTTTTTCTAGACACTTATTTCCATTTTTTAATAATCATTTGAAAATCGACCCTTAACCTGTACATATTAATATTTTTTTAGGATCTTAAAATAAACGTAATTTGTATTCAAAAACTTAAATCTAACTTATAAATCTAGTGTGTTTCCGCTTCGAGGTCTTCAAGCTGGTACTCTTCTGCTTCGGTGTCTTCTAGCTGGTACTGGAAACACACTAGATATATAAGTTAGATTTAACTTTTTGAATATGAATTTCCGCAAAGTAACGCCTGATTCAATAAAAAGTTATTTGTATTTTTCAAAACATTTGTATTTTTTTATCTATGTTCAAAATTGTGGCCCCATTTAGGTAACCGTTATGTATATTTCATTTAAATTAAACAACTCTTATTCAAACAACTCGGATTTAAGTATCGCATATATTTTAAATAATTATTTGACCTGACGACGTTATAAGTTGTTTAATTTCAATGAGTAATTTCAAAGACCTAAGAAACCCTTACTTATAATTTAAATTTTCCTAAAATAAATAAAAATATTCCCCCAAACAAGTCTTTACTTCCAAAAGTTTACCACACTAAGTAAGTATATATTTTTTCGCTACGAACGTCTTTGGACTGTATTTTGTCTGAAAAATCAGTCGATATAATATGTAAGTGATTTAACGTTCTAGGTGGTGCTTTAAAATTAAATACGCTTTTCTGTCAATACTTAAACAACATTTTCTTGCGGGTTTGATTATTTCGAAGAATCTTTATCAGCCCCGGATCTACGATTTTTTCGAACCGGGGCAGAAACTTGACGTTGGCGCCCCTCTCTCCAGCGCTTAAAATAACTTACTTAAAAAAACTTAATATAATTATCTATGTGGCGCATTTTTCTTAAAAGTTAACGGTGAGTAATTATGATTTTTGCGCCCCCTGAAAATGCCGCACGGGGCCCCAGATCCCCGGGGCTGATCTTTATATTGATGTGTCTAACCAGACTGATTTGTATGTATAGTTCTTACATTATGCTACATTTACATAATCTGGTTAAACGCTACTTTAGCGTAATTGACTCATGTGTAGTTACGAGATCTGACTTAGTTAAGTTCTAAGACAACAAAGTAAGCACTCTCCTAAGTAATAAATTAAGTGTAGGCTTCCAAGAGTTCTGCTTTCACTTTCTTTACACGTTGACTTCTTTTGTTATGTTAAATACTAAATCTACGAATTAGGATTAGAGATTGTACGCGTGTACAACACATGTAAATGACACCCACTAACTATGAAGTTATTTCTTATCTTAATAGATCTAGAGAAAATCATATTAAATTTTGTCTTGCATTAGGATATTTACATCTTTAGTTATTATATGATTTTTATGAGTCTATACTCATAATCATAATAAGTAAAGATGTATCTTAATTATCTTAATATAACAAAACAATGCAGTATTTCCAAATTTATAGATTATTCAAAAATGCCACATAGCACGACGGGACTTAAACCCGCATATCCCGATCTGTAGATAGATAGACAACACTTTATTAAAATGACACATAGCACGACGGGACTTAAACCCGCATATCCCGATCTGTAGATAGATAGGCAACACTTTATTAAAATGACACATAGCACGACGGGACTTAAACCCGCATATCCCGATCTGTAGATAGATAGACAACACTTTATTAAAATGACACATTGCACGACGGGACTTAAACCCGCATATCCCGATCTGTAGATAGATAGACAACACTTTATTAAAATGACACATAGCACGACGGGACTTAAACCCGCATATCCCGATCTGTAGATAGATAGACAACACTTTATTAAAATGACACATTGCACGACGGGACTTAAACCCGCATATCCCGATCTGTAGATAGATAGACAACACTTTATTAAAATGACACATAGCACGACGGGACTTAAACCCGCATATCCCGATCTGTAGATAGATAGACAACACTTTATTAAAATGACACATAGCACGACGGGACTTAAACCCGCATATCCCGATCTGTAGATAGATAGACAACACTTTATTAAAATGACACATAGCACGACGGGACTTAAACCCGCATATCCCGATCTGTAGATAGATAGACAACACTTTATTAAAATGACACATAGCACGACGGGACTTAAACCCGCATATCCCGATCTGTAGATAGATAGACAACACTTTATTAAAATGACACATAGCACGACGGGACTTAAACCCGCATATCCCGATCTGTAGATAGATAGACAACACTTTATTAAAATGACACATAGCACGACGGGACTTAAACCCGCATATCCCGATCTGTAGATAGATAGACAACACTTTATTAAAATGACACATAGCACGACGGGACTTAAACCCGCATATCCCGATCTGTAGATAGATAGACAACACTTTATTAAAATGACACATAGCACGACGGGACTTAAACCCGCATATCCCGATCTGTAGATAGATAGACAACACTTTATTAAAATGACACATTGCACGACGGGACTTAAACCCGCATATCCCGATCTGTAGATAGATAGACAACACTTTATTAAAATGACACATAGCACGACGGGACTTAAACCCGCATATCCCGATCTGTAGATAGATAGACAACACTTTATTAAAATGACACATAGCACGACGGGACTTAAACCCGCATATCCCGATCTGTAGATAGATAGACAACACTTTATTAAAATGACACATAGCACGACGGGACTTAAACCCGCATATCCCGATCTGTAGATAGATAGACAACACTTTATTAAAATGACACATAGCACGACGGGACTTAAACCCGCATATCCCGATCTGTAGATAGATAGACAACACTTTATTAAAATGACACATAGCACGACGGGACTTAAACCCGCATATCCCGATCTGTAGATAGATAGACAACACTTTATTAAAATGACACATAGCACGACGGGACTTAAACCCGCATATCCCGATCTGTAGATAGATAGACAACACTTTATTAAAATGACACATAGCACGACGGGACTTAAACCCGCATATCCCGATCTGTAGATAGATAGACAACACTTTATTAAAATGACACATAGCACGACGGGACTTAAACCCGCATATCCCGATCTGTAGATAGATAGACAACACTTTATTAAAAACCACATGATAACAAAATTATAGAAAGATAACATTAAGTACTTAGGGCTAGGTTTTTATTTGGCGGCCTTATCGCTTAGAGTGCTCTCTTCCAGTGGTCTATTCTGTACTTGGGAGCTTTTACCATGTGGTGTCACGTGGGATGATCGAAATTTTCGAACAGTATTTTTTGTTTAAACCAATCAAGCGTTGGTGGCGCCACTTGTAGCACACGCTTCATTAGCTTCGTCGGATGTGTATAATTTTTGAACTGTTTATACATTTATAGAAGTGTGTAAAACACAAAAAATATTGAATATCTATATTTTCGTTTACCTAGATGAGGTTCATGAGGTAAGTTCGACAGCCGAATAATTATTCGGTTCATAATAATGCGGTACCACTCGCGACGCTACAAAACACAAAATAGAAGAAAATCGGATTATACAGAAAGTGTGACAAACTGTCACAACTTGTGAAAAAGTTAAAATAACTTGTTTTGTTATTGGTAAAAGTTTTACTGGTGATCTTTGCGGATTCCGTTTGGAACTGGATTCTGTGTATACTTAATTAATATTCTTTCCGGAAGAACGGATCCTAATAGAATTTAGGGAAAATATCAAAATACATTACTTCAACAACAACGTTTATTTTGAATCTTAGGTACAGTTCAGTTAGGTACACACTGTGATATTTATAAATCACACTATAGTTATTACATAAGTGAAATCTATGCGATATAGCCTGTGTCCGTCTCCAGGTGCTCAGCTATATCTGTTCCACATTTCATAACAATCAGATCATTCACAAATGTATAGACAGTTCAAAAATTACCTTTACCATTTTGATTACGGACGCCTCCGTAGCCAAAATGGTAAAGGCTCCCAGGTACATATCGCGATAATGCGAGTTCAAGTCCCGTCGGATCTATGTAAGGTTTGAATTGTCTATAAATTTATATAGATACTTCAATGTGTAAAACACTTAATTATATCAAAGATCAGATCATTCGTTTAGCCGTGAAGAGGTAACAAACAGACAGAGAGAGAGAGACAGACGACAGACAGTTTCGCTTTTATAAAATATTAATTAGGACAGGATTAGGGTTGACAATTTCTTGACCGATTTTGCTAATATTTTAGTTGAAAATATGACCTTACGCGAGTAGGTACCAATCACAGAATTCGCCCTATTACATAGGACCCAGAAGGATAATCTCCATACAAACCGCCTTTTAAATTCGGCCAATTTTATTTTTTCAATTTGACACTTCATTTTTTTATAAATTTATTTTTAACCGTAGATACACGTCCATTTGCCAAATTTATCTACAAAGTTGCCTTTGAAAAGGATATCTCCCGATTTGATCGGGTAATCATGATTAAAGTCAGAATGGCCATGGGAGATTCATACAATCATATAACTGAAATAATAGTAACTTTGAAGTCTGTTGTTTCAGTTTTTTAAACTATAAAATTATTATATTTGTTATTTTGACCGAAATTTAGGTATAAACGTGGAAATTTTGTCGGTTACACGTTTATCACGGTCAAAATATCACATATAAAATAACAGCTACTGTTAATACATTGTAGTAGTGTTGAAAGAAAATCTGAAATCAAAAATGAAATCAGTAATTTAAATAATTTTATATCTATGGGTGCCGCGTGCGAGCGAAACAGGCAGCGGCGCCACTTTCATCACTTTATAAAAGAATCTAATGTATTTTTATTTTGTAAATAAAAAATACAGTTCATGATGATAGTATTTATTAAATAAGTTTATACATGCAATTTACAAATTGTGACGTCATGTAACTGATGTCACAACGGCAATGAATCGACTAATACCTCATTCATAAAAAAATAACTCAGTAGCTCAGTAGAAGTCATTCGCAGTTATTTTTTCCAATAAACTTCATTTCATTTCAATTTGACTCTGATATGTCATATTTTATTTTAGTAAACTTTAAGCCGGCCTTAACACTGACTTTGAGTTGCATGATCTGTTGAGAAGAATAAGAGTCAAAGTAATTGTGACTGGAAAGACTATATTTTTATGCTACGGCGAAACATACGTGTGTGTGTGTGTGTGTGTGTGTGTGTGCGTGATAAATGTGTACATAATGTAGGTTAAGATCACGAAGGTTCTTTTTGCTTTCGCATCAGTTGACAGTCAGGTAAACATATATTACGTTTTTTTTTTGTTGGAGTGCAACGGTCCACGCCCAGCTATTTCATTCGGAACTTCATTTTTGAAAATAGGATAAAACAGCAAATGTTTATTTTAATAGAGCAGAGTTCCTACATTGTGGATAACGTAGCACTATTTTTTGTCCTCCGTATTCATTAACACATTACTGCCTCTCGAAATCTAATGGATTTATCACAATACTTAGATAAGTATGTCAATGGTTAATTCGTAGCACCAGTAATGGACCAAATTAATTTGATTAAATTTTACTGAATAAATAAATTTTCACACCTATTTACAAACAATATAGTATAGGTAAATACAAATGATACAGGGAAATTGAGAAAACAAATACTGGCAATACTGAAATAAATAAAAAAAAACCTAATGACATTAAGCCAGAGATAGACCAAGAGGTATTAAAGTATCGATATCGATAAGTAATTATAGGTATAAATTTTTTCTTTTGATTTTTTTTGTAATGTTTTATAGAAACATCGTTTTATTAGGGTTCCGTAGTAACTACGGGGAACCCTTATAATTCCGTCATGACCGTCTGTCTGTCTGTCCGTATGTCACAGTCATTTTACTCGGAGACTATTAACCCTATAAAAACAAATTTTTATACATAATTGTGTTTTGTGAGCCGCTACAAAATGCTGTAGTAAAATTTTCAAAAAAATTAAAACTAGAGATTGGGTTTTTCATATATACAATAAAGACTGGATCATTTTTTTAACCCCCACCCTATCGTGTCTCAGATGTGATATGTGCGAGATATAGCTCGCTAAAGTTAAAAAGTTGTGTCCAAAAATTTCCAAAAATTCATTATTAACCATAATAATAGACCATATTAAATACTTTCAATGAAAATTATTTTGAACATTCTGGGATTCCAACTTCTCTATGGGACTATAAATTTAAATTTGAATAAATGTTATTAATGTCATGATTTTATAATTCAAAGTAACCTCTGCCCAATGTTCTGCTTGTACAGCATCAACTAGAAAATCTAAACATAATAGTTAGCATGGTGCTGTTAGTTTGAGAATAAAAAAAATTAAACATTTATCGTAAAATCAAATACCATGTTTCACGTACAAAGGTCACCGACATAGCACAGCTGATTAGCAAGTTGAAGTGGCAGTGAACGTAGAACTGATGGCCAATGGGGCTGAAAAGTTCTCGAGTGGACACCACGCCCCGGCAAGCGTAGCGTAGGAAGACCAGCCACGAAATGGACAGATGAACTTATACAAGTGGCAGGAAGATGCTGGATGCAAGCCGCTTCCAATCGGCTTTTATAGAAATCCATGGGGGAGGCCTATGTCCAGCAGTGGACTTCTTATGACTGAGATGATGATGATGATTTACATATCATCATTATTATAGTTTACAAAACTAGAATAACCGACTTCAAAATTCGCAATTTTGTTTTAAAAACCAAACTACTGACCGATTTTGAGATTTGAAAGGAATTTTAAATCAATTTAAATGACGAAATCATGCGGGTAACATATAAGAAAAATATAAGCTAACTGATAATCTCGTTTTTGAAGTCCGTAAAAATAATAATTGTTATCGATAACTTATATTACATCGACCCATCTCTAATTCTTTGCAGTAATTTGTCTAAATAATAAAATCAATTTATGAAATGAAATGCATATATGCTTTTTATACTAATATTCGCGAATGTTATTTATTGAAATGAAATAAATTTCAACAATTTCATCGCGTATATTTCACATAATTTAAGACCCGATTTTTCAAACACTGGAGCATCCGTGGTCATAGGTGAGACACGAACATACGCTACAAATACGTAAAAATTTGTTTCATTTCGCTTTTTATACTGTTAGAAATATATTTTTGCTAGTTAGAGATGGAAGGTGATAATGTTTTCCATAGTTTTTTAAAGAAGTTTGTAATTTTTACAAGATTGTTTAACACAGTTCACCATCTTGGCACCGTAAGAATTGAGAAGTGATTGCGATGAGATGACGTTTAAGATTAAATGACGTTTGTGACCTGTCATTAGCAAACACCTGATTTGGTGTTAAGTTTTTGGAACAATATTTTGTATCGCATTAGGAGTCTTGTAAGTCTTTGGTACCAATATCCAAATCAACATCCGTACTGACGAAAATAAATTTTGCCAGTTGATGTACTTACGTAGAGACTATCTCGCTTTACTCGTTCAAATCAGAAATGTGTAGATTCATAGTCGTATCTTATTCCAATAGGTAGGTACATTCCTATTCCAATCAAGCGAAACAGCGTCGAGTCACCCAGCAGCCAACACCCAGCAGAGCTACCGAACCCAATTATTAATTCAGTACGACCCTTTATAGTTAAATGTCTCAGATTTAACGAGCGCGGCTCACGTTCCTCGCAATATTCGCCGTTTGAGAAATCCCATAATCACTGGTTTCGTACTTAGGGCCTGCCGCAGTGTTCCCACTTTTCAACTACATAGCTATGTCACACAACAACAATTGTAAAATATTTATTTACTATTACTAGGAACATTTTAATTAAGCGAAAATTTCAAAATTCTGACATAATAAATTTCCTCCAAAAAATGACGGAAACATATACCTTGAGACTGGCTTCACAGCTCTGGGGGCCAATCGCGTCATCTTGAAGGTTCAGCTGCGTCTTAGCTGCGCTTGTAGTCGAGTTTGTAAAATGAAGTGTTTGCGATCGGCCCCCAGGACGTCTGTTTTTATATATGTATATATTTTTATAAATATAAATAAAATGTTTTAATAATACTATACACTAAATGAAGTTTGGCGATAGCTTACAAATTCTGATATTCGATTTGCCAGGCCAGCTGCTGCTACTATCACCAGTTCACGATACCATCGCCAAGGTTAATGGTAACGGAGCGGAGATATGTATGAGATTCATAATAAATCGTAACTAGTTATTATATCTCGGGATCTGCATTTCATTTATATCCACGCTCTAGTACGTCTGTTATAAGCTGTGGGTTCGATCCCCATCCAGAACCAATATTAGTGTGATGAGCATGGATATTTGTTCTGTGTCTGGGTGTTTCTATGTATAGTTAGTATGTGTCTACGAAAAAAGCTTTTCTTTTTTTATGCAAGATAGATGTACGATTGACCACCAACTCACCTGATGTTAAGCAACAGTGTGGCTGAGGATGAAGCTCGTAAATCTAAAAGATATCTATTCACTTTAGCCTTGAAAATTTTAATATTCCCTATATGTCTCACTTAGTTCGTGGATAATTTCACACACCAACATCGCGATGTTGGTGTGTGAAATTATCCACAAATATCTTATTTTATGTATTTGTTTATTATTTTATATGTTTATGATGAACGCATTTTAATAATCACATTACTCCAATGACGTAACTTTAATTTTCTCCATCTCGCTGCGATATTTTGTTTTATATCAAGGATGAATTGTGGTGCCATCTTTCTGTCTAGCAACATGTAGCAACTTTTCGTTATAGTTTAGCTACTAAACACAAGAACCCTGGCAACACTGGCCTGCTAACGCCTCGCCCGCGCCGCCTGCGGTCTCTGGGTCGCGACTCGCTTATGCTAATAATAACTTCAGGACTGAAGATTAACTTGATTTATATTGGCGATGAAGAGATTACACAAGTATTATATAATATTCAATGCCAAGTTTTATGCATTGGTTATATTATTGACCGAGCGATCGAAATGAGGTCAATCTCTCACAAAAGAATTCAATGTAAACTAGAACAGAAATTTCAAACAACAAAACGATCGTTAAAGCTCATCACTGCTAACGTCACTGTCTAGCAGACAATTGAACATGGTGTAGACACTGCTCTGCAGTTGTGGTGAACAAACTGAACAAAGTGAGTGTTCAAACCATAACACCTAGTAATTACGTTAGTACATAGACATGAGAGACACGCTGGTCTCTCATTTGGTACTGAATTCATTAAAATAATAAAATAAAATATTATAATATCAATAAACTATTATTCGGTCATGATCATGATGTCGATGAGCCCAATAAGGTTATGAGCTCTCTTAATAGATCATTATTAACCGAAAATTGCAATAACCGACTTCAAAATACGCTGTCTGTCCGTCCGTCTGTCACCAGGTTGTATCTCATGAACCGTGATAGTTAGACAGTTGAAATTTTCACAGATGATGTATTTCTGTAGCGGCTATAACAACAATTACAAAAAAACAGAATAAAATAAATATTTAAGGAGGCTCCCATACAACAAACGTGTTTTTTTTAACCTTTTTTGCTCGTATTGATAACGGCACAGGTAAGGCGCTTGAAATTATCACAGAATATTGAGTTTATTATTCACTTTAAAAATAAACAATAAATTAAAATAACATTATTATGTAAGGGTGGTTCCCATACAACAAACATGATTTTCTTGCTGTTTTTACAGATAATGGTACGGAACCCGCGAGTCCGACTCACACTTGACCGGTTTTATTAGATCATTGTGTGTGCAGCGTTGATTCTTAAAAACGCGTCGCCCGCCGCGCCGCACGCTGCGCCGCACGCTGCGCCGCACGCCGCGCCGCCGCCGCGCCTTACGTAGTTATTGAATTTTATTGCCGGTGCGTCGCACGTCGCCGCGGTGCGCGCGCGCCGAGTGAAATCAAACACGACGTGATTTGTCACCGTTTGCATGCTGACGGTTCTACCGCGGCATTCTCACTTTCTACAACACGGTTTGATTATAAAACTGTATTTTCTAACTTACTTTGAGAATAGGATAGTTCTTACAGTAAATACCAATCTATACTAGTACACAATTGGATCACTCCTGTTATACGTGTTATCAGATACAAATTCAGATAGGTATTTTATTGCCATTCCATTACAAAGTTAGTAAATCAAATAAAAGGGTGCGGGCCTTTATTTATTATTTATTTATTTATACGTCACATAATGTACAATTTCCTTCATCTTCATGAAGGATAAGCACAGTGCACTGGTTGTTCTTCAACAATGATAGGTAAATACTCTCAGACACGCTGGTGTCTTCGCGATGTTGTCACTCATCGAGTCTTGCACAATGATCTAACATTTCTAACAACATAACATGTTTCGTAATAATTATATAATGATTACACTGGCGCAAGTAATTTTTCTTCTTTTTCTTTTTGAAAAACTGAAACCCGACTTCAAAACTCGCAATTCAATTTTTAAAATTCTGAACTGATTTTAATGATTTTTTTATCGAACCAATCTAAATAATATCCTTTAATCAAGTTAATATTTGAAATGTAACGGAGTAAAGTTTTTAAAGTCGGTAAAAATATAAATTCCGTTTTACGTAGCCTCCTAACAAAGAAGTTACTTATTCCACCACGAAAATGTATCTACTTAATATATTAAAATCATTATCAAGCGTAACAATTAGCTATATTTTTTATACATTATAGATCTACGATTGACCACCAACTCGCCTGATGGTCGCGACGGTATGGCCGAGGATGGAGCTCGTATATATTACGAAGATTGCGGCTATGAAGTAGTGGATTTTACTAAGCTTCTATTAATATTTTCTAAGGTTTTCGCAATTTTTAATCATTTAAATTAAAATAATAGGCGGTAGTAATTAATAGTTTCATAGCACAAAAGACAACTGTCATCTAGTTTCACCTGAGACCACGGACGCTGCAAAGTGTTCGAAACGTCAGCTCATAAAATTATGTAAAATATACGTGATAAATCCGTTAAAAATTGCTTAAACTTTTACTAGTAAAGACGCAATGACTTCCTCTAGAGAGATACTCGACAATGTATTACTAAACATTTCCTCTCGAACAGAGTTCCATTCCATCGCGTCCTGCTAATTGTTCCTTACACTACGATACTTACGACATCTGTGTCTCAACGCTAGCCCGACTGTAAACAAAGGAGACAATGTGTTTACTCAATCGAGCGTTATGTCATTATTGTACACTCATTAGAGTATACTCGCCAGTAGTGGCTTACATCAACGAAAACAAAACAATGACTGTAGAAATCTAAATACTTTAAAAAAAAATGTACAATATAGTTATTCTATTCTATGACTGATACACAGCTCTGATGTGATACAGAAGACCGAAGAGTATAACTTGCCCCTTTGCTTAGCGTTTGTGGACTATGAGAAAGCCTTTGATTCGATCGAGACCTGGGCGGTGCTTGAGGCTCTCCAGCGATGCCGATATTTGACTATCGGTATGTCGAAGTGCTGAAGTGCTTGCCTTGAACTTGAAGATAACTGCACACATTAGTGTGCAGACTAAAGTAAAGTAAAGTAAAGATTTATTTCCAGTCAGATTTAAAATAATACAATGGTTTACACAGTGGGCCCCTAACTCGACAAAGCCGGTATCTTGGCAGCCCGAGGCAGATGTACCTACATGTTCTGTAACAAGTTGACACGCGCTAATAATAAGTAAATATAAGTAATTAAGTTTTAAAACATTAGAATTAAATAATAATTAAAATAAAATAGAGTTAGATAGTTTTATATTACATTCAAAAGATAAAAGATAAAAAATCTACTGCCATGTCTTAGCCGTCCTGTCAATATTAGTGTATACAGCTATAATTTATTTGCAGAGTTGTTTGGTAACAACCAATAAACTTGATTAAATTAGACCTCCCAGTTGTGTATGAATGTGTGTATATTGTTGTGGTGTGTGTAGGGATAATAAATGGTAGTTAGACTTCAAGTATTTAATTAGGATATCTTGGAATTCACATAGTACCTGATAGGCTTCTGAAATACCTATAACTCTAACGTTATGTTTGAAATAATATAATAAACGTAAGTTTATTTAATACATAAAGGTAATTATATTTCAACAAAACAATATACAAACTCAACTAACTAAACATAAAAATAAAACTACTCTAAAAGACCGTTAGCAGCGGGAATCGTTCCCAGGATGCTGGCCCCATTACCTCGTTGTATAGCGATACTTACTCTTTGAGCAAAGTAGAGGCCAGCATTCTGGTCACGTGTTGCGTCGATCAGACGAGACTAATAATTGTAATAAAATACCTATAACTCTAACACAAAGTTGTGCGGTAAACCCTCTAATTAGTTACTCAATGCATCAAAATAATGTATGGGCCCTTATTCCAGAGTATTACACCTAGTGAAGTATTTACTTGATGCTTAGAATTGAAACCTCATGTTGATCAGGGATTCTGTTCAGGAAGCTTCCTTGTAGATAATCATATTGGGTCGTCCACGTGGGAATACGAACCTACCCGGAACTGAGTACATACATATACTCACTCAGACAATAATTATAGGTTACGTGAGGGAATTGCTAATACTTAACATATTACCTTCTCTTCTGACAGAAGGCATACAAATCAATACAGTTTTAATTTTAACTGTTTAAGATTCCTTTGATTTTTCTACGCTATCATGGTAAAGAAGTAGGTAAAGTTTGTACGAATGTTTATCCAAAGTAATGAAACATCTGAACTGATTCCAAAAAATATTGCTGTACCATGATTTTAAGGATCTCTTGAGGCTGTACCTACCGCGTGTTTTTCGAGAAAAATATTTAAATCAACGCATAACTTTATCATTTGTAATCAGATTTGCATTTATTTTTTTAGGGTTTCGTAACCAAAGGGTAAAAACGGGACCCTATTACTAAGACTCCGCTGTCTGTCCGTCCGTCCGTCCGTCTGTCACCAGGCTGTATCTCATGAACCGTGATAGTTGGACAGTTGAAATGTTCACAGATGATGTATTTCTGTTGCCGCTATAATATCAAATACAAAAAAAAAAACAGAAAAAAATAATATTTAAGAGGGCTCCCATACAACAAACGTGATTTTTTTGCTCGATATTGATAACGGAAACAGGTAGGCGCTTGTAATATTCACAGAATATTCACTTTAAAAATAAATAATTAAATAGAAATTAAATTAATATTATACAATGCTCACTTATAACAGACGTGATTTTTGCCGTTTTTATAGATAATGGTACGAACCCATTCGTGCGCGATTCCGACTCGCACTTGACCGTTTTTTTTTGTATTTGAACGGATAAATTTTGAGGTTAATCACAAAGAATTTTCATCAAAATCGCTTCATTAATTTGGTTCTAAAAACAAAATGATTGGAAAAATATATCATCCAAGCATATTATACACGAAATTACGTGTTTTGTAGTCGGTTGTTCCAGTGTTAGTATGGATCTGGTATTTATGTTTTAATAATAATTAAAACAATGCACACATTATTATGAACAGCTTTCAGTATATATCGCATCTTGTAATTGAGAAAGCAAAATCAGCTGATTGTACATACATGTCGAAGGTGAAGAAGCTTTTTGTTGGATTAGCTGCCGTATATAGAGTTAATGTTCAAATTGTGTCGGTTGAAATCTGATAAACTTATCTCAAAATCTGATACATCTGTTGTGCATCTTGCGTAGGCGTTGCTTTCACCGCAGTCGTGGCGGCACGGCGCGCGACGGTTGTGTCATCGAGTGCGTTACTCCGCGCGGTACGTCACTGGAGTGAGTGAACTCTGCACTTGCGACACACGAATCTTTACTTTGATTCTAGTAATGTACACAGAAATGTAGAGAAATTGGAAAATGCTAAAACATGTTGGTGTAGTTTCAACCAACTTTAAAAAAGGCCTCCTTTTTTAAGTTTTAAGTTCTCAATTAGATTGTATTTTTTGGTGTTTGTTACCTCATAAGTCCGTTATTTATTGACAGATTTGAAATTATTTTTTCTTTGAAAGAATATACTTACTTCAAAATTGGTCCCATATTCACAATCGATGGAGTCCAAACTATACTAAAGTAGGTAAAGCAAGTTTCGAGTTCTTACAACCCCTAAAGACATAAAGCTCGGGTTAAACTTTAAGCTCGGAGCTTATACTCGGCATTGGTTAAACTAACTTTCCGCTTTATCAGGGAACATGACTAAAATACAGTTAGCGAGGTGGAGATTGGAGCTGGAAATGGGTTTGGTATTTTAGATAAACTGCGTCGATTTTCTTAGAAAATAGACGCAGTTTATTACTTAAGTATAGCATAATCCGAATGAAACTGATTTTTAAGTATATTCAAAGAGGTTGATAACCTTCTTGTTTGACGTTTTTGAGTGTGTAATCAATGGCCGCCTGTTTATTGATGTTTTTTTTTTTGAAAGAAAATACTTCAGAAATATACACATTATTTTTTATGAACTTCGCTTTACCTCTATAGGTATAGGTAAAGTAAACTAAAAATCATAAAATTTTGGCTGGTTACTTTAAAACAACTAAAATTTTATGTTTTTCACTTTGGAAAAGTGCACAAAAAGTCAGTTTGTATATAAGTATTCGTAAAAACTTTTTATCCAATTTTATCTCAACCTCTCTCAATAATCTAAGGTTTTCCACGCAAACCGCGCTCCATCGTAGACCACAACATCGGTCAAGCACAAACCAGTCAAATAAACAACAAAAGTCTGTGAAAACACAAATCTCCCGATTTTCCAAGTTGAGTGACCGAAGACAAGAGGCTATACAGTGAAAGTAAACAGTAATTAACATGCAGACGATGAATTTACGGGCTTACGTCACTTCCGTGGCTATTACAACTTTTAGTAGTAGTTTTGTGTACCGATATATTTATACTTTTTTTTAAAACCAGATTTACAAACTATTGTTAACAATAGTGTAAAAATCTTGTCTTGTTGTTGTATTTAAACAACATTGTTGTCCCGCAACAATGTTGTTTAAATACATTATTACCAGAAGACAAGATTTTATTTAACTTGCCTAACTTATTACTATTTAGTGTATATACCGCGAGCAGACCCAACCCGCGAGCAGCGGGTCACGAGTGTGACACATGTGCCAGCCATCGCCCTCCTTAACTATAATATATATCTCACAGCCGCCGCAAGAAGGAGGCTTCGATGTGTACCAACATTTGTAAGACTATATGAACGTATGTAGTAGGCATAGACTGTACTTGAATATACAACCATTACTCATAAGCATTAATAAAGTTTTGGAAGTAACACAAAGTGGCACGACATTACTTTTTACATTGACCTGAAAGCTTCAATTTGTAACTTTTTTGGCAAACAAAAGAAAATCTGAGTAATACTCATAAAATAGGGAGTAATTATACCTTGGCACAGCTCTGCTTTACCATTTAAACTATACTCCGTGCAGTTCAGAATCACTGAATTTTACTTTGAAATACAATTAGTTATATTTACAACTTAAAAATAAAATAATAATAATCTACAAAACACTATAATACAAAAATTCCATCTTAAACTCCGCCGTTAGGCAACTTCGCCGTTAAGCTACAGATCAGATTGAAATGTAAATTATTGATATTAATATGCTCTAATCGAATTAAAACATAAACAAATTATTATTATATATATAGTACTATTATTGAACAATTTAAAACAATTATTAATAGATAATTGGGCAAACATTTGTGTGATGAGCATGGATGTTTGTTCTGTGTCTGGGTGTTTCTATGTATCATAAGTATGTATTTACGAAAAAAAAAGTATATATGTATTCTATCAACCATCTAGTTTCCATAGTACAAGCTTTGCTTAGTTTGGGCTAGATGGCGTTGTGTGAAATGTCCTCCAATATTTATTTATTATTTATTTATTTATTTATTATAAATAGATCACAGATTTTAAAATTTGCCTAAGTCAAAAAATGTTTGGGCTATCAACCACTTTTTTAACACGCTTTTATTAGCTTCATACGTAGGTATGTTATTATGTAACAGAAACTTTGAACATGATTTTGGCCTGCTTCGAACGGTTAGATTTCATTCAAACTTTGTAGACTTATCGAGGACCGATGACAATACAATAATTTGATAAGATTAAGCGTGTTTTCTTAGTTTTTTAAACTTTTATATTTTATTAGTTTTGATTTAAATATCAGGGTGGAAGGTGCATTTCATTTTAAAATCTAGCATAAATACTTATATATTTTTAAGTATCCGGGAAGATAGGCAGGAGTTAGCGACGAACCGCGATTTATGGAAGTGAGTAAGACCTTTGACCAGAAGTGGGACTGCTAGGTTAAACAATTATAAAAATATATTTACATACAAAAAAATATTTTTTCTTTTCTCGATAAGAGGCTTGTGCTTGACCACTAACTCACCTTCGATTTTTCGGAGTAATTGTCGATTGTCAAGCAGGTGCACCCTAACCGATATGTAGCTGCTAAAAAAACGATAAACTGGGATTTTTGATGATGATGGCGATGTCGAGGCAGATGCGAGTACCAGCTTGAAAGCATCGAATCAGAAATATAGTCATTACAAACGTTTTCAATTGCCTCGCCTTCTAGGTGGCCACAGTCCATGTGTAACTAACTAGATCATCTAATTTATATCATGATAAGAATTATACAAATTTACAGCTAAAGACTGAGGCCACATGATAAACATACACAATAACAGCATAAGTAATGCAGAGTGCGTTTAGTACCGGGAAAGCCCGCGGTACGTAACCGCAAATTGGCACGAGGACGCTTGCATGCGCACGCGCATAGAATGCGATTACGTGCATTTAGTCATACCTGTTAGTTTTAGGGTTCCCTACTTCAAAATAAAAATAAAACTAATAAAAATACCTATAAAACAATAAAGAACTATATTATTTGCTGAAGTTTTGCCATAATTGTCTCATGGCATCTCTCTCAGGGCTCAGTGATTACGTACGTCTACTTTCTGAGCTGTAGATTGTCGGTTCGATCCCCATGCAGTACAAACATATTCTGCTGAGCATGGATGTTTATTCTGTAGCTGGGTGTATATATATTTATAAAAGTATATAAGTAGGTATTCTATCAGCTCAGCCATCTGGTTTCCATAGAACATGCTTTGCTTACTTAGTTTGGGGCTAGATGGTGTTGTGTGAAAATGTCCTCCAACATTTAAATTATATTTATTTATTTAGTTCTTATTAATCAACACTAAATCTTTTAGTGTTCTAGATAAGTACAACATTTCAGTAATATTATTAGTTGTAAATATTCTTCCATTTCTTCCATTTAATCAGAATCTGATTAAATATTATATCTGATATAAAATGCTATAAAGTTCTGAAGGTCAGTTGATTTTAATTTTATATTTTTCTTTGCGTACAAAAGCTACTTCGGACCTACCTCATCCTAATTAATATTTTGCGCGTGTCCGCCTGCCTGTAGCAATCGATTTCAACCACAAGGCTACGTACTCCTCTTTGTAAAGAGCGTGATTCAATTACGAGACAATAGACAGTTAACAAGTATCTATATTGATGTTCTTTTGGTAAATAAATTGTCTTATGTCTTATATTAAAAGAAAAACAAAACACCCGACTGCAGAAAAGCAGTTTTTGCAGTCTACCTATCTTACGATTTCGTTACAATTTATGCGCTGTTGAATGTAAGTTTCTTGTGAGAAAGTATGCGTAAAACATATAAGTTATATATATATATATATTCGTAATCACCGTTAAAAATTATTTATTTTGATACCACATTCGATGTATTTTGAAAACATTTTTTTTTTTTTGAGATCACTTTTTGCCGCCAAAAATCCTTAATTTTGATGTACCCAGTGTCTCTCTCACGACTAAGACAAATCTATTCACACCACTCACATCAAAATCGGTCAAGCCGTTTAGGCTCTAGGGCGTGCTAAAGAAATATACATACAAACAAACATACACTCGAAAAACATAACCTTCCTTCTTACGCAGTCGGGCAAAAATAGAACGTCCAAGTGTCTCGATAACTCGATTTATAACGAAATCACTGAATATAAGGCAATTTTCCGACACCCACCAATACGCCCACCCTATATCCTACCGTTAGGACTGCTTATAAGCACACTTTTTCATTTATTAACATCTAGAAAACACAATACCAGCTTGCTCACATGGCGGGGGCACGGCCGTGCCCCCAGATACGATCGAAATTACAAAATTAAAGAAATCTTAAACAAGTATCTATATTATTAGAAAAACAATGTAAAAGTAAAACAATTAATTTATTTTGATTGTAAATTTTATGGTGTGTACAATAAAGAGTTTATCTATCTATCTATCTAAAAACAAATATACCTGACTGTAGAAAAGCTGTATTTGCAGTGTAACTTACGATTTCTTTACACTTGATATGCTTTTGATTGTAAGTTTTTTGTGAGAAAGTTTGCGTAAAGTCTCTGTAAAAGGTTATTAATGCGCATTGTTTATTGTTTGTTTAGTGTTTTGTTGGTGGGCAATCGTAGATCTATCTTCTATAAAAAATAAATATTTTTTGTAAAATCACTTATTTATTACGAAAAAGTTCGTTGGAGCTTACAAAAAGCGCATTTTTTTATTCATGCGAGAGTCGTGTTATATATATTACATTACAAAAACTATAGAAACATACATACATACATACACTCGAAAAACATAACCCTCCTTCTTACGCAGTCGGGTAAAAACAAATATCTATTGTAAAAATATGTAGTCTAGCAAAGACCTCTCTTTCAGAGGCCGAACCACAAGCGTTCAAACAATCTTATTTCAATGTTCCTTTGACTTTGGTCTCGCTTTTATGACAATCAATCGAGAGAACAAGACAAATGTCAAAATAATAATATACCTACTACTATCTCTTGATGGGACCTTTCATTTATACCATTGCATTCGCCGGTCTTTTGTCAGTTGCCTTCATCCGTATCCTGCAATTCTCGCAGTACCATTGCATCATGTCGACTGCAATCCTTAGAACAAAGCCGACGTGACTCACAGATGACAGCATAGTTTGACATTTGCCAGATTTCGGAGACGAGTTGCCTTTTAAAACTCAGGACATTGTTCAGTTTGTGGTTGTTTCACAACCTTTTCTGAAGATACTTTTACATTGTCTCTTCAGGCAAATCATGATCTCACTATAACAAAAAGAACCCCCATCTTATACAAATCCAGGGCTTATTAATAGTGACTCGACTAGCAGTAGACTTCGCGAGCACATCAATAGGTGCAATCGGCGTAGGTCCTGTTACATAATACTCGTTGGTAGACAAAGTTTGATCTCTGCCAATCCACAAACATGAAAACAAATTCACATTCACACTCTGCTATTATTATATATTCTAAATACACTTTGCTGGTTTTCCTTGCGCGATTAACAATAAAATAAGCAATACTAAATGTAAATTGACAATATTACGATGATTAAAAAATTTCAACATAAGTTTCAGTCACTACCTGGGACGCCTGTACCAATTATTCACAGACGCGTCTATGTGGGGTATAGAAAAATCTGATCTGATCTCATCCGCGATCGTTGGTAGCGCCAGTAATTGAACTGAACTTTTGAGCAGTCTGGATCGTTTCAAAAATATCAAACACCCAATAGCAATATTTTTGTTCTGTTGTTTCAGTGTTGGCGCATGTAATGCAGCGATGTCAGCCGCCGTGGTGCGGATGGCGGTGCTTTGCGCAGCGCTGATGCTGCCACATGGTACTTACTAGTTATGTTTATGAATAAACTGCGTATAACGTGGCATAACAGCCTGATGCCAAGTGATGTGTTGGCACCGCTGACCTGAAATAAGATCTGGCTTTCATGTGAGACAGGTAGATGGAACACACTACTATATGGTGACAAATTGTAGGTAGTAATTGGTTTTAAGTATTCGCGACTTTTATTTAATGATTTATTAAAGTAGTTAAAACAGTACTAATAGTCGAGCAGTAAAAAGTATTCTATTAGTATCACCAAGCTACAGTTTCCCCACGAATCACAATGCTTTTCCTCATTCTTTATATAGCATAGCTTTGATTTCAAATGAATCAGCCCCTGACCCATCCAATGAGCAATCATTATTCTGCCAGCTAGATTGCTCTTTTTACGCATTATCATATAATCTAATGTTTTAATTGCTCTTCTAGCTATCGCCGAGTTGAGAGGGCGATGTCCACAAGAAGCGTCGTGTCCACCCCGTGCTACACCGTGCACGACTGATGATGAATGTGGGGACCAGGTCTGCTGCAACTCTTCCTGTGGCCGTGTCTGCACAGACCCCATGTTTACTGGTAATCTACTTCTTTTTATTCATTACACACCGAGATATGAAATATCCTTCATCTGAAGATCTACCCTTCAACAGCTGCAGCAGTGTTAATCAGATATTATCTGCAAATATTACATTTTCTAATATCTTCTGCATTTTCCAGGTTGTGAGAATATCAAACTATCTACAGAGCGCATCTCCCGCGCGCTAGCAGCTGAGAACAGCCGCGGCGGGAGAGGCAAGCTGCCCTCACTGCGGAGTCCTCGGTGCAGGGTCGCTGATGGAGAGTTCGAGGAGATCCAGTGTGATAATGAGATCGTCAGCTCTTGCTGGTGTGTGGATTCTGCTGGGTTTGAGGTGAGAAATCTGCAACTACCTAAAGTCAGTAAAAAAAATATTATTGCAGGGTTAGAGGTAGAAAATTATGAAAAATCTATACTCACATTTAGTATACGTAAGTGGCTCGAACATTTGTTGGCTAATGACTGCTTAATGTGAATCATCTACTGCAGGCTTTGAATAAATTTCTATTCGTTTCTTTCCTCCAGGTGCCAGGCACAAGAGCTCCAGCCGCAGGTTTAGTAAACTGTACGCGATCAGCACCGTGTGCGGCCCACACGTGCCGCATGCTCTGTCCCCTCGGTTTCGAGCTGGACGCCCAGGGCTGTCCCTTGTGCAAGTGCCGAGACCCCTGTAACGGAATCACTTGTCCGGGACAGCTTTCTTGCCAGTTGGAAGAAACGCCGTGCTTGAGGCAGCCTTGCCCGCCTGTGCCGACTTGTAAGTGAATCTGTATGGTTGTCTTAATACTAAAAGTGACTTATCAAGCTTTGGTTTTGGATTCAGGGCTCATCTTATACCATTTATACTTCTCTTGGTAATTTAATTATTGCTTTTAAACAGTTAAGTACATAATCAAAATTCTTACAGAAAATCATCAGCTGGTTTATCCTGGTGCTGGCTCATCTATTGTGTAATATCTTGACTCTAAAATCTTCTACTCACAATTACCGTCGCTCTATTATTATTTTTCAAACAATCAACTAATTTCAATGCAAATCTAGACAATCAGAAATGAACAATCGCTAGTTTTGGCGTGCCAACTAAACCACCTTACTTGCGTATATTATTTTCACGGGGTGCACCCTCGGTACCAACCGGAGACAGCCCCGAAGTAATAACGTCGGTAAATCTTGCACCATTAACAGGCATGCCGGCAATAAACCCACTGCAAGTAATAAGTTGTAGTCGTATACCAACCAAATATCTATATACCATGCCCCGCCCCGGTGTCATAAATGCTCCGTTGGTGAAATTTTTAGGTTTTTTTTTTCGAAACTTTATGACGCCAACGTAGTTTTGTAATAGGAAATCTAACTTTTAGTAAAAAAAAAACTTGTACGAAGTGCTAATTGTATCAACATGTAACAGATAAAAAAATCGCATACTTGTTCATAAAAATGTTGAGTCTTAATGCAGCATAGATATATAGACTGTTCTATTGTATTATGTTTTATTGAAGTAGCGGATCCATGGGCGTAGCTATAGCTTTCTCATGGGGGGGGTCCGCGGGTACAAAAATTTCTAAAAATATACTACTATTTGCCTCTTTATTTGCGCAGACTATACGCAGACGAGTACTAGTTTCTAAACGTCAATGTTTATATAATTATAATCTTTATAAGTTATAAACATTTAATTACGGACAAACGTATAACTGTAAATAAAGTGTAAAAGTAACGTCGGAACAATATTAATTCATATTAAACTAGAGGTACCCTATGACTTCACCATTACATTTGCATGGCTCAAGTAAACAAAAACATAGATAATAGGCATACGCGAGCGAAGCGAGCGCGAAAATTTTAGTAGTGTTTTTATAGTAATATGATTTATTTCTTGTATTAGTGAGCCCGCAGTATTTCCATGACAAAATAATACGTAATAAAGCGCGAGCGAAGCGAGCGCGAAAATTTTTAAGGTTTTTAAAACTAAATCTTGGAAATAATTTAATTCATTGATCGTGTTAGAAAGTGGCCCAGATGAACCAAACAAGTATAAAAGTGTTTGAAAAAATGAAATATCCGACTGGATGAGTAAGACTGACTTACGCCATCAAAAAATATAAATGTAACCATTTGATTTCAAATTTAAGAATGGCAATTTAAGAGTCTTGTTCGATCTTTTCGAAATTATTAACGCAAAAATATTTTTTTATGTGAAATTGGCTTGGATCGAATTGAATTTTTCATAGAATATTTGTGTTTTTTTTTACGTAACATAGATCTACGACTGATCTACAACTCGCCTGATATTTAGCGATGTTATTTTCTAGTTTTACGAACGAAGATCTTTTTATAAGTTCATTCAGTCGTTTTATATCTTCAAAAATATGGGCATGCGCGAGCAATCGCTTCGCTTTGGGTCGCGAAAAATATTGAAGCAAATTAAGTAAACTTTAAAAAAGAGCAAGGATTTTTCATAATTGCCAGGATATTTTGGGGGAGGGTGAACCCCTAACTTACCCTGCTTACGGCCTTGTTCACAACTTGTCGGATTCGGAATCGGCCTGGAAACTATATCTCCATCTCTCTCAATTTGTATAAATATGACAGAGATGGAGTTACGGTTTTTTTTAAAGTATGTATACCCATGTATGTTTCTATGTTACATACATACATACACTCGAAAAACATTACCCTCCTTCTTACGCAATCTTTGGGGGAGGTTGAACCCCTAACTTACCCTGCTTACGGCCTTGTTCACAACTTGTCGGATTCGGAATCGGCCTGGAAACTATATCTCCATCTCTCTCAATTTGTATAAATATGACAGAGATGGAGTTACGGTTTTTTTTAAAGTATGTATACCCATGTATGTTTCTATGTTACATACATACATACACTCGAAAAACATTACCCTCCTTCTTACGCAATCGGGTAAAAATATATAGTTTCCATTTTATATACGCGTTTGTAGTATGCGCGGGCGAAAGACGAACATGGGTCATACTGCATCTTTTTAGCTAAGCTGTAGTTATGCACACACATTACCGCACATCAGGTTTTTATATATATTTTGTACCATGCGTGCCATACGCGATACCTATTCCGGAATTTTGACAGCTCTTTTTTTTTCGGCCAGTGCCATGGGGGGGGTCCGGACCCCCTGGACCCCCCCCTTATATACGCCCATGAGCGGATCTATTGTTACTTTAAATAAACCTTAAAACCAAAATGAAAATATATTTCCTCCACAGGCAAAAGGGGAAGGAGTCTGCAGAACATCTGTCCGATTGGAGACCCTCTCCTCATCTCGGAAACGTCGAGACCTTTCCTCTGCGGGACCGATCCAGGGAAACCTAACTGTCCGCCATTATACAGATGTCTCGTTGAATCAGGTGAGAAATCTTTAGAGGTAGTAATAGAAACCAAGAGGGTCACCTGGCAGACACGTGGCATTCTAATTTCGTGAACGCCAGTAGAGTAGAAAGGTAAATGCATGGGAGTGACATTAGCTAACGAAATGTCACGTGACTGCACGTCACAGTTTATTACCATTTGTAAGTGAAAGCATTTGTAGAAACAAAGTTTGCCACTTGCCTAGCCCTGCAAACTTTCTACAGATTCTTTTATGATTGATTGCAACTGTGTATTCTAGGAAACGACTACGGCGTATGCTGTCCAGCATCCTTAGAGCTCCAAAAGGCTGGAACCTGCCCTGTCCCAGCGCTCACCGACCTGGATTGCGGCACTCCCTGCGCACACGATCTCGAATGCCCGTCCATGCAGAAATGCTGCGACGGCGGGGAGTGTGGCCGGCACTGCGTGCTGCCCAACAACGTTACCATGTGCACACAGCAGAAGATGTTAGCGGATCTGCTGGTCGTCAGCGAGAGGGAGGGGAGGGGATATGTGCCGCAGTGTGCCAGTGATGGATCATTTGTTTCCAGGCAATGCTCCAGAAACGGACTGGTTTGCTGGTAAGATTTTTGAAATGTATACGATGAAATCTTGGACTCTATTTTATGATTTAAAGGAGATTATTATTTCATATAAATAAAGCTTTCATATTTGATCATCTCTCTATCTTAACTGCTAAGGTGTTTTTAATTAATTAATATTATTACAATATAATAATATAGACACTTTTAAAACTAAGATGAATTTAATGAGAAACCCGTCTAACAGTTTACGCTGTAGAACGTGCCGAAGAATTAGACAAATATACGTACGCTCGAAAAATATATCCCTCCTTCGGCAGTCAGGTAAAATAAGAAATAATAATAACATTCCATCACATTCTAGGTGCGTAGACTCGGACGGAAATAAACTCCGTGGTTCCATGGGTCCTTCCGCTTCCGTCAAGTGCACTCCCTCCCCCCACCCCGCCAGATCAGGCGCCAGAAGCCTCGCGTCCTGCGCGCGCGCACTCTGCGCCGGCATCTGCGAGTACGGGTACAAGAGTGGCGCGGACGGGTGTCCGACCTGCGAGTGTGACGACCCCTGTGCGGGGTATCCCTGCAAGGACACTGAGGAGTGCGTCAGGGTAAAGGATGCAGACTGTGCTGGCGACTTTTGCACTGGATATCCAGTCTGTAAGTTTAGAATGATTAAAAATAACACATATTAATCACAATAACAATTTTATAAAATCTAAAAGTAACTGTCATCGTAAGTCACACTCTGCCACAAGAAGTCCGCTAGCTAGCTTGCAACGAGCGTTTTCCTACCACTTCTATGAGGTCGTTTGTCCATCTCGCGGCTGGTCTCCCTACGCTGCGCTTGCCGGTGCGTGCTCTCTGCTCAACAACTTTTCGGCCCCATCGGCCATTAGTTCTACGTGCTATGTGCTCTGCCAACTGCTGAACTTGCTAATCCACTGTAATATATCGGTGATTTTTGTACGTCTACGGATCTAAACAGTTTGTTTAGTCATAGCGCTAATAAAAAAAACGGAATACTTTAAGCACACGAATAAAATTATTGTCTTGGACATGCAAACATTTAATTGTACGTTATTTTTCCCAGGTCGACCACGAGTCTCCTATGAGAACCCGTGCGAGACAGGAACCCCGGCGACGGACGATGTAGGGTCTCTCATCAACTGCGGAGCCGACGGAGATTGCCCCTCGGAACATTTGTGCACTCGAACTAGAAGGAGTGGAACTGCCTTGTGCTGTCCGGATGCCAGATTTGACAACAGCACTGATGTTACTGATTCTGACGCTTTGGAAGTAAGTATCCACAATTCTTAGAATGCGAAATCAATTTTGCAAAGTCCACCTGAAAAATCTGTTTTGCGAGTTAATTTTAAGCAAACATTACTGTGCTTTAGATTTAAGTTTTCAGCGAAATTTCCGGGAATAACGATATGAAACATCTAGTATCTAAGAGTGACGTAGATTAATTAATTTTTTTCACAAGGATTGGTTCTTTGTTGGATAACAAAATTCTGAATGCACTATTATGGATAAATGTAACATGTAACACGCGGCTTTATATATAGGTACATACGTCTCGTCAAATACAGACTACATTTTTTTGCTGGAGATGTGCACGGTTATTTTATAACTTACATCGTATTTACCAAAATATCTACTCGGTAAGTCCTCTCGGTGATTCTTTGGCAGCAACTAACCCCATATTTTATCACTTTTGTCATCAGATAACGTTCGAATCGTGTGGCACGGAGGCTGAAGCCCTATGCGGCCTCAACTCCACGGTGAGCTGTCCGGAAGGCGAGTGTGACAACGACCTCGTCTGCTGTTCTACTGCCTCCTGTGGGCCCGTCTGCATTGATCCCGCTAAGATGCGTCTTCAGAGCGATGGGGTTGACAACACGCCTACCAGTGAGATAAACACTTTTTTAAAGCTAACCTATGTTACCTCTATACTGAACAAATTTATTTATTTACACATTAGGTACACAAAACAAAACACTCTCAGTAACATATAATAAAATACTAACAAAAGCTTAGAACTGGAAAGTGTCTCTAAACATGTGGACACATGGTGAGCATGGTTAGCAGTTAAGTACATACAATTTTTACAATGTTTATAATGTCTTCCTTCCCTATTTACCTTCCGTTCTTTCATATTCTGGAGCAGAATCATGTTAAATTTTCATACTATTTGCTAGTATTTGTTAAACTCTTCCCACCATCTTAATGGGAAACGTCTTATGATGACTTTTTGGAGGCACTCGCCTCTTGAAAATGATTTATTATCTACCTGGCTGCTAGACACTCAACTGAATTAACTGGGTGTTAATGCATAAATATTTAATTATTTATATATACAAAATAAAAGGCAAGATCAATGAAATATACAAAATGTGATTAGATAAAAAATGTGACTCAAGTTCTTATATTACTATAAAATAGTGTGCGAATACCTCCGAGACTTCGACGAGAAGATGGAAGGCACCGTGGATGGCATGAAGCTGGCTCTTCCAGCACCCACCTGCAACCCTGACGGCTCGTTCACGGCCCAGCAATGCGCCAGCGGTCGGTGCTGGTGTGTCGACTCCTTTGGCACTGAGATTCCGGAGACGAGTACCAGGAACGCATCCTCTGTTGACTGTGACCAGTAAGTTGAAAAATTCAGAAACAATCTGGCTTTAGAAGCCAGATTTAGCCTCTAGACTAACAATTATCTTTACAATTTAATATTGGTGGAAATTTTCAAACAGCGTCATCTAGCTACAAACTAATTAAAGCTTGTTCTATGAGAACCAGATAGCTGATATAATACATAAAATATTTTTTTATAAACAAGCAAGAATGACACCGAACAAACGTAACGCTCATCGTATATGTATTTGACTTGGGTGGCAGCTTCTACCCACAGCTTATAAACCAGAGCTTATAACCGTACTATTAATTGATCTGTAAGTCAAACAGTATATTGCATCTCCAGGCGACCTCTATAAAACACTCCTACTGCTACCAACGCGTCCCTTGTGAGAAACACAGTTTTTACAAAAACGGTGGATGAATTCCATATCTATCGACGACTATCACTTTCAGAACCGTCGTTTTTGGTTTTTGCTGATCTAACTGAAATATAATGGTCTCCACGTTCCCAGGGTCCGCACAGAGCTGTCCTGCTTAGACTTGACGTGCCGCATGGGGTGCGACTACGGGTTCGAGCTGGGTGCGGAGCGGTGCCCCACGTGCCGATGCCGGGACCCCTGCGCTGGAGTCTCCTGCCCCGCGGGCAGGGCCTGCGCTACTGTAGACGTGGCCTGCGACTCCGACTACTGCCCGCCTGTGCCCGCCTGTAAGTTACTCTAGTTAGGGTACGAAGGGATAGTGATAGTGGCCGTTCGAGCACCACTAGTTCGCCTGATGGAAAGCGATGCCCTTTTGTTTTTTTCTCCACAACTGAGTATTAGGATTGAGACAAGCAAATCACTTGCCTATGTTAAGACGTTCTTTTTTCTGTATAGACGATAAGATGTTCAAAGGAAGGACACATCTTATTGGTCCGTAGAAGGAAGACCTTGAATGTATAGGATTTCCTGTTACACAAAATTTGGAGATAATCTTTTTGACGATATTTAGTCAGTGCTTTAATATGTTATCTCCAGGTCTGCCTAGGAAAGCTGGGCAGTGTCCGTTCCTGGTACCATCGTCAGGGTCGTGCGAGTGGTCGTGCCGCACGGACGCGGAGTGTGGCGCCGGCGAGCGGTGCTGCGCCACCGGCTGCGGCACCGCCTGCACGCGCGCCGAGCACGCCTCGCCCTGCCACCAGCGACGGTAATCACCACCCTTACACGCTCGCTACTACAGATATAAATATCACAGTAGCTGTACAAACGGCGCCGCATAAAAACACCGTTGCGGCTGTATTAAGCTTTCAAACGAAGTCGTGGCCACGCCAGTGCTGATTTCACATATTTCATACTAAGGGAGCTAAGCCAAAGCAGGCTGTGTGAATCATCGCAACTTTTGCAAATCTATTATGATATCCCTGATTTATATATTGACCTGACCATGAACTCGCCTGATGTTAAGCGACAGTATAGCCGAGGGTGGTGCTCGTCGATCTAGAAAATATCCATTCACACATATTAAGAAACCTCTAAATCAAATTCTGTTCATATATGCTTTAAGGGAGGAAGTTTTAACACCCTCTGATTATTAAGTAACCTCCAAGATACCGGTTTCTGCTCTGATGCTGAGGCTCACATTTGCATAGTATAACAATATGGCGTAATAATTTTGTTCTATTTGTAAAATTGACAAATTAAAATCTTAAAGATACTGTGTACGATTGATATTGATTCCTCTGTATTATGACAGAGCTGCAGCCCTACACACCGCGGCAGAGAGCGGCAACCCGCCTGCCTGGACGTGGGTGCCCAAGTGCAAGGAGGACGGGGCGTACGAGAGCGTGCAGTGCCGGGGCTCGGACAACACCTGCTGGTGCGTCGATACCGTCGGCAATGAGGTAACTACATCATACTTGTGTAACATTTTATGGCGTTGGATGGTAACCACATCTTAATTGTGGAAGATTCAAAACACAGCAGGATTAGGTTTGGAAAGCTTGTTTTGTAAAATAATAGGAACCAATCAGACGAATAACTTTGTTTAAAGTAATTTACTTTCTATAAAAACGATTAGACTTAGAGAACTGCATACCTACAATAACAACAAACAATAAAACTGTATATTCAGTTTGACATAAGATTATTTCTTTTTGACATACAAACCAGAAATTATAGGCCTCCTTTAAATTTCTCCTCTTTCAGGTTCCTGGCACTCGGGTGACCAACTCAACTCCTGACTGCGAGGCACCCGCCTCATGTCCGGACTCCGGATGTAACGACGAGGTGACCTGTCCCTACGGGAGGGATCTGGATGAGAGAGGATGCCCCACCTGTGACTGCAGAGACCCGTGTGCTGACGCAAACTGTAGAGTCGACGAGACTTGCGAGCTGGTACCTTTGGATTGTGGCGTAAGTACCTAGTATTGGCTTTTGCAAGAGACATAATTTAGGGTTTTCAACCATATATGGCACATAACCGAAGCTAACAAGATTTTACGTTGACGGATACGTCAAGGAAAATATCATCATCATCAGTCTTAACTTACTTTTTTTAAATCATATTTATTGTTGGGACTTTTATTATTTAAACATGACAGTCCTATTGTATGTTCTTAATCAAACAGCTCTTTAGCTGCGTCATAGTTAGAATTCGCTAAAATCCTATTAAATCGGCCAACGTCTATCTTAACTTACTTTTCAGGCTTACATTTAAGATGATTTCTGTAGATGCAAGGTCGTACCACTGTTTCGTATCAGCCCTGTTAGTATATAAAACCTCTATTGGGTGTGGGCATCTTCTAATTATGAAAAGGGTCTAAAATATAATCCATCACGCTGATGAAGTGAGAGTTAGCGGACCTCACATATTTTCAAAAAGGTTACTATCACATATTCACGCCTCACGATTTTTCCTCTTTGTGTTAAGTTGAAAAACTTCGAAAAGATAGCTGTGTGCTGGAGAATTTGAACTTACGACCTCGCATCAAACAATCTGTAGAGTCCAACAGACATGTGCCGCATGCCCACACAGAAACTGAACAGAAACGTCCTGATTCATAGGCACCTGGTTAGCATCCTTAGTTGATAAATTTGTAGGATCACACAGGATTCATTTCTTTTTCGCAACATACTGCCTCCTATTGAGTTCTAGACGATAGTACTGATGTAAATTATTTTTCAGGAGGAGTTCTGCTTGCCGTTAGCCCGATGCGCGCCGACGCCACAGTGCCCGGGAGGCGAGGCTCCTCTAATGGCTCCAGGGGACACCATCCCGCTGGCTTGCGGCCCGAGCGCAGCCGCCTGCCCCTCCACTCACGCCTGTCGCTTCGCCCCTCACGACTCAAGACCTTCTGTCTGCTGTCCGAAACCTCGTAAGTGTTTTGGTGCATGACCTGAGAAAAAACATCGAGGAGGATGAAAGCAAAGACCTTTTTCACTCCTATTGCTCAAAAAGTCCGTCATTGTAGCGTACTAAAGCGGGGAAAAAATAGCATATTAAGCTCTAGGGGAAAAAGTATTATTTTTTTAAATTTTATCTGTTACCAAAAGGTTACCAAAGAGCCTACATACACGAAACAGTCTTTATTCAAAAGTAGAATAATCTCTTTGGAATATATTTACATTCTCTTTGCAAACATCTCGTTAAATATCCAGAATTGTACAAATTCTACATTTCATTTTTAATAAAATAATCTTTGAATTATTGTATTGGATTGTTTTATGTTCTCGCAATCGTAGTGAAAAGTAGAGTGTAACACACGGCGCTAAAAACCCATTGTAAAAATATACCTCGTTACAATGGGTCTTTTTAGCCCCTTGTATAACAATGTACTATTGTTACGCGCACAGAGTTCGCCCTATTACATTACATTACATAGGACCGCTAAGTACGCGACTACTTCGCCAATTATATTATGAACTGGTTCTAATGATTATTATTTAATTCGTCGTATAAGTATATGACGTATCAAATAGATAGATAAACTCTTTATAAATAAAAAATCAAATATGGTTTATTAAAGGATTTAATATGGGATCACCTCTGAAGACAAAGGTGATCCCATATTCATTTTATCAAAATCGGTTTAGTACGTTGGTTTTTAAGACAAAATAACTGGAAAATATATGTTGAATGACATTCTTTCATAAAGCATCCAAGTAAACTAAATCGCGTATTTTGAAGTCGGTTGTGTCAGTTTTTGTCTAATCTATAATTATTATTAGTTCATGTGGTCTTACCAGTAGACTGTAAGACCTCGCTTACGCAGGACAAATGATCAAGGATGTGTTTCTGTCCCCAGGCACCGTTTGTTTCGAGAGCAAGGACGAAGGCACCTGCTCCTCTGGCGAAATCCTGAACGTGACCCGCTGGCACTTCAACCACGAGAGGAACCGGTGCGAGCGGTTCCGCTACCACGGCTGCTCCGGCAACCACAACAACTTCAGAAGCAAGGATGAATGTAACACCGTCTGCCCCGGTAACTACTCAAATAACTCACTTCTTCATTTTGTACTCATTCATTATATCAATCTTTGATTTATATTCGCTGTTGTTCTCTTTATTTAGATTTTATGTCTTAAAATTCTTCTTTATAATTATTTCATTCTATCGCGGTTATTTTCATATTAGTCTCTATCTCTCTCTCTCTTTTCTTCATATCTTTAGTAACCTACTGAAAAATTAAGTTAGTGTATATTTTTAGCCAAAGGGTCCTATGTAATAGGGCGAATTCTCTGTTTTTACCTTACTTTAATATAAATTATATCAGTTGTTTATTATCTCTTTTACATTTCTGCAAAAAAAGAAAGTATTAAATATTCGATATTTTACTATCTATAAAATTTGTAAATATTAAATGTTGTGCCGGGACGCATCAAAAGTTATTGAGTATCATTCAAATCTTTTGTTATTATTCTACCAGTTCTTAATTACTTTTATCATTTCCTATTACATTTATTTTCAATGCATTAACTTTTTTATCAACAACTTTCGCATCAGAACCTTTTTCCCAATGATAATGGCCACAGAATTCGCCCTATTACATATCGATAATGGCCTTAAATCCGAAATTTTGCTGTTACAGCAACACCTACATAGGGCGTTGGGCAAATGTGAATTAAAATATAGGTTCCTTTTATTTCATCACCCTAAAAATCCAATCATCATTTCCAATTTTCAAAACAGTTCCGGGATCAGCAGCAAAGGCAAAACTGGTCCACACAAAGGAGCTTGCCCAAAATCAAAACCAGAAAGGAGGCATGTCGCATTTAATTTGTTTCAATATATATTTTCGTTTGTCCAATGATCCACACATGGTCAAATAACAAATCATCACCTATCAAAAACATGCACATATGTTCTAATCGCACGAAATTTTCAATTATTTACAGAATTAAAGGGGTATCTCTTAGACTGTTACATTTTAGGGGGATTTTGAATTTCAGATACGTTGATGTTTGTGTCGCTGATGTAAGACGCTGCACGTTTATAGATAATATTATGAATATGGATGATATTTATTTATTTAACACTTTATTGCTCACAAGTACAAAGTAACAAGATGTACAATAGTAGGACTTAATGCTAGTGTAGCATTTTCTGCCAGTCATCCTCATAGTGAAAGACAGACAGGGTGTAGGCGTGCATCAAAACTTAGGTAATTGAAAAAATCATTATAATACACATCATATAATATAATATACAAATAATAATAATATTTAGTACATACTATATATATATATATACTTAATACATACGAAATATATACTTACATGCACGATCATACATAAATATATTTATAAATGGTACAAATGAATAATGATGAAATGATTAAGGCTTTCAAATAATGCTCACGTACTGATCGTCTTTTGAATATTTCTTTTGATGGTGCTTGTCTGATATAAAGAGGGAGCTCGTTCCACAGCCGTACCGTCACCACTCGAAAATAATCACTGACGAATGAAGTGGTGGATATTGAATATAAACTAAATGTATAATATTCTCCGCTCCTCCACATCGCCACACAACATATACTACGCGATGATTACTGAACTGAATCCGCGTCAATATGTAGTCTTTTAAAGAACTATACTTAGTAGATTGCCCAAACACGTATGCAATGTCAGCGACACACACCACCATAGAGAAATTTTACTTCGTTTTTGTTTAAAATTCTTAAGTATTAGTAGAAACAGAGTAGATTTAACATATTGTGTTTTCATTATGTATCTAACAATTTCCACAATGTTCATTAAATGTGCGTTGGTTTAAATCACGATAATTATACTTATAACTACTTTTGATTAGATAATTGTTAAGTAATTCCACAGTGCTGAGCCCATGCGAGAGGCTGCGTGAGAAGAACGAACTGGCTGCTAAGAAGTACGGGAAGGGGACTTTCATACCGAAGTGTGACGTCAGCGGGGCGTGGGAACCGGTGCAGTGCATGGCACATATCGGTGAGATACATCTACTATTGACAAGAAAGTATAGGCATTTAATCAAAGATTACCTTTATGTTGAGATCAGCTTGAAGTGATGGTCTAAGAAATAATTAGTTTTAAAAAACTACCGACCGAACTGAAATACTGAATACTTCAAATTACAAAAGTCGTTTACTTGGATGTAATTTTTTCAGTTATTTTGTTATAAACCCAAAGTACTGGACCGATTTTTATATTATTTATATGGAAATACCTCTGGCCTACTAAACAGAAAAAGAAACTTCAAAAATAATTCATAATTGGCAGAGTAATTATGTAACAAACATACAAAAATATATTTACCCACAGTCGAATTAAGAGCCTTCTTCGTTTTGGAAGTCGGTAAAAAAAAAGTAACAGACAATATTAAAAACATAACCAAAGATAATATGTTCAAAAATAAGGTAAAGTCCATACTAAGAGAGCGTATTACAGCGTCAAGGTATAGTATAGTCCATACTAACACAGAGAGCGTATTACAGCGTCAAGGTATAGTATAGTCCATACTAACACAGAGAGCGTATTACAGCGTCAAGGAATATTTAGAAGATAAGTGATTGTGTTTTCTGAGGTTTTCACTACTATCCAATCTGTTAAAATTAGTTTCATTACAATGCTGTAACTGTTGTGATACCACAGACGTGTGCTGGTGTGTGAGCGCTCGAGGTGAGCCCCTGAAGGGGTCGCTGGTCCGCGGCGCCAAGCCTTCCTGCAACTTCAGGCAGGCCAGGAAGTGGGTCGCCAGAGATCCGCTCGATGAACGGGCTAAGGCCGACGAAGGTAAGGCACATGCCAAAGGTACATGCCAAATTGACAAAAAAAAATTGTCACTGAAATGTTTTTTTTTTAGATATTAGGCTAATTTTACCATTTTGTTCGTACACACCGAGGGGATATCATCATCTCAGCCTTAAGAAATCCACTGCTGGACATAGGCCTCCCCCATGGATTTCCAAAAAGACCGATTGGAAGCGGTTTGTAACCAGCGTCTTCCCGCCACTTCATGAGGTCATCCGTCCATCACGTGGCTGGTCTCCCTAAGTTCCTACGCTGCGCTTGCCGGTGAAGAACTTCTCGAGGGGATATCAATATGTAGTGTAAACTAACCAGAAGCAAAATATTGCTGCCCGCAGTACTAGAAGAGCTGATCCGCCAGATGACCGCGTACAGAATAGACGAGTTCGAAAGTGATGACGATGATATCGACTTGGATCCAGCGGAGGGACGCGACGACACTTCCGAGGAACTGCCGCAGAACGATGCCGTGCTGGTCACTGAAGTGATCGACCCTAAGGTGAGCCTTACCTTTAATCCCGTGGTCACTATTGTAGACCAGCTCAACAGTACTACCAGCATATATTTGGCGAAATGGTGTATTTCACCATCCTCTTTTCGCGACAGAACTTCCATCTCGGGAAGTCCTTTCATACGTAGTCGATTATAACAGCTAAGGAATAGAGTTCTGTTCCTGCAACTTCGTTTTCTAAATTATATAATCTTAGCCTTAGATTCTACAAGCGTCTTCCACTATACATTTTGTTTTCACTCTGTTAAGACCTCAAATCAGACAAATAAGATTGTGTTCGTCTAATGTGAGGATGAGACAAAGTTAAACATATAGATGTTGAACCCATATTTCTCTTATAAATAAGAAAGAATTGCCGAAATGTAAGTTATGTAAGCGCATAACTTCAGAACTTGACTGATTTGGCAGTTTTTTTGTTGTTGTTATATTTGTGATTGTCAGAATAAGGTTTTTATGAAATAAAATCATCATCAGCATCACTGTTTTTCATCACTACGTGGATATGTGGTTTGAACCGGAATCGGCACAGATATCAAAATGATGATGGTGACGATATTGGCGGCGATAATAATAATTAAGTAGAATCATAATGATGAAAAGATTAACTAGTAAACAATATATAAATAATTATGTTGTTTTTTATTTTTTAAGTTGGCAGATACGACAAGAAAGGATGTCAAGCCACTAGAAGTGACAATTGAGAAGATAGTATTTAAGACCAAATGTCAACTGATGCAAGAGGAAAACGAAAATAGTAAGTTTTATTTAAAAAATATTTGTACTATAAGTGTTTTCATTGATTTATTTTAATTTTGACGGCAATATGATTAATTTGATGTATTGGTTTACAACCGTATTAATTCCATAAATAAATGAATATGTATGTATGATTGTCAGGCGGTGAAGGCAGCAGGCCGCGCTGCCTGTCGGACGGGTCGTTCTCCCCGCGGCAGTGCGCTCGCGGCCGCTGCTGGTGCGTGGACGCAGCCGGACAGCGGCGCGCGGTGCCGCCCGTCGCCGACGCGCCCGGACCCGACCCCTGCGGTCAGTCGCTGACCTCTAATTCAATACTAATATTCTGATACATCTAATGTTGATCATAATACTGATACACCTAATATTGGTCATAGTTCCGGTACACTTAATCTTGATACACGTAATATTGGTCATAGTTCCGGTACACTTAATCTTGATACACGTAATATTGGTCATAGTTCCGGTACACTTAATCTTGATACACGTAATATTGGTCATAGTTCCGGTACACTTAATCTTGATACACGTAATATTGGTCATAGTTCCGGTACACTTACTAGTACTGATTCACTTAGTATTGATCCTAGTACTGACACACCTGATATTGGTACTAATTATGATACACCAAAATATACAGAAAGAAGGGTGTTATAAGTTAGACGTGTGTATCTGGATATCTATGGTATCGTAGCTCTCAAACGGACCAATTTTGATATAGATTTCTTTTTGTTTGAAAGAATATTCAATCGGGAATGCTTAAGCTATGTTTAATCAAAATCGGTCCAGACATTTTTTATGTCGGGGATTATTAAGTTTTCTAAACTTGTTCATTTAGAGGGACAGATTCTTAGAAATCCAAACCTAAAAATTAATGTTGTATTGTAACATTCTAGAATCAACACAGGTTGAGTCAGCAATCCTAGAGCTGGAGCTGTTCAACGCCGACGCGGCTACGGCCGAGCACGCTCGCGGCGTACTCGCGAGCAAGCTTGCGTCGCTCGGCGCGCGCGTGCCTGTGGCCGCGAGCCGCGAGCGCGGCGCCGCGCGCCTGCGCGTCGCGTTGCCAGGCCCGGCCGCGGTCGACGTACTCTATCATATCGAGAACATGGTACGTGAGCTTCCAGCTTTAATTTATTTATTTATTTGTTTATGGAAAGCTAAACAGCTACAGAATAGATATCATATTAATACAGATATGCTCATAAAAAACTGTAAACAGTCGTGCAAGGAATTTATATTTTTATAAATTTTAATGTCGTCCGCAAATAATAAAAAAATTGAGTGCTCGAAACATTTACGTATGTCGTTGATAAAAAGAATAAACAGTAGTGGTCCCGATAATATGGACCCCTGAGGTACTCCTAATGTAGAAGAGGGGGGTGACTGCGAGGAAAACCCATTTAGGACCACTGTTTGGCAACGACTTTTAACATAAGAGCAGAACCACCGAAGCAGGTCACCTCGAATACTAGCCGCCTGTAGCTTCTGAAGCAGGATCACGTGATCAATCCGTTCAAACGCTTTGCTGTAGTCAGTGTATATTGCATCAACTTGTCCCCTAGATTCCATTCCCCTTGAAAGATCAGCAGTGAACGCTAAAAAGTTACTAACAGTAAACCTACCCTTCAGAAACCCGTGTTGCTGAGACAAAAATGTATGTTTGAGGGCTGCATAAAGTTGATTATGGATCAACTTTTCGATTATTTTAGCAAAAACGCAGAGTTTAGAGATAGGTCTATAGTTGGCCACCTCACACTAAATGTAGGGTATCATCTATATATTATTATAATTAACAGCCGAGTGCAAGTCTCGACTTTTCGTATCGACCGAACTCGATTGATAAGTTGATCCGATTTAAATCCGTTAGTAACAATATCATCGACTCATCTGTAAGCATACCGTCTTAGGCTCAGCGCAGACAGAGAGGAGCGCAGCGGAGAGGATTTTATTAAGGGACTCGAAAATCAACTTTAAAATTATTGAAATAAAGTGCATAATATATGCCTGAACCTGACAAATAATGCTCGCGCGTCCTCGAGGATACGCGGGCATCCCCGCGCACGCGCGCGGATGAGTCGGCGCCCGCGGGTTACGCGCAGTGTTGTCACTGAGTTCAAAGAGGTCTCCCTTTTACGTGTTTTTTTTTTGATTTTGATTAAATTTAATCCAAAGTATCTACGTATAGAATAGTACAATGGATGAAGAAAACTTAATATGTTTAGTAGCATCTCATGAATATTTATTTAATGTGTCGAGCAGAGCATATAGCGATAAATCAGTAAAGATGAATGCGCGGGAAAGAATTTCCAAAGAAATTCGATCATTTGAATTGAAATTGAAATTTAACTGAACTTGTGGCTCAGTTGGTAGTATGCCTGCCTGCTGTGCCGTAGGCCGTGGGTTCGATCCCCACCCCAGGGCAAACATTTGTGTGATGAGCATGGATGTTTGTTCTGTGTCTGGGTGTTTCTATGTGTCATATGTATATACTGATATTTACAAAAAAAAAGTATATATGTATTCTATCAGCCATCTAGTTCCATAGTACAAGCTTTGCTTAGTTTAGGCTAGATGGTGTTGTGTAAAATGTCCACAAATATTTATTTATTTAAAATGGTAAAACCAGGTAGGTACCTACTAAAACTTTGAAGACCATAATTTTTTTTTGAAGACCATAAGCTTATTTCCTAGTCGACGAAGGCATAATTTAACTTTCACTTTTCCGATTGCTTTGAAATTTGGTGTACTGTGACTTCTGTGTATTTCCGTTACATGGTAACCTTATTCTGATGCTGCAGCATCGAGTAGTCTGTGGGATGCCCAACTTCTCGGAAACTGGCATGTTTCGGTAGAATGGTAACCCAAAACAGTTTACTCGCGAAGGCTCGCGCGGTCGCGCGATCCGTCAGAAAATGCCCGAGACTGCGCGAGCATTATTCCTCTGTCTGCGCTGACCCTTACTTATCAACGCTAAATAAGCGTATTTTAGTTAAACAGTGTTTTGTTCAGTTTTCGCATGTAACAGTTCCCGTCTGACAGAATGTGAAAATTTCTTATTCAGTGAATAAGATTTTAATATGCGTTTATAAGTAAGACGGATGGTGAATAACACTTTTTTCAAACTATTCTCATTTTTTTTAACAGCTCAATGCTTTAATATTCCTACACTATTAGAGATTCCTTCTTTATTCTACTCCCTTACTAGTTCATGTTAATAAATAAGGATATGAAAATTCCAGGTGAAACAAGAGAAAATGGCTCAAGCAAACAACTCAAAAGAACCGGCAATACTGGGAGCAGACGTGATCCGAAGTGAATACAGGCTCGCGCCACCTTCTCCACCCGCGATGCAGCAGAGGGAAATACTCAGTGAATCGACGGTAAGATACTTACTATATTTTCTTTTAATATAACTCAACATCTAATAGTGGGTTTGATAGAGCCCTATTCAGGCAGAGCTGGTTGCAATTCTATCTTTGATGTAGGTACTTCCCATCTTTGACTATAGTAACAACTTAACATAAAGTGAACTACGGTTAAATATGGAATATGAAACATCCAACTAAATTAATATATATAATATGCCAATAAATCCTCAACCCTAACATCAGTCCATATTATCAAGATTCTTTATCTTCTCTTCAAAGAAAACAGACGAGGAAACAACAAAGGTCATACTAGTGTTTTTTGTTATGATTGTCTATATCTATACCTTTACTAAATATGAATAATTTTGTCTACAGGTTTCAGCCGCAACCTCCTATCACACTGCTCTAATAGTTCTAGCAGCTACTTCGGCCTTTATAATCAGCGTTCTCTGCGTCCTAGTAATGCTCTACCGCGCGAGGCTACAAAGGGAACCTCAGAAAGCTGAAAGATTCCTTCCGCCAGCTCCTCCAGTGTATGTACTCTCAGCTGATGAGAAGGCGGAGTTGGCTAGAGTTCTCCATGCGCCGCCTCCGCCCGTACCTCCAAATGGCGACAACACTAGAGTCTGAAAAGCCTTAACTGCTAATTAAAATATATGAGAACTTTAACAGAACAAACAGAGGCTTTTGAGTGTGTTTGAACAAAACAATGCATATTTCTCAAGTGTTCAGCTCTGTGAAATCTTTAACGGAGTAATAGTTTTGTTCTAATCTGTGACCTCATTTCTGCCTTAAATAAAAATTCGTGGTAATGTCAAATAGATTTTTTACAAACGAGGTGTGCCCCAAGGAAGTATTTTAGGCCCTCTCTTGTTTTACTTTTGTTTATCAAATATGACTCTACCTTCCAGTAATATTCTGTATAATCTATCTTAGGCTAAGCTGTAAATAAATGAGAAATGTTATCTGTTGAAATCATTGGAATTGCAATTATACTTGAGTTGTAGTGAACAGAGTACTTAAATTAAATTATAGGTACTTGTTTTCAATATTTACGTTACTCGTTCGGATATTGTAAATTTAGTACAGGTACTAAGAGTAATTTATAGGGTCCAAAGTAATATTGGCTAGAGTGACGTAGTTATTATTTACAAATCTATCTACCTACCTTTATCTATTGTAAAATCGCACAATGAAGACAACCACATGAATTTCACTTTAGCATAATTAATATAAACTTATTATTAAAATTGACCTTGAGCATTTGAAAAATAATGAGGTAAGGCACCTTTTCCACGTATTCCAACGTTGTCAAAGAAAAAGTTTTGTAAAAGGAACCACTTGTGGAAACTGTGCCTAAAATTCAGATTTAGTGATGACAAAAAAGTTAATAAACCATTGCTCGCTGGATAATTATTTATGACTATTTCCAAGTTAGTGTTTCGGTTGCTGCCACGATTTTATAGCACTTAGCAACATATCCATAAGCAGCTACTGCGTGTTCAACATCAGCGCCATAAAAACCTGACTCTACTTGTATCAATAATTGCCTTCTATTTGTGCCCAAGTCAGATTCTTCCATTATACTTAAAGAAGCTATTACTAAGAGGCAAATTAACTTTAATTGTTAAGTTTTTTATATAGTATTTGTTAGTATTACACTTTATTGTATATGGTGTAAGGGTGTGCGTATGCTTAGCGCGTACCTTTACGCTTCTTTAGTTCCTTTCGTTGAGTCGCGGTCTTGATTTTTTATTCAACTACCCTCATATTTTCTTTTCATTATCTCGAGCCCTCAAAATAGTCATCCAAGAACTTGGCTCGACGTAGAACTAATCTAGTCTTTTTTATTCGTGCAAAGATTCTATCGTAGAATAAATGCGATTTTATCGAACTATATTCCGTTCAAATTTATTTTACCTCTGACTTTGCGTTTTTATTTTTCGGCTGGAGGTTAGTAGAATACCTGTGTTGCCAATTGTCGGAATGCCATATCAGTAGATTTTGACTTAAAATCAGTATACTAGATCGCCCAACTTTTGGGGATTAGAATGGAATTTTCGTTTGATACCTAATTGATATCTAATCCTAAACAAAAAATAAACATGTGAATGTGAAATCAGTAGAAAATGACAAAAATGTTACAGTATTATGCAATGAGATTTTATCTATAGAGAGGTTATACTCATTGAATATGAAGTAAAAGCATGGCAAATCTTAGTTCTCAGTACTTTAGTATATTGGCCTTGTATAATCTTGGTGTCGCACTTCCTAATCACACAAAACAGCATTGTCACTTCACAAGTCACAACATAGCGTCTAGCAGCGTTGCGCGACGTGTCGCAACTGAAGACGAGTCCGGCAAATTACCTAACTTGAGGCTTGCTTGCCGCACAGAATCGGGGAAAACCTATCACAATCTTATTTCAATACTACTTTGACCTTTGAAACACTATTATTATTAACGGGAAATTTACCGTGGTTCGCGTTTAATAATAGTGTTTTAATGAATGACCGTAATAGTTTAAAAAAGTGTTTTACTTTGACCTTTGTCTTGCTCTCTGAACAGTCGTAAGACAAGAGCGAGACAAAAGTCAAATTAATATTGAAATAAGGCTGCTTGAACGCTTGTGGTAAGGGGGTAGATATTGACAGAAGGTATAGTGTGATATCGAAGAAACGATCGTTATGGCAACACTGATTCATTATTTATTTATTTATCGCTGGTTACGTAAACAACCTCACAGGTAGAGGTAAAACAACTGTAAACGGATTGTAAACAAATCTCATCACAAATTATTTTGTTTTTCGTTATTTTGTTCATTGCCCTTTTGAGGTAAATTAATTGTAAATATCTAAATATTATAAAATTATTGTACTTTTTTTTTCAAAGAGTTGTTATAATGATCTGATTGAATGTAAAGCTAAGCGTTGTATTGATATCGTTTAGAAATAATTAATGAAGAATTTATTCATAATACATGTACTATATTTTATTAAATAAAATAATTAATTTTGAAACTGCCTTGTTTTGTTACTTAAGTATATGAATCCTCCTGGGTAGTCCTTACAGTCTTCTGTGCTAAAAAATTGGTTGTCTGTAAAGTCGGTTTACGGACGATAGTTTAACGTGACAACGTCATAATAACATTGATGAAATGATGATGATGATGTATACCTGGAAAAATGTCATCCAAAAAAACGAATTGTGTACCTATATTTTAAAGTCGGTTTTTTTAGTTTTTTAATCTATTAGTTCTCAAGAAATAAATAATTTAAACTATCTCTAGGTTTTCATCTTGGTAGGTGGTTATTTAATTATCTGGTAGATATCAAAAGATCAACATTAAAACTGACTGAAGTGTCAAACGTTGAGGTTTTTCGTATAAACATCTGCACATTTTTTAATCTGCGACGACGAAGCATTTTGACATTCAGTGACAAATGTCATTCTTGAAGAAAAAAACGAGCGGGTGAATAGAGGTATTTTAAAAAGTTTACAATCGTGAGAGATGTATTGAGCTTGAAAAGTAAAACCTACTTACTTCTCATCCAATGTGTATAAGGAGAAAATAGAGTTACTTCAACGCTTGAGCGCCTTGTTTATTTATTATCCTTACTTAAATGTATTACAAGTAAACGAAATAACGTACTTTGAAGTCGGTTGTTTCAGTTTTTTAAACTTTAAAATTATATTTAATTAAAGTTTTTTACAAGTTTTAAAATATATTTTATAATAAACTTGCGCGTTTAATGAAATCACAAAATTCGTGGCCCTATTTACATAGGGCTTATTACTTTATAAATACCTGGGCGACCGAGCTCCACTCGGATTTTTTATGACTGAAATACGAGCAAACCTGGGTTCACTAAAAAACCGGACAAGTGCGAGTCAGACTCGCCCACCGAGGGTTCCGTACAAACTAGTAGATAAAAGGAGGAAATCATATATTTTTTATCATTTTCCTTCATAAACCGAAAAATATACATCGTAAAAATATTTAAAAACCTGTTTTAGCTTATGCTACTGAAGCTCTTTCATATGATACCCCACATGATACGGTTAATTCACTTTAAAATTTGGACCCTCATTCCTTGTATAAAGACACTTTTTTTTTTGTGATTAAATTAAAAATGTCTAGTTTTCGGATTTTTTCATATATGTGTACTCTAACACAATGCGTCTTGCCAAATTTCATTGTTTTAGGTCAACGGGAAGTACCCCATAGGTTTTGATTCCCTTGTGAGTGTCGAAATGTGCGTTTTTTACGATATATTCGGCTGTAACTTTTTTTACGAAAACTTAGAAACTTTATTTTTCTTTCTGAAGCAAGATACTATGGATCTGCGTATATAGTTTTAATTTCAACTCGATACCTTCACGCGTTCCCGAGATAGAGGTCTTGACACCCGGACAGACGGACAACAAAGTAGGTTCCGTTTTTTCCTATTGAGGTACGGAACCCTAAAAATCACGTTTGATGTATGGGAGCCCCCTTAAATATTTATTTTATTCTGTTTTTTAGTATTTGTTGTTATAGCGGCAACAGAAATACATCATTTGTTAAAATTTCAACTCTCTAACTATCACGGTTTATGAGATACAGTCTGGTGACAGACGGACGGACGGACGGACGGACAGCGAAGTTTCAGAATAATAGAATATTTGTGTGTTGTATAGTTTCAGAATAGAATAGAATAATCATATTTCCCGTTTTACCCTTTGGGTATGGAACCCTAAAAATCGGCCAAGTGCGAGTCGGACTCGCGCACGAAGGGTTCCGTACTATCATCTATAATACTACAAAGTTTAGTTCTGTTTATAAAATAACGAGAAATCAACGAAATCCCAAGTAGTAAATTGCAAACTTATAGGTAGGTTTTCGATACACATCCGGGCAGCATGACGACGCTCGCGCGAGTACGCGCAGCTATGGCTCGCTCCGTCATGTTACCTCCCCCGCTACCCCGCGGCCGTTGCCTAGCAACCGCCTCGCGCTCGCGCCACCACCACACCGCGGCGCGGCGCTCGCACCGCGTTTAGATGCACGGATTATTTTCATTTTGTGAGTTTTTATGTATTAGATTAGGTTTTTTTTTTATAGTTAATATATTTCTAAATATTTGCTTACAAATATTCAAGTTTCTACCTGTTAATTAGGATCGAGTAAAAATTGCTTAAAAATTACGTTTGTTGTATGGGAGCCACCTTTAATATTTACTTTATTGTTATTTAATTATTTATTTTGAAAGGTAATATACAAGTAAATATTCTGTGAAAATTTGAAGCGTCTACCTGTTACCGTTTTTAATATTGAGCAAAAAAATACGAAAAAAACACGTTTATTGTATGGGGACCCCCATTAATATTTTTTTTTTTTAATTTTTAGTATTTGTTGTTATAGCGGCAACGGAAATACATCATTTGTGAAAATTTCAGCTTTCTAGCTATCACAGTTTATGAGATACAGCCTGGAGACAGACAGACAGACAGACAGACAGACAGCGAAGTCTTAGTAATAGGGTCCCGTTTTTACCCTTTGGGTACGGAACCCTAAAAAGATAACCTAGCAAGATCGATTTATCGTCCCCCAATCTACCTACCTACAAACCAAATTTTATTAAAATCGTTGGAGCCGTTTCCGAGAGCTCGTTTAAAGGTATTAGATTAGATTTGTAAGACGTAAGACGTAAGAAGAAGACGGAACTTGTGTCCATATTTTTTTCTTTGTCTGTGATATATATAATAGTCATGTGCCAAGTATTCTTGTGTCATGTTGGTGTCTTCTTCTTCTTTTTTGTATTGGACCCCGCGATTAGCGATTTGTCAGTGTCAAGTATTAAAATATTTTCAAGTTTCTTGAATGATACAAGTCATTTAAGTGTTCTAGTCACAGTCTAAGTCACGTAAACAGTGATTTTCAAATTTAAGTCTTGCCTCAGTAAAGTGATGGTGACTGTACTAGAAGCTTCTATGGAGTTTTGCCGACAACGTAAAATCACACGTTTTACTGCTTTATTTCACTTGCCCACACTCACGCACTTGATCGAACACTTAATTAATTTAACACCACCATTTTTATAGCATTAATGTACAAAATAACACAAGTTTAGGAAAATAAAACAAAGCAACAACATGTTACTAAGACATTCCCGCCAAAACTCCCACCAAAGACTCCCACTTGTTGGGTGTCCATCATGTTTACAGTGACTACCAGTGTTGCCAGAACATTACTTTTTAACACCTTTAGATTACTTTTTTTAGACATAGACATATGTTTTAGACATTGACATATATTTATTTATGGAAGACACATAACATCAAGTAAATATAAAGCAACAAAAAAAAAAGAAACGCTAAAGTATACAAGAATTATGTGTCCGCCACAAACCGGTCCCAACTCAGCATACTGCTAGCTGTGAACAGCCGAAGCTGGTCTTCCGCTGGAACCGACGGTGACTTCACCCACGTTTAACATACACGGTAAGTATACAGTAACAAGTAAGCAAGTAAATTTCAACAAAAAAACAACAAATAAACCTTAAAAGAAAAGAATGAACCAAAATAATTAAGAACAAAATAAATACAGTGAGGAAGATAATTACAGAGATTCAAATTTTGGCGACAACATTTTTTTTATTTTTTTTATACATTATAGATCTACGATTGACCACCAACTCGCCTAATGATGAGCGACGGTGTGGCCGAGGATGGAGCTCATCGATCTAAAAGATATCTATTCACTCTAGCCTAGAAAATTCCAATATTATAGGTCTCAGGAACCAGAGATAGGTTACTTCTAGGTTGACTCTAGAGGTTACTTTTAAGTTATTTAAGATAAATGGATGTTTCAAAATTAATGTAATGTTATGCATTTTGGCTGAAAAATTTTGTTCATAGTTTGGAACTTTGTGAGTGCAACCTCTAAAATCTAGAGAAAACGACCGTTATCTTTGAATATATATATTGAATCAGATTTGTTCATTTCTTATTGTTTATTTATTTGTTTTGCCCGTAAAGATAGGTCTTAAGATGTCTGATCATACTATTATGGTTTCGATCGTTGAAAGGTTACAACCGTCAGTTTTACTGTGTACTTATTTATAGTTTAAGTGCGTTATATGCATGAAATAAAACCGACCAACTACGGTTTTATCTTATAGTACACCAAGGCTTCTGTGCGTCCCTTTTTCCCCCACGCCCACTTTGAACTTTTTGCTTTATTTGTGCTGTAAGACAAAGGCTGCTTTGTATCATACTTTATGATTCTATGTAATTGAAAGTAGATACGCTATATATTTTGATTTACTTACGAGAGTAACCTTTAAGAAATAATCGGCCAAGTGCGAGTCGGACTCGCGCACGAAGGGTTCCGTACTATCATCTATAATACTACAAAGTTTAGTTCTGTTTATAAAATAACGAGAAATCAACGAAATTCAAAGTAGTAAATTGCAAATTTATAGGTAGGTTTTCGATACACATCCGGGCGGCATGACGACGCTCGCGCGAATACGCGCGGTTATGGCTCTCTCCGTGATGTTACCTCCCCCGCTACCCGCGTGGCCGTTGCTTAGCAACCGCCTCGCGCTCGCGCCACCACCACACCGCGGCGCGGTGCTCACACCGCGTTTAGATGCACGGATTATTTTAATTTTGTGAGTTTTTATGTATTAGATTAGGTATTTATTTTTATAGTTAATATATTTCTAAATATTTACATACAAATGTTCAAGTTTCTACCTGTTAATTAAGATCGAGTAAAAATTGCTTAAAAATTACGTTTGTTGTATGGGAGCCCCCCTTTTTTTTTTTTTTTTTTTTTATCTTTCATAGCCATTTTGAGGTTGTAGTCTAAAATGGTCCTTGGTGTAGCTGCCATTGCCCGCCGCACAAAACGGCTGATGGCATCTCCTTCATCATCGGTGTAGTAAGTGAAGGTCCCGGTGTGCCTCGAGACTGCCACGACTGCATGCGAGACGCTGTCATGTAGCTGCAGTTTGCCTTTGGTCTTAATGACGATGACCGACTCGTACGTCAAACCTTGAGCTTCATGGATGGTGAGGATTCGTGACCCTGTACCTCCCCCGTAACCCTGGTTGCTAAGGGTTAACTTTTCTTCTTGAGTGTGGACCAAGAAAAGAGTTTTAGGGGCGGCTTTGGGTATTTGGGAACCCGTGAACCTTCTCTGCTCTAGTGACTGGATGTGGGCGACTGAGGAATATATTCCTGAATATATTTCTCTCAGCGCATATGCGACGTCCATTGGATTGCGATGCGTGCATAACAATTCCTGGCTGATGTTGGTTACCAGATTTGGGCGATGGTACCTTAACTCAAAGAGATTAAGGCAAAGAGATTAAGGATTAAGATATAAGGCAACTGGTTGATATCTCCAATGAGAACAATCTCGCCGGCACCAGACAGCCGTGTAGCCATTACTATGGCTCTGAAATGGTTCATGAGTGCTTCATCTACCATAAGGCGGATGTAGCTCTCGTTTTTTCTGAAACCATTTACGAGAACAGAAGCCATGGTGCGCACTCTGGTCTTTACCAAGTTTCCTATCCGGTGCGCTAGCTTCTCTCTCAGATCTTTAGCTGCCTCTGTTGTAGTGGTGATAATGGCGTCCTTGTTCGCATCAAAGTTTCCAACTACCCAAGTTGTCTTGCCGCATCCTGGAACTCCATTGACCCACTGTATATTAGGCACCTTCCAGTTTTCCCACAATGCTTTAACTCCAGAACTCTCCTCGAGAAATTCCGCCATTTTGAGGATTTTGTCATCTAGCATTATTTTGGTGTGCCGGGTTGTGACTACAATAGGGTCATTCAGTGGTGTCGCATATTTTGGTCTTCCCGTCCGCTCCGTTTCACCCTCATCTAGGGCCACAAAACCATTCTTAGCGCTGTAAGCTGCCATATGATGACATGACATTTCTCCTCTTATGACCAGGGATGATTCGTTGTCATATATGGCTGCTTCTGCTTCATCTAGTCTCACCCTCAGAAAGCTTTCGGATCCAAGTCTAAATAACTCCAAGATATTTGCGCATATTTTGAAGTTGACTTGTCTCGTTGCCCTTGTGACGGCTAAAAACTCGATGAATGCATTTCTGGTATGTTCTGATGGTATGTGTGCTGGGATATAACGGGGTGGACAGACCTGGCCCATGTCGGCTCTCGTCCGGGCAGCTCGCAGTGGTACCAGTTCCGGAGCCGCTTTTGCTACTTCTGGTGGTGATTTTGGTGTCGACCTGAGCAAGCTCTGCCCTGCAACACTGAAAGCCGTTAGAAAAGCCGAGACATGGCTCCTGCTATTTAAACAACTGACACGTTTTTGCGACGTCGGCATCTTTCAACTTTCGTACTGCTGCCTTGTTTGTTATGTTTTTCCTAAGAGAGTAATGAGATACACCTTATAGGTTTTTCATTATTTTATTATATCAAATTTATCATTTATCGGGAAAAATGCGGTTTTCAAGGGTTTATTTTTATTGCATTTATGTTAACATTCGTATGTTTAAAAAGACAACTTTACAGAAGAGCGTTTTAAACATGTTTCGTTTTTGTTTTGAAATTTACACAATGAATCTTTAAAACGCTCTCTCTCCTATAAAGTTGGCTTTTCAAACATACGATTATTTACCTATGAGCCATCGACAAGTCACCCCAGAAATGTCATTCTGAAGAAGAGGATGGATGAATCAAATGTAAAGGACGATTCAAAGGGTAGGGTAGCACGTACAATTTTGTATTTTGGGACGGGTGGGTATCGCAGTAGTAGATACTGGAGTGGAAACCTGTGTTGGATGAGGAATGCAAGGTGGTAAAATGTAAGTAGGGGGTGATGGAATTGAAGTAGGAAGTAGGTTGGGAGACGTTAAATGTAAGGGTATTGTCGGTGATTCCTTTAGGATGGAGTCATTGGTGTGATCCGTAAATACTGGCTTAACACGATTATCACTTACAATCACCTTTCTGCCCTTTATGTCTAACGTTATAGTTTTACCGTCTTCTGCACGATCTATAACTTTATGGGGGCCCGTGTAAGGTGGTTGCAAGGGGCGTCTGACCACATCATCCCGTAGGAAAACATGAGTCGCCGACGAAAGTTCTTTGAAAATAAAAGAGACCGGTTGGCAGTGACGGGACGCAGGAACTGGGCGCATGATCGACATTCTATGTCGTAGCTGCACCACAAAATCAGCGGGATCAGTCATACTATCCTGATCTGCGCTGGGGATACGTAGTTCCCCCGGCAGTCTGAGCAGTTCCCCATAAACAAGCTCGGCACTCGAGTATGTTTTTGCATGGGTGTTCTGAAAGCGCTGGGAACTTACTGATACATTTTGCGCTCGTTTCGCTCATGCTCTGTTAATATATTTTAATTTAGATCATGGCTGAACGACGCTCATTGCAACTGCAGTCTTCTGGTGACGCAGAGTCATATAGGCGGCTCAATAGACTCATATCAAAGTCTATGCGACACGACATCCGTACCTTTAATACTAGTCGTATTAAAGAGACGATAGAGCGGAATAAAGACTCCAAAGTGTTCGCAAAAGATATGTCTATTGGGCAGAGCCAGTTGACGAAGCTGAAGATAGAAGATGGCAGTCTAGCTTCGACCAAAGCAGAAGTCTTGAGGGAAATCGAGAGCTTATAGCTATGGACAGTTATACACATCGGTCGCAAAACCTGTTAGCAGTTTGGGCAAAGATCCAAGAGCCAAACTGACTCGACATTATACCGAAGATATCCCGGACATCAGCCTGTATGAGATTAGGATGGCCTTGAAACAGCTCAAGAACAACAAGGCACCGGGCGACGACGGAATTACATCAGAGCTACTGGAAGCGGGTGGAACACCGATACTAAAAGTCCTTCAGACGCTCTTCAATTCCGACGTGCTTGAAGTTACAACGCCAGAAGCATGGAACAGAAGCGTGGTGGCGCTGTTCTTCAAAAAAGGAGACAACACATTGCTGAAGAACTACAGACCCATCTCGCTTCTGAGCCATGTCTATAAGCTATTTTCAAGGGTCATCACGAATCGTCTTGAACGCAGGTTCGATGACTTCCAACCTCCCGAACAAGCCGGTTTCCGAAAAGGTTATAGTACCATAGACCACATCCACACGCTGCGGCAAGTGATACAGAAGACCAAAGAGTATAACTTGCCCCTTTGCTTAGCGTTTGGGGACTATGAGAAAGCCTTTGATTCGATCGAGACCTGGGCGGTGCTTGAGGCTCTCCAGCGATGCCGTATTGACTATCGGTATGTCGAAGTGCTGAAGTGTTTGTACAACAACGCCACCATGTCAGTCCGAGTACAAGACCAGAACTCAGAGGCAATTCCATTGAAGAGAGGCGTGAGGCAGGGAGACGTTGTCTCTCCGAAACTGTTTACCGCCGGTTTGGAAGATGCCTATAAGCTTCTGGAATGGAAAGGGCTCGGCATCAATATTAACGGCGAGTACATCACTCACCTTCGGTTTGCTGACGATATAGTAGTCATGGCAAAGTCGATGGAAGAGCTCAGTACAATGCTCGAAGACCTCAATAGAGTTTACCAACGGGTGGGCTTCAAAATGAACATGGACAAAACGAAGGTTATGTCGAACGCCCATGTAGTGCCCACCCCAATATCTGTGGGGAACTTCACTCTTGAAGTTGTTGACGAATACATCTACCTAGGACAAACGGTCCGATTAGACAGGTCCAACTTTACGAGGGAGGTCAATCGTCGTATCCAACTCGGCTGGGCAGCGTTCGGGAAACTTAAAAGCGTCTTCTCGTCCAATATTCCCCAGTCCCTCAAGTCGAAAGTTAGAATTAGTTAGGTAGATACGTAGACGTACAAAAGTCACCGATATAGCACAGCGGATTAGCAAGTTGAAGTGGCAGTGGGCAGGGCACATAGCACGTAGAACTGATGGCCGATGGGGCCGAAAGTTTCTCGAGTGGAGATCACGTACCGGCAAGCGCAGCGTAGGAAGACCAGCCACGAGATGGACAGATGATCTCATACAAGTGGCGGGAAGACGCTGGATGCAAGCCGCTTCCAATCGGTCTTTTTGGAAATACATGGAGGAGGCCTATGTCCAGCAGTGGACTTCTTATGGCTGAGATGATGATGATGATGATGAATTTAGGTCATGAAAGTACCGTGGGCTCATTATTATGAGGAAAGAATCCTATTACTACAAACTTGTTATCACCAACTTAGCATTTGTCTAGGGCACAAGAGTACTAAGCCCGCTAAGACGGATAGATGGATCGTGGACCAATCACCCCGCCTTTTCCAATAAAAAATAAAGAAATTAAGGTTTCTTTTTAAGATACTTCAGTTAACTTTTTACTAAACTTGGCTGGCAGCACTGGTGGTTACAATGTGGCTTACAAAGGTCTTGAATCCAAGCTGTAATAAATTTAAAAAAAAACTTACCTACTTCCTCAATCGATGCGAGTCAATTTATTAAACTTTAGTATTTGGAGGGGTCAGTTGTTTATTTTTTAATTATTATTCAATTAGTTTCTTAAAAAACTAAATGTAAATGTATTCTTATTATGTCAATTGTAGTCTGGTGTACTTTAAGATAATAAAAGTAATGAGCTGGCTATTGATATGTGCAGTCTGAGTAGTCTGTCTGTCTGTCATTTTTGTCGACAATGTCGACATGACAGTTGACAAGTTGTAGGGCCGGTCTGAGAAATTTATTTACAATAATTTAGAATGAATCACAGAGGCGAACTCGCTTGCTGCGCGGTTTGCAGTCAGAAAACTCATCGAAGATGTGCGCGGTGTCTTAACGTGTACTATTGTAATACAGAACATCAACGACAAGACTGGAAAAGACACAAAAGTGAATGCGCACCTAAAGTCCCGAAACATACCAATTCTGGCGTAGATTCAACAGTTAGCGGAGGAGCAGTCATAAAAGAGAGCGAAGAAAAGTGTGAAATCACAATTAATTCAAATCACGAAGTGACGAAAGAAGATAGTGTAAATGCAGTTAGGCGCCAGAAGAAATCAAAATCCAAGAAAGACAATACAGAGGGTAGTGTTGATGGTGTTAGTAAACATAAGGTAGTGACATCGGAGAACAATCGACAGTGTGAAACTGCAAAGACCTCTGGGTGCAGTGATAGTAGTGTAATATCTAGTGTATTATGTACGAATAAGGAAACGAGTACTGTCGGCGCAATAACTTACGAGGGTTCATCAGAAAATGAGATATTGAATGAGACCGCACAACAGCTCAGTACGGTGGACTTTTACACGGCGAATGCGCGGCCCGTGGACAAAACAGCGGTGAAAATGCCCGTGCTACCGGAGCGGCCTGCGAGGCCCCCTCGGGAATACCCCGAGGCCTCGCTACAAGGCAGTGCAGCGCCGTTCAACCACAGTGCTAACAGTTACCACATGGACCCGAGTGACCCATGCTATGCTGTGTGCCAGCGGGTGATCAGAGACATGACTCAGTATGGTGTATGTGTGTTGGACAATTTCTTAGGCAAAGAACGGGGACAGGCAGTGTTGAGTGAAGTGCTGGAGATGTATAAAACGGGAATATTCAGAGTGAGTAGTATTACTGCAATCTAAACAAACAAACCTTAAGTTACAAATAATTATTTGTTGTACACAATCATTTTGGTTTATTTTATTCTATGTTTATGAATTGGAATTTGGCCCATATTGTTACTTGCAACTTTCATATGCATAGAGAAAAATGCTTTATAAACAACATGATAAAACATTGTTTGTTAAAACTAATCCTTAACTATATGTCAACCTATTATCCAGTATTCAGCTTAGTAGGTGGCTTACAAATATCACATTATTGTACTGAAAATAACTTGTATCAAAATAAAATACTGTTGCACTCACTCAGCACCCACAGATAGCATAACTTCTTAATACATATAAGAAAGAGATTATATCAGTTGTTGCTGAAATTAATCTAGACAAATTTCTTATAAAAAAAATTACTTTTCATAATGTCAATAAATAAATATAAATTTTGAATGAGCAAAGCTTGTACTGTGGAAACCATATAGCTGAGATAGAATACTCACATACTTTTTTAGGCTTCAGTACTAAGGGTATGGTATTTGTGAGGCTATGGTGTCTGTCTGTCTGTCCTACACTTAAATGGCTGTATCTTTTACACAAGTCTAGAAATTAGCAAGATTGTAGGGTTCACTTTGATGTAAATCTACAAATACCAAAAACTGGTCAAGAGCAAGACAAGCTTGTGTAAAAAAAATTTGAAAAAATAGGAAATTGATGTGAGAGAACTGCGAGATAAAACCTCCTTGTTGATTATAGTATGGGAATGCACTGCAAAAAGTACACCTTATCAACGACCAGGATAAGATCTATATCAGACGATTCCATGCGTGATGGGCTTCCTGAATATATTAGGATTGACTGTGCAAATCCTGGAGTGTTTCTTGTGGGAGCCAATTTCTTATTGATTTTTTTTACCTGTGATAGCTACTTTTAAATGACTACACACCAAAATAAAAACTACATTTATATATAATATTAAAAAGATAGTTTAATTAAATTAATATTTAAAAAAAAATAAGGTAGCCTGACCTCAGCTTGGCATATTTTGTAATAGGCCATGTTGAAGTTGTGTCTTAATTGTACATCTGTAGTTAAATTTGAGAGTGCAATTTATATAATAGTTTAATAGTACAATAATATAACTTACAACATGCCAATTTTCATCAAAATCGGTGTAACCATTTTTGAGATATGTATTTGCTTTTGTAATGTTTGGTTCTATGGCACATCACATATGGCCATGTTAGAATAGGATCAACCATGCATCTTGCTACAAAATCACCAATTTACCAATAAAATTATCAATTTTCAAAATCAATTTATGACACTGGAAACTTTTTACCAAAATTACTTATTGATTGATCATTGATGTTTAGTAATTTAACAGATAATATAGCTGATAAATTTATAATTGATTGCCAATAAATGCAACAAGGCATTCCTCTGTCTTTGCTATGGGGATTATACAAATGACTACTTTATTTTGATTTTTTAAACATAAAAATGATATTAGATCCTGGCCTTGTGGCTCAGTTGGTAGTATGTCTGCCTGCTGAGCTTGTAGGTCGTGGGTTATATCCCCACACAGGGCAAACATTTGTGTGATGAGCATGGTTGTTGATCTGTGTCTGGGTATTTCTATGTATAATATGTACAGAGTTAATGGCTACACCTAGTTCTAACCTGCTAAAACTAGGTGTAGCTGCGCTTCGGGTTCTAGCCGTAACATATACATATTTACAAAAAAAAGTGTATAATAATGTATTCTATCAGCCATCTAGTTCTAGTACAAGCTTTGCTTAGTTTGGGCTAGATGGTGTTGTGTGAAATGTCCACAAATATTTATTTATTTAGATCTACGTTTCACTACTAACTCGCCTGATGGTAAACAACAACCGTGCAACCTGCATGAACATTTTGAACCTGCATGCATATTTGGACTATTTTAATGTATCAAACCAACAAACCCAAAGTAAATGAATTTTATACTGATGGAAATGAATGGAAAACATGCTTTGTATAATGCACAAGAGTTTCGACCAAACACAAAAAAGAAGCATTTGCAAGATTAATCCAAAATTAAACAAAAGTAAAAGCCAATCTGCAAGAAGTTCGGTTAGGTTTTTTTTTATTTTTTATTTTTTTATTGCGTATAGGTCCACGTTTGACCACCAACTCGCCTGTTGGAAAGCGACGATGAGGTCGAAGATGAAGCACGCAGACCCAGAAGATACCTATTCACTCTGACCTTAAAAGTCCCAAATTGTGTCTCTCAGGGAACAGAGAAGCCGGCAATTTGTTCCATTCCTTAGCTGTACGGATCAAAAACGTAGAATTAAACCGTTTGGTTCGTACTTTAGGAAAATCCACAATGTATGGGTGATAGTGGGCCGACTTTCTACTTGTCCTGTAAAAGAAAGGGGATGGCAATATCAGATCGTGCAGCTCTGATGCACATTCTCCAAAATGAATCCTGTAGAATATTGACAGACTAGCAACCTTGCGGCGGTGCTCCAGGCTGAGCAGCTTCTTTGCTACTAGCTTATTGTCGCCTATGAGTCGAACAGCACGCCGTTCTACCGATTCAAGAGCCCGAAGCTGGTATTTTGCAGAGCCATCCCAAAGGTGGCAGCAGTATTCCACACACGAGCGGACTTGTGCTTGATTATTTATTTATTTATTTATTCAATTAGCACCGCTGATGCGAATTACACTAATGATACGTCATTATACATTACATTATATATACATTATATCAATACGTCAAAACCATAATTAATTACAATGAATTCAAAATAATTTAAAATGTAAATGTCAATATAGTAAAATTAATATTAATAATTGCACAAAAGATATCAAATATCAAAAAAAAAAACATAATACAATAAATATAATCATGGTCAAAAAACAAAAACAATATAGCAATGTCAATATAAAAAAAGGTAATTACAATGTTTGTGACAATATAAGATTAATTTTTAGGGTACCTCAAAAGGAAAAAACTGAACCCATATAGAATCACTTTGTTGCCCGTCTGTCTGTCTGTCAAGACCCTTTTTCTCAGGAACATGTGGAGGTGGTATCAAGCTGAAATTCATATCAAATACTCAGGTCTACTGTCCCTTGGAACTGTGAAAAAAAAACTTCTCAGTTTTCATAAAAAAAGTTATAGCCGAATATGTCGCAAAAAACGCATATTTCGACACACAAGGAATCAAACGGTATATAGAAGGGTATGAAAGCGCTTTATTAGCATAAGCTAAAACAGGGTTTTAAATATTTTACCATGTATATTTTTCGGTTTATGAAGGAAAATATAAAAAAAAAATATAATTTCCCCCTTTTATCTACTAGTTTGTACGGAACCCTTGGTGGGCGAGTCTAACTCGCACTTGTCCGGTTTTTTACATTATCACATCAATATAACCATCAATAATGATCCTCATTGCTTATGTTTCCCAAGAAAATGCTCGAATCATTGAAAATGGATTTCTAGGTTAACTAAGGATTTATAGTAACACAATGTATTATTGGGTAACAAAATTACTTGCACACAAATATCGAACTTTACAAAATACTTGATAGTATACAAAATCTTGGATTGTCGCAAACATTCTGAGCAACTATTTTATATCAAGTAGCTTACGTGGCTACAGTCACAAATAACTTTTAAAAATTAGAACTTCCCGCTGTATACGTATCGTATCACCTTGAAGTGAAAATTGTTGGATTCAAATGTCACCACCTCCTGCCTGCTAAACAGTTGACTTCAGATAATATGTAAAAAAATCATTTTATCAGTATATAATGATGAAATTAAAAGGAACGACAACTATCACGGCTAAGTTTGTTTTACAAGTTAATAAGTAATAATTGATCAACATAAAATAATTACATATAGAACAATGACTTTACATCAAGTGAACCTGAAGTTTAAAACAAAATTCACAAATATACTGCATTACCGGAAAACGTTATTTAACTTTAAGCAATGCTTAACATATTTTGTCAACTTCTGGCTGACATGTAATGACACTTGCGGAAAGAAGACAGAGAAATTAAGACGTTGGCTAAAGTTAAGTAACGTTTTTCGGTAAGACCCATAGTGTCCTGGATTGACTGATACTCATGCCAACGATGACAAACTTAAAGATTTTTACTCTATGTCGCCGCGCTAAAGCCTAATTTAGTTTGAGAAGTCTAGAGACGTCTATTTTGCTGCTTCGAATTATTTGGAAAATCGAAATTATTTAATTGTGTAAGAGGTCTAATTAGACCTCATTGAGCTCGGACGTTTTTGAGTACCTACTGACGCTACATCCTATTGATATTTTATGAAATAACTTTCATAAAATAAGAGAAGCAAGAAATAAAAACTTAATTTAAACTAACATACTCTTATCTTCGTATTATGAAACAAGAGACCCTGTTTTAAGTTCATAAATTATGATTTTCAAGCACGGAACCCTACATTGCGCGTGTCACGACCCGCACTTGACCATTTGTTTGAACTATAATTATTTTGAAGTCGTTTGATAACGTTTGCTTCCGATGACAGGGGTCTCCCCGAGCCCACATGAACGCCAATTTTCCTCAAACCCCTCGATTGACTAGTAAGAATGGTTGTTGTACTACCGCAGGCGGGGCAGCTGGTGTCCAACCCGCGCAGCACGGAGGCGCAGACGATACGAAGCGACCTGATCACCTGGATCGACGGCAAGGAACCGCAATGCTACAACATCGGTCAGCTCATGGCGAAGGCAAGTACTCTACACTCTATTCTGATAGAGAATTTACGTGGCATCGAGGGCACTGGTGATGTCCTTGTTTCAATATTTTGTTCTAGAACAAGGGCGCTGCTGCCCTTATTTCATTATTTTATTCAAGAGCAGGGACGGTGCTGTCCTCATTTCATTATTTTGGTCAATCGAGACGTTAGTTTCCATTTTTTGCCATGACAGCTGCAGCTCTTTATCCAAACATACTATATACTTTGATATTTAAAGAGGTGAGTGAGCAAGTCCATCAAGCGAGGGATTTGCTCTTGACTTGTTAAGATAGTAGTCGTGACATTTTCGCCCACTACATCACGCGTTTTTCATCCAACAGGAGAAAACCGTTTTGAAGTCCAATCGAAGTCTGGTAAATGCACTTTTTTATAAATGCAACTTTAACTGTATGGAAAAATCAGCTGTTTCATAGATACATCTCGATAAGTGGAAAAAGTGAATTACTTATTATAAAAAAAATAAACAATTAATCTTTGAATATCGTGTCCTTGCTCACGACACGACCAACCATTTTGAAAGTTCTCTCCGAATTGTCTGTTAGTACCTTAAGGGTTCATTTTTTATTTTTTTTTGTTCGAAACTTAAAAATACAGCGAATGAAATAGAATGTCGTAAGTTAATATCTATATTAATAAACTGTCTGTAGGTAGGTATATCAATGGGCAAGGGCGCATGTGTCATACTCTAGGGAAACCTTCAGTCTGTTGACGATGCCGCCGTTGTAGCTATCACATAAACTGTGCTGTTAGCACGCGTGTCTTCACTCACGTATTCAATACACTCTAAACTAAACCATAGTAATAGTTGTGTGTCCTATGTATTTTATATGTATAATAGCTGTGTCCTGCGGTTTTACCCGCGTAGTGATGAGAAACGATGGTGTCCGGTGATGATGATGAAATGTAGCCTATGTCAGTCTTCAAGTTCTCAGCTATCTCTGTTCCAAATTTCATAACATTCGGTTCAGCCGTTTGGTCGTGAGATGATAACACACAGACAGAAAGACCGAGTTCCTTTTTGTTTTTAACCCTCGAAGCAAAATGTGGAGTGTTATTAGTTTGATGTGTGTGTCCGTATACCTGTATGTCTGTGTGTCTGTCCGTGGCATTGTAGCTCTCAAACAGATGGACCGTTTCTTATCTAGTTCCTTTTGTTAAAAAGAGGATTCTATCGAGAGTGTTTTTACCCATAGTTATGTTTCATCAAAATCGGTTCAGCCTTTTTTAGTCGGGGATTTTTGAGTTTTCTAAACTTAAGTGTACTTGTTATAATATTAGTTGGGTTTTTCGTAAAAAATAAGTGAATTACATAGAATTTTCTCACAAAAATGTACATTCAACAGCGTATCAGCCTTGTATTAGCATAACGAAATCGAGTTTTTGTGTTTTTTTTTTACATATAGATAGAATAGAATTCGTGCTGCGATCTGTTGAGACTCAGCCCTACGCCAGGTGATTCGTCATTAATATAGAATAGAATATAACTTTATATATATATATATATATATATATATATATATATATATATATATATATTGTAAATTTGTTAAACTATTTTTTTATATTTTTTTTTTTTATATTTTATAAATGGATACTTGTATTGAAATATAGCTTATTATTTTCCAGGCGACTAATAACTTAAAAGGCGACTAGCTAGCTAGCTTGCTAGCGATTAAATATTTTCGCGACTATTATATTAAATAAGCTTCAAAAATAAGGGTGTTATAAAAACTACAAACTGGCAGCTGCGTTAAGGTAGCAAATAAACTATACTAGTCAGTTGAAATATTAGGCAAAGAGCTATAAATAATGACTTGGCAACTAATAATGTTAGCATGGTGGCATAGATAATTATCTATATATAATATATTACCAACTATATAAGTATATACGTGTCATCTAAAAAACCCACTTTCGGGCTCTGATTTGCGGGTAGCTCTAAATGTTAAAACGAGTACAATAAATAATCGGCCAAGTGCGAGTCGGACTCGCGCACGAAGGGTTCCGTACTATCATCTATAATACTACAAAGTTTAGTTCTGTTTATAAAATAACGAGAAATCAACGAAATTCCAAGTAGTAAATTGCAAACTTATAGGTAGGTTTTCGATACACGTCCGAGCAGCATGACGACGCTCGCGCGAATACGCGCGGCTATGGCTCGCTCCGTGATGTTACCTCCCCCGCTACCCGCGCGTTCGCGCCACCACCACACCGCGGCGCGGCGCTCGCACCGCGTTCAGATGCACGGATTATTTTCATTTTGTGAGTTTTTATGTATTAGATTAGGTATTTATTTTTATAGTTAATATATTTCTAAATATTTACTTACAAATATTCAAGTTTCTACCTGTTAATTAAGATCGAGTAAAAATTGCTTAAAAATTACGTTTGTTGTATGGGAGCCCCCCTTTAATATTTACTTTATAGTTATTTAATTATTTATTTTGAAAGGTAATATACAAGTAAGTATTCTGTGAAAATTTGAAGCGTCTACCTGTTACCGTTTTTAATATTGAGCAAAAAAATGCGAAAAAAACACGTTTATTGTATGGGGACCCCCCTTAATATTTTTTTTTTTTAATTTTTAGTATTTGTTGTTATAGCGGCAACGGAAATACATCATTTGTGAAAATTTCAGCTTTCTAGCTATCACGGTTTATGAGATACAGCCTGGAGACAGACAGACAGACAGACAGACAGACAGACAGACAGCGAAGTCTTAGTAATAGGGTCCCGTTTTTACCCTTTGGGTACGGAACCCTAAAAAGGAATAAGAGTTTATTATATTTTTTTAACATTATCTAATGAAAACGGTGGTTAGGTTAGGTTAGGTTTTTAATTATTTTATTTTAATTGTGTCACTGCTTGTAACTTTAATACTTAAGTATAACTACTGTCTTCTATGTTTTTTTTCAAATAAATAAAAATAATTACCCCTTCTCATGTTTTTAATTTATTCAGAAAAAAATCTGATTCAGAGTCAGAAAAAAATAAGCCACAAATATTTTTTCTGCATGTCATTTTAGAGTTTATTTAATTAAGGCCTTTTAAAAGTCGCACAATATATGTATAATATTAGCTGGTTTATATTTATTTTTCATATAGTTATATTTAAATAGTATCTGATTTATATTATTTATGAATGCCCATTTCCTGTTTTTTATCCATCATCAAGTTTCCGCTTAAATACAAATCTAGTTACCAAAAGAAAAACTCGATGCTAGTTCAAATTAAAACGGATCTTATAACTGATATATTAATATGCTACTTTTTACTGCGTGAAGGTATCGAGTTGAAATTAAAACTATATACGCAAATCCATAGTATCTTGCTGCAGAAAGAAAAATAAAATTTCTAGTTTTCGTAAAAAAAAAAGTTATAGCCGAATATGTCGTAAAAAACGCACATTTCGACACTCACAAGGGAAACAAAACCTACGAGGTACTTCCCGTTGACCTAGAACTATGAAATTTGGTAAGAAGCATTGTGTTAGAGTACACATATAGGAAAAAATCCGAAACTGGACATTTTTAATTTAATCACAAAAAAATAGTGTTAGAGACACTGCAAGGAATCAGGGCCCAAATTTTAAAGTGAATTAACCGTATCATGTGGGGTAATTGGGGTATCATATGAAAGAGCTTCATTAGCATAAGCTAAAACAGGTTTTTAAATATTTTATCGATGTATATTTTTCGGTTTATGAAGGAAAATATAAAAAAATATATATGATTTCCCCCTTTTATTTAGTTTGTACGGAACCCTCGGTGGGCGAGTCTGACTCTCTCAGACTCTCTCTCTGTCAATACTCGCCACGCCACGTAGTAGCCGGTTTTCACCCACGGGAAAAGAGAGAGAGGTTCCTCACGGCACAGGGGACCTAAATAAAAGATTGTAATTATAAAACGGTATAAATTGACACGATGTAGTAAGTAGATGTAATAAGTGGCTATCATGTCGAATATATCTGATAAACAGTAATCCGTATGGCGCCACGGACTGAGCGCACCTGCAGGCTTAGACAAGTGGTAACCGTTTCTATTTCTGCAAACGCTTACGCTTCGAAATGCTTATAAACCGTGACGTGCTGTCACGTGACATTTAGTTAGCTAATTTCAATCTCATATACCTAGTCTTGCCATAAATATTGTTACGAAGAAAAAAATTATTTTCTTATTGCAAATAATATTTATTACTTTTACAGTGTGTTAGTTTAATACATAAATATAAAACAATTTAAAATATAAAAGCTTATTCGAAGTGGTCTCCATTGGCTGCAATACAGTCCTTTAAACGTTGATGCCAGTTATCAATAGAAGCACGCACTCTTTCCATGGGAAAATTCTTCACTGCCAATCGTATGGATTGTTTTAGGGACTCCAAATTATCATGGCGTTTAGAGCAAGCCATACTCTCTAAAACTGACCATAAATCATAATCCAGCGGATTAAGATCAGAACTAGACGACGGCCAGTCTTCAGCTCTGATGAAGTCCGAAACGTTCACTTCCAACCAAGACTGCGTGGACCGAGCTTTATGACCTGGCGCCGCGTCTTGTTGGAAGGACCATACTTGGTTATTGAACATGGTGTTGTTAAGGGGCTTAACTACCTTCTCAAGAATGGTATTTTGATACACTTGTGCCGATGTTTTGATACCTTTTTCACAAAAATATGGCTCAGTCACTCCTTCATAGCTAACACCCCACCAAACCATCACTGAAGTCGGATAATGCCCACGTTGCACTCTGTCGACTAATTGGGAAGCTTCCTTAGAGCTTTGAGCATAAATACGGTCATTTTGTTTGTTAAAATGTTGCTCAATTGTAGAGATTTTCTCATCCGTAAACAAATTTTTTCTGTGACCTCCCTTTGCGTACCGCTTCAGTAGTTGTTTCGATTTTACCACCCTATTCTTTTTTAAATTATCAGTTAAAAAATTACCAGTGCGTCTCTTATAGGCTGCAAGTCCTAAGTCATCTTTTAAAATACGCGACATGGTTCTGGGTGCTATCTTCATCTCCCGACATACAATCTTTTGCTTTCGGACAGGATTTCTTCGAATTCTTTCCCTTACTGCTTTGACCACCTTTTTCGTACGAACACTACGTGGACGGCAGATCTTTTTCTGTCACAAACAGAGGAGGTCTCATTGTACCTATTAATAGCCCGGTACACAAACATTTGACTAATACCAAGCGTATGGAGAGTTTTAAAAAATGCATTTGGCTCCATACCAACTTTGTGTAATGCAATCACAGCGATTCGGTTCTCTTTATCACCCCACTCCATTTTAATATCGCAAAATATTGTACAATGTATTGGCGCCAAAATTAGAAAACTCAATGAACAATCGTATAAAAATGACAGATTCCAAATTCAAATGTAATATCTTTCTTATTTTTAACTGTAACAGTATTTATGGCCAGACTAAGTAATTTATATTTGTATTCTACTGGCGTTCTAGAAATCAGAATGCCACTTGTCTAACCCCCCTGCGCTATCGATGACGCTTGCAAATGAAGAGGGGGAGGAGAATTCTGTTATGGTCTAGGCGTTTGACCATATCTCAAGTGACAGTGTGACAGAAAACATTATTTGGAACGCTTCACAAATCCTGTTCTTATTTTCTCCTTGTCTGTAGTTTTCCGTACATAATATATGTATAATCGTCGAAATCATTAGCCGTTTATTAAAATCACCTTTTCAACAATTAAAACGTGATAAGTTCCTGCTTAGCGGTAGTGTGCTAGTACTACCACAAGTACTACTACTAATGCGCTGGCGAGTCGTAGTTTACTGGCCGTGCGAAGCGAGCGAGCTTGTGATATTATAATATGACGCAGAAAATTTTAGAAAAAGTATATTTTGAGTTCCTATATCCACTATAGTTTTAACCACTTACGACGGTATTTTTCCTTTTTGCTTTCACTCTCATCCACCGTCAGAGGGGCGATGGTATCAATAAACGACTTCGAACTATTAATTTGTTTTATAAAACCAAACTACTGGACTGATTTTGATGAAATTCCTATGGGACCAATCTGAAAGTACGTCATTCAAATAAAAATAATTTCCCGAATCGATTTATAAATAAATGACGGAGTTATGAAGTAACAAGCATTTTTTTATTGCTCTATTTTTGTACGTTGTAAAAAAAAATTGTTCTTATGTTGTCCCTTAAATAGTAGTAGGAAAGCGTGTGTACCCAGAGCACTCACGCTCGCTTAAAGGCTTCTTCTTGCGGCGGCGTCGTGTGGCGGGTCGCCCTCTTCCCTCAAATATGGTTGATGAGAGCGATGGCTGGCACATGCGTCAACTCGTGAACGGGTGCTGCTTGCGGGAGCTGGACTGCTCGGCGTACACACGCATGCATGTGCATGTTACTTAAGTATTAACAGTTATTAGTTAAGTATTAATGTCTTCCTCTTGTACTCTAGTTTAAAAAAAAATGTAAAGTTAACTATAAAAAAAATATGTATTAGTTTATAAAAGGCATGGACCCTGGAGTCTGTGGTGCTTGAATTTTTTCAAATAAAAAAAAAATAAAATAAAAAAAAAACAAGCATTTTAAAAAAGCAAACTAATCTAGATTGTCCTCCTTTTCGGTCGTGAAAGGTCGTGGGTTCAATCCCCACCCAGGGCAAACATTTGTGTGATGAGCATGGATGTTTGTTCTGTGTCTTGGTGTTTCTATGTATCATATGTATATATTTACAAAAAAAAAAGTATATATGTATTCTATCAGCCATCTAGTTCCATAGTACAAGCTTTGCTTAGTTTGGGCTAGATGGTGTTGTGTGAAATGTCCACAAATATTTATTATTATTATTATTGAATAATCATAGTTAAAAAACTGTAAAAACAGACTTCAAAAAACATACAGTCGAATTGAGAACCTCCTTCTTTAAAGGAAGTTGGTTAAAATGAAATGATAATGGTTGGTGGAAATGATTTACCCAGTGCCATAACCCGACCTGTAACACTTTTTGCCGATGACAGTACAATAACGATAGCACGTAAGAATATTGACACATATGAATCTGACATTAGTAACTCATTGACATCTATAATTTCATGGCTTTGTAATAACAATTAAAAAATGAACATTAGTAAAACAAATGTAATGCATTTTAGTCAACGTGGGCTGTAACAAATTAGTATTAAGGTAAATCATAACAATAATGTAATCAATGAAGTAGACAATGCAAAATTTCTTGGACTAATCATCGATAAACAATTAAACTGGAAAGCTCTAATTGAAAATTTATCTAAAAGGGTCTCCGGCTTAGCTTATGCACTGCATAAACTTTCTGACACCCTTAACACTGATGCTCTACTTACAGCTTATTATGGTATAGTTGAGTCTGTCCTCAGATATGGAATTATATTCTGGGGCAACTCTACTGACAAAGAAACTATATTCAAAAGGCAAAAGTGCTGTGTTAAATCTTTGTTTAGACTACAAGCAAAAGATAGCTGTGCGCCCTATTTTAAAAAATACAAGATTCTAACACTACCGTCTCTATATATGTATAAGTATACTAGAAATGGCACTATTTGTAAAATCAAACCCGGAACTATTCACGACATTGTCCGACTGTGCCATAAGAAATCGTAGAGATCAAAATAGGCGTAAAAATGTATACTCAAAGACAACTTTAATGGGTAAAGGTGTAATGTGTATGGGACCACGCATTTACAATCACATACCAAAATCAATACGGGACCTAAAAAGTAGCCTGTTTAGAATAAAGCTTAAAAAACTACTTGTAGAAAAATGTTATTATAATATTAATGATTTTTTTAATGAGAAATTTTAGCTCTTGAGTTATTATTATTTTCCTATGTTGTTGACATACTCGTAGTTCTCTCGTATTGACATTATTATTATATTAACATTCATTTTGCATTCTGACATTTATTTTTATTTTTAATCTGTTTGTGGTATAAGTTATTGCTATCTCTGACAAATATTTGTACGCCATCTTGACTGGCAAAACATGTTCAAGCAACTTCCAACTTTTTAATAACACCAATTGTGCATGCTACTGTGTGTGTGTGATTTTATCTCATGTTTTATACAAATAAATATTATCTTATCTTATCTTAAATAGGTATGGAATTCGTTTACTTAGACGCATTTTTTTTCAGTTATTTTGTTATAAAAACCAAAGTACTGAACCGATTTTGATAAAGTTTATATTTATATTGGGACCACCTCTAAAGTATTACCTATCAAGCAAGAAAGAATCATCAAAAACAATTCATAATTCGCGGAGTAATCGCTGAATAACCATACATAAAAATTACAGTCGAATTGAGAACCTCCTTTTTAGCAGTCGGCAAAAAAATTACAATCTATAGCGCCCTAAGTAAGCCGTGGTGAGTTGGCGGTCAAGTGCAGATGAATGATGATGATAATGAGCTTTATTCCTGGTTCCCAGGTGGACAGCATCATCCTGCGCGCCAACAAGATGGCCAACAACGGACGGATGGGGGATTTCCTCATCAACGGACGGACAAAGGTAACAAACACACAAATATACACGTACAAGGAGAAAGCCGACACACTACCATCCATCTCTCATTGAGATGCCCGAAACCTGTACCCAACCATTTCGGTCCACATTCTTGATACGTAAAGCACAGGAATGGACCTCCTTACCGTCTACTGTGTTTCCTGAAAGCCTTGGAATTTTTAAGGGTAGAGGGAATACATATCTTCTAGATCAACGTGCTCCATCCTCGGCAACACCGTCGCTAAACATCACTCAAACTTGGATCCATCTTGTATAAAAAAATAAAACCGGACAAGTGCGAGTCAGACTCGCCCATCGAGGGTTCCGTACAAACTAGTAGATAAAAGGGGGGACATCGTATTTTTTTCATATTTTCCTTCTTATACCGAAAAATATACAACGTAAAAATATTTAAAAACCTGTTTTAACTTATGTTATTAAAGCTCTTTGAAATGATACCCCACATGATACGGTTAAAGAAAGAACTTTAAAATTTGGACCCTCATTCCTTGCGTAAAGACACATTTTTTTGTGAATAAATTAAAAATGTCCAGTTTTCGGATTTTTTCCTATATGTTTCCTATACTCTAACACAATGCTTCTTGCTAAATTTCATAGTTCTAGGTCAACGGGAAGTATCCCATAGGTTTTGATTCCCTTTTGAGTGTCGAAATGTGCATTTTTTACGACATATTCGGCTGTAACTTTTTTTTATGAAAACTGACAATTTTATTTTTCTTTCTGCAGCAAAAGAGTATGTATTTGCGTATATGGTTTTAATTTCAACGTGATACCTTCACGCGTTCCCGAGATAAAGGTCTTGACACCCGGACAGACGGACAGACAGACAGACAGACGGACAACAAAGTGATCCTATAAGGGTTCCGTTATTTCTTTTGAGGTACGGAACCCTAAAAAGATAAAAATTTGTAAAAAAATATGTAAACAAATTAGCTTTTTTTAACTAGGTCTTGGGCAATTGCCTTTATTAACTACAACAAAACAATATACAAACTACACGTTGCCTTTATTAACTACAACAAAACAATATACAAACTACACGTACTTAACTAAACTACTCACAAAAAGCAAATTGATCATCGTAGACTGATAAAAGTTTAAGGACAATTCAAATGCTCGAATCTACTACCAGTTGGCAGCGTACCCAGCATGCTCCGCTTTGCCTCGTTGATTGTGAATGCTTATGCGTTGGGCCAGATGACGCACCAGCATTTGGGTCACGCGCTCAGATAAATATGAAAATGAGATGAGCTCCCGCTCCCCACGGACCCAATCTCGACACCAAGTCTTCTATTGTGTCCATAATAACTTAATAGGGTATCTCAATAACCAAATATTGAATACCTTTGTTTATGTCTGTGCAATAGTCAATGCCTGCTTACCATCAGCAGCTTCCCTTCCCACCTACGTAATAAAAATATCTGTGGCATGTGTTTGCGTAACTTAGTTTACAAACAAAACAGCCGCTTGGTCGGGTTTCACTAAAAATACTTCGCCATATTCTACAAAACGCGTTAGCCTAAATTCTTCGTAGCACATGACATGATGGCAAACGCGTGATGAACTTCATTCGTTTCCATTATCGTTATGAATTCAATAGCTGCTTCCCGACATTTCACATGCGTTATTTTTACTCCACTCCCAAAAAGGGTGTTAATTTGTATGTAAGTACGTTTAGTATAAATCTTGTAAGCTTTTGTATCATTTCGTCTAATTATTATTTTTTTAACACGGAAATAGGCTTGCACTTGACCGCTGACGCGTCTAGACAATGGAGAGCGAGCGCGCTTGCCCAGAAGGAACCTATTCACTTGTGATTTAAAGACTCCCAGGTTATAACTAATCAAGAAGCCATTAGTTAGTAAAGATCCATTCAGGTAGCTTATTCCACACTTTAGCAGTACGCACAATAAAAGTGAAGGTAAGTGTTTCGTTTGAGTTTTTGGTATATTCGCCATGAAGTGATGTCGCTCTTTCCGATAGAAATGGCACCTATGTACACACACGCACACAAACTTTCTCATGTAGTAGTTGTTTAATGATTTGCGAATTCCGTGAAATCTTACTTTGATCTATGTCGTCGATAGATGAAAGGTACAATAAATAAATATGAATAAATAAAAGCTCTGAGTGACTGACTAATGGCGGTGGTCAATATTCTCTTCCCGCTTTGACAAGGGAAAAGGTCAGTTCTCCATGATGACCAAACTTTAGCCATGCAAGTTTTCTGAGCTTGTTTTTCTGCGCCCTGAACATCGCCGCTGCCCTCCGTATTACAAGTTATGTGCTTCTGAATTAACGAATTCATGAAAGTAAAAAAAAAAATGAACAGTAAATATGACATACACACATTGGAATCCATATAAAAATTAAAATAAAATAAAATTTGTCATAATACATTTGACATAATTTACTATTTGATTTTTTATTTAAATGTTTACACTAATATGATTTGGTTTGTTATTTAATTTGTCCTACTATGTACTATGTTATATCGTAAATACTTTTTTTAACATCATATTGTAATTATTTCCTTAATTTCACCTCTTCTATAATGCATAAATCGCTTTCTCTTGTATGTTGCTGCGGCCGACACGGTCCAGTTTTACCACCTATCTATGTAGAAATACTGTGGAATATCAATAAACATTCTGAACTAGGATTCTATAGTTTCTCAATATAACTATATTTATTTGAAATATCATTATCAGCCACAGTTGAGTAACAGTTGTTTATCTAATAGTCTGCTTCGAGTGTTGAATGGCCAGGTCATTAGCAAACAGCGCACTTTGATTGTATCATTCCGGTGGTCCAGAGATAGCGTATACAATACATTTAAGATACTTATACCTATACTAACAATTTATCATAATTAATTAACAGATCGGATAACAAGGAAGCGAAATTGTATTTTTACGGCGAGGGCATTTGTTTGAATTCAGAGCGTAGAGAAGGATTCTAAAGTTGAATCCCGAACATAGCGAAGGATTTTAAAATAGACTCCTAAACGTAGCGAGGGATTATTTAATATAATCTTCAGTGAACTGAGGAATTCGATATGTATAGATAGATAGATTTTTATTGACATAACATGATACGCACATCCATATACCTATATATCGTCTTTTACAAAACAATACTTAACGCGGTACGTGTTGCGTCTCGTCATTACATAATTTACATTTTGCGTCATATTCAAAAATATGTGTTGCATTTAATTTTATTACAATGCTTGGAAAAACAAAATAATAAATAGTTATTAAACTTGCTATAGAGAGGCACACTTTACAAGGATATGAAAAATTGTATACCTATTAATAAGTATACATAGAAATAGAACTTAATCAATCGTTCTCATTCTCTAGATATTCGTTTTTGGTGTAAATCGTCTTGTCCAGTAATATTATATAGCCAGTATATATATGATGTGTACTAATCGCGAAAGTATCGCCTAAACGCCAGTAAACACCTTGGCTAATTTTGATACGCGAATTGTCATTAGATTCGTCCGTACCTCTTGGCTTGAGTGTATTTTTTTTCTTGTTTTATTGTTACTTGTAGTTCATTTTATGTTGAACCGCGGGATGTATTTTTTTTACCGATTAATTGTTTATTTTTTTCAATTATAATAATCGTAACGTTTTAATATAAATGTGTTAATTGTCACGTAGCCTCAAAATGCCATCATTGAGAATAGGGAAATATGTGACACAGGGTAAATCCGCAAAAAAATAATCGCGGCTTTTTACTAATAATCAACATTGCTTAGTGCGTAAATAAAGGTCTGCAGCTTTATCTATTTTAGTTTCAATTTCGAGACTTTTTTAAGTCTTTATTATTTAAAGGGGTTTAGTCACTCATTGACTATGTCACCCTCGTAACAGAATAATTAATTATTATACACTTATCTCGTATACCTACTTATATCATACATCTTTACAATAATCGGTTATACAATTGTAACAGCATTTTGGCCTGCCCTGATGTTGGTGAAGCCAAAATGCGGTTACATAGGCCCACATTATACATCTCGTTACAGAACATAGCCTGCCTCTGAGGCTCGTTCCGGACACACACATCTACCGTATCACATTCCTCGCAGTTCGGCGAATCTGTTATTTCCAGTAGATGCTTGAATTTATTTGATATGATGTGTCCTGCACGAAGTCTCGTCAACAGTAGCACATCTAGCGACTGGAGTCTCTCGACATACGCGACCTTGAAGTCTCACGAGGAAGTCTTGAGTCCTTTATGTATACTTTACAGTCATGAAACAACAGACTTAAATTAGCTCGCTCTCAAATAAAATAATAGTATGTAAGTATTACACTAATAATTAAATTAAATCTGCTTACTAAACTACTGAATTTATCTCAATCCCATGGTTGCCTGGAAGACATCGCTTTTACCGATAAGGCCACCTGTTGTTTCACTAGTTTATTTAAGTCCTTTGTGTGGTCAATCGTAGATCTATCTTACATAAAAAAGTTTTTCGTAACCTTTTTAAGCCTCGACCCAATTAGAGGTTATAAGTTTGTTGTGTGAATATATTGCATCGTAGCTCTCAAACGGATGAACCGATTTTGATTTAGTTTTTAGGGTTCCGTACCTCAAAATGAAAAAACTAAACCCTTATAGGATCATTTTGTTTTTATTTGAAAGAGGATTTTATCGAGAGTGTTCTTAGCTGTTTTTTTTGTCGGTTTTTTCAAAAGATCATTGTTCTAACTAAACGGGCACAAAATAACTTTAAGATAAATTCATCTCATAACAAGTCAAAAACTGCATGGCAAATCATAAATAGTACCAAATTAAATTTACCTAAAGAAGCCATAACAAAAATTGAACAAGATAATGAAGATATAACGGATCCGATAGCTATAGCCAACGCATTTAATAATTTTTTCATAGATAAAATAAAACCGGTCCCTGAGTCAGGATATAAAGTGACAGCTAATATAAATCATAGCAAAGATTCTATGTTCATGGCACCAAGCACGCCACAAGAAATAAGCAAAATAATACAAAACCTTAAAAACACTAAAAGTGTTGGTGATGACGAAATCTCAACTTTCATAATAAAATCAGTAAGTGAGTATGTATGTACCCCTCTAAGCTATATTTTTAATTTGTGTATATCCACAGGCACATTTCCGAGTTCTCTGAAAACGACCATTATTAAACCTTTATTTAAAAAAGACAATAGAGAGAAAATGGAATGCTATAGGCCCATTGCACTTATATCGATATTTTCGAAAATTTTCGAGAAGTATGTTTATAATGAGTTAAATGATTATTTAGAGAAAAATAATATTCTATGCAATGAACAAAAGGGGTTCAGAAAAAATAGAAGTATTAATATGGCCATATACGATTTCATTAAAAACGTCTTAATATGTATGGATAAAAGCACTCCGGTGTGCGCCATATTCTGTGATATGACGCAGGCGTTCGATTACGTAGATCACAGAATCTTAGCTAGTAAATTAGAAGCGTATGGAATACGTGGTAACGTTTTAGATTTCATAGAGTCTTACCTAGCAGATAGAACACAAATCACGGAAATCAGTCGAGTCAATCTTAACACGAAAGCAGAAGAAATATATAGATCGTATGAACGCAAAGTGGCGTACGGAGTTCCACAAGGTAGTGTCCTGGGACCACTTTCATTCATAGCATACATAAATGACTTGCCTAATGCTACATCTCAACCTATGACATTATTTGCAGATGATAGCACTATCACCGTAGCATGTAAAACACTTGACTCTTATGAAAACGATATTGTTAAATCTTTGACCTCAGTTATATCTTGGCTTGACAACAATAACTTAAAAATTAACCTAAATAAAACAAATATAATGCATTTTAGACAAAGAGAAACAAACAAAGGTAATATGAATGTAGCATATGACAATAACATTATAAATGAAGTAGAAAGCTCAAAATTTCTTGGGTTATATATTGACCGAAAATTGAATTGGAAATCACAAATAGAGCACCTTTCGAAAAGAATAAGTAGCCAAACATATGCCATCGCCAAACTAGCTCGTACTCTTAATATACGGGATTATTTTTTGGGGAAATTCAACAAATAAAATTATTATTTTTAAAAGGCAGAAACGCTGTATTCGTTCAATGTTTAAACTCAAAAAAAGAGATAGTTGTAAGCCCTATTTTTTAAAGTATAAAATTCTTACACTTCCGTGTTTATACATTTTAGAAACGGCCCTTTTTGTAAAAACAAACCGGGAGCGATTCCCCACACTATCTGATACTACTGTAAGAAATAGGCGCGACCAAGACAAACGGCGCGTACATGAAGGAAAGACAGCACTGATGCAAAATAGCATCGTATGTATGGGTCCTAAAATCTACAATAAGATTCCTAAGTCAATAAGAGACCAGAATAGTAATTTATTTAGAAAAAAGTTGAAGGCATTGTTATTGCAGAAGTGTTATTATTCTATCAATGATTTTTTAAATGACAAATTTTAATTTTATTTGACATTATGTGTATCTTTTATTGCTTCTGCTTTGTCATATTATAGATATTTTTGGTTTGTGTATTAATCTAATAACAAATAATTATTATTATTATTTTATAATTTTTCGCATGTGCATGATGCTGTCTACCTGACATTTGTACGCCTAATCGGCACAACATGATTTTAAGCGACTAAATTTAGTGTAACATCTTTTATGCACTTTTTGTATAAAATTCTCGTGTTGTATGCAAATAAATTATCTTTATCTTTATCTTTTTTTTAGTTTGAGTTTTTGTAAACTTATAAAACTGAACTCATTCACATGAAATAAATGTTTTTACATACGCTTTGCACACACTTTTTCGCAAAAAACGTACACTCAACATCAAGCGTAACTCGAGCGTGAGTTACACTGAGCAAAATAACTCGTATGCAATCCGGTATATATGGCATATGGTTTTATTTATTTATTTATAGTTGTGTTGTTGTATAGTTGTGATGGTACTTGTAACGGCCGTGTCCAACCTCTGTTCTACAATAATTTCTTGAACCGGAAGTATAACTAAATGCGCAGGAGTGCGTCTATTTTGATTACAACGCCGCTTCTTATCTCTCCACAATACTCGGCTGAACGTACACGACGTCACAGTGCAACATTGACCTGAAACCGTGGCGCGCCGTGCGGTACGCTACAATACGTTATCTATCGCGAATCCGTATCTAGCATCGGTTCTACGATAACAACCAAAATAAACGCGTTCGTAGCGATGGCGCATGCGCCCTGCCGGCCCTGTGTACGTGACTCCTGGCATGGTGGAGCGGGGAAGGGCGCGGGCCGCGCGGGGCGGGGGGGGGGAGGGGGTAGAGGGGGGGAGGCGCTGTAAACAAACGTAGCACACGTAACACTGCTTACTACACAGTTAGGCAGAGACCAAATTGAATTGTGAGTCGCGCAATTTGACTTGTATTCAGTTTCATACAAACGCCCTAAGGGTTACCAAGTTACCATTAACTAACGAAATATCACGTTGTCGTCACGTGATATTTCGGACACAGTTTCTTAGCATTTCGAAGCGTAAATGTTTGTAGAAATGTTTGCAACATGTCTTTTCTAAGCCTGCTGTTTGTGCCACACGAAATGTTTGCCACACCACATGTCTTGTCTAAGCCTGCTGTTTGTGCCACACGAAATGTTTGCCACACCACATGTCTTGTCTAAGCCTGCTGTTTGTGCCACACGAAATGTTTGCCACACCATATGTCTTGTGTAAGCCTGCTGTTTGTGCCACACGAAATGTTTGCAACATGTATTTTTTAAGCCTGCTGTTTGTGCCACACGAAATGTTTGCCACACCACATGTCTTGTCTAAGCCTGCTGTTTGTGCCATACGAAATGACCACAACACACAACGCAAATGAATTGTCCGACGGCTCAGGCGCATTACTTCATCAACCGAAACACGTTCGGCTTCTTTTTCTTCTGACATTATATTCTGAATATTCTTCATAATTAATCCATTACGAGTATTATGCATATACCTACCTTTAAAGGATCGATTATTGACTGGCCTTGTGGCTCAGTTGGCAGTATGTCTGCTTACCGAGCTGTAGGTCGTAGGTTCGATCCCCACCCAGGGCAAACATTTGTGTGATGAGCATGGATGTTTGTTCTGTGTCTGGGTGTTCCTATGTATCATATGTATATATTTACAAAAAAAGTATATTATGTATTCTATCAGCCATCTAGTTCCATAGTAAAAGCTTTGCTTAGTTTGGGCTAGATGGTGTTGTGTGATATATCCACAAATCCACAAATATTTATTTATTTATTATATGACACAAACACCTCATACAACCGTTGTATAGCAACTGAAAAAAATGTGTTCTTCTGGCGCTCCGCAGAATTCCCATCAAACCAAAATTGCGCGACGCATTTTACACTACTCACAAGCACAACTCAAAAAATGTCGCTCGTTTGGCCTCAGCCTTACTGCTACTACGCGTAGTTGCGTACCCATCTGCTCGACACACGCTTGACATATACCCGTCCCGCTCTAACATTACAGGCACGATCGAGACGGACGACATCCGCAAGCGTCTGTAACCGCGGCTCTACACTTGTGCCGTGAACGTCCGCGAACAGGCGTGAACATAAGTGTGGATGGTTTGCACGGCGTTCGCGGGCATTCACGCCTGTTCCCCGATCGAAGTCGGTATTTTGTCCCGCGACAAAGGGTTCGCGGCAGTTCGCGCCTCGTTCACGCGCGCACATCCACATTCCCGGCACCGTGCCAGTTTGCTCCTAACTATAGATGCGCACGGACGTGTAATGCGAGCTAAATGGCAGCGCTTCGGATTAATATAAGTTGAGATAGTGAATTAAAAATTCGCTTTTTGAAATATTACCACGCTGAACGTATACTGTGGAACTCGAAGCATCCACATCATAATAATAAAAGTAAAATTATGAGGCCTGGAGAAGGATTAGGTTTCACATTAATATCGATCGGTTACGATATAATTATTTCAGTCATCCATCATCTCTTTTTTCTCCAACGCTTTCGAACGACTTTCTTATTTTGTAGGTATAAATAGTTATATGTTGCCACATCGAACAAAGTTAACGCACCAGCAGATTCACGGCATAAATGAGTGACCTCCGTGAATGTGGAGGGAGCGCTTCTGCCGCGAATTCACGACGTGAATTCGCGGTGGCTCTACAGTGTAGAACAAGTGTAGAGCCGCGCTAAGAATCCCACGCCGCCATCCCCTGTATGTTTAATGTTTATTGTTTACATACTGCGCTGTGTCCACTTTATATAAATCTCTCTGTTAATTAGCGTGTGGAATGATTGCGGCTCAACATGTTCTGGTACCTGGAAATGTCAATTTGTCTGGGAAATTTAACATGGTTTTGTAATTAGACTCTAATATTGAAATTCGCGAGCACATGCTGTACAAACATGTCCACTGTTAGATTCAATATTATTGCAGATTTTATTAAACTGTCATAGTTATAAGCTTACGTCTTAGAATTGTTTTTAACAGACTTCAAAAAATGAGGTTTTATCAATTCGACCTGTATGTATGTAATATTGTCAGAACTACACACTTTTTGTATATGTTAGTCTATACCAGCTACTAAACATGTATGCAAAATTTCATAAGTGTATGTATATTTGTATGTTTGTCCACGTATTACGCAGAAACTAGAAGTCGTATCCCAAAAAATATTTTTTATTGAATAAAGTATCTTTCAACTTAGGAGTACTTAACTGTAAGTTTTATAAAAATCGGTTCAGTAGTTTTCAAGATATGGACGTTTGTTTCATCGTATTCGTTAAATGTGGTGGGATTTGTTATTTGAAGGAATTACATTTTTATATAAAGTACATACTATTTTAAGCCCTCTTTTAAGGCTATATACAACGATTATACCTTTGACATTATTAAGAAGAGCATGTTCTGTCATTAAAATGACATTAGAAAAAAATATAGAAATGGTCGACTAATTCGTATTTGATTAACTGTTGCCAACCTTACTTTAGGTGGAAACTGTAGATTTATTCTGATATTAATATAGATAATTGTTAAGTAGGTATCTATATTAACAGAAAAACAAAATACCCGACTGCAGAAAATAGGTTTTTGCAATTAAGAGCCGGTCCACACGGCGCGTTGCGTCGACGTAGCGCTGTATCTGCGTCGTTTTACATACTAATAATCATAGTGTACAAGTGTGTAGTGTGTAGTGTGCGCGTTGCGTCGTCGCAACGCACACACGATTGAACTGCAGCCCCCGAGACGTAGCGGGCGGGGGACTCATTGCGACGCCGGAACGGCAGTGCTCAGTTGTTTGTGCGTTAATAGGGAGGGAGGACGACGCAACACAACGCAACGCGCCGTGTGGACTGGCTGTAACTTACGATTTCTTTACGCTTTTTTTATTTGAGAAAAGACTTCAGGGTCCGTACCTTTTATAAACTTTTTTTTTTCTTAACATGAATTAGTCCGCGTTTGACTACCAACCTCGCCTGTTGGAAATATATGTATCTACTTAAATTTTTTTTAATTATGCAAGAGGAAAACAAAATGACACTTTCTAATTTACACGCTTTCTTTACGCTTGATAAGATATATGAATTCCGGACATTCTTAATTAATCATCGTAGTATACATATATTTAAATCTTTCACGTAATTTATTTTGAACACTCTGTGATTATATCGAACAATAAAATAAAATACCTCTGTGAAAAGTGATCACAACAAACAATACTCTCAAAATGATCTTTTAGTTTAGATTATTAGTCTAGTAAAAATAAATCCGTTTGTATGCAGCTGATCACAGTATTTGCAACTGGGGGGATTCTTTGAAATTATGATAGGAAAATAGATAAATATCATATGTCAACAATAATCCCCGATTTATAGACTAGCTACGTTGCGCGGTTTCACTCTCGTAGTTATGAAAAACGGTGATGATTATGATGATGATAAGTAGCTTATGTCCGTCTCCAGGTCTAAAGCTATCTCTATAATAATTTTCATAACGATCGGTTCAGCCGTTTGAGCGTGTTAATGTAACAAAATTAGCTTTTATAATATCATTATAAAATTGTGTTAAATGTATTTCAAAACACCAGTACATTCATTTAAATAACAATATACTTAGTTGTCTTTTATGCTGTCACAAATCTTATTTTTACTAGACTATATAGCATTTGCTACGGAACCCTATCATGTGCGTGTCTCACTCTCGACACTTACTTGGCTTTTAAATCAAAGTTTGTTATTAAAAACATTTTATATTTACATATTTCCTTTTGGGTTACGCATACGGAACCCTAAAAATAACAGCAAATCGTTTTAAAATAGCGACAGTACACAGTAGTAACTTAGGTACCTATGTAACTTGTCGAATCATCATCCCGCGGTAACTGATTGATGACGGACCGTTAGGTATTTAGTACACAATTACAGTAGGTATTAATATCTGCCTAGTGTTTCAACTCACCGACTGAGTAATGAGTAATTAATTACTAAGCTATATTTGGTTTGGTTTTGTCTGTCTTCAATCAGAATGTGTGACCATTTGCTGCAATCCCGTACGTGTTATTAATTTGACGTGTATTGCGGTAGGTCAGACAGTGACGCCGCCATGCCTGCTGCTGCTGTACGCAGGCGCGCCAGGATTGTCGAAGCGCGCAGCTATCTCTCTCGCGCATCATAACATTTTTAAACATAGAAAATCACCGAATGGGGATATTAGAAACGTGAGACATGATTTTATTTATTTAGATAGGAGAAAGGTTTAAAAAAGATTTTCTTTGATATCTTTTAAAATTATCTTGTAATGAAATATATATTTAATATATACATATATATAAGTAAGTATATATTTTTCCACTACTCCGTCGCAAAAATCAACGCTATCTGAATAAATCTTTTTCAGGGTTCCTTAGTAAACACGGAACTTTCTTATAGAAAGTTAAGGAACTTATTTACTTATAGTACGTGCCCTTCAGTAAGTGATCTTCAAAGAATTAGAAAGATGTAGAAGTGAGATCGGCTGATGTCCCACGTCTGCCTGCGACGGCTCTGTTTTAATTTTTTATTTTATTTTAGGTTTAAAAAGTTTTCATATGACTTTCTAAACAATATGAAAATTAAAAAAAAAACAGCCGGTCGTGCGACAAAATTGTGTTATGGCTTGAATGAAATAAATCCGCGCAACTACTGTACACAGTACATATAAAATGAGAAAGTGATTTTCACCCTTGAACATCTATTTCGATGATTATTTTGTTTTTTTTATTGCGTAATAACTTCGAAATCAAGAAATGAAAAATGAAAAAAACGTAAAACCTAGCCATTTATGATTCTAATCACCAACATTTAAAAAAAGGATCATCGAAATCAAATAATATTACGGGTAGAAAGTAGAAAATAGTTAACTCTTGTTGTATGGAAAACTATTTAAAGTGCTGTCAAAAATTACGGTCTCTTCTCCGAGGTTTTCAGTAAAGAGCTAGTTACACTCATATCACGTGTCAGTGGGTCAGGCACGTGCGCCCGCGACGCTACATCGTAAATGTCGAAACCACCATACTTCACAAATGTATTACGACCAGCCACCGAAAATGGTACTAAAATGACAAACTGACAATTTTGTCAACAAGAAAATTGATTGTGGCGCCGCTCTAGTCTACCGAGATAAATTTGTAGGATTGACTGTCACCAAATTCACGTTTGTAAGATTGGATACCTATTGTATTCTAAGTAACTTTACTTGGGTACATATTACGAATTGTACATTAAATATTTCTGAAACGATACTTTAAATAATGATTATTACCTTATTTATTTACTTTTTTATTGGTTCCAACGGTATTGTGTACATACATATCTAAATGAACACGTTAAACGCCACGTAGGTCACCGGTGACCTGTTTTCAAACTTAAAGAAAAACAAAATACCCGGCAGCTGAGATATTTTCATAGTGACACCTTATTGTAGTTATTTATTAGTTTTCTTTTCATTATTGTACTTTCACAATGACTTTTTGTACATGTAACTAATCGTTATCAATAAATGAGTATGAGTAACCACAACAAACATCGCCTGCGGCTTGTGACGTGGCCCTGGAAAACACTTGATGAAGTAAACGAGAGCCTTTAGAACATGTCCTTCTTTTCTTTCCTTTCGTAATGTGTTGGTGGATGGGGAAAACCTGTCCTAAATATTTGCTGCTATTAAGAATTGGCTGTCCTTTTTGTTTTGTCGTTGGGTTAGTCCACACACGGGTTAAGACTGACCTAGCTAGAGGAAGGTGTACAGCAGACCTACCAGGGAGTAGAACAATGTCGTCAGATTACTGGGCAGCATTCAATGGCGAGATGATGCTAACGCTGCTCTGGAAAGTTTTTTTTTATAAGCAAGATGGTAAATCATAACAGTCGCTAAAGGGTCATTGCGTTGATGTTTATTGGACATTTGAACTTATACTTATTTTACTCAATAGAGTACTGATATTCGTGACATGGCACTAAAACACGGTGGTCTCAACTTAACTATTTTTCATCTGTCTCGCTCCGTGGTAAAAACAAGATAGAAGGAATTAATATTTCCGAAGGAAATGCAAGATTCGCAAAACGACAGATTTTCTCAACCTGAGTAGTATGTATTAATTTGTCAATCTAGTATTTTTTTCATTTGGTGTTTAGTGAATCTAGTATTTTACGATTATAAATACCGTCGCTTAATATCAGTCAACAACATATAAAAAAATATTCCAAAATTTTACAGCAACTCGACTCTATCGATCTATTTTTTCACAATTTTACAGCAACTCGACTCTATCGATCTATTTTTTCACAATTTTACAGCAACTCGACTCTATCGATCTATTTTTTCACAATTTTACAGCAACTCGACTCTATCGATCTATTTTTTCACAATTTTACAGCAACTCGACTCTATCGATCTATTTTTTCACTTGTCTATTCATCACCATCATCAGCTATTCCTGTCCTAATGCTCTGCATAGGCCTCTCTGTCATCATATTTATCGCCATCCGTCGATTTCTACGTCACCTGTTTCTCTCGCCCATTCTCCACCTCAGCTTAGCAATGTGTGTAACCTGGGGGGCAATTCAGTTAATCAAAACCGATCCGTAACTGAACCTTTTGCGAAGCATTTCCTGTCGTCTGCTATCATTTTTAGGGTTCCGTACCCAAAGGGTAAAAACGGGACCCTATTACTAAGACTTCGCTGTCTGTCTGTCTGTCTGTCTGTCTGTCTGTCTGTCTGTCTCCAGGCTGTATCTCATAAACCGTGATAGCTAGAAAGCTGAAATTTTCACAAATGATGTATTTCCGTTGCCGCTATAACAACAAATACTAAAAATTAAAATAAATTAAATATTAAGGGGGGTCCCCATACAATAAACGTGTTTTTAGGGTTCCGTACCCAAAGGGTAAAAACGGGACCCTATTACTAAGACTTCGCTGTCTGTCTGTCTATCTGTCTGTCTGTCTGTCTGTCTGTCTATCTGTCTGTCTGTCTGTCTGTCTGTCTGTCTGTCTGTCTGTCTGTCTGTCTGTCTGTCTGTCTGTCTGTCTGTCTCCAGGCTGTATCTCATAAACCGTGATAGCTAGAAAGCTGAAATTTTCACAAATGATGTATTTCCGTTGCCGCTATAACAACAAATACTAAAAATTAAAATAAATTAAATATTAAGGGGGGTCCCCATACAATAAACGTGTTTTTTTCGTATTTTTTTGCTCAATATTAAAAACGGTAACAGGTAGACGCTTCAAATTTTCACAGAATACTTACTTGTATATTACCTTTCAAAATAAATAATTAAATAACTATAAAGTAAATATTAAAGGGGGGCTCCCATACAACAAACGTAATTTTTAAGCAATTTTTACTCGATCTTAATTAACAGGTAGAAACTTGAATATTTGTATGTAAATATTTAGAAATATATTAACTATAAAAATAAATACCTAATCTAATACATAAAAACTCACAAAATGAAAATAATCCGTGCATCTAAACGCGATGCGAGCGCCGCGCCGCGGTGTGGTGGTGGCGCGAACGCGCGGGTAGCGGGGGAGGTAACATCACGGAGCGAGCCATAACCGCGCGTATTCGCGCGAGCGTCGTCATGCTGCCCGGATGTGTATCGAAAACCTACCTATAAGTTTGCAATTTACTACTTGGAATTTCGTTGATTTCTCGTTATTTTATAAACAGAACTAAACTTTGTAGTATTATAGATGATAGTACGGAACCCTTCGTGCGCGAGTCCGACTCGCACTTGGCCGATTATTTGATTTAGTAACGAGCGAAGGACGTGTCACGTTTCACCAAATGTGTCAATTGTACGACTTATAAGTGACTGAATCAAAAATACTATGGCGGCCGACGGGAAACGCTCCACATATGGTTCGGCTATGGAGCGGTCTTGAATAACTGAATTGGGCCCCCGTTCTTTGATCCTCGAATGTCCGAAGTTCCGTACTTTCCTCAAACACGTCACAAAACGATAATTAAAATAGTTAATGTTATACATTACCAAAGTAACTTTCTTAAACAAAAATGCAAATATAAAACCAGTATAAGTACAGGCACAACTATCGCAAAAATGTAAACACAAATCGCTAAACCCCTTTATGTTGCCTCTAACTGAAGTGTAAATAAGACAGGAAGGAGGCTGACTGTATCCGTCACGTAGAGATAGGAATCGTGCAAATATTTGGCTCTTATGTATGTACATAAGCAATAAATAACATCTGCATTCACTAATGGCATGCTATTTATAACACTAATGATGTTACCGAAGATTTTCTATGCTGAACAAATATCTGATGGGAAGAAAAACAGAAAGTGTGATTGCGAAATCTAACTTATGACACTCTTGGTATAAACACGAATCTATCGACATATCTACACTAATCTACAGCTCACACTAAAAGGACTATTACAACCTGTTTATCGTCGAAAGGAGCTATTACACCACCCTGTCGCCAGGGGCAGCGTAGTGTACTTATAGACAGGTTCCCGATTTGGTCCCAGTCTCCATACTTCCCAGAAGACCCGATCGACAGGGCTCAAGAAATCGGGTAGTGTAAAACGTCTTTTACTAAAAGCAGAAATCCTTAGGGGATATCGACAAGGCCGAAACTGAATTCTACTTTTTTGAATCGAGGACTCAAAGATCGTTAACACATATGAAGTCGCGGCGTGTACGGCTGATCCTCTGAGCTGATGATAAAAATAAAAACGGGTAAATAGATTTCCTCTGTGACTTCCCTTCGTAAGCCAGTACGATCAAAATTGTTTAAGAAATGCTATGAGAAATGTTCCTAATATAATATCCCCAATAATCCTGGTGTGGAGTTCCTGGTGACAGCAATAAAACACTTAGGTGTGTCAGCACATTGGCTTACATATCATCTTTGATCGATTTTAGGTATTTTAATTTATGTTATAAAAATACTGACTGGCTAACATCGCATGCCTAGTCTAAACAGCTGCTTTTAGATATTAGGAATTTTGGACACTTCCCTATGAAATGTAATTCAACTAAAAAAGGATCTAGTGGGTAAACCTGCGGAATATAGCTGGTTATTTATATTTACGCCAAACTCCGCAATAAACAAACGCCGGCATGAAGGGATCACCCATTAATAGGTTATCTCTGAATAGTTTGTAGGTATTGTGTCGGGAGTAATGGAAACAGACGCTTTTTGATACAGAGTGCCGCGTCACCGTTATTAATAGCTATTTACTAGTTATATTTTTGTTATCGCATAGAAAACTCTATTGATATTTATCTATTTGATACTCAAATAGATAAATATCCCTCTTTCAAATCGAACAAAATGACTGTTCATTAATTAACTAATTTGTCTACTAATCTTCTGGAAAAAAAATCAAGAACCATCTAAAAACGTAACTGTACAGTGTTTTGTCAAAGTTACCACGGAGTTAAAGTTACCCATGTTGACAGTACACAAACCTTTTTTTTGTACAATAGAAGGATTCTGTGATTCGTAGGTTATTCGTGCAGTATGGTCTTTTTTACCGGACTGAGTAAAAAGGCATCTATATGAGCGCCTACAGCCTAAACGGCTTGAGCGATCTTGAGTGTAAAGTGTCGTTAGATTCGTCTTCACTCCCCGAGTGTCATGGTGTATAGGCTATATTTTATTGTTTGAATTACCGCCACCTACAAATGACGAAGTAAAACATCGCGAGGAAATCTGTAAATAGGATAATTTTTGACATTGTGGAAGACAGGAGTAGGCGGCGTGATCCTTCTCAGAATGAGAAAGTAGGTCGCGCCCAGCAGTTAGCTCATACGGACTTATCCGATGTTTAAGTCGCAAAAGTAATCAAAAGTGTAGGAAGTGTTACCTGTCTACTGCTTAGACCATCTAAAAATGGACGCGCCTTAGTTTAAATGCTACGAACAAAAATTTCTGCCATTTTTTGCGGGGGGCGAGGACAAACACACACTTAAAAACTATCGTCACACAAATTAACTCTTCTAGTATTTATATTCGCACACAAATACAAATGTTCAACACTTTTACAAAAAAGGGCGTGGTTTGGGTAAATTTACATAACAAACAAGAGACTTATACAACATGCAAAATAAACGTAATATTCTGCATAACAGTGCTGCCATGTAAATGCCATTTTTTCCTTATGATTGTTAAAATAATGTACCTACACCAAATATGCAGTTGATAAAAAATACTTATAAGAAAACCTATTAGAAATCGTATAAGTAACTAGAAAAAGTTATCATTAACACTTTATAATCAAGTCAGTTTGGTTTATTTTTAGGGTTCCAAAGTAAATGAGGAACCCTTATAAATTATCCATGTTCGTTTGTCCTTATAACACAGCCATTTTTCTCAGAAAATAACAGTACTTTTATAATAGTATATACGAGACATATATTAAGTACCTACTATACGCGGGATGTAAGTAACAAAGGGGGTGGCGTTTGCGTTTGCGGAGCGAGGGCCTCATTTCACCCTAGTTTTAAAACTATACAATATTCCGAGTGTTGTAGGTAATCGACTAGAGACTAGAGCCCGCACCACCACTACAGTCCGACGGCAAAACTTGGAATCTAAAAGGTGCTAAACTTCTTGGGAACTACTATTTTGTCCATTTGTTTTTGTAAAAGAAGCAATACATTTATAAAGTTTAAAGTCCGATGACAAAACTTGGGAACTGAAATTTATAGGTTCGTTGTCACTTTTTTTTGCGTTAGTTGCACCGCGTTTATCAGACTAGTGGAGGCGCAGAATTTACCCATAATCGAGGCAAAATAAGCTGCGGCAACACCAGTATCAAAACTGCAAATGACGATAGTGTTTGATAAATATCGATAATAATGTTATCGATATTTTGATCACTGAATAAGTTGACTTTGTCCTGTCAATATTTTAATTTCATTCAGTGTTTTATATTTTAAGTTATAGAATATAAGCTAAATAATGACAACGTTTTTAATGAAAAATAAACACATCCTCTAAGAGACTAACGAGAATGTTGAAAGTTTGTATGAAACTTCCTCATTTTTGATGCAACAAATGTAAATGTTGATATAGGTATGTTGTCTATGTATATTCTACGATGTTTGATGCATGAAAAAAATGAAACCAGTTAATTCACTTTAACATACATTATTTATTTTTCAATCAGGTTTACGTTAGGTTAGTTATAGAGCGCTATAAAGAACCGGTGATAACAAGTTCCGCTGCAAAATACTTAAAAACGTAGATCGTTACATCTACTTTTAACTGTTTTTCCAATCAACATACACTTTCTAGTCTTCCCGTGAACATGTTGAATGCAACTGCGCTGAAACATCGGGAACTCAAATCAATTAACCCGCGGTATATATCCCGCACATTATAATATTATATTATAATGAAAAACCGCAGTATATTAAAAAAGTGTCAGAGGAAGGAATTCACTCAGACCTTTTATCGATATCAACTGTGTGAGGTGATAAGGTACATCACTAGTTGGGATTCCCCGCCGAGACTAGCGCGTGAGAGAAAGAAACAAAGCAACTACTTTGCTATCGAATATGGAACTAATTTTAAATGAAATAAGGTCACAAATTGACTATCAAAATGAGTTGTCTCGTTACTCAAAAAACCGTTAGATGACGTAAATCCTGTGGTTTCAAGACATTTATTTTCCACTAGAAATATAGACTCTGGCTTTTAGGTATAAGATACATAATTGAGTGAAGATACTACGTAGGGATATTCTGTTACTTTTTGTACTCGAGATTTCACCGGCGTCTAGAATCACGAGCTCATAAGAATGATTTTAAACAATTTTATTAAAAGTAAACCAAAATTACTGTAAAAAAATGCTCACTTATGAAATGATACACCATCTTTTTGGATTGTAGAAGTATTTGATCTCTTGCCACAGTCGAAAACTTCACAGTTGGGCATTTTTAGAGACTTCCTTACACCTCTGCATCGGTATCAGGACTGATGAATGTCGATTGAAAATAGTTTTTATAAACGCGATGGATTTTGTCTTATAGAACTTGGCAGAGGGGTAATCTCTTGGAAGGCGCGTCCATTTTTAGATGGTCTAAGGTCTACTGTAACCGAAAACATTGTTAGTAAACCATAACACGGTTAACTAGCAATGTTTTCGGTTTGCCGAGTTGTTTGTTTGATTTAACGTGACGTCGACGGGAACTTGCTCATTGTCGGGGCTTCAACACTAGTGGTAGCGCCCAGACGAACTTACAGTTTCAAAGAATGGAAGAAACTATTACAAGGTAGATAAAAATTCCCGAGTATCTCCAATTAAAACTACTTTCAAATAAAAAGTAATAATTGTTTATTAATAAGTTTAAATGCCCCAAAAAATTTAGAGGAGGTAGTTCCACCACACTGATTAAGACCTTATATGTCTTCGAGAACGTTCAGAACTCAGCCATGCAGGTTCCTCAGTTTCCTCATTATGGTTTACTTCGCAGCTTTTCTTTTGGCTGAACTTGAGGCTGCTACTTCAATCGTTAATGAATCTTTCGAGAATGGCAAATGTTTAATAGCAACTTTCTATATCAAAGGCTGCTGTTGGACATCAGTTGCCATTCTCGCAAGTTTGATTAACGATTGGAATAGCAGCCCCGACACACAAACTCGTAATGAGCATTAGTCTACATACTAATGCTGTCGAGGGGAAAAGAAGTTTCTGTGATTAGTTATCATACATATATTAATAAATACACTCTAAAATAGCAAATGGTGGACCCGTCGAATTCGCATCGCATTATTATAGAATTAGTGAAAGCTTTTATCTAAAATAAATATTATGTATAAGTTAAATAATTACATAGTTTATTGCTCAGCATAAATTTAACACTAAATCGATGTAATCTGACAATAAAACGTAGTCAAATACAACTAGAAATCTTGTGTTTTCCCCACAGTTTGTTTACGCATTTCCTGCGAATTCAGAAGCACCCAGCGGCCAGCGAAAGGCTCATAATAACTCGTAACCAGTCTGATCATCAACGCATTGCTAAACAGGGCCCACCCACGACTTAACTGTGCTGTGATATTGGCACACATATACCTACAATGAATATCACACTTTTTAACTCTTATCCCGGAGCTGCAAGGTTTAAATTGTCTCTCGAAAAAGTAGTTACACAGGTTGTCGAAAAAGTAGTTACACAGGTGTTTGTATTCCAAACATGCGCAGATCACGAATCATAGACCAGTTAGCGGTAGATACAGATCGGAATTTCTGTGGTCCACTCCACTCGTTTAGCATTGTAAATTTATTTCCGAATGGCATACATACATACATACATACATACGTGTAACACTCAACAATCTCCGTACGTTCTACATCTTGTGAGCCCTCGCTGGAGTTTTTCATATATAAAATAGATCTACATTTGACCGCTAACTCGCCTGATTAATAGCGACGGTGTGACCGAGGATGTAGATAAAAGATGTCTGTTCAATCTAGCTCTTGAAAATTCCAACCTAAATGTTTCGGGTTACCTTTTCTTACGATATTTTTAATCGACTTTAATAAAAAGGAAATTATTGTTTAATATTGAAATGAAAAACAGCTGCAAAGCTTGAAATATCGTCGCAAATTTGCTAGTTTATCGGTTTGCTAGTTGATTCTTGCCAACGTTCCTAAATTGTGTACTCAGGATATAACATTGAAGAATTCAAGAATCTATATTATTACCACTTTGGTCATTGGTCTATCAAACTTGGCTTGTGATGGGGCTCTCGGTTGGTTCTTGCGGTATCTTTTTGACTCCAGAGCCACAAAACAGCCGAAAGTTTGATGAAGGGTCCCGTTCACCGTTAACAAATACGGTTATATTTTGTAGGAGCATGATGAGGGGAGTGAAGGGTGCACTTCCATGTAACTGTTCCCGTATGTATCCCCAGGGGATGGTGGCCTGCTACCCAGGCTCGGGCGCGCACTACGTGAAGCACGTGGACAACCCGAACAAGGACGGCCGCTGCATCACCGCGATATACTACCTGAATCTCGACTGGGACGTGCAGCGCTGCGGCGGCCTACTCAGGTAACACACACGCTACACTCAATATATTACGGGTTACTCATGTTTATCTTTGAGTACCAGACGAGACGTCCTTCGGGGGTGACGTCTGCGCTGTTCCTTTTGAAAAAGGCCGCCGTATGCGGTTGAGACTATAGTCGAAGATTTCGACTCAAAATTAAACGTGAGTCACCCGTAAGATATTTGAAAGATGTGTAACACCCGTGTTATTTTCCATAATAAAGTACACTCCACCTTGTCTTCTTAATCAGTCTACTTTATGATGAGCCGAAACACCGATAGAGATAGTGTCTCTGTCTACCTCGCGGGGCTAACCTCAGTGTCGTCGTTTAGGCGTTAGTCCACTGCCTCCACCTCTTCATGGATCGCCACTAGGCCCAAAGAAAGGTCAGATCAGTTACTGCTCAGAGCATTAGTATTGAAGTCTGTTTACCTGAAAGTCAGCGGAAGACCAGCGCCAACAACCGGCACAATGTTGAACCGGAGCCGGCTTGTGCCAAAATGAAAAATGTGTAATTATGTTTATCATTACTAAACATCGTATCACTATTAGTTTGTTTTTGTCACAATCAATATTTTGTCTATTGTTTATTATTGTCTATTGGAATGGCAGCGAGCCTGTCATGTCTGTCGTAGAAACGGGTCAGCCTAGACGCGTCACAGTGGAGACCGCGTGTCGACAAACATAGCGTATGACGGGTAGAGTATGGAATTCAAAAACTGGTTCAAGCTTTGCATTTCTGGAAATCACTTAAAGCGAACTGCTGGAGTCTTATGCTTCTCAAGTGGTATATATATAATATATATATATATATGACGTATGAATCGTGCGTCTCAAAAATGTTTGATTCTCTCCAGTACATGCTACGCCGATCTATATACCTCCTTCCTTCACTTAGATGGTAATCGTTATTGAGAGATATGTAAAAAAGGTGATAGGTAAAAAAGATATATAGATTAGGAACGGCCAGTGGAGGTTTTTCGTTTGAAATGTATTGCCAGTATCGCTGTCATCATAGTCAAAGTCATGACATAAATATACGTGGCATAGTATTAAAGTAGTGTTTCGGTGCTTTGGGAGCGTTTCCGGCGTAGAAATCCGTGTTCCACAAAAATCTTATCCAGAATCGGATTGAAGTACCTGCAGGTTTTTGAAGACAAAAAACCTGAATAGTGTAGTTTTTGGAAACAACAAAAAACAATTGAGATGATTAATGATGATTAATTTACGTCTTTCCCCTGTTTTTCTTGAATTTTTGTTTCGTTGGTAAACAAAAATTCGGCAACAATTCGGCAACACCGACCCGGTGTCCAATTGTTATTAGTTATCCAGGTTTTGTTGAGTGATGATCGTAGTTAGTGGAGGCTGACCCTGACGGTTGCAGGGTGTTCCCGGCGGGCAACGACAACAAGGTGGCGGACATCGAGCCCATATTCGACCGGATGCTGTTCTTCTGGTCGGACAGACGGAACCCGCACGAAGTGCAGCCCGCATACGGCACCAGGTAATATCTACTAATATGTTACCTATATCCTTTGATAAAGTATCAACGGGATGTAGTGTCACTCTTGAAAAACGTCCATCCCAATGAGATCTAGTTAGACCCCTTACACGATTAAAATATTTTCGATTTTCAAAGTAATTCGAAGCGGTATAATAGATGTCGCTAGACTTCTCAATCTAAATTAGGCTTTAGCGCGGCGACATGGAGTCTTTATATCAAAACCTTTAAGTTCGTCATTGTTGATATATGGTCAACCCAGGACACAATTTATTTGTGAATTTTGATTTAGACTTTACGCCGACGTGATAGAAAGTCATATTACTGATATACTTCCCATCACGAGTAGAGGGAAGATCAGCCACGAGATGGACAGATGACCTCATACAATGGGCGGGAAGACGCTGGATGCCGCGTGCAATTGGACTTTTTGGAAATCCATGGGAAAGCCCTATGTCTAGCAGTGCACTTCCTATGGCTGAGATGATGATGATGATAATGATAAATCTAAACTTAAAGGTATCCTTTCAAATAAAAAGTTTTTTTCAAATCTGGTTGTAAATGAAGGAGTTATGTGGTAAACATAAAAAATTGAGAACCTCCTCATTTTTGAAATCAATTAAAAATGAGTTCCAAAATTATCAAGGCGTAAATAAATGAATGATTATTCAAATATGTTTTATCCAAGATGGTAGTAATTAGAAAGGAGCCTAATTACGATTATGGTATCTATTTGCAGATACGCTATCACCCTGTGGTACTTCGACGCGCAAGAGAGAGCTGAGGCGCGGAAAAACCACAGTAAGTTTTATAGATATGGCATTTTAATAGAATTAGTATTTCTATTTATTAATAATACCTAGTCTTGCCATAAATATTGTCACGAAGAAAAAAATTATTTTTTTATTGCAAATAATATTTATTACTTTTACAGTGTGTTAGTTTAATACATAAATATAAAACAATTTAAAATATAAAAGCTTATTCGAAGTGGTCTCCATTGGCTGCAATACAGTCCTTTAAACGTTGAGGCCAGTTATCAATAGAAGCACGCACTCTTTCCATGGGAAAATTCTTCACTGCCAATCGTATGGATTGTTTTAGGGACTCCAAATTATCATGGCGTTTAGAGCAAGCCATACTCTCTAAAACTGACCAAAAATCATAATCCAGCGGATTAAGATCAGGACTAGACGACGGCCAGTCTTCAGCTCTGATGAAGTCCGAAACGTTCACTTCCAACCAAGACTGCGTGGACCGAGCTTTATGACCTGGCGCCGAGTCTTGTTGGAAGGACCGTATGGTCCTTGGTTATTGAACAAGGTGTTGTTAAGGGGCTTAACTACCTTCTCAAGAATGGTATTTTGATACACTTGTGCCTATGTTTTGATACCTTTTTCACAAAAATATGGCTCAGTCACTCCTTCATAGCTAACACCCCACCAAACCATCACTAAAGTCGGATAATGCCCACGTTGCACTCTGTCGACTAATTGGGAAGCTTCCTTAGAGCTTTGAGCATAAATACGGTCATTTTGTTTGTTAAAATGTTGCTCAATTGTAAAGATTTTCTCATCCGTAAACAAAATTTTTCTGTGACCTCCCTTTGCGTACCGCTTCAGTAATTGTTTCGATTTTACCACCCTATTCTTTTTTAAATTATCAGTTAAAAATGACCAGTGCGTCTCTTATAGGCTGCAAGTCCTAAGTCATCTTTTAAAATACGCGACATGGTTCTGGGTGCTATCTTCATCTCCCGAGATAAAATCTTTTGCTTTCGGACATGATTTCTTCGAATTCTTTCCCTTACTGCTTTGACCACCTTTTTCGTACGAACACTACGTGGACGGCCAGATCTTTTTCTGTCACAAACAGAGGAGGTCTCATTGTACCTATTAATAGCCCGGTACACAAACATTTGACTAATACCAAGCGTATGGAGAGTTTTAAAAATTGCATTTGGCTCCATATCAAATTTGTGTAATGCAATCACAGTGATTCGGTTCTCTTTATCACCCACTCCATTTTAATATCGCAAAATATTGTACAATGTATTGGCGCCAAAATTAGAAAACTCAATGAACAATCGTATAAAAATGACAGATTCCAAATTCAAATGTAATATCATTCTTATTTTTAACTGTAACAGTATTTATGGCCAGACTAAGTATACTTATACAAGCGCAAGCCTATCGTCGAATAAAAAAAAACTTGCACTTGACCACGATCGTAAGAAGTCGCGGTGCTCCGGCACGGAGCACTTGTATTGTCTAAGAGATTACTTGCTATGGAACATCGAAACAGCTGAAACGAAAATGTATTATACTTACTACAAATAATAATACTGAACGTCATATCAAGTATGAACAGTATATCTTTAAGGAAATACGCAAATGGGATTTTGTTTTGATTTTAATATAATATAATATAAGATACTTGTTTCTATATAACAATAAAGATTGTTTTAATGTAGTAATAGGTTTGCGATTGACCGCCAACTCGCCTGGTGTTGAGCGACGTTACGGTCTACGATGGATATCAATGTGCAATTGATTGACGAGTAAAATACACGCGCGTGATTCATAGATCGAGAGATCGAGTAGCGATGTAACCTGGCGAGGATTTACCCGCCACTCTCGACACTTCGAAAGGAGGAAAACTCATAGTTATTATATAGCATGCTCTATCTACATATATATACACTGAATGCTAGTTGAGCTCATCATACTCTGGGTGAGCTAGACACGCGGCCTGGCGCGGCGCGGGCGCAGCGATATACAGGGAGGCTTGGGGAAAAAAATTAACCGAGGATTTCTTAGTTTTTTTTCTTAGAATTTGTTTAGGTTTTGTTTCTTTATAATGTTTCATTTGATCACTATTCAAGTATATTAACATGTACTTGAATATTGCTAGTGTTCAAATAGTCGGCCTGTATATTTATATTATTTATTCAATAATTGGCTTGCGCTTGACCGCTAACTCGCTTGATGTGAAGCGATCGTAGCGGTCTACGATGAAGCGTGCTTCAAACCTTGTCACTCGCTATTTGCCACACAGTTTACACATATATATTCGAAAATAACCATACATTAGGAAGTATATTCCTCATTTAAGAGATTTGTGGAATATCCAAGCGCAAGCCTATCGACGAATAAAAAGAAAAACCTCCATGAAAGGATGTCGTTTTTTCGTTTCGTGCCATTCGATAGAAGAAAGGGGCAGGGGCTAAGATCACGCATATCAGATGCACACTCATCGAAATCTTTCAGTTTCGAAAATACTATTTTTTTATGTAGTAATAGCTTAACCGCCAACTCGAAATAATATCTGAAAAATGTCTTTCCATACGAGTACGGCATTCTTCCCTCAGAATGACATGCTAGTTACAGACGATGCCGGTGCACTCTGGGCGTCTCTATTGTTTCATACGAGTACGGCATTCCTCTCTCAGAATGGCATGCTAGTTACAGACGATGCCGGTGCACTCTGGGCGTCTCTATTGTTTCATACGAGTACGGCATTCCTCTCTCAGAATGACATGCTAGTTACAGACGATGCCGGTGCACTCTGGGCGTCTCTATTGTTTCATACGAGTACGGCATTCCTCTCTCAGAATGACATGCTAGTTACAGACGATGCCGGTGCGCTCTGGGCGTCTCTATTGTTTCATACGAGTACGGCATTCCTCTCTCAGAATGGCATGCTAGTTACAGACGATGCCGGTGCACTCTGGGCGTCTCTATTGTTTCATACGAGTACGGCATTCCTCTCTCAGAATGGCATGCTAGTTACAGACGATGCCGGTGCACTCTGGGCGTCTCTATTGTTTCATACGAGTACGGCATTCCTCTCTCAGAATGACATGCTAGTTACAGACGATGCCGGTGCGCTCTGGGCGTCTCTATTGTTTCATACGAGTACGGCATTCCTCTCTCAGAATGGCATGCTAGTTACAGACGATGCCGGTGCACTCTGGGCGTCTCTATTGTTTCATACGAGTACGGCATTCCTCTCTCAGAATGGCATGCTAGTTACAGACGATGCCGGTGCACTCTGGGCGTCTCTATTGTTTCATACGAGTACGGCATTCCTCTCTCAGAATGACATGCTAGTTACAGACGATGCCGGTGCACTCTGGGCATCTATTGTTTCATACGAGTACGGCATTCCTCTCTCAGAATGACATGCTAGTTACAGACGATGCCGGTGCTATCTGGGCCTCTCTATTGTTTCATTTGATAACAATGAGTGCAGTTCTCGGAAGCATAGCATACTCGTACACATCTCTTCTATATCTTTGTTCAATAACTGCTCTAGACTGGGAGATAAGATAATCGGAAAACAATATAGTCTACACAAAATAAATATTTCAGGATAACTTAAGCTTATACGTGACTCTGTGTCACGTAAACTTTTGTAATTGAAGTAGTGTCTACGAGCCAGTAGACCTCGCTCTCTAGTAGCATGCGTGATCGCTAGATGTCACTGGAAAACAAAACAACAAACAAAAACTCGCATTATGGGTCTGACCGTGTAAAGGCAATACACTGTAACTTAAGTTACAGTGTTTTGGGTTAACAGGGCCCATTGACTTTCTTGTGATCTGTTCTAACCCCCTGTAAAAAAATAATTCTTCTAACCTTTGTCTACACTGATATAATACTTTTAAAAACACTGTATTCGACAGAACATTACAGGTTTGTTATTCCAAAACACGGCAACAAAACATACCGTGTATTGCTAAAACAAAACAATGCTCGCGAATGTTATACCGTGTCAAAAAACCAACGTTTCAAGACACGCGCGCTGCGATCGACAAGCGATAGCGCATAGGTTTGCCGGGAGCTCAAATAACAGTGGCTCGTTCGCGATCAGTGTGCGCGAGCGGGCGGGGCTACGCAACTTTGAAGTAAGAGATAGATCACGCTGCACTTGCAAAGGGACCGTGCTGTCGTTCGTATAATTTAAATATTTTTAAGAGTTTTTACGTAAAAAATGAGCGGATTTTGGTAACAAACTCTTGCTAAATTTGTCTATTTGCTAAACTTGCTAAATGACGTGAATCAATGTTTTGCCACAACAATGGCAACATTATTGTAGGAACACTAGTATGGGAGACCACTCTTTTGATTGTATTTTATTTACTATTAAACATATTAGAGTAAATACTAGATGGCTAAATAGATATCAAAAATACCTTTAAATCAATATCAAACAATGTTCTTGAAAGTCATAAGAAGGAAAAATAATCAAATTAAACCCAAAAAACTTTAATCGGCCATTTTCTCAAAACATGTTTTTTCGACTTACAGTGTATTGCCTTTACACGGTAGTGTAGCTCGACCATCGTCTGTCCCGCTCGCGTATATCAACATTTTTGAAGATATAAAAGAACTGCACTTATTAAAAAAAAATGTCCCACAGAAAACTAAAAAGCAACATTAAGAGATTTCGACAAAATTTTCATATTGGTCCAAGTTAATTTTCATACGTAAAAATGTTTTTTACAAATTATTAACGGAAATAATTTTAATGTATGAAAATTTACTTGGATCAAAATGTTTTTTTTTTTGCCGAAAACTTGTGGCGTTGCTTTCTAGTTTTCTGTGGAACTATCTTTATAAAAATTGCATTCGTCATTTTATATCTTCAAAAATATTGATATGCCCGAGCGAGACGGACGATGGTCAAGCTACAGACTCTTAATAATAATCAAAAATGATCCCCGAAAAAATCATGTAATGATTGTCTGAGTGAACGGAGCAAGCAATGGTTTAATGACCGATTTTGATAATATTTGCTAAAAACGGTTGGTATTTACTTCTCAACATTTTTTTTATATGATCAAAATTCATGTTATGAAATCATGGTTTAAAAGAAAAGTTTGCTACGAGGCCATCTAATAGCCGATTTTATCAAGAATTTCGAACGTGAGTAGGTACAGACGCTTGCAACAAGTATTGTTGTAAAAAAGTTTATGCACGCGAGGTGTACTTATTCCTAGAACTACTAGTCTAATTTGTTCATTGCTAACCGATGACATGTTTCATTTCAGGAAAGCGTGTCCAACCTTCTTCAAGTAAGTGATGTCTAGTGGTCTCGCCTGGCTTGTGACTGGAGTCGTACTACTGACTCTAATGCCAAGGCAGGAAGGACCACAGTCGTGACTCGTACACGGGACCGTAGGTTAAAGGAAAGACGAACGAACTGCGTCACGGGTTTGTTCATTCAGTGAATAAGTCATTGTGGAACACTTTCACTGAATGAATGAATTTTACTGTAGTCATTATGAAACTGAGAATCGGTGTTCAATTTATTAACGGCAATGAAAGTGTTCCCTGAGTGAACGAACTTTACAAATGTCATCGTGGAAGAGGTCACTGAGTGAACGAACTTTACAAATGTCATCGTGGAAGAGGTCACTGAGTGAACGAACTTTACAAATGTCATCGTAGAAGAAGTCACTGAGTGAACGAATTTTTTAATTGTCATTGTAGACAGGTTCATTACGTGAACGAATTTTATAAATGTTTTACTGAATGAATGAACGATTGTTATGAGCGTCATTTGTGGAAGCGTTCGCTTTGAAAATGATTTTCTTACTCTCAGTAGAAATGTACACTTAGCGAATGTAGGTTTTAGTAGAATTTCCTATGTGAACAAATTCATTCGTGTGGCCAAATTTTACTACACACAATTGCGTCAAATTATTATATTATTAAGGTACTAAATGACGTATAGCAATAATTATAAGACTCAAATTAGTATACAAAGCTTCAGTGTTCATGTGTTGTCATTCGTTCAATTCATTCACTCACTGATTTCAGTAGTTATATTAAACGTTGACACCGACGTTAATATTTGAGTCCGGAAACAATGATTTATCTAAGTATATAGATCATTTGAATAATAATTAGAAAAAAATCTACGTGCCTGTGAAACTACTGAAAGTTCAAAATTTGTAAATTGTTAAAACAGTACGGACGAGTTATCCGTAGAGTCACAATATACTTAACGGAGTAGTCCTTAAAGTACAAAAGACGTACTGGCCAAGTTTACATCCACGTTTAAATTAAGACTTGCCACGACGTAATAAAGTGCAATTCAGATGCGTGTTGCAAAGGCCTGGTAAACAGGGTGGCCTGCCTTTCTACCTAAAGAACGAAGCTTATATATTAAACTTTAGAACGGGCGACACAATCGTATTTTTCAATCAAAATACAAAATATGTGACCAATTCTACAGATAACTTGGACGCACTGCACTTAGTTCTTAAATCCGATTGTATATTAGACGTCGAACAGTATTCCTTTAGCGGATGTGAGATGGAAGTTGAAAGCAGTTAAAGTATACCCACCCCCAGTATTGGCCGCGCTTGTACATACCTATACTAATACTTAACCTTCTATTAACAAACTCTTGACTGTCTATTCTATGCTTTGACAATTTCTTACTATTGAGACGCGATAGTGCCCGGAAGGCTGGCTACACTATCCACGATTCAAACATTTCTTGTGTTTTCCAGCAATTTCGCTCAAGCGAGCTATGGACAAATCCCTAACCTGTCAGCAATAAACATGCTACATATTTAAACTATGCCATTTTTGTTACAAGTCTCATAATTCTCTATTCAAACTAGTTGGGATTTCTTCTACATATATTATCTTTCTACAACAAATTATTATTTATATATATATATATATATATATATATATATATATATATATATATTGGGTTTATGACATTGTAAAAAATGGCTCTAATATGTTTGAATGTACACCGCTCTTGCAGCCAGTCGCGGGCCGGCTACGCTATTATCAACCAATCAGCGACTACTTAGATCGCTATTATTGGCTACTTTGTCAATTGTATATAGCCTAATATGTCGCAGTCTTAATCTTAAAGGAGCATTTAATGGGCTTGTATCTTATTTAAAGAAACTACCCTTGTTTGAACTAACTTATTATGACCTAGCCATAACCGATATGAAACTTAAACACGGTATTTTGATTTTATTATGACTGGCGTTGTGGCTCAGTTGGTAGTATGTTTACCTGCTAAGCTGTAGATCGTGGGTTCGATCCCCACCTAAGGCAAACATTTGTGTTATGAGCATGGATGTTTGTTCTGTGTCTGGGTGTTTCTATGTATAAAAACACCCAGACACAAGCGCAAGCGCGCTCCATCGTAGACCGTAACTGTCGCTTAACACCAGGTGAGTTGACGGTCAAGCGCAAGCCTATTTTGGAATAAAAAAATAAAAAAATCATATGACAAACGTATATATATTATGTATACATTTAAAAATAAAACCGGACAAGTGCGAGTCAGACTCGCCCACCGAGGGTTCCGTACAAACTAGTAGATAAAAGGGGGACATCGTATTTTTTCATAGTTTCCTTCTTATACCGAAAAATTTACACCGTAAAAATATTTAAAAACCTGTTTTAACTTATGCTAATAAAGCTCTTTCAAATGATACCCCACATGATACGGTTAAAGAACTTTAAAATTTGGACCCTCATTCCTTGCGTAAAGACACAATTTTTTGTGATTAAATTAAAAATGTTCAGTTTTCGGATTTTTTCCTATATGTGTACTCTAACGCAATGCTTCTTGCCAAATTTCATAGTTCTAGGTCAACGGGAAGTACCCCATAGGTTTTGATTCCCTTGTGAGTGTCGAAATGTGCGTTTTTACAACATATTCGGCTGTAACTTTTTTTTATGAAAACTGAGAAGTTTCATTTTTCTTTCTGCAGCAAGATACTATGGATTTGCGAGTATGGTTATAATTTCAACGTGATACCTTCACGCGTATCCCGAGATAAAGGCCTTGACACCCGGACAGACGGACAGACAGACGGACAACAAAGTGATCCTATAAGGGTTCCGTTTTTTTCTTTTGAGGTACGGAACCCTAAAAAGAGTATTCTATCAGCCATCTAGTTCCATAGTAAGTACAAGCTTTGTTTAGTTTGGGCTAGATGGCGTTGTGTGAAATGTACTCAAAATATTTTAAACAAATATTAATTTGAGTTTCGTTTGAGAGCCAATTCCCACTCCAGACTGATTTGTATGTAAAAGACAAGCATAGTAATGTACGAAGTATGCCGTCCACGCCACGGTTTCGTCGCAAGCGCGTCAAGTGTGGCATTCCTTCGTTACATGTAATGCTTGCCTGAGAGTTGCTATTAAAATACGAAACTAGTCCTCAAAATAAACCTTGATTGTAGCGAGCAATAAATATAATTATTGAATTGTGTTTATTATATTGAATGTTATTACACGTAACGACTAATATTGGGATATTTTTATTATTATTATTTTTGTATTTTTACAATAATCATTGTGAAACTATTTCACTATGATGTTTGTGAAATTCATTCGCTGAGAATGATTTTCACAACCGTCATAGTGAAATAGTTCACTGAATGAACGAATAATACTATCTTTTTTAAATATTCTCTGAAAGGTTGTAGTTCGACCATCGTCCGTCTCGCTCGCGCATGCCCACATTTTTGAAGATATAAAATGACTGAATGAACTTATAAAAAAATGAACTTGTAAAACTCGAAAATATCACAAATATTCGACAAAAATTCCATTTGATCCAAGTCAATTTTCGTATATGAAAATAATTGTTGCGTTAATAATTTCTAAAAATCTAAGTTACGATTAACCCAAAATTAACTTGGCTCAAATTGAAATTTTTGTCAAATATTGGTGATGTCAGTTTTAAAACAACTATTTTTTTTATAAGTTCATTTAGTCATATCTTCAAAAATGTGGGTATGCTCGAACGAGATGGATGGTGGTCGAACTACGAACTCACGTCATAGTGAAATTATCTGAATGAACGAATTTTACAAACTTCATTGTGGGCGAGTTCATTGAGTGAACAAGTTTTATAAACTTCATTGTGGGCGAGTTCATTGAGTGAACAAGTTTTATAAACTTCATTGTGGACGAGTTCATTGAGTGAACAAGTTTTATAAACTTCATTGTGGACGAGTTCATTGAGTGAACAAGTTTTATAAACTTCATTGTGGGCGAGTTCATTGAGTGAACAAGTTTTATAAACTTCATTGTGGGCGAGTTCATTGAGTGAACAAGTTTTATAAACTTCATTGTGGGCGAGTTCATTGAGTGAACAAGTTTTATAAACTTCATTGTGGGCGATTTTATTGAATGTACAATGTTACTCTCATAATAGTTTTGATTAAAATAGTTACCGACAGGATTCAAACCTGCATGGCTGGGTCAGTATTCGCCGGCAATCGAGCTACGTAGGATTTCCTATCGATGTCGAGTTTTTATATTTTTTATGACACCAAAGTAAGAAACAGATTTGAATCCTAGTGGTTGTAAAATTTTTGAAATGTCTAAAATGTTATCAAAATAATATCCATATGAAATGTAACACTTTAATTTAAAAAAAAAAAACTGTTTCCCGCCCGCTACTAGAGTCATTGTTCCATTATTTCATACTTTTCTTACATTTTGATGTTAAATACTTTATAATAAAGAAATTTTAAAGTACGGCAACCCAAAAACCAACAATGTCAGTTCATTCACTTTTACTATACTTATTTTCCCGAGTCATAGAAAACATTGTAAAATAGACAAACTTACCTCATACCTCATGTGAGAATTATGTAAATAAATTATATTTATATTATAACATAATATAGTTACTTTGTGTAAAAAGTATTCAATTTTATACAGAATTAGATTAATCTGTCGTTTGTTTTCCTATTTTATTCTTAGTTATATTTGTATTTTAAGCATTAACTCGTGTGAACAATATGAACTTGTTATCTGGTTCGCTAAGAGTCGCGGCGGCGGTGGTTAGCCATTGAAACGTGAACCTTAAGTTGTGTCACATAGAACAGTGTTTTAAATGAGAAACATTTAGAACTTGAAGAGGCAAGAGGCGTTTAGTTTTATTTATGATTATGTGAAATTCAGCCGTACGTAGCACAATATAAAGTTTAAATTTCAATGGTTTTTATTCATTCGTTTTCGCGATCTTGGTGTACGGCGTCTCGTCTTAGAATACTGTTTTTTATATTAAAATTGCGTTTTAGTTTACATGATTGAAATAATTTGTTTTTTGATTTTATAGTTTCAAGGTTGACTGATTTTATTATCTCAATCATGTGAAAGTAAACGCTAAAAGGCTGTATCGATTATGATATAATTTGTCCGTATAGTTACATTATGTAAACCAAATAGATCAGCGTGTATTATGGAGTCATAAATTATTTTATGGACAAAGTCTGGTATTACATTTTTGCAATAGACATTGGTACTTTTATTTCATAACGGATCTATTATTATAGCTCGTTAGGGTCTGCAGCTCGTCCCAACCTACATTTTCTAATATTTAAATTACTGAATGAATTTACGACAATTCACATAATAAATTCGTTACATAGATAGAACTAGATGAAAAAAATTGGTTGTCTGAAAAGTCGGTTTTCGGACGATAGTTTAACGTGACAACATACGTCCGCGCGCGAGCTCCGAGGAATGATAATTGAAGCGAGTCAGGCGCGGGCGCGGCGTACACCCGCCCGCTTCCTCAGCCACCGCGCGCGGTTGTAACGGGACAAGGAGCGTAACGTAACGGGACAATGAGTCATACTTTTTCGTGCATGCAGCCGGCGTTTATCGATTTGTTAGACGTTGTCACGTCAAAAGCATAAACAACTGACTTCAAAATACACAATTTTACTTGGATGACATAATTTTCCAGTTACTTTTTTCCAGAAACTTCTATGGGACCAATCTGAAAGTGTATCCATTAAAAATAAAATATATGTCGCCGCGAGGACGATCGGGTGTCTTCGGGTACTTTCGTCACCGCATCAAGAAAGCAACATTACTTACTTACACTTTATTTTTAAGATTAAATTTAAGTCATCAAGCTATTAGCTCAGTTAACGAAAATCCGTAAACTTAATTTTAATGGTCTTCTGCCGTGATATAATCATACAATTAAAACATTAAACATAAATAGTGATTGTCGGATTACATCCGCGAGTCATTGCGAGTAAGTACGTTGATTTATGTTTATTAATTAAATATGCTGAATTTATTCGTTGTAAATTAGCTTCGTAATTTAAGTAACAATTTTATAAAGCCTTCAGGTTAGATAAAATAACGTTAAATGATAATCTAACCTAAACATTACCTCAGACGACTTCATCCGTAAGTCTTTTCAAGCATGAATGTTGATTTGTATTTTAATGTGAGTTTACGCTAGTTTATTAAATGTAAATTAGCATCATAGTTTCAGTAGTACATGTAAAAAGCCTTATGCATAGTTATTGTTAAATATCGATGGTTAGTTTCAATTACTTCGAGTCGCCGCTAGCGCCGCCTACACGCATATCCGACGAAACTTAACAAACGTTGAGGAGGGGCGCGAAATGGCGGCTGGGAATAATTGAAGCGAACATTTTGGATTCACTTTGTGACGATTTTTCGAAGAGAACAGTTTGTAAGTTAACTTTCTGTCAAAATAAAATAAAATAATTAATCTTTGTGGTATTTTAACTACTTTTATTTCAAGTAAAATCCAGCGAGTATTTGAAGTTGTCCTGTTAGCTTTGTGAAGTCAAATTTGCATCAGAGTGTTGTTAAATGATAGTGAGGTTAGGTAGTGAGATATATTGCAATAGCAAAACTGGTGGTCAGTAAGGCCAGCGGTTTTGCACATTTTAAAAATAACTAGCCGGTCACTTCTGCGACATCAGAAGTGGGATGGAGTTTGAAGACCTTCTCTGTCCTTTTATTGTGTTTCAGATTACCCTCATCATACATACAAGTACGGCAGCGACGGTGCTCGAAGATGGATGCCTCCGAACGCAACCCTGTGGTGCCGGGTGCGCTGACAAATCCGATTGAGTCGAGTGCAGAGACTAGTGGATCAGCAGCGGATCTGGTACCGTCACCCCCGCAGTCACTTCAATCCGGTAATGTACCTCCAGAATTTTTCTCACAAATGATGACGATGATGCAGAACATGAGCGAGCGCTTATTAACTCAAGGTAAACACGTAGATAAAGTGAAAATCACGGACATATTTCTACCTTCATACGACCCAGATGGTAACATCGGAGTTCGTGAGTGGTGTAACCACATCTCGACGGCCATGAGTACATACAATCTTACCGACTACGATGTACGTATGAAGGTGACCAGCTTGTTAAAAGGACGTGCCAAATTATGGGCCGATAATTGGCTAGTTACTACGTCTAGCTGGGAGGAGCTGCGTGAAATAATCATCGTCACGTTTGAGCCCGAAAACCGTTACTCGCGAGACATCGTCAAGTTCAGGGAACATTCCTACGATTCTTCCAAGGATATTGCGGAATTCTTGTCCCAATCCTGGCTGCTTTGGAGAAGAGTGACAAAAGATAAGCTTGACAGTAGCGATGCTGTGGAGGCGGTGATTGGAACGGTGAGCGACGAACGTCTCCGTATTGAATTAATGAATGCCAGAGCTATCTCGGTGCCCGAGTTAATATCAGTTGCCTCTTCTATCCGCGTTAAGCGTCCGTGTCAAAATAGTAGTAGTCAACCGCCCTTGAAACGTTATAAAGACACCCGTGAGAACAAAAACCCTCCTTTCTGTACTTTCTGCAGGAAAAATGGTCATACCATCAACATTTGTCGAAATAAAAACTATTCGAATGTTCAACCGACCGAAACGAGTTCCATGACGTCATCTAATACTTCGTCAAAGCCGATTAATGACAAATACTGTTCATTTTGCGCCAAACCCGGTCATACATTTGATGCCTGTTTCCGTCGTGAAAAACGGGTAATTTCTAATGTAAACTCTGTGTCTAGTGAGCGGTCTACTTTAAATACAATGCGTATTCACGTCGGCGATAACACTGTAGATACCGTCTTTGATAGTGGCGCGGAGTGCTCAGTAATTCGCGAGTCTGTCGCAAACAAACTACCCGGGCGAAGATGTCAGGCGGTAAATTATCTACGCGGAATAGGCCCTTTCCCAGTAGTTTCTACAAGTACGCTAACAGCAATCTGCGTTATTGACGACATAAATGTTGAGATCTTATTTCACGTCTTGCCCGACTACGAAATGACATCGGATGTATTGATAGGTTCAAACTTACTTCGCGAGACTGGTCTGAGCGTTATAGTGACAAAAGATACTGCTACCTTGATATCACAACCCCGCGTTATGCACGTGCGGTCGAACAATCCTTTGTTTGAGAATATTAATCATGACCTGACAAACCAATCGGACTTTGACGAACTGAACGCTTTGCTCAACAAATATTCTCATGTTTTTACAACCGGGTTTCCAAAATCTCGCGTCAATACGGGAAAATTGGACATACGTCTGAAAAACCCCGATAAATATGTTGAGCGAAGACCGTACAGATTAAGTCCGGTTGAGCGCGAGAAGGTTAAGGGAATTGTCAATGAGTTAGTTGAAAACAACATTGTACGTGAAAGCAAATCGCCGTATTCAAGTCCGATTATCCTGGTAAAAAAGAAAAACGGAGACGATCGCATGTGTGTAGATTATCGGGAATTAAATTCTAACACTGTACGTGATCATTTCCCTCTTCCGCTTATTGCGGACCAGATTGACCAGTTAGCAGGCGGGCAGTTCTATTCCAGCCTCGATATGGCCTCCGGGTTCCATCAAATATTAATTTCGGAGGAAAGTATTGAGAAAACTGCTTTCGTCACACCCGACGGTCTGTATGAGTATCTCACGATGCCATTTGGTCTTTCTAATGCACCCTCAGTGTATCAGAGATGCATAAACCGCGCACTAGGGCCGTTATTAAATGCAGGAAGTGCAAATAATACCGAAAGTAATAAAAATTCTCATAATGACAGTGTAGCACAGGTCTATATCGATGACGTCATCAGCAAATGTCGCGACTTCGCTAGTGGGTTGGTAAATTTGGAACGGATTTTGATTGCATTATGCGAAGCTGGTTTTTCGATAAATATTGCAAAATGTCTGTTTTTCAAGCGTTCAATAGAGTACCTAGGTAATGTAATTGAGAATGGACAAGTCCGTCCAAGTCCCAAAAAGGTCGAAGCGCTCCTGAAAGCTCCCGTACCAACGACTGCTAAACAGGTACGTCAGTTTAACGGTCTTGCAAGCTATTTTCGCCGTTTTATCCCTGATTTTGCGCGTACTATGGTCCCCCTGTACGAACTGACAAAACAAGGTGCGAGATGGCAATGGACTCACATTCATGAGGAGGCGCGGCAGAAGATTATTCACCACCTCACCTCCACGCCTGTGCTTACAATTTTCCAAGAAGGGGAGCCTATAGAACTATTTACTGACGCTTCCAGCCTCGGATTTGGGGCGATTCTCGTTCAGATTATCAACGGTCGACAACACGTGATCGCTTACTTCAGCATGCGCACCACAGACGCAGAAAGCAGGTACCATAGCTATGAGTTGGAAACGTTAGCCGTAGTGCGAGCAATCAAACACTTCCGTCACTTTGTCTATGGACGCAAGTTTAAGGTGATCACTGACTGCAACGCCTTAAAAGCTTCCAAACATAAACAAGACCTACTACCTCGCATACATAGATGGTGGGCGTATCTACAAAATTTCGACTTCGATATCGAGTACAGGAAGGGCGAGCGGATGCAGCATGCAGATTTCCTGAGCAGAAACCCGGATCCTTTGACGGTAAATACCATGACAAATAACCTCGAATGGATTAACATCGAACAACGGCGCGACCACGAGCTTCGCCCGATCATAGACAGCCTACACGGAGGAGATGCTGTCCCTGGCTACGTTCTCGAAGGTAATGTGCTGAAGTGCATAAGGAGTGACCCGATTCACGGTCAACGAAAATTGGTAGTGGTACCAAAGTCTTTTCAGTGGAGCCTCATAAATACTTTTCACACGGTTCTTAAGCACCCAGGCTGGGAGAAAACCCTCCAGAAAATTCGAGACACTTACCATTTCGACAGAATGTCCACAGTTGTCAGAGAATTTGTGGATAACTGTGTGATATGCAGAACATCAAAACAAACTTCTGGGGCCACACAGGTACAGTTGCATCCGATCACCAAACCAACAGTGCCATTCGAAGTCATTCACATGGACATGACTGGCAAGCTTGGCTCTCCAGAAGAACAAGAATACGTCATCGTTACAATAGATGCACATACTAAGTATGTACTTCTCCGACACACGAACGATAAAAGTCAATACAGTACCGTGGCTGCCCTGAAACAGGTCATTCATCTCTTTGGGACACCGAAGCAGATCATTGTGGATGGCGGGCGTGAATTTCTGGGAGAATACAAAAGTTACTGTGACAGGTTTGGTATTGAAATTCATGCCATATCTCCAGGTACAAGCAGAGCTAATGGACAAGTGGAGCGAGTTATGGCAACACTGAAGAATGGTCTCGTTATGATTAAAAACTACGAGACTCCAGAATGGCACACAGCGTTAGATGGGCTACAACTTGCACTTAATTGCACGGCACATCGGACCACAGGTACTGCCCCGCTTACATTACTGACCCGACGTCAAAACTGCGTACCACCCGAACTACTACAGTTAGTGAATTTCGATAACACGTCTATCGATATAGATGCTATGGATAGGCATGTACAACTGAGAATGGCGGAGCTATCTGCAAAAGATAAAATCAGATTTGACAGAGGACGAGCTAAAATACGTAATTTCCAGCGTGGAGATTTCGTTCTGATAAAAAATAATCCCAGGAAGCAAACTTCTCTTGATTTAAAATTCAGCGTGCCTTACGAAGTTCACAGGGTTTTGGAGAACGACCGTTACCTCGTCAAGAAGGTGGTGGGTCACCATGGGAGGCCCCGTAAGGTTGCGCACGACCAACTACGACGCGCGCCTCAACCAGGAGAAGCCTCCCAGGCGGCCGTGTCGCCTAGAGACAACGAGCAAGCCGGTTCGTCTGGCATCAACAGCGCTACGCCAACACAATACGCAACGCCGGCGCTACTACTGGCTGACGTCAGAGATGATGACGTCAGGGATACACCGTAATACAGCCTGTGAAGGCTGTCCCCGTCATTGCTGATTTTTATTTGGTGAGCAGGTTTCATTATATTGTCTCACAACATACAATACAATCACACTCACAACTTTTCATACAATACACTATGCATATTGGCGCGTGGAGTAGACCAATATAGCAAACACAATCAAATTAATGCACGTTGGCGCGTGGAGTAGACCAACGTTGCAAGCAATTATTGAAGCATATTGGCGCGTGGAGTAGACCAATATAGCTATAAATCGAATCGTTTTAAGCATATTGGCGCGTGGAGTAGACCAATATAGCAAATAATTTAAGACTTGACTTTATGACTTATCGACTGTTGACAAAAAAAAATAAATAAAAAAACGATTCGATCTCCTATCCTCTGTGTACCACGGTGTAAGATGGCCACCCAGAGCACAGCCTCAAGTCCCCTGTGTACCACGGTGTAAGATGGCCACCCAGAGCACAGCCTCAAGTCCCCTGTGTACCACGGTGTAATATGGCCACCCAGAGCACAGCATCGGCCTCTCCTACAATCCTTTAGGACCCCTGTCTCGTACAGCATCGACCTCTCAACCTCTCACTGACCTATCCTTACCTTCCTTATACACAAATACAAATTACACACTATCAATATTATGTACAGCTGTCATGTGAAATGACACCCACGTACATCATCCAATTTTCATAAACTGTTTGAGCTGTTGAATGAGCAGTTACAATTATACTGGCAGTGTATGTATTAGTATGTTGTATCAAAATATTATGACCTTTATAGTCAAACAATATTTCATTACCTGTCGACCCTGTCGTACAGCGAAATACATGTTTGCGAAATAATTTATGTATTTTTTTTATTCACACTGCCAGATATTTAAAATTTAAACCATAGGTTAAGGTGTACTGTGGAAGTACCTAGCCTCAAAACATTTCTCTCTCTATTTCAGCAACAATCAAGAGCGACGCAGAGCACGCGTCACACATCAGAATGGCCGTGTCGCCGCGAGGACGATCGGGTGTCTTCGGGTACTTTCGTCACCGCATCAAGAAAGCAACATTACTTACTTACACTTTATTTTTAAGATTAAATTTAAGTCATCAAGCTATTAGCTCAGTTAACGAAAATCCGTAAACTTAATTTTAATGGTCTTCTGCCGTGATATAATCATACAATTAAAACATTAAACATAAATAGTGATTGTCGGATTACATCCGCGAGTCATTGCGAGTAAGTACGTTGATTTATGTTTATTAATTAAATATGCTGAATTTATTCGTTGTAAATTAGCTTCGTAATTTAAGTAACAATTTTATAAAGCCTTCAGGTTAGATAAAATAACGTTAAATGATAATCTAACCTAAACATTACCTCAGACGACTTCATCCGTAAGTCTTTTCAAGCATGAATGTTGATTTGTATTTTAATGTGAGTTTACGCTAGTTTATTAAATGTAAATTAGCATCATAGTTTCAGTAGTACATGTAAAAAGCCTTATGCATAGTTATTGTTAAATATCGATGGTTAGTTTCAATTACTTCGAGTCGCCGCTAGCGCCGCCTACACGCATATCCGACGAAACTTAACAAACGTTGAGGAGGGGCGCGAAATGGCGGCTGGGAATAATTGAAGCGAACATTTTGGATTCACTTTGTGACGATTTTTCGAAGAGAACAGTTTGTAAGTTAACTTTCTGTCAAAATAAAATAAAATAATTAATCTTTGTGGTATTTTAACTACTTTTATTTCAAGTAAAATCCAGCGAGTATTTGAAGTTGTCCTGTTAGCTTTGTGAAGTCAAATTTGCATCAGAGTGTTGTTAAATGATAGTGAGGTTAGGTAGTGAGATATATTGCAATAGCAAAACTGGTGGTCAGTAAGGCCAGCGGTTTTGCACATTTTAAAAATAACTAGCCGGTCACTTCTGCGACATATATTTTTCAGATCTGTGTATACATAAATTACGGAGTAATGTAGTAAAGTTTAGTTTAGTTTAGTAAGAAACAAAAAATATACAATCGAATTGTTAACCTCCTTTTTTTTGAAGTTGGTTAAAGTATAATCCGACTGCATAGTACTAATAAAAGGTCTGGCCCACAATTATTATTTTACCACAATTAATTCTAAAATAAATAATACACCCATTATTTATTTTAGACAAATATAACTATTTCGATTACCGTCGCATGCCCCACACTTTTAAAAAGTTTTTACTCCTATGCATAACTCTCGTAAAATAGAAGTGTAAGTATATAAAGTCTCTTTGATACATAGAGGTATTTACCATGGCTTTGATATCTTTGTTTAATATTTATGTAATGACAGCTACGTAGTTTTGCATTCTCTTTGGTATTATTTTTGTCAAAACGTATTGATTTTATTCAGTTTCAAAGAAAATTAGCACTCTTAGTTTTATACGTTTTATTTTCAACTTGACTCATTGATATGGTATATATTAGTTCACGTTGCTTATAACTATGTTGAAGTCCAACGTGTCGCGCTCGTCCAGCGGCGGTCGCGACTCGACCGCTCGCGACTCGGCCGCCCGCATCTCGACCGGCCGCCGGTCCTCCCGGCACGGGTGCGACAGCTCGCGCCTCTCCGCTGTCCTCAAGTCCGGGATCCTCGCCAAACGAGGGAAGATACTCGACTTGATAGATGACAAGGAGGGCATGCAGTCCAGAACCTTCCTGGTGTGTATTTTTGAAGTGAAAACTAAGCGCACTGAGGGCTATATTTAGTGGGTATTGAAATAAACGAAGCCGTCACCCTCGGATATGTAACACTCGGTGGGGTAAAGTCGGCTCGAACCGACTAAAGAACGGAATGTCGGAGCAAAAGAGATAGTCAACGCGTCGCTGCTATTTTTAACGTCGCTTTGATGAAGTGTTCACTTCAGTCGCGTGTCGTCTGGAGTTAAGCACGCACTGTTTGTTTTAGTAGAACGCTAATTGTCACATTGGCTAGCGACTAGTAATGTCATAGGGAGAACTCGGTGTCTGAAGCCACAGACGAAGGAAGTTTTTACGTTTTCATGGCGCCTGTAGATAAGTGCATGAGAATTCAAAATGTTGACGATATAAGTAGGTTATAGGAACATGTCGGTGTTTTATTTTCCTAAACTTGTATTACTTCGAAGAATGGTTCCTGGGACCACAATTAAGCGTTCAAGCAGACTTATTTCAATTTTACTTTTGTCTCGCTCTCTACAATTGAGTAAGCAAGACAACCAAGGCCGTAGGCAGAAGGGGGTGGGGGTTCAATTTTTGATAGCGTTACAGTCGCTCTTTACCAGTCGGGTATTTCCTTTTAACACAGTTACTTGTTTGATTCATCTGGTCCACAAAAATCTAGGACTCGCTAACACGATCAATGAATCAAATCACTTCCATGATTTAATATTAAAAACCTTTAAAAAATCTTTTATTTTGACGTGGAAGTACTCTGGGTTCATTAATACGAGAAATAAAGCATATTACTATAAAAACACCACTAAAATTTTCGCGCTCGTGCATTCCTATTTTTGTTTATATTTAACAACGCTCAGCTAGCAAGCAAGCGTCATGCAAGCGCTGAGTGCTCGTTAAAACGAAAAAATATATATTTTTTTTACTACCCAAAAATAATAGAAAATTTTGCTATTGTTCATTTGGTACATCAAAGTGCTCCTTTTTTTCCCGCATGCTACGCTCGCACATTATAAGTAAGATTATGGGACAACATGGCCGCAGACAACCCGCTATGAGAAGGCTATAAGCTATGCCCATGTCCTTTATCCATTGCTGAACCCCCCCCCCCGAATGAATTCCTGGCTACGGCCCTGAAGACAACTGACAAATTAATATTGAAATAAGGTTGCTATTACCAACCACCAACAACAAGCTGGACGTCTGCCTGGTGCTCGTCTTCCGTCTCGCGCCCACCCTTCTGTGATTGCTTTAGTCCACTATTTTAGTTCTTATAATTACCCGACTGCAAAAGGAGGGTTTGTTTTTCGAGTGTTTGTATGTCTATGTATGTTTCTATATGACAGCCTATACGGCTTAACCGATTTTGATGTGCGAGGTGTCGTTAGATTCGTCTTCATTTCCCGAGTGTCATAGGCTTTATTTTTTTTTTCTAATAATACATCATCATCATCTCAGCCACAAGAAGTCCACTGCTGGACATAGGCTTCATCCATGGATTTCCAGAAAGACCGGTTGGAAGCGGCCTGCATCCAGCGTCTTCCTGCCACTTGTATTATATCTTCTATCCACCTTGTGGCTGGTCTTCCTACGCTGCGCTTGACGGTTCGTGGTCTCCATTCGAGAACTTTTCGGCCCCATCGGCCGTCGGTTCTACGTGCTATATGCCCTGCCCACTGCCACTTCAACTTGCTAATCCGCTGTGTTATGTCGGTGATTTTTGTACGTCTACGGATTTCTTCGTTTCTGATACGATCTCATAGAGAGACCCCGAGCAATAATACATCTCATGCAAAAAAAAATGCGTTTTTTCGTAACTTAAACGAGCTATTTCGTATTGCAGTCGGGTATTTTGTTTATCTTTTAATATAGATGTTTGTTATTATTTTGTTGTTCTTATTTTTTTGTTATAATTAGCGTCGATCCCTTATAAATCCTGTAGAGACTGGAAAACACTTTTGTAGTATGTCAACAACGACAGTTTATCTACAGCAGAGCAAAAAAAAACTGTAAAAGCAAAAAAAAGCGCTGGAAATTTCAACGTCGTATTTTAAATTAAAACATCACAGCAGAATCTCAGAAATCAGAAATTTTTTATTGACCTGACCTTCACCAGACGACACAATTATTATTTTCTGAATAAATTGAGTAAATTTATTGTTTTTGTTAAGTTAATTACTTAAATAAACATTAATATACAATAAATATAGTAACACCAAAAACCTCGCAGAGGTTTGTCTTGACGTTACTCCTCGACACATTTTTTTTTTTGTCAGCCCTGTTTGTACAAACTGTCCCACTGCTGGGAACGGGCCATCTTCTCATTGTGAGAAGGGTTAGGCCATAGTCTGCCACGCTGGCCAAGTGCGGGTTGGCAGACTTCACACCTCGACACATGAATACTTTCAAATACAACAATGTTATAGGTAGATTAGTGGAGTCATGCCACCGTCGCGTGAACATTGCTCAGTTTCTATGCAGTAAACAACTTTATACAGGCTGCTCCTCAATAAAATAACTTATAAACTTAAATAATAATAACTTATTTATGAAATAATGTTTTAACACTCTTTTGATGTTTGTTGACGTTATTTTATTACGAATTTCCAGAGGTAGACGATTTATTAGAGGTAGGAATTAGGTAAATATTGTGAAGTACGCCTACCATAGATATTTTTTGATTTTGGTAGGATAAGTTTCTGTTTAATCATGCTTTTGGTTATTTCATGTTGAATTTCAGTTCTAAAAAATTGTTCATTCAGTAAACAATAATTCATTTTGTCTTGTATAGGCAGTAGGTACTTCACAATACTTGAATAAACCCATCGGGTTATTTCTATATTTTTGTTTAATTTTTAGCGGCGCAATTCATTTAAGCAGTCTGTATTGGAGGAAATATATTTGTTCTAAGTAGGCTTTAAACGTCCTGCCATACCTACTTAGTCCATAATATAATACTATGTTTTCTACCAGTACCCTATACATAGTGAGTAAAACATAAAATGGTACCAACACGACTTTTGATGACGTAGAAATTCGCCAGTATTGCTCGAAGCTTATCGCACACTTTATCCACATGTCTGGCCCAGTTGAACCTATCATCTATTACGAGCCCTAGGTAGGTTTGCTCGCGAACTTGTTGTATCTGCACACAACCTTTGGCACAATTATTTAAGTAGCAATCGCTAGGCTTATGCAGGCATTCATGACATTGTGCTATAACTTTGACTTCTTCACAGGAGCGATTTTGACTTGAACGGATATGGAGAAATTTGGTTTTGTCGGCATTCAATACTAGCCCTGAGTCATGGGACCACTTACATATTGCTGTAAAATCAGCTTGAATATGGTTTTGCGCCCTAGTAATATCTTTATCGGCAGCGATTAAACATGTATCGTCTGCAAACTGATACATAGTGCAACGGGCCGACCACAGAGCCCTGGGCCTCAAGGCTGCTAATGAACATCACTCGCTCGCCGCTCGCTGATACGATTCAAAGACAATTTTGACAAATTATTAGTCTATTTGTATAGTAATAGACTAGCAATTCGTCAAAATTGTCTTTGAATGCGAACTAGTGATGTTCACTTAGCAGCCTTGAGGCCCTGCGCTGTTCCTTCCGTGAGGTCGACAGGCTCACTGAGGCACCCGGACCTGATAAACTCGAGCATCAAGGTAGCCTTTAGACCAGTTTAAGAGACTGCCTCTTATGCCACTATTGTTCAGTTTTGGGATCAATAACTCGTGCCTAAGGGTATCGAACGCCTTACTATAGTCGATAAAAATAAAACGACGCATTTTTCTAGATACGACAAAATTGCTTACCAGCGTCGCTCTTTACTTTTTTGACAATTAAAATTGATGATACTTTATTAAGCTACTTTATTTATACTCAAACATTTTATCTACTCTTTTAGAATATGAAATCGGAAGACGAGAAAATGCTTAAAATGTTCGAGTAAGTATCTGCAGTAACTAACTTACCACCCATTCCGTCGATAGCATGAGCCCTGTGTCGCTGCCGGCGGTACTTACCGTGATAGAGAACGGTGACAATGATGATAAGATACAGCTCCAGGTGCTCAGCTACCTACACAACAACTGGCTCAGCTGTTTAGTTTCAAATTCAAATTCAAAATATTTTATTTAAAGACTTCTTGGTCCAAAGTGTTAGTAACAAAATATAAGGGCTTAAAAGCTACGGTTAGTACTTATCCTAATTACATTTACAAAAAAAAAAAGAGGCATTTCATGCGGACAATGTTTCCGCAGTACAGGCGCATTGAGGTCTTCTGACACAACTTTCAGGGTGGTATTGCTGCTTCCCCGCACTCGCCTGATCAGTGAGGCCACTTTTTTTCTAATGACCGCATGAAAGCCGTCCGTTGTGGTTTTGTGCAAACATTGCGGAGGCACTGCAGAAGCGGGGAAGCCTCAACATCATCCTGAAAAGATTATTATACTGGATGCGTAGGGTGTTCAGCGACTTTTGAGTACAGCGACCCCACAGACGCCCCGTGTACAGACCTTGACAAAACGCTTTGAATAGGGTTATTTTAACCTGGTCCGTACATCGAGCAAATCTACGGGCCAGCATGTTCCCGCGAACCGCCAAAGCCCTACGCTCCCTAGTTTCGTAAAGGTTAACAGAGGTACTTTCGCTTTTATAATATTAAGTGATTAGGATAAAGTTAGCATCAGGATTTCCGCCTCCATTCTCAGCTGGTATCAGCCACTCACGTACCAGACCAGCCCCCGTATTCTGAACCCATTCGGTTTCGGAATCGATTCGATTTGTATATCTCCGTCTCTGTCATTTCCATAGAGAACGACAAAGACGGAGATATACAAATCGAATCGATTCCGAAACCGAATGGGTTCAGAATACGGGGGCAGATGACATGTATTCATATAACTATAATTTTGACATTTGTGTCATTTATGTTTCCAGCTTGGATTATTTATATGTGCTGTTCTTTGCAACAATTTGGGAGGACACCATGGCTGAATTAAATATTTTAGGTAATATCTTGTAAACGGTAATATATTGAGGACATTTTCACCCAACATCATCTAGCCCCAAAATCAGCAAAGCTTGTACTATGGGACCCAGAAGACTGATAGAACACATAATTATACTTTTTTTGTAAATACATAGATATGATACATATTGACACAGAACACACATCCATGCTCAGCAGAAATGTTTGCCCTGGGTGGGGATCGAACCCACGACCTAAAGCTCAGAAGGCAGACCTTCTACCACTGAGCCATGAGGCATTTAATAAATAGTTATAGATGACACTACCAAGGGTGTAGCCAGGATGGTAGGCATAGCAGATGAACAATTACATATTAAAATCTTGCCACATTTTACAAATCGTCACCAAGTTCGTTGCATTTTCTCCCTATCCCGCACATAGAAAGAAGATAGCAGCATAACATAGCGCGTCAAGTTAGGAAATAAATATTAAAGGGGTTTCATCCCAAAATTGCCTCTTTTGAATCAATTTTATATTCAATAAATAATTAAAAAGCCAAAAACATAGTTACAAATATACATCTTTTAGTTATTTCCGCGGTTCAAAACGAGATACAATGTACTTAGCTCGTTCATATAAAAATCCGAAAAAAGGTGCCCGCATCTTAACCGCCATATTTAGAGATGGGACATGATGATGAGATCAATTGCGGGGATAAACACTGCTTTATGGCACCCTTGGATGCCACCCTGGCATCTGTAATAAGTATCCCTACGTATGTATATAATAAAGCTTGCCCCCGCTCCCCAGCCACCTGCAACAATGCGCTCCAGATGATCAACACTTGCACGGACATGGCGCAGCTGGTGGCGAACAAGTACGGCATCGCGCGCACCAACATCGTCGACGAGCTGGACAGGTTCAACCGGAACCAGCTCGACAGGGAAGAATACAAGTTGAAGAAACTCGTCGCGGACAGGTCAGCTTTCCTTCTTTATCCCCTAAGTTGAAGAAACTCGTCGCGGACAGGTCAGCTTTCCTTCTTTATCCCCTAAGTTGAAGAAACTCGTCGCGGAGTGGTCACTTTCCATCTTTATCCCCTAAGTTGAAGAAACTCGTCGCGGACTAGTCATTTTCCTTCTTTTTGCGGACAGGTTTTCATCGGGAGTTTTCTTGCATATATATGTTTCATTAAAATTGGTCAAGCTGTTTTTTTTTGTTGTTTTTTTATTATTATTAAACTTTATTTTACCGTGATGGCATTAAATTTAAATCAAAATTAAGTGTGGCTTTTAATTTTCTATAAATATTTTATGTCGACATTTTGCAAAACAAGACCTTGCGATGTACGTGTGCATATACTTTCTCGTGTATGTGTGCGTATCCTGAGATAAGAATTCTTGACAAACGGACCACGAAAAGATCCTGTAGAGGTAGAGCTCCATTATTCTATTTGAGGTACGAAATCTTAAAACCTGAAGTTGCCCTACTTGGTTCTCGTTTGCAGACGTTTCTTCCAAGACACCGTGCTGATGACGTACCTGGATCTGGTGCTGAACAGGAGTTTCGAGAGCTTTGCGCAGCAGCTCGCCGTGTTCCATGACAAGAACACGTACCGCGCGCGGCTGCTGCAAGACGAGACCGACAATAGAATGTACCTACGCACCTATTAGGACAATTCTGTTCCCTAAAACGACTTGAAGCATGTAGGTAGTGAAGGGACTTGCTGGCTGGTATAACACTCCAGTTGACAATCTGACGCCAAGGACCTAAGCTCCCCTCTTTTTATGGTAAATACCCCTGACCAAAATTCCTCAACGAAAAAAATACTTGTAACACTTGTATGCCAAGTTAGGTAAAGATTTGTTGAAAAATACTGCCTAAACACGAGTAGGTACGATCAAACATACAGACAGAAGAAAAAAAAAATGCTAGTTCATGCAGAGACGTTTGTTCGCACGTCTAGTAAAACCTAAAATATACTTATGCTTTGAAGTCGTCATCATCAACGTTTCAGCACATAAAGTCCACTACTGGACATAAGCTATCCATAGGATATATCCATGGAGGACCATGATGTCAAAAAAGACTGGTTGGAACCAGCTAGCATCCATAACGTCTTCCTGCCACCTATATGAGGTCTTCTGCACACCTTGTGGCTGGTCTTCCTTCGCTGCGCTTACCGGCACGTGTTCTCCACTTGAGAACTGTTTGGCCATCAGTTCTAAGTGCTTATGTACCCTGACCACTGCCACTTCAACTCGGAAGATTTGAAGAAATGTTTGAAAATGTCTCAATAGATAATATAATAATAGCTAAATTCCCCGCAGTGTTCGTCGCGAGCTCGCGAAACAGTTGCGAGCTCAGCGCATCCAGCTGCTTTCAGCCAACTACGACATGGATGTCGCCATCGACCACCTCAAGGCAGAGATCGAGGTTTGCACCATGACACCTTGACTTCAATTGACCAGTACAGCTGCAGTTGTAGCAATATAGAAAATCGTTTTAATAACCCCACTTCTCCCCATTCTCACTAAGGCTCATGTCCTCTATTTTTCCGCAGAAACACCACACAACTTTAAGAGATTATGCGAATACAGTTTGCTATCTTGCGCTTACTACATCTTTGAAGATATAAACTACTAATTATGCGAACAAAAGATTTCGCTTAGCACAATGATAACTTATTTATAATCCGAAATACGTTTATTTGAATCTTACATTGCCCGAATCCGTTTTTTAGAACCGCCTGTTTCCAGTAGATGTTTTACTTGACAGGAATTACTGATTCCATAAGTTTGCCGTTAGTTTTTTTTCCCCGAACAGATATTAAGTTCGTTAGGTTTCCGTTTTATTATATCCAGAAACCTTCTTATTTACAAAGGTTCCGTCATCTGATATATATCAAATTCGACTTGCTCTTTTTATTAATTTTATCACTTTGAAACTTGTTTCTTTCTACCACCTCTATGCTGACGATCTCCCCCAAGCTCCTGTTGATCATTTGGACGAGGCAGTGATGTCTGAGTGAGGTCCAATAACGACCTTCAATGCATTGAATATTGGTATAAATCCTATAGACTCACAGTGAATCCTTCAAAACACAGACTATCATCATTAGAAGCTCTCGATTAATCTCTAGAATTGATTATCCCTGCCTAAAAGTATGTTTAGGTACTGATGTACATATTTTGGTTTGATTGTGATGGGACCATCTCTGAAGTATGACCTACCAAACAAACAAATCATCAAACTCAATTCATATTAATTAGCGAAGTAATTCCTGAACAAACATACAAAAAAAACAATATACAGTCAAATTGAGAACCTCCTGCTTTTTGGAAGTCGGTTAAAAATTAAATTTCCTTTTCGAGGAAATGATATTCGGTATTTCACAATTCGGATTATAGATAGGTAACCACGTCTTCCAGGACTCCAACATATACGCGGAGAGTCACGGCCGCTACATGGGCAAGTGGCAGAGAGCGCGCGCGGAGCAGCACGAGGCCTCCATCCAGGAGGCAGAAGACAAGCCCCTGCACAGCATGAGACTGCACAAGCACAAGCTGGAGGACGAGGACAGGGTCCACTCCGAGCTCACGCTGCTCATCAACATGGATATCAATGTGAGTCGCTGTGCTGGCTCACCGGGAGAGGTGTTCGCCGTCACTGTCGGCCATGCGTTGCAGTTCTTATCCTAATACATACTAATATTATAAAAACGAATGATTCTGTCTCTCTGTCTGTTTGTTACCTACCTCTTCGACCAAACGGGTGTACAGGTCACCAGCGTTGGCGTTGTCACACTTGATTACACTTAGTACTTTATATTATTATATATGAATCTTATTAGATTTCATCATTTGCAGTCTTTTTGGACAGTATCGTAAATATATTCATAAAACATATAAAAGAACATTTATTATACGATCCATTTATATGCTTACCTAAAAAATTCGCGCTTGCTTCGCTCAGAATGCTCTTTCACCTTGATACAACGTAGAGATACATTTCAACTGACGACATCTGTCTAATCTCACTTAGTATTAGAAAAGTGAAATTTAGTAAGTATTGTATTTTTAAATTGTTTATGACTCTTTAGTGATACTCGTACATCACCTGAACGGATGTGAACAAAACTTAGTAATGCCTTTGATTAATACGTAATCTGCGTTATCCTGACAGTTTTAAAGATGTGCGAAGCAAACGCCATTTACCTATATGTTTCAATTTCTTGTTCATATTTTATGGCACTGATTTAAAGAGACAGTTGTAAATAGCAGTTTTGGTAAGTTAAAAATTATAAATGTAACTAGTTCAGCAGTTAAAACTAAGCAGTAAAGTAAACAAAAATGAGTAATAAAAAATAATGAAATGGATCAGTGAATATATAATTGAGCAGGAAAATAATGAAATGGGCGGTAAAAATTATTGAACTAGCGGTTTCGTGTGGGCAGTAATAAATAGGAATTTGTCGGTAAGCAATCTCATTCTAAGCAATTCTATAAACAATGAGGTGGTAAAAAAAAACAGTACTTAAATAGTAATGAAAAATTAAATTACTTTTGCTTTGACTGAAGGAATTAAATAAAACAAATTGTAAAAATTATTATCTATAAATTTTTATAAAAAAAAAAAACATAACCTAATCTTTAAATTCATTAATCATTAAATTAAATAACTGCTCAATATGTTTTTGAACTGATCATAATAACATCTCGAATATTTAAGGGTAAGGCCGCCAAAATTGTCAATTATATCACAAAAGTAACACAACAGATTTTGTGTTACCATTACACAAATGTAACCCAAAAGTAACACATCTTTTGGGTAAAGGTGGTTTCATAATGGTTAAATAAATAACCTAAAATAATACAAGATTAAAAAAAATATGGACGGACTGCAGTGCAGTGCTATAGGAGTAATGAAATACGATTTTTAAACGATGTACTTGCGTACCTTTAATAATGAAATTTAAAAAAAAAACACACCTTTAACACAAATCTGTCATAACACATGAGTTAAAAAAATAAAAAAGAATCCCGAGTTCTCTAGGGGTAAAAAAAATGTACAGGATGAAATTTTAATCACCGTTTTCCTCTTAAGGGGTCGTTGAACTTGTCATTATGAACAACTTTTACTACGGGACCAAACATGAAATCGTGAAAAAAATCAGCTGTTCCCTACATTTTGACGAGATGAGCGAACATTGTAGGGAACAGCTGATTTATTTTCTCGATTTCAGGTTTGTTCCCATAGTAAAAGTTGTTTATAATGACGAGTACAATTACCTCTTAAGAAGTTGTTGGTGTTTTTCGTATAACCCTGTATATGCACATGAATAGATTATATTTCAATAGAAGAAAACCATACTCAATTAGTTCGGTGCTAAAGAGCCTTTCGTGGAAGTTTAACTTGCACTTGGCAGGTTTTCACTATTAAAAAGTAGGTATGTAAGTACTGAGTTTGTCATACCTACAAAATCACTCAGATACATTACTTTAAAAAATCAGTACAAATACCACTAAGCATGCGGCTTTATAGATCTACTGTGTTACGTAACACATACTTTTGTGTTACAATAACAACAAATGTAACACAGGTGTAATACAAATACAACACAAAAGCTAAATTTTTACAACAGTTTTTTTGGTTATATTTCGGTTATTTATTAAAGTTAGGCACTAATCGGCGGTTCTAAGTATACTTTTAACCTCATCGCCAACAAATATAATACAATAACATTAAAATATCTGTTTCTTGCCTCAGAAATCGCATTAAATCTTTTTTTTTTCACAAACAAACAATAACGTGACGCGCACTTTAAGCTCCTTCACTGGCGAAACAATATAGCTGCCTTGTTTTTTTTAATTTTTTCGATTACGGTGTTGCCATATTAATACTGCGTTTTGCACTTAGGCTCTATAAATAGTAGCTTTGGGGGTAAAAATTCGTTACACAAATAAATCGTAACACAAAAGTAAGCCATTTTTTAATTTTAAACTATCAATAAAACAACTCAGTTCAAGGATTTTCGTAACAATATTATTATCATGGGTCTATCATCTAATTCTTCCACGGTATACATATAATTCAGATATTCTCTATAAATTATTGAATATTTTAACCAAAAGATACTGCAAAAAAAAACGACAGAAATGTCACACAAAAAATTGACAATTTTGGCGGCCTCACCCTTAAATAACAGCTCAAAAACTTAGTTCCCATATTTTATTATTTAAAAATATATTTTTTTGGGTATCATTGTTATACTATTGTAGGTATGTGTACATTTATGTATAGAGAAATTGACAGATGCAAGAAATGGCGAAAAATATACTTACGTTACGTTACACTCATGTATAGTTGACAGGCATGTTTTTTTTCTGGGCATATGTTTATTAGGTAAAAGCGCAGTTTATGTACTTGGATAACTCAAATCTTTTCCAGTAGTAAGACTTAATTAAATCTTAGGTATTTTGTTATACAGTAGAATCCGGATAGAACAACCCTCAAGGGACCGGCGACACTTTGTCGTACTAACCGGACGACGCACAAAACGACCAGAAAAATTAAGCTTGTTTTTTATTAATTTTTCTTTATTGTGGAGATTGTAGAATGAGACACGCTAAATTCTTTCGCAAGGGTACCATTTGGTTCACCAACTTCTAAACGGTATATTATAACAGCTTTTCCTCAATTGAAAAACACTTTGACTTCACGGAACTAATTTTAGCGCACGTAAACTTGTCACAGCAAATTAAAAAAATTGGCCAAGTGCGAGTCGGACTCGCGCACGAAGGGTTCCGTACTATCATCTATAATAGAAAATCGTATAAAATAACGAGAAATTAACGAAATTCCAAGTAGTAAATTGCAAACTTATGGGTAGGTTTTCGATACACATCCGGGCAGCATGATGACGCTCGCGCCACCACCACTCCGCGGCGCGGCGCTCTCACCACGTTTAGATGCACGGATTATTTTCATTTTGTGAGTTTTATGTATTAGATTAGGTATTTATTTTCATAGTTAATATATTTCTAAATATTTACTTACAAATATTCAAGTTTCTACCTGTTAATTAAGATCGAGTAAAAATTGCTTAAAAATTATGTTTGTTGTATGGAAGCCCCCCTTTAATATTTACTTTATTGTTATTTAATTATTTATTTTGAAAGGTAATATACAAGTCAATATTCTGTGAAAATTTGAAGCGTCTACCTGCTACCGTTTTTAATATTGAGCAAAAAAATACGAAAAAAACACGTTTATTGTATGGGGACCCCCCTTAATATTTTTTTTTTTTTAATTTTTAGTATTTGTTGTTGCAAACGCCAATTACGGTGGGGCAATCAAAACCCCAGAAAGAGTGGACTGTATTTTTTGAGGTGGAATACGGTGCATGAGACAAGGAACGGAGAGACGGGAAGCAGCACTTACTTGAAGATCTCGTGGCTCTCCAGATCATAGATCAGTGAGGGAGGATGGCGCGGCGCCTTCGCACTCGCACGCCCCTGTGGTCCTGTCCTAATCTGCTCTATGATCTGGAGAGCCACGAGATCTTCAAGTAAGTGCTGCTTCCCGTCTCTCCGTTCCTTGTCTCATGCACCGTATTCCACCTCAAAAAATACAGTCCACTCTTTCTGGGGTTTTGATTGCCCCACCGTAATTGGCGTTTGCATAAATTCCTTCGAGCCGGATCCTCAGTTCCGGCTTCTTCTCCTCTTATTAGGATATATTGAATGCCCTAATAAGTAATTATATTCATTGCGAATATAATTATTCAAATAGTGTGACATTGCGTCACCTATTCTCCCCTTATATTCCCCGCCGTAAGCATTGTGCTAGGCTTCTAATTAGCTAGATATACTATTTATCTACGCTGATCAACATATATTTTATATAAATATCATATTATTTAAGTAAAATCATAAATATTAATTGTGATTTACACGTTTTTATACACTACCCACAATTATCATTTAATGCGTGCATAGATACGTGACTGCGACAAGTACCTCCGCTAAAAAAGTTAAAGTATTATACGACCGTGTAGCGAAGTACAATCGTCGCAGGCGCAGTTGCGCGCTCAATATAACCTACTTAATTTGTCAGTATAATATTTACTACAATTTTATCAGTTACTAGAAAAAAATTATTTCATATGCATTCTATTTTTATCATTGCATCGAGATTTGTTTTGTAATAATATTGTTTTGAAAATAAAAGAATATATTAATTGCAATGGCACGTAATAGAGATGAATGGTCAGATGCAGAAACCGATGCAAAGATAACCATGTTATTGTCTAAACGCGAAGCGATATTCGAAATTGTGCAGGAATGTTTTGATTTAGCTTGCGCGTCTGATATTTGCACGAATGCAATAAAGAGGGAACTTTTTCTAGATAAGTCCTCACAGATCGATTCACTACGAGATAAATTTGAGAAAATCGTTGATGATTATAATGCTCGTACTTTAGAACTAAATCCAAAGGCGAAGCCAGACTATAAATCTCTATATGCTTTTGAGTCTCTGTATAGTAAAATAAAGAGATCACAAACTCAGCTCGCTCCCGTCTACTCACCGCAAGTTGATTCTTGTGCGTTACATAAATCTAGACCAAAATTGCCTCCGATACAATTATTGGATTTTGATGGTGATATAAAGTGTTGGCCGATGTTCTATGCGACTTTTAAGTCTACCGTTCATGATAACCCGGTGCTAACACTAAGCGAAAAGCTATATTATCTTTTGCCCAAATTAACTGGACGTGCGAAAATCGCGATTTCTGGTATTTCTCCGTGTGCTGAAAATTATGAATTAATTTTACAAACACTGATTCATAAGTTTGATGATCAGAGGATGCTTATCTCGGCTTATCTCACTCAAATGTTCGATTTCAAACCTTTTCAGGTCGCTTCTGCAGCAAACTTTGATTTGTTTACTAATAACTTCACAAGCGCAGTGAGCGCCTTAAAGAATCTAAAAATAGATAACTTATCGGATATGATTATATTGCACATCGCTCTCAAGAAACTAGATTCGGAAACGGTTCGTGCTTTTGAAACTAAACATGGCAATAAAATACCATCATTTGACGAGTTTGTTGAATTTATTTCAACTCGTGCTAGAGTATTTGAACGAACTACTTGCTCTGCGAACATTCGTTCAGATAATAATAATTATAAAAAATCGAATATAGGCACTAGTACTAAAATGCCTAAGTACCAGGCTTATGTAAGTACAGTTGATAAACCTGCGTCTGCGCATAAATGTCTATGTGCTAATATTGTGCATACTCATTTATATAAGTGCGCTAATTTTAATAAATTGACAAATCCTCAAGAACGTTACAAATGCGTGAAAGATAACAACGCGTGTGTAAATTGCTTATCACTCAACCATAAGGCATCAAGTTGCATCTTAAAACCAAATCGCAAGGTTTGCGAAAAGCCCCACCATGGGAAATTGCATTTTGTGCGTACGGAACCAAAAGTATATAGCGCGACAACGTCATTGGCTCCCGGCGCGGTACCTGCCGCTAACGTCTTATCACCGCCGGCGCATGGGGTGAATGAGTCACGCGATATACCTACGGTCGCCGATGCTATCCCGCGTTTGGCTTTATGCACTACAAATGAGGCTTCTTGTTTACCTATTCGTGAAAATAATACTGACAGCGTTATCTTGTTATCTACAGCGCAGGTCGCCGTATATGATTCTAACGGCAAACGTCATATAATTCGTGTCTTGTTGGATTCTGCATCACAAAGTCATTTTATAACAAATGAGTGTTGTGATCGATTAGGTATACGACCTTTGAACTCAACCGCGACCACAGAACGTACTATGATCAGAGGTTTTGGTGGAACGGAAAGAGTTGTAAAAACTAATTCGGTTTGCTTGAGATTTTACTCTCGATTTAATGATGACATAAATTTCGAGTTTTCGCCTCTCGTAGTCGAAAAGATAACAGATTCGTTACCTACAGCCGTGGTAGATACGTCTGTCCTATCACATCTGGAAGGTTTACAACTAGCGGACGCTAACTTCGGCGTACCGGCTAGTATTGACGCGTTGATAGGAGCTTCCCTATTTCCGCACCTGCTTTTACCCGACGTCCATGCTTCGCGCGAGGCGTCGACTCCCGTTGCATTGCGCACGGTTTTGGGCTATGTACTATTAGGGTCAGCGCCCACCATACCTACACTAAACATTAATACGGCCTTGACATGTTGCCTCGCTCAAGAGCCTATCGCTATTGATGCGTTAGTCAGGCGTTTCTGGGAACTTGAAGAGCTTCCTTCGGCTCCCGTTCAGAATCCGACGCATATTGAATGCGAGGATTTCTATGCGTCTACAACGTCACGCGATCCTGTTACTGGCAGATACGTTGTCGGCCTGCCATTCAAGGACGACCCATATTCATTAGGGAATTCTATAGACGCAGCTAATAAACGTTTCATGTGCCTTGAAAGAAAGCTTGAAGCCACCCCTGCGCTCAGGTCGGCATATGATGACGTCATTAAAGACTATCTTGCGAAAGATTACGTATCTCCCGCGCCGCCGTGTGATCCTCAGGACCCTGCGCCGATTTACGTCATTCCTCACCACGGCATCGTTCGCGATGATAAACAGTCGACTAAGCTTCGCATGGTATTAGATGCTAGTAGCCGTTCCACTTCCGGGCGGTCACTGAACGACATCCTACATTCGGGTCCGAACCTACAGGGTGATTTATTTAAAATTATTTTAAATTTTCGCCTGCATGCAGTAGCTATGACCGCGGATTGTCGTCAGCAGTTTCTTCAAATAATTATGCGCGAAGCCGACCGTCGATACCAATGCTTCTTATATCGGTTTAGCCCACAAGACCCGCTCGTGTTATATCAGTTCAATCGCGTGTGTTTCGGCTTGACGTTGAGTCCGTACCATGCACTGCGCACGGTCACTCAGCTTGTCCGAGATGATGGCGCGAAATACCCGCTCGCGAGTAGTATTGTACTACCTTCGCTATATATGGACGACATAGCTTTCTCGCTTCCTAATGAGCGTAAAGCAGTCGACGCGTCTCATCAGCTGATTGAACTATTTAAAGGTGCACAGTGGGATCTCGTAAAATGGAACAGTAATTCTCGCGAGGTATTGGACCATATTCCTGACACGCACAAACTTCCTACTGAAGTGGAGTTTGATAAATCGGCAAATAAAATATTGGGCCTTCATTGGTCTACGCAAGATGATGAGTTTTACTTTAAAGTGTCTAAACCGAACGACGAGATATGTACGAAGCGTTCAATATTATCCACAGTCGCCCGTTTATGGGATTTTATGGGCTTCGCAGCTCCGACGATAGTTTTTGCAAAGATTCTAATAAAGACTCTTTGGCAGTTGAAGTTAGGATGGGATGAAGTTCCTCCTGCACACATCATTAAGATGTGGAAGCAGTTCTGCGCCGAGTTACCGGCACTTAATAAACTTCGCATACCACGACATGTAGGCGTGTCCGAAGACTGTGACGTCACACTTCTAGGTTTGTCCGATGCCAGTCTTGACGCTTATGGTGCAGTGGTGTACTTGCATGTCAGCTCAGCTGCTGGTAACACCGTACGTTTAGTATGTGCAAAGAGTAAGGTTGCGCCTACGAAACCAATGTCGATCGCTCGCCTCGAGCTGTGTAGTGTGCTCTTGTTATCGAAATTGCTTCGAGCAGAGAACTACGCTGATCGCATATCTGTCAAAACCTATGCTTTCCTTGATTCTAAGGTTGCATTATATTGGATTAAGAGTTCACCACATATTTGGCAAATATTTATCGCCAATCGTGTTGTGCAAATCACGGAAAATATTCCACCTGACCGGCCTTCAATGGTTTGAGGCCTTTTATTAACAACGGTCTGATCCTTGTGGGTCACCGTTTTTGCAATTTGGCGCTGGAATATGCACAAATACATCCAGTTATTTTGCCGCGTAATGATCATTTAATGATTCTGATCATTGATTATTTCCACGTAAAGCATTCGGTTGCTGGACATGGGACATTAATGTCGTTAATTCAACAAAGGTTTTGGAAAGTATCGGCACGTCGTCGTCTTGTGAAACGACGAGTTCATAAGTGCGATACTTGTTTCCGACTTAAACCATGTCTATCACTCACACCATGGACTGGTGCGCATGATATAGGCACAAGTCCGGCTGTTGAAACTTTTACAGAGATCAATTGCTACTCTAGTTTGTTATTGGACAACTTAGTCCAGTCCTTCTGGAATCGTTGGAGATTGGAATATCTACACGGTTTACAGGTTAGGCAAAAATGGAATACTCCTTCTATGCCTATTACTCCAGGTACTGTAGTTGTAGTGATCAACGATAATGTACCGCCACTGGCTTGGCCTTTGGCAATTGTAGAGAAAGTACATCCTTCCAAGGATGGCGTGATACGCGTAGCGACTGTGAGGCTTGCTGGAAGAACTTACCTTCGTCCCGTTGTTCGTTTATGCCCTTTACCGTCGCAGTAAAGCGTTAGTATCGTTTCGCAGTTTACTTTAAGTTAGTTATTAATTTCTAACACATAAGTCTATACTATTTTTAATGTATATCATATTATATTATACGATACAACATCACACCACAGTTTATTTAGTAATACATAATATATTTTTCTTGCCTTTTACGGATTTCTCATCAGTGCTTATACGCATTGAGCGTGTTTCTATCTCCAACTGATGGAGATACTTTTCTTACCTTATAGTTGTTTCTTTAAAGGTACCCTTTAAGGGCGGGTGGATGGTTGCGCCAGTTGATTGTAGTTTTAAACTCTTTATATTTCGGTGTATTTTCCATTCCATCCTGAACCCTTTATAATAAGCAGCACTGTGAAGAGTGTACGGAACGACCGAAGATTACCCTACTTCGTTAAAAAGAAAACAATTTGACTAGATGCATTTTATGTCTAGTCAGTGCGACATATGCCCTTGCGCGCGACGGTTTGTTTTCGTGCATATTAATTAAGAAAAAACTGTTCGCGTGTGAAGTGTTGTACTCCGCTATATACTGTTATATAGTGTCTTCGCCGGACATTGTGTCCTAGTGAAAAATAAAACTTTATGGAACGCTTTTCGAAACGTGTATTGCGACTAGCAGATTAGGACAGGACCACAGGGGCGTGCGAGTGCGAAGGCGCCGCGCCATCCTCCCTCACTGATCTATGATCTGGAGAGCCACGAGATCTTCAAGTAAGTGCTGCTTCCCGTCTCTCCGTTCCTTGTCTCATGCACCGTATTCCACCTCAAAAAATACAGTCCACTCTTTCTGGGGTTTTGATTGCCCCACCATAATTGGCGTTTGCAGTTGTAATAGTGGCAACGGAAATACATCATTTGTGAAAATTTCAGCTTTCTAGCTATCACGGTTTATGAGATACAGCCTGGAGACAGACAGACAGACAGCGAAGTCTTAGTAATAGGGTCCCGTTTTTACCCTTTGGGTACGGAACCCTAAAAACGGTCTGTAATTTACGTGAGCTAAGGAATGCCTGGACGACGAACCAGACGCGGGGCGGGGCGGGGCGGCGGAGTATTGTAAATTGTAAACAAAACACTGCGCGACGTCGTTATAACGGAACGATTTATTGTCAAAATAGGTCGCTATAAGCAGTTGGTCGCTTAAAACAGAGTCGTAATATACGGATATGTTTTCATATTATGTCTATATGAAACCAAACTTGAGGTTGAATACAACCACTAACGACCAACCGTTAACGACTAACTGTTTTTAGCGACGATAATAATCGTCGCTAAAAACAGTTAGTCGTTATATGCGAAATCGTTATATTCGGATTCTACTGTATATAAATTTACTGTATGTGAATACATTGTATTTAATTTTAAATTTTATTTACTAACAAGAGAAATTAAATTAAAATCAAACTAAATTAAAGTCAAATTAAAATTAAATCTTATTCCTAATATTACATTTGTACATTAGCTTAATTAAATAACTTGTCCCGAAAAAAGAGTAATTGTCGAGTCAAAACCACAAGACACAATACAATGAATGATCCCCGCGCAAATCCCCGACCGAATGTCCCTAGCACACACCACACTCGCCGCATTTCTTGCCGAGGATATTTGCTGAACCCAGCCCCGGATCTACGATTTTTTCGAACCGGGGCAGAAACTTGACGGTGGTGCCCCTATCTCCAGCGCTTAAAATAACTTACTTAAAAAAACTTAATATAATTATCTCTGTGGCGCCTTTTTCTTAAACGTTAACGGTGAGTCTACCAAGCTTTCGTATTCTAGGCGCTTTGTGGAGCAAGTTATTTTATTTTGAATCATATATATTAATTATGATTATTGCGCCCCCTGAAAATGCAGCCCGTCGCCGCCGCCGGAACCATCCAGCCCGAAACTCCTACCCCCTTTCCCTTAATCGGCGGTCTAGTATTATTATACTGTATTTGTAATCTATGTTTTCAAGGAAACAATGGAAAAAACTGAGAAAATGATGGAAAAATACGACGCAGACATAGAGAAAATCGACTTAAAGATACAGATCCAGAAGAATGACTACCAAAAGCAACATGATATTAGAAAAGAGTTGGATAAAAAGGTACTATGTTATGTGTATGTATATGAATTGTCTCTTCCGTGCTGGACTGGGAGGAGTAGATAAACAGAATGTGCAAATTGCTACTATTCCAAATATCAATGTTTCAGTAAAATTTCAAATGTGTTGTATATAGGTAACTTTATACTAAAACAAACTTGATACAAATTATCAATTTTCGGATCTTAACATTTATTTATAAGACCTTCTTGCCTTTCATCATTCTAGTCTACATCAATGGGGAAATCTTAGAGATTATGATATTTTATTCGCGGATATGAGGGATTTGTTTGGTACGACACAGAAACTTGATTTTTACAGTTCCAGGGGGATATCCTCCTCAAATTTTGACCGAGAAAAAAGTTTAAAGTTATAAGATTAACATTGCTTCTATTTCAAGTGCAGGAGAGTTATACTCATATCATATAGCCTTTGCTATATGATATGAGCCTTGACTTGTGCTCGTTTTTATCTTGATTTTTCTGCAATTAAGAGTGGAAGACAAAGTTCCAATAAGCTGAATTAGAATTATGACAATTTTAACCACAGATGAGAAAAAACAACAATCGCTGCAGAAAAACGAAGATAAAAAGATGAGCGTAACCCCCGGAACTTTAAAAATGACCAAAAATTACCATTTTTAAAGTTCCGGTGGTTACGCTCACATTTGAGTAATTCCATTCCCGTTTCCGGCAGTTGAAGGTTCAAGAGAAGGAGATCCAAGAGTGGGTGGAGTTCAAGGAGGAACGCGAGCGCGCGCGCCTCTACCGGGAGAGGATGGAGCACGCGGCGGTCGTGGCGCAGGCCTGGTGGCGCGGCCTCATGGTGCGCCTGCAGCTCGGACCCTACAAGCCAGCGAAGAAGGCGCCCTTCAGACCCAACCAGTAGAGACCGCGGACCCTACATTATACAGTGACTATAGATACACAAATACTATTACAACGAATGTATTATGTATTAAAAAAATATACGATGAATATAGATTTAGGCTTCATCGGATCTCGAGGTTTTTGTCTTCTTAATTAAATGTATTTTTTTATTGATGTATTTTTTTATTTTTTTTATATTAGTATTCTATTTCAACCACTTATTGCATTTTTTAGTAGTACTTTTCTACTTAACTGTAATGTATTTATTTTTTCTCTAATGTATTTTTATATTTTTATTTATAAACGTTAGATTTTTGGTGTTGTTTCTTTAATGTAGGTATTTATTTTTTAATTTCCTAATTTTCTATCTGTATATTTTATTTTGTTTCTTGTAATAAATTGTTATTTTCGAAGAACTTCGGGTTTTATTTTCCTTTTAATAATAATCTTGTAATAATAAAATTGTATTGCATTTCACCGATCCTGTGTCCTTGCAGTTTTCGCCAGTGCATTTTTGACGTTTTAGATAAGTACATTAAAAGATGTAAGTATAACCAAACAATAAAAAATATCAATATCGGATTTTCCTCCTGTTGAATGAAAAAAACGCATTTTCATCACCCAACCCAGTTCACCCGACCGCGGACCGATTCGGCGCGCTCGAGTCGTTCGGCGGCGCGGGGGACGCGGGCCGAGGGGAGGCGGGCGGCGATGCGGCCGGCGCGGATGACGTCATTCGCATTCTGTTCGAGGTCGGCCCGGTGCACGAGTTGCTATTAGGTACAGAGTTTTTGTACCTTCTCAGACGTGCCGTGTCATACGATATGAACGCGTCGGCTTTGATCGCACTTGTGCAGCAATACGAGGAATTGTACAACCTTCAACATCCGCTGTACAACAATCAGGAGAGACGTGACACTGTCTGGTACGAAATCGGAGAACAATTAGGCGAGAACAGTAAGTCAGTTTTTGCTTTTCCACCAATCTATATTATGCCTCAGCCCTATACCAATAAATGTATACAACAGTAGGTACTGATAATAATAAAAAAGTTCGTTATGTACAAACGTTACTTATACTGTAATTTATATACTTAGGTAGGTATAATATTTTTCTTTATTATCTATCTTTATATCTTTATTTTTCTTTCTGCAGCAAGATACTATGGATCTGCGTATATGGTTTTAATTTCAACTCGATACCTTCACGCGTTCCCGAGATAAAGGTCTTGACACCCGACGGACGGACAGACGGACAACAAAGTGATCCTATAAGGGTTCCGTTTTTTCCTATTGAGGTACGGAACTCTAACTAGATCAAAATCGATCGATCCGTTTGAGAGCTTTGAATTGAGAGCTACGATGCCACAGACAGACTCACAGATATGTCAAACTTATGACACTCCTCTTTTTGGGTCGAGGGTTAAAAATATTAAATAGTAAGTACAAGCCGCAAAGCTGAATGTTGGCTTTAGCTTTAGGTAATAAAATTAATGTTTGGTGTTAGTAGCATATGCGCGAGGGCAGAGGATATCTGCCCTATCGCCTTGCCTTCGATAGATGGAACATCGCGTTGTGATGTGAGACATTCCGTCTGTCCGGTAGGCAGCATTTGCCGCGGAATTATAATATTTATAGACTGACTGACGAGAGCTGATCAGTTCCCTCGAGCGACAGTTAGATGTATGTATGGCGCGGCGCGAGCTTAGGGCGCGCGCTACAAGTGCCTACGGAGTATGTAAAGTACTTGTAAAATAATCTTTTAGTTACTAATTATTTTACGCTTTTATTCAAAACTTTAGACTAAACCTATACTCAAAACAGACGTGAGTGACCCGTAGTTTTTATTTAAAAATTTGTGCAAACTACGTTAATTTCCATAGTAAACCTACACAATTTTTTTTACAGATATAAAATGCAGAGAGAAATGGCAAAGAATCAGAGAAAATTTCCGAAAAGCTATCAATCTGCGAATATCAAAAAGTGGACAATCGGCTGGTAAACTTAAACCTCCGAAGTACTATCGAGAGTTGAGTTTCTTAACACCATACTTAACTGATGAGGAACATAAAATATGCAGCGTTTCAGCACCCAAATGTGAAGTGGTCCTGGTCCAAAGCCCACGCTCTCGCATGGACTCTCCCGAGGGCGAGTCGCTGCAATCGGATTCAACATCAGATGGTCGTACGCCAACCCATAGATATGCTCCATACATCTCACCACCGACCTACATCCGACCACCCACTGCACTCCTGCAAGAATATTCAACAAAAACAACAGCAGCAAATTCAAACGCCTCTCAAAAGCCGAGCTCCGATCCTTTAATGGATTTTTTCGTCACAATGGCAAAAACTGTCCAAGGATTTCCCCTGAAGAAACAATTAGAAATCAAATCGGCTCTATTCCAAATGGTGCATAAAGTGGAAATAGAAATGTGCAACGAAGATAGTTCTGGCAAAGGAACAGTCTGATACTTGCAGTTCGAGAGACCACTGCTCCACAACTGACCCACGATCGCTGTGCCGCCGCCTGCGTTATACCCAGTAATCAATCTGAAATATGAATCCAACCAGATTATGTATTCCATCTGAAACTGTACCGGTATATGCAAAAATTTACTCGTGGTCTCCAGCTGAATCCTGGGTGACATGCCATAATAGTAAGCAATTTGGAAATAAATCGTACCTGACTATTCCACAATCTCCAATGTTTGACAAACTATCACTCAAAAACTACTGGAACGATTTCAAAAATTCTTTCACCACTAGAATACTACATTATCCCCGGTGAACATATATTCAATACCAGAAAAAATTTGGGATCCTTACTAAAACTTCAATAATATAACCCAAGGTGTAAAAATATTAGGCATAAAATGTCTTTCATCGCATACGCTGTTCAAATTATTGATAATAGAACAAAAAAATGTTCTACAATATTAAAGAACATACCAAAATCTACAAAAATCATCGCGATAGCATATGTCTAACTATTGTTATTTTTTTTTTTTTTTTTTTTTTTTATCAGCCTTGTTTTTACAAACTGTCCCACTGCTGGGAACGGGCCATCTTCTCATTGTGAGAAGGGTTAGGCCATAGTCTGCCACGCTGGCCAAGTGCGGATTGGCAGACTTCACACATCTTCAAGATCATTGAGAACTCTCAGACATGTAGGTTTCCTCACGATGTTTTCCTTCACCGTTTGAAGTTGGCGGCAATCAACAATACGCACATAACTTCGAAAAGACAGAGGTGCGCGCCGTGGGATTCGAACCCAGGACCTGCGGATCGCAAGTCAGACGGTCTCACCACTAGGCTGCCGGAAACTTCTAACTATTGTTATTACGTCACTATAACTAATTTTTTACATTTTAAAAGTTAAACGAAATACCGACCAAAATCAGACCATGTTACCCATACCTTTGTATTAATCCTTATCCAAATAAATTATTTCGTTGTCAAGACTGTTTCAATACTTGTTGATTACTTTTTGAATTATTCAAATCCGACATTCCTTTAAAAAATACTAATAGAAAAATAAACGCCGTCGCACCGCGCGCCTCCGCGCCTGGCCCTTATTCCGTACGACCATCGGCCGCGTTCACGTACGTAACGTGCGTGCATTGACAATGAAAATTAGCCTTTAAGTTTAAGAAGTCAAAGTCTAATTTTCATTGTAGACGCACAACGTCAAATTCACGTTATGTGACCCCACGCAGCGAAATACGTTACTCATATTTGAGTAAACATAATATATTTTGTCAACTTCTCCCTGACACGTAATGACACTTGCGGAAAGAATACAGAATTTGAGACTTTTTTACTATGGAAATTAAAGTGGTTTTCACACATTTTTAAATAAAAACTACGGGTCACTCACTTCTGTTTTGAGCCGAAATATCCGACTATAGTTTCAACCGCATTCGGCGGTCTTTTTCAAAGGAGCCGCACATACGTCACTCTCGGTCGGTGACACGCCTTGCACTGAGCAATTCATAATAGAACAAAATTTTGTGCAAAAATAGAACGTAGGTTAGTATTTAGGTTAACTATTACATATATAAACGTATACTTTTGCTATAGTTTTGCGACAGGGATAAATTAAAGGAATGAAAGTGTTAGGGAAATTAAGTTTTTCATTTAGATTAACTAACAGATATCAGATGATAACGGCTACTATTGTTTTGTTTTGCTACTTAGGGTTAAAAGGTGGAAGTAAAAGATTGTATGAATGTTCCGTACTTTTAATGTTAGGGACACGAAATGTAGTATTTAGATTAACTATCAAATATAAACGAATACTGTTATTATAGTTTTGCGACAGGGATGAATTAAGGGGTACGAAACGGGGGTAATTGATTGTGTAAAAGTTACAAGGTTCTAATTTTGGGGATATGAATTCCAGTATTTATATTAACTAACAGGTGCAAACGAATACTGTTATTATAGTTTCGTAACGACAAGGACGAATTAAGAGTTATAATACACGGGGGAGGGCAGTTAAAAGATTACACAGAAGTTCCAGGGTTGAATGTTAGGGTGAGAGCGGGGCAAGAGGGAGCAGAGCTGGCGAGAGTCAGGCATTAGTGTGATGGATGGGAGTGTCATGGGAGCGGGGTGAGAATGGGATAAAATATGCGAGGTGGGAGAGAGTGTGGGGCGGGAGTGAGGCGTAAGCGAGGTGAGAGTGGAGGGATTACAGTGAGAGGGGTGGGATTACGGTGGAAGGGAGTGAGTGTGGAGCAGGTGTAAAGTGGGAGTGAAAAGGGAGCAACAGACAGAAAAGGGTGCAAGGTGGAAGCGAAACAGAAGTGGAACGGTATCGGTGTGTCAGTCAGGGGGATGCAGGAACGGTGAGTCAAGTGGAGTGCGGTAGGAGCGAGGTAAGAGCGGGAGAAAAGCAAGGTGTGAACGGTATGAGTACAGGAGTTGAATGAGAGTGAGACTGAGACAGCAGTAGGGTTGGAGCGAGGCGGGAACGGGACAAGTGCGGAACGGAACGGAGTGGGAAAGTGAAGGCGATCTGAGATCGGGAAGAACGGAACAGGAACAAGTTGAGAGCCGAACGGGAGCAAGGTTGGAGCGGGGCGAGAAAGGGATGAGAGTTTATTTATCATTGAAATACATAAATCTACGTTATACCACTGACTCGACATTAATAGATTGGGTCGGAAGATTGGTTGAAGCAGAACGGAAGTGCGGTGAGATTGAGTTAGGTGTGAAACACGAGCAGGGCAGATACGGTACAGGAGCATTAGCTTGGTGGGGGTGCAGTGAGTACAAGTAGGAGCGTGACATGAACGAATTTCTTACGCGTACGAAGTCGCGGCAGGCAGCTAGTTTGATTAATAATAATTTATTTATGCCGTAACCTACACATATTGTTCCGCATTGTTTTATAGTTAATAATAGTATAAAACACTAAAACAGACTTTATTGGAAATGCATCGGAACATTTCGCTGTTCAAAGAGGTATTCAATCAAACCACTGGCAACTTAAACGATGAAACAAAAAACCTAAATCTATCATTAATGTCAATGTTTTAATATGGTTTTGTTGTTATTTTTAAATGCTGCTTTATTTTAAAAGGTTATAAGGCCAAGTACATTTACCTACTGCAACTGCTGCCATCCGCGTTTATCTTAGTACGCATCTAGAGGTGTCACGAATTAGGAGGATATACGCTTATAGAGCACTATTGTTTCTAAAAGTCGTTATACAGCAATTCAGCAAGATGCCCAGCATTTTACATACAACTGAGGGTACTTGGGGCCGAGCCACAATTTACGATGCACAAGACAAAGAGAGAGCTCAGGATCAAATGGAGGGGGTATGTACTAAACTATACAAAAATTATTTAAAGTAGAATGTATAGAAAATGTTACAGCAGACCCAAGCGAATGTAAATGGAACTGAATTTTTCGTACATTTTGCGATCGAATACGTTAAGAGACTGTAGTTCGACCATCATCTGTCTCCCACACGCACACAAAAAATTTTGAAGATTTATATGCGCGAGCGAGACGAACGATGCCGATAACACTACTTTGGTGTATAATCCACTATTTCTGTATAGGTTTTTTCAATGCAATCTCAAGGGTCACTACGACAAGGCTTGTCCAGCGCCAGCCGTGGTTTCTACAGAAGTGGCGACACATTGACGTCATCAGACGACATCTCCGAGGACAATGAGGGGAAAATGTACGGTACACTACTCGCACTTATTATTTACTAGCTGTGCCCCGTAGTTTCACCCGTCGTGCATGATCATTATGAAATGGCTATATCCTTCTCTAGTCAACTATTTCTATACCAAATTTCGTCATGATCCGTTTGTTCGGTTCAGAGGTATAGAGCGGAAAAACACAACGAAATATTTAGATTTTATTGCAAGAAAGGGTATATAATTATAGTTATTCGATCCGGCGGGGAGTAAGGGGATAAAGTAAGAGGCGAGAGTAAGTCTCTGTAATGCCAAGTCCACCAGACCTGTCGGACGCGTATAGTTTTCGAATTATATATTTTAGATACTTAACCTCTCTTTCATTGTTTACACTTTAAAATATCTACAACTTAATTTTATGTCAACATTGCATAAAAATCCATGTATCATGTATCCATGTAAAATCCAAAATGTATGCAGCATGTACCTATGATATTTTATTTTTAGGTTACCATACTTCCATGCAACACTGTTTGCGACCATCTTAGAAGATACAATAACTCAAGTGCAGATCCTTGGTAACTATGTGCTTCCATAGCGGCAAAAGATGCGCACCAGAGGCTAAAGACTACGCATTTGTACTATCGGTTATCGGGAAGTTATACATATATCTTTGTCACTGTCTTATAATATTTTCCACAAGGACTCACTTAAGCTTTCATGTGAAATCATCAGAATGATATTGTTCATTTGAATAAAATGTCAGTACAAATAGGTGATAGGATTATTAGTAGTTTAGGTACTGTGCGGCAATAATGACGTACTTTGTTTATTGTATACTACAATAACTGAGAGACCAAGCTCAGCTCGGATTTTTTATGACTGAAAATACGGCCAAACCCGTGTTTATTAAAAATTAAACCTAGCTAAATAGATTTCTGCCGATTTTTTTATGTTTGATTTACTTGTGTACATACATGTATATTATGTAAATAGCGAATACAAGTTTTTTTTCTAATTCCATTGTAGTGGAGGGCAATAATGAGATAAAGATAATAAAAACAATGCTGGACATGGGCGAGCTGGTGCGCAAGAAGTTCGGTGTGAAGGAACCGGACTCCGTGGACGAGCTCGAGGGAATAGATCCGAACACTGTCGGCTCCGACGAACACAAGATACACAAGCTGGACCATGACAGGTCTGCAGTGCTCATCATAAATCTTACATACATGTATAAAATCACGCCTGGGACGATGCACAAAGAATACAAAGATGAAGAATGTCTCGAACACTCAAGACGGTAGGTAGTACTAGAAACAGCGAAACAGTGGTTCGCTCTCTATTGACTGACTTGTTTGACTGACTGCAGAGGATAAAACCCATAACTGACGATAAACATACTCTAATATTTCATATTACATAGATTAACTTAAGGTCTTAATATATATCAACAATCACACACGATGAAGCTACTATACTATAATATACGAAATCTCCTCATTCCGTCTACTCTCGCGGAACGTGTTTGCTTTGAAGTTTGTAAACATAATTTCATTCGTTAGATATATATTTGTGAGTGTTATATGATTTCTTATGGTAATATTATTTTATTATGGTATGCGAAATGTCTAGGTAATACTAATATACCTAAGGCCTAGTTTAACGTTTGTATCTGTGTATTTATATATATGTGTGTCTATTTATGGCATCGTAGGTCTCAAACGGATGGATCGGTTTTGATCTAGACTTTTTTTTTTGAAAGAGTATTTCATCGTAATTGTTTTTAGCTTTGTTTCATCAAAATCTGTCCTGCTGTTTTTATGTCGGGTGTTATTTTTAAGTTTTTTAAACTTACTTGTTGTTCAATAGATATAGATAACTAAGTAGTTTATATTTTGAATTGTTTTTCTACATTATTAATGAAGGATGACTAGCGCAATTAAGTGGACTCGGATTTGACGCAGCGTGGTATTGTGTCCATCAAGACAGCTCGCTCACCCAACATTGTACATTACATTTGACGCAGCGAGGTCTTGTGTTCATCAAGACAGCTCGCTCACCCTACATTGTACAATAGATTTGACGCAGCGTGGTCTTGTGTCCATCAAGACAGCTCGCTCACCCAACATTGTACATTACATTTGACGCAGCGAGGTCTTGTGTCCCTCAAGACAGCTCGCTCACCCTACATTGTACAATAGATTTGACGCAGCGTGGTCTTGTGTCCATCAAGACAGCTCGCTCACCCAACATTGTACATTACATTTGACGCAGCGAGGTCTTGTGTCCCTCAAGACAGCTCGCTCACCCTACATTGTACAATAGATTTGACGCAGCGTGGTCTTGTGTCCATCAAGACAGCTCGCTCACCCAACATTGTACATTACATTATACTTTCTTAATTAACTTGCATCTTCGACAGAATGTACGTAGTAGACGTAACTAAAAGAACTTACATACATCTGGGTGAGAACAGGATATTCACAGCTCTCGAGAAGAGTGTGAACGATATCATAGAACAAGACGCCTACCGTGCAGCCCTGGCTGAAGAAGAAGCTAGGAATAGAATGTTAGTGGTATTTACTTCTTCATATCGCAACAAGATGCCTACCGTGCAGCCCTGGCTGAAGAAGAAGCTAGGTATAGAACTAACGTCTTGATTTAACAAAATAATGAAATAAGGACAGCAGCGCCCTCAATGCCACATTAGTGTTTTATTAGAACAGACTACGGGTCGTATGTTGATTATATCTCTTAGTTCTCTTTAAGTGCTCTGTTCCTTTGTCTGAGTCGCTTAGAAACATTGATTTTTTTGCATTAATCGCTACATCAAACTTATTGAATATTTTATTGAGTAGGTACTGAACGCACACTAACTGTATGCGAACAACGTTGCGGAAATAAACAATGCACTGCAAATGGATACTGTGAAGTTTTTTTTAAATGTACTGACATGCGGCTCATGCTGCAATTTCCACAACCTTCAAGACAAAAAATCAATCCAATTAGTCATTGCGTTGTATGTAAACAGTCGCAGTGAGCACCGCATAAAAAAGGTGCTCTTTTGTAATTTTAAATGTTTACGTTTCGCAGACTTCGCCGAGATCTCGCCCGACAATTGCGCCAGCTGCGCAATCATATCAAAACTGTTCTATATGATAGTGAAGTGAGGATTGATGGACTGATCGCTCAAGTTGAGGTAAAATATAGGAATAGATCGTGGAACGTACTCCTATTATGGAAAGTGGCGCGGTTTTATTACACTAACTGAGCTGAGTAATTTAATTTACAGTGACAAATAAGCTCTATAGAAGGAAGGGACGATACGTCGGCAAATTAATTTCTAAGTATACTCTTAAGGTGGTATTCTTTCAATCTTGCGTTACCAGCTCTGGCCTTCTTGATTAGTAGGTTTAGCTTACTGGTAGGACAGTAGCATTTAGTACTTAATAAGTACAAATTTATACATGTTTATGAAACGTGCTCATTAAACCCTTCTTTTTATATTAAATACGTCATGTATAGATCTTGGGAACAGTGTTCATCATGGAACACGAAATTACATGTAATATTACCTAAATGCCACGTATACTGGATCCTGATTGGCGTCTCGCTTTGTTTGTATGGACAAGTAAGTGTGTGTATGTAGATTCGCTGTACGAAATGGTGTTTAGTTATTTATTAAGTTATGTACTAGTTTGAACACTATGTTTTCCTAACAAAATAAAAAAAATACAATAGGCAGGCTAGGCTATCTAAGATACGAGTATCTTGATTCCCAGTTTTGATCAGTATTGGCGAAAATTGTGGTGGCATGTGGGACTGCAGTACTTTTAATATTTGAGTGTGATTATCAGGATGCATCCCTGGTGTCTGAGTGCCGCAGCCGCTACATCAACAACTGGCAGCGGGCCCGCACTGAGCAGCACGCCGTCACCATCCACGAGAAGGAGTCCGTGTACACGGACTCCATCCAGTACTACAAGCAGAGGAGGGACCACGAGCACCGGGTCCATATGGAAGTCGAAATGCTCATCAATATCGCTATTAATGTAAGACCACGTAGTACATTTTTTACTTACTACGAAAGCAGATTATGGGAAATAAATTTCTTATAGTATTCTTCCGATATATTTTGCACACCAGTGTAAGGATTGGCTGTACAACTTTAATAATACGAGCTATATATGTTACCCTTCAACTGGCAAACAAAGCACTGAATTGAACTGAATATATATCTAGAGATCCGTTTTGGATAGGTAGAATAGCTACACGTCATAAGGAAGGCATCCCCTAAATCACTTGTTACGAAGAGCAGCGGCCGGTACGTTATCTGTTAGCCAGTCAGTCACTCAAAACAAAGTGTTTTATCAATTTTATAAAACATCGCCTGCGATGGTCCTAAACGAGTAATAATGTCCATCCTTAGTATAAAACAACAAAAGTACAATCAGACAGTTGAGTTCCGTTGCCAGCGTTACCTGATCTGTTTCATCTATGTATTATAGGTTCTGTGCCATTTATTCCATGTTTTTCTTTTATTTGGGATAGATGGGACAAATCCTAACTGACAGTGACGTGTTATTTTTATAATAAATACCAAAATTGGTCAAGCTGTAAACAAAACTTGTAAGAAAATCGAGGATGAGCTATCTATATAGCAGAATGTCATTTTGTCATATACACAACACATTACACACATATACATTTTGTTTGTTTGTTTTTGTTTGTTGTTTTTTGTTTTGTCATATAGAATGTGTTTTGTGTTATGTTTTTGTTTTGGACTGTTATTTTGGTTAGTGCTCTTATAATTTATGTATTCACAATAGGTATCGACCTGTTATATTTTCAGACTATCTTGCAAGAGATAGAAGACATGATGACCAAATACGACGGGGACATCGAAGTGCTCCAACTGAAGATACAAATAAAAAAGAATGAGTATCAGGACATGCTGAACAAACGCGTTGAATTGGAAGAAACGGTAATTACTTTTATTTTTGTTTATGTTTTTTTTTACATACAAAGAGTAGTAAACATGCAGACGGTTCGTCTGATGGTAAGCGATAACCGTCGCCTATGAACATTGGATATCCGCAACATGAGTGGCGTCGCTGTTGCTTTGCTAGCACGAAGAAGTGCTAATACCTAAGCATATTTTTGTCGTAAAATAAATCTCTTTCTGTATCTCACGTTTATTTTTGTAGATAGATAAACTCTTTATAGTCGTGTCCATATGTATCTATAGATGTACCAAAATAACACAAACTAACGGACGATGGCGGCGACCAATGAGAGCACGTGATAATGTGTGTAATATAATCTTTTAAGTAGGTAATTGTCTTTGTTCTTTTTTTGTTTTCTTGAAAATATTTGTTTCAAATAAATGACTATTTCGATAAAAATATATCTAAGTGCCGAGAGCAGTGCATTACAATACAAGGGCGTCGCCAAGGGGGGGCAAAGGGGGCAGCTGCCCCCCCTAGAGATTTGAAAAATGTTGCCAACTGCAAAGCAACCAAAGTCCTAAGGCCGTGCAATTGTACCTGTACCTACAATTCATATTTTTCTCATCCTCCATAATATTAACTTGTTGAAACCCGAACTTATGATTTGACTGAGTGGTTTTGGATTGTTATGTTATGGGCAATTCGGCCCATCACTCTTCAATACAATAGCTTAAAAAATCACGCTAGCAGTCTGTTTGGAAAGAAATGCAAAAACACGACAAAAAATGGGAACTAACGTCTCGATTGTGTCGCTAGTCGAACAAAATAATGAAATAAGGACAGCAGAGCCGTCCTTGATACAGTTGTTTTTCCGATCGGGCTATGAATGCGAGGCTCAGCTTGTACTAGATATATTTAAAATCCAGTAAGTAGAGATCTAAGTATCAGTAAGCTTATCAATGTGATATTTTACCTATTTATTTTTATATCAGATTAAGAAGCACGATGAAATGATGAAAGACTGGGTGGGCTTCAAGGACGAGCGTGAGAGGTTACGTCTGTACCGGGAGAAGATGAACAAATCTGCCATAGCCGTGCAGGCGTGGTGGCGCGGACTGCTCGTGCGCCGCCAGCTGGGGCCCTACAAGCCTAAGAAAAAGAAGAAGGAGCCGAAAAAGAAATAATTTTAAAACGCTCGCTACCAATATATTTTACTATTTCTTTTTTTTTTACAGAATTATTAATTTATTCTTTTAATTAATTTATTATTTACGTTCAAGTGTAGTTAGATAAAAAGTTAAATGTTATTTTATTTATTATTAAAATAGTTTTTTTTTTCTGTTATTAATTAATATCTTATTTTTTAAACTTATAACTAACTTATATATCTAGTGTTTATCCGCTTCGAAGTCTTCAAGCTGATACTCTTGTCGACACGTGCTTTACCTCTTCACGAGACATCTTCAGGATTTCTTGACTCTTCGAGCTCTTGCGCGAGAGTACCAGCTCGAAGACCTCGAAGCGGAAACACTAGATAAATAAGTTAGATTTAAGTTTTTGAATATGAATTTCCGCAAAGTAACGCCTGATTCAGTAAAAAAAATTATATCTTTTTTTTCATGAAATTTTAAGTTTTCACAATTTCCATTCATTAAATGCACTGGATAAATCGAATCGCTATAATTAGGTATATTAGTTCTGTTAAATCTATATCAATCGTGAATTGCAAATGTTTTGGTGCGTCGAAGTAGGGAGTACGTGGAGACGTCCATGTTTACTTACCGATGCTTTTACTTTCCACTGACGCAGAGCAGATTAAAACAGAATGGAGCATAACAGTGAATTTGATCGTAAAATTGCGCGCATTTTGCGTCATTTCAGCTTTAGGTCCGGAATCGCAGCCCTACTTGGTGAAGCCACTGAGGGAGAATCAAAGTAAATTAGTTCTCTCTGCGGGATAATATCAGTGAATATAATAGCCGGGTGCCGGGGTCTAGAAAAAATAACAGCTACGTAATAAAACAAGGTGCACTCTTTGTAAAATGTGTTTCATTTCAATGAGTAACAAACAATCGTGAAAACCTTAGAAAATGTATTATTGTATTGTATGTATGTACGTACCTATGTATCTAATACACACTATTAGAAGAATGACTGTGAGCTGGGTTGCGGCTAGTTATACAGGTCAGGCTACCATATCTCATGCTATACCTACATATGTCTGCAGTCTGCACTACATAAATAATACAAACGTACTTACTTTAATATTTATCTACTATAATTATATAAGTACCTACATACTTAGGATGAAGTAGGTAAGATAAAGAAGAAAGCGAGCGCGATTTTTTTTATATAAATTGTGACTGTACTGTGTTGTATGAACTGTGAATATTATATCGAAATTACGTGTAAAAACTAGTGCGTGGAATAACCTGAGGAGACCCGGCCATAGAGTAACTTATACTTATACCCCTTATGGACCCGGCCATAAGGGGGCCCGGGGTGCGCTCGCACCCCTGACAGTAGGGCCCATAGCGTAGCGATGTTCGTTTGTGGCTTAGGTTTGTGGTATGGCCAATACACGTGTCGTAGTATCCTGTAGTAGTTGTGTACAAGTAGCCAGCCCGACGCTGGATATCATATAGAATCTCTATGTTCATAATAATCAATGACAAGAGGAAAATGAAACCCGAATCTTTTGAAAACGTCATTGTGTAGCAGAGAATACTAATTTTCTTTGTTGTGTAGAGAGTATTCATTTTCTTTGGTCATTGTATAATAATGAATATTGATATTATAAATAATTTTAACATGCTAATTATTTTTATGCAAACATTATTTTTAAATGATTTTTATAAAAAACAAGCGTCTGTAGTTAATAAATGTTGATTTAATTCACAGAATTCGTGGCCGTATTTACTGATTTAATTATTGCATTATTTCTGTTTTGTACTGGTTGTGTATTAGTAATCTAGATAAAGAGCTGTGTTTGCCCTCGACGGTTCTGATTCGAAGATGCCGAGTATGCTGTGCATGTTCGAGGGTCCCTGGGGACGTAGTGTCAAATATTCAGAGAAAGCTCGCCCGGATACAAACAATGCTGAGGTATGGCAAATCCTTTATGCTGAAATATATTGTTTTCATTCTATACATCATCATCATCCTCTGTCACAGAAGTCTACTGCTAGACATAGGCCTCCCCCATGGATTTCTAAATCAGCCTTTTTAGAAATCCATGGGGGTGACAGCAAGATGCTGAATGCAAACAGCTTCCAAGCTGTTTGCATTCATAATTAGATCTCGCAGGGAGACTCCGAGCAGTGCCCTCTCCATAGCTCGTAGCGTGATCTTGATCTTCCATATAAGTTCGTAATTTCTAAAAATAAGTATTGTTCATAATTTCTAAAAATGATTTATCAATGAAAATTTATTTGGGTTAAATTGAAATTTTTGTCAAATATTTTGTGATGTTGTTTTCTAGTTTTACAAACGACGATTTATAAGTTCATGCACTTGCAGTCATTTTATATCTTCAAAAATGTGGGAATGCGCGAGCGAGACGGATGATGGTCGAACTACGGTCTCTGAAAAAATTTTAAACAAAAAATCATTGCGTGAATATTGGAAAAGTGAAAAATGAATTTGTTTATTTAGATCATCATCATCTCAGCCATAAGAAGTCCACTGCTGGACATAGGCCTCCCCCATGGATTTCCAAAAAGACCGATTGGAAGCGGCTTGCATCCAGCGTCTTCCCGCCACTTGTATGAGGTCATATGTCCATCTCGTGGCTGGTCTTCCTACGCTGCGCTTGCCGGTACGTGGTCTCCACTCGAGAACCTTTCTGCCCCATCGGCCATCAGTTCTACGTGCTATGTGCCCTGCCCACTGCCACTTCAACTTGCTAATCCGCTGTGCTATATCGGTGACTTTTGTACGTCTACGTATCTCTTCATTTCTGATTCGAAACACTCGAAAAAAACACTAATATTCCATGAAAAATCACACACGAAAAAAAACTAATACCTATTCCATGAAAAATTTTATTCGATCCAAGCTCATTTTACATAAAAAAAATATTTTTGCGTTAATAATTTCGAAATTTTAAATTTGAAATCAATGTATTCAAATGGTTATATTTATATTTTTTGATAGCGTAAGTCAGTCATCCAGTTATCCAGTCGGATATTTCATTTTTTTAAACACTTTTATAGGTACTTGTTTGGTTCATTTGGGCCGCTTTTTAACACGATCAATGAATTGAACTATTAACTATGTCTGTGACGGCTTTTAGCGTGTGTGCGCGTCTGTAGCTCCACCATTGAAGTCCGACCGATGGTAGAACTAATTTTGACTGACTCGCCATTGCCCGAGTCTGTCTGGCGTACCTATACCTACCACACTCTGTGGTATATAGAGCGAGAGGGAGACAGAACTGCCATCAAATACGTTGACTTTAAAACTAGATAAGATTTTTTTATCTTACTTATCTAGTTTAAAGTCAACGGATAGATCTTAGACGTAGATTAATAAGCTCATTCTACGATCATAAACCATGAACCATCTCTCTACGTGTCAACGTCTAACAGCGTGTTCCGAATGTAGCCAACACTTTCTTCTTCTTTTTCTTTGTATTGACCTACGCGATTTGCCAAGTGTCAAATTGAGATATCTTCAAGTTTATTGAATAATACAAGTTATACAGTGTTCTAGTTAGTTACAACGTTCTAGTTATTATGTCACTTATACAGTAATTTTCACTTTAGTCGTACTTCAGTAAAGTAGTGGCGACTTTTCTCAAATTCGAAACATAGGATTCCAAATAGTTTCCGATAGCCCCGGCTAGTCATTGCAACTTTATTGGAAGATTCAATGGAGTTTTGCCGATAACGTGACAAGACACGTTTCGCCGCTTTATATCATTAAAATTAAATGATTTTTATTTTCTAAATGAATTCAATTTTGCCTGCCGACAAAACTCCATAGAAGCTTCTAGTAAAGTAGCCACAACTTTTACTGAAGCTCGAATTTGAAAATTACTTCATAAAGTGACTTAGATTGTGACTAGAACAGTTATAACTTGTTTTATTCAAGAAACTTGAAGAAATCTTAATACTTGACACTGGCAGGTGATTTAAGCGGGTCCAAATCCAATTTAAGAAATTTGGAAGCCATGTATAGGTACGGTATTGCAATATAGTTAAGCCCGGACCAAAGAGTATTGTACTATACAGGCCCGGACTGATTTTGTATAGATGTGAAATGCCACCCAAGAGTACACCCGCAAAACTGAAGCTATTCCAGATATATACGGCATTTAATCGGAAGATCCATCGTCTCGAATTGCAGCTTGCGCCCCCCTCATAATATCAAAAAAACCGGACAAGTGCGAGTCAGACTCGCCCACCGAGGGGTCCCGTTCATTTTGTAGTAGTCAGTAAACCGCCGGCGTTTGAGGCAGTCAACGTCGCTTTGCGCGGCCACTCTGTACTTAATCAAAATTCGCCTAAAAAGTTTTGTTTCCCAGCTGAAGTAAGGGTGAAGGGTCTGCAGGGGGCGAAGAATGTGTTAAAACCTGTTTTAGCTTATGCTAATGAAGCTCTTTCATAGGATACCCACATGATACGGTTAATTCACTTTAAAATTTGGGCCCTCATATGCTTGCATAGAGACACATTTTTTTTGTGATTAAATTAAAAATGACGAGTTTTCGGATTTTTTTCTATATGTGTACTCTAACACAATGCTTCTTGCCAAATTTCAGAGTTCTAGGTCAACGGGAAGTACCCCATAGGTTTTGATTATTTTTTACGACATATTCGGCTGTAACTTTTTTTTACGAAAACTGAAATTTTTTATTTTATTTCTGCAGCAAGATACTATGGATCTGCGTACATGGTTTTAATTTCAACTCGATACCTTCACGCGTTCCCAAAATAAAGGTCTTGACACCCGGACGGACGGACAGACGGACAGACGGGCAGACGGACAACAAAGTGATCCTATAAGGGTTCCGTTTTTTGCTATTGAGGTACGGAACCCTAAAAATTGCATATTTATAGCTCAAATAGTATCATTGCTTCAACGAAAGGAGTAGAATTAGAACGGTACTGGCATCCAATCACTGTCTGATTGTGTATACATGGACTCCTCAACTAGCCAATTACATGGATTCCTGTATGTACAAAACTGGCTGTTCGTTACTGTGGGTGTGTTATCTCTCAGTGCGTGCTGTCTAGGTGTATTCGAAAATTACGGAACGCATTGACGATCTTGACGTAATTTTGACAGTTGACATAACGCTGAGACAGAACAGAAAAAAAATGTAATGCGAAAATTGGATGTAAACTACGGCTACAAAGTTAAAACTTTGTTTGTTTAAACGTTACAACGTTTTTGAGTTATTTCCATACGACCTGGAAAAATAGGGTTTACAATACCGTTGAAGAGATTGTATGTTAAACTCTCGACTGGAATGTGCTAAAGTGAAAGAAAAACGTTAGTCGGCATTCTGTCGGACTATGCCATGTCAGATCGCTTCATGGTTCTCGATCCTGCTTAACTTTTGTGTAAAACTATCGTGTTTTGTGAAAATAAAGTATCATCGGTGGTGAATTAGTTATAGTGTTAGCCCTTACTCGCTGGAAGCGATGAAGACTAAAGTCGACAAAAACAAGAATGGTGACACCGAAACTGAGGTAGGTCTAGTTGTAATTTGCTACTTTTGATAATCTTACTATCGTTTCATCGGTTTACGATATGGATATAATGTTTTAGGAGAGACAATAAGTTGATGATTCAGTTTTTCTCTAAAAATGCCTATATTTTAAGAAACTTTCGTTCTAATTAATTTTAATGTATAAAGTGCTCTAAAGTTAGTAACTATTTACTTTCTGAGTAAATAAACAACAATATCTCCAATATAAAATTCTTCGTTTCGTGACAATTGTACGATATTTTCTCTAGTAGTATCTGACCAGTAGGAAGTCTTAAGAGATGGCAGCAATTTGGGCCTCCCATAGGTCATTCAGTGTGCAGATATTGGGGCACATGGGGACATGAGCAGGCCTAATAGGGCTGATTGATAGGTGTTATAAGTGACATTAAAAAAAGTTGTTTTACCTCTTATATTTTAGCATTACAAATGAACATGTCTATTACTTTTAGTATATTTTATTTTCCACTAAATAAAGGAATGTTTCAGTTAGTGGAAAATAAAATATACAACACAATTTTAGTGTGTATTAGATGATTAAATATAGCATTATGTTCATAGTTACGTTGAAGTTCTTAAATAAATAGATTATACTTTAAAAATCATAATGATTAGTACACAGATACATTATCTTGAAGGAACTGTTCTTTTTCTAAGTATATTGATAATTTATGTAAAATGTGCTGCTTGCCATAAAATGTTAAACAATGCTCAAAGTAATTTGTAAACTTCTCATTAGCATGAAATGTTACTTGCAAAAATAAGAAACAGAAAATTTGAGAGAATCAGTAAGTATTTTTCTATATACCTAAAAGGAGAAAATTGATTCCTGTGCCAATTTTGATGACTCAATTTTATATGATTGTAATGGTGAATGCCTAGTGATTTTATGGTTTGCTTTTTTCAATCTTGTCTTTTTGACTTTCGAGTTACAAGGAAGTTAGAAAAAAAACAAAACATCCAACTATAACTAGCCATTTAAGATTCCAACCAGTTAAAAAAGGAATCATCAAAATTAAGTGACATTTTTTATTTAATTTTTAGCTCCACCTTTGTCAGATGTATCGGGTGAAATTTGAGAGTAGAAATCAGGTTTTTATCGGACATCAAAAAAGGAGGATGTTATCAATTCATAGCATATATGTATATAATTATATTTTATGCGTACACTCATTATCACTCATATAGTATTTAACTTTATGCAATAAAGTTGTAACATGCTCTGAATCAGCCTGTTTGCTTATCAATATTTTTGAAATCATTAAATCTCAGAATGTATTTAGGAAAAATATGGCAGGAGGAAATGATATGATTATGAGGGTATGATTTGATTTGAAATATTTTATGTATATTGTTGATTTATTTTTATTGTCCAGTCAACAATAGGTCAATACATTTGACAAAAAAATGAACTTCATTAGTACATAACAGGATGAAAACAAGTCAGTCATGTTCTTAATATTAAATAAATAAAAAAATATTTGTGCACATTTCACACAACACCATCTAGCCCAAACTAAGTAAAGCTTGTACTATGGAAACTAGATGATTGATATAATACATATATTTATATACTTTTTTTTTTGTAAATACATACTTATAATACATAGAAACACCCAGACACAGAACAAACATCCATACTCATCACACAAATGTTTGCCCTGGGTGGGGATCGAACCCTCGTCGTACTACCACTGAGCCATGAGGCCTGTCAAATTGTCTGTAACATTTCCTTTAATCACATTTTCCTAAGTAGATTTTAAGATTTTATATTCTCAAAACTATAAATGAGCAAAAGAGATGTATGATTTGGTATTTATTAAAGTCTTATGACTTAATAATAAAACTAGTTTTCACACAATTTGAGATAGGGCCCTTTATGCCAATTGACATCTAACTTAGTAGTATACTAGACATAATAAAAATGTAAGTAATGCATATGTTTGTTGTATTGTTTGAGGTTTTAAGAACAATAGAGCAATGCTGCTTCATCAAACTTCTAGCTCTCCAATAGAAGACAGGGTAGGAAGGAATAAGATTATTCTAATTAAAGTTATTGTGAGTTATCAAGTGCCAACTTGCATAATTTACACACAAATAATTGTACCCAGATTTTATGATAATTTACTTAATTTGTGCAATAATTTATGTTTCAAGTTTTTGTGTGAATTATTTCTTATTGTTGATCCTCATTAGTATATTTTCTCAGGGTTGGTTTGTGATACCAAGTGAAAGGAAGTTGGTCCTTTCTTCAGAAGTGCAACTTTATACATGAATACCATGTCATTTATCTTCTTCTTGGCAGAGCAGTTGTGATTCTTATCTATTAGTTATTGCAGCCAGTGCCAGATATAATGTGCCTCACAATGTCCTGCCATTTTTCCTGTTTGGGCTCAATTATGTGAATTTAATGGATTTAATTGTATTGCTTTTGAGAGTACCATGTATGTATATTTATGCAATAACATCTTCATTTGTAAATGGGTTTTGAGGATGATGATGATTTTTTAATTTTTTAAATTGGATATCTCAGAACTGCTACAGGAAAAGTTTCAATAGCTGTTTAACTCTAGTTCATTTTTAAACCAGGGGCCTTGTATTGTAGATGTTTACTCTACACCACTTATCATCGTGAAGGTCACAGCTTAGTAGCTTAGCTTTGCCTCACTTATAGCTTTACCTCATTCTTAGTTTAGCTGCCTAGTGTATCTTATGTGTTTTTTTTTATAGTGAGTTGGAAGGAAAGTGAAGAGGAAAGTTTTTTTACAGTTATTGATTGGTGCTGGTGGTACACCTTATCTTAGGTGGATAAGTATCCTTATTTTGGGTGGGAGAGAAATTAATCTTGACATTTGAAAGTTTAATGGAAACATTGCATCTCATTCTTTCACTCTCAAATACTGATCAAATAAACAAGATAAGGTCTAACATTGGATTAATGTCAATGTTGTGATTGGAAATAGTGTTCTGCTCCGAAAATTACTCTGTGATGTGTAATTGTTGTTCGTATTTATCATTGTTATGCAAATACAGTACACAGAGACTCTTATCAAGAGTCGGTGTCGCTGCAGTGTTTCAGTGTCTGTCATATGGACGTGTTAATTTCACTTTCTAACAAATTAATCAGTGAGTCATATATATATACCGTAGTGATGTAGGTACATTTTAACATCTCGTTATTTTGATTAGCTGTTTCTGAGTTGGTTTTGAAAGTTTATTTCAACATATGTATTTGGATTTTTTGTTATTTGATTGATTTAATTTTCCAATCAGGTAGGTACTTGTCTACAGTTTTTTTGTAAAATCTGTTTATTGATTTATGCAAAAAAAAACATTAAGTAGTTAATTTCGCAATATTTATCTGTTCTCTGTAGGTACAATTTGGTTGTTTTTATTCAAATTGTGGTAATAATTATAGTTTAGATTGTTTATTATACTATTGCGGTTAGTTGGATTTAGGATTTAGAGTTTCTTATTTCGTTGGTCTGTAGCATATGGGATATCCGTATAGACGTTTATATTTGTATAAATTAGTTTGCGACCCTGAGTGAGCCACACCGAAAATTAAACAGACTAAACTTATTGTTAAAAAAGTGTAAATCTCATAAAAATTATATAAAAACAATGCTATTCTCATAATATTTATGATTGAAATTGTGTCGCAGATGACGTAATAATGCAAAGTGAAATACCAGAGAATTAGCATATTCTGCATTATCAAGGGTCAATTATTGTTAAGGGTCTGCCCAGACAGTTCATTGCGATACCGGTGCGTTGCCGCTGCAGTAATCGATACGTCACTACGGGGAAAGCTAGGGACATAGCTGACGAAATACCGTCCATCACCGGCTAGACCTAGAGTCTCTACAATACGCGGTGTATCGACACATGCTCTCTCGGATGCACGTGTGGGTATCTCTCAAACACCGTGCGTTCCCTCTGTGAGCCTTGCGTGCGTACTTGCGGTGTAAAGCACCGTTACGCACAAGAAGGACGCCGGGATTAGTTTGTTGATCGTGTTTTGTTTGCACGCATCTCTCACGAGTGTCGTAGTTTACTTGAGAATGAACAATCTGATTAGATAGCGTAGCTCCGCGCTGTTTATGGATACCTGAATTATTTAAATGTTGGGGAAACACAAGCAAACACAACACGCCGTTAATGTAAGCATAAATAAGATGTAAGCATAAATACGACTCTTTAACTGGCCAAGTCCGATTTCGCCTGTGAATTTCCAGTTTTCGTAATAAGTTGGAAAAACCTATCCTAATTCTATCAAGCTACTATTTTGGTAATTAAGTGCTCAACGGGCTAATTTCTGTTACACAAACTAAAACATGTATTTAAACTAAATTGACATTGAAAGGACTTAACGTTGTCCCTGCTTTGGCTATTGGCTGGTCTCACAGCTCAGTTGTAGCCTGCTTTCTGAGCTGTACGTCGTATATTCGATCCCCAACCAAGGCAAACATTTGTGTGATGATATATTTTGTTCTGTATCTGGGTGTGTCTATGTATCATAAATCATCATCATCATCATCATGGGCCTTGTTCCATCCTGTCGGATGATTTAAGCAGCGTCATAAAGTGGAGTTACACCGTCGTTGGTGACTGAATAGGCCAATCCGGGAACCGCAGTTGCGGCTACACCGCTGGCAGACAAACCCTTGGTTATTGGTTGGAGGTGCTAAGTTGGTGGAATTGGCTATGTTATGCCGGCGGGAACGTTTTTGTGCTAGCACCTCCAGCCATGCATCATCATGGTGTTTAATGCCATCAGCAGTAACTTTATCATAAATATGTATTTACAAAACAAAGTATATATGTAATTTATCAGCCATCTTGTTCCCATAGTACAAGCTTTTCTTAGTTACGAGCGAGATAGTGCTAGTGCTGTCGGAATTTTTGATTCAATTCAAATTCGTTTATTGAGATAAAAACGGGAAAACACCAAATACATTTGTTTTATTTAAAATGTATATTTATCAACAACAGTTATCTGGAAGTTATCTAGAAGCCTACTTCTATTTTGATTTGTAATATAATTAAAGACGCGGGAATCCATGGCATGTCAGCGGCGTCCCCACCTTCCCGGCGGCGCGGCGGCGTCACATCTCGCAAGACATGTGAGAGTGAAAGTGGTCTCGAGCGATTGGAGACAGCATCGCTCTCGCGGCCCGTGGACATTAATTGAATATTCGAACGGACACTGTGGAGTCACGCGTCGCGCAGGGGACTGATTCGCACACTTGTCACATGTAGCTTTATGTGGGGGAATTCTTTGCATGCAAGAAAAGATTTAATTTTGTTGTGTCCTACAAATATTCCACATTTGAACAGTCCCACGTGAGGATAAACTGAAACAGCATTACGTTCGTTTTTTCATGGCTCATGGCTCAGTGGTAGAATGTCTGCCTCTGAGCTGTAGGTCGGGGGTTCAATCCCCACCCAGGGTAAACAATTATGTGATTTGCATGGATGTTTGTTCTGTGTCTGAGTGTTTATAATATGTATCATTTGTATGTATTTATAAAGAACAAAAGGTATTCTATCAGCCATCTGGTTCCCATAAATACAAGCTTTCCTTAGTTTGGGGCTAGATGGTGTTGTGTGAAAATGAAAAAAAGGCCTCCAATTCTTCTTCTTCTTTTTTTATTCTTTAATACACGTCCATGAACTCGTCTGAATTAGACGAGATAGCGATGTTGCGATCCACATTAGAGCACGGCTTTCTTATAAAAAAAGAAACCAATCCACTCGCATTTTAAAAACACCCAGAATGTATCCATAAACCATATTGTTATTATTAGTAAAACAAATCCGACGTAGTTTCTAACATAATCTAATTTCCTTCGAACTGTATATTTGTTGATCAAATGAGCGCGCGCGAACGTCCACATGTAGTGTTCGTGTAGCGTTAGTGTACATGCAGGTTACGTCGGTGTGTGTGCGGCACGGAGCGAGCGCGCCCCGCGCACACATGCACAATCACGACGCTAACACAAGCGAAGGCCGCGCGCACTCGTCACAGAAACAAATATAAACATCAGTAGAAATGAATGCAAATATTTTCAAATGTTTGTCTGACCTTGAATACGAGATTCACATATAAGATATTTTAATGTTGAAGTTTGACTGGTGTTCCAGTTCCAATGAGGTTATGGATTTTGAGATTTCTAGTTGATTTCAAACGAAATTCGTTCCCCCCTCTGTCCAGTTCAATATACAGATGATGCGTTTTTGTATTGGTAGATTTTTTTTGGAAAGTCCGTCTGCGGACTTAACACACATTTGCCGGTTATATAATTGCTAAGCAGTAGTGTGCAAGCATTACTGTGTTCCGTGTTTTAACGAAATTGAACATATAATATCTCAGAGTGACGAGAGCACTGTATTGTCACACAGCTTTGAAATGTTGAAGTAGGCGGCAATGACTTGTTATGATCAATCGCGATGCCGAGCGACTTGCTCGTCTCGTCACCGAGTATTGACCGCTTCAAACGCATTTTGTGCCGTTATACTTTACATCTAACTGAATTGAATAGATTTCTTTTTATCCGACTGACCGAGGAGGAGGGTAATGTTCTTCGAGTTTATGTCGACATTGGTCTTTTCAAGGTCAGAGTGAATAGGTATCTTCTAATTCTGTGTGCTTCATCTTCGACCACAAATTCGTTTTCCAACAGGCGAGTTAGTGGTCAAACGCGGACTAATTCGTGTTAAAAAAAAGTAAGTTATATATGTATTCTAGGTAACATTATAAAATCAAATGTAACTATCACTCTGTCTGTTTGTTACCTTTTCACGACTCAAAAACTGAACGGATCGTTATATAGAATTTGGTTCAGAGAGAGAGCTGAGAGCGAGCTGGGGAGCGATATAGGCTGCAGTTTAATCATCATCATCGTTTATCTATTACGCGGGTGATGACTAAGCACCAGAAACTGTATTTTGCAGTCGGTTATTTTGTTTATATTTTTTTATTGAAAGCTCTTTTAGGTGTACCTACTCGTTTTTTTTACCCGACTGTACATGAGGGTTGCACTTATCGGGTTTATGTACCTACATACGTAAACCCGAAAACCTAGACCTAGGCCTAGCTAGTGATAAATACTGATACATTTCATTATTACATATACAGAACAATGTTATTAATACATATTAATGTTATGTTATTTATACATATCAATGTTATCACTAGGTCTAGGCCTGTGTCTAGATTTCAAAGAGTTTTTTTATCTATGTGTTTTACCACCAATTCCGAGGTCTTCATGGCTGAGGATGGAACACGTCGATCTAATTCTACTTCTATTATTCTAATCTTGAAAATTATAAAAATCTAGTTCTCTGGAAATATAGTAGGCGGCAGTATCACTCCTGTGCAGGGAGTATGAGTCAAGAATGTGGACCGAAATCCTTATGTGCGGATTTTGGGCATAAAGTTTTTATTTTATTATTTCAATGATATGTATGTATGGTAGTGTACCGACTTTCTGCTTGTCCTGTAGTGAATTGGGGCGTGTGGAATAACGCCGTGAAGCTCATGCACACTGGCCGATATGGATTCGACAGAAAATTGACAGAAATGTACTTTTCGGGGAGGTATCTTTGTTTTCTTTCAACTCAATAGTAAGTCGGAAACAAATGAAAATACGAACAAAACAAAAACAACATACGTAAGCTCCACTTAGACAGTTTTCCCATGAGACCCCCTTCTCTTCGTTAATCGTCATAAATTGCCGTTAACTGGTTCCTGCTGAGCCGACCTTATCGGCACCTCAGCTTCTGTCTTTCAGCGAATTATTTCACCACCGCTCAAAGAAAGGTACGTGACGAGGACTTGATCAAATAACAACAGCATACACAAAGGAACAGAAGGTCAAGTCACATTGCAGGAACAGTGCAGGAATGAAAAGTAACATTCATATGATCCGATTAGCCTCCATTACGTGCCGTGTATCCTCTACGGCGGCGTTACTTGCGAAATCGCGTTTCATTATTACTATTTTTATTTTAAGTTGCAAGTCAGTGTCAGCGTATGTTGCAGAAATCATAATTAAATAAATAATGTACACGGCATGAGCTAAGTATCTGTCCTATCGTAATCGTCCCCAGAAGGCTCGATCCACGCTTGTTATTCACGTGACATAACCGCCCTAAATAGCATCTTTCCCTTTGTTCACCAACATGTTTTACTTGTTCATTAGCTTTATGTGAATTCCTTAAATTATTGTTTTTAGTTGCTACTAGGTAATTGTACTAGGCTTGTCGTATTATATTTTTAAAAGATTCAGGCCAGATGTTAAGCGAATGTTGCGGTCTACGATGGAGTCCGCTTGCCTAGAAGGAACCTATTCACTCTCTATTTGTAGACATCCTGATTATATCCATGCGGAAAGACCTATTCAGAAAGCGTATACACAATAAAAGTGGGGCTAAAGCCCCACTCGATCGATCGAACGAAGATCGTTCGAGTTTTTCGAGATTCACGTGAAAATTGATTCTTTAGCCGCCGTTTTCATTTCGGAAAACAGTCTCATTCAGTTTTAAGAAGGAACAATATGTATATGTAAGGGTCACACCCTTGACTGCATGAAATGAATATGAATAATTTATCAAATTGCAAAAAGGGAATCTCTATTAAACAGCGACGCCGACTTATCGTTGAAATAACACTTCAAAAGCATTTGAGTAAAAAAGGTTGTAAACTTGTAATTGTATTGAGGCCCGGCTTTTGAAATTGTGCAGAGTATGGTTACGCAATAAATATAATTGTGTAGGTAATATATTACAGTGAGTGCATGTTGTGTTGTGGATAGTAGTGCCTGCGTCTCGTCGGGCTCCATGGCTGCTCCGACAAAAAACAACTTTCTCTGCAGCGCTCGCCGACTGTGCCCAGTCAAGCTGCATTCAATCAAAGTATTTTTATTAAAGCACTCACAACTTTTAAATTCCCTCATCGCTGCAGCTTTTGTAGCAACTCCAAGGTTGCGCTGTTTTGCCACTATCGATTTTGGGAAGTTTAAAAGGAAAACTATAAGCAGGCTTTATATGTTAACGAGTAACAGTTGATCAACTTAACTTCAAGTACATCTGTTGTTGTGTTGTAGTTAATAAAGGCGCTTGCCACAAAAAATAAAGTACATCTTGTACTTAGAGAACTAAGAAATGAATATGTCATCAAAATTTCATCTAACTTCAGAACATCAAACAAGAGTGTTCTAAGTTCACATAAATTGCAATTAAATATTGAAATATATTTTTTTGCTTATGTTTTACATAAGTTCACATAGGCATGGCGGATTAACTTAAAAGCAAAAACATTGTATTATATCTTGGTGCACCCATGTTTTGTGTAATAAATTTGAATAATAAGTTTTGTATAACGAATTTGAATTTGAAATTGTGATGTTCCATTACGGAACCCTACCTTGGTCGTGGCCCGTCACGCACTTGACCTATTAGTTAGTACGCGTACGAAGTCGCGACAAATATTAATCGGAAGGTGTTCCAATCCAACACATGAGTGCGTCATTATTTGCTTTCCTAACCCAGTGTGGGCGAGTGCGGCGGACGTTTACTGCTTCTGCAACGACCGTCTGGCTAGTTTTAGCTCCAGGATTTGGTTTTATGTTGGCTGGAAAAGAACCAGCGGTTCTGTAATCTGACTATCATCAATACACATTATGGTAAAGAAGTTCCTTTATAGTCGGCATATCATCGCTCTTTCTCATTTAATTGGCAAAAGCCGCATACATATTTAAGGGTTCCGTTCTTCCTTTTGAGGTACGGAACCCAAAAAAGAGACTTATGCTACGAAGCAAGAAAGCGCACGTTAGCTTGCAAAGGCGCTAAGTGCCTAATCTTATATATTAATCTGCAGACACTCAGAGTGCATCTCATTCTATCGCGTAGTTCTCATCTCTTCTGTTCTGACGCCCGGTAAAGCAGAGAGGTGTCCGGTCCGGCCGAGCCGGCACCAAGTATGTATTTCTAGCATTATACCTAATAAAAGTAAACCGGTGAGTGCGTCTGGCCTAGCTTATAAATAATTTAATACATTTCCATACTATACTCAATTTACTTAACACAGCATAGAGTCATAGTTATTAGGTATAATCAAATCTCGTGTCTTATTCGTATTCTCACGGTCGCCAAGGTCGCCATTTACACTTCATATACATATCAGCTGGTTTCCTCATTCGCTAATGGTAACCATTAAGAGTACTGTTGTCGCGCGCTCTTCCATACAAATGGGAAAAACTATTTTCCGCCCCTAAACATTAACCGATTTTGATGATTTTTTAAATTGATTTAAAGCGTAAATGTCTTTGCCTCTTGATTTGATTTTAAATATTTCGTTACAATTTTCCCATTCCCAATAATAAAAAAACAATATTTTTGGATAAAAAAGAAATGCACCCGTACCTATAGGGCATAGTCATTAATGGTTCCAACCATATATATTTTTTTACCGAAATCCGATATTATTGAACGGTAGAAAACAGTTTTTTTTAACACGAACAAGTCCGCTTTTGGCCACCTACAGTTAAAAAAGAATTATCGAAATCCGATAATATTGAAGGGTAGCAGTTTTTTTAATATGAATAAGTCCGCGTTTGACCACCTACAGTTTTCAGTTTTCGTTTCAGTTTTTTTCCTTGTGTGAAAAACGCGTGTTACGTGTTACTGTCGAAGATTACTTTATTATATTCCTGTGATCGGTTTCGTTACTAATATCGTAATAAGGCAGTTGTTTGTTAATAACAACCTAAGAGTTAGTTTTTTCTCATTGTTGTTGCAATTTTCCGTATAATTGTAGGAAACCGACGTTTAGAAATCGTCTGCGTCGCAGTTAGTGATTTTACGAATTTGATTCTGATAACACGTCCACTAAATTTTTATTTCTAAGTATTTCAACAGAAGTCGTTCTTTCAAATTAGTGGTTTAAATAATGTTCTTGGAGCTATCGAAGAAATTGCCTAAATTAACGAAATTGTATTGAAAAAGCAAATTTTGTTGTTGTTGTAAAATGTCAATGGACTACAAAAGACAAACATTTTAGAATCACTGTGTGATACCTCTTTTTAGTTGTGTTCGCAGAAATTCAATTGTTTGGTAATTTTTAGAATGGAATAATGACTCTTAAGCCTAAAATGGCTTTGTAATATATTGAATAGAGAAAATATTTGATTATTTTTTCATTACTGATGAACCGTCAACTCTAGGTATAGTATACTACTCAAATAGATATCCCACTGCAGGCTATCTTCCGTACCTACTATAAAAATAGATCCGCATCTCGAGATGAATGCCGCGTTTGCCGATTCATGGCCTTTACTCGAATATATAAGTATTTAAACAATCCAAACCCCAATCGGTTTGCAACCAAATATTCCAAGCTCTACCTCTACCTACTGTTTTTTTACGTACAAGTGCTAATAAATCTCAGGTTTTTCTACGCTGTTATCGCTACATTTTGATTGATACAACATTTTGATTCTGGTCAGTGTCGCAGTTATAAACAGACGCGTAATATCCGTCGGTGATTTAACTGCAATATTTTAATTTTAGCGTGTTTTCACATCGCTGATGTCATACGGCGTGTTTCGGATCGAGGACTATCTCGCTAAACGGTTTTTTTGCAATATTTATCGTGTAAACTAGGTTAGGTTTAATTTATCGTTCTCTCGGTTGCTTTGATCCTGGTACTCGATAAGGTTTCGCGTCGCCATCGGGTCGGCTCACTGGAGGTTCGAACAAATTCATTTCGCTTCGGGAATCGGTTCGGAACCCAATTCTGAAAACTTAAATGTACAATTTTACTCTATTGAAATTTATGTTGCGTTTGCAACAAGTTTTCTAGAATACAGTTTTGTCCCATTTACACAATTCCGTTTTAACCGGATTTTTCGGTTCGATTCGTCTTTTTTAGAATCGATTTATTTTTCACCACTAAAATCCAGACCAAGAACCAGCGCTAGATCTTAACCAAGTTGATAAATCAATATCAGAAGTAGCTTGCTAATTGCTAATTATATTTAGAGGTGGATGGTAATGATTTTTAAATACACCGACCGATTTGTTTCGGTCCCAACCTAAACACCGACCGCATAAATCCGGGGTATTAATTACTGTACAAATTCTTCGGAGTACAAGGTCGATGCTATAGTCTTGATTGGATTTTTAACATTTATTTGCTTACCTGCAAATTAAATATCATATTGACCTTGGCAGACGATGCTTTGTTCTTTATGTCACTGCATATTTCTTGAAGCCGGATAGAAAGTAGTGTCCGAACGGAGGCGTGATAGGCTCCCACGATCCAGCGATACTTGGAGGCGGTGTGCCGCCGACGTGTGCTATAGTAGTGCAGTCAAAGTTTATTGTTTCGGACGTCCATTACGCGATACTCGTCTATGAGCCGGTGGAATTGAGCTTTGATGTGAAAAACGTATTTTGTGCGAGTGATGAACTCGGTCGGTGAGGCGGGCGGGCGCGGTCGGCGCTAGCGGCTCGTGCCGGGCTGTGGTGTGAGTGGTGTTACAATGCTGGTGTCTGCGGCCACCACGGCTAACATAGCCACGCAGTCCTTGTCCTCCATGTTCAGGAGGAGGAGGAATCATTCGCCGGTCACAGCGCCACCGGTAAGTCGATATCTGTGCCTCTTTTCTCGCTCGTGTGTTCTCTACATTCACAGGCGAAACAAGTTATTTTTGCTGTAGAACACAAATGCTAAAGTATCTAGGAAATTTATAGACAGTTTAAGAATTTCACATCCGACGGGACTGTCTACATTTTTATAGGAACTTAAGTGTGGAAAAACATTTTAAAATATCGAATGCATACTAAAGTGTTAATGGACATAAACACATATTAGAGATGTGTGATGGTGGCACAATGTTTGTATTATAAAAATCGTACAACAAAAGAGTTTAATGAATAGAGTCAGTTGCTGCTATGTTAAGGCGTGGCGGAGGGATGTGGCTACACTTAACTGGGTCTATGTCGATCAAGAAAAAGTGAATAGGCAAGCGTGCTACATCTTCGCCATTGTCATCACTTCCCATGGGTAGAGATTGTGGTCAAACGCAGGCCTAGTTCATTGTAAACATTCAGGCATGTTTAGTCTATGATTGAGGCCTTTGTAACGTAGGAATGAGATTTTTTTTGTGTGTACGAGCAGTTATAATGTTTATTTTTCAAAGTAGATACTTACCTCTAGTTTGGTCCCATACAAACAATACGAAGATAGGTTTTCCCAGGCTCTGCGTGGCAAGCCTCAAGTATGATAATCGCCCAACTTGTTTTCAATCGCGGCACGTCGGGCAGGCCTCAAGGAACTATATTATCCTCGAAAGTGCTGAGAACTGCTATTTGCCATGCTTAGGTATACTTCATATTCTATAAGTATAATATCTTCATAGATAAAATCTCATTGCATCAAAATATATCTTTGGTTCAGTTGTAGTAATTATACATACGAATATTTTATTCGGTTATCTGTAGACTGATTTAAAAAAAATATAATTTTCACTTTGTATGCCCTGAAGGTATAAACATAATAATGTATTGTTCCACTTGGAAGCAAAAGGTATAATATGCACAAAAATTACTAAAGATCAGATTATTTTACCTTTTTTTTACTGACCGAGCGAGCAAAGCGAGCGAAGCGGAACTGTATAAACTAACCATCTGTCAGTTTGTATGTTTGTACTCGTGTACAGGGCGTAGTTTTGAACCAATTTTGATGAAACTTGGCGTATAGGTTCTATGGATTATTTAAAAAAAACTCGTCGGTGATTTTGATAGGAGGTGTGGTTCCCATAAAAAGGGGGGAAGTTTGTTGCGCCGTTAATTACCAACCGAAATATTTTATATACGGCCTTCGAAGTCAACTTTATGTAGGTATTATGTACAGATGACACAAGGTGAGCTGTAGATAAGCTCTCTCGCGAGGTCTACTGTTCGTAGAACTACTAGTGTTATTATGATTGATGGAATTATTCGCAAAGAGCGAACTGTGCTGTGACTGCTACCTTACCTAGGGTTTCTCAGTAGTTGCTTATCTGTTACATCTAATAGAAGAAAATTCCATTGTTTACAAAAACACCAAAAGAATAAAGATTCCTATATAAAGAACGTTATTTATAACTGGGATATTGATATAATTGTTTATCTCTTGCTCTATCATCTGATTAGTTTCTTGTTACCAATTAGCGAAAACCTTTCTAAAAGTAACCTTTGTTCTGGTATTTGATATTTGATTGTACTTTAACTGTTATTTTCTGTTCGTTTCTTGTTATTGTTTGTACAACTTTGTGTAACTTATTTCGTTACATTTTTATTTTTGTTTCCTTGAAATGTACTCTCCTTCAGCAGGCGTTTGTCATCTTCTAATCCGACAGAATACGGACGGTAATGTTTTTCAGACGTACATATGTATGTTTTTATAATACCTCCTGTAGATTAAATCCTTGACCGTTTCTATGTGTTTGGTGTAGTTAAACTAATGTTTAACTCCTGGGTATTATTATTATTTCACATTAGATAGATTTACGATTTACGATTTATTTTTATTTCTTTATCTTTATCTTTATCTTACGATTTCCCCCAACTCACCCGCTGTTACCGAGGCGCGAGGATGAAGCTCGTCCATCTAACAGATGGCGAAGATCAAGGTTTGCGTGAATAGTTATTCACTCTAGTCTTGAATACTCCAAGATCGTTGCTCTCAGGAAACAGAGGAGGCGACAAAGACTTCCATTCTTATGCAGTACGCATCAAGAACGTAGATCGAAATCGTATGCATAGAATCGAGTATTTCATTAATATTGCCGACAAGAAAATAGTATTAAAATTGAAGGTAGCAACTCGACCCGCGGACAACATTATTGATCGATCGAGTTGACGATCATCTCTGTTTCACTAACCAGCTTAGTGTTGACCACATTCTAGTATCAAATATAAGAAAACTATGTATCTGATTTACATTATAATTTGGTATGCATGATCATATATATTATGTATGCTTATGAAAGTTTGGCTTTTCTCCCGACTATTTGATTGATATGATAATCGAACAGCCCAAACCGCTACTTCTTGATATAGAGACATGGGATTAGAATAGTGACTTTTGAAGTGTAGCTGTAGCTAAGAGTGAATTTCAGGATCGCAGGAGGCACCGCTATTTAATTATAACTTCTTCATTTAACACCAGTCGCAAGAAAATTCCAATTTTAAAATTGTACGAACTGTGACGGACCTGGAATGGTGATGGCAGTTGGGGTACTGCAATAACAGAGTGGTGGCCCGGACTGCTTAGGCGGAATCAGGGCCGCCCGAGAACGGCATCCTCTGACGTCAACAGAAGAACAAAAGGTTACAAATGGTGGCGATTAGCAAGGGACAGAGTTTGAATGACACTGACAAAGGGAGGCCTATGCCCAGCAATGGGCTATTATAGGGTGATAATGATGATGCCATTGAACAAATTATACGTTTCTGGCGTTGCAGTCTTGCAGTTGTCCACAAACTAATGACGACGACTATTTACCATCCAATAGCTTACCTGGGGGCAGACTAATAATCTGGGGGCTTACTCTAATATCTTATAGCGGTGCGAAATTGGCTCACACTCGCTTTTATTCTTGTTTTTCTGCAATCGAGAATGTGACACAAAAGTTGAAATGAGCCAAATTTATATTTGCAGATTTGTCCAGAGCGAACCTTAAAAATAGTTGATTGTGACGTCAACATGACAGCGTACATTCAAAGTACTAGTAATGTTGATGAAATCATAAATCGTACGCAGGATCGGATATTGTTATTTATTTAATTAATGCATTAGGTATCGAGGGTTCGCTGCATGTTTGGAGCGAACAATTCCTCGCTTCGACTTTTGTGTCACTCACATTCCAGAATCTTAGTAGGTACAAAAAAATACCTGACTGCAGAAAAGAGGTTTTTGCAGTTGACACGCTGCGCTGTTGTGTGTACGTTATTCGTAAAAAAAAGTGATTATAAATGCGCATTCTTTACAATAATTCTAGTAAAATCACTTGTTTATTACAAAAGTTGCGAGAGTCGTATAAAAACAAAAAAATATAGCTTATGGCACTCGGGGAGTGAAGACCAATCTAACGAAAACTTGCACATCAAAATCGGTCAAGTTGTTTAGTTTGTAGGCGCTCATATATAAACATACAAACATATATATATATACACTCGAAAAACATAACCCTCCTTGTTACGCGGTCGAGTAAAAACAAGATAAAAAGGGTACGAGTCAAGTTTGCGCCTCTATTAGAGATGAGAGTAAGCCCCTGTTCTATTGGACGTCGGACGTAGTCCGGTAGTGTTATAATGAAACCAGTGAACCGGTTCGAACATCTCTAGATTCTTCAGCTTTGAGATTACGAACGAGAATGGAAGACATCCGACTAACGGTCGATCTATAGCAGGCGTCCGAGCGGCACGGCCACAGGTTACGCACCAGTTTCTACCACGGCTGTACAGCGAGGACACAGTTTGTGTAGCAGTTTGTATGCGATTAGAGCAGTTTCCGTAGATTAGCAAGTAGTTTGTATCGTATCTGCTTTACATACGCAACGGCACATTGGCTCAAACATGTGTTATCTTTTTTATCGATAGTCAGGAACGCGGTTTGTTAGGGTTCCGTACCTCAATAGGAAAAAACGGAACCCTTATAGGATCACTTTATTGTCCGTCTGTCCGTCCGTCTGTCCGGGTGTCAAGACCTTTATCTCGGGAACGCGTGAAGGTATCGAGTTGAAATTAAAACCATATATGCAGATCATAGTATCTTGCTGCAGAAAGAAAAATAAAATTTCTCAGTTTTCGTAAAAAAAAAGTTACAGCTGAATATGTCGTAAAAAACGCACATTTCGACACGCACAGAGGAATCTAAACCTATGGGGTACTTCCCGTTGACCTAGAACTATGATATTTGGCAAGAAGCATTGTGTTAGAGTATAGGAAAAAAACCGAAAACTCGACATTTTTAATTTAATCACAAAAAAATAGTGTCTCTATGCAAGGAATGAGGGCCCAAATTTTAAAGTGAATTAACCGTATCATGTGGGGTATCATATGAAAGAGCCTTAATAGCATAAGCTAAAACAGGTTTTAATACATTCTTCGCCCCCTGCAGACCCTTCACTTCAGCTGGGAACCAAAACTTTTTAGGTTAATTTTGATTAAGTACAGAGTGGCCGTGCAAAGCAACGTTGACTGCCTCAAATGCCGTCGGTTTACTGACTACTACAAAATGAACGGGACGCATGCTCGGATCCGAGTGGGAGGCGCCGCTACTATAGCCCCGCCCCACTAGGATCCGAGTGGTGAGCAAGAAATGTGTTAAATATTTTTACGATGTATATTTTTCGGTTTATGAAGAAAAATATAAAAAAAAATATATGACTTCCCCCTTTTATTTAGTTTGTACGAAACCCTCGGTGGGCGAGTCTGACTCGCACTTGTCCGGTTTTTATTTGTATGCTCAGCGATTACTCCGCCAATTATGCATTGTTTTCAATGATTCTTGTTTTGTTTGGTAGTGAGAGGTAATTTTGATAAAAATATGTGGGACCACCCATATACATTTTATCGTAATCGGTTCTGTACTTTGCTTTCTATATAACAAAATTACTGAAAAAATGTCCAAGTAAAAGAATTGCGTATTTCGAAGTCGGTTTTTTTAGTTTTTTTTAAACTATAATTTATTGGGCGCCTTTGTTTGGTGCTGGTATTTGTCATTGACATATTCCAGCTCCATGAGATATGGGAACAATGCTTCGAGTGCGGCCAAAACTGTTCCAGTGGTGAAGATAAGAAATATAGACGAATGTACTTGGATTTATGGTTCTTCTCAGAACATGGCGCACGGCTGCCGGTGCTCTTGTATTGCTTCGACACGGCGCGCGGCGGGCTTAGCACTGACAATATGCAAATCGTTTTTATCCACTTGTCATTGTCAATAATGTCAATACAAACTTGTTTCCCAATGATGAATGATATAAACGGAGTGAAAGACAAATAGTTTATTTTCCTTATTAGACCTGATATTACGAATACATAGCATATGAGGCTTCCTGCTGACCTAAGATGCGCGCTATGACAAAAATTCAGTCTTACCAGAACAGTATAAGTGTTGTTTGTATAAATATATGTTTGCGTTTTATAGTTAGATTTAATTAATATTGATAACAGATTTGGTGGAATAAATAAATCGAAAAAACTGCAATACTAATTCAGTGGCCATATGTAATAAACCGTATTGATCAATTCTCTTCGTGTGATGGTAGCCTATCGGAAACGAGATATTGGCGGAGTTGTGAAACATGTTCACAAGAGCCATAGTACAAAAATCGAAGTTGAATTATATGTATATCTGTTCTTTACTCGACAAATAAGAATAAAGATATTTTGTCGTAGGAACCATCTCAGACCTGCAGGTCAGTCCAGCTGCTCATTGCATTTGGCGATATATCCTTTCCATCTAGTTCTGGTTTTGTCCACAGTCCAGTCTGTCTGTACTGTAGTCGCAGTGTTGTGTAGACGTTAGGAGCCCGTACCCCGCGCGCGTATGACCTATAAGATGGATGCACATATTGATCGACCGCCACACAGTTCCAACTAAATATTCCGCCACCGTATCCTATTTCTCTCCGGCTCGTGTTTCTCTGCATTTTTATCGCTAAACGCGAATCAATTTATCGACGACAACAGCACGGAGAAAAACAACATTTATATGCAAGCAGTTGAAATCCTTTTCGCAGTGTCGACACCGATGATTTCTTCGAGCCATCGACGTGGAAAAAAATAGCTTATTGCGACAGAGTAGTTTAAGTTATAACGAGTTACAAATAAAGTTGCCAGTTCGCTTCATTGGTATTGGCATCGATGCCTTAGGTACGGTGAAGGTCTCCTCAGACTACGGTATACAATATCTCTGTTCCAAATTTCATAACGATTGGTTCAGGCGTTTAGCTTTAAAAGATATATACACAGAGACAGACAGACGACAAACAGCTATTTTCCATTTTATAGTTAGCATTTGAAATAATTTTCATTTTAATAAAGGGTAGCTTAATAACCCAGTGTAAAAACATAATATATACTTACAATATATAAGAACAATACCTCTCTACTTAGGTAGTCGGATAAAATAAGTACATACTGGTGTTTGAGTAGTATAGTGTGAAGAGTCTTCACATAATACTTTTAACTGCTTCGAGTAAGGGGTCGTCTATTAATCACGTGATGTTTTAGCAACTTTTAATCGCTCGCTCCCCTCTGGTCATGGTGAGGTTTGGACAATTCTTTCCCTCTAATTCCCCCATCTACCCCTACCGAAGATCACGTGTATTTTTGCCTTGTGCCCGGCAACGGCGCGCGGCGAGTCAAGGTCAGTCGCCGCTTTTCGGTTTAGAAATCGAGAGTTTAACGAAAAAAATATGTCATTACACTTCTCCCTCCCCTCCCCTGGTTATGTTTCATGATTATTTCCGAACCCCCCCCCCTCCCTTCGAGCTTCAAGTGATTAATTGACGACCCCTCTAAGGAGCTGTTGCGTAACCAGCCCTGGACGTGAGCGCGCCGGATATCAAGCTGAGTACTAATTCGATATTTTTCTAAAGAAACAAAGGGCATGAAGTAATACCTGGGTATATATAATATATATATATATATATAATCAGAGTTTGCCCATAACCTCCGTCTAAATCTAAAACAATCATCAGGTCAGAGAATTTTTGAGACATATCTTTCTAAACAACTGGAGAAATCTGTTTGTTACCTTCAAATGTTTCTGACTTCTTCTCTCGATGATTATTTTTAGGGTTCCGTAGTAACTACGGGGAAACCTTACAAATTCGCCATGTCCGTCTGTCTATCCTTATATCACAACCATTTTACTCAGAGACAATCCTACATGAACTATGAGTTTCGTAAGTGCTACAAAATTTCCAAAAACCCGTTTTAATCATATTTCGAATATATAACGGGTTACTCACGTTATTTTTGAGTCAAAATATCCGACTGTCAGACTACCAGACGGTTCGTAAACCGGGACTGGCGTCTGCACTGCTCCTTTAGGAAAAGGCCGCCGGATGCAGTTGAAACTATAGTTGGAGATTTCGACTCAAAAATAAACGGTTTAGATATTTTAACGGTTCGTTATATATTTTAAAGATGTGTGAAAACCACGTTATTTAGTTTCAAATCTCGGTTTACTGCATGCAAGTATTTTTAAAGGTTCCATAAAAAAACATATACCTATACCACGAGGAATGTCACATTGAAAAAGCAGCCTACAATTGTATTGATTATACAGTTACTCAATGTATATTTATAGAAATCTCGTACACGTTCAAGTACGAAAGTACGATTTTAATAAAGTATTGATATCGGCGCCGACCGTGGAACGACTGCGGTCGATGACGGCCCAAACCAAACCAAACATAAACGTTTCATGATATCACTGAACATGGAGCATGTACAACTGGAGATGCCGCGCCAATACGAGTATGCTCAACGGCTTTGCGTAAGGCACAATATGCTCAACGGCTGAATAATATCGGATCGTAAACTGAACATCGCTCGATAACGTTTAGGCAAATGCATAATGCACACGTGCGACACTGACCTTCATAGTACTGTGTCACCCCGACACTCCGCTGGATGTAAGCACCTCAACGAACTGCTGGATTATATGAAACGGTGCTTTCATTATGGAATTCGTGGAATATATACCTTGAGTTTTTACCCGACTACGCAATAAGGAGGGTTACGTTTTTCGAGTTTATGTATGTATGTTTGTATACAAACTTATGTAGGGACTCATAGGAGCTTTCCTACTGTACAGAGAATATTACGTGTAGCTACAAACACTCATAGATATAAAGCACATTTTGCCGGTCCCGGTGTGTGTGTGTGTGTGTGTGTTCATGTTGTATGAACATAGTACGGAGGACGTTACGGAGTGAGGAGTACGGAAGCCTCGGTGTGCGTGTGAAACTCATACTTTACCGGATGTACCGAAAATCGTTACTCAACTTTGTTCAACGTCTCAAATTCTCTGTCTTATTTTGCGCAAGTCTCATTACGTGTCAGCGAGAAGTTGACACAATATGTTGAGCATCGTTCATTACGTGTCAGCGAGAAGTTGACACAATATGTTGAGCATCGTTCATTACGTGTCAGCGAGAAGTTGACACAATATGTTGAGCATCGTTCATTACGTGTCAGCGAGAAGTTGACACAATATGTTGAGCATCGTTCATTACGTGTCAGCAAGAAGTTGACACAATATGTTGAGCATCGTTTTTCGTTAAGACACTTATTCTTTGCTCCAAATACAAGTAATCGTTTAAAAAACAAAAAAAAACGACTTTAAAATACGTAATTCCTTTACTGGGGTGACATATTTTCCCAGTTATTTTGCTATATAATAATTTGGTTTTTAATAATGAAAACCAAAATACCGAACCGATTTTGATAAAATTTCTATGGAACCATCTGGGAACCCTACCCTGTTAAACAAAAATATTATAATTTTCAAATCGGTTCAGGTGTCTGGATCATACATAAAAAATAAAAATAAAAAGAATCCGACGAATTGAGAACCTCCTTCTTTTTGGAAATCGGTTAAAAATGATCGATTGCAGTTGTCGGGCGCGTCTCCGCGTCTCCGCGGCATCATAAACGACACGCTCTATAAAGAAGCATATATATACTTGGGTTCATTTCGCATAAACAACCATCGTCTGTAACGCCTCGGACGACGACTTGCCGTACACCGGGTTCCTGATCATATCTGGTATGTGTTTTTTATTTTTTAAATAAAAACTACGGGTCACTCACGTCTGTTTTGAGCCGAAATATCCGACTATAGTTTCAACCGCATTCAAAAAAATTTAAATATATAAAAATTAAAAAAAAAATATTAAAATTTAAAAATAAAATTATAATAATAAAAATAATAAATTTATAATAATAATAAATTATAATTTTTAAAATTTTTAATTTTTAATTTTAAAATTTTAAAATTTAAAATTTAAATATTTAAAAAATTTAATATATATATATATATATATTTTTTTTTTTTTTAAAATGTGTGAAAACCACGTTAATTTCCATAGTAAAATCTGGTATGTGGTCTGGCAATCATCTGTCTAGACGGCAGCTCTTTTTGGAGATCTATGCCCGAGGCCTATGTCCAACAGTGGACTTCTTCGTCCACTGATATTCGTCAAAAAAGTCTTAAAATGAATTCGTTGCTTACGCTTATACCAATTCGTAAACCAGAAAGCTTCAGCTCCACTACATTGAAAAACTCCATCAATATTTAGAAAATGGAAACACAACCTACGCGAGTCCGAGTGCACTCGCTACCCACTCAAAACTATAATTATCTTATGACTTTGAACGTTCTATAAATACTTTATGAACGCAACGACTGACATTTTCTCATATATTTTGCACTGGAATTTTAAAAATAGAACCTTAATTTATTTAGGAAATTGGCATTACGGCGGAAACGCAAATTGCGTTTCTGGCGAATACTGCCGCTCTCATATGCCGTAATGTAAACACGCAATTCTGTTTCGGGAATATGTATTGGCGCCGTAACTAAAATCTGGCTAAGCACGAGTTTGATTTGTGAACTGAGGATTCCGCACTCCCGCTAGAAATGATAGTAACTAAAAATACTACTTGCAACTGTCATAAACAGTGAATGCAGCAAAATTGATCATGTGATATAACGGGAACTTGAAATTAAAGAAATTATTATTAAATGAAATTAAAGAGGTTCGCTCGTAACATGCAGCGAACCTTCTAAAACTGATAGTATGAACGTGTGTTCGTTGAAATTCGTAGTTTATATTTGGAATGTTCGCCGTGACGTCACAACCAACAGTATCAAGTATCAGCTGGAATCTTTAGTATGTTGTCTGTTCCAGCTGAGAGGTTAATCGGTGAATATATTAAACTAGTTGCCAAGAAGCTACTTAGTCTCGAGCACCGCCGTAAAGTAGTTTGTCTGTCTATATTCTATAGGATTCATTTCGGGGAGTGTGCGCAAGAGCTTCACGACCTAATTCGACCATCCCCATTCATAGCACACGTCTAGCAGCGAGTCGGTACGTTATTCGATGTGATGCATCGTGATATAATGTGATACGATCGATACATTATTATCGCTCCACGTTCTTAATGCTTACTGCACAGGAATGGTATTCTTTGCCGCCATCTCTGTTTTTTGAGAACTACAATTTTTGAATTTTCAAGGCTACAGTGAATAGTTATCTTCTAGGCGAACACGCTCTACAACTACATTACTTATATAAGATAGGATAGAATGAATTGATTTTTTATAGCCGTGCTCCACCCTGAGGCCACAATATCGCTTACCGCATCAGACAAATGGTGATTGACATAGACATAGACATAAATTTATTTGTGGAAGACACAACACCAAAAATACATACAATATAACAAAAATAACAATATAAGAAAAATTGTGTCCGCCACAAATCGGTTCCATGTCAGCATACTGCTGGCTGCGAACAGCCGGCGCTGGTCTTCCGCTGGAACCGACGGTGACGTCACCCACGGCTAACGCACAAAATATATAATTAAAAAGAAATACAAACTAACTATAACACAAATAAGAAGACTAATACAAATAATATATACTAAAAGGCAAATTAATTAAAAAAACATAGAAAGTAACAAGTAACAACACTCTAAGTAATTTAGAATTAAGTATGGCAACAGAATAATACATAAAATATTCGGTATATATACAAAATAATTTAATTATATAATTGAAACGTGTTAATTGTGAATAATTTAATTATATGATTGAAACGTGTTTTCCTTATTACAAATGCGCAATGTGTCTCTTAACATTGTACTAGCGTCCAACCGACCGGTGAACTGTGACCGTGGCACTCTCTTGACTTTCTCCCCCTCTACCGTCTCCGCACCCCGGCCTGGTGCGGCACCTGGGTTACCCACATCTTTTACGACCCTCAACTGAAGTTGCCGTAAAATATAATATTTCATGAAATCATACACATTTCTCTTTGCCCATGATGTTATTAGCCTTTCATAATCACAAGTACATCTTAAGTTGTGCAGAAATACAAATATCTCAATAAAATGTAGCTTGTGGAACATGATAGTGACGTGCAGCACATACACTAAGTAAAACTTGTATCGTGGGTGCTGCATACCCTTCAGTGTACTGATAGAGGAGAACTACATGAACAAGTTAGTTTAGAAAGTTTAAAAACTTCCATCGGCCATCAGTTGTTCATGCTATGTGCCCTTCCTACTACCACTTACATAACATGACCATAGTGGATAGATTTTTTTCAAGGCAAGCGCGCTCCTTCATAGACCGCGATGTCATCTATAAAATAATTCAGTTGTATATCAAAACTTGACACTACTTATTCTGTATCTTATTGTCGTATATCTGAGATATTGTAGAGTGATTAGAGCTGCAAAGATAAGCACCCATTAAGGGTTTCTTATCTTTACAGTAGCCTAAAGATTATTGTTGCATTTAATTAAACGATAACGATAGAATATCTTTTCTAATTACTTAGCTGTGCCGTTGTTGTAATCTTTTATTTGGTAGCTGATACTTTATTGTAGTATGGATGATTAAAATTAACATCAGTAGCTGGTATTCTTGGTCAAGAGTGTGTAGTCATTGTAGATGAGTGATCATCGAGTACGATACACTACTTCTCGTGTGTAACGGCGCGAGACCGCTCGACGGTGTGGGGTGGCCAGTGAGGGGATGCAATTTTGTTGTCTTAGTAGCGCCACTAACGACAAGTACCAAATGCTCTATGTACTCGATGAAGGAACTGTCACGTACTCTGTGCTTGTCACCCTGAGCTCAGCACCCGCGCTGCTAGCAGTCGCCCGCCGGTTAATGTAAAACCGCTCTAAAGAATAAGCTGTTGAATGTGGTGGTACATCTCCTAACAAGTCTCTTGTGCATTGTTCTCAGAGTCGCGTGGAGAAGCAGCAGTCACCGCTGGCGTCGGGTCCGCCGCCGCCAGCCGCCATCGTGCCGCGCGCGGCGGACGGCCCGCGCCCTCCGGGCTGGACTGGACAGCCCAAGAAGCATGGCTCCAGCCGGTTCAACGTGCAGAATCACAACCAGGAGCTCGTCAAATTACCCGCTATTAAAGGTCTGTCTCGGTTTCATCAACTTTTTTTTTTCAACATTTCGATCCATTGCTTCTTTTCAATTGTTTTTTCAATATTTTTTTAAGTCATTATATCGATCGAGATCGATAATATAAGCGTTAGAAATTTCATATTATGTAAATCAAAACCGATAAGCAACTTCAACATTTAAAAAAAATCGAGTTTCTTGACATGAAATCTATTTGTCGCTTGTATGCGGTCTCGCCCTGTTCTCTATCATACCAGTCCAATAATCCGGCTGGTGATCTGTCTACTGCTGGTTTCAGTTTAATAGCAATTCAATATAATAATTGAAGAGTGAGTAAAATAATAACACCTATTCACTGTTTCGGAAGCTACGTCGAAACTTTGTCTGTCTCAGAATCAAGTGAACATACAAGGAATACAATATACTCGTATTTACAAAAATGAGATATATCCCGATATAGTTATTATATAGGCGTCCATAGGACGTCACCTGCTCATGCTTTTGTATGTCATTGTTCTCTATTGACATTCAAATAGAAAGACCATACATAACATGATAACACACACACCTATACACATGATGCAAAACAAACTGCTACAACGTGACTTATAATTTGTTTTTTATTTGCACGAAATCCTTATTTCATCTATATTTTTGAAAACAAGATGGACCCCCGGCCTCCACGGAACCGATCTTGACTATATCCACAGCATCAGTTCTGTACCTCAAGATTGTGGGATGATGTCAAAGTATCAATGCACAAGGATATTATGTACTCGCATCATTATACGTATAATAATTGATATTGATTATTATAAGCTATAGAGCTTAACAACAGGCGAGTTGGTGGTCAATCATCTACTATCATATATGGATTAATTTGTGAAATGAAAGATGTGTTATAACTTATATCGAATATTTTAGAATACATGTGATGGTAGTGTAGGTTGGTAGACGTTCAACCTGCGTGGTCATTAGATACTTAGTCTCGTGTACTTATGTAGCGTATCTGTCTATATTTTATAGGATTTTATTTTTTATTTTGTTTTTAGGATTCATTTCGGAGAGTGTGCGCAAGAGCTTTACGACCTTATTTCACCCCCTAGACTAGGAGAAATTCTGCACACTACCATCCATTGTAAATTGAAATGTCAAAACCGTAGGTACTCAACGATTGTGGCCTATGTTCTTGATGCGTACCGCACAGAAATGGAATAAAATTCATTGTTGCCGTCTTTATTTCCTGAGAGCTACAATCGTGCTATTTTCAAAGGTAGGGAGAGTGGCTATCTTGCGCTTGACCGTCAACTCGCCTGGTGAAGCAACAGTTACGGTCTACGATGGGACGAGCATCCCTAGAAAGAACCTATCTTCTATATCGACAGCTCCATCCTCGGCCATACTGACGCTTAACATCAGGCGAGTTGGTTTGTCAAAAGTAGATATATTTACTGTGATATAAAATATGGTGTGAGATGTACCACTGCACAGCGCAGCCACTACGCGAATTAAGTCCAGTTACAAAGCTCAATGAATTTGCAAAGCTTTGTTTAGCTCATGTGTATGTGAATGTAGCTCACCGCCCACAGAGCACTTCCGTTAGCCCGCTACCATCCGTTATTGGCCATTATCTCTCCTCCACTTGTGGGTTAACCTTTTGTGTTGATTCGTTAACCCCTTTCTGTGATCATTAACTTTGTTACGCTATTCTATTTAATCTCAATGTGTTTCTCATAGCATTTTTCTTTCGACTAAATTTGGTATGAGAATTAGCTGTTATATTGATGTATACATTGTTATTTGTGTGTTGTATTGTTTATAGTACGCCTTTGGCACGAAGTAGGATGGAATACGCTCAGTTGTCATTTATTTAGAATATTCATGTTTCTAAAGGTTTCGAGATTGTTATTCATTAAAATTAAATTGCAATTGTTGTCAGCACTTACATAATATAACAATTTTCACAAAAGGGGTAAGCATTTTTTTGCTCCTCCGTTTTTAGGGTTCCATACCCAAAGGGAAAAACGGGACCCTTTTCTGAAACTTCGCTGTCCGTCCGTCCGTCCGTCTGTCACCAGACTGTATCTCATGAACCGTGATAGTTAGAGAGTTGAAATTTTAACAAATGATGTATTTCTGTTGCCGCTATAACAACAAATACTAAAAAACAGAATAAAATAAATATTTAAGGGGGCTCCCATACAACAAACGTGATTTTTAGGGTTCCGTACCTCAATAGGAAAAACGGAACCCTTATAGGATCACTTTGTTGTCTGTCTGTCCGGGTGTCAAGACCTTTATCTCGGGAACGCGTAAAAGTATCGAGTTGAAATTAAAACTATATACGCAGATCCATAGTATCATGCTGCAGAAAAAAAAAAAGTTTCCAAGTTTTCGTAAAAAAAAAGTTACAGCCGAATATATCGTAAAAAACGCACATTTCGACACTCGCAAGGGAATCAAAACCCATGGGGTACTTCCCGTTGACCTAGAACAATGAAATTTGGCAAGACGCATTGTGTTAGAGTACACATAATAGGAAAAAATCTGAAAACTGGTCATTTTTAATTTAATCACAAAAAAATGTGTCTTTATGCAAGGAATGAAGGTCCAAATTTTAAAGTGAATTAACCGTATCATGTGGGGTATCATATGAAAGAGCTTCAGTAGCATAAGCTAAAACAGGTTTTTAAATGTTTTTACGATGTATATTTTTCGGTTTATGAAGGAAAATATAAAAAAATATATGATTTCCCCCTTTTATCTACTAGTTGGTATGGAATCCTCGGTGGGCAAGTCTGACTCGCACTTGTCCGGTTTTTTGCTCGTTTTTACTCTATATTGATAACGGCAACAGGTAGATGCTTGAAATATTCACAGAATATTGAGTTATATTATTCACTTTAAAATAAATAATTAAATTGAAATAAAATAAATATTTAAGGGAGGCTCCCATACAACAGACATGATTTTTTGGCCGTTTTTATAGATAGCACGGAACCCTTCGTGCGCGAGTCCGACTCGCACTTGGCCGGTTTTATTTGATATCGCTTTTGCTTTTCTGTACATAACAATATTTGAGTTAATAAAAAAAGTGATTTCTTCAGGAACGTAGAGAGCCAAAAAGTACATAGACAAGTGCCCCAGAATTCTGAGCTCTATCCCGATAACGTAATATAAATAACAAGTGAACTTACTAATGCGTTTTCGTTGTGAATCGGATATATAAAATAGACAACAATTTATCTCTATCTCCCCCCCCCCTCTCCGCCTCTCCTCACTTCCCCCTTCGGGGAGCTTCCCCAGGTTATAAAAAGAAGTTTGTTTACTTTAGGGCGGCCTTGCCCTTGCGGGAACACTGCGCGCCCTGCCTTCGTTTACTATCGGGATCGTCGATCATTCTCTACGGATATATTATTTATTTGTTCAGGGAAAGCTCTAGATTCATTCGATTATTTTCAGCAGTACGGTTGTATTGTTCGGTGCCGAACTAATGATTGCTTTTTTACCCGACAGTGCAAGGCGAGTATTGTTTTTGAGTGTATGTATTATGTTTATTTACCGTATAGCCTTAACGGCGTTACCGATGTTGATGTGCGAAGTGTTGTCAGATTCGCCTTTGTTTTCCTAGTGTCATATACCTACTACGTTTTTTGTTTTTAGGATTCTGTAGTCTGTAGTCGAACCAAGGAACCCTTATAGTTTCGCCTTGTACGTCTGTCTGTCCGACCGCTTAGTCCGACCGCTGTCCGGCTTAGCTCAAATACTTTTAGTGTTAGAAGGGTGTAATTTAAATAGGACAGTGGCTTTGTGTAAATTTCATTTTATGATCATCCCAAAAGTTTTCCAAAAAGATACCCCAATTGAATAAGTTACTTTCCCATTTTGTAAATCAAAATTTTCTTAAACAAATATACAAATAAGATTTCGAGCGCAAAACTCCAAATTCGAACTTTCGACACAACTCCAAGCAAGTTCAACAGCGCACGTTCGACTTTCCCCGTGACATACGAAATCGAAAAGTTGCAAAACTGCATGAAATATGGTCGACGCGGCCCTCAAACTCGAAGGTCAACGCGATACATAGTATAGTATAAAGTACAGTAACAGTCGTGACTGGTGACTGACAGACCTACTATCTAGTCAGGTCTTGTCACTCATCTGTGACTGACACAGAAGCTTTTTAATCAAAACTAGGATAGGTAGGGACATTCTCGAATAAAAACATTTGTTTTCTATATAAATATAGATATAAATAATATAAATATAAATATAGAAAACAAATGTTTTTATTCGTGCCGTATATAAGTGCCGTACGAAGATCTTGAAAATGTTTTAGTATTGAAAATGTTTAACTCCGGTATGTTTGAATCTTGACATTACGTTTCGTCCTATGTAATAACATCAGAATTGGTTCTGTGTCTAAGATGATGATCTTACTATGTGGTTCCGTATAAAATGTGAGTCATGAGACGCTATTCAAATATTATATTCAAAGCCGAACGACGTAGAACTGGACATTGTTAGGAGACATCGCTCGTAAAGATCAATAGGTTTCCTCAGCACGTAAAGAGGATATTTTGGTGTCTGTCAATTCTGCAGTTCTTTAATAATGTTTATCATCAACGTTTGCGTCGCTGCGCAAAGGTTCGTATACATCGAAATTGGTCCCATATACATTTAGAAAAAAATCCAACCCTAAGGGTAGGAAAACAGGGGATGATTGATTGTTCACTCACTGATTGTAATGTATGAGCACGCATAACTTTTTACAGAGCAGTCCGATTTTGATAATTCTTTTTTTATTAGATAGGGTATACCTCGAAGTTGGTTCCGTATTAATTTGAAAAAAAATCTACTCTAAGGGTGGAAAAATAGGGGTGATTTATTGTTCACTCGCAGATTTAATGCCGAGTTGTGTATTATAAGGTAGTAGCTATTTTAAAAGTAGTAAAAAATTTAGCATGTAGTAATTAGTTGACTAAAGCTACTAAAAATTATAAAATCTAAACTTTTTACAAAAAAATAAACCTCCGAAAAAACTGAAAAGCATAAAATAATAAACCTTTTTATTGAACTTTAATAACTATGTCCTTAAAGTAATGTAAGTATATCTAAGTAATTTTGAGGCGGCGCCAAAAATTACCTTAAATTTAAAGAAATAACCAAATCAAATTAACAATGAAATATCCAGCAATAAACATTGACATTCCAAAAAATTCGCTCTCCGCGCGACCACTCGCAACGCAACGTATCACACTGGGGCCGACTCATAATTACTTAGGTATACTTACATTACTTTAAGGACTTAGTTATTAAAGTTAAATAAAAAAGGTTTATTATTTTATGCTTTTCAGTTTTTTCGGAGGTTAAATGTTTTTGTAAAAAGTTTTTATAAATGTAGACGTTATTCTAGTTTGCATTAATGAAAGCTCACGTCTAAAATGTTTGTTTTGAATTCTGAACGCCTTCTATAAATATAGTACAAATTGAGTTATCATAACATAACTGGGTCTGAGCGTTCCATCCATCACTACGAGCCAATTATTTCTGCTCGCAATAGAACCTGTTCGCTTGGATAAATACATCGTCGTCTATAGCTCTTATGTCATTCATTATCCGAGAGAACCGTTCGCTTTCAAATAAAACATTTTTCTTGTCTTGTTGAGTAGGCTTAGATTTTTTATAGATCCCTTCGAAAAATCATTACTTTTTCATACAGTACCTAATCTCATTTTGACTACTATAAGTGTGGGTAACTTTAATCGTTGAGTAACTTTGGTCAGCATCTAAAATGATATATAAATGTTTTCTAAGGTTTTCATGATTGTTAATAATTGAAATTAAACAATTTTGAATAGATTTATCGCGAATATTTCACATAATTGTATGAGCTCACTTTTCAAACAGTGCAGCGTCCGTGGTCGCAGGTGAGACAGGTGAGACAAGTGACAGTTGTCTTTTTTGTTATGAAAATGTTAATTACTACCGCCGGCGATCAATATGTTGTATGCTGTTCTAGTTTGCATTGAGTTCTTTGACTACCGCCCATTATTATTTTGCGCTCCGTTCCACAGGCACGCCAACGTCGCTCACGGTGTCTACAGTATCGCAGAACTGTGTTGAGGCTGACACTTTATTAATTTGATGAGCGGGTCCCAAGTCCCACGCAAGTGGCACTTGCCAACCATCTTCTCGATATTTCTTGATTTCAATAGCCTCGCGAACATTCTTGGTACAAAACGCGTCTCTCTAGCCAAGATTTGAAGATTATCAAGACTGATGTAATTAATGGTTTCATTATATTAGTGTAAACAGTGATCGGGATTTTTGGAAGTCCGTGGGGGAGGCCTATGTCCAGCAGTGGACTTCTTATGGCTGAGATGATGATGATGATAAGAATAAAAAAGCAAATGAGGAAAAACTTACAATACTAAAATGGTTGAAACCCCTTTCATACAATGACACAGAAAACATTTTGAAAAAGATACAATAGCAAGTAAATAGCATAGCATGTTAATAATGAAATAGCAAGTCTAGGATTTACACTATCATGCAATATAAGTACTAAATGTTATAAAACATGTAATAAACATAATTTTTAAAATCATTTTAATGGACACAAATGCTATTCTTTAACTATTAAGTTGCTTTTAAGCCTCTACTGGATGTTTATAAATAATATGACTTGTATTTTTAAATAACCTATTTGTAATTATTTGAAGACTATCTTATTTGTAATCAGGATACAGGTTGCCTTGATACAGGCTCCGCCTAGTAAGGCAACCAACAGGCACTTATTTTTTGGCTATGTATGTTTTTTGTAAATAAAAATATTTTCATTTAATAAAAAGAAAAATGAAATTAGTGAAAGTATGTTGACACACAACAATTCACCCATAAAATTGAACAACTTATGGGTGTAAGTATTGTTACGCCTTTCTGTGAGAGACCAGTATTACTCATCGGCGGAAATAATATGTCTATGTGTGTGTTTTAAAAATATGTCTATTAACGGCTATGTTATGCATGTTTCTCCATTAGCTACAATACTATCACGTATCACCTGAGCACCTAGTTGAAGCCTTGTATCCTTGCAAATAAATGATTTGATTGATTGATTGCCCATGATGAACCTACGAACTTCGTTTGTTTGACCACAATAATTTATAGCGTGTTTTTTTAGTTTTTTAAACTGTAATTTATTTATTAACACGCTTTTATTAGGTCGACCTGTATGTAACTAACTATGTAATGAAATCTAAGGTAACTAATTTAACCATCTTCCAAGGATCGTAGCGTCATGAAAATTGGCAGCTGTATGTAGTTCTGATGAAAATACAATAATATGGTACTGTCGAACTGATCTGATGACGGAGCCGAAAGATATGAACTAGGACTTCATGATGGAACATCGTATCATAGCTGTGTTTGGATTTGTTACAAAAGTCTTGTAATGAACTTTGACCACAATAATTTGTAGCGTGTTTTTTAGTTTTTTAAACTGTAATTATTTTAATATCTGTTTTTATTTGCGGTAAATCCTATTTGTTGAAGAAAAGAAATTGGTTGTCTGTAAAGTCGGCTTACGGACGATAGTTTAACGTGACAACGTCATAACAAAACATTGATGAAATGATTGCATACTTTTATGAATAAAATTGAGCTCTCGACAATGGGCGTAACGGGACAGCGCAACGGGACACTTTTTCGTGCATGCAGCAGGCGTTTATTAAACGTTGTTACTTTAAAACGTTGTGCAATAACAAAAATATTAGTTACTAAAATATTTATCCATATTTTTCGATAAAAAATATTTTATATAATATTTTCTGTAAATCGCCTGTTTTCATAAAACAAAATGTTGATATTACCGCCATTAAGAACCGATTGTAAAGCTAACTACAATTACCCAATTGTAATAGTATAGGTACTCATTGCGAGCATAATTGGTAAAATACTTTCTATGGAAACCATACCCACCTTAGCATATATGGATCATAGTAACGTTGGAATCAACGGCACGGCGCGGCGGCGGCGCTTGCAGTGCGATCCGACATAAGTCAGCCCGCGCCGAATCGATTCCGCACACATTTCTACCTCATTTGCATCACCGGACTGCCACGGCTCAACAAGACGTCATTCGAACACTATTACATTTTACCGACTTCAGAGAAGGAAGGCCTCAATTTTTAGGGTTCCGTACCTCAAAAGGAAAAAAACGGAACCCTTATAGGATCACTTTGTTGTCCGTCTGTCCGTCTGTCCGGGTGTCAAGACCTTTATCTCGGGAATGCGTGAAGGTATCGAGTTGAAATTAAAACCATATATGCAAATCCATAGTATCTTGCTGCAAAAAGAAAAATAAAATTTCTCAGTTTTCGTAAAAAAAAGTTATAGCCGAATATATCGTAAAAACGCACATTTCGACACTCACAGAGGAATCAAAACCTATGGGGTACTTCCCGTTGACCTAGAACTCTGAAATTTGACAAAAAGCATTGTGTTAGAGCACTCATATAGGAAAAAAAACGAAAACTGGACATTTTTTATTTTATCACAATAAAATAGTGTCTATGCGAGGAGTGAGGGCCCAAATTTTAAAGTGAATTAACCGTATCATGTGGGGTATCATATGAAAGAGCCTCATTAGCATAAGCTAAAACAGGTTTTTAACACATTCTTCGCCCCCTGCAGACCCTTCACTTCAGCTGGGAACCAAAACTTTTTAGGCGAATTTCGATTTAGTACAGTGTGGCCGCGCAAAGCAACGTTGACTGTCTTAAACGCCGGCGATTTACTGACTACTACAAAATAAACGGAACGCTTGTTCGGATCCGAGTAGGCGGCGCCGCTACTATAGCCCCACCCCACTCGGATCCGAGAGATGAGCAAGGAATGTGTTAAATATTTTTACGATGTATATTTTTCGGTTTATGAAGGAAAATATAAAAAAAATATATATGATTTCCCTCTTTTATTTAGTTTGTACGGAACCCTCGGTGGGCGAGTCTGAATCGCACTTGTCCGGTTTTTTTAATTTAATCACAAAAAAACAGTGTCTCTATGCAAGGAATGAGGGCCCAAATTTTAAAGTGAATTATAACCGTATCATATGAAAGAGCCTCATTAGCACATGCTAAAACAGGTTTTTAAATATTTTTACGATGTATATTTTTCGATTTATGAATGAAAATATAAAAAAATATATAATTTGTACGGAACCCTCAGTGGGCGAGTCTGACTCGCACTTGTCCGGTTTTTATTTTTCTTTCTTTAGACCTATTCTAGGTTCTCAGGTATTTCGTAACTATTGGTTCAGCCGTTAGATGTTGAATATTCAAGAATGTAATTTTTGCTTTTATAATATTGGTTAAGATTTCCTTGATAATAAACTGTTGTTTTAGTTTTTTTATTTATACTATAATGATCAAACTCGATATGAGTGAAGAGCTCTCAAGCAAACCGGTCCCAAAGGTCACGTCCCGTCGCTCAGGCGTTACGTTGTGATGTGTATCTCTGCAGATGTATCTTATCACCGTGTTCCAGAGCGGAACCGGAAGTGATTGCTTAGTCTTGATCTTGATCGCGTCGCGAGCCCTGACGTTAGGACGCACCTCCTAATGTGATCGCTACGGAGGGTTCTCTAAATAGTTATATTTAATAATACCTCTCTCTCTCTCTCCCCCCCAGTTTTTGCGTCGGGAGGTAAAAATATACTTTTTTACTTTTCTTTTTTCTTTACTTTTATAGTTGAACACATAGTGTTTACTGTAAACGGCTTGACCGATCTTAATAGTAAATTTGTATTAAATTAATCACAATAGATAGATAGATAGATAACTCTTTATTAAAAGACCACATTGTACATATTAAGGCAATATTACTATGGCTAATCTTTCAATAGGCGGCCTTATCGCTTAGAGCGCAATTATTATAATTATCAATTTAACGACACCTCTCACAGCAAACTCGATCAAGATGTATAAACTACAGGATATTATTATACGTACACAATTTTCATACTTTATCCGAAAAACATCATACTCTTTCTTAGGCAACCGGATAAAAATAAATACAGATACAAAAAAACGTATCATATTTATGTAACCCTGACCGAACTCAAGAGTAGAATGTAAGATTATTTTGTAAAAGGCGAGGTAAACTAATAAATGCCTCCAGGCGAAATGTTAGCTTATCGCCCGATGTTTCCTTTACGATACCTTATATTTACTGAAAGGAACAAATGTTGTTATTTTCTTTCTGCGAAAATAGCTTGCTCGACAGGCTGCTCGGGGGTGGTGCCTATACGACTTTCTGAGAAGGCTGCTTTCCTTCCCGGACTGCGAGGCCGTTTTCTAGTGCTTTATTTATATTTTATTGAGAGCTTTTAATTACACTCACGCAGTATTTATATTGTACGACGAGGGCTAAAGGTCGATCTTGGAAAATATATAGAGAAATGTATTACTGGTGAACACAGGCCGACATTTAGCCTACGTATGTAAACTTCAATAATATTATATGATGGATGGAGCTGACAAGTTAGCACCACCACTTCCATTAGATCTGTCGCTGGAGATGTCGTTACTTTAATTTATCTTAAGCATTTTTTATGTTCTACGTGCGATGAAGAAATATATTGATCTGGGAGTTGAAATAAGAGCACAGAATTTGAGATTGTTATTTGGTGTTTAGGAGCTGAATCTCCATTGGCTAAATGCCAAGCGTTCGCATCGCAGATCGTCCAGTTCATGGAATGTGCAATATTCATGGTCACTTTTTAAAGTGGATAATGTTGCACATTCCATGCAGCTAGCTTGCTATTAACACTAGCTCCAAAACGAGGGAGCGCGACAGATTTTGATTCTTGTCTACGCGCTGTTGAGATGTATGCTTGTTAAGTGGATCGTATTTCAATTTATTTATGACAAGTATTCAGAAAATTGTGTTTACACTAAAATCATGAACGGTTAAGTCAGGAATATATCGTTTTTTTTTAATTTCATTTTAACTTCGAATTTGTAAATAAAATATAAACAGAGGGCTGGCCATTGGATATCGAATACAGATATAAAAAAAAGTTTTTGCCTATTGTATACAAAAATGCGGAATATCCAGTCTATAATAGCGCGCTAAAAGGCTCAGAAATTCAGAATTTATTAAACCAGTTCGAACTCAATTCCATTGATAGTAATTGAAATATCACCTCAGCCTCAGATGTAATTCCCACCATTTTCCGTATAATTGGCGGCCACCGTCTAACTCTCGGGCCGAACTCGCAAATAGGTGGCCATCCACGGCGGCATTATAGCCCTTATGCTAATGAACCCAACGCGTAACTGTATCTAATAATACGCGGCAGATATAATGAATCGGTATTTCCTATAGTAACAGCTGGTCCGCTTTGATGTATGTGTTTGTTTTGTTTGACTTTGGATCGAACCGTTTTCGTTACTATCATTTTCCAGTTAATTATTTTTTGCTATAGTTTCTCGGGTTATACTCATGTAAAGAGGAGGCCACCTGATTACGTAGGGAATTTAGCACAACAACTTTGCGACCGCGGTCGAAGATCTAGAGGCAGGCCCAAAACCACACGGAAGGTTGTAGTGCTGCTAAAAGACATGAGAGAATGTCAGCTGACTGATGACATCGAAGACCGAGCGAAGTGAAGAAGCAAAACCAGGGAACCTGACCCCACCACCGTGTGGGACGAATTGCATAGAAAAGAGAGAGAGAGAGAGAGAGAGTTTCTCGAGTTAAGCCCGAAATTAGAGAATAATTTTAAGAAAGATTAAACATTCTGACAGATTATGTTATGACAAAGAGTCTACTTTAAAGTAGGTTGTATACATTGTTACATAATCACAGTTAAATAAATCCACCATAATTCCACATACATGTATTCTTTAAACTTTGAAAAATTCAACTTCCTATCTACATACTACAGCTGAAAAGTACAGCCGTTTATAGATAGATAAGTCAGTCAGGCAGACAGACATAACTGAAACTAGACATTTGAACATCTTCGTCACCATGTTCTATTTATTTATTTATTAAGGCTTCACAATGGTAACTACATCACATAAACACCATCATTAACACTTCTCAATATTAACTAAATGTGTTACCTTTCAAAGGGCAACATGCAAATTTAATTAAAAAAACAAAGAAGAAGCTAACCGTTAAAAATACTTAATTTGATTATTAATGGTATTAATTAGTGACAAGATATATATGCTATATGTATTGAGAAAAAATAGATATTGTTTTCTAAGATTTTCGCTAGTGATACCTACTCATGGAAATAAAACAATTTTTAAATTTGCAAAGTGTCCGAAACGTCTTGTCATAAAATTATGTAAAATATACGCGATAAATCCGTCAATGATGTTTTATCTCAGCGACATTACATATGTGCTTATTTAAAGAGTTAGAGAGACTCCGGGCCTTACCGAAAAACGTTACTTAACTTTAACCAATATCTTAAATTCTCAGTTTTCTTTCCGCAAGTGTCATTACAAGTTATGTGTTATGTTATTATAAGCATTGCTTAAAGTTAAGTAACGTTTTTTGGCAAGACCGTCCTTGTCTATGTCGGTCATAATTAAACTTAAATTAATTTTGAATTTCGAAAGTGTGTTTCCAAATATGTCGACAATTTCCGTGTGGTACTTATTGGTAATATTACTAATTCTTGGGACAGGTGAATTGGCTCCACGACAATGCAGGTGAAACCGCGGGGTTGTTCAATTTACATTGAATAGAAAAATGCGCAATACTATTTTGTACGTTATTTTGAGGTAATATCGCTGTTTTACGAATCGTTGAGAGAGAAACAAAAAAAAAATAGACAATTTATACCGAGCCTTTTGCATCCATCATAAACGAATAAATACCAGCTTATAATTTCCACCAACTTATAAATTGTAAGTTATGAAAGATCCATTCTATCGACAGACGTATCGGTTCCCACACTTTGCATATTCCATAGAGTTATGTGGCAGGCTGAAAGAGCCGCAGGCAGTGCGCTAAACGGCGTGTAAAGTGGCATGTCTCCCCCTGCCCCCCTGCCGGCAGCTTGCCGTCGCTCTTTGTAATGAGGCGGTTTCCGGCCCTTTCAGCGTCTCGAGACATCTCGCGTGTGCACGTACTCAAATGTACTAAGCTACGTTCACTTGCTAGCCCTGCACACCTGGTATCTGCGCTTGGAATGTCACGATGTGTAGGCTACTAGGCGCCTGAACCTGACAACATCATTTTAAGCGACTAACTTTATTGTAACATCTTTTGTGCACTCGTTGTGTAAAATTCTCATGTTGTATGCTAATAAATTATCTTTATCTGACGCTCACCACCATCATCAGCCACCTGGTATTATGTTTATGACCTACATATGTAGCCGAAGATTCCGAAGTTAATGCGGATTCTTTAGAATATTTTTAAATTGTCCAAATTTCCTTGAATGCTACATTGTTCCTCATATACTGGAGGAATTTACGTAAAATAAATTCTCTGTAAATTCCTGAGTCTCTGTGATAGATATCATCTAACTGTTTCTCTTCCATGCTGGACTGGGCGAAAAAGAAAAACATAGAATATACCAGCTGCTTCTCTTCCCGGGTATACTGTAAAAGTCAGTTAAGGGACTTGAGGGAAATTGGCATTTCTGTAAGCGATAGGCTGACCCCCTCTTACCCTCGTATCCCCTCTAACCTTCTAATACCCTTTCCCTTCCATCTAACCCTCATGGTCTTTGACGCTCCGCCTACCCCGCAAGGGAAAACAGGCGTGATTGTTTGTACATATGGATGTTTATTTTAAAAAATGTAGCCTATATAGCTCAGGAAGTAAAGGCGAAATTAACGACACCTCGCTTATCAAAATCTGTGTCAGATCGTTTAGTTAGGCTATAGCGGGTAATAAAGAAATGTACATACACCTGAAATTCATTGGCATCCTTCTTGCGCAGTCGGGTAAAAGGTTTCAAGTAGGTACAAGTCAACATTGTATTTGTTACAAGTTGCCGACAGATCCTTATCTCGGTGAGTATGTTTCGATATGTTGTCTGAAACAGAAAGGAAGGCTCGCACGGTACTCGTAGGTACTGTTGCGTCAATCGTAATAAATCATTAGGAAGTTCAGCCTGTCTTGGCAAATGTTCCGCTGATATTACTAAATATCGAGCTACAGTTATTTTGATACACATTTTTGCAGTAAATAAGCAATATATCAGAACCTATATTAGAGATTACCTACTAAGTCAATGTATACTGTAGGTGTTTCTAAAATAAATTAATAAAATAAAATATGGAGACCTGTTAAATTGTTTTAGGGTTCCGTACCTTAAAAGGAAAAAACGGAACCGGAATCAATTCTGAATAAGAATTTAGAATATGAGCAGGAGACCTTGCGAGCTCATAATTTCTGTATATAACAAGTAATTTAGCAGAAGTTAGTGGTCGCACGGTGTACTGTTCGCTGAACTACTAGTGTAGATGGTAAGCCGCAAGATTCTCCCCTGCATTCACAGCTCCAGTATGTGTGTCAGTGTACCGTGAATGGTCGGCCTAATTCTCTCGCGATTGCTCGTTCCTTATTCATAGAGCGCGCCGCTCGCGCCCTGCTTCTGGAGACTCCGAGATCTACGGCACATTTTGCATCTTGGCTGCCTGACACGTATTTGTTTCGAAGCGTCACAGTTATTAAAATCCAGATTTATGAAATAATGCAACTTAGTAAAATTTATGTAGAAAAAACCGAGGGTTCCGTACAAACTAGTAGATAAAAGGGGGAAACCATATATTTTTTTTATATTTTCCTTCATAAACTGAAAAATATACATCGTAAAAATATTTAAAAACCTGTTTTAACTTATGCTAATTAAGCTCTTTCATATGATACCCTACATGATACGGTTAATTCACTTTAAAATTTGGACCCTCATTCCCTGCTTAAATAAAGACCCTATTTTTTGTGATCAAATTAAAAATGACCAGTTTTCGGATTTTTTCGGAAAGTGATCCTATAAGGGTACAGTTTTTTTCCTTTTGAGGTACGGAACCCTAAAAATGAACTGAAAACCGACTCCAAAATGCACAATTTTGTTTTAAAAACCAAACTACTGGACCGTTTTTGATTTTTATATGGGACCGATCTGAAAGTATATCCTTTCAAACAAAAAAAATATCAAATCTATATAATTTATGAATGACAGAGTTATACGGTGACAAACGTTAACAAAAACAGCCGAGTTGTAAATCTCCTTATTCGTGAAGTCGGTAAAAAACTATTTAGACGTAGAACAGTGGATTGCCGCTGTGCTATATCGGTGAATTTCGTACGTCTATAGTAGTACGTCATTTCTGATTCGATCTCGCGAATATACTCCGATATTAGCCCTTTCCATAGATCGTTGCATGACTTTGAACTTATCTTCTAATCCTTATACATATATATATCTATATAATTCGCTTAAAATAAAAACCTGCTTTTCGACCAAAGTCTGAAATCGAGCGCCTCTCAAACACAAAATTCATATTTGGCTTTTATACTATACGCAGTTAGGTTTTGTTATAATATAATAATATTACCCTCCTGCTCCTATTTAATGCAGAGTAAGAATCAAACCGGCTACATAAGAGTTTCACTCATACATCGGGCCTTTCGCACAAACTATACAAGTAGTGTAATTAATCTGCGTGTCTTTAAATAGCGAGTGAATCGGTTTCTTCTAGGTAAGCGCGCTCCATCGTAGACCGCAACGTCGCTTAACATCAGGTGAGTTAGTGGTCAAGCGCGAACCATTCCAATTTGTTTGAGATGTCGCACGTTGGTTCTGCGCGACGAATTGCGCTGATGGCGCAGATGGATGGAGATTGATAGGACGGATCTTCCTCTCTCGTTCTTGTACGCTTGTTTTAAGTGTTACCATGTGTGTATTAATATTATAATAATCTCAGGGTAACTTTGTCTCCGTGTCAAACATTGTACATAGCATTATTCGACCGTTCTTGATTTTTTACCAAAAAATAGTTTCAGTCTGTATGAATTTTCATCTATTCCCGCATAACTTCTATACTTACAACTTATCTATTTTAAGTTGACAAAGATATATGTATTGTGCTCTGCCATATGCTCGAAAAATATTGCTCACTTCAGCAATCGGTGAAATAGTATCTATTAGTAATCGTCGCGAACTACGCGAATTCGTCAGCATCATTATCTCAGCTACAAGAAGTCCACTGCTGGACATAGGCCTCCACCGTAGATTTACAAAAATACCGGTCGCGTTGCATGCAGCCTCTTCCTGCCACTTGCATGAGATTATCTGTTCACCTCGTGGCTGGTCTTCCTCCGCTCCGCTTGCCGCTGCGTGCTCTCCACTCGAGAACTGTTCGACCTCACGCGTCACGAATTATGCGCTGATATAAAAGAATGCTTACGCCTTCGCCGTTCCCTCGGACTATTAAAATAAATAGACTGAATTTGCATCACAAAAATGACGTGCGAGACGAGGGTTAACGAGCAGGGGCTGCCACGAAACAGCCGCTCTCCCCACTTACGGGGAGATATGAGTTATACGTGTGGGGAGACCGCGAGTTACGACTTGGAATGTTCTTATTTTAGACTCTTTATTAAAGTTATTCGGCCGTAAAGCTCGCGGGGTATGGAGGCTTCATTGTTGGGACTCCTTTCCGTTTTGTGTGCTCGTTGTCGTGTTTAGGAAGATTTGGATTACGTGACGACTGTCTCTTTAATGTTGGACTGGGATAAAAAGAAAAACATTTCAATTTCAATTTGGTACATACATTTTGGTACACTTTTGAACGTCATAAATTCATAATAATAATATATATAACTGTAAATATGAATTTACTTACATTTTACATAAGATTTAAATTAGCATACAGCCATATAATTTGTTTTGAAGCTTTCGAGACATTCAATGTCTCGAAAGCTTCAAAAACAGTAGTTTGTCAGTAAAGAAAGTCAGTTAGGGACTTGAGGGAAATGGCGTTTATGTAGGCAATGGGCTGACCCCATATCACTGCAAGCCAATATTATACCTCACCCTCTAATACCCTCTCCTTTCCATCTAACCCTCTAATCACGATCAAATGTGGCGACAAACGACGAAAAGTTCGTCGATATGACTTATTTGATTGAGAATTATTTAGGATAATTCTTGTAAAATCATTTATTCATTACGAAAAGTTCGTCGATATCAACATATGCACCTGAAAAACACAACCCTCCTTTTAGCGCAATCGGGTGAAAACCACCTTATTTTGTAGGCTTGCGTATCCAGAAAGCCGAGAGCGTATATTTGCCTATGCGACAGTATATTCATCTGTCGAACCCTTAAACGGCTGTATCTTTCGAACAAATCGGGACATCCAGAGATTATCATTTTCTCTCAATATGTGATATTACGGTATGATGACGGATTTGTTAACGATAAGGAAGTATGCCAAATGAATGGAGAATGTGTCTAGTTACAAATATTCATATATGAAATTATATATATTTATGTACGTACGGAAGCCTCGGCTAGAATTCTATTTGCAGAACTCTAGCCGTGCTTGGCCGGGTTTCCATTTGAATTAAATGTTGAAATTAAAATAGTATGGTTGTTGTGATTATTTTGGAAATTAGAAAAAGGTAAAGCTCGAAAAATTAGTATCAATCGCGAAACCCCTAAGATAACTAGTTTGTATTAAAGGCAACACAGGCGGTGAACATGGAAATAATCAAAAGTTCATTCGACGTTGAACTCCGGCTGGTCTAGTTTCCCCGCAAGTTCCCCCCGCCCCCAACAACAATCAAATGATCTCTCGTCGTATACATACTGGTACCTACATATTATCCCAAGCTCCGTTTCAGACAGGTGTTGTCTGTCTGCGCTAATTAGGCTCGCAAACAATTAGGACTACACCCATTTAACTTAGTCCACCTACCGTGTACCCTACCGTGGGATCAAACTGTGCATATACCATTCAGCTTATCTTGTTCCTTGTCCGTTGATTGGTAGGGTAGATTAAACTAGAACTACTTACTATTTTATTTTTTCAATATTGTTTTGTATCTGGGGGCACTTCCGTGCCCCGTCATGTAAGTCAGCGAGCACAGTCAAAAATGAAATCAAATCGTTTATTTGCAAGAATACAAGTACATAGAGTTCTTAATTTTAATTTTGTAGACACATTGTATTCAGTCTGCAGGCAGACGTGCAAGTGTTTAAAAATCTGCTTAAAAATGTATTTTAATATATATATATATATATGTATAAATATTTTTATTTTTATTTATTGGCGCAGCGACCCAAAATGTTTCTTGGCCTCGGATACTAGACGACGCCACTCTTCTCTATTTTGTGCACGTTCGTGCCAAGCATGAACATCCAGCTCCCTCAAATCTTTCTCCACTTCGTCTCTCCATCTATATTTGGGGCGCCCGACGGGCCTTCTCCCTTGCGGCATTCTCAAGTAGGCCCTTTTTGTGGCACGATCCTCCCCCATCCTTTCCAAATGGCCGAGCCAGCGAAGTCTGTGGGATTTTGTTTCACCAGTAATATTGGGCTCCGCCACCAGCTCTTCTATTTCCTTGTTTTTACGGATCTTCCAACTGCCATCTTCTTGTCTTACTGGTCCCAGAATTTTTCTGAGCACCTTGCGCTCCGCCACTAACAGCTTATTTTCCTCTTTTTGTGTTAGTGTTCAAGCTTCACAGCCGTACATAAGTATTGGTCTTATGACTGTTTTATAAACACGGATCTTTGTGTTTCTGCTGATCAACTTAAATATTAAATATAAATATTAAATATTAAATATATTTATTATACTACTTAAATTTTATATATTCCTTAACACTATAAAGTCAGGGACTTTTTAAATTTGATGCCATCCAACACTTTGATATGGTTTGGGACTTTGTTGTAGATTAAAATAGACATGTTGAAAACATTATTTTTTTGTATATATCTTTTCTGGCTGGAGGTTGATATAATAATTTCGTGACTTTGTCTCTATTTTGGCGAGTTATAACTTCACTACGTGAAGTATAACTCGTCACAGAGCATGTACTTGCTATGTCTTACAAGTGTTTTAGTTTTAAACAAAATCCTGAACAAGCAACTTCAATCGGCTCCCGAAAAATATGATTATAAATAATAATTGAAGCTGGTTACTAAACTATTGAAGCAAACTAATGACTATCGAAGCGAACTATTATAGAGAAGATGGTTGGAAGAGCCGCCTGCGCGGGACTCGATCATCAAATTGATAAAATCTCAGGCTCAGATTACACAGATCTGCGGCACCTGTCGACACCGTGAGTGACTTCCGCGTGCGGACGGACGGAGCGCAAATTTTGTTTTTCCTGTTATTTTGTGCCTGGTTGTACTGTAAGGTATTAGGTACGGTACTACACAATCTTCACTGCTCGAATTTACCCACTCACCCAAAAAGAGAACTGTGTTTCCTCACTGCGGTCCGAATCGACCTATTCCAAAATGATATTGGTCGATTCGCACCGCGGTGCGAAAGGACCTATTCAAAAAGAGCTCTTGGGTGATTCGGACCGCGGTTCGAACCACTTGCGGTGCGAAACGCCGAAGTACCCAAAATAATAATGGGCGGTAGTAAAAAGATAACTATCATTTAGTCTCACCTGCGACCACGTCACATCAAAGAGTCGCTTCAGAGAGTTGAAACGTCAGGTCCGTCAAAAATTGTTTCATTTCAATAAGTATCAATCAAGAAAACCTTAGAAAACATTATTGAAGCAAAGTTGATGAACATTTTATGGGGCCACCTGTGAAGCATCCTCTTAGTAATCAAATAAATCGACGATATCGGTTCATAATAGAAGGAAAAATCGATGGGGACATACATAAAAATACTTTGAGTTCAATACAGACTCCCCTCCTTTTTTTAAGTCGGCTAAAAATTATAAACCTAACTGTCAACTAATTAACCATAAATAATACGTAGTAACTAATAATTGCATAGCTTAGCAAACAAACTGAAAACAATACTAATTGTAAGTGTTCTGTACGGTCGTGCGGTAGACGAATTTTAAAATGATAAAATGGCCGGCTTCTTACAGTGTACGTTTACAAGTGTTAGTTTAGAAAACTCTTAAAAAAAGATGATGTAGTCGCTACATAAAATAATTCAGTGCGTATTGTTAACAAGAAGTGGCGACACCCATGTGTGTGCTCGGATCCGCTAGTTTACATAAATTCATAATGTGTCTAGTACATCAAAGCGCGGAGATAACTTGCGGAAGGTTTGTTCCTCCGTGCGCTGCCGCCGCCGCGCGCCGCCCGGGTCCGTAGTACCCGCGACTACACTCAAAGGGCTGCTATTGCTGCTAATTAGAGGAGCTCACTTCTCCAAACAAGAGGGATAATCTTAGGTTCATGTCTGATGTTTGTATTTCAAGCTTCATGCTATGTTGAAAATGTGTCTTGAAAACGTTAATAGCATCTGGAGGTGAATTAGGTACAACGAGAAAATAATTATAGTTAAAAAAACTGAAAAAAACGACTTCAGAATACGTAACTCGTTTACTTGGATGACATTTTTCAGTTATTTGTTTTAAAAACCAAAGTACTGAACGAATTCTGATGAAATTTATATGGGGCCACCTCTGGGGTATTATGGTAGGTATTACCTACCAAATAAAATAAATTAAACTAAAATAAATAATCATCAAAAACAATTCATAATTTGTGGAGTAATCACTGAACAAACATATAAAAAAAACCGGACCAGTGCGAGTCAGACTCGCCCACCGAGGGTTCCGTACAAACTAGTAGATATAAGGGGGGAAATCATATATTTTTTATATTTGCGTTCATAAACCGAAAAACATACATCGTAAAAATATTTAAAAACCTGTTTTAGCTTATGCTAATGAAGATCTTTCATATGATACCCCAGATGATAGCGTCAAAGAACTTTTAAATTTGGGGCCTCATTCCTTGCATAAAGACACAATTTTTTGTGATTAAAATAAAAATGTCCAGTTTTCGGTTTTTTTCCTATATGTATACTATAACATAATGCTTCTTGCCAAATTTCATAGTTCTAGGTCATCGGGAAGCACCTCATAGGTATTGATTCCTTTGTGAGTGTCGAAATGTGCGTTTTTTAGGGTAAAAACGGGACCCTATTACTGAGACTCCGCTGTCTGTCCGTCCGTCCGTCCGTCTGTCTTATAGATATATAGCTATGAGATATAGCTCTCTGTGTCTATATCTCATGAACCGTGATAGTTATAGAAAGTTGAAATCTTCACAGATGATGTATTTCTGTTGCCGCTATAACAACAAATACAAAAAAAACAGAATAAAATAAATATTAAAGGGGGCTCCCATACAACAAACGTGATTTTTTTTGCTTGTTTTTGCTCGATATTGATAACAGCAACAGGTAGACGCTTGAAATATTCACTGAATAATGAGTTATGTTATTCACTTTAAAAATAAACAATTAAATTAAAATAAAATTAATATTTAATTCCCATACATCAAACGTGTTTTTTCCCCGTTTTTATAGATAATGGCACGGAACCTTTCGTGCGCGAGTCCGACTCGCACTTGGCCGGTTTTATTACGACATATTCGGCTGTAACTTTTTTTACGAAAACTGAGAAATTTGATTTATCTTTCTGCAGCAAGAGACTATGGACGTGCGTATGGTCTATGGTTTTAATTTCAACACGATACCTTCACGAGTTTCCGAGATACATGTCTTGACACCCGGACGGACGGACAGACAGACAGACAGACGGACAACAAGTACATGTCTTGACACACGGACAGACAGACGCACAACAAAGTAATCCTATAAGGGTTCCGTTTTTTTCTTTTGAGGTACGGAATCCTAAAAATCAGTCGAATTGAAAACCTTATTTTTGGAAGTCGGTCAGTAAATTGTTTAAGGTGACCTAATTATATTCTCGTTAAACCACGAATGAACAGGTTCTACGAGGTACTATAGATACTCTTTTTAAGACTAGGCCCCATGATGTTGTTTCTCGCTCTTTATCTTTAATTCACAGTTTAAACTAATCTCACCAATAATATTGACCGAACTTTCAGTGCTCAGTAGTTAGTTGTTAAAACAAAATACATCGTACTCTACTGTTTTTCTTAGTAGTAGCTGTAGTCACCGGTCCAAGTAAATTTATTACTATCTATTGTTGCAGCATCCAATAAAATGTAACTAGGTTGGTTCCCGGCAGCACGCGGCGTCCCGTGTCCAGGAGCGCGAGCGAGCGTCGCTAACGAGCACAGGGGTCATTCCTTCTCGGATGGACTAATCAGTTAATTTCATCGTCGCTGCACTAATCCGTCCTCTTATCTTAATTAGATGCCGACCTTGCCTCTTTAGCGATATCTCAGCTTGCTCAGGGACTGGTTAACCGGAAATAGACTAACCGTTTTTATCCGAAAAATCGATATCGTTTTATGGATCGTTTAGGTTTTATGGATTTATAACCTCGAAAGAAACGCTTTACTAGTTCATTTTTAAACGTCCCACGTTTATTGTGGATGCCGTCAAACTGTGGAGTACGCTTCCTGAACGGACGGGTATTTCTGAACAGATATAATCTGGTTCCTTCTAGGCAAGCACGCTTTATCGTAGACTGCAACGGTCACTTAACATCCAGTGATTTAGCGGTGAAGCGCAGGCTTTTTGTACTGAAAATGTTTAGATCCGTCGTGTTCGAATTTTGAAGTTATTTTCCGGCTAGGGGGATTAAAGGAACATTTTCACGCTTGCTCTAAACCTCAGAAAGCAACTTTCCCGAGCTAGTAAAATGAAAATATTTTTTAACCGACTTCGAAAAAGGATATGTTTTTGTGACATTGTCACGTTAAACTATCGTCCGTAAACCGACTTTACAGACAATTTTATTTTGTTATGTATGTACACGAATTACTCCGTCATGCGAGAACCAATTTTTGTGTTTCCTGAATTGGTGTAAGTATAGAGAAAGCTCCCAAGTTGGTCCCATAATTATTTTAGAAACATCGCTTTATTACTTTTGGAATAATCTATAAAAATAAAAATATTTTCATTGTATTCCGGAGTGAATGCGTCAGGTTATAGAATCGCAGAGTTCCACCTACACGTTTTTCTTTGCAAAAGTGTCAAATATTAAGGATTATCGTATAGACATTTTCTAATCTTCGAAGCCAAGCATTTGACATTCAATGACAAATCCCACTCTTGACAAAAGAAAATAAAATCGGACAAGTGCGAGTCAGACTCGCTCACCGAGGGTTCCGTACAAACTAAATAAAAGGGGGAAAACATATATTTTTTATATTTTCCCCCATAAACCGTAAAATATACATCGTAAAAATATTTAAAAACCTGTTTTAGCTTATGCTAATAAAACTCTTTCATAAGATACCCCACATGATACGGTTAATTCACTTTAAAATTTGGACCCTCAGTCCTTGCATAAGGACACATTTTTTTTGTGATTAAATTAAAAATGTCCAGTTTTCGGTTTTTTTCCTATGTGTACTCTAACACAATGCTTTTTGCCAAATTTCATAGTTCTGGGTCAACGGGAAGTACCCCATAGGTTTTGATTCCCTTGATTGTGAGTGTCGAAATGTGCGTTTTTACGACATATTCGGCTGTAACATTTTTTTACTAAAACAGAGAAATTTTATTTTTCTTTCTGCATCAAGAGACTATGGATCTGCGTATATAGTAATTTCAATTCGATACCTTCACGCGTTACCGAGATAAAGGTCTTGACACCCGGACAGACAGACAGACAGACAGACGGACAACAAAGTGATTCTATAAGGGTTCCGTTTTTTCCTATTGAGGTACGGAACCCCAAAAAGAGCGAGTGAAGAGAGGTCTCTTTAAAAAGTTTACAATCGTGAATCGTGATCGTGGATTTAGTAAGTTGCGTTTGAAGTCGGTTTTTTAATAGATAAATTATTCTACTTATCAAGATCTGATTTATGTGGTCAGCGCATATGGAACTGCAAAGCAACATTTACATATTGTAGCCCTGTAACAACTGTGTAGTGTCAAACGGCCTCAGTGGCACGGTATTCCGTGCTGTGCCTCCTGTTCTAGTGGGAAATAGACGTGACCTTAGGCAATCAATATTCCGGAAATTAATACTGACTCTTACGCAAGATTTGTCCGATGTTCAGTCTTTTAGAGTAACCTGGATTTTGGTACAGACGTGTTCTTGACATTTCCCGCTGCTCACCTGAGCTGTGTAGATAAGGATTTAGAATCAGGTTTAAACCTGAAATCGGTATGTAATTACCGAGCCGACTAGTACAAAGAAATTACACTGACCGTGGAGATACGGCCTGAGGATAGAGGATTTGCTCTAGAGAGAATTTAAACATTTTAAGCAAAGATAGCACAGTAGTGCGTTGGATTTCCGTGCTGCAGGGTACGGGTTCTACACCCTATAATGAACTTAGCTTTCTGTAAATGAAAACTTAAGGACGGTGGTGGGGGTACCTTTTATACCCGACAATGGAAAGTGAATGACGATCAATAGGAGAAACCTATGTCCAGCAGTGGAACAAAGCGGGCTGTGGCAGAAAACAAACATTCTGAAATCATTGCACAACGCTCTTGTCAGAAGTAAGCTTGAATGCAGCGCCTGTGTGTGGAACCCACATCACGCGACATACGCGGGGATGCTCGAAAAGGTGCAGAAGTCCTTTCTAAGGTGTATGTTTGTAACTCTATAAAAAGCTGTACGGTTATTATCCATAGATGTGAAGACCGACAAAGTTTCTGCTAGGACAACTCTGGTATACGTCGTTAGGAAGTCAGGAGGCTTTTTGACATATTGTGAAAATTTTACTGACCAATAGGGAGTAATAGGCGAGACACCTCAACTAGCTTTGACGATGGATGGATACTGATATATTTTGACATTATTATTATACCTCTTTATTTTGGCGTAAATGTAATTGATGTAATTATAGTAATTGAACCTGGAATTTATATTGCTCTCTATAATATATTTTTTCGTGAGATAAATGCCTGAAATGATAAATGTGGTTTATATGTCAATAAATAATTTGAATTTGAAATTATTTTAGAACAAAAACTGAAAATTTGAAAATATCACACATTTGAAACAGATGGAACATAATCGAATTGTAATCATCGTCGAAAATCGACTCCTCGACATGTACCACCAATAACAAATATTTATTATACTTACTTACTTTTTATACTTTTACGACATTTAGCCACCTGCCTTTAAGTTGATTGAATTTATAATTGAATACCTACAAGTTACAAAGTAATATGATTGATTAACCACGCTCGACTCACAAGATTCCGCTATCAATAAATTAAAAATTACCATAACTATATAGGTAATAATTAAATACTTGGTACATGATATAAGGCCGGCCACAATCAATTGATTTGTGAAGCATGCAGGCTTATACTAGTCCGGTCAATTTAGACATTCGAAGTTGCATAAATTCCTATCAAGCTGAAAATCAGTAAAATTGTTCAAAACATGATTAAAATAAAATAAAAAAATTCCCCATCATTCCCGTGTATGGTTTGTTTTTTATTCAATGTCAAAGGTCAAAAAAAATAGTTTTTTGCGATTTTCAGCAAAACGGTAAGTAAAAACTACGGGTCACTCACGTCTGTTTTGAGCCGAAATATCCGACTATAGTACCCGTACCGTACCAACCCGTAGTTTTTATTTAAAAATGTGTGAAAACCACGTTAATTTCCATGGCCATTTACATTTCCAGACAAAAAATGTAGATCATAAAATTATGCATTCCTTGCATAATGACCCAATTTTTTTGTGATTAAATTAAAAATGTCCAGTTTTTTGATTTTTTCCTATATGTGTACTCTAACACAATGCTTCTTGCCAAATTTCATAGTTCTATGTCAACGGGAAGTACCCCATAGGTTTTGATTACCTTGTGCGATTTTTACGACATATTCGGCTGTATCTTTTTTTTTTTACGAAAACTGAGAAGTTTTATTTTTCTTTCTGCAGCAAGATATTATAGATATGCGTATATGGTTTTAATTTCAACACGATACCTTCACGCGTTTCCGAGATACAGGTCTTGACACCCCGACGGACGGACAGACGGACAACAAAGTGATTCTATAAGTGTACCGTTTTTTCCTTTTGAAGTACGGAACCCAAAAAAAACGCGCTAAGTACACTACCTCATAGGTAGCGTGGAAACGAGTGCATGAATGAATGAATCGTTTTAGCTCAGAAACGGTGGCTCGTAGGAAAAAAAGTATTAAGACATTTTTTATAGATAATTTTATGATCTACGTTTTTTGTCTGGGGTACTTTTATGATAAAACTTACCGTTTTGCTGAAAATCGCAAAAAACTATTTTTTTTTACCTTTGACATTGAATTAAAAAAAAACCATACACGGGAATGATGGGGAACTTATTTTTTTTTATTTATTATCATGTTTTGAACAATTTTACTGATTTTCAGCTTGATAGGAATTTATGTAACTTCACTCTCATTTTTTGGTCTAAATTGACCGGACTATACGGGCTTACAAGCGACTTATCCATGGTGGCTGCCACTACACCGCTCATTACGGCATATCTACTAATTCTTTTACAGAGTCACTGTACATCTTGACAGCAATAGAGTACGTCACATTTCTTTCTCTTTCACTCCCCTGTGAAACAGCGTAATGTGATTATAGCAAGCGTGAAAGAAAAAGATGTACGCATTTTTTACCGAAATGCACCGAAACTTTGCTATAATATACGTTTAACTCGTGTTTGTGTTCTTCTAGGCAGGTATTTTAAAGTCTGTAAAGCGCGAAGGAAGCGAGTGCGAGTTTTTCTTAATTAATTTGGTTCAATCCCAAATAAATCAACAATAACAAGTAATAATAATCAACAACAAGTAGTAATAGTCTATGTTATTCATATGGATGATGAAATTATGCTTGTATTATAGCTGTAACATCCAGTTAGCAAACCATAAATAAAAAAAAAAAAAAAAAAAAAACTTGCCCATGGATCAGCGTATGTAACAAGAAGAACAAGAACATACAAAGAAAATTTACAAAATAGTGTTTCCCGCTGTGCTGCCTAGATATGCTTATACATCCGATTCAACGAAGAGAAGAATCAAAAAAAAAACTGGTAGCATTATAAGTAGTTTAGTCTGAATAACAGCTCTATTTTTATAAGATCCATTATTATATGAAAAAAAAACAATGATTTATTTCTTTTGTCCACTCACACATTTCATTTAAAACCGCGAGCTGATATGTCGGGACATTTCTTATTTTGTCGGGACTCTGGACTTCACATGAAAAGTCGAGTCGGATCGTCAAACACGACGAATTCCGACCATCTGGTAACCCTACCGGTAACAACACAGTACTTGTGTCTATTTTTTTGTGGTCTATGCCTTACAATCATATTTATTTGTTTATTTTGGTATTGGACTCACGCGATTACCGTATTTCTCAGTCGTCCTCCTCCTCGTCGAAACCCCAATACTGGGGTTCGTGAGCGTGACCCATCATAGATTTAACTTTTCACGTATGATGTTCCGCCATCTGTTCCGATTCTCTGCAGCATGTACCGGCTCGGCGACGTTAATGTTAAGTGTGGTGCGGATTTGGTGTGACCAGCGCATTGGGCTCCTTCCTCTCGATCTCTTACCCTGCACTTTGCCAGTGACTATCAGCTCTTTTTGGTTGTTACCGGGCTTCCGGGCTATGTGTCCAAAGAACTCAAATATCCTCCGAAGGCACGTGTTGAAGAGTCTTGCCTTCTTGTCAAGTTTGAGTTCTTGGAGTATCGATTGGTTGGTTCTGCGCGCTGTCCACGGGATGCGTAACATTTTCCGCCAGCGCCACATCTGAAAGGCATCTATGCGTTGGCGGTCTGTGGATTTAAGTATCCACGTCTCAGCCCCGTATAGGAAAATGGAGAAGACTAGAGTGTTGACGAGAGTCATTTTTGTCTTACAAATACAAATACAAATAATTTTATTGCAGTTTGTGGGTACATTAAGGATCTTAATATGGAATTAAGTACTTATACTACGGTCCTTCCATATCTTACTGAGCTGAGACATGGCGTTTTTGGCCATTCCGATCCGTCGACGGACTTCGACTTCACAGGAACCGTTGTTGCTAAAGTTAGAACCCAGGTAAATAAAGTTGTCAACAATTTCCAAATTCAGTGTCCCACTGAGTTCTTACTTTGAAGCACGGTCTACAACCACGACTAATGTTCACCCGATTAATAGTCAGTCCCAATTCCATGCTAAGTTGCTCCATTCTATTGAGAAGATTACACATTTCAGCCTCATCAGCTACGAAGAGGATCATCAGCATAACGTAGATTTTGATTAGGGTATTTCCCAGTATCAAGTACTTATTAAGATTGAGACATCAAAATCTCCAAGTAATATATTGAGACAATAGACATATTGTGTGTGACAAAATTGTGCTATAATATGTATTTGTAAGGAGCTATCCGCGATGGGAATGACATTCGAATATATTCATACGAATTCCTTACGTAGGTACAGTTGCATTTACACTTACAGAATGCCCTTAGAATTCAGGCAATTTATATTTTAAAAAAATGTGGAAAAACGTGAGTGAGGGAGCGACCTATATCGCGGTAACCCCTGTCTAATAAACAAAAAAATAAATGGAGATTTCTCCCCAACCGCACTATTTGCTTTTCATCAACCCGTCAAGTGTAGGAAGTGAGTCAGACAATTTAGAGTCAATTAACCCATCGATGTTGCAAGGGGAATGCGTCTCGCTCAGCAGCGACGTCTCGAGGGCGGAACCCTTCCCCGACCCAAACAAACTCTACCCGAGTTCACCCTCACCCGGCTGCGCACTTTGCCTTTTGTTTCTCCGAAATTTGCCCCCGTTTCCACAATCTCCGTACCCTACTCTCCCCGATTTACGACGCCACACATCTGGTTTTCGTCCACGACAATTGGGTTAAATAACGAATGACCGACGAGGCACGGAGCGATCTTCCAGATATGACTAACTCATATTCGAGTGCACAGTGAGCTAAAAATAAACAACATTAAAAATCAGCTGATGTTTACAGTTTCATAACGCGCGTATTCGGTTATCTGGTGTGTGCGACGCGCGCGGGCCGCGTCACACGCCGACCCCTGACCTCGCGAGTTGTGAAACGGCCTCGTGACGCACCGACCACACCGTCACATCATATCTCGTTAGAGGAGTGTGAAACTCTGTAACATCCGGATTAGATGGACGAGATTACACTAAGCCTGCCGCCGGTGAAGATCGCATTCGAGTGGAGAGCCATACTATCTGTCGTTATATACATACATAGGTAAACGTCGCGGAGGCTCGATGGAGTGTCGGTGCGGGAGGTCTGCGCGGCGGCGGTGCGCAGTGTGCGGACGTGCGCGCGCAGGCGGCCGCCGGCCGCTAGCGGACAAGTCCGTGTCGGGGCGCGTGGCAGTCCGGCCGCCCCGCAGCTCGCTCCGGTCCCGGCCCGCCGCCGGGCTCCGCTCGGATGCCGCAGCCGGCCGCCCGCGCCGCCTGCGATGGTCCACGCCGGGCCGGCCGCGCGCGCGCCCTCTCGCGCGATGTTCACCGCCGCTGAGACGAAGCCGCGTCGCGCCGTCTCGCCGCTCGGGATACCCAAGTCTCCCTCGTTCCACTCGGGGCTCGATCTCGTCGCGAACCAGGCGACCACCAAGCGCTCGGAGAGCGTGTCGGACGTCGCGCGCGCCTTCCGGTTCGCGCTGCAGGCCGGCGCCGGCATGGAGGGCCCGCCGTCGCACAAGGCGGCGTCGCCGCCGGACGCGTGCTCGCCGCCGCCGCTCGCCGCGCCGCCCGACGCGGCGCGCCTCCCCCCGGACAAGGAGAGCCTGATGGTGCAGCTCCCCCTGCTGAAAGGTTCGTCGGCGCGCCGAGCCCGCCTCGGCCGCTCCGCCGCCCGACCAGATCCCGCACTGTTTACAAACCGCCCCCGCTCGCGCTGTTTGCTCACCTTTCGATATCCGCGTGCGAAATAGCCGCGTCTATTTCTGACCTATCGCTCCGATCGTATCGTTCGTAGTGTACGAGTATTAAACTGCTGTTTCTCGCAGAAAGCGTTGTCGACTCGTTATGTCGAATGACGTACGATGATCGTTGCGAGCCTTCGAATCGGCCGCACACGTAGAGTCCGGCGATCTTGGTCACGTGGAGACACGACCATCCGAAGATATAGGGCGATACGATGTATCCGAAGCAGTGGAAGTATCAATTTGCCATCGACGCTATACTTGTATGCGAATAGCGAGAACGCTGCAGAAATATATCGACCCAACGGTGCCGGCGGCCGCCGGTCGGCTTCTCCGCGCGCCCGTGGGCATCGGACTGCGACGTCCTTGCAGTATTGGTATTGACATCGGTCATGCGATGCAATATGCTTCAGGATTGCGCCACGTCTCGGGGAGCGGCGGCGGCGCGCTGAGCTCGAGCACCGCCCGCCGGTTCCGTTTGTTTAAGCTAATGATCATGAGGCGGCGGTCGGTTCGCGTTGTTTACATCTGGTTCGCTGTTCTTGTGTGAAATGTTTCCATTCTTACAGCGCGTTACTCTGTTTATTTACACCGTCGAGTTGTGCTTTTTACGACTAGGTTCTCGGTTTTTTCGACCGACCGCTTTGTAAATATTATACAAGATGCAGACGAAAACAGAACCGTGCGCTTCACGCGTTCGTATATGTTTAGTTAGAATTATTGAATTTGGAAATAAAATGTACTTTCTCTTCACACTGTTATATATAGTTAATGACGTCTATTGAATATTGAAAATACGGCTGATTCCACGTTCGCTGGCTGAACGCTAGCCTCTTGGAAAGTGTTCTTGTTTGTCATAAAACGATATGCTTAACCCATTGCTTTTCTGAAGTTTTTCACTATTGCTTACAATCAAACCGTGGTGTGAATATATACAAAGGTCTTATCTTCCGATGAAAGTTTTTGTTTGTAAAAAAAAACTGACGTGCCGATTATTCTATCCTCACGACATGTAAGAGATAGCTCTTGCTGTAAAAACAACAATATTGACGTAGTTAAATAATACGGGTGACAACGCGACAATATCTAATCAATACTCACCAAACTACTTTCACGCAGGCAATTAGGACTCAGTTGGCTTAACGGTTATGACATTAACTATATGAGTCGTGATAACGAGTGAAGGGCCCACGCCGCCGCCGCACATACGTAATCTGAATCATGAAAGTCAAACCTCGTACCGACTTTTATTAGCTCCATATTTGTGTTAACTATGAATAATTGTTGTACATGAACTAATCTTGGAAGCCGTATTTAACCAATTTCTGATTGCATCTGTACATGAACTAATCTTGGAAGCCGTATTTAACCAATTTCTGATTGCATCGATTTGAAACTTCAGAGATGTGTGTAATGATGACAATAATACAATAATTTGGTTCCATTGAGCTGATCTGATGATGCTTCATGGACTTGAATCTCGTCGAGTTTAGCCTCGTTTGGTTTGTTTTGATGATTGCGATACATTCCTGGTGAAGTGCGTCTGTTGATGCATCCAATTTTCCAATTTTTAATTTTCTACCGCTACTCGTACTGTTTAATAATTCTAACTTATATTTTACGTATTTCCAAAGGAAGATGTGAAAATATTGGAAACAATGTTATGGCGACTTGCACTTGTAACTGGAACTCACGCTAAGAATAATGCTTTTTCGTCGCTAAAAGATGCGATTTTTATTTGTCTCCTAATTTCCGAAATGTACCCTTTCCAACTTGAACTGCTGGGAATTACGCTAATATCAACATTGAACTTTAAAGACTACCTTGAATCTAAGGCTAAACTGGCTAGTAAAAAGCTTGGCAACTTCAATAAGGTTGGGCGATACTTCTCATCGAGACAACTGCTTCTTTTGTATCAGGCACAGGTCCGATCGTGTACGGAGTACTGCTGCCACCTTTTTGATTAATCAGTCAAGTATCAGCTGGAAGCTTTAGAGTCAGCTGACCGGCGAGCTATGAGGTTAATCTGTGACAATAAACTGTTTATTTTATCAGCCCTGTTTATACAAACTGTCCCATTGCTGGGAACGGGCCATCTTCTCATTGTGAGAAGGGTTAGGCCATAGTCTGCCACGCTGGCTAAGTGCGGGTTGGCAGACTTCACACATCTTCAAGATCATTGAGAACTCTCAGACATGTAGGTTTCCTCACGATGTTTTCCTTCACCGTTTGAAGTTGGCGGCAATCAACAATACGCACATAACTTCGAAAAGACAGAGGTGCGTGCCGTGGGATTCGAACCCAGGACCTGTGGATCACAAGTCAGACGGTCTCACCACTAGACTGCCGGAAACTTCTAATAAACTGATTGCTAAGAAGCTACTTAGTCTCGAGCACCGTCGTAAAATAGCATGTCTGTTTGTAGTTTATAGGATTCATTTCGGGGAGCATCACGACCTAATTTCGCCCTCCCCATTTCTAACTTTAGGTTTAACTTTTACTTTTTAATGTATAAAAAACTCGCCCATGAAAAAACATCATCGATTAATGTTTAGGGGTAAAAAACAGTTTGTATAGATCGTGCGACAACAATGCTCTTAACCGTCTAAAATATGATTTTAAAAAATCAAGCGTCTGTTTATGAAGTCAAAGTGTGTCTAGTTTACATGAGGAGGTTCCGAGGAGGTATAATAAAATCTTTTTATATAGAATAAGTCTACGTTTGACCAACATCTCGCGTGGTGGACAACAGTGCTACGACCGAAGATAAAACACGCAGACCTAGAAAGATTATATGTGTATTCACTTTGAAGATACCCAGGTTATAGTACTCGTATGTCAAAGATGTATGGCTTCCTTTTGCAGACGGGAGATTATAATTTTGTTTGTACATAAATTATCGTCGATATTGTTTGTTTCTCAAAGTAGGTATATGTAATATTAGTATGCAAATGTCACTAAAACACTATACCTACCACTGATAATATTTTCTGTGAATCGTTCAGACACGGTTCCCAAAATATTCCTTAAGAAAATCTCATATCGCGACAAAACACCAAAATAATACGACAAAAGCACACACACGTGATCTTTTGTTTACCACAGAAACGTTGAAACAAGGGAAACTCTGCGGAACGGTCATAATAGCGCTTATTAACGCTAAAATGTTCCAAAATACCCCAGACTACATTCACAGCGAAGTCTGAAACTAATGGACAACAATCAGGACCATGTAGCTGAACTCCCGCCGCCGCCGCCGCGTCGTTCAGCTGCGACCACTCATATCATTACAATTTTAGTTGTACCGCGTTGTACAAGACTCCTTTTCAGTTACCATTGTGAACAGATATGTAAGTGACAAGCATTGATACATCATTTTAAAGGACGTATGTTTAATGAATGTGTCAATAGTACCAATGCAAAGGTTTTCCCTCCACTAAATATTCATATATAGAACAATCAAAGAAATTTTCCATTCCTGACCATGTGAGAAATATAGATTGATACTTAAAGAACTGAGTAGGTAATACCTACTAGGTAATGAGCAAGATGCTTATCACGGAGTCTGTTCAGAATCATGATAATGTAGCATGTAGGTAGAACAATTAGATTTTGGAAACTTTAAAAGCTGCGAAGACGGAAGGCCCACCCTACCTGGAAATAAATAGGTTACCCCGGTGTCTAACTGCGTAACTGTCGTGTGAGGATTCCACGCTGTGTTTACGAATTCAATTCTACTTATTTGGCCGTTTTTAACGGCGTTCCTAAAAACCGAAATTCAATTTTGAATAATTCCAAAAACCGTTAACGATTGCAGATTGAATCCGATCCATATCGTCATTAATGGGTTTCGAAGCTCGTCCGCGTTTGCGGGTCCTTTTTTCCCCTATTGGAAATCTTTTCCAATATTTCTCCAGAAAAGTCATATACTTAACTGTGAATACTGAACCTTGTGTAACGATATTGATTTATAAATTTAAAAAAAATAATGGGGTATGTGTCGTGCTTTTTAGGGTTCCGTACCCAAAGGGTAAAACGGGATCCTATTACTGAGACTTCGCTGTCTGTCCGTCCGTCTGTCACCAGGCTGTATCTCATGAACCGTGATAGTTAGAGAGTTGAATTTTCACAGATGATGTATTTCTGTTGCCGCTATAACAACAAATACTAAAAAACAGAATAAAATAAATATTTAAGGGGGGCTCCCATACAACAAACGTGATTTTTTTTGCTTGTTTTTGATAACGGCAACAGGTAGACGCTTGAAATAATCACAGAATATTAAGTTATATTATTCACTTTAAAAATAAATAATTAAATTTAATTAAAATGGGCTCCTGTACAACAGACATGTTTTTTTTACACGGTACGGAACCCTTCGTGCGCGAGTCCGACTCGCACTTGGCCTGTTTTATTAGACATTGATTCCAATCCGATATCCTAGTTATACTTCTTGAGAAGAGTTGAGGCTAACTTTGTGCTGGCGTTAGATAGCGTCGACTGGGACGAGATTAGGGCGGCAAACAGATCTGCGGATAGACTCGTGACGTCAACTATCAACATAATAAAGAATAAGCACGACATTTGCTTCCCAGTAAAAAGAATGTACGGTAATAAAAAACTTGACTCATCGTGGATAACTCCCGATGTTAAAAATTATAAACTACTTTTATTTGACATTATTGAAATTGCTAAATTTAATCCTAATAATAATTCAACTATGACATTAATCTCTGACATGAATGAATATTATAATAAATTAATTATACAAACTAAAGCTGACTACTATACGTATACTTTACGAAACGGTAACAACGAGTCCAAGGCAATGTGGACAGTTGTTAACAATGAAAGAGGGAAGTTTAACGCTCCTTTTTCCGATTTCACTGATGTCCTGAAAGACTCGAACGGTATTAAATTCCACAACAAGAAAGACACCCTGGATGCAATTAACTCCCAGTTTCTAAATGCCGCGAAATCGTGTGGTGCGCCTCGCGCCGACATTTCTCTCATGAGTGAGGCACTGCGCGCGGCGCGCCCGCCCGCCGATTGCTCCATGCGAATACTCCGATTCAGCGCTGATGAGGTGCTGCGTATAGTAACCACGCGTATACCGGCAAAAACCTCGAAAGACATCTATGGAGTCTCCATGAAGCTAATTAGAACAGCAATGAGGCCGCTAGCTCCTTTATTAGCTGAATGTTTTAATAGATGTGTAGTGGAAGGAACTTTTCCCACGTCCATGAAAATTAGTAAAGTGTCCCCTCTCTACAAAGGTAAAGGAAAACGGGAAAGCATCGACTGTTATAGACCGGTATCTATAATACCAGCCGTGGCGAAGGTGTTCGAGAATGGGTTGAGTGCACGTCTCATGGATTTCTTGAAGTCGACCGACGCTTTGTCCGACCGGCAATACGCGTACCGCGAAGGCCGATCCACGACATCACTGACACGGGAAGTGGTTCACCATGTGCTACAGGCCCGTGAACACAAAAAACATGTTGCAATTATTTGCTGCGACCTGTCGAAGGCGTTCGACGTGGCCGATCACGCCGTACTTGCAGTAAAATTGCGGCACTATGGCGTGAGAGGAGCAGCCCACGCATTACTGGTAGACCTCATGCGCAACAGATCCCAGACAGTTGTGGCATGCGGGGGACTAGAGAGGTCGGATCCACTGGAGTCAGTTATGGGCGTGGCGCAAGGCTCGTCAGTATCCAATATACTGTTCTCCCTACTCCTGAACGACCTGCCGGATGCTGTGACTGCAGCGGAAATATTTATGTACGCTGACGATGTTGCCGCGGTAGTCACGGCACCCAAGCTTGACGTTTTGGAGGAGAGGTTGAACGACACAGCCGCTCAACTATCGGCATGGTTCAGGGTGAATGGGCTGGCACTCAACCTATCCAAAACCCATTTTATACACTTTTGCCTTTCAGGCCATCAGAAACGGCCTATATCAGTCCTAGTAGAAGGGAAAAAAATTTACCAGGTGAGTAACACGACTTTTCTTGGTTTTCAAATTGACAGGAGCCTCCTATGGGAAGGTCACATAGACACATTATGTGGGAAATTAGGAAGTGCGTGCTTCGCGCTCAGTCGTATTGCGAAGCTAGTGCCTGCGGAGGTGGTTCGTTCGTGCTATTTTGCCACGATCCACTCCCTCATACAATATGGTGCCGAACTCTATGGCAGAGCGGCGGAATGGAAGCGAGTGTTTATACTACAAAAGCGAGCTGTTCGTGCCATCGCTAGAATCCCGCAGGATGTCTCGGCGCGGCCGCATTTCAAGAGGCTTGGGATCTTGACTTTGCCAGCACTGGTAATATTCCAAGTTGCGGTATATGTCAGATTAAACCAAGCCTCCTACAAAACACTGAAAAGCGTTCGTAACCGGGACAAGCTCGCGGAGGTGCCTCGTGTCTTGGAGAGGTCAAGCAAATCGACTCATGTAATGGGTCCGGCGGTTTATAACAAGCTGCCGGAAAATATTACCTCGGCGCCTACTATGGCCATATTTAAAATGCGACTCAGACGCTGGCTTGTTGAACAGACGTTCTATAGCTACGATGACTTTATTTCATGTAAAATTAATTATTAAATTTAGTGGTTGATTGTTTTCAACTTAGACATGTTTTAATTTTTCTTTTTGTTATAAGTATTATTGTTATTTATAGGTATAAGTTATTTGACATACGGAATTCTGATTCATTTGTAATACAATTGTTATTTTATAGTATTATAGTACAATTGTAATAAACAATTATTATTTTATATGAATGTAATTAATGACTTGTAACAATTGTTATCAATAAATTATGATTATTATGATTATGATTACTTCAAGTCGAAAGTGTGACTGTGAGACTAATGTAAGTTGCCATCGATGACTATAGCACTTAAACATGGTCGGTCACTGCAAATTAAATAATTGAAGGGTCTACCAACCTGGCGCACTTTAAGGTAGTATTATTATTATGTTCTGTGCTATAAAGCGAACGTGATCTTTGCGTTTGCAAAAACCTTAACTGAGCTGGCTCCGAATTCATTCGAGAAACCCCAAAAACTATTCCTGATATACAAATGAAATTTCTTCAAATTTCGTGCTAAATTACGTTTAAGACAAGAGTAACAAATATTATTCTAGAATTTAACGTGGTTGTTATACATTTTGAAAATATATTACGGATCACTCACGTTTATTTTTGAGTCAAAATCTCTGATAGTAGTTTCAACCGCATACGGCGGTTTTTTTTCTTCACAAATTGTTACTCTTCTTTCTTTACAAAAGTAAATGAAGAACCGATACGGTTACTGTCGGTCGTGGATGCTTCACCGCTGTTTACCGCCACTGCCACTTATCGCCACCGTTAGCGGCGTCGGCGATGCTCTTTATGTATTCTACAGAGCTTTTTAAAGCACGTTTTACTGCTATAGTATTACAGAAGAACGCTTATACTGCGTACGCGCACCTTCCCGCTATATTATGGCGACAAAGAAGCCGACAACCAAGTTTTACAGTTTAATAGCATAGTTGTTGCGGCAATTTTCGTTATTACGTCACATGTTTTTCCATACAACAGGAGAAAACTGTTTCCTACCTCTAAATGTTATCCAATTTCGATGATACTTTTCTACGGGGTAGGAGCCATTAATGGATATGCTACACTTTGATTTGACATTTTTTTTATTAAAAAATGTATATTTTTTTAATTCGGAGCTATAAGTAAATCTAAGTCCGAATACCGCGTTGAATCACTTTATTATACTTTTTTGTGCTAATTAGATCCGAAACCGTTTACAATCGTTATTATATTATTAATGATTATTAAATATCCGTGTTAGGGAAAACTGCGACAAGATAAAGATAAAGATGATTTATTTGCATACAACACGAGAATTTTATACAACAAGTGCATAAAAGATGTTACACTAAATTTAATCGCTTAAAATCATGTTGTGCCGATTAGGCGTACAAATGTCAGGTAGACAGCATCATGCACATGCGAAAAATTAAAAAATAATTATTATTATTATTTGCGACGTCAAAACTTCGACTATTTCTTTTGACTAGGAATAGGTAAGTTAAATATATAGCAAAATTTACAAAAGTTTCTGTCACTACCCAGTAAAATAGCAGTTCCTTACAAAAACTACCCAATGGATTTAAAAACCATTGTTATTGTAGTTAGATTGTCCATTTCTGTAGCATCATGTCCCCAAGCACGTATTCGGGCCGTCCTATCGTCTCCATCCGTGCTGGGACGCCGGCCGGTCGGAGGCCGGCCCGAGCGCGCCAGATTTATTGACAACACATTTCACCAGAACGTTTTCTTGCTTATTTGGTACACTCAGCGTCAAGTTGATGCACCAATTGAACACCAGTTCATCATCATCATCTCAGCCACAAGAAGTCCACGGCTGGACAAAGGCCCCCCCATAGACTTCCAAAAAGACCTGATGGAAGTGGCTTGCATCCAACGTCTTCCTGCCACTTGTATGAAGTCGTCTGTCCATCTCCTACGCTGTACTTGCGGATGTGTGATCTCCACTCGAGAACTTTTTGGCCCCATCGGCCAACAGTTCTACGTGTTGACGTTCGAGCTGACCTAATGAATCAGAAATTCATAAATTATATAAAACTGTATAACATTTACGAGGGTGTTTATGTATTTATGGTTGTCAGAAGCATTTTCTTACCCGATTGCCCAGGGCGGGTAAGGCTTTCCGATTGATGCATGTTTTTATTACTTGCTCGATATTTATTTATTTTCTTAGAATCATATCATTATTACATCAAAAACAAAAATTATAAAAAAAATCAAACGAGTTTGCTGCCGGCAACAGGGAGGGCCTAAACTGCTGGCTGTGGGGACTACAGAACAACAGGCTTAGACAAATCCCAAACGTTTACATTACTACAAACGCTTACGCTTCGAAACGCTAAGAAACTCTAATGAGTCGTTACGTGACATTTCGTTAGCTAATGTCAATCTCATAAATTTACTTGTCTATTCTACCGGCGCGCGGCGTTCACGAAATTACAGCCACTTGTGTAACTCCCCAGACTCGTAACCTCCCTGTAATACGCGCACTTCTAGGATGATTCCGCCTCAGCGTATGAGTTAAAATCACACTTGCCCTGGGTTGTAGTCCTCTACTTTCGTTATTTACCCCAAACGCTAACATCTGGCTAAACTTGACACCGTCTGTTAGTCTGTACATAACTGGAGGAGCGTTCACTCGCTTATTTATCAAGTTGAAGGCGACCGCTTTAAACGTTTGTTGTGTTATGTATCGGGCTGTGTTGTTACAAAGGCGTTCCAGGAACGGTCGTTATTCGCAGCGCCCCCTCTAACTTCTGTTCTTACTTTATGGAATCTTTATGAAAGAGTTGGATTGCCGTGATTGTAAAGATATAAATAATTTTATGGAACTGAGTTTTGCTCTTAAGGAATGGTTAGGTATCACTCCTTTTATTCATGACTGGCAGAGCTCAGCGGACGTTGTGCTAGTTTGCCGAGTCACTACCTAAACCTTCGGCTTCGCTATAAGATTTTGAGTAGTCTACATAGAAACTTTAAATTTTCCGGGCATCTTCTCAAATCTTTCAAATTCACCAATATTTAAAATTTAATCTTATTAGTACTATGTTACATTAAAAATACCCAACCTGGTTGTCCTGTACAACCTGGACAGCCTGGCACAGCAGTTTTGCTAGGCACATGTTCCATTAATTCATGGCCGTAAAAATATTGCCCGTTTAGGAAAACATGTACAACTACGAGTATTGCTCATTATGCCTTCGCGATGTATTATAATTATCTTACACGTTTGTGTGTAATAGTTTAGTTCTTTATTCTGTCCCTACACCTACATACGTCATGATGTGCCTCTTTATCTCTCCGGTCACGTCGAACCATTCCTGAGGTAGACCGCGCTACCTACACCGGTCCTTTTGTCAGCTCTATGGAAGAAGAATGGTTTTTGCTATAATGGAGAGTTACTTATTTTATTTTAATTGTATAAGATAATATTAGAAGTAAATACGTGCGTCTGTAAATGGTAGCTATTGTTTGAACTAATGTGTCTGCGCTTCAGTCTACGTCTAATGGCGTCGAATTTAGTGTATTTTATTAAAATAGATTATGTATTTTCAAACGTAGTTTTAAACATGTTCATTTGGTTAAAAAAAAATTCCATACTAATATTTTAATTTTAAGATTAATTGTAAGATTTACATTTCTACTAAATTAACTTGAAGCGGACTTCCGAAAGTTCCGGATTTATAAAAGTATTCGAATATAATATTGAGTGATTTAACAGTTTCACACAAATCCACTAATAGCTCGAGTTGTTTATTTTTGAATATGGATAAACGCTTAGTTAAATGAAAAACTTTCCAAGGTATTATTACAAAGCTTTTTTGTTGTTTAGTTTGTTGCTTCTTTTAAATTTTGTCAGTCTACAAACTGGTTTTGGTTTTAAATGTATCTAATATTTATTGTAAATTTCGCAAATGACTGATAAAACAGCTTTTAAACCTTATTAAAAACCAGTCTTAATCTAGTGCATCTGTTTGTTGATTTATTAAGTGAATCGAACATAATTAAACACAAAGTATTTTTCACGACTCTGAGAAAGAATATAACATCTAAGTTGCCATACAAAATAATATAATCATTTATGAAAGGAAAACTTTTCACCTTATACTTTATTACGTTTCAAAAACGTTGTGAGTAAACATTTAGCTTTTGTTTGTTTCTTTGACAAAACTCAAGAGAATAATTATTTCATAAAAGATGTTATATTTTCAGATACTCTCAATAACATTTGACCACAAACCATTCGGTGATGAATGATGTATGTGGTCTAGGGTAAAATGAGCAGGTGCTATGAGAATTTATGCAGGCCAGGTCCAGGAAAAATGGAGGGAATGGAGGGACTCCCTTCCTTTATCTTCTAACTAAATGTAGCCCGAATACGAAAATTTCGCTGTAAATAATGCCTTTCAAACCAAAACGCATGCCAAACCTGTGGAATAAGCTGGGTTACAAACTATTAATAAACACGCAATTCGCTATCTATGGCTTTATTTAGTCTTTGCTTAGTGGAAGTTTGATGTCTTCGTAATTTTTTTACAAATTCTCTACTCTTTCGGGTTAAGTATGACAGTGGGTCAACAAAATGTCGACCCCACGTATGTGGTCTCGCTACAGTATTTTCGTTTTCTCCATTCATCTCTGTTATCCATCATATTATATCTGAGCACACCCCCTTATTACTCCAGTGCTCATATCATCATTCACACAATTCATCTACTTCTTTGGTCGTCTCCAGCCGCACTTACCGCTCACACTCAAGTCGATTGCCTGTTTTGTGTGGTCATCTTCTCTGCGGATAATAAATAAATTTTGGTGGACATTTTCACACAACGCCATCTAGCCCCAAACTATGCGAAGCTTGTACTATGGGGACTAGATAACTGATAGAATAAGTATATACTTTTATTGTTGTTGAAAATACATACTTATTCATAGAAATATCCAGACACAGAACAAACATCCATGCTCATCGCTCATCACACACTTTTTGCCTTGAATGGGGATCGTACACACGACCTATAGCTTAGTAGGCAGGCATTCTAACAACTGAACTATGAGGCCAGTCCATAATATACTACCAACTGAGCTACGTGGCCAGTCCATAATATACTACCAACTGAGATAGGACTGGTACGGACATATTATGGGCAGTCCATAATATGTCCGTACCATGGCAGTGTGTTGTTTGGCCCGGTCTCCATAATGTGGTTTCACTCCCCAGACGCGCCAGCGGCGGAGCGCGAGCAGCTGTTCGTCGCGAAGCTCCGGCAATGCTGCCTGCTGTTCGACTTCGCGGACGAGCCGCTCTCCGACCTCAAGTGGAAGGAGGTGAAGCGCGCGGCGCTGCTGGAGATGGTCGAGTACGTCACGTCGCAGCGCGGCGTCATCACCGACCCCATATATCCGGAGGCGGTCAACATGGTGACATAACACATCTATCCCTTTTTTATGCAGTAATAGGGTATGCGCTTCACCGCCAAATGACCTGATGTTGCGACGTTGCGGTCCAAGATGGAGTACGCTTATCTAGAAGAAACCAATTCTCTCGCGATTTAAAAACATCCAGATCCATCGGAGAAGGCCCATTTAGGAAGCGGGGATGATCCCCCTGTGTAGTTGAAGGAATCCATTGGATGCGGCTGGAATAAACACATTCTTGTTTGTTGAGTTTATTTATTTACAGTTATTAAGAAACCTATGCGTAGCAGTAGGCTTTAGCCTTATTAGTATGTTGTTAAGATTCGGTCCTGTGATAATTTTGTCTATGGTTAACCTTGGACAACATTTGCACAGAACGGAGATGAATAGTGTTTCACCTACCTAGCGACCTATGCTCAAATAGTAGTTAGCGATATCAGGCTGAATATGACGATGTTGACGACACTACGAACTACGCATCAACAGAAAGTTGTGTCAATTTAATTAATACTCTGGAAAAATGCGAGTTCAAAATTTGTATCTTAGTAAGTAATGATGCTAACGAACTTTCTGAAACAAAACATCGTTTTTGAAAAGGAAAGCTTATAACAGATCCAGCCATCTGTACCATTTTAATGACATAAGACGCCTTGTCATGCTGTGAAACTAGTGCAGAACCGTAATGTATGATCCGCTAATAGGAAGGAAGTATACTCAGCACTGGATGATAAATGTCGAATGCCATTAACGTGGCCTTTCCGTGGTCCCCAGTTCGCGATCAACCTGTTCCGGACGTTACCGCCGTCGTCGAACCCGAACGGCGCCGAGTTCGACCCTGAGGAAGACGAGCCCACGCTGGAGGCGGCCTGGCCGCACCTGCAGCTGGTCTACGAACTGTTCCTCAGGCTGCTCGAGTCGCCAGACTTCCAGCCGAACGTCGCCAAGAAGTATATCGACCAGAAGTTTGTACTTCAGGTATGGGTCAAGTGGTTTTCTGTCTTGCACAAACATGGGTTCGGAGGTTTGCGACTTGGTTGTAATACAACTGTTTTTAGGGTTCCGTACCTCAATAGGAAAAAACGGAACCCTTATAGGATCACTTTGTTGTCCATCTGTCCGTCTGTCTGTCCGTCCGTCCGGGTGTCAAGACCTTGATCTCGGGAACGCGTGAAGGTATCGAGTTGAAATTTAAACCATATACGCAGATCCATAGTATCTTGCTGCAGAAAGAAAAATAAAATTTCTCAGTTTTCGTAAAAAAAGTTACAGCCGAATATGTCGTAAAAAACGCACATTTCGACACTCACAGAGGAATCAAAACCTATGGGGTACTTCCCGTTGACCTAGAACTCTGAAATTTGTCAAGAAGCATTGTGCTAGAGTACACAATATATAGGAAAAAATCTGAAAACCGGTCATTTTTAATTTAATCACAAAAAAATGCGTGTCGTTATGCAAGGAATAAGGGTCGAAATTTTAAAGTGAATTAACCGTATCATGTGGGGTATCATATGAAAGAGCTTAATTAGCATTAATTAAAACAGGTTTTTAAATGTTTTTACGATGTATATTTTTCGGTATAAAAGAAAAATAAAAAAAAAATATGATTTCCCCCTTGGGCGATAGGTTGACCACCCATCACTGCAACCATTACAACTCTCTAACAACCGTAACCGTAACCGTGTAACAACCTCGATATCTCATATCCACGGTCTCTCATGCTCTACCTACCCCATAAGGAAGACTTTACGAGACTTCACGTGTAATGAATGGATTTTGCGTATCTATACTATATAGGTACGATCGTCAGCTTGATAATCTGGAGTGTATCCCAAGCCCTAACAAGATATCTACCTAAATAGACGCAAGATGATGATTTATCGACATAAAACGATTGTGAGCCAGAGAGCGGCGCTACCTCAGCCTTCACGTCGAATTGACCTCTCAAATCGTAATATTAAGTCGTCGTATAGGTGTCCTGATGTAGCGGGGAGGGCTCCAAAGTGGTTTTATCGTCGAAAGGGCGGAACGGTATAAATGTCGCATAGGTACGTGCTTAGACGACATTTGTTGACATTGGAGGCGGAAAGGGGGTCGCACTGCTAGCCCGTTATAGCTTTACCGCTTAACACTTACGGATTGAGAACTACGTTACTTTGAAGTTTACGGAGAAATCTCCGTCTTGAATGTTAAACCTTATGTACGACGCAGCGACGGTCAAACTTCAAGGTCTTTAAAAACAATGTAATGATTCGTGGAGTATTTGAATTTCGAATACAAAGTTAATTCTTCCTTTCGTTGTGTTTTATAAAAATATTGTTATGTATGTTGGTGAGCGTATTACTCGAGAATGGTTTGACCTAAAGGTTCTGCAGGACTCATCAAATTCGGGAAATTCTTTCCTTGTAAAGTGCGAGTGTCCGATTTCTCCATAGTGATATTATTATTTTTCATTCGAAAATAGGCTTGCGCTTGTCCGCCAGCTCGCCTGATGTGAATCGACTGCTGCGATCTAAGATGGAGCACGCTTGTCTAGAAGAAAACTTTTCATTCGCGATTGGAAGACACCCAGGTTATATCTATTCGGAAAGACCCATTCAAACGTATTCCTCATTTTGGCGCACCCGCAATAAATATGTAGTTAAAGCGTTTCGTTCGAGTTTTTGGAATATTCGCCATAATATCGTGCTTATGTGCATCTTGCCGTCCGATAGAAAAAAAGGCAGGGAAGATAAAGATCATGCAGACCAGATGCACACTCACCGAAATGTATTCCATAGAATACCGATATAGTAGTTACAATGGTGTGCGTATGTGTGGGGCTAGTATATGTAAACACATCAATATATGAGAGATGCTCGTCACCCCCCGCGCCCCGCGTCCTTGACCGCGCTGCCCTGAATAATTGAAGACCGCCGCGGTCCGCCCACCGCGCTGTTGGCTGATTCATACTCTGCCAGCACACCGCACTCCGCTGCCTCGCGCCGGGACATCGGCTCTCTTCACGCACTATCTCACTCGATACGAAGGTGGTAAGCGAATGAATTAATCTTTACTATGAACTTTAACATTCCACCAAGTTGACGTGTAGCATCGACCTACTCGTTTGTACTTGCTTCAATTTCAATACTATCGCTGAAAACTACGAGTTATTCTGTCATATTTTAAATTGTTAAAAAAAAAAATATTTCAAGAAACAAATAAATAAAAAACATTACACTCTCATTATTAGGAAGACGCTGGATGCAAGCCGCTTCCAATCGGTCTTTTTGGAAATCCATAGGGGAGGCCTATGTCCAGCAGTGGACTTTTTATGGCTGAGATGATGATGATGATGATTACTCTCGTGTGCGTTAAAATTCGTTGCACATTTCTAAAAATTAGAATAGTGGAAAAAAGAAATCTGTTGCCATTTCGGAGCCAATTCCCATGTGTGGTTATCTTCAACCACACCATTCTTATCATCAGATTTGTTATGGTTAGACATCTAGCTAAACGACCTATATTAGACTCTCGATATAGAGAAGCTGTGTATTTATTCAATTGTTTTCCGTTGTGAGCTAAGCGAGCACAGCGACGGCGTACATGTAGGTGTTCTTTTCGTCCGAACTACTTCATAAATCGCGGAAACAAATTAGTTCGTCGAGCTCCCGACGCGGGTGAGTTATGGTCTCGCTGCACAGATACTATTTATTTATGGTAACGTATATTGTACAACGATATTTATTTACATTTTTGTAAACAGTGGAAGATTTTTTTTTTGGAATTAAAGCGCTACATTGGGTGGCGTAGATGTTAGCTTGCGCACGACACGACAGACCTTTTTAGGGTTCCGTAGTCAACAAGGACCCTTATCCTTTCACCATCTCCGTAGTTTTGACCAAAGACTCTTACAAGTAAGCTGTACAAGAAAGCTGTGTATTTGGTGCAGGCATACATAAATATATTAATCACGCCAACAAGAGTGGAACAAAAATTAGGAACTTCCTTTTTAACGATGATATTTTTCTTTTTACCCCATCGTGTGGGGTGTTTTTGTATGGGTTATTCAAAAATATTGTGTGTGCGAAAACCATTTCGAAACATTTTCTCTCAGAAATCGACTAATTATCTCATTATTTATTTTCGATCACATTTTTACATGTATAAAACTTTGATTATTAAAAAATATTAGCTGAAACTAGAATAGCATCATAAACCTTCTAGTTTTTTGCATACTCTATTTCCCGTAAGTCTGTCCAATAAATTTGATACCTTCAAAAATTTAGATACGCGCGAGTGAAACAGAAAATTTACTCACCAGCGCCTTAATTAAAGAATATCATGCTCTTGGCTGATGGGAATTACCCATAGACAACCATGGGATTACCACACACCAGGCACACCAGGCTCGCCTTTTATGTTATTCAATTTACACGTACTGTTGAACATAAAAACTTCTAACATGTGTTTGTATAACTTCTGTCGAATCCACTTACGTTGTTTTTTGTCTCTTATAAGAATATAATGTAATAGTCGATAACTTCAAACGGTGCGCGGCGGACGCACACGTGACGAGTGACGACACCTACCGTCACAGAGTTCTTGATGTTCTTGAAGAAACGTGCCATTCAATGGCTGAGGAGTAGGAATATATATGTTTATTAGAGTTCCGTAGTAAAAAGGAACCGTTATAGTTTCGCCAGAACTGTACGTCTGTAGCTTTGCTCAAAAACTATAAGGACTAGAAAGCTGTAATTTAGTACAGATACGCATAATAATAATGCCGAGAAAGAAATACTTCATTTAAATTAGCATAAGTTAACTCATATGTTCGTAGTATCAAACAAGACACCCTGTTTTAAGGTCACACAAGGAGCCCATGAAGCACACCATGTGTAGCTGCGACTCAATGGCGAGTAAGCGATTGTACCTCCTAGGTACTGCATACCCGGAACTGGAGGAATATAGGCATTTATAGAATATAGGCATCAGGTGGTATGCTGAAGGTAAGGTAGACGGCTACAATGTCGTCATAGTACTAGTACCCGCCAGTCAGCAGTCAGTTGATATTGTTTTGCAATTTTAGCTTTTCTATCAATATTCTACTAAATGTTTAATAGGGCGACGTACACTTGGAAATATGATTAATAATTTAAACAGAAATACTCATTCATAACTGTAATAGTGGTGAAACTACAAGTGTTTAAAATTCTGATGTCGACAAACTAATGTTTTTTGGGGATTTTTGGAACTAAATTTCATCAGTGGGACGTTATGTATTTCCAATTATTACAAAGCTCTGGATGACACTAAGGTAAGAGTGTTTATTTATTGCGGAAGCTTATAAGTTATTCTAGTGATATAATCTACAATTTGAGTTAATTTTACTATATATTGTACTTTTTAGGCGCATGGCGTCTAATGGTGCTCACTAACCCATGTCTGGCCTAATTTGCGCCAGAAATCCTGCTTTTCTGGCGAATATAAGGACACTGTTGTTAAGTGTTCATAAACCCGCCATTGAGTTCTTATTGCATTACGATAAGTGTTATATTCCTTTGATACAAAAAAATAAATAATTTGTCGTATCACTGGCCCGGTGGCTATACGGGCGTACTTATGCATTTGCTTTTAAACTCGCCAGTATATCCTTATTGCTTTGAAATACGATTCATTTTTGTTTGATCCAGTAGCAAGTAGAGGAATCACATGTATATCAATGAACAAAATTAAATTCTAATTATTATTTTATGGTTACTCACGCTTTGTTTGATATTACTACTTTCAAGGAATACCTGATTTGTGTATTTCAGGAATACTATACCTAATTATCTATATTACTAACAATAATTGGATGCATAAAACCTCAATATATGCATCGCTTCTGACCGGTTTTAGAGTTCCGTGATATAATAAAAAATCTGTAATAATTTCGAAGTATGGCTTCTGGTATGCAAAAAGAACGAATAGCGTACTAAAAATTATGAACTACTTAATATGCTGTGGAACAAAGCTCGAAAATCTTGTTTAAAATTTTACTACAATAATTTTTGGTATATGTTTGACCACAACTTACTTGAAAGAACGCGATGGTTTGATCGAAGATATAGCAAGTTTGTCTAGGCAAGATGACCCATATCTTTAATTACTTAGCGAGTTTCTCTGACAAACTAAGTATTTCTTCAGTGCTCTGAGGCGAGTTTAAATGATCACACTTCATATTTAGGATTCCGTAGTATATCTTTTTGTCCGTTTATCTCAGCCATTTTACTCGAAACTATAGCGTTATATGAATAGAACTTGTCATGAAAATATAATATGGTATAATGTGCACAGCTACAAGATACAAAATTGACATAAAAATGTAAACAGCAAAAATAGGGGTAGCACTCCATATTTGTAGAGATGAGCATTCCTGACATATGTACGTCTCAACACGTTTGTCCATTTATTTGAACACCTGATTTTATTGATTTGTGATTTTATAAATTGGCAGATTAGGTTGTACTGTTTTTTGCAGCCTTACACAAAATTCTATGACATACATTATGATTCATTTTTCATTTCTGTTTATCATGAGTGGCGGCTTGCATCCAGCGTCTTCCCGCCACTTGTATGAGGTCATCTGTCCATCTCGTGGCTGGTCTTCCTACTCTACGCTTGCCGGTGCGTAGTCTCCACTCGAGAACATTTTGGCCCCATCAGCCATCAGTTGTACGTGCTATGTGCCCTGGCCACTGCTACTTCAACTTGCTAACTCACCCTGCTATATCGGTGACTTTTGTACGTCTACGTATCTCTTAAGTTCTGATTCGATCACGTAGAGAGACTCCAAGCATAGCCATCTCCATAGCTTGTTGCATGACCTTGAGCTTCCTTATAAGGCCCATAGTTAGGGGCCACGTTTTAATGCCGTAGGTATGTCATCACTGGTAACACACACTGGTTGTAAACTTTCGACTTGAGGGACTAGGGTATATTGGACGAGAAGACGCTTTTAAGTTTCCCGAACGCTGCTCAGCCGAGTTGGATACGACGATTGAACTCTCTCGCAAAGTTGGACTTGCCTAATCGGCTCGTTATCCTAGGTAGACGTATTCGTCAACAACTTCAATAGTGTAGTTCCCCACAGATATTGGGGTGGGCACTACATGGGCGTTAGACATAACCTTCGTTTTGTCCATGTACATTTTGAGACCCACCCGTTGGGAAACTCTATTGAGGTCTTCGAGCATCGTACTGAGGTCTTCCATCGGCTCTTCCGGGACTACTATATCGTCGGCAACCGAAGGTGAGTGAGTACTCGCCGTTAATATTGATGTCGAGCCCTTTCCATTCCAGAAGCTTGTAGGCATCTTCCAAACCGGCGATAAAATTAGTTTCAGAGAGACAACGTCTCTCTGCCTCACGCTTCTCGTCAATGGAATTGTTCCCGAATTCTGGTCTTGTACTCGAACCGACATGGTGGCGTTGTTGTACAAACATTTCAGCACTTCGATATATCGATAGTCAATACGGCGTTGTTGGAGAGCCTCAAGCACCGCCCAGGTCTCGATCGAATCAAAGGCTTTCTTATAGTCCACAAACGCTAAGCAAAGGGGCAAGTTATACTCTTTGGTCTTCTGTATCACTTGCCGCAGCGCGTGGATGTGGTCTATGGTACTATAGGCTTTTCGTAAACCGGCTTGTTTGGGAGGCTGGAAGTCATCAAACCTGCGTTCAAGACGATTCGTGATGACCCTCAAAAACAGCTTATAAACATGGCTCAGAAGCGAGATGGGTCTGTAGCTCTTCAGCAAAGTGTTATCCCTTTTTTACCCGACTGCGAAAGAAGGAATACAAATACAAATACAAATTTTTATTACTTTAAGAAAGTACAATGTAATTACACTATATATAGTAACTAAACATTAATAAACTAAGATCTAATCAAATTGTACAAACAGAGAAAGTTGAGCAATGAGTCCCAAACTAAGCTCGCGGCTTGTATCTTGGGGCTCTCGTGAGACCTCGTGTGTTACCAGGGGCCTTGTTGTGTACAACAAACAAGGTTAACAACTGTGAGTTACATGATAAAAAAATCTACTGAAGGTTGGACAAATTGTATTACTCAGTACTTTGTATGAGGAAAGGGAGAAGATGTATGCTATAGATGCCATATTGTTCAAGAAGATAATCCATCCGTAACTATTCCTTATAGATGCTATGTATAAGAGCTTCAGTTTCATCGCGATCTAGACTAAGTAGCCAGGTTCTAAGGTGCTTCTTCAAATGATACCGAGTGAGGTTTGACAGATTGCATTTTCTATACACATTATTATAAGTGCAGGGTAATGAATAGGCAGGACTCCATTTGGCAAGGAGAGACCGAGCACGGGGGAGGTGTACTTTATAATGTCGCTTGTTTTTAGCAGTTCCAGTGGATTCTGGCCGACATGTCTGATTATAATGAGTTCTCAAGGTTGCATTGTACACAAATATCTGACGAACCCGCAGGACCCCAAACTCATCGTAGAGAGAGTCAGTCGGAAATCGGAAAGGTTTTCGTAAGATTACCTTTAACAAAGCTCGTTGAGCCCTCTCCACGGTCATGAATACTGTTTGACCTGCACTGCCCCAGACAGTTATGCAATATTGCAACACTGACTGACACAGGGCGAAGTAGATTTGCCGCAAAAGAGGCAGAGGAGCACAGTCACGTAAAGTTTTCATGACGTAAATCAGCTTACGGGTACGCGAGACTATATCCAGTATTTGCTGTTTGAATGATAAATTCTCATCAATTGTAACGCCGAGATACCTAATGTGTTGTGTCCGATCAATGAAACTACAAGAGCAGTGAGAGGATTGACTTTGCAAGCCATTTGAGCAATAGTGAATTTGCAGTTTCATGTTAGATGGAGGTTGTGATACACAAGTTTTACTGAAAGGGATGTATTTCGTTTTCGAAGTGTTTAGAGTAAGAAGATTTCTATCAAGGCTTTTTGCAATCTCAGACAGACCATTCTCAGCTAGGTCATAGACTCGCCGCCAGGTGTTTGCGTGAAATATAATCGCGGTATCATCGGCATACGTGATAATTTCGCCATTTAAGAGGTTACTGTTTAGAATGTCATTGATGTAGATAAGGAAGAGCGTGGGGCCGAGGATGCTGCCCTGCGGAACTCCGTAATCAATAGAAAGTGGCTCGCTGCAGTAATCCGAAACTTTAGTGAACTGTTTACGATTCAACAAGTAAGATTTGAACCACTTCAGGGCCAAGCCTCTCACCCCAGAGCAGTTGAGCTTCCTTAAAAGTAGGCCAACCGAAATCGAATCAAAGGCCTTTGCCATGTCTAGGAATACGCCAATGCATTTTTCCCCACTGTCTATAAAAGAAGAGACTAAGTTGACAAGAAGTGTGGCCGCGTCTTCGGTTGACCTACCTCTCCTGGAACCAAACTGTCTATCAGATATTGGCTTATTTTTTTCCAGAAAACTAACGAGCCTGTGATTAACTAGCTTTTCTACAACTTTTGAAAGTACACTGATAAGAGCAATCGGCCTGTAATTACCTGGTATACTTTTGTTTCCATTTTTATAAATCGGGGATACTGCTGCCACTTTCCAGCACTCGGGAAAAGTACCGGTCTCTAAGCTCAAGTTAAAAATAAAAGTCAGTGGGGTGAGAATTGAACTAAGTGACTTCTTGACCAGTTCTACAGAAATAAAGTCACAACCGGGGGCGCTATCGTTCTTGAGACCAGCGATTACCTTAGCTACTTCACGCGGATCAGTGGGGCGAAGAAACAAAGAGTCAGAACATAGAGAATTAGGACTATACAAATCAATCAGAGTTCCCTCTGTTTCTCCTAGTTTAGATAGAATGGCGTTGGCAAGGTTTCTGCCCACAGAAGTGAAATATTCGTTACAATGGATAACTGGATTATCAGTTTTGTTGTTCGATTTTAGTAATTCGGAGGACCCGGTGTTGCGTTTGCAGGTATAACAGATCTCTTTTATACTTTTCCACAGGCGTTTAGGATCATTTTTATTTTCATTTAATACCTGGCTATTATATTCTGTTTTTATTTTACGTAAAAGACTGTTGCAAAAATTCCTATACCTAGTTTAGATGACACGGCGAGATGGATCATTAGGGTATTTTACCGAGTCAAAGTGAAGCTTGTCTCGGTGTCTCATGCATCTCACCAAACCTGGAGTAATCCAGGGTTTCAAGGATGTGAGTTTTCTGCCCAATTTTCGGGTTACCGTATGTTTGGATATTACATTCCCTAAGATATTGTTAAAACAATTGGCAGCAGCGTTTACGCAAGTGCTGGTAAAAATAGGAGACCAGTCAACGTTGTTTAACTCTGCAGTAACATTATTTAGGTTAGTTTTATTTTGATAACATGGTTTATGTTTGGCTGCTTGAACTTTTAAGGAGGTTGCCACTATCACGATAGAGTGATCGGTGACGGAGGTGTTACATATTAAACCAACAGATTTGGCGCGCGACTTGATGAAAATATGGTCTAAGCAGGTTCTAATTCGGGTTGGGCTTGTTATCGCTGCAAGAAAACCGTGAGACGCTAGCAGACAAAGGTAGTGTGATACTTGTTTGTTAATGGGATCGCAAAGGTTTATGTTTACGTCACCCGCAATGATGACAGAAGTTTCACACTGGATACTATTTAGAACCCCTTCAAGTGAACGTAAAAACGGTTCCAGATTAATTACAGATGGTGAACGATAGATACCTAGGATAGTAAGTTTTCCATCTAGTTGAATCATTAATGAGGAGGGTTATGTTTTTCGAGCGTATGTATGTATGTATATTTCTTTGGCACGCCCTAGAGCCTAAACGGCTTGACCGATTTTGATGTGAGTGGTGCCAATAGATTCGTCTTAGTCGTGAGAGTGACACTGGGTACATCAAAATAAAAATAAAACAAAATTAAGGATTTTTGGCGGCAAAAAGTAATCTCAAAAAAAAAAAGTTTTCAAAATACATCGAGTGTGGTATCAAAGTAAAGAATTTTTAACAGTGATTACGAATATATATATAACTTATATGTTTTATTGCAGTTTGGAATAGGAAATGCTAATAAATCACATCACACTTATAATATAAATGCGAAGTTTGTGTTAGTTTGTTACTTCTTCACGGTAAAACGGCTTGAGGGGTTTGGCTGAAATTTGGAACACAGGTAGTTTATAATCTGGATTAACACATAAGATACTTTTAATCCGAGGATTCCTGCGGGAACGGGTAAAACAAGATTAAACCTATTTCCTATCTCAAAAAATCACCGACACCTGTCCCATTATAATTGTGTTTTAAGGTATGGAGAGGGGAGAAGAGAGGGGAGAAAAGAGGGGGGGGGGGTGTTTCAAGTGTATGTATGTATGGGTATGTATGTAAATCTATATGTTTCTATATGATCGCCTAAAGTCTAAAGGGCTTGACCGATTTTGATGTGAGAGGTGTCGTTAGATTTGTTTTCACTTGCTGAGTGTCAAAGGCTATATTTTTTTTGTAATAAAAATCATACATCTCACACAAATATGAAAAACGCGTGTTTTTTGTAACTTCCAACGAACTTTTTCGTAATAAACAAGTGATTTTACTAGATTTTTTCTAAAGAATGCGCAATAATCTTTTACAGCGATTGTAAGCATACTTTCTCACAAAAACGTACACTCAACAGCGTATTAAGCGTAAAGAAATCGTAAGTTAGGCTGCAAAAACCTCTTTTCTGCAGTCGGGTATTTTGTTTTTCTTTTAACATTGATACTTGTTTGAAGAACTAGTACTTAATTTAAAAAAAAAAACTAGTACTAGCACTCACTTGACCCTCCCTGCAATATGTATGGGCGCACGGACGGTATATTCACGTTTGACATGCGTGACATTTTTAGCTCGTATTGATTCTGAAGTAGAGATATCTTAAATATCTTTGTGACTATTTTTTAAATATTGCTGCTGCTTTGTTCCATTTAATTAAGTTTAAGTACTTTTTGTGATGCGCAACTCTCAGTGCGCAAACCTAACTCGCACTTGAAGCGATTCATGTGTTGCTATCATTGTATAACTACTAAGTTTTTATTTCTATATATATTATAGAAAATGGTAATTAATAAGATAATTTAGTTGACAGTGCATGTATGTAAGTGAAATGAAAAAGTAAACAAAGTAAAGTAAATAAATTATTGAATTTCAGAAATAAGTACAAACGAAAGCCTTCACCTACAAGTGTTCTATTTAGCTCTAGAATAAAATATTATTAAAGTATTTTTCTTTTTTGTTTTGTTGTATTGCAACTTTAAAGGAAGGTAATAAAGTTGAGATTCGCGTGAGAAACTGGCGATTTAATGTGCAGTTTAGCGCATATTGGTACGTTCCTGGCGGGTACCCGTACACTGGGGTCTTTTTCACAATATAAGCCAATATCATTAATTTTCCATTAGGATAATTTATTAATACCTATTTACATCATATCTTGGATAAATTCAGTAACAACTCATCCAAATTTCCTTTTGATACATCTATTGGTTGTAGAGTAGTGACGTTGTAAAGTCGATGAAATGCAAAACCTGGCGATTATTGGGCCGTCTACCTTAATTGATATTTGAATAAAACTTTTTTAAATATATCTCCTATCTAAATAAACAAATTTTGTAATCGTTGTAATAGTGTACTGCGGCAATCGATGTACGACCTATATTTAGTACATTGATCGATGTATGGCGGTGTGCTGGTTCGCCTCTCGCGTGTGCCGATACTTACGACTCTTACCTGCCATGTCGAACTCTCGTTACGTCCACTCTAGTTATGGCGAGTCTCGCTACGTCGACTTTAGTTATATGTACCATGTATAATTATATTGTTATCAATACATCTATTCCTGCTATATTGCCGTCTTATAGCGTCGAGTAGGCTGGACGTCGCGTCGGCGGCGCACTTCCAGCAATAATTCTACTTACGAGTACCTACCATTCGTGTGTCGTTGTAATACTAAGAGTATCCTAAAGTAGTTAGTGATACTAATGCCCGTTTTCACCAACGAATCCTCAAGCACCCCGTTACTAAGTATCCCATAACGTAAGGAACTCCCTAAATCTGCCCCTTACCTAAGTTCTTTTTCACCAAGTTATGGGATACTTATTTAAGGGCCACTTACTTAGGTACCAGGCCCCGTATTATGAACCCATTCGGTTTCGGAATCGATTCGATTTGTATATCTCCGTCTCTGTCATATCCATAAAGAATGACAGAGACGGAGATATACAAATCAAATCGATTCCGAAACCGAATGGGTTCATAATACGGGGGCAGATTTTTTATAACGTAAGGTTTCCGAAAATCGTACATTAACGATAAAATTGACTATTTTGTATTTTATTGTAAATACATGAATATTAATGTATATTAACATAAAATAATATGTAATGGCTAACATAAAATAATATGTAGTGTAGTAGGAAAAATGAAAGCTAATTCATTTTAAAATATCATCACACATACCTACCTGTCATCTCGATATTCCAAGAATTATTTTATTTTTTCCAACAGAAACAACACACTGTCTTTGGATAACCAAAATCTTACATAGAAGTCGTGTTCATCATATTTAGAAAAAAAGTCCGGTCTTTCACGATAAATATATGCGGCCGTCTAAACAAACTTTGATTTGTTACTAGTTCCATTGTCTCAATGGCTTCTAAACTTTCAATAAAATCTTCCATTTTGTGCAAGTCAAGTATAATACTGTAGAAAATAACACGTTCTACAAACAGTCTACTGCAGAATAAACTGTCACTTAACGTTAAGTAGCCAAATTTTGGGCCCGTAAAGTTAAGAGTCACCTTAGAAACTTAAGAGTCCCCTAAATGGTGGTGAAAATGAAATGAACACCTAAGTCGTCGTAAGGGCCCCCGTAAATTTAGGGACCGTTGGTGAAACGGGCATAAGTAGTGCAGCGATTTGCTACGCGTTATTATGCCTGTTGCAGAAGTCCAAACTAGGTCTGTGCCCAACTGTGGACTTCGTTGTGGTGATGATGATGGCGATAACCACACATTATATTGTTTACCTTGTTTTTTGATAAACACAATGCTATAAATGATAAATAAAATAATGATAAATTCGTTTATTGAGATAAAAACGGAAAAAGACCAATTACAATTATCTCATAATATTCAAAAATTATTCTTAAACAATGTCTTAAACAAATGTCTGAGGATTACAAAATATTCATTATATAAATACAATATCATTTAAAATGTCAATACAAAAATGTCAAATGGGCAATACGCCTAGCATGTCATTACAAAAAAAAAATTTATGTCATACAAAGTAAAATATACCGTTCGGGTAAGTACTCAGAGTACCAAGTCAATAAACTCAAAGGTTATCGTCAAAGTCCAATGAATCATCAGGCTTTTTACACCTGTCCCATTGATCCAATTGATTTTCACAATAAGTCAAGGAGGTACTTAAAATAGTCTTCCAGTTATCACAAAAGATGTCACAATCAGGGTTGGCAGCAAGGAGTGCGTTTAAGTGGCGACGGGCACGATTCAGGGGCGACATAGAACGTGCTACTGTGCGACCGCGATCTACGTGGAACAGGTCATGTGGGCGACCACGTCTGTTTGCTGGAACCCCGGGCTCGTCCGGTACGAACAGTACGCATAGCAAGTCGTGCAGACGTATAGAATCGACGGACCCCCTAAGCGCCTTACAGCAGATAGTTAGCTGGTCTAACATCCTTCTAACTTCCAAAGAGTTGTAACCAAGCTGACCGAGCAGGAATTTAGTTGGATACAGAAACGGATAGTAACCATAAATTTTCTTATACAGTGACCTTAAAAAGGCCTTTTGGACTTTTTCAAGCATTCGCGCGTAGGTGACATGATAGGGGTTCCAGACACAAGCACTCGATTCAAGTTTGCTTCTAACTAAGGAGTTATATAATGTTTTAATTACTTCAGGATTTTTAAAGTCTCTAGCATTCCGTAGGACGAAGCCAAGGCGCCGGTAAGACTCTTTTGCGAGTTCTGATATATGATCATGAAAAGTTAGACTGCGATCAAAATTTACCCCCAAATCTTTGATACAGTTAACCCTATTTATAGGTACGTTGTTTAAATGATAATCAAACTGTATTGGATTTCTTTTACGATCAAAGGTCATGACGTTACATTTACTTATATTAAATGTCATTTTATTTCTCACGCTCCATTCGTAAATTTGATTGATATCATCCTGCAATTTCAGGCAGTCACTAGAAGATTTAATTTCAAAAAATAGTTTAAGGTCATCCGCATACAAAAGACATTTGGCGGTAGATAGTACATTAGGTAGGTCGTGAATCATCATTTGAAAGAGTAACGGACCAGTGACAGAACCCTGGCTTACACCAGAACTAGTGCAATATGGTTGAGATACATATGTACCATGCCTCACATATTGACACCGGTCCCTCAAGAAATCGGCTATAAAAATTAAGAAATCGCGAGTGAAGCCAAACGTAGATAACTTATGCAATAATATATCATTATCAATTTTATCGAAGGCCTTTTGAAAATCGAAATATACTACATCAACTTGTGATCCACGATCCATAGCGCTAGATATATAGTCTGTTAAGCACAACAGGTTTGAATTTACTGATCTGCCCGGCCTAAATCCGTGCTGCTCTTCGCCTATCTGTTGTTTTACCTGGCTATATATTTCATTGTGCAGAATGTACTCAAAGATTTTGGCAGGCGCACATAGAATTGCGATTGGACGATATTCCTCTACTACGGTTTTTTTACTATTCTTTGGGATGGGGGTTACCCTTGATAATTTCCACTGTGTGGGGTACTTGCCATTTTTAAGCGAAAGATTTATAATATGGTGTAGTGGAAGAATTAAATGTTTTTTACCAGTTTTAAGGACAAAGCTAGGTAAGTTATCCGGACCAGGTGAGCTTTCTATTTTGAGCTTATTCAGGGCTCGTTCGATATCTTGGGGGATCACCGTGGGTAAACTAACGTAACCGCCTTGATAGCCTAATGCAGAACACTCGTCAACATCTAAAAGTGGCGTGTTATTTAAAAAGACGCTGGAAAAATAGTTTGCAAACGCTTCTGCAGATTCAACCCCAGTAAAAGAAACACCTTGATACGAGACACAGGGTTCGAAACCACCCTTGGATCTGAGTCTATGCACGTGGCTCCAAAAATGCTGAGGGCGCAGCCGTAAGTTTTCTTCGATAAGAGCAGTATACGATTTATATGCGTCTGAGATACGGTTCTTCAAGCTATTACGAAGATCTGTGTATAACTTGTACGATGTATTACATTTCGACCTCAACCACACCCTGTGTAATCTCTTTACGCCGAATATCCTTTATAATATTTGCATCAAACCAAACCGGAAATCTGTTGCATTTAGCTACTTGTCTTTTCTTTTTAGGAACAGTTAAGTCAAATAATGTATAGATAGTATCATAGAAAATATCAGTAGCAGTTGCGACATCACTACATTCAAGTACAGGTGCCCAAGAGGTTTCGGCAAGCAATGAGTGAAAAAGAGGTATATCCATCTTTTTAAAGTTCCAGTCGCGCGATGTATCTAAGTTACTAGGCTGTAGCCGTGCACAGCTGTTATGTAATCGTAAAGGGAGCATTATCTCCAGAGCAGGATGGTACAATACATCGATAGGTACGAAGCCGTCGGCGGCTTCTCGCACACAAACAGGGTGCGCCGCCGTCGCCGTCTCAGAGCACTCCTGCGCCAACACTACGTCCAAAATACCTCCGTGCGAATTAAAAATTCCATTAAAATCTATTAGATTACAATATGTCAAAAAGTAACAATAATAATTTTTTATATTATTAGATGCACTATTCATATTAATATCACCAAGAATAAAAATTCTTGTGTCTGAATCAGTTAAAAATGTTTCTACGTTATTAAATACATTCATGTACACGGCGTCGATAGCTTTTGGTTTAATGTATACGACGCAAACTATAAAAGAAACACCGCGATATGTCACAGACGCCCAAAGATCTTCTCCTAGTTTAGACTCGAGCTCAGGTCGCCGACATATGGTAACACCCGGCCTCGCAGCTAGCAAAACTCCCCCACAAGGGGAAGCACGGTCTCGTCTAAGCAATGTCCATCCGTCTGGTACTACCTCGGCGTCCCCCACTGACCCGTCGAGGAAGGTTTCCGAAGCCGCGACGAGCACATGATCCGAGAGTGACAAGCTTGTATACCATGTTCGGAGCTTTGTCTTCAATAATTTTTCTGCTATAATTTTTCAACGTTACAATGAATAAGTTTCTTTTTGTAAGCGTAGGTACTACGTCTTCGATCAAATCTCATAGAAATTTCAAAAAATTCTTAAAGCGTAGGTACTAAGTCTTACGGTAGCTCTCGTTATCGCTTTTTCACCTCTCTAAGCTAGTTTCTGAACTATGTGAGTCATGAGTGAAACATTCGAAGGAAATACCTATCGCAAGCGAGCTTGGAAGCAGAACCCAAAGCAAACGTTGAATTGTTTATACGGAATGCGAAATAAACTGAACTATTCCATAGTTTGGAGGGGAGCGGTCACGTGACGCCGGACCACGTGTGTTGCACGTGATTCGGTACTTTTATTATGTCCCCGAGTGGAAACATGGCTTAACATATAGATCAATCGATCTAAGCGCGTCATAATCTTTGATAAAATCATGGACACTCGACATTAGCACATCGGCTGTAGCCATGAAATAACAATACCTCGCCGTTTGATCAGCGTTCGAACATACTTTATATGAAAGGTATCCTGATAGTGGAGACATGGGAGGGATCCCATGTCTCCACTATCAGTGGCTGTACGTCGCGTCGTTACCACTAAGGTGGTGCGTCACGCGTGCGGCGGTCAATTCTAAATTAAAACCACTTTATTTTGGTCCTAGTACCCAGATCAGTTTAGTACCTGACCTAATTACGCTGGGACAAAAAAACCGGCCAAGTGTGAGTCGGACTCGCGCACGAAGGGTTCCGTACCATTATCTATAAAAACGGCAAAAAAATCATGTCTGTTGTATGGGAGCCCCCCTGAAATATTAATTTTATTTTCATTTAGTTATTTATTTTTAAAGTGAATAATATAACTCAATATTCTATGAATATTTCAAGCGTCTACCTGCTGCCGTTACCAATATCGAGCAAAAAAATCACATTTGTTGTATGGGATTTAATATTAAAATATTTATTTTATTCTGTTTTTTTTTTTAGTATTTGTTGTTATAGCGGCAACAAAAATACATGATCTGTGAAAATTTCAACTGTCTAACTATCACGGTTCATGATATACATCCTGGTGACAGACGGACAGACAGACAGCAGAGTCTTAGTAATATGGTCTTAGTGTTTGGTGGTAATCTATGATTATTCTTTATAACATTATAACGTCAATATATTTCAGTGATGACATACAGCACGGCACTGACACGTGGTCGCTCACTATGGGCCTTTTAAGTTAATTTACTATCAAAGTTACACAATAAGCTTGGGGTCTCTCTGCGAGATCGATTCAGAAATGAAGAGATTCGTAGACATACATTACCCTGCTTCTTACGCTGTCGGGTAAAAAAAGAGAATAATTATATTATGCGCATGCAAAGGACATTACAGAAGTCATAACACTAGTGTTTGCGCAATCGGTTAAAAATAGTGTCGATATATCCGGGCGATAGTTTCTAGAAGCAATAGTAATTCCTATACATGTATATAGCGGACCGCCTATTGTTTTGTCACTTGTAGTGATCAACGCAGGGTTCCGTGCACGTTTCCCTTGTTATTGCGCTAATGGAGCCCTTATAACGGCACTTCTCGTAAATTAGCTTTATTATCGCCACCGGGGAAGATAATGAATTAGGAGTGTACAGGGTGTTACACAGAACTACGGACATATTTTAAATAAGGTTATTGTGTGAAGAAAAAACAGGAAAAGTCCGAGTCAGACTCGCCCACCGAGGGTTCCGTACATACTAGTAGATTAAAGGGGGAAATTATATTTTTTTTTATATTTTCCTTCATAAACCGAAAAATATACATAAATATGTATATTTAAATACCAGTTTTTGCTTGTGCTAATTAAGCACTTTCATATAATACCCCACGTGATACGGTTCATACGGTTAAAGCACTTTAAAATTTTGACCCTCCTTCCTTGCCCATTTTTTTGTGATTAAATAAAAAAAATACAGTTTCAGATTTTTTCCTTCCTTTATGTATTTACTATATGACAATGCTTCTTGCCAAATTTCACAGTTCTAGGTCAACGGGAAATACCCCATAGGTTTTGATTCCCTTGCGAGTGTGGAAATATGCGTTTTTTCCGACATATTCGGCTGTAACTTTTTTTATGAAAACTGAGAAGTTTGATTTTCCTCTGCAGCAGGAGACTATGGATCTGCGTATATTGTTTTAATTTCAACACGATACCTTCACGCGTTCCCGAGATACAGGTCTTGACAGACGGACAGACGGGCAACAAAGTGATCCTATAAGGTTTCCGTTTTTTTTCCTTTTGAGGTACGGAACCCTAAAAAGGACATATTATTTTGTCTTTATCAAAAAACGATAACATTAGCGTGGTTGCAAGTTAACTGGCTTTTGCGCAAGATTAAATAGTCTATAGTAACATTAAATAGAGTATGAAGGACTCGTCTCTTGAATACAACGACTCCTAGTATGTATATCACTGTTCCACCCCGTATGTATGGGTCATTAATTATACCGGCCAGCTTGTGTCAGAAGATAGGTAAGGCATGCTTAATGATAACATTTTATTGAAGAAAATCACAAATTATTCGTAAGTTACTCTTTCTATTTAAACCCTTCGAAGACATTTTTTTCTTATGTTACAATTGACCACCAACTCGACAGAGTTTAACCGATGGTGTAGCCGAGGATGGAACTCGTCGATCTAGAAGATATCTATTCACTTCAGTCTTGTACCTCTCTGGAAACAGAAATGATGGCAAACAGTTCCAATTCCCGTGCCGTACGCATTGTATTTTCATGAGACGATATGTAATGAGGGCGGTGTCGTTGTTCCAGCTGCTGGAACTGTTCGACTCGGAAGACCCCCGCGAGCGCGACTTCCTGAAGACCACCCTCCACCGGATATACGGCAAGTTCCTCGTGCTGCGTGCCTACATCAGGAAACAGATCAACAACGTGTTTTATAGGTGAGCTACCTTCACGCACGCACCTATACGAGCTACAGATCTTTTACTCTAAACCTGCACGATCCCGTCTACGAAACGTTATCTCTCATTCTGTCTGTCGGAACACCGAAACCATTATCTCAAAGTTCAGAGTTCTGCATTTGACTGGTATCGACCGCTGCAACCTGACTACTTGTCTGCCCTGTAATTATATCTGAAGGTATAGGTTCCGTCCTGGGTTTATCGCGGCGAGAATACGGGGTGTCCAGCGTAGCGGCGAAGGGAGGACATTTTACCATACAACCCTGCGATGCATATCGCTCTATACCTAAAAATTGGTTTCATTAGAGGTCAGCGCTTTTAAACCATGACGAGACTTGAAGAAATTAGAACGGAAAATTCTGGACAGCGTGCCTTGTAGTTTGATAGGTCATAATTATATATTCTTAGCAATTTAGAGCCGACTCTGATCTGACCTGTGATGATGCACGACGTCTATCGTTGGACTAACAACAAGTCGTACAATTGTCGATCTATCCCAGAAGGCCCTGCTTCGCTCGATCAATTATAAACAAGGAAGTGTGATGCGGACATTGTGCAAGTTCTACAAATAGAAACATTGTAAGAGATTATCCTCATTTCGTAATTAAACTGATGCACGTACATTAACGTTTATGTACATCAACTACACAAATATAGAGTTACGGGATATGTTTATGTACATCAACTACACAAATATAAAGTTACGGGATATGTTTATGTACATCAACTACACAAATATAAAGTTACGGGATATGTTTATGTACATCAACTACACAAATATAAAGTTACGGGATATGTTTATGTACATCAACTACACAAATATAAAGTTACGGGATATGTTTATGTACATCAACTACACAAATATAAAGTTACGGGATATGTTTATGACTAGATTTATAGTTCGAAAATAACTATAAATATGTACTTATAAAATGTATGTGTAATATTTTATACTGTAGCTATTAATAAGCGATATGTTAACATCGGCAGCAGAAAAGAGTCGCAGAGATGTTTTACTGTGCGATCCCTCCACGGCCTCCACCTGTACCTGTGTTTTAATATGTGATCCCACATTTACACAGGGTATGGCGGCATCATTTGCACAAAAAATTAACAGTAGCCTTTAAAGTAATATCGTGAAATGTGATATTGATGAACCCCCGACACAAAAAGAAGGGTGTTATAAGTTTAACGAGTGTATCTGTGTGTCTGTCTGTGGCTACGTTGCTCTCAAACGGATGAACCTATATTGATCTAGTTTTTTTTTTAGTTCGAAAAAGGATTTGATCAAGTGTTCCTGGCTATGTTTCATTAAAATCGGTTCAGCCGTTTTTTATACCGCGGGCTTAAGTTTTCTAAACTTACTTATTTTATGGTATGCCTTCGCCTACACTTCATAAAATTGCCATCCTTCAAATTGTATGTCTCGCAGTGGTTTATTCTGTCTGTCATTCTATCAATATATACATATATATATTTATAAAGTATAAATCCTTCAATAACGCTAGATATCGAGAGCGTGTTGTTTACACGTTGTATGTATGCAATATGTTTATAGGTTTATATACGAGACGGAGCACCACAACGGCATCGCGGAGCTGCTGGAGATCCTCGGCTCCATCATCAATGGGTTCGCGCTGCCGCTCAAGGAGGAACACAAGATGTTCCTGTTGAAGGTATGACGAACACTCGCCACGACCAACTCTATCAATTATAGATGTTTATGATCGATAAGTATAAGTACCGCATTATTTCAATTTCGTTGATCTCTGATGTAGATATAATACGAGTACACCTAATCTAACGATGATGTCTGTCCACAGTCTACTATTGTATAGTGTATTGCAGCAACTAAGGTCGCATGGCACGATATGCGGCGTATCCACGAGGGCCCTGATTCCGTATGACCTCGGCTGCGTTACGTCAAATTTACGTGGGTGCGTTGACAATGTAAATTACACTTTAAGCTTGAAACTCTAAAGTGTAATTTTCATTGTCACACAGCCACGTCAATTTCACGTAACGCGGCCGAGGGTGATACGGAATAAGGCTCAGATCACGATTAGTAAAGTTGGTAGACGGTCTTATACAGGTGACGATGCTCTATGTTCAGCTGGTTTTTGTGGCTGAGATGATGATGATCTGAACTGCTACACAAGATGTGCAATGAAACTTGCGCCTTTACTCTCTTGTGGCGCTCCTTCAATCGCTCTTCCTGAATAGATGTAGTGAAGAAGCATTTATTTCTCATAAAATAAAGTAAAATGTTGTAATTTGCAGGTATTACTACCGCTGCACAAAGCGAAGTCGCTGTCGGTGTACCACCCGCAGCTGGCGTACTGCGTGGTGCAGTTCTTGGAGAAGGACCCGTCGCTGACGCAACCCGTCGTCAGGTCAGATATTGACCGCAGGTGTATGAGCGGAGCTCCACACTAACTACTAAACATCGCATAATTCACTCTTTGTCTCTATGCTCATGTGTATGATGCTGCTACCAAATTATTGCTGTCCCTTGCTTTGCCATCCGGGTCATGTCACTTACAAGATTCAAGTTGATTTCACGTTGTTTCAAGTTGTTTTTTAAAAGCGACGTCCTAGATTGGTTTATAACGTACACATTTTTTTTTAACTAATAGGAAGACAGACTTCTAAAACAGACCGAACTCTAAAAGATAGAAATAAAGAGAAAATCTTTTATATCGATAGAAGGGTGTTTCTTGCAGTTAATTTATCTGTAAAGTTGACTAAACTGACTAATGTGTTACCAAAACTGTAAATTTTTACAAGTTTCAGTCTTTGTTTTTTTAGTGAATAAATGGCCCAATTTCCAAATTTGCTGTGGGCAAACTCTGATAGAAAGCGACGATGTTATCGAAGATGGAGCACGCTTGCCTATGAGATGCCTGTTCACTGTTGAGTCTTAGAAGATCCTGTTGTATTTCCTAGCTAGGGGATACCGAGGCTGGAAGTGCGTTACACTCTTTAGCAGCTTAAATACACCTTATTATTTTAATTCTCTTAATTTTTTACTGATTTACATTTTTTAGCAGCCTCTTTTCGTTTGTTTTATTTTTCTCACGGAAATTATTTGCCTAAATTGAATCATATGCTTTTCGGAATAACATACATTTTTTGAAAGTAAACGAATATCTTTTAATGAAAATATCTCGTATGTTTTACATAATTTTGACGTTTCGAATACGAAGAAGGAAAGAAGGGGCTATACTTAAAATTTCGCGTCTTTATCACAACCTCTAATGTGTGCATTGATGTGTTCTGTGTTCTGTACTGTACGTTAGTAACCGAGCAGTAATACATTTTGTTGAGATGAAGGTAATGATTTAATTGTTCGTGTGTCCAGGGCGTTACTGAAGTACTGGCCGAAGACGCACTCCCCCAAGGAGGTGATGTTCTTGAACGAGATGGAGGAGATCCTGGATGTGATCGAGCCCGCGGAGTTCACCAGGGTCATGGAGCCCCTCTTCAAGCAGCTCGCCAAGTGCGTCTCCAGCCCGCACTTCCAGGTACACAAAATATACTAAATCTACGGTTCAGTCTGTTGACTCGCACTTGGCCAGCGTGGTGAAAGGTCCACATTTATTACTATAGTCTAGTAAAAATAAATCCGTTTGTATGGAGCAGATCGCAGTATTTACAACTGGCGGGATTCTTTGAAATTATGATAGGAAAATAACTAAAAATCTTAGATCAACAATAATCCCCGATTTATAGACTAGCTGCGTTCCGCGGTTTCACTCGCATAGTTATGAAAAACGGTGATGATTATGATGATGATAAGTAGCTTATGTCCATCTCCAGGTCCAAATCTATCTCTATACTAATTTTCATAACGATAGGTTCAGCCGTTTGAGCGTGTAAAGGTAACAAAATTAGCTTTTATAATATCATTATGAAATTGTGTCAAATGTATTTCAAAACACCAGTACATTTATTTAAATAACAATATACTTAGGTGTCTTTTATGTTGTCACAAATCTTATTTTTACTAGACTAACTAGTGCTGCAGCTAATATTAACAGAGCTACTGTCTGATCGGCGAGCTGGCACGACACTGACCATGGTCATTCATCACTGGGGGGTTCAATAACCGTTGTGATCGGTTGACTGTTCGGTGAAGTTCGTCGGAACTTCACCGATGCTCACTAGCCGTCTGTTGTCTGGTAATGATCATGATAACTGATAGTGTCTTAGGTATAAGTTTACAGAACTCGAAAATCCCCAACAAAAAAGGCTGAAATTTTCATGAAAATAGGTAAGAACATTTTTTATGAAATCCTCTCTCAAATAAAAAAAAAGATCAAAAGCGGTCCATCCGTTTGAGAGCTGCGACACACACTGTCTACAGACAGCAGCTCTTGAGTTTTCTAAACTTATACTTATTAAATAGCAACGCAGGCTGCAATTCAGACTACATATACCGATATTAGTAGCACAGCTGTGTGTGATGCTGTCTCCACCCCATCCTGGATCCTCTGGTGCAGCCGCGTTGAGCGTCCGTTGTCCGCAGGTGGCGGAGCGCGCGCTGTACTACTGGAACAACGAGTACATAATGTCGCTGATATCGGACAACGCGACGCACATCCTGCCGATCATGTTCCCCTCGCTGTACCGCAACACCAAGAGCCACTGGAACAAGACCATCCACGGGCTGGTCTATAACGCGCTCAAGCTGTTCATGGAGATGAACCAGAAGCTGTTCGACGAGTGCACGCAGCACTACAAGCAGGAGAAACAGAAGTCAGTCCGAACACATCTCACACATATTCAGATTACATCATAAAACACGTTCAAAAATTGAAAAAACTACTTCGAAATGCGCAATCTTGTCTTAAAAACCAAACTAGTGAACCGGTTTTGATGAAATTTTTGTGGGAACAATCTGATTTCAAATCGGTTTATTAATGACGGTGTTATGTGGGAACATACATAAAAACAACAAGTAATCGTTTAAAATACTGAAAAAACCGACTTCTAAATACGCAATTCGTTTACTTAGAAGACATTTTTTCAGTTTTTTTTTGTTATAAAAACCAAAGAACTGAACCGATTTTGGTAAAATTTATATGGGATATTTATATATAGAATCATCAGACACAATCCATAATTCGCAGAGTAATCACTGAACAAACATACAAAAAAATATACAGTCAAATTGAGAACCTCCGTCTTTTTGGAAGTCGGTTAAAACAATCAACATTCGGGTTGATAACAATTAGTATTTGCGCCTTCATTGTTCTAGCTCTAGCTCTAGCTCTTGAGATCATGGTCTTTTAGGAATTTTAGATGTAATATAAATAAAGATATGCCTATATTAGAACTAGAGATGTTGAAAACCGAAAACCGAAACCTAAATAACCGACCGGCTGATTTTGGTTGCATCAAATTGGTTGTATATTTTCACTGATCTTGATGAAGCTTGGTATTCTGGTTCTATATTCATTTGATTTTTTAGTCTTAGGCGAATTTTGATTAATGTAGTAATTCCCCCAAAAAGGGAGAAAGTTCATTTGAGAGCCAGGTACTGTCTGATTTAATTTCATAATTAATTCTAATTATATTTGACACAAAGTATACGTATTGCAAGAAGTAAGTAAGTTCCTGTGAAGAGAGTTTAAAAATAATGAATGGTATGAAAAGGAGATCGTTTGTTTGATAGTCAGTGGATTTAGAATAGGTTTCCTAGTGTAGTGTATGTCATGCCAGTTATATGAACTGTGCCTGCGCCATGTTGCAGGGAGCGGGAGCGCGTGATGCAGCGCGAGGAGATCTGGCAGCGGCTGGAGGCGCGCGCCGCCGCCGCGCCGCCCCCGGCGCCCGCGCACGACCCCACCTACCGCGAGATCGAGGCCGAGGCGCAGGAGGTACGTACCGCCTGGCTCACTCGCACACTACACTATACACACTATGCAACAAATACTCGACTCGCGAAATACAATTGAATTTATTCGTACACTCATTTTATGACACGCAAAACACGCGTACCTATATTTAAATCATCTGACAGGATGGAACAAGGCCCATGATTGATTGATTGACCTACAATATAATTGAATACTGTACTCTGACATATTATGTACATATCGCAATGTAATACTGTCTGGATCGAGACCCGAGACCCGAGACCCGATAGTTTCGGGCGCAAATACTTTTGTAATCTAAAATATAAATAAATAATATTCTTAGCGCGAACACACAACAACCTGTTTGTGCACCAAACAAACTTCTCAGTCTAGAATAATGTGAATGAATGAGAGCTGCCCCTTCAGTTAGGTTGCTGAAATACACCATTATTATTGTTATGTGATACACGCTTCAAGTGGAAGGTGGTACCTAACCACGTGACGTCGTCCGGTATGTCCAGGTGCGGAAGCAGAGCTACAACGCGAGCAAGCCGCTGCTCCGCAAGAAGTCTGACCTACCGGCCGACTCCAGCACCGTGAAGGCCCTGATCGAGCACAAGCGCGCCGACCCCTACCTGTCCACACCGCCCGACGTGAACCAGTGCTAGCGGGGCGCCCCCACGCACCCCGCCTCGCTCCACTCCCGCGCCGGCGCCTGGAGCTCCGCGCCCCTGTAGCGAGCCGCCTGCAGCGGGCCCTCCCTCGCCCTCGCATGTCGCCCATCCGACCTACACTGCACTCGTTGAGAGGCTCTTTGTACGGAGATACCTCACTCCGGAAATTATTGAACGTTCTCATGGTAATCAATATCCGCCTGGAAGAACTTTACGGCGTCAAAACGTGACAGGTGTCACCTTCACTGTGGAGGAGAATATCGCTAACGCGGACGATCGTCTCGCTGAGAGAGTGTTCTCCCGACGACGACATCGCGGCGTCGCCCTGCTCGACGACGCTGAGAGAGTGTTCTCCCGACGACGACGACATCGCGGCGTCGCCCTGCTCGACGACGCTGAGAGAGTATTCTGCCGACGGAGACGCAATATCGCACACAATCGAGTCGAGCCCATCTCGGACGATATCCACCTTGAGATTCGAGAGGATTCTGTATATCCGCTCGAAAATCGAATTCGACATTCGTCGATGTCGATCGACCGTCGAACGGAGCCGAGTTCGGATATTGCGATGAAAAATTCGGCTAAAAGAAAGAAGTCTGTGTGCGTTTGGATATCGAGCGTTTGAATTTTTATACCACGGTTATGCTAAAAAATGTTAATAACAGTGAAAATTAGACTTTAGTTCTTTAACGTTAAAGTTTAGTTTTGAATGTTATTTATTTTTGTATAAGACTCGTTTTATACCTTAGTATAAAAGTAGGGTTATGGATTCGGATACCGTGGTCGCGGGGACATGCGGGACATCCTGGTGTATATGAAGGATGGTGATCACTGATTGTGATGTGCTGGAATATTGGCGTTTGTTGATGATCTACGGTGATCAAGAGGTAGAAAAGAAGTCGTAACGATTTGTGATCATGATTTTGAAATATTTTTTTAATAGGATTTACTTTTATTTGGTGTTGCGAATTGGCTGTTAAAAAACTGGCTAAGTAATGCTAATTATTTCAGTCTTAATTTGGTGTTGTTATGGAGCTGGCTTTCTGGAAACATCATATTTTTTTTACAAATTACAGTTTTATACTTTGATTCGAAATTTTTACTTAGCAAATCTGGTTCTACTAAAATATTTAAAGAAAATATTTTTAACGGCCGATTTTGAACTCTAACGTAATGTGAATAGAGAAGTGCCCATTTAATATAAATCTACATGAAGTGTTAGCGAAATGGACGCTCTGACAAATGACTTAGACCCATATAAAGTTAAATAAATAGTTAGTACACGATATAATTAAAATTGTAGTGTATTCTGTTAATGTTGTTCGGTTGTTTTTGTCGCCACGGGACTCCAGTGGTGCGATGTTCTCTGGAATTGTATTGAACCAGTTTTAGTTACTACATTCATATTTGTTCGTGAGTTTGTTAAATTCACATGTAAAAAAGTTAAAAAATAATAATTATTAAACCTAATAAAGAAAAATAGGGCCTTATAGCAGCCGAGAGTGTGATGTTCTGTTCGATCGCTTATTTCGTATAAGTTGTATGAGCGGGACGGCACTATCTCGCGAGTTGGAACGGACGTCCGTGATTGGTTAAATGGTTCAATCGTCAATTCGAACGCTGCCTCATTGGTTCCCGTGGCCACAAACAGCCACACGTGTATCCACCCACAGTTCGTACGCCTATTTCGAGTTTCCGTGAATTATTAGTTATTATTATATTAGTTTTGTATAAGCTCGAGTTTTTATTAAACGTTCATAGGATAATTGAACTCTGCCTTTTAATATTAACTGTTAAATAATGGCGAAAATACGATAAGTGTATAAATAATTGCAATACGGCTTTTAATGTGGCACGCCGGGAACGAAGAATAAAATTCGGGTGTATGTCCGAATTTGTGACAAGTGAAGCACTGAATGATTTGTTGTTTATTCCTGGTTTGTCATATTGGCGACCGGTGTGTTTATAGCCTATTAGTTGATCGTATAAATTCTTCAAATACTTTCTGTTGTTGCTGCTAATAAAAACGTACCTAATATTTATTTAACCTTTTAAAATCTATTAATCAACTGGAAGTGACGAATGAAAGTGTTTGAAGAATTATTTTTTATCGATGTACCTAACTTATACATTGTTGCAACTATAAAACTAAATTGAAAAAAATAGCTTTTTGGAGTGACTGTCTTATTTTTTACCAGAATTCGATATACACATCATGAATAATATAACAGAGTTGCTGCCCTCTGGAAGTAGTCATTTATCTCATTACTAAAGGCACAAGTATTAGGATTGTTTTCTAGCGAGGGTTAAATGCGTATCTTGTCGATATAGTTTTCGCGCCTTGTGAATGTGTATGGCACAAGGGTTAAATACTTCGCCTGTGAAAGAGAGAATGTCATGCTTCTCGCTTTGATCCGTTTTTTCAGCGATATATCTGTTTCTTTCTATCTTCTATGACGCTGGCGAAAAAACTTTATATCGTTATCACACAACAGAAAAGCGGCGCTGTCATTCGATCTTCGATGTTCGAATTCTTATTGTAAATTAATTCGAAATAAAGTTTAAATTTCCATAACTATTTTCGTCATCAACGGCCAATCGGCGTCGCACATTTCCTAACATTGATTAAGCTTTACAAGTGTAAAGCTTAATCAATGTTAATCTTTGCCTTTACACATCAACGGCTGTAAAGTTGTAGATTTGTAAACTTTGTACGGGCTTTTATAAATTTTACATTGTAAAGTCTGATCATGTACCGGTGTTTATAATACCGCTTGAGCTTAGTACAACTTATATAACTAGGTACCTAAGTACATCTGTTACAAACTAAAGCAAGTAATTATAACATGACCGGACAAGTACCTACTTCATAAAGGATCTAATGCTACTCAGGTTACTTGCTCTGAGAGATATAATTATAATTGCCCGCTAGATATCACTCGCGGCAAAAGAACAAAGTTTTTTTCTTCAAATTCATTTTCACTTTAAAATCAAATAAAATCACAATTCACTTTAAAATCAAATGCGGTTCAACACGTGAAGAGTCTTTATTCGTGATATTCAATCTGAAATCATGTTGTTTCGTATTTACAGCACATCTCGCTTCGGCGAATAAAGTTTCATTTTAGTTTTAAGAAATAGGTTTATCACCATTCCACTCAAACAACCACCAATATATGGACGGCTTCTCGGTAAAATAACTGAAGAAAATCATTACAGTCCATGATTTTCTTTGTACTTTGTCAGATTTGATAAACAAAAAAATATTTCTTTCGTGAATCTGGGCGTAATTAAATCGCCGAATTATGTTTTTATTTTTAATATAAATCAATATAATAAATTAAAATTAATTATAGTTAGATTATAAAATATCATGTTTATACAAGAGCCATAACATAAAAAATATATTAGTTAATGTTAATTTATTTGTTTGTATAAAAACCAAATATGCGTCGTAGGTTGGCTCGGATCGGCTTTGTTCTCTACTGCCACAGGCGACTTCACAAGCGAAACATTGAAAATTAGACTCAAGCTTGGAGCCTTAAAATCTAATTTTCAATGTACGCATTACATGGCCAATGGTAGTAAAGAATACTGTGTCCGGTGGTAAGTTTCATATTAGTACGTCTCTGTGACGAATATTATGTTAATTTTAGTCGGTTTATGTCAAATGTTAGGTGTTATAATTGTGACATACGCGCGGGAAGGTGGAATAATGTTCACGGAGCTGCAGGATCACCTGTGTAGGGGATGCCATGAAAGAAAAGAAAAGTCCAGCGGCGAACTGTTATCTCTAATCCATTTTTACAATATTCTTCAGTAGGGCCGGTCACAACTTGTCGGATCCGGAATCGGGTTGGAAACTATATGTCCATCTCTGTCATTTCCATATAGAATGACAGAGATGGAGTGAATCCGAATGATTGCGAATGGGGTGCTGTATTTCGCATATAGTCGGAAATAGATATAGAGCGCCATCTCTGTCGCACGAATCTCGAAGGTATGATCAACAGAGACAAAACTATAAAACCAATACTCTTACTCAATATTTACTATGGTTTAATATTATTTTGACTTCCGTCTAGCTCATTTATCTGTAAAAAGAGTGAGATGAAAAACAGTGATATTTAAACGACTTTTGAAAATGTAGTACCTGTGGACAACGAGCACACATACATAGAGAACCAATGTAAAATTATATGAGGACAGTGGTCATTGAATTATAAAAGGTAAGTTTTTAATCATAAAATATTTTGATTAAAAACTTGCTCTTTATCCTTATTTAACCTTTTCACTATGAGAAGAGGCCAGCGCCCAACAGTGGGATAGTTTATAAAAATAAAATCTATGAATATATAAATAATAAAGGATAAATCTATAACCACGCCATCTAGCGGTATTCCCGCTACAAAGTTTTTATTCCACACAACTCTAGTCAGCTTCTTTTTATCTTTGACCTAATCAAATATTCTATGCAAAAAATAAATACGGTACGAATTGATAACCTCCTTTTTTGAAGTCGGTTAAAAATAATGTCACCTTCCCCCGTGCGTATGTTGTATTAGTTAGGTATATAAATATTCGTTAAATGTGGTTTGCGGAATAATTTCCATCGTTTCTGTGGTACTTACTTTACTTTCCAAACTATCAAATACTTCTCTGTAAGATAATGTAAGGCATTTCGGACCGCTTTTATTTTCTGTCGCTGCACGCTGCACGCTGGTGCCAACACGACGCCATCATTCTGGAAAACTCGGGAGGCGTTATTTTTGTAATTTTGTGCAGAATTTAATGAGAATTTATTAATGCATTTTCGACTTTGCGATACAGAATTTGGAAGCTACTCAAATGTCGGTCGGTACTCATTTAGTCATCCACGACACGACGCTGAGCGTGTCGCTCGCCACGAAAGAGATAGAAAGTCTTTCTTTCTCACATTAGGCTTTTAGAGCTGATTGACGTTAGGTAACCGTCTCGCTCGTATAGTCTAATTAAATTTTAAATTACTGTGGGTACTTTTGAAAAATCTGATCAATATAAAGAACATTAATTTTATACTTACATGTGTTACGTTCACCAATATTTAGGCGGATGGTTGTTTCTTTCAGTCTCCTAAATGTGGGTCAACATAAAATATAACGATATTAAAAATTGTTTTTTTTTTCAAAAGTGATTAGCCATTAAATAAATTGAACATGTTCTTAAAAAGTACTCTCAGTAATTTTAAATTTCAATAAATGACGGGAGTGAGCGGACATCGACCACTCTGCCAGCAAACCGGCTCTTAACTTAGAACGACACGTCTCCAGAGCGTCGGCGTCGTTTGATTTCACACTTAGTACAAGATCTGTATTTTTCTACTTGTCTTATTATATAAACATTTCTCTCGTACGATGTTTGTATTACTGGCGACTAATGTGAACTAGAAATTTAGAAAATAGGCGCCGCTGTCGCCGTCGCCAGGCTTCCATTGCTACCATTTCATAAATAGTAGAAAAAACGCATCGCTCATATTTACACACTAAAATGTTGTCGCAGACTATGCTGGTGATATCCATCTTTTTATTTACTGTTCTGGGTTTTTAGTGCACCTTGTACTAACCCGAAAGAGGGTCATTGTACTCATCGTTAAAACAACTTTTACAAAAGCTCTAATTCTTATCGCCTTGAACGGTGAAAGAATACAATTTTTTTACTATACCTGTATAATTAAAAACAAATTGTAGAACAAGAATATTTTTTTGGTAAAAAATATTCATTTAGTATTCTAACACAGTTTATCTGGTGAAAAACTGTGTTAGAATATTAAATGACTAATAAATTCAGAAGTCATTCGGAATCTATATCACCGTCTCAGTCATTCTCTATGGAAATGACAGAGACGGGGATATAGATTCCGAATGAGTTCTGAATACCCCTACTGTTCTCGTGCAAGTGACGGCTGAAGGCTGTATCTAGAAATGAATGCTATACAATGTTCCGGATTCAATGGGCGTGGAGCGTGTATAGATCCTGGTCGGTCACCTGCCCTTTGTAACAGATCTCCTCGTGTGAATGTATAAGGATAATTAAAGCGAATTATTGCGAGAGCTGATTTAAAAATAAAAGTTTTGTATAAATATTTGAACGGTAATGTAACTGTTGATAAACAAATAACTGTAACAGATGACATATTATAAGGTGCTTATGATTATCGTTATAATACAAAGTTGTGCATATTACTGGTGTTTCATTTATTTGTGATGAAAAAAAAAACAAAAGTTAAAAACTAATGATAATTTATTTACGTTTTCTTACATTAAAGTAAATATATTTGTATACCAAACTCATTTTATACACGTAATATTTATAAATACATGGTTTATATTTAATTTTATCACTTAGCTAGAACAGCTTCAATTTTACAAACGTACAGATAAGCGAACCTGCGAGATCGTGAACATAAAGGCTAACAGTATACTGCCATCTTTATTTACGAGTACACTAAGTCCGCGTTCACACCAAAACAATTGCCGGCTGCAGTGACCACTGTTTACGTACGTACGTTTGGTTTGAACGCGGCGTCTTAGGCTTGTAGTCATACAGTTCTGACACACGATCGCATCTGTAACGAGCGAACTTTCAAGAATTATATAGAATTAACTTAATCGTGTAGAGAACAGTTCGCCAAATATACCACAATTATCGCCGGGTTGCCACAATCCTAAAAGTAATCATATTTCAATATTACTTTGACCTTTTCCTTGCTCTCACGAACCCGAACCAAAGAACGAGACAAAAGTCAAAGTTATATTGAAATAAAACCAGGGGCCGTATCACAAGCGGTCAAGCAGACCGCTTGTGATACATCGCCGCTACCCTACTGTAGTATGTTAGCTTCATGTTCTATCCCATAGTTGTTACCAGCAGACGTGACTTCATAGATTCATAGTATCCGTCTCTAGGTTTGTAGTCAATTCAGTTTTACATTATTGTTGTAAACAAAAAGCCGTCAACACACGGCTGACACGGACATTCGCCTCGACGATCGAGTCTGCAATCGAAGTCGCCAGATGTTAGATAAAATGCCATCCCATCTGGTAATATAGCTCAGAATCGCTGTTACGACCACTTCGACCCGCTCTCTGAACCTGAGGTGTAACTTTAAGGGTAAATAGTCGGTCATGGCCGTCTCCAACATTACCCGAGCACACGTAGGTTACCGAAAGCTGGCGCGTACTACGCATACCTATACGTAAAGTTAACACGCGTAACGTCAATGTTAATGTTATCAGCGTGACCGAGGTTGCTGCTCTTTGTTTTTACTAAGTACTACCAACATTGCACCAGTAGTAGTGCGAGTACTTACTGCAGCTTTCGTTAACCGATTAGTACTCGAGATTATTTTAATCGCCGTTGATGCAAGTCTCTACACAACCAATCGCAAACACCGAATTCGTTTGATAAAGATAGTATCTCTACTTTTGAAGTAAGTATATTACATTCATCATACATTTTCGTAGTGAGACTACGTTGTGTTGGAACTTTTATAGATGAGACCATATTGCAACCATCATTCTGTGACGTGTTGTTGTATGGTCAAACGGTGAGTTGAGTAGACTAAGGCCTCATTTACGGAGACGCGGGACGTCGCGCGTCGCGTTGTGCGGCGCGGCCCGCATTGAATTCAAACGTATGGCGTTGTATGAGTGCGTTTACGGAGAAGCGATTTTACACATATTTGTTTGAAATGAAGCGTTTTTTGTGGCGGAGCCCGCGGCTGGCACCGCATCGTCGCACGCGGCGTGCACCGCCACGGCGCACGTAGCGTCAATTCTCGATGAAGCGATGCCCGCGGCGGAACCTAGTTAAACTAAAACTAGTCGGAGTCGGTATCGGTTTGAACCCCGCCCCGCGTGCGCCGCAGCGGTGCCCGCCGCGTGCTTCCCTACACGCGTAGGATTCGCCGCGGGCACAGCGGCGGGCACCGCCACGCGTCCCGTCTCGCGTCTCTATAAACAAGATCGAATATTGCTATATGTTTGTGTTTACGCGTGCGATGTAGCGTGCCGCTGCACGCGCCGCCGCTCCGTAAACAGAAAAAACGTCTGACGCGCCGCGAGACGCCACGCCACACGCGACGCGCGACGCCCCGCGTCTACGTAAATGAGGCCTAACCCCTACAATATTAGAGTCTATTTGTAAAGAGAATTAACTTATTTCATTATTTTGTTCGAGTAGCGACGCAATCAACACGTTAGTTCCCATTTTTGTCACGATTGTTTTTTTTTCCAAACGTCTTTACTTCGAAATAAAAACCCACAGAAGTCATGCCATGTGTTAACAAGGAGCCAATACAAGAACCGGTCAATTCCACAAAAACTTGCATATATTACAATATCACAAACTAATTAATAATTAAATAATTTTTGAATTTAATCAAATAATCACGAGCCATGTTATAGAAATCGAGTCGAATTTAAAATCTTAGGCCACGGATGTTTTAAAGTTAGGAATGCTATTTATAGACTAGACTATGCTTAATATAATACAGTTTTATTTAAAAGCATGCTGTGAATTTAATTTTTTTTTTGAGGTGAAATAAATGTAATTAGGTATTGATGTAGAATATAATAGAGTATCTAGTATGACGACACACGACTGTTTGAAAACATGACAACAAGCCTTAGAATCGAAATCTCAAAATATGTTAATGTTTAGAGATTTCGATTCAGTGTAACCTGGACGTAAGTAATGTACGGACGAACTAAATATAACAACACTGAACCTTCACGAGTAATAAAAGGTTAAAATGAAACTATAATTAAAGTCTGTATTACTATTCCTGTCTCACAGAGCAAACAATAATGACAGACCGGTGACCAATAAGAGAAAGAAGAACGAACCATCTCCCTCTCCGAGAAGAGAGGGTCTTGTAGAGTTTGCGAGTTGTTATTGATAGTTTATCCACCGTTGTTATTACACTGTACACGATTTTTGCTATTTGTAGGACATGGTTCTGTAGGTAAACCTACATCTAGTATACTCTACACCAATAGAAATGTTACGAATTCAATCGTTATTTCTGACCAATAATGAGAAGAACTACTTAAGGCTGTGCTCAAAGCGCGCAGCTATCTCTGTCGCGCATCACGACATTTTTAAACATAAAATCAGTGAGTCGGGATATTGGAAAAGTGGGAGACAGAGTTGTTTACTTGGATAGGAGAAATATAAAAAAAAAAAACATCATTTGCGACGGAGTACTGAAAAAACATATATAATTTAGAAATCCTCAGCCAAGTTAAGATATCGAAGTTTTTTTTTTCAAAAACATTTCTCATATAATTTTTTTTTTAAATATCGTCACTAAGTAATTTTGTATGTTTAAAAACGTTGTGAGAGGGAGAGAGATAGCTTCACGTTTTGAGCCCACCCTTAAGGCTTTACGTTCAGAGCGAGGATAATCTGTCGAGCGATAGAGCGCTGAACAAGCATAACTTATTATCAAATGATTGCATTTTTCTTTATTTACTACAAGAATGAAGTATATTCGCTCACGATTTAATCTCACAATTAAACCCAGCAAGTATAGGTACTATGACACAAGTTTCATAAATATCTGAACATCTCGAACATTTGTTTCATATAAAGAAGTACACGAATATTAACATAACATTTATTTTACATCGCTAACAAATCTCACCTACTGTCCAAAATTGTCGTAAGGCATGTGGGACGTACAACCCTGACATCAATATGCAGTAGGGTAAACATTTCATGTTGTATAGTCATCTATAGGAAAGCATGCAGTCTTACCACCGAGCAGTCATCGTATCGAAATGTATTCAAACTGACAATAAATAACTAGAGAACGATACAACAACGTATAAAATCGTATCTGATCATTCTTGTTTGCAGGGGGGTTACGCTGGCTCGCTCTTGTTTCTATCTTGATTTTTCTGCAATTACAAGTGTGAGACAAAAGTCCTATGTGCCTACTTTGAATTGTGATATTTCTAACAGGCGTTTCAAATTTTATGTCGCATTCTTAATGGTAGATAAAGCAAGATAAAAACGGGCCGAGAGCCAACTTAGTATCGCTGTGAGAGATGACCGTAAGTACCGTAACCTAAGGAAATGTGAACATTTCTCGAGCAGTTTCCAGCCTGAAGCTGGTTCCGTGTCGGTAGCCGATAGTGGTAAGACTGCCACCAATATTGAAATATACATTATATTATATATACATATTTTATATAGTTTTGTTAGTTTATACAATCTATATTTGTCGCAGTACAACACTTCACAATCTAAATGTGCTCTGGAGACTAATTTCCTTAGTAAATTACATAAAACGATAGTTTAGACACTTGAATTGGACATTTTGCGACGGCTGCACATCGTACGCCTAGCCATTGGATTACTGTTGTAAAGTACCACGGACTTAGTTCATATCCAGGGTCTCATAACCTAGAAGGGGAATTAAGGGAGGGGGAGGGGGAGGGGGAGAAGTATCATTTTTCTTAATTTATACCCCATGGTCCACGATAAACTGTAATGCTGGCTTCTCACATACGATATGTACGGTCGAGTCCACGCCTCCTGTTCTAAGGGCGCGACGCGAGTCCGACCCGCCACGCCGCCGCCACGCCGACGCCACGCCGCCACCGGACGCGCTATTTTATATATCATTCATCGTAATGGTACAATATTTTAGTTTAGTTTGTATTTTATGCCTGGGTTTCATGCTGGTCGTTTTTATTTTTACCCGACAGTAAGAAGGAAGGTTATGTTTTTCGAGTGTATGTATGTATGTGGGTATGTATATATGTTTCTGACAGCCTACAGCCTAAACGGCTTGAGCGATTTTGATGTGCGAGGTGTCATTAGATTCGTCTTCGATTGACTTTGACTTGACTTCGCTTCCAGAGTGTCATAGGCTATATTTTTTGTAATAATAATAATGCATCTCTTGCAAAAATAAAAAAACTTTTTCGTAACCGACAACGAACTATTTCGTACTAAACAAGTGATTTTATTACAATTATTCTAAAAAATACGCATTTATAATCTTTTACAGTGATTTTACGCATACTTTCACACAATAAACGCACACTCAACAGCGTATCAAGCGTAACAAAATCGTAAGTTAGACTGCAAGAACTGCTTTTCTGTAGTCGGGTATTTTGTTTTTTTTTAATATACATACTTATTATTATAATCCAATTTTTTCGAGTTCATAAAGCTGATTCGATTTCATATAAACTGAAAAATTAAAAAATCGTTTCATTCGTCCGCTCCATACTTATGTTCACGTATTCAGCCGCACCTCCACAGGCCGGCTCCCACACGGTCGCTCGGCCGGGCTAGGACGAGGTGGAGGGATGAGCTCCATACCTTCAACAAGGATAGGCCCACAATACCAGCCGACAGACAAATATGGAAGGAGTGAAGAGAGGCCGTTGCTCAGCAATACGCTGATATAACAATAATGGAAACGAACCAGCTTTACGAAACTCAAACAATATTGAAACACAAAAATAGAAACGATCAGCACGATGTCTGGTCCTCGCCATCGGCACCGCGCCGCGCCCTGGCCACTGGTGGCGCCACACAGCGGCGCGACTCGTGACGTCACGCACCGCGAGCAGCGGGTATCCGGGTGCGGGCCGCGGCAGCTCTACTTCCTCCCGTGGTGCAGCTGGTGCTGCAGCCGCTGGATCTGGTCGTGCTGTGTCGCGAGCTGCTCGTTCAGCCCCGCCACGTGCTCCGTCAGCACCGACATCTGCTCCTCGTAGTGGTGAGACGTGGAGTGCAGCTCCTCCTCCTGCAAGACACGTGATACTACACTCCTCTTGCTCATGTGGAGAAACAAAAGAAGGAATGCTCACCCCACCGCCACGCCGTGTGGGGTGAGCCGCCCTGCCTTTACCTAGCTTGGATACGAGAGAGTAATCATGCCAGCACTCACTATGGGTCTTATAAAAAAGCTTATAGACAGTTCAAAAATTACACACATCCGACGGGACTTGAACCCGCACTATCCCGACCTGTACCGGTTGTAGCCGTAACTTTTTTGAACTGTCTATAAATTTGTAGATACTTCAGTGTGTTTGTGTCAATATCATGCAACGAGTTATGGTGAAGGCTATACTCGGGGTCTCTCTGCGAGATCGAATCAAAAATTAGATCTGGAGACATATGGAAATCTCCGACATAGCATTGTGGATTAGCAAGTTGAAGTGGCAGTTGGCTGTTCACATAGCACGTAGAACTGATGGCCGATGGGACCGAAACGTTCCCGACTGGAGACCACACACTAGCGAATGCAGCGTAGGACCAGCCACGGACAGAAAACCTCATACAAGTGGCAGGAAGACACTAGGTGCAGACCACTTCCATCAGGTCTGTTTAAAAATCCATGGGAGAGGGCTATGTGCATCAGTCGACTTCTTGTGAATTACATAATCACAATGATTGTAATTACTAATTGATCACATGGTTTTTGAACAATGTCCCAATTATCACTTGCAATTCATGAGTCGTTGTGGACATACTGATGACAATAAAAAAAAAATAGACATTTAAAAATAAATTCAACGGTCCATCCTTTACAAAATCTAAAATAACTTAAGTTGTGTAATCTATCATAAAGTCAATTCTTTTTGTTAAATTATAATACCTTCTGGGAAGACACTGTCTGCTGCAACACAGTTTATAGCTAAAGCAGTAGGCAGGGTTATTACTTTTCTCTGTACGTATAAGAACAATAAATAATTTTGTATATTTGTATTTGTATTGTTAAGAAAGAAAAAAATATACTAAAAGATGAACACTACATTTCAGCATTGTTAGATACATGATCTTCTGCTGCTCGCTTAACATCAAAATAAATAAATGTATAATGTATGCTCGTGAAAACGGCGCTTAAGTGAATTCATAAATTCGCAAGCTTACAGACACACGGTCGCTCCAACCGCTCGGTCGTATATATATGTATGTAGTAGGTACAATAGTTGTGCATCAGTGACGCCACGTTGCCCCGGTCCTAGCTGTGATATGATAACAAACAGATAACCGGCGCATGTTTTCTCACAAACCTCGATTGGTTTTATTTGAACAGGCGCGTGACGCAACCCGCACATGACACAAACATCCATACAGTACAGGTAGACCAGACAGCTGATACATACACCATACTCGGCGCAAGCTTATTTATTCATGTTAGGCTTACGCTTGACCACCCACTCGCCTGATGTTAAACGACGTTGCGACCTTACTTAGAAATCCAGTCACTGACGATATTAAGACACCCAGATCGTATATATCGGGGAGACCTACTGACGATGCATGTTTCACACTTTTACAGGACAGACAAGAAACGGTGATGCTTTATAATACAAGAATAAGATCAATTTTGAAATATTTAATTTTTCATGTTGCTATATCGTTAATCCTCACTTCTCAGATATTACTGAAAATTAGTTCCGACAATGCCAACAATTAGCCGGTAATTACCCGTAATTGGTCACCTATGTCACGTAACGATGAGAGAAGAGATAGCGTGATATGAGACAAGTGAGGATTACAGATATAGCAACATAATTTTTCGAATTTAATTGTGTTTATTTAACATGCATTCAAAAAAATCATTTTATTCTTTATATATTTTGTTTATACATTATAGATCTACGATTGACCACCAACTCGCATGATGTTAAGCGACGGTGTGGCCGAGGATGGAGCTCGGAGATCTAGAAGATATCTATTCACTCTAGCCTTGAAAATTCCAAGATTGTAGGTCTCAGGAAAAAGAGATGGCGGCAAAGAATTCCATTCTTGTGCAGTATATATGGACCATTAATTATATCACAATCCATTTATCTCCACATGTCAACAAAAGAATCATTTTCTGTGTAATGCATAATTTAATGTTATGTGTTTAGCTTCAGTTATATTCCTTATATATATTGTAATGTATTGTTGTAATAATGTGTGTTGCCTCACCAGCCTGCTGATGGTGTCGTGTTTGTCCTGCAGCGTGTGCTCGTCTGTCTGCTTGTCCAGCTCCATCTCCTGGAAGCGGAGCCGCAGCGTCTCGCACTGGACCACAATACACACTTACACTGCGGGTTCTACTCACATATTTATTATTTAAAAGAGTTGTTGAGCTAGTCTTCCGTACAAAAAGAGGAAACTCATTTCGACACCTAAATATTATCCTATTTTAAACTGACTCAAGAAAAGGAAGTTCTCAATTCAAGTACTTTAAAATATTCATATATATACAAATTATACTAAAACTAATTAATAAATAAATTATACACTGAGTGATAGTTCTCAATTTGGTTGAATTTCTTTTCAGAGTTCCGTGTCTCGAAAGGAAAAAATCCGTCTGTCCTCTGTCCGTCCGTCTGTCCGGGTGTCCTCTCCTATATCTCGGGAACACGTGAAGGTATCGAGTTGAAATTAAAACAATACACGCAGATCCATAGTGTCTTGCTGCAGAGAGAAAAATCAAACTTCTCGATTTTCATAAAAAAAAGTTACAGCCGAATATGTCGCAAAAAACGCATATTTCGACACTCGCAAAGGAATCAAAACCTATGGGGTACTTCTAGTTGACCTAGAACTGTGAAATTTCGCAAGCAGCATTGTCATATAACGGAAAAAACCGAAAGCTGTACACTTTTAATTTAAATACAAAAAATAAGGTATTTATGCAAGGAAGGAGGGTCCGAATTTTAATGTGCTTTAACCACATCATGTGGGGTATCATATGAAAGAGCTTCATTAGCACAAGCTAAAACATGTTTTTAAACATTTTTACGATGTATATTTTTCGGTTTATGAAGGGAAATAATTTATAAAGGTAAAAAAATAAATAATTTCCCCTTTTATCGACTAGTTTGTATGGAACCCTCGGTGGGCGAGTCTGATTCACACTTGTCCGGTTTTTTTTAAATATTTGTTACTGAATATCTCCAACATTGAAAACCGATTTGAAAAAATATTTTTTTTATTTGGTAATGATGTACTTTCAGATTGATCAGAGACAATAGTTCGGATTTAAAATCAAAATTACGCATTTTGAAGACGGTTATTTATGTTTTTTTAACTACAATAATTTTTTTTTTTTTTTTTATGCTTTTCTTCATAACCGGCTAGGGTATTTGATACATAATTTAAAAAAATCAAAACTGAAAGCTAGCTATTTTAGATTCTAATTGATTAAAAAAGAATCATCAAAATCGAATAATATTTATGGGTAGAAATAAGTTTCTCCTTTTGCATAAACCAGTTATATTTTGCGTTTCTATTATGTGTAATAGCATAAAAGGTTTTCTTATGAGTAAAATCTATTCCACATCTTAGAATAATTAAAGAAAGAATTGTACTTATAGAACAAAAAAAACCTTTTTTTTTATACAAGATAGATCTACGATTGACCACCAACTCGCATGATGTTAAGCAACGGTGTGGCCGAGGATGGAGCTCGGAGATCTAGAAGATATCTATTCACTCTAGCCTTGAAAATTCCAAGATTGTAGGTCTCAGGAAACAGAGATGGCGGCAAGGAATTCCATTCTTGTGCAGTACGCAACAGGAATGTGGATCGATATCACTGAGTACGGATTTTTGGCATTTCAACGAGAAATGGGTGGTAATTCGCAGACTTTCTGCTAGTCCTTTACCTCTTTAACATAGTGTTCAGTCTTGCTTTTCAACTCATCCTTCTCTACTTTCAATTCGCTAATTTTATTCCTAAAGTAGGTCTTCATCCTCTCCTCCCTCATCTGCACCTCATGGTTGAGCAGGAACGGTGCCTCCAGGGAGCCCAGCAGACCCGTGATCCTCCCCTCCCCATCCGTCGAGGTTTCGTGAAACGTGTTGAAGTCCCCGGAGTCATGGCCGTCTCCTTTTCTCTTCTGGGAGGCGGAAATGTGTTTACTAACTTCCAGCTTTAGCATTTCATTCTCTAACTGAAGCATGCCAGATTCCATTCGGATGTTTTGGTTTTCCTGGAATGGAATAATTCATTCGAGTTTGAGGTCAACCGGCAACCACAGTAATTTGTTCAAGCATTTGTTTTGGAGGTTTTTTTTTTAAACATTTTTTTTTCGGATGTAATTAATAATCCTTTTAGCCATTCGATTGAACAGCGAATTATCTATCCGCCAATGACATAATACTAATTTATTTGCTACCATGACTTTGTCTCAAATGAATAAACAAGTAATTATTATTTAATCAAGGAAAATTATATTTACTTACCCGTTCTAAGCTTTGGTTTTTCATACTAAGATGTAAGTTGACGTCATCCACTGAACTGAGGGCGTCTTCACTCCCAAGCTGTAAACAAATTGCAGAACTCATCTACTATATTTTATAAACTACGCAAAAAAAGAGGTCATGATTTTAATAAATAAATATTGTTGGATATTTTCACACACTACTATCTAGAGATTGCAACCCGGTATGTTTCTCAACCCGGCCGGGCCCGGTATCTTCCGTCGCCAACGCGGCTGGGCCCGCAGGGCCCGCCTGTTGGCGGGTTGATATGTTAGCGATGAAACCATTAAAGTATTTTATGAAAATTTGCTATATAAGAATAGAAAAGGACAATGATTCAATGTTACGAATTAATATTTATTTCAAACTAGCAAAGCAACAATAATCAGTCTCGCTCAAAGTCTCAAAATCTCTGATTTAATACAGAATTTATTAGTTTTACTTATGGATGCAACAGTAACATTACTATTAGTAATTATTAATTTTTGTAAGTTTAAGCAAGCAGGTCTTTCTCTTTACTCGTTATAGTGTCCATTTGGAACATAGTATTAGAATAAGAAACTAATAAAGCTTAAAGCACTAAACTTATCATAACAACTTAGATTAGATAGATCGATAAACTTTGGTAGCTTTGGTAATATTTGGTATAAACAAAACAAATTCTTATTGGAGCGTCAGAACGGCAACTTGGCAGTTCGCTGCGGTTGTCATGCGAATTTTCTATGATTTCGGATCCAGTAAGAAAGGCCGGGCCCGGTTTGCAATCTCTACTACTATCATAACAGACCAAAATGTAATAAAGGGTTGCAATAGACGCGTCTTTAGCCTCTGCATGTGTTACATGAAAACTGAAATAGTTATTTATAACAACTTGTATGTTACAACTTGTATTATAAATAACTATATCTGGAGTTAAAAAGGCAAAAGTGTAACATTATGACATGTATTGCCACAAGTTGCAGTAAGTTGGCGCACATCATATAACATGAGAGATAACCCATTATCAACTAAATAACCAATATTTCTAAAGCTAGGAATTGTATTGGTGGAACTTACCAAGCTCCCTCCTTCGGATAAATAGTCCCCATTACAGCTGGCAGCCTGACTGCTTGCAACCAACTGTGCTTTATTCGGAGTCCCACTGAGCCTTTCCTTCTGAGCTTCCTCTAAAGCCAGCTGCAGCTCCTGATTCTTGTTACGTAGCTTCGCTATCTCACACTTGTACTTGCTGTCACTCTCGCTGATGAGTTTTTGGTAATCTTCTAAGGATGCTTGCAGCTGGGACACTTCAAATGCTTTGTCTGATAACTGCAACCATTTTTATTTCCCATGAATTGTTTATGTGGGGTCCCATATTATTTTTACAGTGTTTCTTACATCATATAATATGACATGCAGCATAATATAAATTAATATAATTGGAAAATCAGAAATAACTCATTTGTTTTAAGCAATATTTGTTTTAACATTAAAGTTTGAAAATCAAAAGTCAACATGCAAAAAACGATATCATGAAATGAAATACTTTATATTTCATTTATTTCCTTAAAACTTTTCATTTTTCTACGCATATCAAAAAACCATTGAACATTTTCAAAAAAGTTTTTTTTTAAGTTCAACAAAAAAAAAAGTTTATTCATAAATGAACACTATTTGTTCTTCTTTATCAACCAAAAATACTTTCTCACAAAATGCTACTTTGCACAACCAATTGTTGTTCTATGACTATGACAAATTGATCGAGTTATTTGATAGTAAAAAGTAAGTAAGGATAGTTATTTTTAAATAGAAATATTTTGCAAATAGTAAGCAACCGATACAACTTCACATTTTCTCTCACTGTTTACTTTTTAACAAAAGTATAAATCTCTTCTAGACATACCTGTGAGGCATATTGTGCATTTTCAATAATTTTCTTCTGTAATTCTTCCTGTAGTAGTCCAGAGTCCAAGGGTGGTACATTGCTGGTTGATGGTTGTTTATCATCTCCTTTACTTTTAGATTTCTTTGTTGACTTCAGCTGCAAATACAAACTGATAATAGTAAAAACTCGATAGTAAACATAGAGAATGATATTTGGATAACAAATATTTTCACAAACTAATACTAGGTCAGTAGCAGATCTGCCTAAGTACAGCTATGTAGCAGAGCAGAACTTGTTTGTACACAGACAGGTCACAATATTTGGTACTCAATCATAGTTATTTGTATAAAACAAGGTCTGTAATAATTCTATAAATAAGAAAGCCTGTGTACAACAGAGTATGTATAGATGTTTCATGTTTAAACTTTAGACAGCCAGATTGGAGTAAGCAGGCAGTAACTATAGTTGACATTGAAACTCATCAAGCTTCTTTAGACATTGTCGGTAACAATTTGTTTGGACATTATTTTATCGCAGTGCTCGATACCGACCTGTAACGCCTCAAGTTCGTCCTGAAGAACAGATACTCGCCGCGTCAGCTGCTGATTTCTAAACGTCAAGGAATCTATCTCTAACTCTCCCTTACGAAGAGCTTTCTCTTTTTCTTTCAATGAATCTCGTAGTTCGTTAGACTTCGCCTGCTCGTCTAGAACACCCTTCTTTAGCACTTTCACGTGCACTCGTAGCTGAAACAACGGAAACTAGTAATTTACCGACTGTATTAATACAACAACGGAACGACTGTTAAATACGATACCTTTGAGTACTCTGACGCTAGTTTCTGATATTTCGCCTGGATATCACCCGAAGGCACACCTTCCATTGTTATGATTCAGGAGGTCATTACTGTTTTTACTGTGATTAGCTGCCTTTTTTGCAAATTTTATTTTGTACCAAATAAATTCGAAAAACACCCACTTCGGCACAATTTTGACAACTACAAGATGTAGTTTTTGAATTTGACAGTAAAAACAAAAATTATGTAAGTTGACATCTTCTTCTTTTTTGTATTGGACCCGCATTAAATCATTTGCCAGTGTCAAGTATTAGGATTTTTTCAAGTTTCTTGAATAAAACAAGTTTTAAATGTTCTAGTCACAATCTAAGTCACGTATACAGTCAATTTATAAGTCGAGTCCTGCTTCAGTAAAGTGGTGGCGACTTTACTAGAAGCTTCTATGGAGTTTTGCCGACAACGAAAAATCACACGTTTTACTGCTTTATTTCACTTGTCCACACTCACGCACCTTATCGAACACTTAATGAATAAAACACCACCATTTTTATAGCATTAATGTTCAAAATAACACAAGTTTAAGAAAATAAAACAAAGCAACAACACGTTACTTAGACGTTCCCGCCAAAACTCGTAAGTTGACTAATTTTTGTAGGAAGATAAATTTTCCCAGTGAATTCACATCTCGATTAATCGACTAACTAAACTATTGGACGCGATACGTCATCCTTATCCCTACCCATCCTTATAAACTTCAAATCTAAAAGGAAAAGAGAGGGAAATATTTTTTTCTCTTGGCAACTCTGCTTCTGTTGATGTGTCGTGATTGTCCAATGAAAAATATCAATATTTTGGAATATTGTAAAAGAAAAGCACTTTTTCTACATAAAATCACGACAACTTTGTATTCAAAAATATATTCCATTATTTAATAGCAAAACCATGGATGACAGGCAAGTTATTTCAATAAAAATCACAACTTCAGTTTGCAACAGGTAAAAGTAAGCTAAAACAATGTAAATTACTTTAAAACTGTCCAATTCTTGCAGGAGCATGGAATCTTGCTGTTCAACGTACAATGAGAATGATAATGAACACACCAGAAGCATAATTCACATAGACGTTGACTGCTTTTACGCTCAAGTGGAAATGCTGCGAAACCCTGAACTATGCACTGTTCCACTTGGTATTCAGCAGAAAAATATCGTGGTAACGTGCAACTATGAAGCCAGGAAGTACGGGGTCCAAAAATGCATGCTTGTTACAGAGGCCATTAAATCTTGTCCTAATTTGAAATTGGTGAATGGTGAAGATCTGCACGACTATAGATTCGCTTCAAACAAGATTTTCGCAGTGTTACAAAGTTGGAAGTGCCCAGTTGAAAAGTTGGGGATGGATGAAAACTTTATTGATGTCACAAATTTAGTGCAAGAAAAGATAAAAACTAATCCTACAGCTCCAGATCTTCATGGTCATATATACAATGAACCAAGCATGGAATGTCCTTGCGGCTGTCATAATAGACTGAAGATAGCATCACAAATAGCTAATGAAATGAGGAAAAAAATATTTGATGAATTATGTTTCACAACTTGTGCCGGTATTGCACACAACAAGTTACTTGCAAAACTAATCTGTCCATTACACAAGCCTAATGACCAGACTACAATATACCCTGAACATATAACCACCTTCATGTCCTCTATTTCAAGTGTCCGCTCAATCCCAAGCATTGGTGCTAAGACAACTGAAGCTCTTATTTCTCAAAAAATTATCACAGTAAAAGATCTGCAGGAAGCACCAATGGAAGTGTTAAAAAAGCATTTTAGTAGCGATATGGCTGTAAGATTAAAAAGTCTCAGCTTAGGAGAGGACAGTACACCCGTGAAACAAACTGGCAGACCACAGAGCATAGGCCTCGAGGATAGTTTCAAGACTGTCAGTGTCAAGAGTGAAGTTGAAGACAGATTCTCTGCTTTGCTACAGAGACTACTTGTTCTTGTCAGAGAGGATGGCCGAATTCCAGTGTCATTAAGAGTCACATTACGAAAAAAAGATGCCAAAAGACTCAGCAGCCACAGAGAATCCCGCCAGAGCCAGATCTCTCCATCAATCTTCACTCTAAACAATGGCATGTTGACTGTAACAGACGTAGGTCAACAGAAACTCATGACCATTATAATGAGGCTGTTCAACAAGCTCATAGACTTGTCTAAACCATTCCATTTGACATTAGTGGGACTAGCATTTACTAAATTCCAGGAACGCATGACAGGAAGGAGCTCCATCGTGAATTACTTAATGAATGACATTTCCGTCCAATCTGTACTTAATTTGCAAAGTGACTGTGACACTTCAGCTTCTTCCATGGATTACTCGGCAGTGTCACCTAGCAGTAGCACGACCACTGATCTCTCTGATGCGGAAGTTGAACCTTCACCCAAAAAACCTAAGAAGGTCAACTGGATAGCTAAAAGACGGTGCCTAGCTAAGGAGGAAGTACCATCACCCAGTAAGCTCAAAGTGGGGGAGATGAGACTAAACTCTAAAGAGCTGGAGAAAGTTTCAGAATTGAGGCTCAATTCTCGTGACCGATCGCTGACACCACGAGCCAGCCCTGCAAAGGACACACTGTCGGATACTTCAGACTCTATGAAGGGTGTTGAAGAGGAAGGAAACTGTGATGACTGCCCAAGCTATGTGGATAAGGAAGTGTTCAACGCTCTGCCGGATGGAATGCAGCAGGAGCTAAAAGCCATGTGGAAGAACCCTTCCAGCTCGGGGCTCCCCAGAAGTAGTCCGAGAAATGCGAACAAACCTAAACCTAACTCGATCCTTAAATATTTCGTTCCAAACAAATAGTATTAATAAGATTTATAACTTGTTAATTTAAGTGATAAGTGAATGGTTTCTATTTTTTCAAATCATACAATTTCTATTCAGCTGATCAAAATACATGTTTATGTTAAAGATCTAGTTTTTTATTGAATGAAAACAACTTTCTAGTAACTGGGGGTATCATTTAATATCTATATTTTTTATAGCATCCGTAACCATACAAGATAATTCTTCATATTTTTGGACATTATTTACATTGATTCTAAGCATCTCCATCATCTTGCCGTAGTAAACTATGTCTACATTTAGTTGTAGTCTAATTTTATCTCCGTCCGTGACACCCACAGAGTCGTTATGTTGCGCTGACATTTCTCGAATTTGCTTCAGTCTTCTCAGGGATTCCTCAGTTTTATACACTGAGGTAAGGACATCTTCCACATATTTATAGTATCTGAAATTTAAAAGAAACATTACACAAAAGCAATTCTGGAAATCAAAAATTGGATAAAACAAAATCTGACCAAACTCTCAAACAAAATTCATTTATTTAAAACAGGTTAAAAAAACTACTGAATTAAAGTTACTGAATTTATTATGGGACAACCTCTGAGGTTAAAGTATTTTAATAGCCATACCATAGATTGCTTATAGCCCTTACACTTTTACCCATATGTAAAAGTCGCGAATATATCACGTAACAAAAAAACGGCAAAAATAAGAATTAGATTTGTACATAAGCATATTTTTTATTGAATGCCTTTAGTCAATCGGTTAGATGCCTGGGCTGATATATCCTTCATGTTAGTTGGTTGGTTGGTTGAATGCTGGAAACCCTTGGAAAGTTTAACGGACATTATAAGTTAATCCAATAATTGTAATTGTACATTGTTGTGAGACAAACTGCTCAACGCCAATAAACAATGTCAAACAGAGTGCGCTGGCCGGACGTGTCTACAATAAGGAAGATATTCTTTGGCACTCACTCTTCAGATGTTTTTAACTTTCGCCCAATGATCGCTCATATAACAAACCAACGCCGGCCAGCTAAGAAGTCCAGCTAATGGACCTATTCATCTTCCGACAGCCGCATAAAAGTCTATACCAATAACATGATGTGAAGTAGCAATATATACTCACGCTCGAGTCATAGCATTGAACAAGGCCTCCAACAGGTCGACAAGGAAGGCGTGGTCCAGTCTGCTCGCCGCGTGGTCCCGGAACTCGAGGAGCGTGTTGCGAGCCGCGTCCAGGTACCCGCACGGTCTATCCGGGACGCTGCGGTTCGTCTTCCTGTAGAGCCGCGGTATGTCGCTCACTTGCTTCAACTGCACGTTCAAATTATCGAATAATTCGTTCACTATGCATTCTTGGATCTTTTTCTTAGTGCTCTGTAAGGTCTCCTCCGAAGAGCGTATACTTTTCTGCAACAGGTGAGCAGTTGCGTCCGGCATCTTACTCTGCGCGAGGTGTAGCAAGTGCGGCAGCCGCGATGTGAGCGTCTGTATGTCCACGTAGATACTAATACTGTTCTCTATGAGGGTTCTGTTTACGGACACCGGTTCGGACTTCGGTGAGCTTTTCTGGAAATAAATGAGACGCAGACGGTTAGGTATCACACTTCGAGGAGAGGTATTTGGGGAGTCCCCGCGACTCGCGCGACACTATCGCGAGATTATGATTTACTGATATTAGATAGCTTTATCTGGTTTGTGGTAAATTATAATACGGAAGTTTGAAAAGATAGTTACGTTTAAGATAAACGAGAATTAGGAGGATTATTGGGTTTGTCCACACGACTGGAGAAATCTGTTAACCTAAATATTGCAGATTTAAGACGAGAGAAGCCAAGTTTTTTCCCATACGAAATCACACAAAAAGGGTATTCAAATTCCTCCCCCTAAATGTTATCCAATCTCGTTGATTTTTTTATATGTGTTTGGTGTTGAAATTTGCTATGTCAGACAGTTTTTTAAATATGGCTTTTTCCTACACTCTATCACTCCACCTTGATAGAGAAATCAACTTTTCTTTTCTTAGTTCTTCAAATTCCATGTTTTTAGGAGCGGCGATGTATGCTGTATTGTCATTTAGGAGCGGCGATGTATGCTGTATTGTCATTTAGGAGCGACGATGTATGCTGTATTGTCATTTAGGAGCGGCGATGTATGCTGTATTGTCATTTAGGAGCGGCGATGTATGCTGTATTGTCATTTAGGAGCGACGATGTATGCTGTATTGTCATTTAGGAGCGGCGATGTATGCTGTATTGTCATTTAGTTGGCGATTCATGACAAATCCTTTCTAACCCCCAATCCAAAAAGAGGGGTGTTATAAGTTTGACGTGTGTATCTGTGTGTCTGTGTGACATCGTAGCTTTCAAACGGATCAGCGCAGGACCGGTAAAAATAGTGTGATAAAGAAGAGGCTTAAGACCAGCAGTGGATCGATAGAGGCTGAAATGATGATGATGATGATGAATGGTAGAAAAGTTTAAAAATATCGATTTATTTCTCTCCTATTGGTTACCTACAGCACCAACAAAAAGCTTATCAAAATAATGACCTGGTTGGAAGCTGAGAAGGCAGCAGCCCAGGCGGCGTACCGCGCGACCACCTGCAGCGAGAGCTTCCAGAGCTTGTGCCCGAGCGGCGCGAGGTGCACGTCCTCCGCCCAGGGAGCCTGTACCGCGCGCCAGCATCGTCGACTCTCCGCCACCAGGAACCCCTCCTGCGGCTGCAGGGTGGGGCTCCGCTGCAGACCTGACTCATACCCTCCTGGAAAAAGCACACTGTAATTTTTATCTTATCTTCTCTTGGAGAGTTTTTTACTTTGATACTTTAATTAGCGCACATACTCAGGGTCACAAGTTCCAGTGACCCAAAATGATTAGTCTAAAATTCAATTTAAGTGTAAGACGCATAGGTCTTTCAAAATCTAAACCAGTTCAATACTATTCCAGAACCGCGCGCCCTTTTTCTTACATAAGGAGAAATTGATTTCCACCCCTAAACATTTCTATGATTTATTTATTCTACGATTTATTATTTCTATTCGATTTCTATGAATCTTTTTTTATCTGACCAGTATTATAAATGGCTAGGCTTATTCCGGCAGCCTAATCGGGAGACCGTCTGACTTTCCGGCAACCTAGTCGGGAGACTGTCTGACTTGCGATCCGCAGGTCCTGGGTTCGAATCCCGCGGCACACACCTGTCTTTTCGAAGTTATGTGCGTATTGTTGATTACCGCTAACTTCTAATGGTGAAGGAAAACATCGTGAGGAAACCTACATTCTACAGCCTAAACAGCTTGACAGATTTTCGTAGGATATTTTTTACCGAATTCGACCTCAAAGACGAATTTCGTTCGAACAAAAGACGTTCGGAATTTCGTACTAACTAAAGAATTTTTGCAAAAAGATAATTGTCTTTTAATGTAATTTATTGAATTTTTAACTTATTGTTGTATTTAAACGAAAATAAGTATTTACTGCAAATAAAACTGATATTTAACCTGTAAATATTTATTATCTCCTAAAGTGTTCTCGCTGCTGAAGTGAAAAGTTATGTGTGTTACACGAGAGCAAAGTTTTTTGCATCTCGTGCCTTTAAACTCCTAGCCACACTCAGGATTCAAAATCAGCACTCGCAGCAAAAAACTACTTTGCTCTCTTGTTGCACAAATAACTATTACATCATTTCAAGCGTAACTCAATCATCACTTAAACTGCCAGCAAAAATCGCTACTCTATATACATTCATTTTCACTGAGGGCAGATGTTTTATTAGAGGATGGAACCCCAGGAATAAAACATCTGCCCTCAGCGAAAATGAATGTATAAATAAAGATTTTGATATTTACAAAAACGTGATTGAGCTCTCCATTTAAATATTTATGATGATAGTACGGAACCCTTCGTGCGCGAGTCCGACTCGCACTTGGCCGATTTTATTTTTATCGCCTACAATAAAGTGGCTGTTGTTTTTTGACTACACTATAAATTGCAACAACAGCGTTCCTGTTGTTGCATGCATCCTGGTGCTGCCATAAAGTCTGGCAAACACTTGTGATTATGACAATAATTAGAGGTATTGTGTAAGTATGAGTCAGGACAGTAACGAGCGACGTAGCTGGCATTGGCTCCGTTTTACTGATAATAACCATTGTCTATCAAGCAATGGCAAACACATATTATATGCAATTTCATTAAATTGATATCAATAAAGTATTAATAATAATTATAAATCAATGTGCCAACTACTATATGATGAAACAAACAAAATAACTTATTTATCTAATTGCATGATTTTTTCATCTTTATTATTAACCAACAACCGCAAAGGTAAAAGATAAGGTTATTTATGTACTCTCAAAATGGGTAGTTTTGACTCCATGCCAAACATTGTACATAGTCTAATTTAAAGATTCTTGTTTTTTTCAAAAAAAATGGTAGTAAAAACGACTGCTAAATGAATGAACTTAGTAATTTAACTAAGATTTTTTAGGGTTCCGTACCTCAAAAGGATAAAACGGAACCCTTATAGGATTACTTTGTTGTACGTCTGTCCGTCCGTCCGGGTGTCAAGACCTGTATCTCGGGAACGCGTGAAGGTATCGAGTTGAAATTAAAACCATATACGCAAATCCATAGTCTCTTGCTGCAGAAAGAAAAATCAAATTTCTCAGTTTTCGTAAAAAAGTTACAGCCGAATATGTCGTAAAAATAGACATTTCGACACTCACAGAGGAATCAAAACCTATGGGGTACTTCCCGTTGACCGAGAACTCTGAAATTTGGCAAGAATCATTGTCTTAGAGTACATATATAGGAAACAATCCGAAGACTGGACATTTTTAATTTAATCACAAAAAATAGTGTCTTTATTTTATACAAGGAATGAGGGTCCAATTTTTTTAGTTCTTTAACCGTATCATGTGGGGTATCATATGAAAGAGCTTCATTAGCATAAGCTAAACAGGTTTTTAAATGTTTTTACGATATATATTTTTCGGTTTATGAAGGAAAATATATGATTTTCCCCTTTTATCTACTAGTTTGTACGGAACCTGCGGTGGGCGAGTCTGACTCACACTTGTCCGGTTTTATTTAAATTGGTAGTCAAAACGACTGCTAGTTAATTAAGTAATTTGACTAACATTTGTTAAATTAGTAGGCAAAATGACTGCTAATTAATGAACTAAGTAATTTGACTAACATTTTTAAAATTGGTAGTCAAAATGACTGCTAATTAATGAACTAAGTAATTTGACTAACATTTTTAAAATTGGTAGTCAAAATGACTGCTAATTAATGAACGAAGTAATTTGACTAACATTTTTAAAATTGATAGTCAAAATGACTGTTAATTTTTTTGTTTAATGGTGTGCAATAAAAAGTTTATCTATGTATCTAATTAATTAACTAAGTAATTTCACTAATCTTTTCTAAAAATTGGTAGTCAAAATGACTGCTAATTAATTAACTAAGTAATTTGACTAACATTTTTAAAATTGGTAGTCAAAATGACTGCTAATTGTATTTGTTTAATGGTGTACAATAAAAAGTTTATCTATGTATCTAATTAATTAACTAAGTAATTTCACTAATCTTTTCTAAAATTGGTAGTCAAAATGACTGGTAATTAATTAACTAAGTAATTTGACTAACATTTTTAAAATTGGTAGTCAAAATGACTGCTAATTGTATTTGTTTAATGGTGTACAATAAAAAGTTTATCTATATATCTAATTAATTAACTAAGTAATTTCACTAATATTTTCTAAAATTGGTAGTCAAAATGACTGCTAATTAATTAACTAAGTAATTTGACTAACATTTTTAAAATTGGTAGTCAAAATGACTGCTAATTGTATTTGTTTAATGGTGTACAATAAAAAGTTTATCTATGTATCTAATTAATTAACTAAGTAATTTCACTAATCTTTTCTAAAATTGGTAGTCAAAATGACTGGTAATTAATTAACTGAGTAATTTGACTAACATTTTTAAAATTGGTAGTCAAAATGACTGCTAATTGTATTTGTTTAATGGTGTACAATAAAAAGTTTATCTATATATCTAATTAATTAACTAAGTAATTTCACTAATATTTTCTAAAATTGGTAGTCAAAATGACTGCTAATTAATTAACTAAGTAATTTGACTAACATTTTTAAAATTGGTAGTCAAAATGACTGCTAATTGTATTTGTTTAATGGTGTACAATAAAAAGTTTATCTATGTATCTAATTAATTAACTAAGTAATTTGACTAACATTTTTTGGGAAAAATCAAAAGAGCCTTAAATAAGGCTCTTTACAATGATTGACACATTTGTATCACTATGCAGTCAGGTGTTTTGTTATTCTTTAATATAGATACTTTCCACCTCTTCTTGTAAGAGATAGAATTTAGGTTCCTTCTGTTGTATGAATGCATGTGACCATTGTCACAGACAATCAACATCGAATACACTGCATTTTAACATTTAATATATTTTGGGGTACATATTATATATAGACTAGCTTAGTAATTCTCTCTACTTTGTCATAGTGTGGCATTTTAATAGATCTTATCATTTATCAGTTAAAATAGTTATTGGTAGTTTCAATCTTTTAGTTATATTTTATGTAACTATAAAAAGCCATGTTATTAATTGGCTTGACATGATTTATAAAATTATCAGAAATCCATGCAGCACCTATTTGTAATCAGTACGCCAAGGTTTTTTTTAAATCATTGATAGGCTACATAACCATCACCTTGCAATATATTGAGTGACATTAGTCTTATGATAAAGCGCATTTCGTAAATAAATAGTTAACTCGTGATTTAAAGACACCAGATCATAACTATTAGAGAAACTCAGTCAGGTCACATATTTTTTGATACAATATGAGAGAATTGATTCCTCTGCATGAGCACTACCACTTTTCAAAAATTTCATGTTATTTTAACCTTCAAAGTTATTAAATAACAATATTTAAAAAAGCATAAGTCTATTGTTTTTGCCTTTTGGTAATTACTATTTACGTAGTATTGGTAATAAAAAAAACTAATTTTGATTTTTAACCAACGCAGCAACGTCCAAAAAGAAGGTTATCAATTCGGTCTGTATGTTTGTCCACCAATTACTCAGCCAATTCTGCATTAATTTTGATGATTCTTTTTATATTTGGTAGATCTTCTTCAGCCCCATATAAATTTTATCAAAAACATTTCAGTACTTTGGTTTTTATAACAAAATAGCTGGTAAAATATCATCCAAGTGCCTGTAGAAAAGTGAACAGCAACTCGCAATACTATTGTATTGCATATTTTGAAGTATATATTATACAATACATACTATTGTATTGCATATTTTGAAGTAATTTTAAACTATAATTATGTCTGTAACAGTATTTCATTCTTACCGGCAATTTCTTGGAACCGTATTTGAAAGTAGACTGGAAGGTTCCACCTCTTCTGGAAGCTTCGATACTCAATAGTTTCTCGTAAAAATTTCACAGTCTCTTCATCAGGGCAACGCTCTTCTAACTTCTTCACAAACTGCATGCTTTCTGTATATCTTCTGTGGAAAATTTGTGGGTTGCCAGGAGCAAATATCGATGCTAAATTAACTTCTAAACGGCTTTCTACTTCACACCAAAAACAATTAACTAGAAACCTGTATTTCTTATCAAGAAACATTAACTTGGAATGTAGGGTTACTTCCGAAAGCAACTTTAGTTTTGTGTCTAGTAATGCCAAGATTTTACTATAGATTCCTTCTAAGCCTTCTTTACTCCGTTGAAGTGTAGGTTCATTTATGATATCTTGTAATAGTGGAGCAATAGCCTGCTTACGTAACAGCATTTCTGTTTCTGCCACACGATCTAATGTTGCTAACGTAATGAGTGTTTTTAAGAGGTTATCTTCATCATTGTCATTCCAAAATTGGAAAACCAGTTCATTCAAAGTTTGTATAAGTTTGCTGCCAACTTCATTAAACTGCTGTTTTTGGTCAGCCTTTATTAAGCTTTCACATTTTTTAATAGTGAACTTCAGTTGGTTGTATTGCATAGCACCTCTATCTGCTAATTCTATACGTTCATTTTTATTTTTATCTGCTATACAGTTTAGTATGTTGTTTAAAGTTTTAAGTCCGTTGATTGTTTGGCTGTAGTATTTTAATAATTGTTTCTTTTTCTGTAATGTGTGGCGTTGACTCATCCACATAGACACTTCTTTCATCGCATCTTCTAAGCATTGTCGTACACTCTGAAAATAATGGTAATTGATTATTAGCATGAAAATACAATATGCCTTGTTGTGTAAGAATTGTTTATTGAAAAATGCAGGTGACTTTTATTGTTAATTAATAATATACTACTGCACTGAACTTAGTAAGTATATATTAAACTATAATTATGTACTTACAAAAACCTCTTCATTTAATTGTCCCAACGGCACCTGAATTTTTTCGATAGCTTTATCGAATCCAATGAGTGTTGCGCACAGATTTACAAAATTCGCATAGTCCTTGTTGATAAGCTCTATCATGGCAAGTCTAAGAACTTTCAGGTAGACCCCCAAATCGTCTCGCATTGACTCCAAAGAGGCTACATTTTGGTGTTCCGCCAAGAAGTTATCGACGGAGAAATTCGTCTGAAAATATTGCAATCGTATAGTGAGTATACTGCAATAGTTAAATATTCATCGGTTCAGGAGAATTACAGGGAAATATATGTGGAATACCTTTACGAAATCATTACGGTCGAAACATAGTCCCCGTGGAGCCGGCGGCAATGTAAACTCCATGATATCAGGCTCCATACTCGTTTGTCACTATCACACCATTATGAAGGCACCATTATTGACGAAATCATCGAAAAATTAAGAAAATTGCAGGAAAAGTCCGTATTTAGCTGCTTACGGCGATCATTTTTGTTTGACATTTGTTTCGATTGACGTAAGCTTGACACATCATACGTCAATATATAGAATCGGATACACAAACAAAACACGTCAACACTAATGAAAGTTAGGTTATTAGGTAAATTATTTTATCTTGTAAATACAAAAACACTATAATAAAAAGTATTTCTAGAATATGACACCTTGAGTGAGCTCGTTTACGTCCTTTCATCGAACAATTGTGGGTCGTCATTATAAAAAAAAACTCATTGGCGTATGTAATAGGGCGAATTCTGTGCTCATTGGATAATAATTGTTATAAATATCCGAATGAAACAAATACATTCAATGCCCTTGCTTGCCCGCAAACAGTCGCTCAGCTGTGGCGCACGCCATATAATAATAATAAATAATTGCATGCATAAACATTGCCGTTCAACGGCCAATGCTGGCAGCATGCTGCTGATGCTGACTACACTATTACCAACCGGCGTTTAGTATTCTTTAATCTTTTATTTTATGCGAGAGTTGTATTATTATCATTACAAAAAGCTTAACGGACACTTGTGATATAAAGACGTATCTAAAGACACCACGTTCATCAAAATCGATCAATCTTCACACCTTTACCTACGTAGGTGGTAGTGAAGAAACATGCATTAAATCGAAAAACATTACTCATCTTTTTGTGCAGTCGAGCAAAAACAATATCAATTTTGATAAATAAACAACACCATTTTATATTCAAACCATTCTTGCTAGCAAATTATTTAACGACTCTTATTATACGGTAAGTACCTACCTACCTACCTACCTACTTAGTACTTAATGTATCAATCAGTTGCCTATTAGACTAAGAGCGCGCCGTATGTCTAGCCACCTCATCGGGTAACAAGATGTGACCTATCTAGGATGACTCAAATTATCGAGGTGTCTCTAAATGTATTTGTTTGCCTCGGCTAAACCTGGATTTGTACAGTTAGCAAAAATGTGACCACTTTTTGGGGTGCCCAACACCTCATCGGGTAACAAGTTGGGACATAGTACATTCGAAAGAGCCTATCGAGAAGTCCAAAAAAATTAGGGTTGCCTTACCTAACCCTGGAGCTTTCGTGAATCGGCCTAATTTTAGGGTGCCAAAAAAGAATACCAATCATCTCATCGAGTAACAAGATGTGACTTATACCATTCGAAAGTCTTACTTGTACTAGTGTTAAATAAATTTGGTTGCCGCCCCTAAACCTGGAGCTTACATTAATCGGCCAAGTTTTATGTTTGAACGTAAAAACTGATTCATGACAAAACAAAGTTAAAATGAGGTTGGTACAACATGTAATAAGTAGGTACATATCATATTCAATTTCCTATTGAAGATAATCAAAATCTATAGGGTTGTCATCCTCAAACTGACCTTTTTATAAGTCAAATTTTAGAGTCGGAAAATTATGAACTAAAATTAAAGTTCCAAATTAACCAAATCATACGTTTTGTTAAGCATGGGAGGCAATTTTCGTGTGATTTTATACATTTTTGCCTTGTGGTAGCTACCCTTAAATGACTACCTGCCAAGGTGGAAGCTACACCATGAGATAGATTAAGTAACCTACATGTTAAAAAAATAGGGTGGTTTGACCTCAGCTTGGTATATTTAGTAATATACCACGTTAAAATTGCTTCAGCCATGCATTTAATTTGTATGGGAGTATACCTTTAACGGAATTGTGCAGCGTTACTTTTATAGCAGTTTCATAGGACGCTTTAATAACTACTAAGTGCAAAATTTCACCAAAATGAGTTTGAGTTTCACCTGTTTCTGAGATATTTTTGTTTTTATTGTTGTATGTTTACTTTTTTTCAGTTTACTGCTATGGCAGCTGTCCTTAAACGATAACCGATCAAAATGGAAACTACAACACAAGGGTTTTTTAAAGTACCTACATTTATAAAAAGATGGGGTTGCCATTTTAATCGGTTGACATTTAAGGTTATCAGTTGTCACGTTAAATCCATAGTGTGCCAAAAAATAATACCAATTAAATCATCAATAATTCTAATAAGTAACTATCACAAAACCTTAGAAAACAATAAACAGTCTGTTGTTTCTCGCGGTAATTATTAAAATAAGGCCCTTTTTAAGGCTTATATTGACGATGGTGATAATGAATGGTGACGATGATGATTAAAATGGTTGCTGAAAATTTTAAGGTGGACTTAGGCTAAATTTTAATAGTCTAAGTCTGTCTTCAAATTTTCAATTTTAATTATTAAATTAAGGCATTGAATGTAATAGAGTGAGAAAGAATAAAAAAACCGAACAATTGCGAGTCAGACTCGACCACCGATGGTTCCGTATAAACTAGTAGATAAAAGGGGGAAATTTAAACGGGAAGTACCCCATAGGTTTTGATTCCCTTGCGAGTGTCGAAATATGCGTTTTTTTGTAACATATTCGGCTGTAACTTTTTTTAATGAAAACTAAGAAGTTTGATTTTTCTATCTGCAGCAAGAGATTATAGATCTGCATATATGATTTTATTTTCAACTTCATACCTTCACGCGTTCTCGAGATACAGGTCTTGACAGACGGACGGACGGACAGACGGACAACAAAGTGATCCTCTAAGGGTTCCGTTTTTTCGTTTCGAGGTACGGAACCCTAAAAATAGAGTGGCGCCACTGTCTTACTCGCACGCGGCACCATTTAAGCATAGACTATAATTATTGAAATTACTTTAAATAAATATTCTCTAAAAAAATTACATAGTTCCGCGTTTACACGATTTACGACCACAAAACATACATGCGAACAGATGCATGCATGGGTGTAGCTATAGCTTTCTCAAGGGGGGGGTCCGCGGGTACAAAAATTTATAAAAATATACTACTATTTACCTCTTTATTGGCGCATACTATATGCAGACGAGTACTAGTTTCTAAACGTCAATGTTTATATAATTATAAGTTATAAACATTTAAATACACGAAAATTAAATTACGGACAAACGTATAACTGTAAATAAAGTGTAAAAATAACGTCGGAACAATATTAATTCACCAGTTCTAACGAGCGACGAACGACTCAAGTAAACAAAAACATAAATAATAAGCATACGCGAGCGAAGCGAGCGCGAACATTTTAGTAGTGTTTTTATAGTAATATGATTTATTTCTCGTATTAGTGAGTCCGCAGTATTTCCATGATAAAATAGTACCTAATAATGTGCGAGCGAAGCGAGCGCAGATTTTTTAAGGTTTTTAAAATTAAATCTTGAAAATAATTTAATTCATTGATCGTGTTAGAAAGTGGCCCAGATGAACCAAACAAGTATAAAAGTGTTTAAAAAAATGAAATATCCGACTGGATGAGTAAGTCTGACTTACGCTATCAAAAAATATAAATCCATTTGAATGCATTGATTTCAAATATAAGCACGGCACTTTAAGAGTCTTGTTCGATCTTTTCGAAATTATTAAAACAAAAATATTTTTTTAGGTTAAATTGGCTTGGATCGAATTGATTTTTTCATGGAATATTTGTGTTTTTTTTACGTAAGATAGATCTACGACTGATCTCCAACTCGCCTGATATTTAGCGATGTTATTTTCTAGTTTTACGAACGAAGATCTTTTTATATGTTCATTCAGTCGTTTTATATCTTAAAAAATATGGGCATGCGCGAGCGATCACTTCGCTTTGGCGCGCGAAAAATATTGAAGCAAATTAAGTAAACTTTAAAAAAGAGCAAGGATTTTTCATAATTGCCAGGATATTTTGGGGGAGGGTAGGTTGAACCCCTAAGCCCCCCCCCCCCCCTGCTTACGGCCTTGTTCACAACTTGTCGGATTCGGAATCGGCCTGGAAACTGTATCTCCATCTCTCTCAATTTGTATAGATATGACAGAGATGGGTTAAGGTTTTTTTTAAAGTATGTAATATTAAAGAAAAATTAAAAAATACCGATAGCAGAAAAGCAGTTTTTTGCAGTCTAACTTACGATTTCGATACTTTAAATACGCTGTTGAGTGTACGTGTAATTCTAAAAAAACACTTGTTTATTACGAAATAGTGCGTTAGTGATTACGAAAAAACGTTTTATTTTGATTTTTTAAAGAGATATTATGATTACAACAAATATAGCCTACTTATGACACTTTGGAAACGAAGACGACTGTAATGACACATCAACCTCGCACATCAAAATCCGTCAAGCCGTTCAGGCTGTGATATAGAAACATACATACCCGCATACATACATACACTCGAAAAACATTATCCTCCTTCTTACGCAATCGGGTAAAAATATATAGTTTCCATTTGATATACGCGTTTGTAGTATGCGCGGGCGAAAGACGAACATGGGTCATACTCGTACTGCATCTCTTTAGCTAAGCTGTAGTTATGCACACACATTACTGCACATCAGGTTTTTATATATATTTTGTAACATGCGTGCCATCCGCGATACATATTCCGGAATTTTGACAGCACTTAATTTTTTTTTCGGCCAATCCCATGGGGGGGGGTCCGGACCCCCTGGACCCCCCCCCCCCTTATATACGCCCATGGATGCATGCATACATTTCCAACACATCCCAAGGTTGTTCTAGAAGAGATCGCTTTTAGCGATAAGACCGCCTTTTGTGGCATTTTCTTATGTGTTTATTGTCTTATTACGTTATGTGGTGTCAATAAAGTGTTATTGATTGATTGATGCATGAATTTTGCAAGTGTATCAAACCATCCTATAACCTACATTTATGGCCTATAATGGTAGTCCTGTGAAACTTATTTACTTATTGATTCAACTACATAATTTTCAATCAATTGTAGTGTAATTATAATATTTTTTACAATACATTTAGAGACACCTCGATAAGTTGAGTCATCCTAGATAGGTCACATCTTGTTACCCGATGAGGTGGGTAGACATACGGCGCGCTCTTAGTCTTTATGTACATAATCACTGCTAAGTAGAGCATTCAAGTACAGCAACTTAATAGATCTAATCAACTCAATACGAAGTATGTACCAGAAAAGCGAATGTAACTCGTGTCTGTTTGTTACCTTTTCTTTTCACTGTGAAACGGCTAAGCTGGACGTTATGAAATTTAACACAAAGATTCCTGGTAAAGGACATATAAATGAGTATATTTTATCGTCATCACCGTTTCTCATCACAATGCAAGTGAAAGCTAGTGAGATGCAGCTAGTACATATCTAAATAATCAATCATCATATGAGGCACAAGAAGCCCTCTGGACATATCAGAATACGAAGTAAACTACCCCCATTCCAAATTTCTTGCAAATTCGTTCAGCCGTTTAGGCGTAAAGATGTAACATAAACTCATCACACGAAACTTTCGCATTTATTTTATCAAATTGGTGATGATGATGAAATATAGCCTATTTTGTCCAAGCTAACAATTTCGACTGTCTTTCATCGATCTCAAATGGCAACAAAAAGGCAGGATAGGCCCATTTTTAACCCGGCTAGCTGTGGTTATATCTTATGGTTTCAAGTGTATATTTAAGTATATATAATGTATCTATGTAGATAGGTTTGTATGTATCTACATATGTATGTAGGTGATCGCTTACAGCATAAACGGCTTGGGCGATTTTGATTTGCGACGTGTTCGTTAGAATCGGCTTTACTCCCTGAATATTATAGGCTTTTTTTGTAATAATAATAAACATCACACGCAAAAATAAAATGCGTTTTTCGAAACGTCCAATGAACGTTTTCGAAAAAATTATAAGTGATTTTACTAGAACTAATCTAGAGAATACGATTACATATATTTATGATTTTTACAGCGATATTACGCTTTCTTTTTTTATTAAAAAACGTACACTCAACAGCGTAGGTATCAAGCGTAACGAAATCGTAAGTTAGACTGCAAAATCTGCTTTTCTGTAGTCGGCTATTTTGTTATATGTACCTATATAAGTCTGTATAAGACAAACTAATCGAAGACGTTTATTTTAATTAAGTACCCGCTAAACATAATATATCAAGTAATGTTCAATAGATAAACGGAGTAATTTATATCGCATCTATATATGTTCTAGATATCTGTCCACCGTCAACAGTCCTTTCTTAGAAGTCTTGGCGAAAATGGTTCTAAATTCTGAAAACCTTTATTTAAGCCGCGCCAGATTTGTAATGAAAATTCTCGGCGTGTGGATTCCTGATGATCAAGAAACCTTCTTACGAAAGCTGCACAGAGCATTCATGCTAACTCTGCAATATCTCTTTCTCTTTTTCCAAATTATTTACATCTTTCAAGTTTGGGGAGATATGGAAGCTGTTTCGGAAATTTTGTATGTGCTCTTCACCCAAGCTTCTCTCTGCTTTAAAATAACTGTGTTCTTGGCGAATAAAGGTATACAGAAAGAGCTGTTGAAACAAATGAACTCTGACATCTTTACAGCACGAACTGATATTCAGGAGAAGTAAGTGATGAGTAAGAAATAGTTTTCCATCTCTCTCTTTCTCTCTCTCTCTCTCTCTCTCTCTCTTTTATTTTGCTCTAGAACACATTAGGTAGCTGAAACTAACAAAGTTTTGATATTTTGGTTTTCCTACAATGACCAAAAGACCGCGCTGATACTTAAATAGGTGCATGTAGATTCTACATGCACCTATATATTATGTACCTATAACAATGGTTCTACATTGTAGAACCATTGTTATATTCAATAGGTAAGTAATTACCTATTGAATATACAATTTTATCTATTACCATCAGACCAGAAAGAGGCAGTGCCTTCTCGATTAATCCTACTTACGTCGGTAAACCTCTCGCTCTCTCTCTTTCTCTACCCTTACTCTTCTCTTGATGATAAAATATAAAGAAGTAATCGGATTGCTGTGAAGGATCCTGAAGAAGCACGCAACTCGCATCAGGAGGCTCCTACTGGCGTTCATCGTGAGCGCGCAGCTAATCTGCTACATGTGGGCGCTGAAGCCAATGTTCGACGACCCAGCCACCAGGAACTTCCCCTTCGACATGTGGTGAGGAACCAGACAACTACCAGCTTTGATAGGTTTCACACGTACTTTCAAGTAAAGCTAGTTCTCACTACGTTAGTTGAGTAGTGAATAACCCTTCCTTTGCATGCGTTATTTCAATGAGAAATAAACAAGCGTTAATTGAAATAGATAATATAGGTAGTTCATATGTTCACATATTATGGACCCGTGCAAATGAGAGATAACACATTAGATAGCCGATGAAGTACTGCATAGTAATAAAAGTATGTAGTATAAATAAGGCCAGAGTGAATAGATATTTTCTAGATCGACGAGCTCCATTCTCGGCCACAACGTCGCTTAACATCATGCGAGTTGGTGGTCAATCGTAGAATTCGTAGATCTATCTTGCGTAAAAAATTGTCTTTGTGTCTATTATGTCATAGACTTGTGCAACTCATCCGTAACATGATATACCTAATAGTGGTTGCCAGCGTCCAAAATCCAAAACAAAAAGTGCGGTCGGGTCTAAATTGCAACGAAACCATCGTACTATGTTGATACGGTAGACGGGTTGATATATGGAAAAGCCACCATTCAACAACCACCTCACGTTATGTTGAATCAGTCATGTTAGAGATCTCGTTCCAGGCTGGGAAGTCTAATCCTATTCATATCTTCATCCGCATTATCATGTAACATGAGGAGTGTCAGATCAGGTTAGCCCCCGTATTTTGAACTCATTCGGTTTCGGAATGGATTCGATTTGTATATCTCCGTCTCTGTGATTTCCATAGAGAATGACAGAGACGGAGATATACAAATCGAATCGATTCCGAAACAATGGGTTCACAGGTCAGCCCCCGTATTCTGAACTCATTCGGTTTCGGAATCTATATCTTCCTCTCTGTCATTGTCAGAGAATGACAGAGACGGAGATATACATTCTGAAATCGAATGAGTTCAGAATACGGGGGCAGGTCAGGATCTATGGTCTGTTACCCATTAACTGTAACCAAAACATTTTTGTATGTGAATTGCTCTAGGATGCCAGTGGAGCAGGAGCGTTCTCCACAGTACCAGCTCGGGTTCGCGTTCCAACTAGTCACTATCTGCATGAGCGCCTACATGTACTTCGGAGTGGACAGCGTCGCCTTGTCCTCGGTCATCTTCTGCTGCGCGCAGATGGATATTATTAAGGATAATATATTAAAGGTCAGTCTCTGACAAATCATTGAGAAACCACAAAATAGCTTATTCTCATCATTTTTTTGCGATTCTTGTATAGTGATGATTTGATTATTGTAGAATGGTGGACGACCAATCTGCTGTACGTACAACCCGGTACTATGGGTATGGTGACGGTCGGTCACCATACCCATAGTATCGTGGTCTCTCCCGTCACTGACGGAAACTAGGGCTAGAGTAAGTACACTAATTTTTGGATACTCTCAGATAGAAACATTGTGGGACAAAAGAGGCAATGAACTAATGACAACCCGATTAAGCAACCACCAGAAACTTATTGAATGTGTGAAGCATCATCAGGCGGTCGTAGCGTAAGTTGTCCATCTTCACTAGATATACCTCAAATCATTATTTCATAGTATTCTGTAATCTCTCAACATGCATATTTCAGGTTTAAGGAGTTAGCAGAAGATTCCAACCACGCTTATTTAGCATTTCAAATGACGGGTAGCGTTGGACTCATCTGTATGTCTTCTCTCAGGATTTTGATTGTACGTCTTTCAAACGACAATAGATTTACGAATCAAAGTACTGCATAATATAGATACGAGTATACCTAATTTTAAAAGATATTTCCAAGTCAATATTGTTTGTTGCCTCCTTTACTTATGCCGTATTTACTGTAACGTTTTTATTGGTAGGTGGAGTGGAAAAGCATGCAGTTCGTGGCAATAGTGACGTATGTAACGGTGATGTGCAGCCAGCTGTACGTGTGCTGCTGGTGCGGAAGCCAGCTCACTGCTACTGTGTGTACTTCATAGAACAACCCACGACATATACTCACTATCTACTCTACACAAAAAGATAGGGAGAGTGGCTCTTGGAATTTTTAAGCTAGAGTGGAGCTCGTTGATCTTCTAGATCAACGAGTTCCATCCTCGGCCACACCGCCGCTTAACATCAGGCAAGTCGGTGGTCATTCGTAGATCTATCTTACGTAAAAAAAAAGGTAAATCCAACGTAACTTTACATACTCGTAGCTTTAGTTATAAGCTGAGACGGTTTATTTATAATCATCAAAAAAGCGAGGAAGTGGTGACATCCAGCGCTTCGTAGACAGATCATTTATTTTAGTGCAATTAAGTGTATCAAACATTTTTCTATTTTTCTATTTTATTAATAATATATATATATATATATTTATATATATATATATATATATATATATATATATATATATATATATATATATATATATATATATATATATATATAATGATTGTTTATCTATTTTATCTGTTATTACTGCTCTCTTGTTTTCGTTTATGTTATTTATGGTTAATATTTTTATGTTGTGCCATGTATACCGCGTGTGGTAACCGTGGATGACGTCATCGACGGGTCCAGTGGAGAACCTCAAACAGGCAGGCTGATGAGCTATCTTCACCGACCTTCACAATGATCTTCAAGGCAATACGTTCCGCTGTCCCAGAGTGCTGAGCTGCACCGAGTGGTATACGAGTGCGCCTGGTACGAGCAGAGCGCCGGGTTCCAGCGGGCGCTGGCGGTCGCCATGACGTGCATGCAGCGCCCTCTCGTCCTGAGGGCTGGACACTACGTACCTTTACTCCGGCATACATTTATTTCAGTTAGTACCTATAAAAAAAGTAGTACTAAAAAAGAAAGTACTTTTTAGTACCTATTATTTACAGTAAATACGATAAAGATAACTGTTTCGTGAGTTAGACCGTTCAGCATCAACTTCTCATTAGAAGCGTGAGCTCGCGTGTTTTTTAGTTCTATGTGATTGTAATCATTGAAATTAAAAATTTCAATCTTATTCTAGAACTCGCCTCCACTTCATGCGAAATAATCCCTTGCTTTTTCGCTAGAATATGGGCGAATTACTATCTAACTAGTAGTGGGAACTTAATTCTAATAATTTGAGCAGGATCTTTTTTAGAAAATGACAAAGAATAAAATTACTATGTATAGGTAATGCATACTTAACGTGCACTTCATTTTTGCAGATCCTTCGCATGTCGTACTCCTATTTTGCAGTACTGAACACACAGGAGCAGGACTAGTCCACTACCTACTTATAAATTCTCACTTGCACAAGAGTCTTTATTATAAGATTGGAACATCCAGCCGCTTAACCTATCCACTCTGTCTATCTACTCCACTACATCACAATCTGTTTAGTTGTTTGGTTTTTAAAACGCATTAGCGAGGGACTCTCCAGACAGCGTTACTCAGAAGTAAAGACCGAGGAAGAAAAATGACAAAACCTATAAACTTTTTTCTTGTCAAGATATTATTGTCACATTTTTGAACATACATTAAATATCTAATATTTCATGTAGATACATTGAAATCACTAATAGCGAGTATCAAGTAATTAAGTTTACCTATGTACCTCCAATAAATAAATCCAGAATATTATGACTAGTATAATGTTGAAGTACCTATGATAGTTGGTAGGTATCATTTTATTTAAAGTGAGTATTTGTGAGTTTATTTGATTGACAATTTGTAATTCAATGAACGCTGCTTAAGATTTTTATTTATTTTGACATTGATATTATTATTTCAAGTAGGTAATTATTATTTGTTGAATAAATATTATTAAAAAAATTATGATTCTTAATCATATTTTTAAATGTTGCATGACCACTGCGGTCGTTAATAGATGGACATCAATAACCTAGATTTAAGACCCTATACTAATAACAAGCAAAATAAGGAATTTGAATTTGAATAATTTTATTTAAACATATACGAGTAGGTACTGAAATTGGAATCATCAAATACAAAACTATATTATAACAAAATAACGACAAACAAATTTGTGGAATTACGCTTCCTGAGTGTGTTTTTTCTATGGATATTATCTGGGTGTCTTTAAATGTTTTTTTTAGGTAAGCGCATTCCATCATCGGCCACAACGTCATATTGTAGGAATAAAAACCTAGATTTTACGACTAACTCAGATGAAGGTACATAAAGGAGAGAGGTAAATTGCCTAACCTACATGCTATAAGTACCTAAACAATAAATAGTACAAATAGAGCTGAAGCGCCAATGGTGGTTGGTCATATCTGTAACGTATTCGAAGGTACCTACGTACCGACTATCGTCGTGGCAGACAGGTTTAAGAGTAAGTATAAGTAAGGTGAAGAACTCAGGGCACCTAATCATGATAACGATTTACTAATTGTTCGTTACAACTTACGTTCGTAAATGTTTTGAAATATACCTGTCTAATGAGCGAAGTTATAGAAACTTTAAATTCTGTTTATCGGCATCAAGCGATTTGTAAAAGTTATTATCAATACTCTACCAATTAAAAGCAGTTTAGAATTACAAAAGTAATTTGAAGATGGCCACCGATGTAATATAACAAGCTACTCGTACATTGTAAACCAACAATTCCTAACATCAGTAGTTTACGAAGTATCCGAGAGTTCTGTCATGGGAGAACCTAACGTAGAGTTATTTCTCGGGCGACCCAGAAAAATCTTAACTACATTTGGAGTATGGCCATCTTCCACGAGACACGTGATACTACATCAAGTGTACATGGTCTTCATCATGATAACTCAGTACTCCTTCGTGATATTTGAAATAGTTTACATAGCAGGAGTGTGGGGCGACATAGGGGAGGTATCCGAGGCGTCATATTTGCTCTTTACGCAAGCTTCGCTCTGTTACAAGAGCACGCGTTTCTTGTTAAATAAAAACGGTTTGTTGGAGCTTCTTCAGTTCATGGAACGAGAGACGTTACAGCCTCGATCGGGAGCTCAAATTAGGTGGGGAACTACCTATTTAATGTTGTACTTACCTAGGCATTAGATAATTCAAAATCCTGCCTAATCAAATTAAACTGAAGAGAAAAATAAAGAGAGAGAGAGAGAGAGAGAGAGAGAGAGAGAAGAGATAGAGAAAGGAAGAGAAGTGACAGAAAGAGAGGGATGAGAGAGAGAGAGAGAGAAGAGATAGAGCAAGGAAGAGAAGTGACAGAAAGAGAGGGATGAGAGAGACAGAGAGAAGAGAAGATAATGTGAATTATGTAATCATCACATAATTATTTTTACACCATTTACTAATCCTAAGGCACCATAAGAAGATAGGTAGGTATGCTAGTGTAAGTATTTAGTTAGTATACTTGAATGACTACATACATTTCTTGACTTTATATTATCAGGATTTTATCCAAGCTCTCACGGACCATCAAACGTCTGTGCCTGTTCTTTCTAACAAGCGCCATCACGACCTGCACTCTCTGGGCCATGATTCCACTATTCGACGACGCTGGAAACAGATCGTTTCCCTTCAAAATTTGGTAAATATAATATTATAATAATAAGTTATCACGAATGAAGCTTAGCGAGACACGATACGATAGTGTTAAGAAAGGAAGATTGTTTGGATGAGGATTGTCTTGAAACTATAAAAGACTGCGATCAGTTAGTATTTCTTCCCACCAGGATGCCATTTACTCCAGATAATTCTCCTCAATATGAGCTGGGGTACGTGTACCAGATGCTGACCATCTACATCAGCGCTTTCCTATTTATCGGAGTGGACAGCGTGGCCATGTCCATGATCATGTTCGGATGCGCACAGCTGGACATCATCATCGATAAACTAAACAAGGTAACTGTCCTGTCTTGAAGCAATATAAGTACCTACGTCAAATATTAAAAGCAGGGACAATTATTAGAGTATTCCTTAGATCTTTCAAAAAGAGGAAAAATAAATGTAAGGAAACTTTATAGAGATCCTTGTATATTTGAGAAAATTAGGTACCTACTAGGTACTACAGGTGATAATTAGTAATACTATACCGCTGTTGCCATGAATTACGAACATTCTGTGAGATGCCACTGTAAGTAGGTGCTCGCTCGCCATTAATATTTCGCCAATTATAAATTGATTTTGATGATTTCTTTTTGTTTGGTAGGTCATACTTCAGAAGTGTTCCCGTAGATATGTTATCAAAATCAGTTCAGTACTTTGGTTTTTATAATATGGGAAAATGTTATCTAAGTAAACCTATTGCGTATTTTGAAGTCAGGTTTTCAGTTTTTTAAACTATAATTATTATACATATATACTTTTGTCACAGGTTCAGAATGTTGCAATAGTATTCAAAAAGTCTAGTAGACAAGAACTGCAGAAAAACAACGAACTTCTGATAGAGTGTGTTAAGCAACACCAGGACATGATAAGGTACGCGTACATAACACATTTCATAAACTGACTGATTATCCTTTGGATTAAATACCGCTTCCTTAAGTTTGCAATATTTTCAGATTCATAGAACTCGTCGAGAACACTTATCACACGAATATCTTCTTTCAATTGGTTGGAACTGTTGGGATCATGTGCAACATCGGCCTTCGGATCACTATCGTCTGTATTTATATTTGCTGTTATTGTTTTTAACGTCGTTATCTTAGTACAGTTAGGTACTGAGATTTGAAATGATTGAATACTTACAGCAATCTATTTCTTATTAACACCATATCTCAATTCTCAGCTCACCGTAGATCACTGCTGAACATTGATTTGTCTCACAGCCTTCATTTCTTCATTCAGATCTTCAGCTTTCCATTTCTAACTCCCGATAACTTAATATATCGTCACTCCATCCCATCTCAGGTGCCCTACCCGTCGATTGTGATCAAACAGTCTCCACGGAGCGGTCTATTTATAGGTTACCCAGTATTGTTGATGGCTTTCTTATTGGATTAATTCTTTCTTTTCTCTCTGAATTTATTGGTTTACCAATATTTTTTTTCGTTTACTGTATTTTCTTCTTTTGCATTTCGTCTGCTTTCAGGTTGACCACAGGAGCGTTCAGTTCTTCTCCATGTTAAACTATATGGTGACGATGCTGTCTCAACTGTTCTTATATTGCTGGTGTGGTCACGAGCTTACTATACGGGTAATTTTTTACCTACCCTTAACTAAGGGCGTCGCCAAGGGGGGCAGGTGCCCCCCCCCCCCCCCCCCCCCCTAGAGATTTAAAAAATATTTTTCTTATCCTCCATAATATTAACTTGCCCCTGGGCCATGGGCTGGCGACGCCCTTGCCCTTAACTACATACTTATTTATTTCCCTTACATGTGCCAGTAGTGTTCATATTTAGTAGATTGAGTTAAAATCAACGATAGAAAATAGATCGGTTCAAGAAGATAGCACTCTCTTCTGCATTCTTCCGCATATTCGACTCCGTAACACAAAAATTTGGTATTCCCGAAGGTCTTTCTTTTTTCAATTTGATTTTCACTTGATCTTGAATGAAATTTTAGCCACTAAGAGATTTGCGTAGCTAGAAATACTGCAATATCAAGCACAAGTAAAATATATCTACATACTTAAAAAAAAACTGTGGTAGGTACTTTAGAAGTAGGTAAGGCTTATGAAATGAATGCCTGACAGAGCGAGGAGGTCCGCGACTGGCTGTACCAGTGCCCATGGTACGAGCAAGACCTCAAGTTCCGGCGAATGATGTGGATCGCCATGGAGCGCATGAAGCGGCCCATCATCTTCAAGGCGGGGCATTACATCTCGCTGTCGAGACCTACCTTCGTAGCCGTAAGTAGATCGATCAACTGTCCACTTAGACATTGGTTTCTTCTAAAGCACCCCTATGGTTTTATTAAGTCCGATAAATTGAGTTCCATCCATTTTCAAAACTTAGGTACCTACGCGTCATATGAATTTGAACAAAATAGGCAGGTAGGTAGTACTCACAAATCAGAACCCTTATTATATTCGCCACGCCCGTCCGTACCTACTTAGGTAGGTACCTCAGTCATTTTATTCTGAGACTATTATAACTACGGGAACGTTTATCAGTTAAGCAGCAGATAGACGTGTTTTGCATACTGGTACAAATTGCTGCATTAAAATTATAAACAATAAGTAGATTTAAAAAATTTGGATGTTGAAAATGTTGGAATTGTCAACACATTTGTAAGTCCTTAAGTGTCGTAACACTTTCAAAATATTGAACATTATTTAACGATTATTAGCAATTTTTATTGTATTATTTCGGCTGAATTTAAGTGTAATGTAATGTATTGTTATATTTGCAGATCCTGCGTATGTCCTACTCGTATTTCGCCGTGCTGAACCGCACAAGGACCTAAAGGACAAGGAAGGGATCTACGTCATTCAATAACACAACGAGTTGACAAATCGATCGTTTATTATAAATCGTGTATCACATGACGCGTTTACATCCACGACGTTAGGCAGAAGTGTGCTTATCACGCAGCTCGCTTGCACTCGCTCTCCACTACCGCTTGTTCTGAGAGCTTACTAACTGAACTGAATCACTTATAAGACCCCATCTTTAGGATTATTCTTAATTTTGTTGAGTTTAGCGCTCGAGCGAGACGGTAAACCAGTCTCAGTTGTCTGCGAGGGATGGGATCGAGCCTAGACTTGACTAGACTCAAGTAAAAACATCACGTCATATAATTTTAGTTATCAAATAAAAATAATACGCGTTTTAAATCGACTCTCAAAGCAAAAGGTAGCGCAGAGCGTTCACAAAAAAGCCTTGTTTATACCAAAATCATGAAAAAATACACATCTTAACACTCAACGACATCTTAACTAATAATAAATTTAGTCAAGTATATAAATTCGTGCGATTAAATTATAGCATAACAATAGAAAGGCGAGAGTGTAAAACAACCTACGACAATAGTTTAGAATCTCACGAGGAAATCTAGTTTAGGGATTTATGCATTGGTTTATAGATGTGACGAGCAGGACGAGTGCCTGATGACGAGTGCCACACTTGCTTACAGTTAACACATCGCCTACTAGAAACGTAGTACCAGATGGATAATAAAATATTCTAGATAAATTATATTTGTCGCCTCAGGTATAGCTGCAACTACAGTAGGTGGCTTATTAGACTTATAACAAGTTTTCATTTTATTGATTGCTCTATAAAAGTATTAAAAAAAACGGTGAAAGATTGGTTCATTGGTAAATAACAGAATGAGATATCGCTTGTTATATATTAGCCTACACATGTGACGTTACACTAAAATACAATATGGCGCCTTCTCAGGATACTCGGACAATATTTCAAAAGGCGTAAAGTCGGATATCAAATGAAAGGACTCAATGAGCACATTCCAAATAAGTACATAAACGTACTTTAATAAATAATTATTAAATTTATTCATATATTTTTAAATAAAAACTACGGGTCACTCACGTCTGTTTTGAGCCGAAATATCCGACTATAGTTTCAACCGCATTCGGCGGTCTTTTTCACAAACTTTTTAACCATAGTCGGATATTTCGGCTCAAAACAGACGTGAGTGACCCGTAGTTTTTATTTAAAAATGTGTGAAAACCACGTTAATTTCCATAGTAAAATTTATTCATATGTTTAAATTTTACTAGTACTTATTGTACGTACCAAATTATATTATTAAATATGCATATTTCTATTAATTGATCAGTATATTAAATAGTAGGTACTACTAAATTATTTGTTTAATTATTTTTTTTATCAGCCGTTTGTATAAACTGTCCCACTGCTGGGAACGGACTATCTTCTCATTGTGAGAAGGGTTAGGCCATAGTCTGCCACGCTGGCCAAGTGCGGGATGGCAGACTTCACACATCTTCAAGATCATACATTGAGAACTCTCAGACATGTAGGTTTCCTCACGTTTTCCTTCACCGTTTGAAGTTGGCGGCAATCAACAATACGCACATAACTTCGAAAAGACAGAGGTGCGAGCCGTGGGATTCGAACCCAGGACCTGCGGATCGCAAGTCAGACGATCTCCCGACTAGGCTGCCGGAAACTTCAATAATTTATTAGTACCTTTATTTACTTAAAATCTTAAATTTAAGTTGTACTGCCTGTACCTTGCCTTGGCTCACGAGACAACTGCCATGTGGGATGTTGACTCGACGATCATTGTCCCGATAGTCGTTGTTGGTGAACGGTGTTATAGCAAAGAGCCTAGACCAACATCTCAAGAGGCTCTCGTTCGATGGTTGGGTCAAGGGTCGGATACAGAAGGCAGTCATCCTGGACACGGCGCGTATAGTCAGGAGGTTCCTCACTCTGTAGCCCCTACCATCGCCCCGTCTCGCTGCCGGCGATACCCCAGGTTTCAGTTTTTTATAATGTTTATATTTTTGTATTTTTATTGTAAAAAACTTAAATTTAAGATTTTAAGTAAATAAAGGTACTAATAAATTATTGAAGTTTCCGGCAGCCTAGTCGGGAGATCGTCTGACTTGCGATCCGCAGGTCCTGGGTTCGAATCCCACGGCTCGCACCTCTGTCTTTTCAAAGTTATGTGCGTATTGTTGATTGCCGCCAACTTCAAACGGTGAAGGAAAACATCGTGAGGAAACCTACATGTCTGAGAGTTCTCAATGTATGATCTTGAAGATGTGTGAAGTCTGCAAATACTCGCCGTTAGCAAGATGCGGACAACCGGAATCAATATGTCGGAGACTCTCCGGGACGGTGGCATGCCCGACAAATGTCGACCGTACCGTCCTTCATGACATATTTCCGATAGTTGTTCGTCTTGCGCCTGTAGTTTCACCAAAGAGGTCACCGAAGCGCAGCTAGTCGACGAGTCGCAACGAGTCACCGACGCAACAGGTCTACATCGGGTTCTGATAACATCCTGTAGAACCGCCCGTGCAACTCCTTGCTCTTCCATACGTCTTTGCGGTCTTCGATGCTGAGCACCCGTCGGTTTTGCCAAGGAGAGAGGCGTCGGGCCCTTATCAACTGCCACTACATCACATACTTATTACTAGTACTATTATTTATAATAGTCTGGATTCAGTTTATCACCATGTAGTTTGTTATTATTTTATTTAAAAAAAATATTCGAATTTTTCATGCATGGTTATTTTAGTTTCGATGCCAACATTATTTTATCTTTTTTTGTTACTCTCCAATTTACAGTATTTTTGGCAGAGAGGATCAGCAAGGCAGGCGTGATGGGACTACGTTTCTAGCAGTCAACGTGTTAAGATACAATAGATCAAAATTATACGTAGCAACTCTCGCGTCACATATTCTTAATGTAATCAATAATATTTCATTGGAAACATTATTATATACATACATAATATAGTTACAATAACGTTTAGTAAATCATAAATGTACTGTAAAGTTATTTGATTGCACTGTATTTGCAGCACCAACCATTTTATAAGCATTTGTTTCATCAGAGTAGCAATTCTCAACAATACATAACTAAGATATAATTGTAGAAATTCATAATTTTATCAATTTAGAGTATTATTAGTTTACCTTGTTTGTGATAAACTAAGCTAGAACTACAATCATTTACACGGTTCCAGACATGACCTGTAATGTAAACATAAATGGTGACCAATTACAGCTCGTAATTTCGAAAATATGAGTTCTCAATGGACGCGCGGCTGCCATTGTTGTTCCGCCAATATTACACGTGCCAGGAAGAACAGCCTTAACAACCAACGTAGAGACTTTCTTACATGTCCAAGTTGTGGACAAATATAACTTTATTTTTTATCACAGGACATGTAAGGGAAAACAGATGATATCCGCGTCAGTCCAATTTAGTACAAGCTTTACATATCTATGTACTTGTATGTCTATGTAACTTATAAAAACGCTTCAATAACATTGTTTTCTTTGTTGTATCAGAATTAAAGATTTTTAGACATGTTCATATAATATTAATTTATCACAGTGGTTTATTTGATGAATCATTTTGATAGTATTAATACAATGGGATATGCTCTTGTTCCCACGATAGTCTGCACACTACGCGCTGGTTGCTGAAAACCATGCAAACGGCACAAGAGTTTGGCTCTCAAATTAACTATTTTCGATTATGATATTGATTTTATTATTTTTGACAGCACTAAAATTATGTTTCTCGGTGGTAGTTGAGCTTTACTAACCGCGATTTTTTTAAATAAGACTGGACAAGCTTGTTTCATACAAATTACAGTTAATTACGAGAGTTTAAATAATTAAGACGCAAGAACGTTCTAATTTATAAAAAAAATACATTGTTTGAAAGAAACTAAATTTATTACTTTAAATGAAAAAAAAAAAACGGGTTGCACTGCCGGGAGTGCCGGCAGAAGTGAAAACTAAAAAATAAAATAAGACTGACTCGTGAAGGATTTGAACCATTTTTTTCGAGCCTATTTCACGTCACCTACATTTGAGAATAACCAGCGAGTGCGAGAGAGCCGGTAGATAAATTTATATCCCGTATCCGTATAAGTTAGAGCAAGAAATCAAAACCATTAAAGCACCATTTTCCTCTCTGGAGGAACCCTAAAAAACTAAAACAACACTTCACATAATAAAGTTAGTTCTAGAACAACGTGCTAGATGGCGCTATATAGTCTTAAAACACGCTAACGCTTTGTGTACGGCACTTGTACATACAATAATGAACTTTAAATGCAGAACGTTAGAATAGGTTTCTGACTGCCCGTTTTACGATCTGACGATCTGACGCAAGTTTAACATTTTTTACCCATCCCAAAAATACAAACGAACTCGAAGTTTGGATACCTACGTTTAAATAATTGCTGTGGTGTCATTCATGGAGATGATGCACGAATCACAATTTTGAGTTCTATGAAATCTCACAACACAACCATCACACCGAAGCCTGCTGCCAAAGCTATTATGTCAGTTGACAACTGTCAGTCCGGTACTAGTAATAGACGTCAGCGGCTGTCCAATCATCAATCTCGGGATAATGACGTCAAACTCGATGATTGGTCGTGCTGCTCGCTGCCCGCTACCGACAGATTCGCGCGGAATTTAACACTGACTTATGTCCTTGTTAACTTTTAGTGCTATCACAATAAGGTTCAAAATCAATATCATTGGCAATCATATCAGTCTTTGTAGACAAGATTGGTCATGTTAAGGTGAAGTATTCCCACTTTTTAGCAACATGTGATATGAAGTTCTACCAAATAACATATTAAAGCGGAGCAAAAATATGGCGCTTACGCACGACTCGTAATTTTTCAAGGTGTTTTAGTGATTTTTTAAATAAAAACTACGGGTCACTCACGTCTGTTTTGAGCCGAAATATCCGACTATAGTATGTGTTTATTGATATTTATATAAAAATTAAAGGGCAAAATATTCTTAGATCTGCCTCTTATCGTAAATATCATTCAGCGATTGTACTTTTGCAGATTTTAATAAAAAACAAAGCGCAAATTATGAGTACTTCCTTTAGAACGGTTAGGTTCTATAGAACAAGCTCCGTTAATCGTGTAGGTACTGTTATTAAAAAAAAATGGTATTTAAAAAAAGTTTAATTGATAAAAGTGGGAATATATGACCTTAATCAATGGATACGTTCACAATGTTAGGTACATTAGGTATATTAACTTGATACATAACTTACGTGCAAATTACTTGTACGGTTTGTATACGAAGGCATTTTATTGTTAAAGCCACAGCTAAAAACTTATTTATCGTCACTCAAAAAGTGCTCAAAAACAATTTTTGAAATTCATCATTCTGTTTGGTTATATTTCCAAAACATGATAGAAAACCACCAAAACTTAATATATATCAACTCAACACATCCAAACACGCGACAAAACATTCACATGTATCATTAAGCGACTTTTAATTCCATCAAACTTCATACAAAACAGACGAACAATTCAAAAATGTATTCCAAAAAAGAAGCACAACCAAAATATTGTTCAAACGATTTACAAAAATCACAACTTCGTTATAACTTCGACATTGCACACTTGCCTTTACAATTTCGAATTTAAATATTAGTTAAAGCCGGACACACACTACCGGACTTGTTGGGATAGGTTCTGACAAACCGCCTAACAAGGAGTTCTAACAACATTCCAAACATTACATAGAAAACGTCACACAATTGCAGACAAGGGTAAACATCCTTAATTGAAACATTCAACAGTTACTCGTACTCATCATAATTGTAGTCCCTTCAACACTGATACGTACAACACCGTAGGTACAATGTGCACGCTGTACTCGGCGTCTAAGATGATCTTGAAGCGCTCATATTATGTCGTCAGTATATTACACATTTTTTCATACAACATGTGAAAAACCATTTCTACTTCGAAATATTAACAGATTGCAAAAACAATATGTGATTGATATTAATCATGAAGAGCTATACAATACGTATGTTCTAATTTTTTACTAATGTTTAGTTTACTTATTAATTTCGAGGTTATAACAAAATTAAACAAATATATATATAAGTCAGATATCAGTTTTATCGTTATTATAGTTAGCTTATGAATTATGAAACGAGCTTAACGCATTGTAATTTACGAAAATACGGCTTGTAGGTAATAGTTTGCTTCATATTGATTATGAGACAATTACGTACAAGCCAAGCACACAATATACAGAACTTAAACTTTAAGCCTAAACGATAATTTCAGCAAGATTGCCTTGTAAATCATTTTAGCTACAGAGTACAGCACAGCTTCATAGTTCTCATACCCTAGCTCCAAAAACATCGACCAGGAGCACACTAAGTCCGGTAGTGTATGGCGAGCTTTATTATCTAGCTAGGGCGCACGAAATTAACAGCTACACTAATAATAATCACTAGGAATCGTAATGCTATGTTGGAGTATCTACATGGCTCCCGTTGCGACGTGATCTCTGCACACTACTACAACAGACAACGGAACTAAATGAATGTCGCTCTCCGTTTGGCACACTTTACTAAAGTCAGAGTCAGCGAAACGAATTTTTTTTTTTTGTATTGACATGCTAGACGTATTGCCCATTTGACATTTTTGTATTGACATTTTAAATGATATTATATATAATGAATATTTTGTAATCCTCAGACATTTGTTTAAGAATAATTTTTGAATATTGTGAGATAATTGTAATTGGTCTTTTTCCGTTTTTATCTCAATAAACGAATTTATCATTTAATTTATCATTTATCAATGTCTCACAGCCGACCGATTAGAGCTCTTGTTTTCGAAATTATGAACTCTCGTCGGTCACCACTCCGACGTAGTTGTTCAAATTATAAACCAGATACCTAATATTAATTAAAGTGCAGATACTCGTACTATCGTGTTGCGATCGCGTACTTTTCAACTCAAAAAAATAATAATCACGCAACGAACGGACATATCTTTATTACTTTGATTTTTATCATCTACGCTCAAAAAATATGTATTCGCGTAGACAGATCGAATATATTTATAAAACGGTGACCGATCAACGACATTCGACCAGATCAAAGTTCGCCCATGAATGAGCAATTTATGGGCAACTGCAAACTGTTTATCAACGGCAACTCAGTCGGCCGCTCGTGAGTCGTGACAGACTTGCTCGCGACGATTTACGATGAACACCGCCACGAGCCCGTCGCCACCATAACTGAACTTTACCAAAAATAGTTATAGAAATCACATCGCAACGTCAATAAGCACAAACATACTGGGACAAAACTACATTCTAAGCTACCGTATAAATGTCTAAGTATTCCGTTTACTTTTGTACACTCTAACTCGCTGTCCTGCCAGAAAACTGTCTCTAAACCGAGAAAATACATCGCCTGCTAATGCTCTTGTGAAACGTAATGTATCTACACTGACACTTTGGCATGCCAATCAAAAAGTCTATTCTGTCAATAAAAGTTTTTGGAAAAAAAATATTTAGTTCAAAAGTTAACCAGCCAATCACAACGGGCGATGCTTGTAAAGGCTGTCATTGGTTGCCAATCCACCAATTAGACACTCGAAACTTTTTAACAATTCATGAAAATTTTCGTTTTTATCTTAAATATATTATTAAGTTTTCCATGTATGTAACTGAAATTTTGTATTTAATAAAAATTAATTATTTTAATTATGAAAATTAACATGTTTTTTTATTAATAATAATTAATGTTTTTAATTAACATACCAAAGTTGATAATTTTCTAAAACAATTAGTTTTACACTAATGACGCTAAATCGAAGTATCCAAACTATTACCTGGTCCTGTGTAAGATATTAGCCATTATTCAATAGAATTTGTAACAAACTATCATGAAAAAATATATATCTTTCGAGTACTTTACTCATTATTTCAAACACTTGAGCAAATTGTTCTAATTGGCTTTAGAGGTGTACTGTATTTATCCAAGATCACATATAAATGTGCAACTAATCAATTACATCAAGGAAAGTTACGGTATGGCGTCAAATATAAATATTTCGAGTGGTTATTTTTAAGTACCTACTTATTTTATGATTAGTGTTTTATTGTACCTATTGTATTGAATAATCACGACTTTTGTGATAACTAATAAAATATAATAAATATGATAATATTAGTTGTAGAAGCGTCTCAAGCGTCGCGCGCGGACAACATTCACGAATAGTGTACATTAGCCGATACTCATCTAACAACAATGACGAACTTAAAGACTGCTTTAAACTGTACGTCGCCACATTAGATTGCCTAATTTATTAGGCAATCTAATTAGAAATTAATTAATTAGAAAATTAATTAAAAAAATTAATTAGAAAGCCTAATTTAGATTGAGTAGTTTAGTCATCTATTTCGCTGTTTCGATTATTCCAAAAACAAAATAATTTATAAGTGTAAGTGATGTAAAGGTTGCCGTTGTAAATCTCATTGAGTTCGATGTTTCTGCGCGCTGACACGAACCCTGGTCGATACTAATAACGTTGACCATAGCGCTACCTATACTAAGTTTGTTCTACAGCATTTTGTTAACGCTGATTTTATTTTTTTATTTCCAGAACGTTTTTACAAAATCAAAGTACAGAAGGTACAAAAAACAACCGCAGTAGATCTTGGCAGACATCGCAGTCAAAACGTGGAATCCAACGAGTTTATTATTTTCCATATATTTTGTAAAACGACTAAGTAGGTGTTATGTGATGCGGCGGATTATACATTTGCGGTACAATAGGTTAGTGAGTAGCCATTTCGTATAGTAACCATTTGAAACTGTACCGTACGTTACACGACATAAAATCCACATTTGAACACACTGTTTTCTCTACTGTATTCAAAGGCCTTAAAACGCTAATGAAGAGTCAGCTACCCGTTTCTATTCGACACAATGACTGTGTTCATAAGATTCGCAGCATTATTATTAAAAACAAATTTAACCGATTAAAATAAATCTATTACGGCAAGATAATAATCAAATTAAAATTAATTAGTAATCAACATAATTAGAATTAAGTACATTTGCCAACAACCCAAAGGAAGTAAGTTTAGATGTAGATAAAAATAAAATCGGATAATATATATGTTATTATTAATGTATATATTACCTCTAGCATATCCTTTACACGACAACACGACAGCAAAAATGTGTAAAAATTCGGTTATAGTATTTTTCAAAAGATTTTTACTCCGATTAGACAGTATATACAGGACAGGGCGTGTTTTTGAAAAAGTTTAAAAAAAATGAAAAATGACGCCATAATCTGTATAATAAATAGTGTCAGTAAGTCTGTGTAGGTATGAATATAATAATTAAATATAATAATAATGAATATAATAAATAAATGGCAGCGCCACTACCGCAGTTTTTTACAACAACTACTTTTGGGTATTAATTTGACAGATATACCGTACAAACATTGACAACTATTTTGATTGCAAGCAACTAAATATATTTATCGTCAAGAAAACTGCCCAATGCTCATTATAAAGGATATGCTACACGTAGGTTTATTTATTTTTAAATTCTAACACATAATTATATATCATTCTACACATAATAATTATGGATTTGTTCAGGGTTGTAACACCGTGCGATAAGTAAATAAAAGAGCTAGTACTAGTTTTATAGATAATAACATAACAAAAAATATAGCATAACCATTTATTAAAATTTTTAAAATTATATTTGGCAATATTTTAAGCAATTATCTAAAACAAAAGTTATACTTTGAACCCGAAATGATGGATTTAAGGCGATATCTTTCGAGTACTACATATTTTATTTATAAAACATTATAACTAAGTTTAAAATAATCAATGTCACTGTATTGGCCACACCGGGCAACTAATACGTATACAATCTATATTTGGATTGTCGACCCATTACATAAACAAAGGATAACATATAATAATTTAATCATTTACATTGTTTTAATATGTGTAATTAATTTCTTTAAACAACAATAATAAGTTATGGTGAACACATGGGAATCTATTTAAACACATTTCTAGTACATACTGTTAAAGCGTGTAACTTTGAATCGGCAGGCAACTTTGACCACCACTAAAATGCTATAATTCTAATTATGTAACTCCTCAATACTCCTCACGATATGTCGAAGTTTTATTACCATGATGTGATATAGCGATTTACAAAAATTATATTAGAAAAAATAGCATTTTCGTTTAAAGTAATATATTCAAAGTGATACATGATGACAGAGGTAAAAAGTAATTTAGTTTTGGTTCAATAATATTGCGGAAAATGATAGTCGTTCTCAGTTAGCTACTAAGCAACCACCCAGTGGCCAGCCCACACTGTGCTTGAAGCAATTACTGTTCATTCAATTATTTCGATGAGGTAATTTTATTAAAAAAATTAAACACAATTTGTACAATGAGTTTTGTTCTGTGGCTGAAATTAAATAGCGATGATAAGGTTTGAATAAGAAAGTCAATCAAAAAATATTGACAATGTGATTATTCAATACCAAACATCATTAAAATTACAAGTTTCCTATTTTATTTTCAATTATAGCAAGACCAGAACTTTAAAAGACCTGCCTCATGGCGCCACATTTGCTTTAGTTTTAGAGTAATTGTAGTCAATAAAACAAATTAGTTCCATAAAATTCCGCAAGGATATTTAAATATTTTTGTTCACACACTCGAAAGTAATCAAATTAGCAATATTTTTTCCATTTAATACAATGTCTTTTGGAGAAGATAATTGGTGCTTTGTGATTTCGATGGATTCACATACACTATAAGTAAAACATTATAATTATATACCTTGTGTATAGGTCAAAATGTTAACCGTATGCACTAGAGTTAATAAGCTCAAATATGAGCAATTTTATTATTTCCCATCACGACACAGTAAAGCGAAAATTGAACATTTCATTTATTTACTTTTCTTGCGCTCCATAGCGTTACTGATCGCAGTACATTTCATTCGCAATTTTATGTTTCATAATCATATCTTAAATCTTTAAAGTACAAAAATCTTTACCGTAGACGAGCAAGTCTTTTTTGTCTAGTTTTCACCCACGTTAAAACATATAATGTCATTAATTTTCTTTTGAAGTCCCGTTCATTCCGTCCCGAGTGACTAGGTTCATTCACTTTCGTCACATTATTTCGCATTTCATTAATCAAAACTGCGAATACACGTAACTTGTACGCGACTTTTTTACTTCTCGTTGGCCATTCTTACTCATCTTTTTAGTCGGTTCCTCCCCGAAAATTGTGCAATGTTAACTAGCAACATCGATCAAATAAGACTAGCTACTATTCAAGCCAAAGAATGCTGAAAACCTAACGCATAGAGTCGATTTCAGTTTATCATTATCATTTTAGGACGGGATCTGAACTACATTTACACGTAAACACAGCTCAGCACAACGTTCAAGAGAATGGCAAGCGATTCCTATACATTTAACATTGAAAGCGTAATCTTGAACAATGTACTGAGTCATATTTGCTTTAGGACTTACTTCATTTTTTTTATGACATTCGCATTAACTTTGGCTTGCAAATGATTTATATTGATTCAGTTTAAACCGCATCCTATGGGGGTCAGACAGGACCCTGACGTTGTAATACGAGTCCTTATCTTGTATCATGTCGCATAGAAAAATTGAAAAAATAAATTAATTTTTTTACTACATGACATGATTTCAATGTTCTTCATCGTCTACCAATTATTTACTATGCTACAAATTTTGCTATAAATGGTACATAGACATCAAACTTAATGTCAGAGTCCGGGTTTCCTTTGGAATGTCTTATTTCATCAATCCATCAATCTCTGATTTTTTGTTTACATAGTAGGTACAATGCGATACATATTTTCAAAATAGATGAAGCAGACATACAATGTTTTGTCTGCTGTAAGTATGGTCATAATCATGTCATATCACTTAACTTGTGATGTTAGAAGATGCATTTGATTGAATATATTTCAACTTGCATAGTAGTAGTATTTTTTATCACACTTTTATCATCATCTATCTTGCTCTAGCTTAGAAAATAAGAACGAAGCGAAAGTGTATATAAACCACTCAAACATTGTAACAACATATTCATCTTCCCGATAAAACAAAGTATAACAATTTAAAACAAAATTCATTAATAAATCAAATCATATGTCAATATTATAACTAAATGCACTGGAATCAAACGGACGGCCGCCGTCTTCGAGATTCATTTAAAATTGTATTGTTCTTAAAAAACTGATTCGATCGGTCACTCTCCGTCTTAGTTTCTCTCTTCCTTCTATAATATTCTTATATTTAATGACTCACCTTTTCAGATTCATAACCGATACCTGCAAAATGAAAATAGATGTTATTCAAATCTTTGTACTTGGAATCTTAAAAATAGTAAAGTATTGGAAGCTCGAAAACGGCGCTAGATCTTCAAGAAGATTCTGAAACCCCTCATCTAGTCTGCTATCACCATTGACGCTAAGTGTTCGAAATGTCAGGGCATATAAAATATACGCGTTAAATCCGTTAAAGTTTTTTTTAATTTCAATGAGGTATTAAAAATGTTGAAATCGTTTCATCACTTCTGGTTGCAAAACCTGTCAGCAATGGAAGGAAATGGCAGAAAACTGCCAAGCATTGAGGTCTAATAGGTTAACAAAAAGAAAAAAGCAAAGGATGACAAGACCTCGACAGATTTCCCCGTGATGTTTCCCCTTCCAATGGTCCCGTAGCTCTCACATTTGATCTGCTTTATTTCCCCGTGATGTTTCCCCTTCCAATGGTCCCGTAGCTCTCACATTTGATCTGCTTTATTTCCCCGTGATGTTTCCCCTTCCAATGGTCCCGTAGCTCTCACATTTGATCTGCTTTATTTCCCCGTGATGTTTCCCCTTCCAATGGTCCCGTAGCTCTCACATTTGATCTGCTTTATTTTTTAGAATATTTAAATTCCTGTTGATGCGAGCTTTCCTTTGATTTACGTTTTCTATAATTCCGCAACATCATATGTGAGGGTAAGATGTATGGCTGGATGTAACGTGAGTGACCTGTATGCGCGCCGTGTCTCGGAGGCTCGTCGGCTCAGAGGCCGAGGTCGCCGTACTGCGCGGACCACTTCTCGTAGGCGAGGAGGCTCTGCGGCGAGACGGAGGGTCGGATGCGCTTCAGCGCCTCCATGAAGTCTTGGAAGGTGATGGGCCGCACCAGCGACAGGTCCAGGCACTTCACTTCCTCCGGGTCTAGCTCTGCAATCACGAAACGTCCCATCGTTCGATCGACAAGGAGATTTTATTTCATAGTTTTCGCACAATAATTTCAATTTTTTTTAAGAATCATTTACTCAAGTTTGTCTCGCACTTGACCAGTTTTTAGTATTTCATGATTTTCATCAAAGTAAACCCTACAATCTTCCCAATTTTGAGTTCTACCGGGTCTACCTTTTGAACCGTATTAGATACCTATTACGGTTTAAAAGGTAGAGCCGTAGGAGTAGGACAGACGAGAAACACCGTAGCCTCAGGAATAGGGTCTCCCACCATTAGTAAGGAAGCCTAAAAGGAAGGAGTGTTGAGGACAAGCGAGTAGCGTCGGCAAGTGGCGCGACAGTGGAGTGGTGACGCACCGCGGATGGGTCCCAGCGCGGCGTCGCGGCAGAGCGCGGTGAGGTCGGAGCCCGAGTACCCGTCGGTGAGCGCCGCGAGCCGCGCCAGCTCAGCCTCGCTGAGCGCGGCGGCGGCGCCCCCGCCCCCCGTCAGCACGCGGCCCAGCAGCGCGGTGCGCGTGCGCAGCTCCGGTAGCGAAACGTACACGCGCTTCGGGAACCGTCTGCAACAAAACGACCACTCACCGTTATTATGGTTTATATTTATTAGATTATCTCCTACTGCCTATACGGCTTCACCGATTTCTATGTGCGGAGGAGCCAATAGATTCGTCTTCAGCCGAATGGCTAAGGCTACATTCGTCTTCAGCCGAGTGTCTAACTAAGGCTACATTCGTCTTCAGCCGAGTGTCTAACTAAGGCTACATTCGACTTCAGCCGAGTGTCTAACTAAGGCTACATTCGTCTTCAGCCGAGTGTCTAAGGCTACATTCGTCTTCAGCCGAGTGTCTAACAAAGTCTACATTCGTCTTCAGCCGAGTGTCTAACTAAGGCTACATTCGTCTTCAGCCGAGTGTCTAACTAAGGCTACATTCGTCTTCAGCCGAGTGTCTAAGGCTACATTCGTCTTCAGTCGAGTGTCTAACTAAGGCTACATTCGTCTTCAGCCGAGTGTCTAACTAAGGCTACATTCGACTTCAGCCGAGTGTCTAACTAAGGCTACATTCGTCTTCAGCCGAGTGTCTAAGGCTACATTCGTCTTCAGCCGAGTGTCTAACAAAGTCTACATTCGTCTTCAGCCGAGTGTCTAACTAAGGCTACATTCGTCTTCAGCCGAGTGTCTAACTAAGGCTACATTCGTCTTCAGCCGAGTGTCTAAGGCTACATTCGTCTTCAGTCGAGTGTCTAACTAAGGCTACATTCGTCTTCAGCCGAGTGTCTAACTAAGGCTACATTCGACTTCAGCCGAGTGTCTAACTAAGGCTACATTCGTCTTCAGCCGAGTGTCTAAGGCTACATTCGTCTTCAGCCGAGTGTCTAACTAAGGCTACATTCGTCTTCAGCCGAGTGTCTAACTAAGGCTACATTCGTCTTCAGCCGAGTGTCTAACTAAGGCTACATTCGTCTTCAGCCGAGTGTCTAACTAAGGCTACATTCGTCTTCAGCCGAGTGTCTAACTAAGGCTACATTCGACTTCAGCCGAGTGTCTAAGGCTACATTTTTTCTTTCGCAAACTACAAAAAAGTTATTTTACCAGAATCATTCTAAAGAATGAGCATATGTAACTTTTTTCAGCGACTTTGAGCATACTTTGTCACAAAAAACGTACACTCAACTGCGTATCAAACGTAACGAAATGGTAAGTGGAGAGTGTAACAATCGTATTCGTATATCGTATTCAACAGTCAGGTGTTTTATTTATCTTTTAATATAGTTAGTTTAATATAGCTGTAATCAATACGTGCAAGGTGGACAGAAGAGCTCATATAAGTGGCAGGAAGCTGGATGCAGGCCGCTTCCTGCCCTCCTGCGGCGTACCTCAAGGCGGCCTCGTCGAGCTCCTGCGGCCGGTTGGTGGCCGCCAGCACGATGAGCCGGTCCGCGCCGGCGCCGGTGGTGGAGGGCAGGCCGTCGAACTCGACGAGGAACTCCGTCTTGAGCCGGCGCGAGGCCTCGTGCTCGCCTGCAGACCGCTCGCACAGCAGCGAGTCCACCTCGTCCACGAATATTATCGAGGGCTGCCACCAACATTGCGTCACATCACTCATCACCTTCACTCGCTCGGATCGTTCGATCGCTTGACGATCATCATGCACTCATTCACCAATCGCTGATACAATTTACAGACTATTCTGACAAATTGCTAGCCTACCACTATGTAATAAAATAATTTTTGCAATGTCTTCTAGTTTGTTTCAACATGTTGTGTATACATTTAAGGAATATAGTTTAGGTCCAAATTATGAATTGTACATTGTAAAAATTGTAACGACTGTATTCTGTTTCGTGTACCAATAAACTAAATAAATAAATAAAGTTTCGGCGTAATGCGAGGACAAACATACATACACTTATGAAATTTTTGAGAAAATTAAATTTCTTTAACCCGCACACGTGCTTAGAAGCCCACATAGACTAACATATGTGAAAATTGTGAAATTCTAACAATATTACATACATATAAAATTTATAATCTCCTTTTTTTAAAGTCGATTAAAAATGGTCGCTAAATCGTATCAGCAAATGGTGAACGAGTTATAGTTCATATAGCAACCTCGAGCAACCTGATACGGATTATTAAAGATACGCATCATTCTATTAAGATTCTAAGCTAATCTGATCATATGTCTGAATAGATGAAAATTATAATCGAAGAAATTTAAAAGGGTAGTGAAGTCTATGATGTTAGTACTGATTTCTCTGAAGCATTCGATGTAGTCAACCCTACCACACATGCCTACAAACTGCCATGCAGTTTGGCAAAACTGTGTCATTATACATTTTCGTGATGTAATTAGATAATAAATAAAAATTAAAAAATACAATCTTATTTTTAACAATTTCTTAGTTCAGAAATTTGAGCATGCTGGAAATTCGGGGTCATTATTATGATAGCTTGAATCTTACTTACATAGTTGATCCCACTTGGTCAATGGTATTTTAAGGCTTCTGATCATTTGTTAAGAAACCCTCTGGAGTACCTCAAGGATCACATGTGGGACTTCTGCTTTTTTTACTATTCATAAATGGTCTTTGTTCAAAAAAAATCTAATCTCTACAATTCAACTCATTAATAAAAATACAGAGGAATAATTTAAAGGTGATGTTATTATTCTGCAAAACAATCTCGAACTCACAAATTATTGGTCTCCTAAAAATATAAGTTTAGGATCAATTACTGATTGAGTTGGCGTCTGTCAGATATTTTTATAATAAAAAAATGTACCTGTAATTCCCTAGCTACTTGAAATAGAGCGCGCACCATCTTCTCTCCCTCTCCCACGTACTTGCTCGTCAACGACGCAGCTGAGATAGAGAAGAAAGTAGCGGAGCATTCTGCCGCCACGCACCGCGCCAGGAGCGTCTTACCTGCAACATATACACATCCGTTTGTCTCTTTCTTACAAGTGAGATATTAACCCAGTTTAATAAACTATAAAATCACTGTTTAAAATGATAGAGAGATGTTATCCGTAAGGAGCCTTCCTTGTGCAGTGTAAGTATCAACTAAGAAATGACTCTGGTGTACGTTGCGGGACCAGTTCACTATAAACAACACAACGGTGCGGGAACCCGTAGCCCGACCATCGTCCGTCTCGCTCGCGCATGAAGCGTTCATTAGCTTTAGTAACGTATTGAAAAATTAAGTTACTCTATGTTTACCTTGCTTTAAAGAGTCCGTCCGATCGCGCATATACAAACAACAACAATACAAACGACGATTTTTTTTATAAGTTCATGCAGTCATTTTATATCTTCAAAAATGTCGGTATGGGCGAGCGAGACGGACGATGCTCGGACTACGGACTTATAATATAAGCTGAAGTGAATTCTGTCATCGGGTCACGGGAGCTACGAACAATGGAACTATGATGGATGGCTATAAGTTAAATAAACACAGTATATTAAATAAACATTATTTGAAAATATTAACACCTAACTTTCTTTCTTTATATAATAAAAACAATTTTCCAACGAGAACAAAAGGTATGTTAGATCATAAAACTTCAGTTACACTTACAAACAATACACCAGACTTTCACACAAACCTGTTTCTTAATTAATTCAACAAATTCCTTGTCTTCTTAGTTGGTAACGTTGCATCATTTATTTTAGAGGATATTTTTAAAGAGCATGTGTAAACGAGTATAAGTTTAGAAAACTCTAAAACCCCCGACAAAAAAACGGCTGAACCGATTTTGATGAAACATAGCTAAGAACACTCCCGACTGAATCACCTTTCAAACAAAAAAATAATCAAAATCATGAACCGATTTTGATCGGTTCGTTCTCTCTCGCTCGTTCGGGAGCTCCGACGCCACACACAGACACACACACAGACACGTCAAACTTATAACACCCCGTCGTTTTGCGTCGGGGGTTAAAAATAGGGATTTAGATGACCGCAAAAATATTCTCCATTTAAAATTGCACTGCTACTGATTTGCCAATTACATAAGTGAGTCAGTCCATCACGTTATGACCAGGGGCTGATGTAAAAAGAAACAGCCAAGTACGAGTTTGTTTCATACATTAACATTTCTGTACCTACGCCCTTTATAGCTCCAAGGGACCGTACACCTATATTTTTAATAATAATACATGTTTTGATACTTTCACGCATGCCAGCGAAAAAGGGCCTACCTTACCTACCTTTTGAGGTAGGGAGACTTAAAAAGAAACAACCAATAATACCTAGGAAATTAAACTGGTCGCAGCTACTACATTAGACGCAGACCTTGAGCGTACAGACCGTATAATAGCATATTTATATATCGAGCGTGTACCGTGCATCATATAACCGCTTTATATGGTAATTTATTCGAAGCCACATCATGCCTTTGTTATCTGAAGCTTCCGCAACGTTTTTTGGTGTTTGTTGTCTTGCAATCAGCACTTTGTGAATACATTTTTTTTTTTTTTTTTTTTAAACCTAAATTAAATCTCGATAATTAGTGGAAAACATCGAGTCGAAACCATAGCGTGGTAGTATGCACTAGTATCTAGCGCCCTGCTGGGCTGCAGATTAGCTGCCAACCTACAGTTGTAAGGCTGTCACTAAGCCACATACGTTAATAGATTAGATAAAGAACAGACACTCTCCGCCTCCCGCCAATCTCGGGTTCCTCACCCTCTCCCCGCGCTCGCCCTGTCGTTTGTCGGAATTTAAGGGCACGGCGCTTAGCGCTCTGATATATGAAGTGTCCGGCGTGTGACTAAGCACCAACTTTCTAAACAAACAATTTTCATCTAAGTTAGATAAGCTTTCAATCTTCACCATTGATCTTCACGACTGACCGTTTCCCGGGGGTCCGAAGAGCAGCAGGCCGCGCGCCGGCGAGCGCAGCCCCGTGAACAGCTCCGGACGCAGCGACGGCAACACCACCATTTCCTGCAAGGCTTGCTTCGCCGCCTGCGCAGTGAGACAACACACTTTACTTACTACTCACATACGATGTTCTATTATTAAAAGGGTTCATGTGGTTTTCACACCTTTATTACGCTTCCGTACTAAGGGTGAGGATGCCTGTTCGTGAGTTGTCTGTCAGTTTGTCTTACACTTAAACAGCTGTAACTCTTTAAAGGTTTAATACAAGTCTCAAAATTGGCAATATTGTAGGGTTTACTTTAATATAAACCAACAAATAATAAAAACTGGTCAAGTGCAAGACAAGCTTGCATGGACAAATGTAAAATTATTGTGCGAGAACTGTGAAATAAAACCTCCTCATTGATTCCACAAAAAAAAGAGAGAAACAAAAAAAAGGATAAGTTTCGAAAACAGGTGGTGCTATGTGACATAAACTGAAACTCTGTTTAGATAAAGAACATAATATATCATAATATATACATAATATATATCGTATTTGAACTTGATCTCGTCTGTGAACATCGCATGTGAACAGTGAACGCCTGCATTTCATGCTATTCCTACTGTACAAGATATGTGAAGTTACAAATATTCTTAGATATGCACATTTCTGGTCTAGTGTCAGTGTTCATGTTTTGTATCGTGGATAGGAGTACGGAAGCCGCGGTGTGTGAGTGAAAGTCGTAGTTTGCCAGATTGATTTACCTAACTCCTGTATTTGTACGAGCTAATGTCATAATGTTGTTTGTACAGGATATCACCCCGTGACTGCTCCTGATGAGATATAACACGCGAGTAACCTCTCCCACAGCACGATGATATGGCTCCACGTTGCTGACGGAGCTATGATGACGGATCCGGAAACTTGTGACCAGCCGAGCGCAGCTTCATACGAACTTACAAAATGTATGAAACAGTTGCAATAATGACATTTACACTGTTCATTGACTGGTTGACACAAATTTAATCTTCTATAATCATTTAAAAATTGGTTGTCTGTGAAGTTGGTTACTTACGGACGATAGTTTAACGTGACAACGTCATAACAAAACATTGATGAAATGATGATGATGATGATGTAACGGGACAATGAGCGTAACGTAATGGGACAATGAGCGTAACGTAACAGGACAATGAGTCATACTTTTGCAGCCGGCGTTCATCGATTTATTAGACGTTGTCACGTCAAAAACTTTAGCGGCCTTACCGCAAAACGTTACTTAACTTTTGATCAACGTCTCAAATTATCTGTCTTTTTTCCGTAAGTGTCATTATGTGTCAGCGAAAAGTTAACAAAATATGTTGAGCATTGCAGCTCGAGTAAGTTTTCCGGTAAAACTGTAGACTAGATGTCTGGCTGGAGCAAGTTGGACACGCGAAGTGCCATGTTCGTATTGATCTCTTGAGCTTCAGACACTACATTTAGATTGTCAATAATTTTAATTTTCATTAATGATAACATAATTTTTCAAATTTATAATTAAACATATTACTTAACGAATGTATGATTAACTTTTTATCTGAAATCTCACAATTTGCATGTACCTATATTCTGTTTGCAAAATATTTATATATAAAACAGTTGCAATATGAAAAAGTTGCAGGTGAAGTTGAAGCGCATTTATATGTCGCGCTCTCCAGCGGAATCGGAATACAGTTGCTGTAAAACAACCGTTACATATTGGACCGTAACTCAACTGTTACAATGTGGGGTAAGGGGTCAAGGTCGATTGGTTTTAACACTTTTAACACGCAATTAAAGCGCGTGCTAAATTAAATCAAGGTGTCTATATATATTGAAATTGCGTTCCGGTTGAAACTTATTATCATGCACGTTGACGGTTGACCATAAATAAAATTAAAATAAAACTGGTCAAGTGCGAGTTTGACTCGCACAACGTGGCTTTCGTATATATAAGTTTATAAAGGTATAACTAATTTCATCAATTGGAATAGCTCCACAATAGATTGGTGAGGTGAAAGATGCACTTGGCCTGTTCTTGCCCGACTTCGCAAAAAAGAGGGCTATGTTTTTCGAGTGTATCTTTCCAATATATTGCCTTCTACAGTCTAAGCGGCTGGACCGATTTTGATGTGCAAGGTGTCGCCAATTCGCTTCACTTGTCGAGTGTCATAGGTTACATTTTTTTGTATAAATAATAATACAACGCCAATGACTTTTTCGTGAGAAAATATTTTTTTTGTAAATTCCTCCAGTAGGTATATGAGGAACAACCAGAGAACATAAGACCTAGTATAGTGACTTACATCTTGTCCCGCTATATCGTCCCAGTGCACCTTGGGTCCGCCCTCGACGATCTCGTCCAGTATGAGCTGGACCAGCTTGGGGTCGACGCCGCGCACGGTGAGCGCGGACTGCGGGGTCCTGCTCCTGGTGGGCGTGCCGCGCTGCGAGCCGCCGCCGCCGCCGACGGCGCGTCGCACCGGGGACCCGTTCACCGGCACCTGGTACGCACCCTGACCGTCAGCCGGGAGGACAGCCGTTAATGGATGAAGTGCCCGTGTTACATGATGCGGAACTTAGTAGCTAAGGCAGCCCCTAGCGGGATCAGCGGAATCGAACCCAAGCACTAGGCATGCACCTATCAAAGCTGGTTACTTATCTACAATCCGTATTGTGTAATACCGAATATCATTCCCCCGAAAACGATATTTAGTTTTTTTCAAAAGACACTATCAAAATTCCGAAAGATCATTTGATAACTCGTCTGATAACAGAATTTTTGTAATACGATGCAAAATAGCATCGTATGTATGGCTCCTACAATCTACAATAAGATTCCTAAGTCAATAAGAGACCAGAATAGTAATTTATTTAGAAAAAAATTGAAGGCATTGTTATTGCAGAAGTGTTATTATTCTATCAATGATTTTTTTATATGACAAATTTTAATTTTATGACATTATGAGTATGTTTATTTTATTGTTTATATTTATTTTTTGTTTTAATCTAATATCTTATTTTTTAAGGAAGTAAGAGTTTTTTTTTAAACCCCTCATTGTAATGGGAAGTACCGGGGCATTAACAACTTGTCGGATTCGGAATCGGGTCGGAAACTGTATTGCCATCTCTGTCATTCTGTATGAAAATGATAGAGATGGAGATATAGTTTCCGACCCGATGCCGACAAGTCGGTTTTGTGCCATTCAGTAGGGCTACCTACTGGATGGCACAAAACCGAGCTTGAGAGAGCTGTGGCTAGCGGTGTGCGTCTATCGACAGACGAGGAAGAAAGTAATTGCACATCTATTTAGTGCCGTTTCAGAAACTAAAAGAAGCGATTCAGTGAAAACTTACACAAAAGCGTTTTAAGCTGTTCATATTGATGATGCGTGCGTGTGTGTGTGTGTGTGGGGGGGGGGGGCATACAAAAACTATTGCTGTTCATAACTTTCATAAGCGTCGCTGAGTGATGCTACAAGCATAGAATGAATGACATATACGTTAAAACTATTAAAACTGAGTGAAATCTGACACATTAATAAATTCAACTTGTTTTTTAATGTTAGATCTACGATTGACCACCAACTCGCCTGATGTTAAGCGACGGTGTGGCCGAGGATGGAGCTCGTCGATCTAGAAGATATATATTCACTGTAGCCTTGAAAATCACAAGATTATAGTTCTCAGGAAAAAGATAGCGACAAGGAATTCTATTCCTGAGCAGTACGCATCAAGAACGGATTTTTGGCTCTTCAATGAGTAATGGGTGGTGGTGGGTAATGTTTTTATGCTACAAAATGTACGTTTAAAATGTAAGTCAAAGTTGTGAAAAAGCTTTATTATTTAAGATGCAACATTCCACAGGTGGCGGACAATTGGAAACTTTAGTAGTTTTATCGTTGTCGCCAGGTCAGGTAACTACTGTAAAGAGACACCAAGGTTTGCGACAAACTACGGCTATTATTTACATTATCATATCACGACAATAGTACTATTATTTACACAAAAAAAGAGATTTTACCGGTTCATAAGAGTTGTATGAATGAATTTCCTGCCGGCGTAGTGTGACGTTGCACCTTAACGTAAATCGCACATAAAACACCTAATAATGGCGGTAAATAATTTAAGCAAACGAGTGTTATCATTTGTTGCATCGCGCCGCATTGTCCTAAATATAGAATCCTTCACACTCATTATGCGATAATATGTTGATAATACTGTCAAATAACAGGGACGGCTCGATGCATCATTACAAACTAGTGCAGTATACTCGAAACCTATACTGAACAAAACACTATTCTGAGTGGCACTCTTCTAGAAATTCATCATTAACCATAGTAGTAGACCATATTAAATACTTATAATGAAAATTGTTTTGAACACTGTGATTACAACTTTTTAAGACATAGCGATAAATATTTAAGTCATTAGAGTACAGAGGTCATTGGTATTTCAAAGTAGTCTAAACAAACAATACTCGCAAAGTATTTTTCTTTTAGATTACAGCATTAGCTACGGACCCATACCATATGTCTCAACACGGTCTTGGCCACTTATTTTCTTTTTTCCGTGTGAACTGTTACATGCGTAACCCTCGGTAAAGGCTAACTAATGTTTATACAACATTGTATACAACTGCTGTCTGAGCTATGTATTTACTCATAAATTTAATTTAGTCTGTGTAAAGTGCTTCAGAAATGTTTTGGTTTAGTTAGACTGTAAGTTTCTGATAGTTTTTGTATAAATAAATAAATAAATAAATAAGACCGCACCACGGTTAAACCGCAGCGGTTTTTAACCGCGTGAGTTTATGAAACAGGAAAACGAATACAAGCGGCCGCACTTGCAATTTTTCCCCGCAATTGATTTAGTACCGTCTCGAGCGGTTTCGCGGTTTATAGCGGTTACCGCTCGCGGGAAAAAACCGTAGTGCGGCCTAGGCCTAAGGCGAGTAACTCGCTCGTCTCGTGACTTTGTTGTATGAAAGAGTTGGCTTCACATCATAATATCCCTTTCATTATCCGATCTATTTATAGACAACAATGCTACTTGTATCCTCTATCGTTTACAACCGACAATGTACAATAAGTACAAGTAGTTATAAACAACAATGCTATTTGTATCCTCTATCGTTTACAACCGACAATGTACAATAAGTACAAGTAGTTATAAACAACAATGCTATTTGTATCCTCTATCGTTTACAACCGACAATGTACAATAAGTACAAGTAGTTATAAACAACAATGCTATTTGTATCCTCTATCGTTTACAACCGACAATGTACAATAAGTACAAGTAGTTATAAACAACAATGCTATTTGTATCCTCTATCGTTTACAACCGACAATGTACAATAAGTACAAGTAGTTATAAACAACAATGCTATTTGTATCCTCTATCGTTTACAACCGACAATGTACAATAAGTACAAGTAGTTATAAACAACAATGCTATTTGTATCCTCTATCGTTTACAACCGACAATGTACAATAAGTACAAGTAGTTATAAACAACAATGCTATTTGTATCCTCTATCGTTTACAACCGACAATGTACAATAAGTACAAGTAGTTATAAACAACAATGCTATTTGTATCCTCTATCGTTTACAACCGACAATGTACAATAAGTACAAGTAGTTATAAACAACAATGCTATTTGTATCCTCTATCGTTTACAACCGACAATGTACAATAAGTACAAGTAGTTATAAACAACAATGCTACTTGTATCCTTTATCGTTTACAACCGACAATGTACAATAAGTACAAGTAGTTATAAACAACAATGCTACTTGTATCCTTTATCGTTTACAACCGACAATTTACAATAAGTACAAGTAGTTATAAACAACAATGCTATTTGTATCCTCTATCGTTTACAACCGACAATGTACAATAAGTACAAGTAGTTATAAACAACAATGCTATTTGTATCCTCTATCGTTTACAACCGACAATGTACAATAAGTACAAGTAGTTATAAACAACAATGCTATTTGTATCCTCTATCGTTTACAACCGACAATGTACAATAAGTACAAGTAGTTATAAACAACAATGCTATTTGTATCCTCTATCGTTTACAACCGACAATGTACAATAAGTACAAGTAGTTATAAACAACAATGCTATTTGTATCCTCTATCGTTTACAACCGACAATGTACAATAAGTACAAGTAGTTATAAACAACAATGCTATTTGTATCCTCTATCGTTTACAACCGACAATGTACAATAAGTACAAGTAGTTATAAACGACAATGCTATTTGTATCCTCTATCGTTTACAACCGACAATGTACAATAAGTACAAGTAGTTATAAACAACAATGCTATTTGTATCCTCTATCGTTTACAACCGACAATGTACAATAAGTACAAGTAGTTATAAACAACAATGCTATTTGTATCCTCTATCGTTTACAACCGACAATGTACAATAAGTACAAGTAGTTATAAACAACAATGCTATTTGTATCCTCTATCGTTTACAACCGACAATGTACAATAAGTACAAGTAGTTATAAACAACAATGCTATTTGTATCCTCTATCGTTTACAACCGACAATGTACAATAAGTACAAGTAGTTATAAACAACAATGCTACTTGTATCCTTTATCGTTTACAACCGACAATGTACAATAAGTACAAGTAGTTATAAACAACAATGCTACTTGTATCCTTTATCGTTTACAACCGACAATGTACAATAAGTACAAGTAGTTATAAACAACAATGCTATTTGTATCCTCTATCGTTTACAACCGACAATGTACAATAAGTACAAGTAGTTATAAACAACAATGCTACTTGTATCCTTTATCGTTTACAACCGACAATGTACAATAAGTACAAGTAGTTATAAACAACAATGCTATTTGTATCCTCTATCGTTTACAACCGACAATGTACAATAAGTACAAGTAGTTATAAACAACAATGCTATTTGTATCCTCTATCGTTTACAACCGACAATGTACAATAAGTACAAGTAGTTATAAACAACAATGCTACTTGTATCCTTTATCGTTTACAACCGACAATGTACAATAAGTACAAGTAGTTATAAACAACAATGCTATTTGTATCCTCTATCGTTTACAACCGACAATGTACAATAAGTACAAGTAGTTATAAACAACAATGCTATTTGTATCCTCTATCGTTTACAACCGACAATGTACAATAAGTACAAGTAGTTATAAACAACAATGCTATTTGTATCCTCTATCGTTTACAACCGACAATGTACAATAAGTACAAGTAGTTATAAACAACAATGCTACTTGTATCCTTTATCGTTTACAACCGACAATGTACAATAAGTACAAGTAGTTATAAACAACAATGCTACTTGTATCCTTTATCGTTTACAACCGACAATTTACAATAAGTGCAAGTAGTTATTTCAAATTTATTTTATTGCCCCTCTGACGCAGCGCCACAATCGCATACTCTGTATGACACTTGACATTTGATGTAGAGGTGTTCCTTACTATATTTTATGGGTATTTACGACTGCAACATAGTCTCTAGCAACATTGTCAACAGTAATAACTAGACCATGCAATAAATTGCGATATTTTTAAAGTAAGGCAATATAACTCGACATGTTAACTTGCGCTCATTTTTCAGTTATTATTTTTAGTGCATTGATAAAAGCTTGTGCCTAAACAGTTTATATCGCGTGTAGTGTACTCACCGAGAGCTGTCGCTTGACCGCGGGCGGCGTGGAGGCAGGCTTCACGGCATGGCGCGAGTACCCGCCGCCGCCGCTGTTGGGCTGCGAGGCGGAGCGCCCCATGGAGCGCGGCAGCGTCTGCGACTTCATCAGCGGCCCGCCGCCGGCCGGCACGCGCCGGCTCGTCGGCAGCTTGCGCCCTGCCACTGTCGGTCTGGTTACACTCTACACTACCCGTCGGTGGAGGAGCCAGATCGACACGGCTCTCAGCGGTATACGGAGTGATTACTATACATGTACTACTGAACCGAAAGGTACACACATCGGTCTTAACTACTTTTACTAAGGCCACTGTTCAAAATTAGAGATAAAAACCAAGTACGTGTCGGACCTTGCCCGTTCAGGGTTTCGTACCAAATGTTAGCTTATATGTGTATAAAAATGTGGAAACTATAAATCTCTGAATATGCAAGTCCGTAAATCACGCACTCGGCGGGTTTTTCTTAAATTCATTGTCTCGAAAAATTTAATTCGTTAGTAATAGAAAAATAAGAAATTCTTGAAATATTCCAATTACGCAAGAAAAGATTTTAAAAAATCCTAGTCTCTGAAGGCAAAACCACGTGCAAAATGTTGTAAAAGATACAATTTAACGCACCGATTTTAGTATAAGGATTAATAGCCAAGTCGTTTGCTGAGTCGCAACATTTTCCATGAAGTGTGTGTATGAATTAATAGGTTTCCTCTAGCTAGACAGGCGCGCTCCATCGTGGACCGCAACGTCGCTCGAGGTGCGAGCGCAAGGCTATCAATGATTCGTATATCTCTGTCACTCAAGATTCCTTTTGTATGCTAATACATTGATTGTTACTGTGAGAAAATAATATTTATTTAAAAGCCTCGAAGGCTGTTATGAACAAGAATGAAGTTAAGCTTAGCTAGCCCGGACGACGCGACTCGACGCCTACTCAGAACGATCGCTATTGCATGAGCATGAAGGTTTTTTTTCAATATGGGGATAATCGCTTGCAACTCCTACTCCTGTGGGTATAAGTCTAAATAATGGACAGTCACTTGTATCAGGCACAGGCCGGTCGTGCGTGGAATACCGCTGCCACCTTTGATGGAGCAGCCGAGTCTCAGCTTTAGAGTCAGTTGACCGGCGAGCTGTGAGGTTTATAAAAGTTATTTCTAAAATTTTTACTTCAAAACAATCTAATTACCTGAAAAGGGAGAAATAACACGAAAACAATCAAAACTGGGCGTTACTTAGGTACGTAAACTAACCATTTTTGAAGTCGGTGTCTGTATAGGACTTGGTTGATGATAGTTTAGAGCCTGACACCGACCTCAAAAAATAGTAACTACTTAGATAGACTCCCAATTTTGATTTTTTATGTTATTTCTCCCTTTTCAGTTAATTAGATTGTTTTTTTGTTTGTTTTGGTGTTTGTTTTGTTGGTTTTGAAGTCGGTAATTTTTTTTAAAATTACTTTTATATAAGATTCGTTTCGGCGACTGTGCGCAAGAACTTCACGACCTTACTACCCTCTCCATTCTACTATAGGACTAGCAGAAATTCGGCACATTATCACCCATTTATCATTGAAATACCAAAATTCCGCACTCAACGATTTCGGTCCACGTTCTCGATGTATAATGCACAGGAATGGAATTCTTTGCAGCCTACCCATATAGAAACATACATAATATGTACATATATACAAACATACATACACTCGAAAAAATAACCCCCCTTACGCAATCGGGTAAAAATACTCGCGAGATGAGTGAAGCTAGTAACAGTTTTTAGGGTTCCGTACCTCAAAAGTGTCTCTATGGAAGGAATGAGGGCCCAAATTTTAAAGTGAATTAACCGTATCATGTGGGGTATCATATGAAAAAACTTCATTAGCATAAGCTAAAACAGGGTTTTAAATATTTTTACGATGTATATTTTTCGGTTTATGAAGGAAAATATAAAAAAATATATGATTTCCCCCTTTTATCTACTAGTTTGTACCGAATCCTTGGTGGGCGAGTCTGACTCCCACTTGTCCGGTTTTTTATATAGGTCACGGTATATGTAACGATGCAGTCTAATTCATAAAAGTAGATCGCGTTCTAAAGCCGGCGGGGCAACGTCCTCCTCAATTCGCCAAATTAGAGACGGCATACATCAATTTACACCTACGCCCATATTACTTGAGGTTGCGTAGTGAGTGTTGCACTACGGCACGAGTGGTAAGGTAACACAGGTAAGTATCGCCATAGGTGATACTTACCCAACACCCGGGCTTGAGACTGAGACCTAATATTAGGCAATAAAAACATATCATTGTAATTTGGTTATCGTTTACATGCGGAGCAGGCAAGCCAAGCTGGGATTCCACATGTAGTGCTATTTAGTTACTATTGAAATAGCAGCCTGGACAATCAAGTTTCCATTGCTAGCAATTGTCATGTCATTGAAAAGACATTATGGTTTATGGCCGATATTATGGCATAATAAATGGTGTGACTTTTTATTTATTTGTGATATGGTGCCATTCATAGACGATCTTATGACTATGAAACAGCATACTAGTTGTTTGTGAGAAACAACTACAAATAAAATTACCTAACACGAACAACAAACATGTATAAGTAACGTTCATGTGACAAGCCGGTTCCAACTCAGCATAATCATACTGGTAGAGATAACCAGCGTTCGCCTTCCGTTGGGACCGGCATCTGACGTCACGCACGCACGCACGCTCCCTCAATTTCCTAATATGTATAAATCGAATATATTCTTTAAGTGTGGTACAAGAGAAGCGTGAATGAGAGATATAGCGAAGGTTGCATGCCAATGAAATGCAGCGGACAAGCCGTGAATGAAACTAAGCCAATCAGCATACATTGAATGAAGCTAAGGCTACATTTACACGATACATACTAATCTCAAGGCTACTATTGCAATTTACACGATCACTTTATTTACACGACTGCGCAAAGATTATTTTCACACCTGGTGAAAAACAAGTGTGAATTTAACAACAATCACACTTTATGGGTACAAGTGATTACATCGTATACTTCATCGTAGACCGCAACGGCCGCTTAACATCAGGTGAGTCGACGGTCAAGCGTGAGCCTATAAAATAAAGATTGAAGATGTAACAATAGTCTAGTAAAAATAAGATTTCTTAAAACATATAAGACAACTAAGTTTATTGTTTTTAAACGAATGTACTGGTGTTTTGAAATACATTTGACACAATTTCATAATGATATTATAAAAGCTAATTTTGTTACCTTTACACGCTCAAACGTCTGAACCTATCGTTATGAAAATTAGTATAGAGATAGCTTTGGACCTGGAACCGGACATAAGCTACTTATCATCATCATAATCATCACAGTTTTTTCATAACAACGCGATTAAAACCGCGGAACGCAGCTAGTCTATAAATCGGGGATTATTGTTGATCTATGATTTTTAGTTATTTTCCTATCATCATTTCAAAGAATCCCTTCAGTTGCAAATACAGTGATATGCCTAGGAGATATATTCGACGAAAAAACACTTTTCAGTTTGCCCAACGGCAACTCGGGTTGGATTCGACGATTGACTTCTTTCGCTAAGTTGGACTGTTTTCCTAGTAGTAGTAGTTTAGTTATTTTAGCCTACAGATTATATAGAAACATACATAACATGTATGGTTATATATGTAAGCTAAATGCCTTCACCGATTTTAATGGGCGAGTTAACGTTCCGTGCCTTAATTTCTGAGTGTCATATATTTAAATTCTAATTAAATTGTAACACACACAAAAAAAATTGTGCAGAGTACGGAAGAGCACCATAATAAACTTGACAAATGGCAAATGTAAAAGCATGATGCCAACAAGCAAAAAAAAAGGCACCATAATTTCTTAATCGAACTCAAAACATTTTAGTATTAATAGATACTCGCGGTTAGGCTTTTTTTTAATGAATCATACTTGTTCCATCGATCGTCATGAAGCCAATTCGGCCAGACTAGCAACTTTCGCTCACTTTCGAAAAGTAAACAATTCTAGATTCTATAGGTAATCAACTATCACGAAAAAATATATAGAGAGCCTCTAGAGTCCTTTCATGCTTCAGTCACGATTATTAGGTACCTACGAAAATATTGACTCTGGACTTTTTTATTTGGTCATTTCACGGCAGTCACGAGTCGTTTCCCGCGCGATCGACGTACTCTGCAGCTCGGTGGGGGAGCCACTTTTGATTTTTGTGAACAAAACTGTCTGTTTTCTATGGAGATTCATTGTTCTGTCGTTTGGTCACGCGTCTATAGTTGAGTCGTCGTACTTAAGTATAAAAATAGTCGGACACGGTCAACGGACCGGGCCCTATTCTGGCGCGATCGAGATTTAATTAATTATAGTTTAAAAAAAAAACTGAAAACCCGACTTCGTGTTGTATGTAAATAAATTATCTTTATCTTTATCAAAATACGCAAATTTGTTTTAAAAACCAAATCATTAAACCTATTTTGATTAAACTTTTATGGGACAAATCTGTAAGTATATTCTTTTAAACAAAAAAAAAATTCAAGTCAGTTTGTAAATGACAGAGTTATGCGGCAACAAACAAAACAAGAAAAGAGTCCCTCCTCCTTTTTGAAAGTGAGTTAAAAAGAGATATGATGTCTATCGCGCCAGAATAGTGTTCGCGGTACACAATGATCATAGATTACGCGAAGCGCGGTCGACAAAGGATGTCGCCAGTTCATGTGAGACGACATAAAGCGCGCCCTGTATCGGCGAGGACTGCGACACGGATCAATGTCTCTGTGGGTATGTGCACAGGGTGCGGCGTTCACGGCACGTATGACATTTGAAAGCTTTTACTGACGCAAAAGGGTCAAACAGTAGAGATTTTTAGGGTTAGAAAAGGAAGCGTAAAGGCGTCTATTCAACATTATTATTTAGTACCTGGGCGACCGAGCTCCACTCGGATTTTTTATCACTGAAAATACGAGCAAACCCGGGTTCACTAAAAACGAAACCTAGCAAGATCGTTTCGTCCCCTAATCTACCTACAAACAAAATTTCATTAAAATCGTTGGAGCCGTTTCTGAGATACATTTCTGGTTATAAACAATCTTCATTCGGTATCTGTTCAGCCGTGAGGAGTACATACTATTCCATTTATAATTATCAAACAAGACAGAACGAGACTTAAAATGATTAATTATGTGCATAAAAGATTTATCTACGAGCAGGAAAACAACATTTTATAATTGCACAATTAACTAAATACTAAATAAATAAATAATAGGGAATTTAGCTCGCGCACATTTTTTTTTTTTAAAGTGTTTTTATATTAGTGATGGCGACGGTATCTGGCGCGTACATATTGTAAATGTAAATGTTATATTTTAATTTGAATGATGTATTCTGACTTACCTAGTATGTATAACAAATCTCTGTTATATGGTCAATAAAGTATCTGACTTTGTAGTATTAGATAACTAAAGAGGTAAAAAATATAATATAATATAATAACACAGCAAATAAATATAGCAGATGGTAAACTTCTCTAGACATGGCCATTGTAAGTTGAATTATACTAGCACGGGTGACAGAGTTCAACATACTTTGGTTAGAACCAATTGTTTTTTTTTTCTAACTGTACTAATCAAGGAACTGCACCAACTAAAATGTATTAACATTTATTTTCACTCGTTATATTCGGTAGAGTTCCAATAGAAATTTACGTAAGTAGGTACATTATAACAATAATATGCTGATTTTATTACTGAAAATTGGTGCACAAACGAATCTAATTCGATTTTTTTATGGCCAATAGAAATTTTCACAAATGATTACAACAAACAATCTCCAATTAAAATTTCGATTGTCGAGCGTGTACGCGCGGTGTCCGACAATTGAGGTTTTTTGATAAAATGTCAGCCTTATTATTTCGCTCCTTCGGAAAAATTGGCATCCAAGATCTTATTCTTAGAAGACGCTAAGAAAAGGATTTCGGAAGACAATTATTCCTTGTTAGTTTACATCTTAGGAGTATCTATATGACCGATGCTCCAGGGTTTACAATATTTATATATGAGGGTCTAAAAATCCGACGAATCTCTTCGAGAAAAGATAGTCCCGGCCATACCCGCTGGCTCACATGACGGGTGCACGGCCGTGCCCCCAGATCAAGTGTCTACGTAGAGCGGTTTAGGCTATCGTTGTTTGTGAGTCGGTCAGGAGTCAGGACGAAGCTGTTTATACTCGTAGGTCCAGGTATTGTAGCAGTGCAGTAAAGGAAGCAGTGAAGCACACGGCCGACTGGCGGCTGCTTGGCACGAGGTAATCACGAGACGTGGAGATGTTGCTTCCTATTGTGATTCCGAGATCTGCATTGTCATCGTTTTCAATGGACAACGAGATGGCTTACGGTTCACTTTTGTCGGACAAGCTCGTTGCCGAACTTAGGATATCGGGGGCCAAATGGTTTTCTAAGTAGCACCTATTTAATTGATAATTTACCGCTTGACCGCATACTCTCCTGATTTGAGCGACATTACAGTCTCGAGTCTTGGAGCGCGCTTACCTGAGGAGCAGGCTGTTTTGTTATATAACATTGGTTAATCCGCAACAGGTCTGTTTTGGCCTAGCCAGAGTTAGTTAAATCAAACGAGATTGTAGATAGATTCTCTGTAAAAGCACTCTCATATACATATATGCAGATCTGCTGAAGGTGAGGCAAATTTAACGTGCACTTAGTCAGACTCAGAGAGATGGACTACGATCTAACTTTTGTCACAATGAAAAAACGTGCAGCGACTAGGTTATACAAACAGAACTGGTCCTATGCAAGCTCAGATGTGCCCCACCAGCACGCCTAGCTACGCTACTGACCTATAGTCGGTAGGAAGCTATTGTCAGATCGTGTCCAGATAGTAAGCTAGTGGATGTTAGTGGCCGGCTGCCCGCCACAGAGCAAGGCGTCCTTCTAGTTTGTCAGAGCTGACCGCACGCAGCGGAACGCTTAGCCACGAGCGTGAGCGCAACCAGCGATCGACAACGAACTAACAACGGAACGGACTATAAAAATAATAAAAAATAAAATACTATATATGCATCACTATACTTCAATAGATAATGACTAGGTTTAGTGAAAAATTAAAAGAAAAACTTTGATATCGTATGAAGCAAAGACTTAATCACATAAATTCTCACAATATCATTGGTATTGATTGGCTGTAAGTAGAAGTGATGATCTTGCTCGCCACTGTGCACAGTTCGCATTTTTTAGGTTTTGCTATTTTTAGGATTACGAACTTAAAAGTAAAAATGGAATTATTTATTATATGATTATTTCGTTGCTCATTTGTATGTCTGTCAAGACACCCCATTTCACTTTGGTCTAGAACTGACGATGGCTTCCTAGAAAATCATTACAGAATTATTTAGAGTAGAAGCAAGATAAATATACAATATCTGAACCGACAGATAAATAAGTTAATATCGAGTGATCTAGCCTCGCGCTCGCTATCTCACTAGACGGAGGCGTCTAGATCACTCCAAAATAAACGATAAGCCTGAATCTAGAACGACATTTCCGTCTGGTTCACTTTTATATAAACAGAACTTGAAGGATTCTACAGTAAACGATTATATTAAAGGAACGATTTTGTACCGATAATAGATTATACGAGTTTGATTCTGATGCAACGGTTACGGGTATGGGTTCGATTCCCGATACGGAGCTTAAGTTGAAGGAACAACTAAAATGAAATGTAATTATAGTTTAAATAAAATTCTGCAGGGGGCGAAGAATGTGTTAAAAACCTGTTTTAGCTTATTCTAATGAGGCTCTTTCATATGATACCCCACATGATACGGTTAATTCACTTTAAAATTTGGGCCCTCATTCCTTGCATAGAGACACTATTTTTTGTGATTAAATTAAAAATGTCCAGATTTCGGATTTTTTCTATATGTGTACTCTACCACAATGCTTCTTGCCAAATTTCAGAGTTCTAGGTTAACGGGAAGTACCCCATAGGTTTTGATTCCTCTGTGAGTCTCGAAATGTGCGTTTTTTACAACAAATTCGGCTGTAACTTTTTTTTACGAAAACTGAGAAATTTTATTTTTCTTTCTGCAGCAAGATACTATAGATCTGCGTAAATGGTTTTAATTTCAACTCGATACCTTCACGCGTTCCCGAGATAAAGGTCTTGACACCCGGACGGACGGACAGCAAACGGATAACAAAGTGATCCTCTAAGGGTTCCGTTTTTTCCTATTGAGGTACGGAACCCTAAAAACCTGACAAGTGCGAGTCAGACTCGCCCACCGAGGGTTCAGTACAAACTAGTAAATAAAAGGTTTTTTTTTAAATATATTTTCCTTCATTAATTGAAAAATCTAGATCGTCAAAATATTTAAAAACCTGTTTTAGCTTGTACTAATTAAGCTCTTTCATTTGATACCCCACATGATACGGTTAAACCACTTTAAAATTTGGACCTTCGGAAGGACCAAGGAAGGAGTTCCTTGCATAAAGACCCTATTTTTCGTGATTAAATTAAAAATGTAGTTTTCGGATTTTTTTCCTTTATGTGTCCTATATGACAATGCTTCTTGCCAAATTTCACAGTTATAGGTCAACGGAAAGTATCCCATAGGTTTTGATTCCCTTGCGAGTGTCGAAATATGAATTTTTTGCGACATGTAACTTTTTTTATGGAACTGACAAGTTTGATTTTTCTTTCTGCAGCAAGAGACTATGTATCTGCGTATATGGTTTTAATTTCAACTCGATACCTTCATACGTTCTCGAAATACAGGTCTTGACAGACGGACAACAAAGTGATCCTATAATTCCGTTTTTTCCTTTTGAGGTACGGAATCCCTTAAATGAAACTGCGTATTTTAAAGTCAGTTTAAACAACTGACTTTAAAAAAGTTTGTAAACTTAATTACTTTAATATTTTATATTTGTGGACATTTCACACAACACCATCTAGCCCAAACTAAGCAAAGCTTGTACTATGGAACTAGATGGCTGATAGAATACATATATACTTTTTTTTTTGTAAATATAATATACATATGATACATAGAAACACCCAGACACAGAACAAACATCCATGCTCATCACACAAATGTTTGCCCTGGGTGGGGATTGAACCCACGACCTTTCAGTTCAGCAGGTAGACGTAAACACACTACCAACTGAGCCACAAGGCCAGTCAATAAAGTGGGAATGCCATTGCTTAATAATAAAATTATCTACAGTACATTAATGTCAATGTTATTTTGTAAAATTTCGAAAATTAAACCGTTTCGACCACAGAATAAGTATCACCATGCAACGTTTTGAAAATACAAGTTTTCTTAAACGTCATTCTCGCAGCAACATCCAACACAATGACATAAATGAATCGCATTTCGAGTCGACATTATCGAAAATTTCGCGGTTATTTTGCACATTCATGTTTATTTTGCACCAAATCCTCAAACAATGAGCGAGTCTCTTTTGCCGGATTTTATCTCGAGAAGAAAAGAACGTGTAAACAGTGTATAAGCGAGATATTCATCGTAACGAAGCTTGACTTGTGCAGACGATTAGCGAAGCCTTTGTACATTATTTAGGTATGTAAACTTTAGTATTTAAGCATGGATGTGTGCGAACGACATTGTGTGGAAACATCGAACATGAATTCGTGACCGAACGATGGCTATCTATGGTCTGTGAAGGAGACATGAGAATAAAAATCGGACAAATGCGAGTCAGACTCGCCCACTGAGGGTTCCGTACGAACTAGTAGATAAAAGGGGATATCATATATTTTTTAGGGTTCCGTACCACAAAAGAAAAAACGGAACCCTTATAGGATCACTTTGTTGTCCGTCTTTCCGTCCGGGTGTCAAGATCTGTATCTCGGGAACGCGTGTAGGTATCGTGTTAAAATTGAAACCATATATGCAGAGCCATAGTCTCTTGCTGCAGAAAGAAAAATCAAATTTTTCAGTTTTCATAAAAAACAGTTACAGCTGAATATGTCGTAAAAACCGCACATTTCGACACTCACAAGGGAATCAAAACCTATGGGGTACTTCCCGTTGACCTAGAACTATGAAATTTGGCAAGAAGCATTGTGTTAAGGTATATATAGGAAAAAAAACGAAAACTGGTCATTTTTAATTAAATCACAAAAAAGTGTCTTTATGCAAGGAATGAGGGTCCAAATTTTAAAGTGAATTAACCGTATCATGTTGTGTATCATATGAAAGAACTTATTTAGCATAAGTTAAAACAGGTTTTTAAATATTTTTACGATGTATATTTTTCGGTATAAGAAGGACAAAAATAAAAAAATATATGACTTCACACTTTTATCTACTAGTTTGTACGGATCCCTCGGTGGGCGAATCTGACTCGCACTTGTCCGGTGTTTTTATATTTTTCTTTATAAACCGAAAAATATATGGTTTCAATTTTAACACGATACCTACACGCATTCCCGAGATACAGATCTTGACACCCGGACGGACGGACAGACGGACAACAAAGTGATCCTATAAGGGTTCCGTTTTTTCTTTTTGTGGTACGGAACCCTAAAAAAGCCACACAACTGGAGAGAGAGTTAGTTTCAAAAGACTTTTAGTTTCAAATTCCAATTAATTAGGTCTCATTGTTTGAGCAATGCATGAAAGCATTTTTGTAAAAGTAAATGAGTGCGTCGTGAGTACAGCTGGCCGTTACAGCTGGATGGCGTGACAATGTAAAAAGCTGAAATAAACTTTTTTCAATATTTCTTGTGCTCATTATTACAACATGAATCCCGTCTGCAGCCACACCTGGTACAATTTGTAAATAGTTAGCGTTATATATTTTTGTCGGCATTAAATACATTGTTCGCAATAAATGGAATTATTATTAGCTAAAAACTAATTATCATAATCGATAATGTAATCATTTCAGTCATTAAACAAATCGGATGAAACATAACGACGACAACCATGCGATCGTGACGTAGACATCCTCTCACTCACTCACATGTATGTACATACTATACTATAAATGTATTGTGTGTGTAAGCATACGTAATGTGAGTGAGTGAGTGTGCTATACGAATGCGACGTCATTTGCAATAACCAGAAAGTGGTCGCACGAAAAGAAAACTTCCATAACTCATCCCAAAGAATACAAGTATCTACAAGTTTATTAAAAGAAACAGAAAATAGCCGACTGCAGAAAAGCAGTTTTTGCAGTCTATCTTACGATTTCGTTACTCTTGATACGCTGTTGAGTGTACGTTTATTGTAAGAAAATATGCGTAAAATCGCTTTAAAAGATTATAAATGCACATTCTTTAGAATAATTGTAGTAAAACGCCTTGTTTATTACGATACGAGTTCGTTACAGATTAACGAAAAAACGCATTTTTTATATTTGCGTTTTTTTTTTTTGTATTATTATTAGAAATAAATAATCGGCCAAGTGCGAGTCGGACTCGCGCACGAAGGGTTCCGTACTATCATCTATAATACTACAAAGTTTAGTTCTGTTTATAAAATAACGAGAAATCAACGAAATTCCAAGTAGTAAATTGCAAACTTATAGGTAGGTTTTAGATACACATCCGGGCAGCATAACGACGCTCGCGCGAATACGCGCGGCTATGGCTCGCTCCGTGATGTTACCTCCCCCGCTACCCGCGCGGCCATTGCTTAGCAATCGCCCCGCGCTCGCGCCACCACCACACCGGGGCGCGGCGCTCGCACCGCGTTTAGATGCACGGATTATTTTCATTTTGTGAGTTTTTATGTATTAGATTAGGTATTTATTTTTATAGTTAATATATTTCTAAATATTTACTTACAAATATTCAAGTTTCTACCTGTTATTAAGATCGAGTAAAAATTGCTTAAAAATTTCGTTTGTTGTATGGGAGCCCCCCTTTAATATTTACTTTATTGTTATTTAAGTATTTATTTTGAAAGGTAATATACAAGTAAATATTCTGTGAAAATTTGAAGCGTCTACCTGTTACTGTTTTTAATATTGAGCAAAAAAATACGAAAAAAACACGTTTATTGTATGGGGACCCCCCTTAATATTATTTATTTTTTAATTTTTAGTATTTGTTGTTATAGCGGCAACGGAAATACATCATTTGTGAAAATTTCAGCTTTCTAGCTATCACGGTTTATGAGATACAGCCTGGAGACAGACAGACAGACAGACAGACAGACAGACAGACAGACAGACAGACAGACAGCGAAGTCTTAGTAATAGGGTCCCGTTTTTACCCTTTGGGTACGGAACCCTAAAAAATATAGCCTATGACACTCAGGGAGTGAAGACGAATCTAACGATATCTCGCATATCAAAATCGGTCAAGCCGTATAGGCTGTAGGCGATCATATAGTAATATACATACAAACATATACACTCGAAAAACCTAACTCTCCTTCTTACGCAATCGGGTAAATATAGTCCAAATGTCACACACCATGTAGGTATAATTACTAATCTCTTGCTTGCATCAGATTCGATCCGCAAAAAAGAAATCGATCGGTGACAGAAACGAAGTAAACCTTTTTTTTTTTAGGGTTCCATACCAAGTGTAGTAACCTTTCAATAGGGGTTGTAATTTAAGGGTGATAATAGGGAAACTTCGTTGTGCGCAGTGATGTATACGTAGATAGGTGTAGAAATGCAACACGAAGATAATATAAGGCCAAGATACTATACGATACGATACGACAGACAATATTTTGATTAAATCCAGTCTATTTTGGCTCTCACTTAAGAACTTATTTCTGTATAATTCCACAGATTTAAGAAAGAGTCTCTTGTTAAATTTTTTGCTGACCCATAAGTTTCTAAGGTCGCCTACGCGCTTCTTTGCGCTACCATATTTTCCAGCGAATAATCAAATTTTGCAGCTGACCACTCAAATTTAAATGTTTATGTATTAATATACCTATACTAGACATAACATGCTAAAACAAATGAGTAGGTAAATCATGTGTTAAATTTAAATTAAAAATACTTTACAAATTACTCGCTAATGAAATTAATGCACAAATAATGTAGATTAATGGTAACCGAAATGCGACAAAACAGTGCATTCAACTCACATGCAAAATACTGCCAATTATAATAAAAACAATTTACACTCTTGTGTCAGGTTGTTAAGGTATATTTTTAAACGATCTAGGTTACTTAGAAACATTCAATGTGTCCGTTTTAATTTATGCTGTTGTCTCTTTCGCATTTTTGTTTTAAATTGAGTGACGAGACGAGCAAGACTTCGCCTGATGTTAAGCGCCGCGCTTTTCTATAACAGTATAATTGGAGTCAAAGATGTTAATGGAAAATAAAAAAATAAGCATCCAATTTTGTGAATAACAAGATTGAGCTTGTCAATTAATGACCTGAGCAATGTGTAATATTATTAACCCTGCCATATAACTGACTGTAAATAATTATAGTTTAAAAAACTGAAGCAACCGACTTCTCATGGATGCCATTGTCAAAACTGGGCCAAATTGAAAAGGGATTGAAGGCACGCGGGAAGCACCAGCTTTCAAATAAAAAAATAATCATCAAAATCGGTTCACCCAGCCGAAAGTTATAAGGTAACAAACATTAAAAATAAAACCGGACAAGTACCAGAGTCAGACTCGCCTACCGGGCTTCCGTACAAACTAGTAGATAAAAGGGGGAAATCATATATTTTTTTATATTTTCCTTCATAAACCGAAAAATATACATCGTAAAAATATTTAAAAACCTGTTTTAGCATAGGCTAATGAAGCTCTTTCATGATACCCCACATGATACGGTTAATGAACTTAAAAAATCCTTGCAAAAAATGCACTATTTTTTGTGATTAAATTAAAAATGTCCAGTTTTTGGATTTTTTTCTATATACACATATACTCTAATACAATGCTTCTTGCCAAATTTCATAGTTCTAGGTCAACGGGAAGTACCCCATAGGTTTTCATTTCCTTGCGAGTGTCGAAATGTGCGTTTTTACGACATATTCGGCTGTAACTTTGTTAACAAAAAAAAAAAGTTTTGTAGAAAAAAAAATCTTTTTTACGAAAACTGAGAAATTAGATTTTTCTTTCGGCAGCAAGAGACTATGGATCTGCGTATATGGTTTTAATTTCAACACGATACATTCACGCGTTCCCAAGATACAGGTCTTGACACCCAGACGGACGCACAGACTGACAGACAGACAGATAGACAGACAGACGAACAACAAAGTGATCCTACAAGGGTTCTATTTTTTCCTTTTGAGGTATGGAACCCTAAAAATAGATGCAAATAGGCAGAAAGTGCACGAATTTGTAATTGTTCATGATTATAATCATGAACAATTACAAATTCGTTCAAAAACAAACAAGTATGAGTTATATTTCCTGTAGCGATTTTTGTTTATATACAGAAACATCAATGTTGACACAGTCAGATGGTCACCCACACAGTGGTTTTGAGGACAATTTATTCATAGTTTTACAAAAATGCTATTTTACACAAAACCAATGAATTACTGCCTTTATCTACTATAAGTTTAAAACCACGCGTGGCAATGCAATGCGCTCGTCACTCTTAAGCCTGTTAATGTTACTTGAACTGAACCGTTGCTCTTTAATTAAATAGTAATGCAGTCATACTGTTTTGATGATTAACTGGCAAAAGTTGCCGGCATGTAGAAGCTCATCGAATGTCTATGAAATAGGTTAGATTATTGCATTAGGTTATGACAAACGAAGCTAAGCAATAATTGATGTCTACCTTCGGTTGGTTGCTTGAATAGAGCACCGTTGCTCTCAGTATGCGCTAGTAATGTCGTCTTCGACTTCTCTAGCGGCTTTCGGTACTTATGCGGAGACTCCGTGGGTTTTTTTTCGTTTCGTTCTGGCTCACTGTCGACGCCCAACTTACTGAGGGCCACTAGGTTGGCTACATTAGGGACAACATTAAATCTTATTTTATTGACATTGTCGTGTAATGAGTTAAGAATTAAGCATGAACCACATCTGTTTGTGAATATCATTCATAGCTGAATTTCCAATGTTTATCATATTTTTTTATTTTTTTTGGGGTGAGTAGCATAAACTTAAGAAGACTATGTTTTAAGGCCTGATAGCATAATCATTAACCACATTTTTATTTATCATTAAGGAAGTTGATGCTGACTACACATTCACTAACACTGACTTATTTATGTTAAAAAAAATTATTGGAAATTCTTCTAATCAGATAACATAAAGCTTACATTGAAATAGTGTTGTTTTTTTTTTAATAAGACGGGCTCTATTATGATGTGGATCAAGCTAGAAGCTAGCATGCAGACATACAGCCATTGAAAAGAAATAAAATAGGCAGAGCAATATACACTTTAGCTACTAATGTTGAAGGAAGCGATAATTTACTAGAACAGATAGGATTATGTAGTGCAATATCAGGTGATGCAAGTGCAATATATGACTGCAAATATATTATAGATGTGCATGTGGGATTGATTGATACATTTTTTCTTTTAATAAGAACTTACATGTTTTATTAATTTAAATATATTGACTCACACCTATCTTCTGTTTCATATTTTCTTTGTTATATATCATTACTACATTTTTCAGTTGCTGGAGCATTACAAGATGTAGTATATGTACATATATATAAGCCTCTTAGCTTATTTTTATCATAGGGGCTAACCATAAACTACGTCACACGAATTTATTGGTTTTTTGACCTCTCCCACTCCCTTGTCACAGCTGGCTTAGGACTCCTACCACTCCTTGTCTCACAATATCACACTTCATCGACCCCCTCCTCTCCCCTTAACGTGTGACGTAATTTATGGATGGCCCCATATTATAAAAATGACAGTCATACTTCAGGTCTGAAAAACATTGTTACCAATGTTATTGTTACCACATAAAATAGAACTTTTTAAATGTATCCATTAGAAACAGAATTTTAACAGAATAAAACTTGGTATGTCCTTATGAAGATATTGTCGTAAAATTTCAGACAATTGCACCACATAATCCCATTTCAGTTTATAAATAAGTTATTATCTTACCAAGGAAGTGAAGTCGGTCCTTGGCCATACCGAGATTGGTTTTCATCTTCTCATGTAGTCTCTGTGCTCGTTGCCAGGCGTCTCCGCGCCCTCCCCAGCAGTCGACGGCTATTCCTCTCTCTAATTCGTAAATACCTTTCTTGTATAGCTCTATGGCTAATTCTTTTTGACCTGTTGTAAATTTTCATTCATCAAAATAATGTAGAACTGATAGTTCAGCAGTTCCATTCAGAATCTCTATGTTTTTCAATATTTGGTTTTATCATTTTGTTATGAATGATCAGCAAACAAGCAGCCAGTTCACTTGATTAAAAATCACACTATATTCATACAGTAGCTTTATTGTTTATTGAACTCTTCCAGGTAACCAGTTAGCTAGTGATAATCATTATCTATGAAGATAATGAATAATAATAATGATTAATGATGATGCTAATGTGTAGCATATGAATGCTATACATTTTCCATTAAGAAAGGTAGCAAATACATCTGAATATATCAACAGATATTTTTAGATGAAATTATGTACATAAAACAAACACTACAAAGAAAATAAATTACTTATAATAAGTAGAATCTAGCATTATCTGGTTTACTAGTATCTAATCTAAGAAACTAAATTACTACTGAGCTGAGAGTAACATACATTTAAGGGTAATCTAAGTCCTTTGTTTAGAAAAAAATCAATACTATGCATGAGTCACAGAAAGCTCTTCTATGTTTATAAAGCACTCAAGGAGAGTTACCTTCATTTTCTTCATCAATTTTCAGGGCTTTCGAGATGTATTCGAAAGCTTTCCTGTGATGATGTTTTTGTTTGGCCAGCAGAGGGTCCCCGGGTCCAACTGTGTGTATGTGAGACATCTCTTCACTAGAAGCTAACTCCGTAGACACTACACCGTTTTTCACGACAACTTCTAAATTGCACTCTCCACTCTTTCTCGGTTTCTGCATCAATCGATGAGACGCGGTATATAAATATTTAAAAACTATAAACAACTGGTACAGAATTGATCTGAGTAGGTTGAACAAAATGATGATTGGGAAAGAAACCACGTAGAGATTCCTTTTATGGACAGAAGGTTGCGCGGCATTTCGCAACCCTGATCCTTTAGCTATATCTGCATCAGTTTTCTTAGACCTGCGGTTCGGGGACCTGGTAGTTTTCCGCGATAAACGACCACCATTTGAATCGTCGCCGGACACCATCAAGAACACTGACCCGACGACTTTATTCAACACAAAAACTCCATACAATAATCGGGACAAAGAAGCGCACGTTTTTAATTCGCTTTTTGTAAATACAGTAAAAAGACTCCCCACCTCACTCCATGAGAAGTATTGACAAAATCTGACGTTTGTTGTTATGAATTTGTGATGTGACGCATGACATTTAATAGGGCACTAAAAATGGCATTCTATCTTTGAGAAAAAAAAAACACAAAGCATGTTTATTATACTGACAACATCGGGAATTCGGGGGCCGACGAAAAAATCCCCTTTCCTCAAATAAATTATCCAGATTAAAATACAGGTTTTTTAAAGACAAAAACACGAACTTGAACATTTGCTTTTTAAAACCACAATAAAAATAACAGAAATGCTTTATTTAAGTTATATTCATTGAAATTAAACAAATTTTAACGGATTTAATATCGCATATAGAACCATGGGCGTACCCAGCTTCAGCCCCCGTATTCTGAACCCATTCGGTTTCGGAATCGATTCGATTTGTATATCTCCGTCTCTGTCATTTCCATAGAGAATGACAGAGACGGAGATATACAAATCGAATCGATTCCGAAACCGAATGGGTTCAGAATACGGGGGCTGGTCTAGGGGGGGGCAAGTCAGTTTTTTTTGTCATACTCACTACACAAAAACACCTACATGAAACATAGCGGAGGGGGGGGAGGGGTAACAATTTTTTGGTTAGTAATATGATTTTTGAACGAGCGCTCAGCGTTTGCATGGCCGAGTAAATAAAACCATAGGTAATAAATAGCGCGAGCGAAGCGAGCGCGAAATTTTTTGTAATGTTTTTATAGTAATAAGATTTATTTCTCGTATTAATGAGCCCACAGTACTTATACATATATTAAATTGAAAAAATGTTGAACGCGAAAATTGAAAAGGTTATTTAAATTAAATCTTGGAAGTAATTTGATTCATTGATCTTGTTAGCGTGTCCTGGGTTTTTGTGGCCCAGATAAACCATACAAGTATCTGTGTTAAAAGTAAAATGAAATAACCGACTGGATAAGAACGAATTTTACGCTATAAAAATTATAAATATAGCCATTTGAATTTATTGATTGCAAATTTATTATTCCTAATTAAATTTAAACATATGACTTTATAGAAAATTACAAACATACCTACAAGATACGCGCTACTTTCTTGACAGTCGGGAAACAATTTTTGCTTAGTGATTATTTTTTGTGAATTATTTGATTGTATTAGCAAGTTCACAGCACTTTAATAATTAATACAAATAAATAAGTATATAAATTAAAAGAAAAACTAAATACCCGACGTGTAACTTACGATTTTGTTACGCTTAATATGTTGTAGAGTCGCAGAACCGCTGTAAAAACTATAAATGCGCATTATTTAGAATAATTCTAGTTTAGGCTTTCCGTTTAGGCTTGTAGGCGATCTTATAGAAACATACCTACATACATACATACATTTACTCGAATAAACTTAACCCTCCTTCTTATGCGGTTGGGTAAAAATAATAGGTAATAATCAGGCGCGAGCGAAGCGACCGCGAACATTTTTGAAACTTTTAATTGTGTTTTTAAAGTAATATGCTTTATTTCTCACATTAGTGAGCCCACAGTATTTCTATGTTCAATTAGTAAAAACGCGAGTGAAGTGAGCGCGAAATTTTTTTTAAAATTAAATCTTGGAAATAATTTAATTCATTGATCTTGTTAGCGTGTCCTAGGTTTTGTGGCCCAGATGAACCAAACAAGTATTTATGTTAAGAGAAAAATGAAATTTCCGACAGGGATAAGAACGACTTTTATGTTATCAAAAATTATAAATATAACCATTTGAATGCATTGATTGCAAATTTATTATTCCTAATTAAAAAACATGACTTCATAGAAAATTACAAACATACGTTTTTATGACAAAGTACCGCTGTAAATGACTTTATATGCGCATTATTTAGAATAATTCTAGTGAAATCACTTATTTATTACGAAAAAGCTCGTTGGAGTTGTAACGACACCTCGCACATCAGAATTGGTCAAGCCGTTTAGGCTTGTAGGCGATCATATAGAAACATACCCATATACATACACTTGAAAATCATAACCCTCCTTCTTACACAGTCGGCTAGAAATAATAGGAAATAATGAGGCGCGAGCGAAGCGAGCGCGAATTTTCTCGAAACTTTATATCAAATTTTAGGTATTCATATGCTGATTTGCTGTTAATGTTTTCACAGTACTGACATGGCTCAAAATACAAAGGATATTAAATAACTTTGAACGATCGGCGAAAATATTCGCTCAACGAACCAGCTGGTTGATTTGCCCTATATTGTTGGCGGCTTGCTGTCCTTGGAAGACGCAGCTCTCAAGATTCAAAGCATTATGATAGTCCAGATAGAACCCTCCGTCTATCAGTTGTATATTATTCCTACTATGATAATAGATTTAGGAACACAAAGCAGAGTATAATGCGCAAATCTCCTTTAATGCAAATTGTTAGAAATACATTACAATGAACACTAACTATTCACAAGAAACATTGTAAAAAACATTCACGATGGAAAAACATTTTCTCATTGACTGTTTTCCAAACAATTTTGAATTCTCATTCAAAATACCTAACCAGCCTGTCACACTGACATAGAGGTTACATTACAATAGATGTAGTAGCATCTCTTTGCTCCAACACTCCTCCTTAACCTTATGTCCATTCGCACACCTATCATGCTTCTCAACAACACACACCCATACCTTTCAAACACCACTCAAACTTCCCTCGTGGAAGTGGTTTCGTTAAACTATCTGCAACCATGCATGCTGTCTCCTTATACTTCAGTATCACATGATTATTTACAATTGCCTCCCGCACAAAGTGATACCTCACATCTACATGCTTGGTGCGTTGGTGGTGTACAGGGTTCTTCGCTATAGCAATGGCAGACTGACTATCAGAATAGATGGTAACAGCTTTATCTAAATTAAAGGCATGTCCATCCGATACTTCTGCTATAAATCGTCGCAGAAATATTGCTTCTCTTGCAGCTTCTGACAGTGATACATATTCAGCCTCTGCAGTGCTTAGAGCTATAGTTCGCTGTTTGGTGCTCTGCCATGATACAGCTCCTCCTTGAATGAGAAACACTGAACCAGAATATGAATGGCGATCGCTATCACCTGCATAGTCGGCATCAGCGAAAGCCTCCATCATTTCTTGCTGTTTTCCTTTTGTGTATCTCAAACCATGACTCTTCGTCCCTTTGAGATACCGCAGGACACGTTTAGCTGCAGTCCAATGCTGTTCCTCGTAACATTCATTGAATTGACTCAAGTGATTTACAACATGAGCTATGTCTGGCCTTGTACAAACTGCTAAGTACATAAGAGAGCCTATCAATGCTCTATAAGGAATCTTTTCATCTGGCTTCCTACCATGCACTGGCTTCTCCAATCTTTGGCCTGGTACTGCTGGTGTAGTCACTGGCTTGCAATCATTCATATTGTATGCTTTTAAAACTTTTTCTACATACTTCTCCTGATGTAGCTTAATCCCGTTAGCATCCTGCACAATATGAATTCCCAACATCAATTCAGCTGTATTGAGATCCTTCATTTCAAAGCTGGATTTCAATTCGCTTTTGATTTTCAGCATCTCTTGCTCATTGTTCCAGAAAATTAAAATGTCATCTACATACACAGCGACGATGATAATTTTATCTTCCTGTGATCGCATGTAGACACATGGCTCATTTTCTGATCTCTTAAACTTCAGCCTAGTGAGTTCAGAATGAAGCTTCGCATTCCATGCTCGCGGAGCTTGTTTAAGGCCGTACAATGACTTTTGTAAAAGGCAAACGTAATCTTCTTTACCTTTTACTGCAAACCCTTCAGGTTGTTTCATGTAAACGACTTCATTTAAATCTCCATTTAAAAATGCTGTCTTTACATCCATTTGATCAATTTTCAATCCCATTCTAGCCGCTAAGGCTATAAGCACTCTCAAAGAGCTGTGTCTGATTACGGGTGAAAATGTCTCAAAGTAATCAACACCTCTGCGTTGACTGAAGCCTCTCGCAACAAGTCGTGCCTTATAGCGTATCTTTCCCCCCGCTTCTTCTTTGATACGAAATAACCATTTCGAATCAACGATGTTGCTCGATCTTGGTGGCTTCACTAGTGTCCAAGTGTTATTTTTCCTTAGAGCACCTATCTCCTCCTCAATTGCGTTTCTCCACTTCTCTTTGTCACTTCTCGATAAAGCTTCACTCACTGTAAGTGGAAAATCACATTCAAGAGCTTGGTATGTGATTTGATTTGGAAATTCTTTAAGTTTCCTCTCTCTTAATGGATATCTTCTCTCTATGGGGTGTTCTGGTTCTTGCATCAGTACCTCATCAATCTCTTCGTTGAGTTCTGACTGCATGTCCTCTACATCGTCATCATCTCTACCATCAAGTGATTCCCACTCATCACAGCTTTCCGTTTCATTGCTGTCTGCTGACGGTTCAATAGGATATGAATCTCCAATTATTTCTCTCACAGTCTCGTTGTGTTCTATAGATTCATCTTCGGTTTCAATTGGAAACTCTTGTTGTTCTTGAGATTCAATTTCACACCTCGTATTTTCTGTCATAACGTTTGTTGGTTCCACTGATAGATATTTTAGATATTTTTTAAGGATAACTTTGACGAAATTAAAATTAAAATAGAACGTTCCGACTCAAGTGTTGCCATGCCCCTATAGGGCCATATGTATTCCCTAAATAAACATGTGTTATTATAAGACCTGCATGTACCTACATATGACGCAATAAATGATATGAATATGATATTCATCTTCAAACGTAAGAAGAGTCTCATCTCTTCTTGTTTCTGAACTCTTGTTGGAGTGAAATTATTTTTCAAAGAAAACAACGTCTCTAGCTTTGTGGACCATCTTGGTTTCTGGATCATATAAACGATAAGCTTTAGAATCTTCACAGTATCCAACATGAAGCAACTCTTTACTCTTCGGATCCCATTTGGTGCGTTTCTGATCAGGTATGTGCATAAATGCTCTGCACCCAAAGATTCTCATAAACTTCAGATTTTGTTTCTTTCCAGTCCAAGCTTCTTCAGGGGTTTTATTCTTCACTGCTTTCGTTGGGGACCTGTTTTTGAGATAAACAGCGGTCTTCACCGCTTCGGCCCAAAGCTTATTGCTTAATCCAGCTTCTTGGATCATGCTCCTTGCTTTTTCAACGATTGTTCGGTTTGCTCGTTCTGCTATACCATTCTGTTCGGGTGTAAACACCACAGTTAGCTGATGCTGGATTCCACATTTCTTCATAAAATCTTGCATCCGATTATTTAGGTATTCTTTTCCATTATCGGAACGTATTGTCTTCAACTTTTTTCCGGTCTGCAATTCCGCAAAGGCCTTGAACTCTTCAAGTTTTACAAATACTTCACTTTTACATTTCAGAAAATAAACGAAGGTTTTTCTCGTAAAATCGTCAATGAACGTAAGAAAGTATTTAAATCCGCTGAATGACCCTACATTCATTGGTCCGCAGACATCGGTATGTACCAACTCAAGTACATCGGTTGCTCTACTAGCTGCACTGCTTTTCTTAAATGGCTGTCGGGTTTGTTTTCCCTTCAGACAAGCTACACACTCTAGTGTATTAATATTGTTTGAAAAACTTACCCCCGTCGCCATACGATCACGTAATAATTTAAGGTTACGTACGCCTAGGTGACCCATCCTTTTATGCCATAACTCCATGTCACTACTGATAGCAGCCGCCAACGCTGTGTGCTCCAAACTCTGTTTCAATTTGTACACACCATTCTCCTCTACACCTGCAAGTAAAGGTTCACCCAGTATTTTGCAATTACTACTTTTCACTATATGAAAACCTCCTTTGAAAAACAAAACGTTAAGATCTCTCTTTGTGACTGCACTGACGCTAAGTAAGTTTGAAGCTAATCCTGGAACATACATAGCATCAATCGTAACATTAGGTTTTCTACTTACTACTGTACCACTTCCAACACCTTGCAGCCTTTCTCCATTTGCACAGGCTACAGTCACTCCCCTTTCATACTTCTTCAAATCATGCAACCATTCACGCCTTGAAGTCATATGATTTGAAGCGCCAGAGTCGACTATCCAAGAATCTTCTGAAGTTGAAGTCGCCAGCGCCAACGCCACAGAAGCCTCGTCAGCCTTTCTGCTTCGGTTGTCTGGACAAATTCTCGCTTTATGAGGTCCTTTGCAAATAAAGCATTCCAACTTCTTTTGTTTATGTGTAGCATTAAGCACAAGCTTTGACAATAACCTACAACGATTATTTAGCCCTTTATCTTCATAAGCTTTCTCTAAAGCTTGCCAAGCCTCCTTGGCTGTTTTTGCTTGACGCACATGAATGAGGCACTCTGGTTTTACCATCAAACAAATTTTAGCTCGTGCTTTCTGGTCTCTTTTCTTGCCTATTTCACCATTGGGGTTAGTCTGCGTAAACTCCCAAAGATCATCATGTATCAAGTACAACTCCATCATAAATTTTCACGAGTTATAGTTCATGGCACCTTCCAGTTTTTCAAACGATGCTAAACTCATGTTTTCATGTTTACTCACGGGTTCTTGCGAATTCATTACGCCGTTGTTCATTTTTCTGCGCGGCTCATAACCATTGATAGTCCAGATAGAACCCTCCGTCTATCAGTTGTATATTATTCCTACTATGATAATAGATTTAGGAACACAAAGCAGAGTATAATGCGCAAATCTCCTTTAATGCAAATTGTTAGAAATACATTACAATGAACACTAATTATTCACAAGAAACATTGTAAAAAACATTCACGATGGAAAAACATTTTCTCATTGACTGTTTTCCAAACAATTTTGAATTCTCATTCAAAATACCTAACCAGCCTGTCACACTGACATAGAGGTTACATTACAATAGATGTAGTAGCATCTCTTTGCTCCAACACATTAGCATTAGCATTGTCAAATAAAATAAATGCTAGTCGCTCGCAACTCCCTACCGCCAAGAATACGAACGCTCAGCTAGATTTGGTAACCTTCGTCCGCCATCGTCGCCGCGGCGGTGGCTGGCGACTATAGCACTTTTTGCTCACTGCGCGGGTTTTTATGGCTATAATAATTGCACCGTGCATTTTGCTAGTGTCTACTGCGCGGGTTATTTAAAAGTTTGCATATAAGGCCCCATTTACACTTTGATTATTTATTAGGAGAGTTCATACATTTTCTGCGTGACTTCCAGGGGGGGGCAACTGCCCCCCCCCTGCCCCCCCTGGGTACGCCCATGTATAGAACACTGTGCATAAAAATAAAATATTAAGCGGTAGTAGTTAATATTTTCATAACAAAAAAGACCACTATCATATAGTCGCACCTGTACCACGGTCAAACACCTGCAAAAAGTTCGAAACGTCAGGTCATAAAATTAAATATAAATAAATAAATATTTGTAGACATTATTTGCCCTGGGTGGGAATCGAACCCACAGCCTACAGCTTAGCAAGAATGAGCCACAAAGCCAGTCAAATGTGTCAAATATACGTGATAAATCTGTTTAATTTCAATTGAATTTCAATAAACGGTGCAAAAACCATAGAAAACATTAAGTTGTATTGTCTAATAATAAGAATAATTATAATTATTATCGTATTTATTTATTTACATTCTTAATTTTAAATTTTTTACAACACAAATATAAACTTATAAAAAATAAACATAAATATTGTAAAAAACTTTAAACTAGGGTGCCGCCGGCAGCGGGGCGGGGCTCAAGCTGCCGGTGGTAGGGGCTACAGAGAGAGGAACCTCCTGACAATACGTGCCGTGTCCAGGATGACTGCCTTCTGTATCTGACCCTTGACCCAACCATCGAGCGAGAGCCTCTTGAGATGTTGGTCGAGGCTCTTCGCTATAACACCGTTCATTAATTAATATTATAATTAATAATAATAATTATTATTATTATCTCATTTATTTATTTATAATCTTAATTTTAAATTTTTTACAACATAAATATAAACTTATAAAAAAGAAACATAAATATTGTAAAAAACTTAAAACTAGGGAGCCGCCGGCAGCGGGGCGGGGCTCAAGCTGCCGGTGGTAGGGGCTACAGAGAGAGGAACCTCCTGACAATACGTGCCGTGTCCAGGATGACTGCCTTCTGTATCTGACCCTTGACCCAACCATCGAGCGAGAGCCTCTTGAGATGTTGGTCGAGGCTCTTCGCTATGACACCGTTCACCGAAACGACTATCGGGACAATGATCGTCGAGTCAACATCCACATGGCGGTTATCTCGTGAGCCAAGTCAAGGTACTTGCTGAGCTTGTCCTTCTCAGCCTTCACGAGATTCTCATCGTGTGGGATGGTGATGTCGACGAGCACTGCCCGGCGTTGAGACCGATCTACGATCACGATATCAGGTTTATTGGCAACAATAGTCCTGTCCGTGATGATAGAACGGTCCCAGTAGAGCAAAGCACGGCTATTTTCGAGAACTGGCGCTGGTGCGTACTGATAGTACGGCACCTCTGACTCGACAAGGCCGTATTGAAGAGCAAGTTGCTGGTGGATGATCCTGGCTACTTGGTTATGCCTGTGCAAATACTCGCCGTTAGCAAGATGCGAACAACCGGAAACAATATGTCGAAGAGACTCTCCGGGACGGTGGCATGCCCGACAAATGTCGACCGTACCGTCCTTCATGATATATTTCCGATAGTTGTTCGTCTTGATAACTTCATCTGCAATTGCACAGGCAAACCCTTCAGTTTCCCCAAAGAGGTCACCGAAGCGCAGCCAGTTCACCGATGCAGGCAGGTCTACATCAGGTCCTGATAACACCCTGTAGAACCGCCCGTGCAACTCCTTGCTCTTCCATACGTCTTTGCGGTCTTCGATGCTGAGCACCGTTGGTTTGCGCCAGTTTTCTTTTGCCAAGGAGAGAGGCGTCAGGCCCTTATCAACTGCCACTACATCACAATGCATACCATATTCGTTGTTTCGGAAATAGTCCCTGAGATTGCACACCTCACGGTTGTGAAGGTTCTTGGCGTTTAAAAAGCCACGACCCCCCCACTTCCGCGGGATGTACAGTCTCATAACAGACGAGCGTGGGTGTAACATGCGATGTAGTGTCAGTTGATGACGGACCCTCCTATCCAGGGCGTCCAGCTCAGTTTGAGTCCACCTTAATATGCCAAAGGAGTATGTCAGTAGAGGCATCACCCAACCGTTGAAGGCGCGTGTCTTATTGCCACCTGACAAAAGACTGTTAAGTACTTTTGACAGGCGACAAAAGAAACGCTCCTTCATCGATTTTTTAATGTCCTCTACCGCTATACCCAACGACTCTGACATACCAAGGTATTTGTAGGTCTCGGTCTCGGAAAGAGACCTGAGGGTCATTGTCTCAGAAAGTTGTAAGTTCGGAGAATTTACAACTTTCCCCCGCTGTACTTGCACGACCGCACACTTATCAACACCGAACTCCATTTTAATGGAGTTGCTAAAAACCTCTGTAGTTTTTAACAACGTCATTAAATCTTGTCGTTTCGGTGCAAAAAGTTTGAGGTCGTCCATGTAAAGCAGGTGAGAAATGATCTCACCCCCTCTACGAAGCCGATAGCCTAGCCCTGAATCCTTCAGTAAAATACTGAGAGGGTTCAGTGCTAGGCAAAACCACAATGAGCTCAAACTGTCACCCTGGAAAATGCCACGTTCAATCCTTATCAAGTCCTGCGGTGTAAAAGACCCATCCCTACTGCCCGGTTGCCGAAGTACTGTGGTCCACTGCCTCATACATGCAACTAAGAAGGATCTCAGAGTTGTATCAATTTTACACAACTCTAAGATCCTTTCAAGCCATGAGTGAGGCACCGAATCATAGGCCTTCTTGTAATCAATCCAAGCAGCAGAGAGTGCTCCCTTACTCCGCTTGACTTGCTGGCTAATAGCCGTATCGATGAGGAGAAGCTCTTTAGTACCACGGGACCCAACCTTACATCCATTCTGAGAAAAGGCCAAAACGTTGTTAGCGACTAAATGCGCATTAATTTTGTTTTTCAGAATAGATGTAAGGAGCTTGTAGGTGGTAGGCAAGCATGTTATTGGTCTGTAATTTTTGGGTTCCGTGGTACTACCGGACTTATGGAGCAGAAAGGTGACCCCACTGGTCATGAAGGTAGGTAAAGAACCAAGCTCGAGGGCTTCTTGGAATTGTGTGGCCAAGCACTCATGCGAGCATCGAATCCATTTTATCCAGAAGTTGTGCAATCCGTCCGGCCCAGGACTCTTCCAGTTCTGTGTCGTACGGATCGCACAACTAACGTCTACAGGGTCTATTATAATAGACCCCATGGGTTCGATGACATCGCACTCTTGTTCGACAACCCGCATCCAATCACCCTCCGTATGTTCGACGGGCACCGACCAGATTCCACGCCAAAAATCAGTCATGGCGCATGCATCCGGTAGCTGTCCGTCGCTCATACGTTGTTCGGTTCCCTCCCAACCTCGGTACACCTTCCTTTGGTCACTTTGGAAAAGGCGATTCTGCCAGTATCTATTAAAACGCTCTCTGTAGCGACGAATTCGGTTTGCCCATGCATAGACTTTCTGTTTGAGGTAGTCGATGCGTTCCGTGACATTAGCTAAGTAGTGCTGGGACCTAATACCAGTCCCCGCAAATGCTTGCGCCACGAAACGCATTACTCGGGGGCGAGTATTCCCCCGGCTGAAACAGATCAGCTTTGCAATGAGAGTCCTTTATTATTATTATTATTCTTTATTTAATTTAAATCTCGGGTCGCAGCCCGGTCCTTTGATGGGCATCAGTGGAGCCGAAGCCAACACTGAGAGGCCCTTTACAAAAAATAAAAAATACAGTGTTTTGGTATGTGGATGGATGATGGAACTATTGTACAATATGGAATTTGACAAATCGGGGCTATTGAAATGAAATGGTTATGATTTATAAAACTAGTTTATTGACTGATGCTCCCACACAGTGAGTAAGATAAGGTACTTCTGTGTGGGAGCATCAGAATGAGATATCGGCACCTGCCTATTTTGTCTCATTATCCAAAAATATTGAGGAAGGTGATTTATTTATTTATTTATTTATTTATTTATTCAATTAGCACCGCTGATGCGAATTACACTAATGATACGTCATTATACATTACATTATATATATAAATTATATCAATACGTCAAAACAATAATAAATTACAATGAATTCAAAATTATTTAAAATGCAAATGTCAATATAGTAAAATTAATATTAATAATTGCACAAAAGATATCGAATGTCAAAAAAATAAAATACATAATATAATAAATATAATCATGGTCAAAAAACAAAAACAATATAACAATGTCAATATAAAAAAAAAAAAAAAAAAAAAAGTTAAAAAAATGTCAATCGATATTAAATTTATTTATAGATGCTTGATTGCTTTTGTGTAATTATTTCACAATAACTTATACAGTCATACATAATGTCTCTCCACTCACCCGCCTATGGGGTGTGGGAGTGGGTGGTGATGACTCGCCACCCACTGAATGGGCCCCCCATAGTGGCGCCGCATATTGGCGCCGGAGAAGCAACATCGGTGTGGGTGGCTAAGGGTGTCGAGAGGTGTGCTGCGCGTTTACTGAGAGCTACTATTATTATTATTATTATAATTAATAATTATCGGTAAACGGTTTAATTGCGAAGAGCCTCGACCAACATTTCAAGAAGCTCTCGCTTGATAGTTGGATCAAGGGTCGGATACAAAAGGCAGTCATCCTAGACACGGCGCGCATTGTCAGGAGATTCCTCAGCTTGTAGCCCTTACCGTCGACAGCTTGAGCCTTGCCCCGCTGCCGGCGGCACACTAGTTTTAAGTTTTTTACAATATTTATGTTATTTTTATATGTTTATATTTGTATTGTAAAAAAATTAAAATTAAGAATCGAAATAAATAAATGAGAATAATTAAATATTATTATTACAATTTACATCTCAATAGCCCAGATTTGTTAAATTCCATATTATACAATAGTTTCATTTGCCATCCATATACCTAGTTTCTGTATTTTTTATATTCTTTGTAAAAAGGGCCTCTCAGTGTTGGCTTCGACTCCACTGATGCCCATCAAAGGTCCGGACTGCGACCCGAGATTTAAAAGAATTATGAAAAAAAATCTTATCATACTTTTTAACAAAAATATAATGTAACGTTAAGAACGCACCTATCACTGGGTCGGGCATATTGTAGCACTACGAATACGGAAAAAAACTTCTCCGATCAACACTAGTATCGTACCAAGAATAATTATATTTCGTACGAAAATATAGTTACGTACGCGGCCGAAACGGATTTTCCGTTTTTTTTTTAATTTTATTTTTTGGTTAAATTCAATGTTTTTTTTTGTCATAAGCATAATACCTAGGTACTTAAATTTTGTTTAAAATACAAATTCATCATACCTATTTTGTTTTGTTTTTGTTGGTTTAGTTTTACTGTAGTAACGGGTAATTTTTTATTGCTGTTCTAACAACTTTAAACTGCAGTAGTAAGCAGGGTAATTCAATTACCGGTGTTACTACTAGTAGTAAGATTGGTAGTAACACGGGCAATTTTTTTTTTTCTAAAACTTGACAGAGTAATGGACTTGTATCCACGGTCAAGGATAAATAAAAAAAAAGTTGACTGTTTTGGTTGATGGCAAAGTTGCTAGTTCTAGCTGGGTTTTATAAACTCAACAAATGGCAAATGTGCAAGCATGATGCCAAAAATCAAGCAAAAAAAAGTTGATGGTTAGCATCAGCAGTTGCGAGAATGACAGCGTTTTTGCGGGAACGTCCTTGAGACATGTTGTTGTTCTGTTTTATTTTCCTCAACTTGTGTTATTTTGAATATTAATGCGATAAAAATGTGGTGTTTTATTCATTAAGTAAATAAAATAATAATAATAATAAATATTTGTGGACATTTCACACAACACCATCTAGCCCAAACTAAGCAAAGCTTGTACTATGGAACTAGATGGCTGATAGAATACATATATACGTTTTTTTGTAAATATATACATATGATACATAGAAACACCCAGACACAGAACAAACATCCATGCTCATCACACAAATGTTTGCCCTGGGTGGGGATTGAACCCACGACCTTTCAGTTCAGCAGGTAGACGTAAACACACTACCAACTGAGCCACAAGGCCAGTCAAGCCACAAGTGTTCGATCAAGTGCGTGAGTGTGGGCAAGTGAAATAAAACAGTGAAACGTGTCTTTTCACGTTGTCGGCAAAACTTCATAGTAGCTTTCAGTAAAGCCGCCACCGTTTTACTGAAGCACGACTCAAATTTTAAAATGACTGTGTACGTGACTTTGATTGTGATTATAACATTTGCTTGCTATATTCAAGAAACTTGAAGAAATAAATATTATACTTGACACTGGCAAATGCTCTAAGCAGTTCCAAATTCAATTAAAAAAAAAACATGCAAATAATTAACTAGGGATACAACATCGTTCATAAAAAACAATAATATCTGAACATCGATGTTTTAAAATAGTCTGACTATATATTATGTTACTTTATGGTCTGAGTTGTGGTTCACTACAAATTATAAAGTAATGTTCTACACGTTAATTGTGTTTACTTATTTACTGTTGTTGTTCTGATTAAGAGTAAAATGTCAAAATCATGGACCAAAAATTCTCAAAATAAAAATACCTATGAAAGGTACGTCACAAAGTTTACCTTCACGCTACATTATATTTTTAAATAAGTGATAACTTCTTATGGGAGGGTAAACCGCTTTGTTACGTAACGCGTTATGGTGCCAGTCTGTCTGGCTAGATTAGTTTAAGTTATCACTTCTGTCGAGCGTCCCGAGACGCACAGTTTTTTTTAAATGAATGCTTGATTAAAAATTACATTTTTTTTATCAAGCATTCATGCAAACAAAAATATATAAAAACACGAGGTGTTTAGATAGCGGCTGCTCATCCCATATGTGCGGCGATAAGACAATGTTTTCGGCTCTGACCCCTGTAAATGGAACCCTAAAGTTGGTATCAAATAAATATACGAGCAAAATTGAAGAAAAGGGAAAAGTTACAGTCAGCCAAGAAAAAATAGACTACAACTTCAACGACACGTTATTCGTTCCTGATGTGTCAGTCAATCTACTGTCAGTAAGCAAAATAGCTGACTGAGGACACAAAGTCATCTTTGAAAAGGCCTACATCGTAGAAAAAAGTGGCGAGGTGTCAATGACAGCACAGAGAAAAGACGGTCTATACTACTTCGAATTTGAGAAGAAAGAAGTGTCAAACTACACCCGAAATGGAAATGGCTGCGACTTAATGGAATGGCATCGAAAACTAGGCCATATAAATGAAAGGGATCTAAAGAAAACGGCTCAAGACAACCTTATGTATGGAATGAAACCGACTGATGAAAAATTAGAAGCGTGTGAAACCTGCATAAAGATCAAGCTGTTAAGATTACCATTCATGCGACACGAAGGCCTCTACACAACGGAAAAGCTAGAAATTATTCATAGCGACGTATGTGGACCTTTCGAGTGCGAAACGTTAGCGGGATCGAGATATTACGTGACATTCATAGACGACTTCACTCGATACTGCCACGTCTACTTCATCAAAAAGAAAAGTGACGTTTTCAACACATGTTTTTAAGCAATATAAAAGCGAAGTCGAGACGTTCCCAACAAAAAGATAAAACACTTGCAGACTGACAACGGCACTGAATATCGCAACAAAGAATTTGACGATTTCCTGAAGCTCCATGGCATCCAACTCGGCTGGGCAGCGTTCGGGAAACTTAAAAGCGTCTTCTCGTCCAATATACCCCAGTCCCTTAAGTCGAAAGTTTACAACCAGTGTATGTTACCAGTGATGACATACGGCACTGAAACGTGGTCCCTAACTATGGGCCTTATAAGGAAGCTCAAGGTCGCGCAACGAGCTATGGAGAGGGCTATGCTTGGAGTCTCTCTACGAGATCGAATCAGAAATGAAGAGATATGTAGACGTACAGGAGTCACTGACATAGCACAGCGGATTAGCAAGTTGAAGTGGCAGTGGGCAGCGCACAACGCACGTAGAACTGATGGCCGATGGGGCCGAAAGGTTCTCGAGTGGAGACCACGTACCGGCAAGCGCAGCGTAGGAAGACCAGCCACGAGATGGACAGATGACCTCATACAAGAGGCGGGTGGACGCTGGATGCAAGCCGCTTCCAATCGGTCTTTTTGGAAATCCATGGGGGAGGCCTATGTCCAGTAGTGGACTTCTTATGGCTGAGATGATGATGATGGCATCCAAAGAAGATTAACCACAGTGTATAGTATACCCCGCAACAAAATGGAATAAGCGAGAGGAAGAACAGATCTTTGCTAGAAAATCCAGATACCTGTTGATCGAAGCAATCAGGCATCGACCATGCATGGATTACAATGACACTTACGCACCCGTCGCGAAACTAAGCTCAATCAGATCTGTCATCGGAGTAGCTGTGGAAGAAGGGTTAAATCTGAACCAAATGGATGTCACAACCGCGTACCTAAATGGTGAACTGGAAGAAAAGATCTTGATGAAATACCCTGATTACCTATAAGAATACCTGACAGACGGTTTCAGAGCATCAGAAGCTGACCCATGTGTATACCTACTAGAGAAAAGAGGAGTTAAAATTATAATAGTTATCTATGTCGATGACCTATTGATTGCTTACTCGTGTCCTAGAAAACTTAAAAAAGTCAAAGACTTGCTTAATTCAAAATCCGAACTAAAAGTTTTGGGAAGACCGAAACGGCTCATCAGTATAGATTTAACATTTAATAAGGATGGAATTAAAATTTACCAACAGAAATTTATAGAGGACAGTCTAAAGAAATTCAAAATGGAAGACTGCAAAACTACATCAACACCAATGGAGCCAGGCCTCAAACTTGAAAGATGTGGAAGAAATGAAAGTCAACATTTTAATCTTCCGTATAATTTTTTTATAGGTACGCTGATGTTCTGGCAGTGGCGACACGTCCTGATATTATGTTTGCTATAAGCTACCTATCACAGTTTAATGACTGTTACAAGGAAGAGCACTTTAAGCACGCCAAAAGAGTACTTGTACTTCGATACCTCAAAGCGACAAAGAATGTCGGCTTGACATTCACGAAGACCGGCCAAGACATGTACGGTATGACTGATGCGGATTGGGGCTCCTGTAAGCTCGACCGAAAATCATTTTCAGGGTATTGCTTCAAATATGCTGGCACGGCTATAAGCTGGATGTCGAAAAAACAAAAGAGCGTCGCCCTTTCGTCGACGCTTACGTCACCGAATACGTCGCTTTAACCGAAGCTGCAAAGGAGGCGATACATTTGAAAAGTCTGTTCAAAGATTAGTAGCTGACTACGAACGAGTTGTCGTCTTAACAGACAATCAAGCAGCCCTCAAATCAAGAAAGAGCAGTCGACGTCAAGTATCTGCGAACCGAAGTCATGGAGGCAGACCTGCTAACCAAGGCTTTAGCTGGTCTGCGGTTGATGAAGTTGCGGAGCAGCTTGGGACTGTCCTGATCATCACAATAATCCCGTGAAGAGGAGTGTGAGTACTGGACACAGCACTGTCTATGGTTCTCCGTACGAATTTGAAATGACAAGATACTTCAAATTAAATCTTTATATTGTCATATTATTCTGTTTGTTAAAAGATTAACAATAAATGTGTATTTTGTGTTCGCCATGCTTTTCAATGCTAAATAAACCCTAACATTAGAATGGGATGGATAAAGAGCGATTGGAAGCGGTATGCATCCAGCATCTTTCCGCCACTTGTATGAGGTCATCTAAATAATGAAATATAAAGTATTAAAGTATTTACTGCTCAGTTTGTGGCTGTGTTTGCTTTTAAAACCTTTTGTACTTTGTTGTAGACATGTTTCTCTTCAATCCCGATGTAATTTTAGCACAGAAACACAACTAAATCGTCTGTTTTATAAATATTTTGCGGCGGCGACGCAAGTTTTGTGCCCGTACTCAAGCCACAGCGACAAAACAATCGAAATGGCGGACATGGCTCGTGAACTGTGATTGGTCGGATGAGAGTAGTTGTTTCACTCAAGCACAAAATTTTTGTTTCGATGTTGGATTTGCCTCAAGCATTGTACTTATCTTAAACAAGCACGAAATTTTCATTACGTTGTCGTGAAACAAATATAAACTATATTTTTGTAGTTTTAAAAGCAAAAAGTTTTTTTTAACCAACAGAACTGAAATTTAATCCTTAAAAAGCATTTAAAAGTGATTTGCGATAAATGTGGCGGTTGTTTCAAACATGCAACGACGACTGGGAGTCACATGTTTTCTTATACTTCAACATCGATATTAAAAATCGTTGTTTGAGATTATGAACGATACATCGATGGCATCGATGCATTCGTTTTCATCCCATCTCTAAGTTTGATGATTTTGACGTAGGGCTTTACAGATGGCCTAGACAGATGGCGATGTTTTAATTTTACAAAAATTGCATCAGTTTTTTAGTATATATCTATTTAGAATTACCTACGTAGTTTCCTTAATATTTAGTGAATTAAAGTATTGATTGATAAGTAAATAAACAGTATTTAGAGTGCATGATAGTTCCAGTAGTTCGTATCAAGTATTTTGTGTTTTATACGCAACGATTTATATGTTTTGTAATCAATTTTGGTGAAAACTGCCGCAATATACGTGTAAGTAACCGGTAAATTCAGTGATTGTTCACTTCTAGGTACAACTTGGCCTTTAATAACATCACTCAGAAAATAATATTTTGGTTCTCTTACCAGTTGTACAAACAGTGCATGAATTGAAGTCATTAGTACCTATTTTATGCGGCTCAACTGTACTTTACCTGCCGCTGAGTTGGACTGTTTTTTTAAAATAGAAAGCTTACTTTCTAAGAAGTCTTCAGTTAAAGTTTTAACGCTAGAATATTAATGGTTTTGAAGAAATAAATTTTTAAATTTTTTGGTTGTTTGGCAATTTTTTTAAGAATTGTAGCCACAAATTAAGATTTTATCAGTAAAAATCTCTGTTAAGTCAAAAGTTATGTTAGAACATAAAAAACACTTCGCGCGAGCCGAGCAAGCGTAGCGTGCGTGCCGCGGCAGCGGCCGGCGAAGCGCTAAATAATATGTTTTTGTACTTAACCTCAAAAACGATTTGGAAAAAAATGGTGATAAAAATAATAAATTCATTAATTTATTTCTCAGAAAATAATTGAAGCCAAAATATTCATATACTTGTTCTAAAGTCCTTCCAAGATTTTGGTGTTTTTCAAGGGTGTTTTTCACTTTTTCTTGGGTTTTCGCACCCCCCCCTTTTGGGGGGGGGGTCCTAAATCCTCCCGCCTTACTCCCTCCCCCTGTCGACCCCTTCCCCTCACCAGGAAAACAAAAAAGTACTGAAAAAAAAATGTTAAAATTCATATCTCGGAGGGGGGGAAGAATCTAGCTTCCCCCCTTTTCAGGGGGTATCTACATATCTCCCCCTCCCCCCCTCACCTCACCCTTAAATCGACGGCAGATAAAGTACAGTACTACCTTTTATGCTATCTATTCTCTAGGATATGCGAGAAAATAATAGTTTTAATACTCAGTGCAAAATATACAATTATAGGTATGGAACTTGTGGTTGGGCTGTTGTGGAACTAAATCGGCTACTTTATTTATTTTAATTGAATTAAGTAATCATTAAAAAAAAAAACGGAAAGTATTTGGATTCAACGGAAAAGACCTAACACAAAGCTTACTTAAGATAAGACCTATCTATGAAAAAAATACGAAGTCGAAACTAATTAGTCAACTAAACTAAAGTTAAGCCTGTGCATGCATCAAAACAACAAATTTGCATGCAAATTTTCTAATTTGTGTGATTATTTAAAAATAAATATCCTAGAGAAACCATAGTTCAAGATCGAGAGTTTGTGCTCTCGAGAGATGATCTCTGAAAAATTTTTATGGTGCTTAATGGCAGATTTTTAACTTGTGGATGCGGGTGCTAGGTGGCACTAAAAAGTACTACCATGCTATAGTTTTAAATAAGAAGTTATTGTTATAGGAGTATTGTAGAGGTTCACTTATACTGTGATTTTCAATATATTTGTATTGTTTTAGTAGGTGAAGATGGCTGAGACAATAGAAGATCAAGTGAATAATCTTGCAGTTGATGATAGTGGAGATGGGGATGTTGTCGACCCATGGAATGTTTCCGGCAAATCAGAGAAGGGAATAGACTATGATAAACTAATTCGTAAGTATCCTGTACACACATGTACATATAATTATGCAAAATTTTTTCTTATGAGGCAAGCAGAGCGTCGAAGACCATGAGGCCATTTGACGCTTAATTTGACCGTGTTAGAGGGTTAGATGGAAGGTAGAGAATATTAGTGGGTTAGAGGGGATGAGAGGGTAATTTATGGCTTGCAGTGAGAGGAAGCCTACCTATAAGGGGTAGATGGCGCGGCCGTCGAGTAAACATTACTCTTACGCGATTTTATTTGGATAAATATTTTAAGTGCATAGTCGACACTAATTCTTGTTGTAATAGTAATCTCGTTGCGTGATTTTTCGGTGACAGTGTTTGTGATCACAATAACTCGCTATATCTTGGAAAAATCTGAAATAACCTGTGACGTGAACAATTCACTTTCATTTTGTAAACAACTTAAATCAAGTGAGCTATTTCGTTAAAATCAAGTGTAAAATCTATGACAATACGTGAAATATACTGTCGTGGTTATATAATATGTTTTAGTAACAGAATAAAATAATTAAATCTCATATATTTACATTGTTGTGATCAAAATTTAGTGTAGTGAGTCACCTATGATCTATGGACCAATAACAGTGCGGCATTACTAACGGCCGACGACGGCGGTACCGTACGTACTTAGCAAATAAGCACTGAACATTATTTTGTCATAATTTTGTCAAAGTGGCATGCAGAGATCGGTCACCTTACGTTCTGTGGACTCTTTTTCGAATTACTCGTAGTTTAGAATTAGTGACATTATTTTTTTTTTTTTTTTTTGTAGTTTATTTTATTACAAAATACTTTACACTTGTTTTAAAACTGTTTTAAAATTATTATTTTTGATTATAAAGCCAGTGACATACATAACAAGTCTTTAAAGTAACTGCATTTAAGTTAAAATGAATTTCTTAGAAAATATTACTTTTCGGCGTAAGCGTACTACGTCTGACTCGATGAATCAGACGGACAGCGAAATACTATCACAAACTCCGGATAGATCTGTAAATAGCTTGCCAGATATTTCAGACGAAAGTTTGGAAGACAAAAATCTAAAGGATAAAATTGAGGCTCTTGAAATTCAATTACAAAGTGCACATGAGGAGATAGAATGTTTGTCAACGGAGAATCTGAACCTCAAACGTATTAATGAGGATTTACTAAATAAAAATGAATTGCTTAGGAAAATTTCTACTAGCCCGGCTAAGAAAAAGGTGACACCAAAAAAGAAGTCTGTCAAACGACAGGGACATATTGACTTGACGCATAACGCTGACATAGAGGAAGTTACGGGAAAACTATTACCAAAAGTACGAGATAAAAGTAACGAAATACCGAAACCTGACCCAAAACAAAAGGCATCAGGACTGAAGTCAATACTTACACCTAAAATTTGTATTCTAAGCTGTGATAAACGTAATAAGTTACTATCAATTGCGGAGGACACGTGGGGCAGCGTTAAAAACTTCTGCCACTATCTTCAGCCTCATGGAAATATAAACTCACTCTTCACGGGTATAGAGTTAAAAGTAGCAGATTTTACAATGAAAGATGTTTGCATAGTAATAATAGGAGAAGACGATTTTAAAACGACAAACAACTATTTTGACTTGGTCGTTATGATTAGAGAGACTTTACAGAAAGTCAATAATACAAATATAGTAATATGTCTACCTACATACAAGTACGGACAAATGACGGAACTATATAATCGACGAGTAGAAAACTTCAACAATCTTTTATATCTCGACGCATTAACACATAACTACGCATATATATTTGACTCGAACAGGAAACTTAAATACGATCATACTATGTTCTCTAGGAATTCTAGTACAATCAACAAGCTTGGTATGCAGACAAATTTCAAGACATTAAAAAACTATTTCACTGGAATAGTAAAAAACAACGGAAATAATAATAATCAGGATGTTATCGAACCACTCAATAATAATATAAACAAATCCTCATTTTTTCGTGAATAATTACCTTCATATTCTACATCAAAATATTGCGGGTCTCATCAACAAGACAGACAGACTAGTAATTGCCCTGGATCAACTAGCAGAAAAGAGCATTATTTCAGATGTGTTGTGCATAACGGAGCATAATATAATGGCTGGTTTCGAGCAACATGTTTATGTTCCTAATTATACACTAGCTGCATCTTTCTGCAGAGACAGTACAAATAAAGGTGGTTCGTGTATCTTAGTGAGGAATGGACATGAATGGAGAGAGGTTCCGGAATTTAAAAAAAAATCACTGACCAGTGTATTTGAGTGTTGTGCCGTAGAATTGATTAGACATAAATTATTGATAATATGTTTATACAGAGTACCTAAAACATCAAATTTAAAAACTTTCTTATGTAAACTGGATAAAATATTGAGCATGACGAGTAACAAAAAATATGAACAAATCGTCATTGCTGGTGATTTTAACATTAATATATTAAAAGCATCTAATTTGACATCAGACTTCGAATCAATTCTAGGAAACCATAATTTTAAATTGGCGGTGAAACAACCGACTCGCTTTGCAAGCCAAACATGTATCGATAATATGGCATATAACTGTAAAAAGATTTGTAATACGGAAGTGCACGAATTAGATTTATCTGATCACAGTGCTTTAGTAATGAAGTTCCCAGTCCATAAAAACGCGCTACTTAAATTCTGGAGGAAAAAGCAGCGTGATTATTCTGTTGAAAATATTAATAAATTTAAAATGTGTCTTAGTAATGTTTTATTCCAAGAACTATACAGCTTTTCTGACGCAAATCTTGCATATGATTACTTTTTTCCAAACTTCAAACTATACTATAATTTGTGCTTTCCATATAAAACAGTTATTATTAGAGTTAATAAATCCATAAAGTGGTTATCACGTGGCATAAAAATTTGTAGCAAAAACAAAAGAAATTTACTTTGGAAATATAGACTGAATCCTACAAAAACTAATAAAAGTATCTTCCTTAATTACTCAAAACGTCTTAGAAAGATCATTGTTCTAACTAAACGGGCACAAAATAACTTTAAGATAAATTCATCTCATAACAAGTCAAAAACTGCATGGCAAATCATAAATAGTACCAAATTAAATTTACCTAAAGAAGCCATAACAAAAATTGAACAAGATAATGAAGATATAACGGATCCGATAGCTATAGCCAACGCATTTAATAATTTTTTCATAGATAAAATAAAACCGGTCCCTGAGTCAGGATATAAAGTGACAGCTAATATAAATCATAGCAAAGATTCTATGTTCATGGCACCAAGCACGCCACAAGAAATAAGCAAAATAATACAAAACCTTAAAAACACTAAAAGTGTTGGTGATGACGAAATCTCAACTTTCATAATACAATCAGTAAGTGAGTATGTATGTACCCCTCTAAGCTATATTATTAATTTGTGTATATCCACAGGCACATTTCCGAGTTCTCTGAAAACGACCATTATTAAACCTTTATTTAAAAAAGACAATAGAGAGAAAATGGAATGCTATAGGCCCATTGCACTTATATCGATATTTTCAAAAATTTTCGAGAAGTATGTTTATAATGAGTTAAATGATTATTTAGAGAAAAATAATATTCTATGCAATGAACAAAAGGGTTTCAGAAAAAATAGAAGTATTAATATGGCCATATACGATTTCATTAAAAACGTCTTAATATGTATGGATAAAAGCACTCCGGTGTGCGCCATATTCTGTGATATGACGCAGGCGTTCGATTACGTAGATCACAGAATCTTAGCTAGTAAATTAGAAGCGTATGGAATACGTGGTAACGTTTTAGATTTGATAGAGTCTTACCTAGCAGATAGAATACAAATCACGGAAATCAGTCGAGTCAATCTTATCACGAAAGCAGAAGAAATATATAGATCGTATGAACGCAAAGTGGCGTACGGAGTTCCACAAGGTAGTGTCCTGGGACCACTTTCATTCATAGCATACATAAATGACTTGCCTAATGCTACATCTCAACCTATGACATTATTTGCAGATGATAGCACTATCACCGTAGCATGTAAAACACTTGACTCTTATGAAAACGATATTGTTAAATCTTTGACCTCAGTTATATCTTGGCTTGACAACAATAACTTAAAAATTAACCTAAATAAAACAAATATAATGCATTTTAGACAAAGAGAAACAAACAAAGGTAATATTAATGTAGCATATGACAATAACATTATAAATGAAGTAGAAAGCTCAAAATTTCTTGGATTATATATTGACCGAAAATTGAATTGGAAATCACAAATAGAGCACCTTTCGAAAAGAATAAGTAGCCAAACATATGCCATCGCCAAACTAGCTCGTACTCTAAATATAGAATCTTTACTTAAAGCCTACTATGGGTTAGTTGAATCAATTTTGAGGTACGGGATTATTTTTTGGGGAAATTCAACAAATAAAATTATTATTTTTAAAAGGCAGAAACGCTGTATTCGTTCAATGTTTAAACTCAAAAAAAGAGATAGTTGTAAGCCCTGTTAGTTTAGTTGTAAGTATAAAATTCTTACACTTCCGTGTTTATACATTTTAGAAACGGCCCTTTTTGTAAAAACAAACCGGGAGCGATTCCCCACACTATCTGATACTACTGTAAGAAATAGGCGCGACCAAGACAAACGGCGCGTACACGAAGGAAAGACAGCACTGATGCAAAATAGCATCGTATGTATGGGTCCTAAAATCTACAATAAGATTCCTAAGTCAATAAGAGACCAGAATAGTAATTTATTTAGAAAAAAGTTGAAGGCATTGTTATTGCAGAAGTGTTATTATTCTATCAATGATTTTTTAAATGACAAATTTTAATTTTATTTGACATTATGTGTATCTTTTATTGCTTCTGCTTTGTCATATTATAGATATTTTTGGTTTGTGTATTAATCTAATAACAAATAATAATAATTATTATTTTATAATTTTTCGCATGTGCATGATGCTGTCTACCTGACATTTGTACGCCTAATCGGCACAACATGATTTTAAGCGACTAAATTTAGTGTAACATCTTTTATGCACTTGTTGTATAAAATTCTCGTGTTGTATGCAAATAAATTATCTTTATCTTTATCTTTATCTTTATCTCTTACAAATCAGTGACGGGAATAGACTATGATAAATTAATTCATAATTACAATTGAGCACATTTTGGTTAGAGAACTCTGTAATTAAAGAATGACTGTGTTTTTACAATTGTTCTCCATTAATAAACTGATACCAAGTACATATATTTAAAAGAAAAACAAAATACCCCACTGCAGAAGAATGATATTTGAAGTCTAACTTATGATTTTGTTATGCTGTTGAGTATAAGGTTTTTGTTTGAAAGTATGCCCAAAGTCTCTGTAACATGTTATAAATGGGTATTCTTTACAATAGTTCAAATAAAATCACATATTTATTTAAGAAAAACTTCATTGGATGTTATGAAGAAGTTGCTTTTTATTATTTGTGTGAGAGGTGTATTATTATTGCCATAAAAAAAGATAGCCTAATGATGAATCTAATGACACCTCACACATCAAAATTAGTCAAACCGTTCAATTTTCGTTCGAGTTGGTGGTCAATCGTAGATCTATCTTGTATAAAAAAAAAAAAAACTATGTCACTGTTCATTGTTGAACATAAATAAAATAGAACTCACTAGACTAAATCAATATCCTCTATATAAAACACTATAACAAACTCCAAACAAGTAATTAAAAATTTACTTGATTTGAGATTGTTGTTGTTTGTTTTATTGCAATGAACTAAAACCAGTTTTTGATAAAGTAATTTAGTAGTAAATCTGTGGGTATTTTACATATTTATACTGGATGGAAGAGATATGTCTAGGACTGATGTCCCGTATTGTTGCTTTGAATGTATATGTTATGCATTTCTCCTTTATTAGTATTTACCTAGGTTAACCCAAATCCTTGTAATACTAGATGAAAACTCTGAGCCCCTGGCACAATATTGGAATAAAGGTAAATTAATAAATAGTGGAATAAATTGCCGGCTTCATCATTCCCTGAGAGTTACAACGTTGGTCTTTTCAAGGTCAGAGTGAATAGGTATCTTCTAAGTCTGCGTGCTTCATCTCTGACCACATCGTCCCTTTAAAACAGGCGAATTGGTGGTCAAACGCGGACTTATTCGTGTTAAAAAAAAACTCCAGTTCCTGTAATAATTACATATTCATCTTTTTGTAATATCTAATGTATATTTTTGTTGCAGAAAGGTTTGGAAGTTCAAAAATAGATAATGAACTTATTGAGCGGTTTGAAAAAGTAACTGGAAAGAAAGGTATGTTGTTGGAAGTCCACAAGTGCCGGAATTCACTATTAATTTTATTTAAGAATCACCTAAAAACCTAAGACCTCCAGATTTAATATCACTGATCTCAATTTAGAATGGCATTCTCTCTAGTAGTAATTATATAATAATAATAATGTGTTTATTAGCATACAAATAGCCATACATATAAAAAAATATTACATTACGAATTACATTATCTATCTCTCTTAAATATATATTATATTTTATTTTATATTATATATGCTAATGAGTAAGTAGTTGATTGGTTAGTTTGTAACAAATTATACTAACTTTTATCAAGAATAATGCATTATCATTGACTAAAACACTAGGTTAGTGTGATGCAAATACAAAATATAAGTGCAAAATAACTCTCAGTGGCTTAGATGGGCCAGACATGCCTTGATTTGCACTCTTTAGTTAGCATAATAAGAATTAGTTACATATGGCTCATACACAAATTTTAGAGAAAAATACCAACCGACTCAGATATTTTTGTTTGCTCTAAATCTAGTGTGATTCATGCTAAAGCATCATCATATATCATGTTAGTTATGAAGACTTTCAAACTAATTAAATTAAATTACACATATTCAGGATTTAAAAAAAATCTAACAATTCTATTTTTTTCCATAATCATCATCATCTCAGCCATAAAAAGTCCACTGCTGGACATAGGCCTCCCCCATGGATTTCCAAAAAGACCGATTGGCGCGCGGCTTGCATCCAGCGTCTTCCCGCCACTTGTATGAGGTCATCTGTCCATTTTCATTGTATTTTTTATTTATTTACACTAAATAAAATAAAAATAGATATTTTGAAGTCTGCCTGATACAGACTAGGTGATACTCTGATACCCTGATACTCTACAAACTTATTTATTATACTTTGTTAATAGATAAGTAGGCTCTCACTGGACCACCAACCCAGCTGATGGTCACCTCCCAGTCTCCTGTTTCAGCTCACCACTACTTGAGGCGAGGCATTTTCTTCTCTCATCGCGACCTGCACAGCATCCTCACGCTGGTGGAGCAAGGCAAGAAGTTCTACCTGTATACTGGGCGAGGACCTTCCTCTGAGAGTATGCACATTGGTCACTTGATTCCTTTCATGTTCACAAAGTGAGTAAATTAACATGCCATTTAATGTAATTGTTTGTAAAACATCTATTGGCGCGCCATGCCAGTAAAATCAATGTATGCCGTGACGGAAAATAACATGACGCTCTATCATGCTATCTAATCGTTACCGCTCTCGATCGCTTATCTTGTGTGTACACAAATTTTGTATTTCTGAAGCGTTCCATGATGGACAACTTAAAAAAAAAACTAGTACCTTTATTTGTACCCAGGTGGCTGCAGGACGTGTTCGACGTACCGCTGATCATCCAGCTGACTGACGACGAGAAGGCGCTGTGGAGGGACATCGGGATCGAGGACGCCAGGAAGATGGCCTTCAACAACGCTAAGGACATCGTCGCGGTCGGCTTCGACCTCGACAGAACGTTCATATTTAATGACTTGGATTTCATCGGGTGAGTGGAGTTATTCTTCCAAAAAGAAGGAGGTTCTCAATTCGACTGTATGTTTGTCATACCACTAACTGGGTCCCAACAGGTAAACGGCTACTTGGTCGCCCTAGGAAGAGGTGGAGAGATGAGCTCAACACCCATAACAAGGATTGGCGCTCAATAGCAGCCAACAGATAATTTTGGAAGGAGGGAAGAGAGGCCTTTGCTCAACAACGGGACAGTACAGGCTGATATAATAATAATAATGTTTGTTCAGTGATTACTCCGCCGATTGTGAATTGATTTTGACGATTCTTTTTTGTTTGGTTGGTATAAGGTAATGCTTCAGAGCTGGTCCCATAATTTTTTAATCAAAATTGAATAGAATAGAATAGAATAGAATAACTTTATTGTACATCCATACAGAGTAACTTAAATTGGTGCACTATTTTTGTTTTAATAATAAAATAACTGGAAAAATGTCATTCAAGTAAACGTTTTGCGAAGTCGGTTTTTTTAACTACAATTATTTCACTTTAGATTGTCTAAATAAGGGGGTCCTAGAGCAAGTGTTCTTAAACTTTTTTATTTCGTAACGCACTTACGATTTTGTGGCGGCTTTTAAAAGAAAAAAGGCGGCAAACGACAAACAAAATTAAAAAGTCTCATATTTTAGAAAATACACTACATACCATGGTAAGTTAGTCAATGTGACGTGTGTGAGCTTGGTAACATCCAAACATTTTTGAAAACATGAAGTAAGTTATGACACTATTACTTATTCCTTGCTCCACTTGCTTGCTGACAAGTTAATGAAACTGACCAATTAGGGAAACTAGAGATTAAAAGACTTTTATAATATTGAAGAACAAAGGAAATTGACGAGAGACAACACTTCACTGCACTTACATGTTGAAAATGGGATGAGAATACGAATGAATATAATATTAATGATTCTGAACTTAAATTGTGTATTCTTTGTCGCCATCTCTGTTTTCTAGAGTGAATAGATATCTTCTAAATCGACGAGCTCCATCCTCGGCCACACCGTTGCTTAACATCAGGCGAGTCGGTGGTTAATCGTAAATCTATCTTACGTAAAAAAAAACATAGATAGAGTTCAATGTGACCCTCTTCTTATGAAGTGGATTGAGGTAGAGCTTGTGCCTAGAAAGGAGCCTGTGGATCTAGGTTCTTTTGATTTAGTTTCCGGAGAAGTTCAGGATCGTGTCACGGCGCCCCCCTCTTTACCATCAATTCGTCATCTTATTTCACATCATCAAAGGGATCATTATATTTTGCGAACCTGGAAATGTCACACATACAGTCAGGTTCTTCCAAAAGTCTTCCTGCAGAACTTCAATAATGTTTTAAAGAGGAGGTGACCACAAACGCACTAAACTAAACGAAGGATCCAGTTGTTCATAGAAGATGACTATCGTTTACCTTCAGGCGAACCGTCTGGTTCTTTGTTAAGACAAATGTCGTGCAGATCGCACGACATTTGTCTTAACAATCTCATACAAATATTTTCTGCCCTTAAACAACAAATGTCGATGATTTTTTTTTTTTATCTCATTTGAACCATAATATTATTATGCCAATGCCTCTACGCTTGTTTCAAATTTCGTTAAAATTCCGAAGTAAAAAAAATAAAATTTTAAGTTTTGAAAAAGTAAGGCCATAGAGGCATGGCCATTAATGTTTTTTTGGAGCGAATCTGAGTGCCAACTGCCAAGACAAACCTAGTGTGTTTTTTTGGCACAAAATTTGTTTAAATTAAAATAATAATATGTAAGAAATAAATTAAAAAAAATTAAAAATATTATCAGAATCGGATAATATTCATTAACCGATTTAGATTTGGGTAGAATACAGTTTTCTTCTGTTGTCTCAAAACGCGTAATTTACAGGCGATGTTTTTATTGTTTCCGCGGTTTCGTCCATAAAACGTGATCTGAACTAGAGTCCGCCGCCGGTGACGTGTGCTTCCAGCCAGTGTCCAGCGTTCTACCAGAACATGGTCCGCATCCAGAAGTGCGTGACTTTCAACCAGGCGAAGGGGATCTTCGGGTTCGGAGAGTCTGACGTCATCGGCAAGATCACCTTCCCGAGCATCGAGGCGGCGCCGGCCTTCTCCACCTCCTTCCCATTCATATTCGATAATAAAGTTGTAAGTATCACGGTATCTCGCTACATGCTAGTGCTTATTTATTTGAACTAGCGAACATATGTTTAGATTGAAGGAATAACAAAATACTTAATGTGCGAGAAATGGTGAGCGTTTTATATCGACAATTTGATTCATGCTTATTTATTTGCTAACCATGATTTTTAAACCTTGACCCAAAGTTGTTTGTTTGACCCAAAAATGTTATAAGTTTGGCGTATGTCTGTCTGTGGCATCGTAGCTCTGAAACGGGTGTATTTTGCTCTAGTTTTATTGTTTGAAAGAGGGTTTCATCGAGAGTGCTATGTTTCATCAAAATCGGTTCTGCCGTTTTTTTGTCGGGGTTTTTCAGTTTTCTAAACTTATCAAGAATAAGAATCAGATTTTCATTAAAAAAAAAAAAACTGAACGTACTGCTGCTATCATACTCAAATCGATTCAGCATTTTTATTTATATTTTGTTTTATCCGCTCGATTTGACTCCGAAGACGTAATGTAGCACGCCTAGAGACACGATGGAGTGTCGGTATAAGGACGAAAGTTAGTAGTTGTTGAAAACGGAAAGCTGGAAAATACTGAAGAAAGGCCAGTGGTCTAAAATGTGGTGATACTGATGATGATGACGTTTGTAGGTCCCATGCCTGGTACCGTGCGCCATCGACCAGGACCCGTACTTCCGCATGACGCGCGACGTGGCGGCGCGCCTCAAGCTGCCAAAGCCGGCGCTGCTGCACTCCACCTTCCTGCCGGCACTGCAGGGCGCACAGCACAAGATGTCCGCCAGCGACCCCAACGCATCGATATTCCTCAACGACACGCCCAAACAGATCAAAAACAAGGTAACACTTCACCCGAACAGATTACAAGTAAGGTAACACTTCACTCGAACAGATTACAAGTAAGGTAACACTTCACTCGAACAGATTACAAGTAAGGTAACACTTCACCCGAACAGATTACAAGTAAGGTAACACTTCACCCGAACAGATTACAAGTAAGGTAACACTTGACTGGCACAGATTACAAGTAACACTTCACTCGAATAGATTATAACAGCTAAGGTAACATTTCTCGACCGTGGTGTACTGGTGTATCAACTCTAATAGTTAAGTAAATATCGTTAAATATTTCCACAGGTCACGTGGCCGACATGCGTGTTGTTAGCCAGTATAGTGGTGGTATTTATTCAGTAATAATATTAAATATAAATATTTGTGGACATTTCACACAACACCATCTAGCCCAAACTAAGCAAAGCTTGTACTATGGAACTAGATAGCTGATAGAATACTTATATACTTTTTTTTGTAAATATATACATATGTTACATAGAAACACCCAGACACAGAACAAACATCCATGCTCATCACACAAATGTTTGCCCTGGGTGGGGATCGAACCCACGACCTACGGCACAGCAGGCAGACATACTACTAACTGAGCTACAAGGACAGTAAATGTGTTGTTTCGAATTCCACCGGATATGATATGACATATTATGTTTGAACTATTTGTAACATTAATTGATATACTGGTAGTGTATATGCATGTTTTTTTTTATTATGTCATAAAAAGGCTTACTATGAATAGATCAATTCCACAAAAACAATAATTAAATATCTTCAAAAATTAAAAAGTTTGAAGCATTTTAAACTCATGTTAGACAGAGAGCACACGATTGCGAACGATGACGTCATGGTTCATAATTGATATTTTTGAGTGTTTAAACACTGAAGTATCTACAAATTTATAGACAGTTCAAACATTACACACATCCGACGGGACTTGAACCCGCACTATCTCGACATGTACCTATGAGCCTTTACCATTTTGGCAAACACCTCTTTTGGATACCTCCAATTGCCAATTCCACTCCATTTTTGAACTGTCTATAAATTTGTCATGGTTCGTGTTCGCCGTACAAATTCGTTTGGTTTGAAGTTGTTTCGCAAGAGAGGGACAGAGCATCCCTCTCCTAAAACTTTATACGTTTATATCTCGGAAGTTTATTGACCGATTGTTTTTTTTTGTAGTATATGTATTACATTTTAGTATGTTATCAATCGAAACTATTATTTGTATGATATATAATGAATGCATATTCCGTATCGTGTGGTGCAGATAAACAAGTACGCGTTCAGCGGCGGGCGCGCCACGGTGGAGGAGCACCGCGCGCGCGGCGGGGACGCCGCCGTCGACATCTCCTACAAGTACCTCGAGTTCTTCATGGAGGACGACCAGCGGCTCGCTCATGTAACGCACTATACATTACACACATACCGTACCACTACCGCCGCCAGACCCGCTCTGCTACCCGCTCATTTTAACCGACTTCCAAAATGGAGGAGGTTCTCAATTTGTCGAACTCTTGTTTTTGGGTATGTTTCCCGATTACTCGAAGACACCTGGACAAATTTGATAAAATCCTTTTTTTTTGTTTAAAAGTGTACACTTCCTAGGTGGTCCCATATAAATTTTATCAAAATCGGTTCATTTTATTTTTTATAGCGAAAAAACTGGAAAAATATGTCATCCAAGTAAACGAATTGCGTATTTTGAAGTCGATTTTTAGTGTTAATGTAGGGTATCAGCTACCTCCATACAAAATTTCATCAAAATCGATTTAGCCGTTTGAGCGTGAAGGACTAACATACAAACACACTCACAAACTTTAGTCTTTGTAATATTATTAGTATGATTACCATGCGCCGCACATTCCATACAACGGCGCGCTAATTAGTGCCACACACGCAGTTGACGTCTGTATGCAACACACACATGTATAAAGTGACGGTTGTCGTCTGAAGGCCGCATCGCTTCCAGTAAGCTCCACCTGTCCATGTCCGTAATACTTCTTCTATCTAGGCTTGCTGCAATATCGAATACAATACAAAGGAAGATATTAAAAGGAGGTCAAGAAGAATGTAAATAACTGTGGGAGACGTTAGCCCAGCAGTGGGAAGGTTAAGTGAATAAATCGTTATGTAGTTATATATAAATAAGTAAGTGTTGTATGTTCGTTAGATCCGGCAGCAGTACGAGTCCGGCGAGATGCTCACCGGCGAGCTCAAGAAGCTGGCCATCGAGGCGATCGCACCCGTCCTGCAGGAGTACCAGGTGCGCACGAACTCGCTCGCGAACACAATCACTTGTCGGGCTCATGTGCCATTTTATAAACAGTCACTCGCTTCGCTCGCTCGACCAATTAGTTAGAACATCAACATAACAGACTAGAATCCAAGTCGCCCCTAGCGCAGTAGAAGCAGAAGCTATTCCAAGTAAACAGGCTCAGTACGCCACTCCGTCTGTCACTGTTCGCGCCAGGTTACTAACTTTTAACACAATATCAATTTCCTAATAGAGAATATGCATCAATTTTCTTTCATAGGAATAATAGTTGTAATTGATAACATACTAACTTGTAATACAAATTCGATCAGTCAATAAACTTCCGGGTTATAACGTTTAAAGTGCTAGGGGAAGAATGCTCGCTCTGTCCCTCTCTCGCGAAACAACAGTTTGTATTGATTTTGTACGGTGAACATGAACCATGACGTCATCTTCGCTATCGTGTGCTCTCTGTCTAACATGAAATTAAAATACTTGTAAACTTTCCTATTTTTGAAGGTATTTTGATTTATCTTTTGTGGTTAGCTGTTTTATAACCAAATAAAAATAAATCATGCATATTCTCTATTTTTATATGGAAATGCTTATTAAATTGCACCACAACATGCGCACGCTCGTCACGCACACAACACTACATGTAATGTGACGTGTGTCGTGACGTGGCCACGCACACATTGTTGTTCTTTGGCTTCTACTAAACAGGATTTGTAATGAAATTATCCCTCTAGGTGTCTTTACTCAGCGAGTAACAGTATTCATTTCTGTTCACAGGAACGCAGAGCCAAAGTGACCGACGAGCTCTTGATGGAATTCTTCAAAATCAGAAAGATTAAAGTATAATATTAAGTCTCTATTATCATTTAGTACATATTTTTATACTGCCGACTATAACATTTCCTTTTATAATACAAAAGACTTGTTCCGTTATATTTATATATATCTCTTAAAGTACGTGTAGTATATTACCTTCCATACAAACGTATTCCGCTTTTTTATTAATTAATAAAAATATCGACCATGTTGCTAGAGATACATAAATAATTTTATAGTCTAAAAATAACCGCCGACACTTTAAAAAAGTTTACCCAAATGACTTATATACATTATTCAATGCCTATGTTATATATCTCTTATTTACTTTAACTCATGTGATAATATTATTTGAGACATCATATAAAAAATGAAATTTGAAAAAAGGAACACAATACATAAGGACTTCAATATATTGTGTATAAAAACTTCTAGTTGCAAAATGAATACGTTAAATGCGGGAATACATTTGTATGGCAGACCATGTGACCGTATTTCCTCTGAATTTAATATTTATCTAAAAGTTGTAAACAACGGCTTATACGCAATTATTAGAGCACCCTGTAGTAAACAAAATGATGTAATGGTCATTGTATTCATTATTGTCAACTATTTTTATTAAAGACACATTGGGCACATTGCACCCAGAAGAAAGTTTGCACTTGAACCAAGTGATTTATAATGAATACAATGGTTCCTTTTTGGCTTGTACAGGGTGCTTTTATAATGTATTTTGATAAGTGAACAGGGTTAGAATTGAGTGTTTATTTATAGTTATATCGTGGGACAAAACATGAACTAAACTGTGCTATTCTGCGGTTTCGACTGAACAACATGATGAATCGATCGTGGGTTATATTATCGACAAGTATATTATAACATTTCAAAATACACATAAAACAACAAACCTTTTCTACAAGCTGCAGTGTACATACTAGGGGATCCCCCCGTTAAAGACTTCGATATACAATCACTCGATATTTAGTGTTTTTCTGTATATTTGAATTAGGCTTTCAATTGACCACATCCCGAAATATGCGATCTAGGACGGAGCACGTTCATTTGAAGACGTGTGTTACGGTTTGGCAGACAGAATGAGTACCTTGTTTATTTCCTAATTAATTAGAGAAGAATCACGTGTGGCGCGCACTTGAGGAGCGCACGAGCTACTTATATAGTTAATATTGTTTTTTTTGTTTTCTTATTATTATTGGCACTATGAAATACATGATCAAATGATCGTATATATTTTTTTGAAATCGTATAATGCTTAGAGCAGAAATAGCTTTTCCTCATGTATGAAAAAATGTGCGGTTGACAATTATGACAAGTAATTTTATTTATCGGAGTATAATAAAGAGCTTAGTTAGCTTACATTATATATTTTTTGTGCAATCAATGAACCGACCTCAGTTTGGAGAGATTTAGTAAGAGTTCCGGTATCCGCGTAGCGTGATCTACATAGCTTGTGAAGTGAAGGAGGTAGCTACGGCGGCTGTGCTGTGACCATAACGTTAATTTATTTGTTATTTTGTAAGCAGAAATAAATGGCATTTTATTACACGTGTTTCTTTATTATCTTTACACCAAGTGAAACTTCCTGGCTGGGTAGACTTCGTGTCAGGCGACACACTGACAGTCTCATAACGCAAAGTAAATCTTTAGCCTCACCCTAGAACCCTCCTAGAACCACTAACTTCTCTTATTTTTCATTTCGTATGGAAGAGAGAGAATCGCCAAGCTACAACAGCTAGGCTTTGTTCAATTCAGGCTTCGGACTCTTCCTCCGCGCTGAAGAGAAGAGACCCTGAACCATACGGTCTTGGTATTTTGGAGACGTGGTTAGCCAACACCGGTAACTTGCATTAGTTCTATCGAACTGTAACGTTATAGAACAATAATTCTACCATAGAACTGTTCTATGACGTCATAGTTGTATTTTTTTATAAAACTATTATTTATATTTATACTAGTATTATTTATTAAAAGGAAGTCTGTCCCATTCGTTCTAACTAGGGAAATATTAGGAATATGTATCTTCTAACCTGCTCTTCACAGGTAGGTACCAATACAACAATTACAATAGCCAGGGCGACCCTGCACCTTGTTTTTAGGGTAAACTTGAAGGATTCAGAGCTAGATTCAATATAAAATTAAATTGTTGTAGTTCAACGAGATTCCTATTAGAACCGAGTACAAAGAACTAACGGAGAATAAACACCCAGAGCGACGTATCAAACCGAACAAAAGAGGCCGAAACAAAAGGTGACACAGACCCTCCCAGTGGAAACTAAAAATTGTGGCAGCCACTTGTGTACACAGAACGCAACTTTGATCCAATATGCATTACAAAAGAACAGAAACGTGTGTGGCGCAGTCCTCGACAGCACCAGGTACCGGCCACACGGACTGTGTGCCTAATTTTAGTCGGTTTATGACATTTTTCGTCAAAAACCGTGTCGAATCCGACAATGTACAACCAAACATACGACGAGGAGGCGCCGATACCCCTCATCGCGAATTATACAGTCGTAAAGGAAGATGTCGACACTGAGAAGAGGGAAGAGGATCGTGTTATTCTAGAAATAGGGAGGCAAGAGGACAAACCAAAGGAAGAACACACTTTCTCGCACAAGAAATATGATAAAACTATCTCGCATCACAGGTCGTACGTGTTGGAGGATTACGAACCTCGCAGGATAACATACTTCAGGCCGCACGAAATGGACAGCGCCGTCCAGGAAGGTAACATTATATTTCTTTTAAATACGTCCAGACGTCTCGTCTTACCTTACTAACAATAACAACAACATTTTTTACTGGTTCTAATCAAAATACCTGACTAAGAACTTACTATAAGTATTGTATATTTACGTCATTTATTCATTACTTATTACGAATAACATTCTGGAACTTAGAATGTTTGGTAGGTTATTGTGTTGTTACATGACTTTATGTTACTGCTTATGTGTGGGTGCCTGCCTAGGTATCTTGGTGTCTTTTTATTTTATTGAAGGAGATAGGAAGGAAATATTAGAAAGATACCTCGCCGTCGAGGTAAGGTTAGGTTACAGTTTGACACCGCTTCCTGAGTCTTCCCCTGAGTTTCCCCTGTATAACAACGCGGGCTCCTGCCCGCTCGCCTCGCTCGCGTCATCTCTGAGTCAGCGATCAAATGGAATGGAAAGAATAAAAAATATTTATAAAGCAAATAAGTAATAACGCATTGGCTATATACTCAAGGGTCAAGGTTCTACGAGCAAGAGTACAGAGACACGCCCGCGTTACTGGAGCCCGCTAACTCCGAGTCTTCCCTGGACTTCTCCCACGAGTCTCAGGACACCATCAAGTACATGGAGGATGCGGGTCATGACGCCGTCTCCAGCTGGAAGGAACGAGCGCTGCAGCTAGAGAAGGGTAATCTTTTTAAGTCTCAATTTATTAGGGTCTTCAACCTGCCCTGCCTAAGTCGTAGATTTATGTTTGACTACCAACAAACACGCTTGATGGTAAGCGACAATTACTTCACTTGTTGTTGTTGTTTAGTTTGGGGCTATAGAGTGTTGTTTGAAATGTCCATCAATATTTATTATTTTATTTATTTAGAGGTATGTGATGTACCTATGTATCCGTTCTGAATGCATACTTTTAATAAATTAAATAAATTAACTACAGTATCTACCTACTTTAGATCTCGGGATTGTTACGAAGATTTCATGGAAATGAAAAAAAAAAAAACATGGAATGAATGAAATTAAAATCGATAAACATTCTCAATATTGCAGAGTACAAGAAGACGGCGTGTGACCGCGAGCGCACGCGCATGCGAGACATGAACCGCGCCTTCGACCTGCTCCGCTCCAAGCTGCCCGTCACCAAGCCGACCAAGAAGAAGTACTCTAAGATCGAGTGTCTCAGGTACAGACTTACTGCGGGACTACCTGCCACTTGCTACCTGATACTGGCACTGGCTGGTGACCATCGAACTAAAAGATGTTTATACATACATAATTATATACATAATATATATAATCACGCCTATATATTTTCCCTTACGAGGTAGGCAGAGCAGTAAGAGCAGTAGTCCCTGACACACGACACACGTCTGACCGTGGAGCGGGCTAGCTGGAAGGGAGAGTACGGTAGAGGGTAACATGTAATATTGGGTTGCAGTGACAGGGTTAGCTCACCGCCTACATACTAATGAATACAATGATCACCTCTGGCTATTTCTATTTAAGTCCTTTGTTATTACTTTTAAGGTGTATACCACAGGTGTATACACTGGTTTCTAGGTATATTTGTTCCTTCCCTGAGCAAGTGAGTAGCCCTCCTGTCCTGGTGTTCCAGGATAGCGATCTGCTACATCCGCCACCTGGAGTACATGCTGGCTGGCGGCGCGCCCGACGACAACCCCGCCTTCTTCGAGCTGCACGCGGCGGACCTCCGCCGCCGGCAGACCAGGTACTGCTAGCCACCGCCCTTACGTACACGCGGTGAGACTCCGAGCGAGCACGACCCGTCACGTGCTGTATTCGTGCAGCGTCAGAGCATGTGCACGCGCATTGCGTGACGCGTGTCACGTGTCTGCGGGACGGACGTGGTCAACACATCGAACACACACGATTTGCCACAATATTGAAATCCGCCACAAGTCAACAAGGTTTAGTTTCAATTTGGAAGTATATTGTTTATTATCCATTACCTGTATATCTTTAGTAGGTCATTTTTATTTCTAAAGTTTTTTTTTAAACATGTAGGTAAATACTTATTGTTTAGAGTTAAGGAAATTGTGCAATAGATTAAAATACATAAGTGAAATTATAAATAACAAAATACAAGTTATTATTTTAAATTTTTAATCATATTACTTACCTATTTTTACAAATTACTAATTAAGTACTCCATTACTACAAACATGTAAAAGTTAGATAGTGTATCAAACTAGGCGGTAGTGCCTGCGTGGTTACAGAGTCGCGTCTTGTAGCCAGTAAGTCTAGCCGGTAGTGCGTACGTCGGTCGTTCGCTAGATAGGACTGTCATGTCAGTGAGTCAAAGAAAACAAAACGATAAAAACTGCAGTCGCGGATTCAACCCTCAAAAACTGCAGTCGCGGATTCAACCCTCAAAAAATCTTGAATTTAAAACTAGGAATTTCGACCTACACCCACCTTAGGCCTAGGTACGCCCGCTACGTACGGCAGAGTCTAAAAATGCATACCTCGAACGAATAATTTCTCGATTTAGAGCGATATAGCGCGTTCATAGTTCAAAAAAATAAAACGAGAGAGAGAGAGAGAGAGAGTTGAGACAAGAAGACATCGAGGGTTGTCCAGTTTTAGAGTGAAATATCTCTACAGTGTTGAGTTGTAGGTACAGAAGCAGGCGAGTGGAACTCTGCTCACTGTACCTCCTACTTTTAGTAAACAAATCTTTTAAGGTGATACGACTCCCATACAAAAGTATATTTTACCAATTACGGTCGAAAAGTTACAATTAAGTAATTGTGAGTAGCCTTAGTATCAATCTATTATAGCGGTAAATCATATTTTTTGTAGAAAACGGAAGATTAATATGTAATTTTATTAAAATATTTATGTATTTATATAATTATGGATAATATGTGACACTTTAGTTATTAATGTCGTTCTTTTCTTCATCAAATATTTGCCGCCGCCAATAACTAACCACAGCTACTTCACTGTAAAACTGAGTATACGTATAATATTATTTTTTTCGACCATTATTGATGAAAAGTCTTTTGTATGGAGATCGAACCACCTTAAAAGGGATGTTTCAGGCGAAGCCTGTAGGCTTCCCTACTCCCTAAAAATATCCCTACATAGTAGTTTACATCAGTTTGAGAAATAGTTCGGTGTAGGACAAACAGAGATGTATCTTAGACAGATTTGTTCCTCGATAGATTCTTGGGTGCCGGGGATGTATTGTGTTTCGACGTGTTCTATAGCCAGTGCTGTTTAATTTGTTTCAGGCGTTCAATTTGAAATATCTGAACATGTGTTTAGTGGCATATAACTAATACTTAACTGGGTCTAAACACTAATCAAATCAAATATTATTTAAAAAAAAAACTAATTAAGTATTTTATTATGCGTTATACCTAGGTACCTGTAGGTACCTAGGTACCTACATTTAAAATTGGTATAATCATTTTTATCATATAAATAAAATACCAAATTCAGTTTAGCTTATTTTTTTGTTTATAGACAGACAATACGTCCACACTTCAGTTTCCCTATGCATGTGTTTATGTTAAGCGTTTTTGATGGAAGCCTCTTTCCTCTTAAGGATCCTCTCTTTCACTAGCTCCTCGTGTTGCTTGTCCAGGAACTTGAGGTAGTCGACGTACGCGCATTTTACAAGCACCGGGACTTTCACAACACCTTGAAGAGAAGGAAACTAATTAGTGAGCGGCTTGGAAATGTTGCTGTCCCGCTCGCACGCGAGGGGCGAGCTAATTCGGCTCCACAACAATTTTAACAAACGACTGTGTAATTAGGCACAGTCTTCCAACCGGTCGACCCGTTATGACGTCGTCACCATTTAAATACACATTTTTCCCGTTTCCAATGTTAAAGAAAAAACAATAAATAAATAAATATTTGTGGACATTTCACACAACGCCATCTAGCCCAAACTAAGCAAAGCACAGCAAAGCAAACCAAGAAACACTCATACACAGAACAAACATCCATGCTCATCACACAAATGTTTGCCCTGCGTGGGGATCGAACCCACGAACTATAGCTCAGGAAGCAGTCGTACTACCACTGAGCCATGAGGCCTGTCATTAATTATTTATTATTGTCAGTGCGTTTGCTTTCATAAACATATCGAATTTTTTTTCATTAAGGGACTGAAGGTGTGTCTGTCTCGTTTACGCATCGCAAGATATTAGAAAATATAAAATTTACGAAAAAAAAATTTATACAAAAATTTTGGAAACTGTTATAAACGGTTAGGTACTTAAATTATTATTACATATTTTTGTTCTAACAAATATTATCTGAGCAAATAAAAAGTTGTATATATTATTTTAGATTTCGTATTTGCATGTATAAAAATTTGTTACTCAGATTTCTTTTCCGGCAGGTCTAATACTGATATATATTTTTTTTCATATCCAATAAGTTTATTCAATAATTTGATATCTTCTTAAATTAAGGTATGAGTGAGCGAGATATTATACTATTTACTACTGACACGCGGCGACGCGAAGGTGTCTTAAAACTGTGTAACGTCATAGCGTGTCAGCTTGAACTTCGGAAGAGTTTGCCTATATACTTGTGTTATGATATTAACTTTACATTTTAGCCGGTACCTATATCAAAACTTTAAGAAGCGTATCTGTGCTTGATGGATTACATAATGTTTTCAGGCGAAACGCAGGTCCTTATTTAATTTTGAGCGTGCGAGCAGAACGCCAATACTCTCGCTAGTCCGAAATGGCATCCGTGAAAGTCCCTTATGCGTGATGGAGTTTACTAATTTATCCGTATGGCAATTATTACTGTTTCAACCGATAAGCCGTGGAAATACAACATACAATGAAGAAGTAGGAGAAAGGGAGAGAGAGAGAGAGATCGAATCTAATTAAGATATGCCACGAAGTTTCACCTGCGTAGTGATAAAAACGATGACAGTAGTGATTATGACGGTCGGTATGTAATCTAGGTGTGTTCTCAGTTTCTGGTTCAGCTACGCTGTCCCGAATTTCATAATGATTGGTTCAGAGAAAGAGACAGAGAGAGTGAGAGAGACTAACAGATTTTGAAACGGCCTTACCTGAAAAACACGTCGTCATACAGCTTTTGTACAATATATACCCAGGTTGTAACAAACTTTCGACTTTGTCTGTCCTTGTCTGTAAACAAATAGTTCGGTATAAAGGAAAAAATAATATGTACATATGAAAGATGGTTATTGGTTAGGTACCATGCAGACCATTTACTGCTCTTTCTACTGGGTTCTTAGCACTCTGTATAAAGCTGCAAGGGGTCATTGTACTTACTATTGTAAATTTTTACTGAGGGCTACTCTAGAATATAAAATGAGTTCTATCAAATATGACGGGTGTCAGGGGTCTAAATATAAGAATATAATTGCCTTTTTTAAATTAAATATACGGTGCCTCCATAGCACCTTTATTTTTATTTAAATTGCCTGACTGAGACTGGCTTGCAGTTATAAAGCTCGGTGTTTTGCTGATGCTTTTTCACATCTTTTTAGATTTATCTAAACATAATTATGAAAAATCTCTACAAAAGGAATATTGACAACTTGATAACAATATTGCCTAATAAATGGTATCCGATACTTATATGTTCTGCACAACATTTTATTTTACCTAAATTTTCTTACATAAAATAACATTTTATTGAAATCATCTGTTTTGTGTGAAACTTTATTTGCATCAAATGATTTTATGTGTGATAAACATATATATCATAGATAGTTCCCGAACTAGCGATAATCCGCGGTTTGTAACGATTTTATTTAGTACCTATTTTGTTTAGGACATGAATGAATCCTGGAACTAACGTTAATAAATAAATAATAAATAAATTGTTTATTACTTGAATAACCTTATTACTAATATTTTACTTAACTAATGTTTAAATACAGTTAGTCTACGTTTTGTAATAATACGGATAATGTTATGGTCAAGATTCCTTACGTACAGATTCACAATTATATGATATGAAATCGGTCAAAAAGAGAAAGAGCAAGAGTGATATCGTCTCGCAACAAACGCTTCACGCTTGTGTCGTACACGCCCGAACAGCGCGAGGCTAGGCTAGTTAGACACTATTACAGGCAGCGGCGACATATACTATGCCTCGCGCTCTCTAGCTTAGACCCACCCCACATCTGCTGATGTCCTAGTACGCATCGCAGAATGTAAAACATGTTTACTTATTATTCAAAGTGGAACATATTTTATTAAATAAAATAGCGCATGCTTTCAATAAAAGTTTATTTCATTATATTTTTCCTTTTATTTTTAAGATTTCACTTTTTTTAAACATTTTTATTGTCTAGATATTTCCGTATAATTGTAAGTTTCATTAAATAATTCGCTAAACGTGTCCTAGTGTCCTAGTATTTTTGTTACATATTATGAACCAAAATTTGCGGCTTTGAAATATTTTAGCATTGATTACCAATTTATGAAATATTTTTCGCTTTTAGGTTAAATTCCCAGGGTCATAAAGTACTTATTTCTTCCCTATGTTCAGGTAACTTTAAATTTACTTTATAACCCAATATGAGAAATAAAAAATATATTTTCATTTTCCTTATATAACCAATTTTTTTCCTCATTTCCAATTTATGCAACACTCGTAAAATAACATTATAGTGGACGCGTAATTCAGACAATGTTCAGTACTTGGCGGTAATTATTGGATATTTGTGCATTTGATTTAAGAAAATTGGAAAAATTGCTGCTGGTTTTTGGACTTGCACTACAACAATACCAATTAATCGAAAATAAAATCAGAATTGGGTAAGTACTAAGTACACCACGGAGTTTTGGCGGGAACGTCATGAAAACATTTTGTCGTTTTATTAAATTTTCCTAAACTTGTGTTATTTTGAATATTAATGCAATAAAAATGGAGGTGTTATATTTATTAAGTGTTAGATCAAATGCGTGAGTGTGGGAAGTGAAATAAAGCAGTAAAACGTGTCTTTTCACGTTGTCGGCAGAACTCCATAGAAGCTTTCAGTGTGCTTTCAGTAAAGCCGCCACCACTTTACTGAAGCACGCCTCAAATTTGAAAATGACTATAAACGTGACTAGAACATTTATAACTTGTTTTATTCAATAAATTTGAAGAAATATTTATACTCGACACTGCCAAATGCTCTAAGCAGACCTAAATCCCATTAAAAAAGTACACCACGCTCTGCGAATACAGTGCTTTAAATCGATTAATCTTTGCTTGAACTATTATTTCGATAGGCCTGCGCCATATCTGCTGTGTTGTGTGTTTTAAACGCGCACACTGCTTATCTCTTAGCTTTCTCCAAGGCCTCCTGTTCCTGTCGCTTTTTCAACGCCTTTTGGTATTCCATGTACTTGCACTTCAAAATCAACGGTATTTTCACAACACCTTAAAAAGAAATAAACAAATTAACAAGAATAAGAACAATTTAATATTGTAGAAACAACATTAAAACCCATGACCTTCTACAAGTGGCGGGAAGTCGCTGGATGCAAGCCGCGCGCAACCGGTCTTTTTGGATATCCGTGGGGGAGGCCTGATGTCCAGCAGTGGATTTCTTATGGCTGAGATGATGATGAAGAACATTACTAAGAGAAGTGTTGTCGAGCGATCTTTTGACAGTAAAATACTTCATACAACAGGGGATCTTAGGCACTTGTTAACCTCCGATGCAAGCAGAGAGGTAACAATTAGAGATTGCAACCCGGTATGTTTCTCAACCCGGCCGGGCCCGGTATCATTCCTCGTCAACCCGGCCGGGTTGGCGGGTTGATGTGTTAGCGATGAAACCGTTAAAGTATTTTATTAAAATTTACTATTTAAAAATGGAAAAGGACAATGATTCAAGGTAACGATTTAATATGTATTTCAAACTAGCAAATCAACAATAATCAGTCTCACTCAAAGTCTCAAAATCTCTGATTTAATACAGAATTGATTACTTTTACTTATGGACGGAATAGTAAAATTAGTATTAGTAATTATAATTTTTTATAAGTTTAAGCAAGCAGGTCTTTCTCTTTACTCGTTATAGTGTCCATTTGAAACATAGTATTAGAATAAGAAACAAATAAAGCTTAAAGCACTAAACTTGTCATAACAACTTAGATTAGATAGATAGATAAACTTTGGTAGCTTTGGTATTTGGTAATATTTGGTATAAACAAAACAAATTGTTATTGGCGCGTCAGAATGGCAACGTGGCAGCTCGCCCCGGTTGTCATGCGAATTTTCTATGATTTCGCGCTCCCTCCCGCGCCGTGGTTTTCATACCTACCGGCCCGGGCCCGGTGGGTATCTTAAAGGCACCGGGCCCGGCCGGGCCCGGTTTGCAATCTCTAGTAACAATGTGTGTCTTTATCTATCGCATCGTAGCTCCCAAACGTACGCGCGAATATGATTTAATTAGTTTTTCTTGTTTGAAAGGTGGTTTAATTTAATCGCAGTTGAAAGGTGAGTGTTCCGCATCGATTCAGCCAAATCTGTTCAGCCTTTCTCTGTCTTGGGTTATTGAATTTAAATAAACAAAAATAAAACTTATGTACTGTTACCGTGGGTAACTTTGAATCCGTACCAAACATTGTAGAGATTGTCTAATCTAAAAATGAACGCCCCTCCACTAAACTTAATTGTTTCAATGTGTGAGGACAAATAATTTTATTATTGAACCACTTTATATGTGTGCGCGCGGCGATTCTACTGCAAACTTTGACTCTCTCGCGCACTGATTTGTCAACTAATCGGGCGATCAGTTCAGGTGCCTAGCATTGTATGGCGGGGAGATCGCGCTATGTACGGAATGACACGTCCGTACTGTCGTGCATCGCGTCATTTATGCACTAGTTGGCCAACTGGTCCTGTCGTTCGGGCATGTAGAATTTAAAAAGTACCGTTTGCATATAAAAATTAAATTAAACAAATATGCTTTTTGTTGGTATATAATAGGTACCTATTAAATAAAACAGGTCTAAGTTGTTTTCAGATTTATTTATTTGTTAAAAGTAACGAATTATTCTCAAAATACGTTTTATATACCTAATATAATACAGTAATTAATAATTCACTCGTCAAAATAATCGCTTTCATCGGAATCAGACTCAACATTAATAATAAATTCGAAATCCATGTCAAAGTTTTTCATGTATTCTTTTTCTACATCGTTAACATGACGACATGTATTTTCCCACATGGAACTATCAATCATTTCCATACGTTCCTTTATTAGAGCCATTATAGATGTCATGTTTTGTCCAACGTTTTTTTTAGCTACATAGTTTTTTAAAATTCCCCATATCTTTTCAATAGGATTAAGCTCTGGATGATAAGGTGGTAAGCGTAAAATTTCATGACCTTTTGACCTGACTAGCTCATCAATTGCAAATCTTTGAAACCTGTCTTTATTCTTTAATATTATATCATAGAGTTCTATTTTCTTCATTGATTCTTCAAACGGAATATTCTTTTCAGTTAGCCATTCTTGCATAATGCTCTTGTTTGAATTCGAATTAGGACATTTTTCAGATACAACGTTATGGTAGGAAGCATTATCCATAACTATGACAGAATTTTTTGGAAGATTAGGTAATAATTGTTTCGTAAGCCATGTTTTATAGTTTTCGAAATTCATATTGTCATGATAATCACCAGTTGTTGAATATGCTTTATATATTAAGCAAGCATTTGGAACAAATCCTTGGCATCCACCGGCATGAACGATTATGACCCGCATTCCTTTCGATAACTTTTTCTGAAGTGGTGATACCCCTTTCACACTTTTCCAGCATTTATTTTGTACGTGTGTGGTGTGAACATAGCTCTCATCAGTATACACGATGTATCGACCTTCATCACGGTATTTTTTCAGATGGTTTAAATATTTAAAACGCATCATTTGTATATCATGTTTTTCTATAAGTATTTTACGGTTGTCGTCAGTTGTGGACCATTCAAATCCAGATTTTTGCAAAATTGTACGCAATGTTTCTATACAGCCGTCGAAACCATTTTTTTCTGATAAAACTTGTTTGAGTTTTTTTAAAGTAGGCATTTCATTAAATTCTACATGAAATGACATAATTGTTCTTCGTAGCACAGATGTGTCAAAATCGTCCAACGTCGATTTCGGACACACACGTTTTCTTTTTGAGGGTGACTTAAATATTTTATGTGCCATGTCTGTGGATGTGCTAGCACCGGCTTGTTTTTCTTCTTTTAAGATATTTGATATAGTATGTTCACTGTAACCAACAGCTTGAGCAGTTCGCCATCTGGCATCAGTTAAATTTTCAACTCCATTTTCTGCTTCATATTTCATTCGGTGATAGACCTTTGAAATAATTTCTTTCCCCTGTAAAATGATACATAGGTAAATTATGATTTACAAACGTATACGTTTTAAGTACTGTATAGTTTAGGTCATCGTGGCATAGTCGTTGCTTATTTATATAATAAAGTGACACAGGAAAAATAAATTTAACACATGACATGTGATGTCATTTTTACATTACATAATTAATAATCACCTTATTAATTGGTTAAACTTTGTTTTCCTGTGGGTCAAGTCATATCAATAAATGAGAACGTGACAATAAAAACAAATAATACTCACTTGACTACGAAGATGTTTTTTCGTTGACATGCTGACCGTACTTTTGAGGTGTAATCGACGCGTATTCTCTTGTTTGTGTCTAGCTGGCGACTGAACGACCAATGAGGCAGACCAATTTGTGTGTATTGCGTCTATACACCTACTTTGAATGTGAGCGTAAACACAGTGGAGGGGCGTTCATTTTTAGATTAGAAAATCTCTACATAGGTTTTTTCGAAAAATCGAGAAATCGTCAAGAACCTTTGAAATAAGCTATATAAGCTAAGCTACCTACAATGTTGGACACGGATTCAATGTTACCCACGGTGACTGTACTGGAAAATATTTTCTTATCTGCAGTCTGTGATTGTCGAGGAAGTATTTTTTAATACTAAATCAAAAAAAAAACTAATTTAGGGTTTTTTTTGCGGTGAGAGCATGAAAAGGGATCGGTATCATTATAGTACGGGAGTATAAGGTGTAAGAATGGGAAATAATCAACTGGCTCTATTTATTTACTTAGCAATTTGCAGTTGTAGTAGAGAGGATTCTTGGTTAATAATATTAATGATACTTTTTGTGGTAAACTCTCGTACAATGGTACTCGTAGGTAGCGGCTAGCGCCAATTTGTATGTCGCTACTTATACGCTGCTAACTTTATGGCCTAAGCAAGAAATGATGAAACAAGCGAGCTCACCTGCAAAACACGTCGTCACACAGTCCTTATACACCTCGTACATACGCCCTAACACAGTGTCAAATGTTTTCTTTTTCTGTAAATAAATCAAATAATTTGTAAAATAGTCCGAATAAGGTTCTAGTGGAAAATAATTTGAAAATTGCACAGGAAAATGGGAAAATTATTATGAAGGGTGAAAGTTTCACTGTATACGGCGTACGAGCGTGTGCAATAATCATGCGTAGCCTCTGCGTGTACATCGTACGCCGCCGCCGCCGCGTCCGTATGGAATAGTCTTACACTGTTAGTACGATCATTTGGTAGTGTTGACACGCTTCACGCATCCATATACATTTAAGTAACAACCAATCTGAATATGGTTGGTTAATAAACCATACGGTTTCGGAAAACGCGTTTTATTTCTCCTCAGGGATCTTTTTGGGCTTGTGGGACCGCTCGCCGCGCTCAATAGGTAGTTTTGCTTGGAATGTTTACCAGTTTATAGAATTTATAATGTCGGACTTCGATATGCTTTCCGAATTTATTCTTTGCCACCTCGTAGCTTTGCCACTTGCGCCGTCATGTTGTAAAACGAGTGGGAAAAGGAGTTACTTTAGTTTAATTAGGCCCCATGTCTGCAACATGGCGGTGCGAACGGCAACGACACGAGATGAAGTAGAAATTCGGAAAAACCATTTAGAAATTCAAAATTACAGGAAAACTTTTTTGAAGTGAAAACTTCTTTAGCGGCGTTGTGCATTTTTGGGATGGGTAAAAAATGTTAAGCTCGCGTCAGATCGTCCGATCGCAAGACGTACAGTCAGAAACTTATTCTAACGTTCTGCATTTAAAGTTCATTATTTTATGTATAAGTTTGTCCAATAAAGTTAGTTCCAGACCAACGTACTAGATGACGCTGTATAGTCTTAAAACACGCTAACGCTTCGCGTACAGCGATGAGTAGGGGTTGTTTGTAAAACACAATCAAATTCTTCACGAGTCAGTCTTTAATTTTTTGCTATTTAATTTTTTAGTTTTCACTTCTGCCGGCACTCCCGGAGTGCAACCCGTTGTTTTTTAGGGTTCCGTACCGCAAAAGAAAAAAACGGAACCCTTATAGGATCACTTTGTGGTCCGCCTGTCTGTCTATCTGTTTGTCCGTCTGTCCGGGTGTCAAGACCTTTATCTCGGGAACGCGTAAAGGTATTGAGTTGAAATTAAAACCATATACGCAGATCGATAGTATCTTGCTGCAGATAGAAAAATCAAACTTCTCAGTTTTCATAAAAAAAGTTACAGCCGAATTTATCGCAAAAACGCACATTTCGATATTCACAAGGGAATCAAAACCTATGGGGTACTTCCCGTTGACCTAGAACTATGAAATTTGGCAAGAAGCATTGTGATAGAGTACAAATATAGGAAAAAAACCGAAAACTGGACATTTTTAATTTGTTTAAGTTGAATCACGTAGACCTATAACCATATAGTGCGTTCGGACATGTTTCTATTTTTTTGACAACGAATAAATATATCTATTGTAAATATCACATTATTGTTTCTTAATGAGGAGTATTTTGTACGCAACCGGAGTCGCGGCTAACAGTTAATGCCTACAGAAATCCAGGCAGGCGCGAGATAGATCGCGAAGCTCGCGGATCCTTGTCGTTAACATTGTCGCGCCATGACCCCGTTAGCCGTATCGGGCGCGTGGGCGGCATCGCGCGAGATAAGGTATCCTGTGCGTTACACAACCCTGGACTGCTCGACACAGAAACATCGTGGAACTGTGCCACGTGACCGCTGAGACTACACCACCCTCACAGGAACGGGGAATGATAGACAGACTTCTTAATCGCGACTTAATCATTAATTCGTCGATGTCGTTAAAGATGAATGAGACGGCTAAATATTTTGTCTCGTGTCTTTTTCAATTCATCGCTACGCTTAGGATTCTACACTTGTAGGACCGCTGTGCTTCTGGTTTAAACCTTAGAATCCTTCGCTTGCTCTGGATTCAACTGTCAGACACTCGACGGTAAAATACAACTTTCCAGCCTAGTAAATAATAAATAACAATTTTTCAACATGAGGGAAAAACGAAATCTTCTAATGTTGCGCATTTTTAACCAATCATCAATGATGAGGAGGTAGGTTTTTAAGATAACGGCAATCCTGTTCCTGCCTGATAACAATACCTACATGAGTTTTAAGTAACTAAGTACATACATTTGTTACCTAACTAACAGCATATTTATTACATCATTCAGCAATTAAATAAAGGCGATAAGCTCAAAAATACAACCCATTTTTCTCTTGTTTTATTTCGCCAATTCGATATGCCATTTCAATTTCTTGACGTCTTTCACAGTCCTATCAGTACAGTTGATCCGCTTAAATGTGGACTAAAAACTGGTTTATCGCATAATTTATCGTGTTTTGATAACGGGAATTAATTTTAGCAACATTCCAACTTATGAAACCCTGTAATGTAAACAAATCGTAAACGAGAGTTTTCTTTATTTTTCCTTGAACGCTGCAATGAAAAGAGTAGCAACGTAATTAAAAATAGAACAGAAGAATGAAAAAACTTAGTTGAAGCCTGTGCGAAACGCGTCATTCGTATGCGATTGACTTCCAAATACTAGGGCTTCATAACATACGACGAGTAAAAGAAATTCCCTCACGTGCTTTGAAAGCGGCCCGCTGGTGACCGTCATTGTCCCGTCGGCGGCGCACAGTTACCAGGCTCTCATCAGCACGCGCAGGTGCCATGCCGGTACAGACGTGGTACAGACGCAGACATTTCTCGGATTCAGATTTCGGAAGACTGACCTGAGACTCAATTTTTGAATCGTTCGAATTTTATCGCATAGGGATACGACTACGACTTTGTTTCTGACGATATTCAAGAATTTGTTTGCTCTCAATCTTACTCTCAATCATTTACATCACTCGCTAATGTAACGAATGAACTCGACCATTCCAATTATAATTAATAGACTAATATAATAAATAAATAACAAGAAGTTCTACGAAAATATTGTTGATATTGTTCGGAAGTCAGGAAAATTCGCATGTGAATTCCTTTCTAGCGATTCAAAAATCGTACCCCTAAACTGTTAGGTACTACTGAGTATTCTGTGCCTGTAGGTACTATTATTTTTCTGTGACAGAGGGCTTATACAAAGTTGGTAAATCGCAATCCGCAAGGTAATAGGCGAATAGCCTTCTTGGAGAGCAGACGCGTTGCGAATCGTGTGAGCCTCCGATTTGAACGGCTCGCGTGTCTGAGATGTAAGCCTTGATTACTAGGACATCAGACATGGCGAGAAGTAAAATGTAGTAACCTAGGCTTAACTCATGATAAACAACTAAGTTTGGACACTAAGTTTTTAGAGTTCGTGGGTGGATAACGTAGAACTTATGAGCCATCCACTTGCCGTGCTAGCCCTGCATACAGTCACCTTGCGACCTTGTGACTTTTTTCTGTTCCCAAAAATTAAGAACCAATTACGCGGTTAACGATTTTCATCACCAGAAGAGGCTGCCGAAGAGTATGAAAAACACGTTCCTGAGGTCACCACGGAGGAGTGACACGAAAGTTTTCAAAATTGGTTTAATCGAATGAAAAAGTGCATTTACGCAACGCGAGAATATTTTGAGAAACAATAAATTCATTTTTGACCTTCAATAGTATTTTTTTCTTATTCATTCCGGAAACTTTTAGTGCACCCCACGTATAAGTACTTATTGTAAAAGTGTTACACGGTTTGATAGGTTATGGGTATTCTCGGTTACCACGTTTGATGGCTCATAGGTACTATACTTAATTCTTGAACAAATCATACCCAGGTCGATCGAACATAATTGATGAAAAAAAGTTTGTGCTCGCGAGGTCCACTGTTGGCAGAACAACTAACTAGTACATTTAAGTTATTTAACAAATCCAATTTCTCAATAGTCAGTTAAAGTTATCAATATTGATTGTAGAAGAAAATAAATTAAGAATGCGAACGAGAAACAAAGACCTGAAAACATTTCTAAAAACATTAGTGAGTTTCAGGCGAATATAATGAAAAGGATTTGTGTGTGAAAAGACATCATGATAACAAACCGAGACAATTTTAGACTTTTATACAAAAATGTTAGTAATTAACGTCTACGTTTACGTTTAAATGTAAATTGATGCAGTGTTACCAAGTATTTTTATCAACCGATGATGTGTGAAACAAGTTCAAGGTAAACACGGTAACACAAACTGAACGGAGTCACCGAACGGCCGGTGACGTAACCATTTGTACTAGGAGAGCATCAGTGCAGAGCAGGTTTCGGATTCCCTCTTCATATCAGTGTACGGCAAAAACCAGTATAGAAGTTTGGCTCGATGGCCGGCGTAAGGTTTGTGCAGATGTTTATTTTGCAAGTCCTGTCACGATTCATGAATCGTATTCGCATGAGCGCCTTTTAAAGAGCGCTAAGCAAGCTTAATTTTAACGTTAATGCAAAATGATTCATAATTAGTTAATTGAACATATAAAATAGATGCAGAACATCCGAATCTTGCGAAATCAATGGACTTGAATGTTCACTTGTTTATTTTTACTACACAAATGAAAAACAAGATATTTTTTCTATTAAAAAACCGACTTCAAACGCAACTTACTAAATCCTTCACGATTGTAAACTTTTTAACTAAAGAGACCTCTCTTCACTCGCTCTTTTTAGGGTTCTGTACCTCAATAGGAAAAAACGGAACCCTTATAGGATCACTTTGTTGTCCGTCTGTCCGTCTGTCCGGGTGTCAAGGGCTTTATCTCGGGAACGCGTGCAGGTATCGAGTTGAAATTAAAACCATATACGCAAATCCATAGTATCTTGCTGCAAAAAAGAAAATAAAGTTTCTAAGTTTTCGTGAAAAATAGTTACAGCCCAATATATCGTAAAAAACGCACATTTCGACACTCACAAGGGAATCAAAACCTATGGGGTACTTCCCGTTGACCTAGAACTATGAAATTTGGCAAGAAGCATTGTGTTAGAGTACACATATAGGAAAAAATCCGAAAACCATTTTTAATTTAATCACAAAAAAATAGTGTCTTTATGCAAGGAATGAGGGTCCAAATTTTAAAGTTCTTTAACCGTATCATGTGGGGTATCATATGAAAGAGCTTCATTAGCATAAGCTAAAATAGGTTTTTAAATATTTTTACGATGTACATATATTTTTCGGTTTATGAAGGAAAATATTAAAAAAATGATTTCCCCCTGTTATCTACTAGTTTGTACGGAACCCTCGGTGAGCGAGTCTGACTCGCACTTGTCCGGTTTTTTTGTCAAGAATGCGATTTGTCATTGAATGTCAAATGCTCGTCTTCGAAGATTAGAAAATGTGCAGATGTTTATAAGATAACCCTTAATATTTAACACTCTTGCAAAGAAAAACGTGTAGGTGGTACTCTGCGATTCTATAATCTGACGCACTTATACTAATACCCCGCAGAACCTTCTAGAAGCTTTTATTTCGATAGTCATTTCGTTCGTCATTTGTTTCGTTCCAGAATGTTCAATTTCGATCGTCTTTTCGCTCGTCTTTTGTTTTTATCATTTGTTTCGAACTTTCTAGAATGTTGACGAGATTCTTTATTTAAATAGTCAAGGAGCATTTCCTTCTAGAAATTTCACCATCATCATTATCATCGTTACACTATTTTAATTTTTAGACATTATTCAGAAAGTAATAAATCGATGTTTATAAAATAATTATGGGACCAACTTGGGAGCTTTCTCTATACACCAATTCAGGAAACACAAAAATTGGTTCTCGAATGACGTAGTAATTTGTGTACATACATAAAAAAAATATACGGTACGAATTGATAACCTCCTCCTTTTTCTAAGTCTGTTAAAATGTGAATATTTATTTTATATTTGTAACAACTATCCTATCAAGTATATAAAATACGATTGGTCGTGTCATATGTTAAAAGTTAACTATATAAGGGTTTGTAGTATCTAAATATTGCTTACCTACTGTTTAAACATACCAATGATAGTATGTGTATATCTTAGTCACTGTTACACACTCTACTTACACCAGTTTGATTGCACATTATAATTTTGCAATCATAAAAATAACAATGCAAATTGCTTACGCTATTTTGGGGGTCCTTTGATTAACTACTCGTATCACGTAAAATTGCATTTCAAATTTCAATCGTATGTGAAAAATGATAAAGTTTAAAATAACAAATAAAGTTACGATAACATTCCCGCACTGGTCGAAGGTGGGCGGACGCCTCGTGTTGATGCTCTTGATGTACTCCTGCCACCGCTTGACGCACTCGGTGACGTCTTGCTGGTCGCCCCAGACGCCTTGAGTGTACGTAAAGTAGACTGCGCCTACCAGGATGCCAGCCTGCCGAGGAGTCATGCACTCATGAAGGATCGCCTCGAGAGACCACGATGGAACAAGCGGAAAGGAAACTTCTTACTTTGAGTCCGTACATAAGTTTGCCGTGAGCGTAGTGCGGCATACGCGTCACTATGGGGGGAGATTTCTGGTTCTTGTATTCTTCTTTGGTGCAGACCTTGATGCATGTCGGGTTAAGGGGCAGCTCTGGAACAAACCACTTGAAATTATGATAAAACACTTTACAACACAAATAATCACTTTAAAAATTTGCAAACAAATGCCTGATCCCTGATCCCGGATCCCTGATTAAAAAAAAACCTTAAAAACCGGACAAGTGCGAGTTAGACCCTCCCACCGAGGGTTCCGTACAAACTAGTAGATAAAAAGGGGAAATCATTTTTTTTTAATTATAAAAAAAAAACCTTCATAAACCGAATAATATACAACGTAAAAATATTTAAAAACCTGTTTAGCTTGTGCTAATAAAGCTCTTTCATATGATACCCCACATGATACGGTTAAAGCACTTTAAAATGTAGACCCTCATTCCTTGCATAAAGACCCTTTTTTTTTAATTAAACTGAAAATGACCAGTTTTCGGTTTTTTCCCATATGTGTAGGTACTCTAATACATTGCTTCTTGCCAAATTTCATAGTTCTAGGTCAACGGGAAGTACCCCATAAGTTTGATTCCCTTGTGAGTGTTAAAATGTGCGTTTCGGTTATCTAGTTCTTTATAAACAATTTATACCAACGTTTCAAAAGCATGTATAGTATACACTGTCACACTGCTGGGCGTGAATTACTGGGAATTAAAAGTTTCAGTAGTACGGTCAACCGGACTGGCAACCGTACTACTGGGAATAAACGTTTTTTACGACATATTCGGCTGTAACTTTTTTTACGAAAACTGAGAAATTTGATTTTTATTTCTACAGACACTGGATTTGCGTATATACTTTTAATTTCAACTCGATACCTTCACGCGTTCCCGATATAAAGGGTTTGACACCCGGACGGACTGATAGACAGAGAGACAGACGGACAACAAAGTGATCCTGTAAGGGTTCCGTTTTTTCCTTTTGAGGTACGGAACCCTAAAAATGGTTTAAATACATTATAATATTTTTATTGTTTGTCCAAAGATCCCAAATGAGATAGGTGAGAAAAAAAAACAAATTCCCGCTTTATGTGTAGGGGATTTTTAATTTTAAGGTTTTATCATAGTCTGTTCTGTTCGGATAGAGATCTAATATGGCATATGGCATTGTATGGCACTGCTGGCCTTAGTGAAAACTGTCCATTATATATTTCATTTTCAAACAATAACTCCAACGGTAAACTGATCGTTTTGAAAATTGAGGACCTGGGAGTCGAACAAATTGCTTTTCATTATCATCATCATCAACACTGTTTTTCTTCACTACACGGGTAAAACCAGCCAGTATCCTAACATATTATAAAAGCCAAAGTAACCGACTTCCGAAAAGGAGTATGTTCTCAATTCGATTATATTTTTTTTGTATGTTGTTCAGCGATTATTTCGCCAATTTTATGAATTGATTTTGGTGATTATTTATTGTTTGGTCATACTTCAGAGGTGGTCATCGGTGGCCATATTAATTTTACCCACATCAAATACACGTTACGCGGCTGATGGTCATACGGAATAAGGGCCCAGTATCGTTCGTTCAGAAGTTTTTGAGAACAAATAAGCATATCATAGAAATGGGCGGTATTGCTGTATATCACAATTCAACGTTTGGTATCCGTCGTAGTCGGGTAAATAGCAACAATTTGCTAAGGTCCCTACGTGTGATACATGTGACATACTCGTGAGTAGAGATACATGACCAACAAACGAAGTAATCTTAGCAATAAATTAGTGACAACATAATCTAGACAACAGGATATGAATGTCGCAGCGAGATGTACCTACAGACAGCTCACGCTGCCTTTAAATATATCTATTCTATCTAAATAGTATTGATTTGAGACAAAGTTCGCTGTATATCATGACAGCACACAAGTAGGCACATACAGGTGGAGTCCTCCTAGATATGGAGTTGTGTTGCAATCACGTCATCAGAGTGGAACCATTTTTATTGGTCATATAAAACTGTAAGTGGACAAGTGAAATTTACATAAATACATATTTACTGTTATATCTACTCTGAAACAAAATTACAAATAAAATTATAATAATTATAATTTATTCAAAAATCATCGTCACCATTATCATTATTTCAGCCATATAAAGTCCACTTCTGGACATAGGCCTCCACCATGGACTTCCAAAAAGACCGATTGGAAGCGGCTTGCATCCAGAGCGTTTTCCCGCCACTTGATGGGGTTCGCGAGAGGCGCCCACGCACCGGTGCGTGGTCGCAAGCGCAGCGTAGGAAGACTAGCCACAAAATGGACAGATGACCTCTTATATAAAAATACACAATGAAAGCAGCGCCTTCAATGGCACATTAGTTCTCGGAGCAGACTATACCGCACGATGAAGAAAAGAATATTATTAATATTGTCACGAAGTTTCACTAACGTTTTCGATATGTTCAATGATGCAAGGATTCCTGTATTTTACAAGCTTTTTGTAATAAATGAACGCTTATGACGTCATCGGGACACAACACCGTATATTCGGAGGTCTATGCCTGCCTCTTCAGTTACCAACGACTCTATGGCGCTGCCGCTGCTTCAATCATCCGACAGGGTGAGAAGGTGAGAAGCCGAGATGATGATGATGCCTGTGTATTGTCGTGTATAATATCGATATTTTGCTTGTTCTATGTTTTTCAGAGAACATCGGACTAGCGCGATTTGTGTACTTATTCGTTATTTTCAAATAATAATATTTTTAATCAATTTAATAAAACCCTAGTCACGGATAAAGTAAAATAAGTAAGGTACGGCCAAATCCCTGTCATGCTGCAGCAAAGTGGACGTAAAGAAACTGGAAGCATCTATAGGATTTCTTTGACAACATATATAAATTATTGCCTATTTTCCCTCATGGAGTAGGCACAGCATCATAAGCCATCAGGTCATTGGACACCATATTTGACTTTGCCTATAATATTGTTGATTGACGGCAACTTCAAACAGGGAAAGATAAAATTCTGAGGAAACTTACTTGTCTGACAGTTGTTAACGATTTTTATGATATTGTATGAAATAAGCCAATCCGAACAAGAAACCCTTCTCAAGACGAGAAGATGGCCTGCGTCCACCGGTGGGGTAGTTTATACAAAACATGACTGATTTGATTTGATGTCACTCCTATAATTGAGACAAATCTAATGACATCTCATGTTCAAATGCGACAAACGGTTTGGATTATAATAGAGTATGCCAGAGATTTAGGTTGCGAGCTAATACTTACACTACTACATAAAAGGAAACACAGAGAGAAGTCACTCAAAATTTGTCGATAAATGGTCCCAAAACTTGTGATTTCAAAATTACATTGCAATCAGTTGCAGTTTAGTCGCTAGAGTCTAGGAACTAAACTATATTGAATAAATAGACAAGCGCTACGAACATATAGACGGACGGGTGAATGTATTTGGCAAACATGCTTATTTTGTTTTTATAAACCTAGATCTAGAAATACATTTCTGGTAAAATTTAAAACTTGTTTTCATCTTGACAATACTCTTACTACCAAATGGTTGCTGAAATTCAAAATTACTATGATTAAAAATGCAAAATGTGTGCAAAATAATAAATATGTGTTTAAAGTCTACTTTCGAAGCCCTTTTGAAATGAGTTTAATTTACAAAGGTAATTTTTTTATGCCTATTTTATCTCGGTAGGCAAACAATTTTCCTGGTATCCGTCACATTTTAGGAGGCGTTACATAATTCTGTAATAAGTACTAGGGCACAAGAGTATTGCAAGAGGTAATAAACAAATAAATGTAGGGCAATGAATTAAACACTCCACCGTTTCATTCATAAGAATGAGTCAGGTACATATTACTACAAGTTATGTAATATTGTTACCTTCTTCTGACGTACCTTCACGTTGGTTTGTAATCTTAATACAGTGCCAAAATACTCGGTCAATAAACTCCAATAATTCAGTGTCTTGTCGAATTCACAAAATGAATGACTATTTAGTTGGGAGCGACATCTTTAATCAGCTCTACATTCTATTGTCCTCACATAAAACATAAAAATAGACAATTAGTTCAATTAGTGAAGAATGTGTTTAGTTGTTTCGTTTATTTTAGCTATTTTACACATATCGAGACAAACCGACAATGTGCTGAGAAGATTCTCATGAGAGTTGTTACTATTTTGGAATTCTTACTCGACTACGATGAAACCAAAAGGAAAAATTATGATTTTAGCCTTATTGTAGTTGTAGGTATGTATGTTCTACCGTAGCATCTAATCTACTAATCCAATTTTGATGAATTATTCCGTGTCTGATGTTATGGTCCGGGTTCCGTAGCCTCTATGTTATCTCTGAAAATGACTGGACTGGACTCATCGAAATGGGATAATAATTAGAGTTAGAAAACAGTTTTTTCCTATTTATATGAAAACTATTCTCTAAGTTTTTTAACTTATAGATAGGTAGCTTGAGTTATTTCTTGGGCACAGCCTAACCGAGCCAAGATCTAGCTTATGCGGTATTCACGTGGTAGTTACAGCCAGTATGTACAGTGAAACTTGGTTAAAAGGGACCTGCATAAATGAGAAACCTGTATTATTGAGAGTTGCAATGAGATCCCGGTACTTTTTCATTGAATTACCTCTATTAGTGGGACTTTTCGAACCTGGTTAAATGAGATCTGATTTCTAGGATTTATTCGATGTTTACCTTTATAATTGGGACTCTGGAGCTCAATTCCCTCTACATATAAATGAGACAAATTAATCGGGGTGGGACAGGTTTTGACATGTTTTTTTACAAACATTAGAATGTCTTTCGCACACGCTTTATTTGTCAGTACTATCTCAGGTTTTGACCTAAAAACAAGGGAGTAAAAGTGTACAAAATGCCCCAAACGTAAATATAAAACGTTATCAGCATCTGAAAAATTACAACTTCTATCAGATTATGATTGTGGAAAGTCGCGTGATGATTACTTTAAGTCATAAACTTAACTGTGTTTTTTTCCCACGTAATACATAATGTATGTACATTCATACCTACATACATATATTAAATTTATAACACCAAAAATATGCATTTTTATTAACATTTTCACTTCTAAAAATGGAATAACCGTACATTTCGACCTCTATAAGCGGGAGCCTCTGTAAATGAGACAATTATAATTTTAAACCTGCCTAATTGGAAAACTGGATTAATGGAAACCCTCAATAAATGGTACAATATTATTGGTCCCTTGAGATCCCAATTAACCAGGTTCCACTGTAGTATGTATCGCTAATTTATTGGGACAGACTCCAGAATCTCCAGATAAGTGCTTCATCTTCCAGTAACAATAAACGGTAAAGTAGAAAATTCGAGACGAACACTGATTTAAGATTGAAATAAGATGGATTATTATTTCCATTCATAATTTAATTTTACTTCGCTATATGCCAGGTCTATGGTTTTTATCGCAAAAATGTTGTACCACAAATCTTACTATCTGGCCAGTGGTAAGTAGAGCTTCAACTACTAGCTACGTATCTACCAGGAGTCCAGAAACCCGAAAAGATTGAATTGCGATTTTATGCAAATACGTGTTGAACCTAGTCAGGCGTTATACGCGTATTGTCGGAGCAAAGTCACTGACACTGCTATCTGCTCAGTCTAAAATAGAATACGCGTAAGATTTTATACGTTCATTGTATCTGACTCATTGCAACGATCACCACAGTAATTAGTTTCAGCAAAAAAAACTATATATCTACGATACGAAACGAGGTCTTTGTTTACCGAAGATTAGTTAGCGGGACTCTTTTGTTATGCACCTGTTTAGATCTTGCATCTAGATTTAGTTTTCAGCCACCGGAAGCCCGAGACGTGGAACGAAACGCAGCCCACCAGAAACCAGAAATTAACGGTAAGAAATGAGAAGTTAAATTGTTAGAGCATCCCGTCGAATGTGGGGCGAATAAATAGTCTGTTTGCGATGGGCCAGAGTAAAGAGAACTGGTTTTTAGTGTCCAATAAACACTTGTAAATCACACGGCACACAGACGCGGTTTGAAAGTTCGTTGTGGAACTTTCTTGGGAAACGAATCATTTCTTCGATTCACCTATTCAAATGGAACTTCTGACTGTCGTTATACAGCTAAGTATTCTGACGCCCTAGTAAGTAGTAAAGTTGTATGAGTAAAATTCCTATTCGTTAACAATTACACATTATTTTTATGAAAGCAAATTTAATTTAATTAAATAAACCCTTTGTCTGTCTGTTTGCTAATGTGTCACGATCAACCGGCTGAATTGATTGCTACGAGGTACATGCACATGGAGACGGATCGTCACCATCTTAAACGTTTTTAGGATTCCGTACCTCAATAGGAAAAAACGGAACCCATAAAGGATCACTTTGTTGTCCGTCTGTCCGTCCATATGTCCGGGTGTCAAGACCTTTATCTCGGGAACGCGTGAAGGTATCGAGTTGAAATTAAAACCATATACGCAGATCCTTAGTATCTTGCTGCAGAAAGAAAAATAAATTTTCTCAGTTTTCGTAAAAAAAGTTACAGCAGAATATGTCGTAAAAAACGCACATTTCGACACTCACAGAAGAATCAAAACCTATGGGGTACTTCCCGTTGACCTAGAACTCTGAAATTTGGCAAGAAGCATTGTGTTAGAGTACACATATAGGAAAAAATCCGAATACTGGACATTTTTTATTTAATCACAAAAAATTAGTGTCTCTATGCAAGGAATGAGGACTGCCTCAAACGTTCGCTCGCTCGGATCCGAGTGGGAGGCGCCGCTACTATTGCCCCTACTCGGCTCAGAGTGGTGAGCAAGGAATGTGTTAAATATTTTTACGATGCATATTTTTCGGTTTATGACTTTTATTTAGTTTGTACGGAACCCTCGGTGGGTGAGTCTGACTCGCACTTGTCCGGTTTTTTATCATTAAGTACGTGGATGTAATAAAGTTACATACTTTACATGATGTAGGTACTTATAAATTATTTTACGTGTTGCAAATCGATTTCTAACAACCTACCCCAAGGGGATGTGGTTTCCTGTAGGTATGGTTTGTTATTCAATGTTACAGTGTTTTTATATAGCAAACGGAAACTGACTATATAAGTACATGTAATAAGTTAAATTGTGTTGCGACTTCTACCATATTTTGGTTTTACACCATAAAAAACTATATTTGAAGCAGCAAACTGATGCCCTTTCAACCGTGAGCTTGCTATCAACCTGTCCCGCATGTTGTCCTTAACGTCAATCGAAATGAAAACATGCGTTCGTGAATATGAAAACGTTCATATTCAATTGTAACCGTTCGCAGGTTGTCAAAGTTGCAGGAGAATTGCAGTTGCAACTTGACAAACTAGTTCGTAATGGAACGGACAGCTTCGGATGCGGAATTGCGGATACTAATGCGCACCGTTTCGACGCATTGTATCCAATTTATAAGTGAGCACCCCCATCCGTATCTGCATATGACCGAACACGCAATAGAGAGCGCAATATTAGGTATACGCTCTGATCTGGGTCTTTCTATTTCTTGTTCCCCATATGTATCTGGTAAGTATTATAAAGCAACATTAATATTGTGTACTTGGATTTTTAATATTGACGGAGTAAATTGACAGATCGAATGTTACCACTTTATTATGATATGAAAATAGTGCTGTGCTAAAAAGAGCTACTAAAATGAACTAATTCATATAAGTATAAGTGATCTATTACATTACGTTGTATTCTATATTTTCCTAAAAATCAAAATTTTTGACAAAATTGTGTTAACTAGTAATAGATATGAAAGATTTCAAACTAAACTATTACATACCATGATCTTCTTATATGTTTCTTAGGAAATAATTATTACACTATAACTATACGGAGACACAGTTATAGTGTAATAATTATACTATATTAATGTATAGTGTAGTATAGGGCTGGGCCCATAACCTAATAGCAGAATATATTTAGCCCCATAATAAAATACAGTAACGTGAGGAACAGAAACTTATAAATTTTTCACATAAAACAGGAGTTGACAGACAGAAACAAATAATCGGCCAAGTGCGAGTCGGACTCGCGCACGAAGGGTTCCGTACTATCATCTATAATACTACAAAGTTTAGTTCTGTTTATAAAATAACGAGAAATCAACGAAATTCCAAGTAGTAAATTGCAAACTTATAGGTAGATTTTCGATACACATCCGGGCAACACGACGACGCTCGCGCGAATACGCGCAGTTATGGCTCGCTCCGTGATGTTACCTCCCCCGCTACCCCGCTAAACCAGCGCTCGCACCGCGTTTAGATGCACGGATTATTTTCCTTTTGTGAGTTTTTATGTATTAGATTAGGTATTTATTTTTATAGTTAATATATTTCTAAATATTTACTTACAAATATTCAAGTTTCTACCTGTTAATTGAGATCGAGTAAAAATTGCTTAAAAATTACGTTTGTTGTATGGGAGCCCCCTTTTAATATTTACTTTATTATTATTTAATTATTTATTTTGAAAGGTAATATACAAGTAAATATTCTGTGAAAATTTGAAGCCTGTTACCGTTTTTAATATTGAGCAAAAAAATACGAAAAAAACACGTTTATTGTATGGGGACCCCCCTTAATATTTTATTTTTTAAAAATTTTAGTATTTGTTGTTATAGCGGCAACGGAAATACATCATTTGTGAAAATTTCAGCTTTCTAGCTATCACGGTTTATGAGATACAGCCTGGAGACAGACAGACAGACAGACAGACAGACAGACAGCGAAGTCTTAGTAATAGGGTCCCGTTTTTACCCTTTGGGTACGGAACCCTAAAAACATCATAAGCAATTAAAAACTAAACATTATCTCCATAAAGCATTACTACACTCCACAGAGGTTTTAAACAACAGATACAGTTATGGAATCACTTCTTAATTCATGAGTTTATTCAGAAAAACCAGTAAAATAAACTCCTCTTCTTCTAAGGTTGTTACTGACTCAATAAAAGCGATTCGCTGACATAAACGTTTCAAGATGTATCTATTAATTTTCTATTCATCATCATCATCATCATGATGATGATGATGATGATGACATTTCAGTATGTCAGTTTACTCCGTTTAATTAAATATTCAACTATAGATATAAAGTTTTGGCGGGCTTAGACGGTCTGCTTTTCATGTCTTTTCATGTTGTCGGCATAACTACATAGAAGCTTCCAGTAAAACCACCACCACTTTACTGAGACGTAACGACGACTAAACCGTGACTTCTTTTACTTTACTTTGACTACGAGCTTATTGATGAAAATAAGAAAATAGAAAACACAACTAAATAAAAGGCATAAATGATTAGTCTCCAACTGCCGCTAAACTTTTTAAACAAAAACAGGAGATTAAATAAGTAGATATCTCAGGGTTCGATGTGAGTACCTGGGAGCCGGGCGCACTGGGCCGGCTTAGCGGGGATGCACTTCTCGTATAGCTGCATGTCCGGCTTCGGATGTTTGGCGTGCTTAGCCAGGTTGATGGTCCGGCACACGTCGCACCGGTTCCGGTCTTTCTTTAGGTTTTCACACATTTTTACAAACAATTTAGCAAAGCAGTATGTAGGAACACTGAAGATTTGGAAATATTTCTAAACTTTACTGACAGATTTTTCTCTTTGACAGCAATAGCTAGAAGTTTGTATGACGCACCGTTTATTTAGTTTCTCGGTGGGCAGATATCAAGGAACAAAAAGTTTGTGTGGGATTCTAAAAAATCTTTAACAATTTGATTATTTAGAGATCGATCTTTTGGCTTTATGTCTACGCGAGTATCACAAACAACTGAACAGAAAAAAGATAATTGTGCTGGTCGATGCAGAGACCCTTGTTCGCATCGCCGCTCGGCCAAATTACACCCGCAAAATATTACCCTCCATCTGGGGCTGTTAGGTAAAAATTGGAGCTATCAGTTTCATAAGTTTAGGCTCAGACCAGAGAAAGATAAAATCAGGCAAGTTATTCTCCTTTTATGGCAATAGATCTAAAATGTTGTATGTGGTGCGTGTAACTTGCATGTGGGTAACAATAAAATTGGACACGGCAGCGAGATAGCACGCGGCGGCGGCGGCGCGCGCTCGGACGTAGCAGCAGCGGCTACAGGTCCAGCAGCTTCACTGGCGGCCGGGCAGGAGCGGCAGCGGGCGGCGCGGCGCCGGAGACTGCCGCTCATCATCACTGGTCATCTTATTTATGAATCATCCATCGGATAATATGGAGACTGTCTCCTCCATAAATGTTTCTAAAACTAAATTAAAATTACTGCTTAGGCTTATTATAATAATCTGTTTCCTGAGAACTACAATCTTCAAATTTTCAAGGCTAGAGTGAATAGATATCTTCTAGATCGACGAGCTCCATCCTCGGTCACACCGTCGCTTAACATCGGACGAGTCGGTGATCAATCGTAGATCTATAAAACAAAAATAATGTATCAAAATCAGTCCAGTACTTTGGTTTAATCGACATTAAAATACGCAATTTCGTTACACATAGTAAACGAAATTGCGTATTTTAAAGTACTTTATTTCCAAACTATAATCAACTAAAGTTAAACTACATAATTATTATTAAATTAATCTATATCTGTGACGTTTATGAGTAAAGCTGTGACGAGTGAGGTGGGAACGCTACCGTCTGTGAGCCAGAACACACTCTATTCTTGAAAATAATAAAAGCTGCGCACGCGACCCACCGCTAGCTCTAGGTCTGTGACCGACAGAAACTTTTGAGTTTTGACACAAGTAAAAACTTTGGATTCGAATTGAACGATATTCTTTACTATGGAAACTAACGTGGCTTTAAATAATATTCTTGTAAATATTCAATCAAGTAAGAGCTTGACTTATATACTTATATAATCAAGACTTGCAAGTTAATGAACTATGAACGCAGTAGGTATACATGCCTAAAACCACAGAATTCGAGGCCCTATTTACCTTTGCCTAAAACAAAAAGAAAAACTTTGTAGTACAAAAATATAATTATATACAAACATTTCAATTGCAAGGGTAATTGTGTAATTTGAACACTTTTCGTGTGGTATAGTTTGAAATATTTTTTGAAAATGTTTTACTTAAAATCGAGATAGAACTAACTTGATAATAACATTAAATAAATGGCGTATAACTTGGGGTTCCACACCTCTTCGCATACAACGTGGATCTAGCTAGATTGTTGGTAAACTTGGGATCGTCAATAATTCTAATAGTTCGTCGCTGTAGGGAGTTGAGAGGTTGCAGCTGATAAGTTGGTGCGCCACTCTGCAGAGGTGGGAGCTGTACTCCACACTCCAAATGGGGCCGCACTTGCGCTTTTAAAATCCGGTGATTAGGTGTGAAGTATCGCTTTATATCGCTTTTTTTACATATTTTTCTTGGATACACCAGGCGGAGCTTCCAGCACGAGATGTTCGCATTCATACTTCATTCATACTTTACATTCGATTTTATAAAAAATCAGCAGCGTTGCGGTGTCCCAGCGTCGGGTGCGTCCGGTCAGCAGATAATGTGCGCCTACGCATTATTGTATCCTTCTGATTATGAGAGTACCTTGTTTCCTCTTCTATTTGTTACATATGTTGCGAAATTCGCCAAAATTCGCTAAGCCCTTTGGAACTAAGGGGAAGCCGGTGAGTATATTATCTATGTGGGCAGATTAGGTAGGTAGGTCAGTTGGTGGCCGGAAGCGGATCTACGAAATATTGGAATCTATGTGATTTGAATAAAGAACGGTTATAGTTTCTACTTCTACTTACTACTAAAATAATTATTATTATCTTTGCATGACTTTTTTTCTGTCTTGCCTATTTTGACTAATCTAAATAGTAATCTAATTATTGCAGTTTTCGAATATTGAATGAGTATAAATAAATCAAGTTATTTACTGAAATCACTACACAATCACTTAGTAAACTCATCACATTTGTATTATAATTGCGAAAATAGTTTAGTTTGACTATCATATCACAATTTTGCTAAAGAAGAAATAAAAAATATACGCAGCAAGGAAAAAAACCTAAAAATAATGCAAAACTCCAACAAATTACGTAAAATCTTGGAAATTTCATTTCAAATGAGTAGATTACCTTCGGGATCGACGTGCCATATCTTCGGCCACACCATCGCTTACAATTAGTCGAGTCTTATATAAAAATAAACTAGAATTGAAAAACTAAAATTCAACAGTAATGTTTAAATGCAGTCAGATACTCAGTAGTGTGCACTACACAGACGGTACTTGTTAGCGCCTTAGAAGGTCTGTAAGGTAAGGTTCTTGCTGCACTGAAGCGCATAGAAAGCTTGAAAGCTCCATTCAGCTACTGTTTTCATGAATGGCGCGGTGGTGGGGGCGGGAAGCGCTTGCGCACGCTCTGCTCGCTCGTACTTACTCATCACACTACGGGTGTGCTGGAAGGCTGCGTGCACGCCTCGCTCATTTCATTCGCAGCCGCGCATGCGGACGCGACGCGGGAGTTTCAAATTTAGAACTTTAACTTTTTCGATCTTTTTTTTCTGTTGTGCCTGACTCTTGTTGTGGTGTTGTGCTCTGTAGTTTTGTGACTTGAACTGAAGTTCGGGCATGCTGCAGTGACGATGACGTCGTTTAGCTTAAGGTAAGTCAGGCTTTAGGAATGTAACTGAGATTTATTGTTTTTTTTCAGTAATTTATCGTAAAAATTAATAAAATTAAATTTAAGTATTTATCATTAAGCCAATCAATCAAAAAAATATATGAAGATAAAAAGAAAAATGTAAGATTCTTCATATGAGATATCAAGAAGTATGTATTACACTTGAATGGGTGACCTATGTCTTGGAATATTGACAGTTGTAGGTGAAATAGCAGATCAAATATTGTAAGCACATAGGTGACTTTGCCTATTAAACTCGTCACCTTGTTTGAAGAGACTAGATTTTTTTAGGTTTTGTTAAAACTCACAAAAGTTACGTATATTTAGGAAAAATAAGTAATATATCAGCAAATTATGTCTTTCTGTCAATATTTTTTTTCTCGATATCGAATAAAATATATGTACGTTATTGTAAGAGAGTCGTGTAGAGTATTAGGTAGTATTAATATATGTTCTGTGGTATTATGGTAAATACTTACAGCATCCTCTTACAGCAACATAATAAATAATACTGAGGAATCTTGTCTTATTTTCTAAACTGGGACATTTATAAAAAGTATTATAGCGTTATATGTAAGCATACTCGTATTCAAATACATGGCATCATGTTTGCAAGGTTTTTTTTTGGAAGAGATACTGTTCCTTGTTTATTAATTTATAAAGATTTTTAACCGACTTAAAAAAAAATGAGGTTATCAATTCGACCTGTATGTTTGTAATAATTGTCAGAAATGCACGATTTTTGTAGGTATATGTTAGTCATGTGTGCCAAATTTCATAAGTGTATGTATGTTTGTCCACGCATTACGTAGAAACTAGAAGTCGTATTTCAATAGTTTTTTTATTGAATAAAGTATCTTTCAACTTAGTACCTAATCACTGTAAATTTTATCAAAATCAGTTCAGTAGTTTTCAAGATATGAGCTTTTGAACACTCACTTCGTTCATCGCAACTGCAGAGCAGTGTCTACACCTTATATTTCAATTGTTTGACATGAGCGGTGATGAGCTTTGACTTAGCTTTGACGACCGTTTTTAACCGACTTCAAAAAAAGGAAGTTATCAATTCGACCTGTTTAACCGACTCCAAAAAAAGAAGGTTATCAATTCGACCTGTTTAACCGACTTCAGAAAAAAGGAGGTACTATTAAAAATAATTACGAGTAAATACTATTAAAAATGAATAAATAAAAGTATTATTAAAAAATTAAACCGACTTCAAACTGAAAAGAGAGAAAGTCATACTAAGTCCTATACCTACAGACACCGACCTCAAAAATAGTTGGTGTACGTACCTATTTAGGTAGACGCTCAGTATTGATTTTCTTCGTGTTATTTCTCTTTTCAGTTTGAAGTCGGTAATTTTTTTTTAAATTACTTTTATTACATTTACAATATATTGTCGTTTCCGATAATCGGTATATCCAACGACTCAAAAAGTGTAGATAATTGCTTTGTTTTGTTTTTCGGGTACATATTACATACACACGAAAACCATTACTTACTTGTTTCTTTATGATTTTCTAAACCTTAAACGGCTGGACTGATTGATGTGCAGCTGAGTGACTATCACAGGCTGTCACAGTCGAATGTCTTCCTGTTAGAATAATACTAACTGGTGGTAGAAGTTTGACCGTTCGTGTCTCGACCACGGGTCGGGTAGTCCACCGTTCGTATCTCGACCACGGGTCGGGTAGTCCACCGTTCGTGTCTCGACCACGGGTCGGGTAGTCCACCGTTCGGGCTGACAAGCCTCGTTAACTAGTTACGGCTCATTCCTTAGCACTCATATTAGCTAGGATACTAATTTGCACCTGTCTAGTGTCTAGGCTTACACTAACGCCTGGGTGCACTACAGATTGGATTGCAGACATCTGTTAGTAGGCGTTAGGAGTCCAGATATTCACTCGGTAGAGCTAGGTTTTATCTAGAGACGAGGCAAGCAACACGCTACTCGTTAGACTAAATAAAACAATACTACTTAAAACTTTGCATTTCAAAAGTATAAGTCGTGTTTAAACCATGCGTGTCAACGTACTGCGCTTGTCACTCCAAAACATTAGATGTTAAGTCTTGATTTCCCGGGGAGGAGTCTACGAGACTGTTATTGTACGAGTATAATATAGTCTAGAATTTTAGATCTAGGAGTTTTGGCGGGAACTCGAAAAAAATATGTTGTCGCTTTATTTTACTTTTTCATAAAGTAAGTAAGTGGTCGTTTGCATTAATGTGATAAAGTGAAATAACATAGTCAAATGTGTATTTTATGGTGGCAAGCGCCTTTATTAACTACAACACAACAATATACAGACTATATGTATTTTTTTTTTTTTATTTTTTTTTTTTTATTTATAATAATATCTTTAGTTATTTAGGTCATTTATAATATAAATATTTGTTACAATGTTAAAGTTATTTAAATATATGGAAACAATATATAAAATACCTATACTTAATAAATATATTAACATAATTTTATTTTATTAAAATACACAATATATATATGTATTTTATTGTTGTCGCCGATACTCCATGTCAACGCACTCTGGTTCATGACTTCACATATACTTATGTTAGTTTTATTCATAATCAAAACACATATTACAGCAGCAGCTGTGGGAAATATTGACTAACAAAATATTTTTCATAAGAATTATTTAAAAAAAATAGCGTCTAATATCAAAGTTTGAGTGGTAAATGATAACGCCACTATCGAGTTTTGGAATACGTAAAAACATACATTACAAGTATCTCCATAACCTTGTAAGTTGAATTGAAGATTAAGTTTCAGTTAGTCATTTTACAGTTACATCTATCTTGATTGAAATAAATTAAATGTATTTATCTCAAGAGAACGGGCCATTTCGTACCGCATTTCGTTCGAAAATCTGCGCGCACGCAGTGATCAAATTCGCAATAAATTGGTGCGCATCGCATGTCAGTCTTGCGGATCGCAAGCTCCGAAGGCTGGGTATGGTTGTCAACCAGCCGGTACAGATAGAGGACTCCTGGAAGGTTTTTACAAGTTTTAATTTGTAGTTATGTGGGTCAATTTGAAACTTTAATTTTATTTAATGTCTTTGGAACATAATTCCAGGGACTGATTAAATAATGATTAAATAATTATTATAATGATTAATGATTAAATGCTTGGGAGGATTAAATAATGTTGTGCACGCCATGCACATGAAAGGGTTGCTGAGAAAACGAAGCAAAGTGTCTTTTTAATTAGATAGTATATATTTTAAATTGTAGTCTGTTTTTGAAAATATCTAGACAAAATTAAACGAGTGGTGCTACAGTTGTTCTGTTGTCTGTTAGTTAAGTGAGAGTGGTGCTACAGTTGTTCTGTTGTCTGTTAGTTAAGTGAGAGTGGTGCTACAGTTGTTCTGTTGTCTGTTAGTTAAGTGAGAGTGGTGCTACAGTTGTTCTGTTGTCTGTTAGTTAAGTGAGAGTGGTGCTACAGTTGTTCTGTTGTCTGTTAGTGTCAGTGTTTCGGAATGATTGTTAGGTTAGTCGTTGTAAATCAAGTTTATCTGGCATACCTACCTATCTACATATGCACATCCATACACTTGCATAATTTGTATTAATTCGATTGCCCTATGAGTACGTAAAGGCCACCGGATGAGAGCGATACTACAGCGGTAGTTGCTATACTTACCTACCTACCACATTTTGTGACCTACCTACATACATTGTATGTATGAATCTGATCCGTTTTCCAGTTTTACGTTTTTCCCGACGGAAAATATCCTGGTGCCGCCCCGGCGAGCTCCTGCGACCGGCCCTTCTACCTATTTTTAATACTTTGCCTTTTAGCCGAATCGGTTCACCAGACCAGAGTGTGGACCAGAGTGAGTGAGAGAGAGAGAGAGAGTATTTTGTATTTAGTGAAATGCTAGTCTAGGTATATCACCAAAGTTCACCTAATGTAATGTAATGAAGGACAATGTGGTCAGAGGTGATAAGCGCACATCTCATGGAGTGGGAGCTCCAGCTCTCACGTGACCCTGCTCGGGCACGCCGGCAGGTGCTTGGAGACAGATGTTGAACCTGACAGACAGCAAGTCGGCCCCTATAACATACTTTATCACTATCATTTTTTTCACTTTTATAACTATGTTAAGGTTTAATCACGATGTTTTCTGTCACAAGTATTTTTTTATAATTTTTTTTTATTTATGGTTTGCAAACTGGATGTTACAGCTATAATACAAACATAATTTCATCATACATATGAATAACATAGACTGGCTGAACAGCCTTCTAGAAACAAACACAACATACATTTAAATTGTGACACTCAACAAATAAGAATAAATATAGATAGTCTAAGATACAATAGGTAATAATTGCAAGTAGTGTTCGTATTATTGGGATTCTTATCCATGCCCCTCCAGTTTACCTGGCAAGTTTTCGGAAGTTTTGAATATTGGTGATTTAATAGTTTTTCATATTTTTGAAGAGATCATTTCAAAAAAACAGCCAGTGACACCTCATCAATAACCTTGGGTACTCGCCAGCCCTAAAGAGGTCGTAAATCCAGCCTCACACGAACTGGATCTCGGCAGCCGAGACGCCAAAAAAAAAAGACAAGATTAAAACTAAGACTATTGTTCCTTTTATCCCGCCGGAGAAATTCCCGTGTCTTCATGCATTAATTCATTGCGTTTTGTTGCGAAAGCTTCGTATAATTAAACGCTTGGACGGTTTAGATTACGGATGCTTTTACAAACCCAAACAAAAAAAGAACCTTTTGAAATACTGATTATGGTATTGTTTGCTTTAAAAATGTTTTGTGAACAGTAGCGTTAGAGTTTTGCGCACGCAATTTCTTTGATAATTTGCTGTCGAGTTGGTTTGTTTTTGTAAAGTGCCGAGTTACTTTGATGTTCCGAATACGAAGTAACCATTGGTTGATTAGAATTTAGTTATTTGATTGTGTCCGGGTTAAATATGGAATGCTTTCTACGAATTGATGATGATTAAAACATTAAATAAAACTTTTATAAGGTTTGTTTGATAACCTAACGTAATTTTATTCCAGCGTTCTATGTGTTTCATCGCGTAACGCTTTGATAAAGTATCAACGGGATGTAGCGACAGTTCTCAAAAAACGTCCGAGCTTAATGAGATGTAATTACGTCCCTTACTCTATTTAAAAAAACAATTTTCAAAATAATTCGAAGCGGCAAAATAAACGTCTCTAGATTTCTCAATCTAAATTAGGCTTTAGCGCAGTGACATAGAGTCTTTATATAAAATCTTTAAGTTCGTCCATTTAAAAAAATTAAATAGCAAAAAGACTGAATCGTGAAGGATTTGAACTTCCGCCCTTCGATGGACAAATTGAAATTTATATCGGTGCTCTAACCTACTGAGCTAACGAGTCTTACGTGCATGTGTCGAAAATAAGCATTCGGCGCAACGAAGTGACGTCATGCTAGAAGGACAAACTTTTACATACAATAATGAAATTTAAATGCAGAACGTTAGAATAGGTTTCTGACTAAAATAATCCGTCCGTCTTACGAATTTTCGATCAGGTCACGTGACATCTGACGCGAGTTTAATCTGACGCGAGCTTAAAATTTTTTACCCATCCCAAAAATGCACAACCCCGCCGCTAAAGAAGTTTTCACTTCAAAAACGTCAACCAAGTAGGTAGGTAATAAGTAGGTATCGTCTGCGCTGCAACTTTGATAAAGACCCGTGACCTGTTTTTACTTAAAATGTAATGTATAATAATGTGAATTTTTATTTCCACAATACATGTAAAATTCGTAAGAAAAGTTAGTAAGTACACAGACGAGCAATTACTGAATGGGCTATTGAAGAGCGAGTACAACTGTACCATTCCCAGTCCAGACATTACACGTGTGTGAAGTCTAGTGCTCCCACCGCCACGGGGTTCTGTCCGCCTGGTACTTCTAGGTACAACGCAGCACTGCCTCAGACCGAACCTAGACTTAGGTCTTGAAATAAAGTCTAGATCTAAATTACGTCAGAACTCGGGCGCGCCGCGTCTAGCTCGCATCAGCTAGTGTATCAACACACCGTCGCCGCGTCGCTACTCGTCTCAGCTAGTTTTTACCCAACTATATGAGGACATTTTTTTAAACAACTATGCACAAAGAAGATCGCGTTTTTATACCCGATTATCCAAAAAGGATTATTATTTTAATAGACTATGTATGTCTTATTTAATTTCATGGACATTACTTTGAAGTAGTATGTTGTGGTGTTACGGACGGTGGTCCAGATTTTGAGATGTGGGATGTCCATCGACGCATCTTCACTCTCTACGTTTTGAAGGATACTCGATTGAAGGTCATCGTGGTGTTAATATGGTGGATTTTATAATAAGAATGGCGGAGGTGTGGCTGTGAGGAGTGTGAGGTGTGGCTGTGAGGTGTGGCTCTGCTGGGTTCTGTCTTCCGGATATCAATTAAGTGCAGCCCGGAGTTGTTCAAAATGAATAGCTTCCGAGACAAACATACTATATTCATGTATAGCTCACCTCTTATTATCAGTTGAGATTGTACTCAAAATGCTACCTAAGTTTGTTATATAAAAAATAAAATTAACACGATTTTTTGATACGTTCTGACGTCATGTTTGTTATCTATAGTCAGACCTCAATGATCACATTTTAGATTCTATATTATATTTATACACACACGGTATGTCGTATGTGTTTCATACTAATATTTAAAAACTTAAGCTTCGATCATTTAATCCATAATACGACTTCATCGAGTAGGGAGAGCTGTAAATCCGTGTAACGTCGAATTCCCGAGTAAATCTCGATCAAAGGTTATCCTGTTCGGTTCCCGGTAATATTTCGACGCGTTCTCGGAACTTGAAGTCTTCTCTTGAACAGATTTGGAATTGGAAAATGGAGGAACATTTTATTTTGGTCAAAAGATACTTAGTTTCGTTTAGGGAAAGCGTCCTGGAAGGGTGAAAGTCTCTGACATGGCTGGGTACGATATCTCGATCATGTAGCGTTGATTGACACTTGCATAACAACACAGCATCTTAACTACAATCCTAAGCAATATTATTATTATTAAATCATTTTTATATTTTTGTGGTTAAACATCTTAACCATCAGGTTATGCGATTTGATGCAGAGATGGCAGAGAGCTTGGAGTGGATATAGGCAATGATGATGATACGCATCATCATCATCACTACTGTTTTCATCAATACATTGTTGTATTATGTTATTGTTAGGTGAGATCACGGGGCTCACCTACTATTCAAAGCTGTCAACAATTTTAGAATTCAGAATAGTTCAGAAACCTGCCTGAATGACAAGTTGGTGGCAATGCTATGCGAGTGTCATCCCGAGAGTCACGAACGATGCTGTCAGTAGTGTAGTGCTGCTGGAACTAAAGTACTCTATCAGTAGTTCTCTTACATATAAGTTCATTATAATTCAAATCTATTTTTTTCAGGTTACTATTATACCCATATAGAGAGAAATTAATTACAACAAAAATTACAAATATAATCAGCCAGATTATCATAATAAATAGCAATATCAGTCATCAAAGTCATAAATAAATGTTATTATTTATGACTTTGTCCGGTTTTATAACGGACAAGAGCGAGTCAGACTCGCCCACCGAGGGTTCTGTACAAACTTTAAAAGGGGGAAATTATATATATATTTTATATTTTCCTTCATAAATTGAAAAATATACACCATAAAAATATTTAAAAATCGGTTTTAGCTTGTGCTAATTAAGTTCTTTCATATGACACCCCGCATGGTACGGTTAGAGCACTTTAAAATTTGGACCCTCCTTGCTTGAATAAAGACCCATTTTTTTGTAATTAAATTAAAAATGTCCAGTTTCGGATTTTTTCATATATACGTGTACTATGTTTTTTGCCAAATTTCATAGTTCTAGGTCAACAGGAAGTACCCCATAGGTTTCATTCCCTTAATTGTGAGTGTCGAAATGCTATTTTTTTACGACATATTCGGCTGTAACTTTTTTTTACGAAAACTGAGAAATTAGATTTATCTTTTTGCAGCAAGAGACTATTATATAGATCTGCGTATATGGTTTTGATTTCAAGATACCTTCACGCGTTCCCGAGATACAGGTTTTGACACCCGTACGGACGGACAGACTGACAACTAAGTGTTCCTATAAGGGTTCCGATTTTTTCCTTTTGAGGCACGGAACCCTAAACATTAAATAAAAATAATAAAATAAAATAAGTACTAAATGTCACCACACAATTTATAAGTAATACGTATAAATAAACAAGTGTATAATATAATGACATGACTTAATTATTATTCATTCAATACCGTAAATAACTAACTCCAAACTAAATGCTTAGTCGATGCTTCACCGCAGACCATCAGAGAGTACAATTTACAGAAGGACACGCGGCGGTGATGGAGGCCCTGGGCCGATAGTAGGCGTGTAGGCGACAGATTTGGTTTAAAAAAATATGTAATTAGACGATGTGAGTGCAGTCGCTGATAAAGTCCGATCAACCGAGGGCAAACAGATAATCTGGAAACCCCGTCTAAAAACGGGTTCTACCAGTGACTGCGTTCACAGAAATACTAGTATTTCAGTAGTTAGAAATAAGAGTTGTGTGCACACCTTGAGCATTCATGCTCACCATCGAAGGCTTCTTCTTTCTTGCGGCGGCTGTGTGTGGCTGGTCGCCCTCTTCCCTAACATATGGTTGAGGAGGGCGATGGCTGGCACATGCGTCATACTCGTGATCGGGTGCTGCTTGCGGGTCGCTGGTTTGCTCGTGGTATGCACGCAACATAGTAATAAGTACTTAAATTAAAACAAAATAATTTTCCCGTAACGATAAGTAGTAAACAATAGTTTCTAATTATGACAAAGGGCACGGACCCTGGTGTGTCTGTGGAGATAAAAATTAAATAAAAAACTAAATATTAAATTTGTTTCATACATCTAGTTGCAAAGTGAGTTCGTTGAATACTTTGAATACAACAATCTATTCTGATTCTCGGGCTGAGTTCAACACACATTCAACATAAAATTTCTAAGAGCTCCTTTTTTCTCACCTTAGGTACCCTTCCCATACTGTTGGACTCCTACGGGGAATATCTTGTTTGTACCGAATTTACGGGATATTTAAAGACACCCACGGAAACCAGATGCATCAAATGTGAATGATGTAAAAGGTCAAGGTTGCGCCGGTGAATGTGGTGCGGAACGTTGCTTGCCACACCTGGGAACTATCTCTACAAGTGTATTTACCGAAATATATAAATAAATATATAGCGTGTTATGAGCTTTGAATTTTGTTTCTTGTCTAATTCAAAATGTGTTGTTAGCGCCACTATGTGACGCATCCTTTTACCTATCACCTACCCTCATTTTATTATGAACAATGACGACCGATGCCACGGGTGCATGGGATATACTGCTCGAACTCGCGGACAGTCTGCGCTTGATCCGCACGAGCGTCGGATGTGTCACACTAACATCACCGCTATTTTCCTTGTCGTTCCCCTCGGCCTCCTGAGGGAACTACACCACCGCACAGGAAGCACCGGCTTGCTTTACCGCGTCGCGGTCGCCGTGACTGCTATCAAGTCCGCTATCGAGAAGAAGACACGCAGCATTGCTCATCATCCCGGAATACAGGTCAGTCGTTGTTCTTCTTCTCCCTCCCTTATATCTCCCTCGTAGCGGCGGCAATATGTGTTGAGCTCTTTTTAATCGAGCGCTAGTACAATCCACGGTTCAGTTTATAATGGACATGGTTAAAAAAGTTTTTATTTTAAGGATACACTTTTTTACACAATCGGACTACTTATATTTCGTACATAAAAGAAATGTATGAATTGTTAGTTTTATTTAAAAAAACTATTTACGATATACGAGTTTTTACGAGTTTTATTTAAAAAATCTATTTACTATAGGTATATATATTTACGACACCAATTTATCAAAGGACGACATCATACCAAAAAAAAAGCGACCTATTACCTATAACGGATTTGTTTCGAATATTGAAGGTTTGAAGACAGGAGGTTGAAGACAATGTTCTCCCTCTCCATCTAAAGAGTACATTGTAATAGTTCATTTTTTCACTAGAAATTATAAAGTTCAAACTTTTTCCTTTGTAAGGTTTTCTGAGACCATGCTTCTTGCCACGTGATTGTAGGCCAATGGGAAGTACTCTGTCGGTGTTGGTTCACTTCATCATCAGCTACAAGAAGTCCACTACTGGACCTAGGCCTCCTCCGTGGATTTACAAAATGACCGATTAGAAGCGTATTGCATCCAGCGTCTTCCTGCCACTTGTATGATGTGCTCTGTCCATCTCGTGTCTGGTCTTCCTACGCTGTGCTTGCCTGTGCGTGGTCTCCACTTGAGAATTTTTCGACTCCATCGGCTATCAGTTGCACGTGCTATGTGCCCTGCCCACTGCCACTTCAAGTTGCTATCCGGTGTGCTAAGTCAGTACACATCTCTTCAAATTTTGAATCGATCTCGCAGAGAGACTAGATTTACTTGCGAGTGTCAAGTTATAAAGGACTGAGAAGAAGTTACCGATCGTGCGAATTCCTCAGAAGGATTGCCGAGGTCTAAACAAAGTTCTCGGGTTAGTTCTGGTAAACTGACGGCGTACATTTACCCAGCAGCTTGTCAACACCGCGCGACAATGCTGCTTGCAACTCTGTTCGCAGAAACTACTAACACACACTCTTGTGGTAATATCTAAACGTATTTTTAGATACTAGGGAACTTAGGGAAAGTAGACAACTTTAATTATGTATATAAAGTCGCTTATTCCTTATTTGTCTGGTAAGCAGACTATTACATTCTATAGGTAGACATTTAGGCTGGTTTCCTGCCACTATCTTAATTTGTTTAGAGTCACGAGTTTCATTTTTTCCGCCAGATATTTTATTATTAACGACTTCAAGAAGGAACAGTTTATTTACAACTTACTACGAGTATATAATTCAGCTGTATTTTAATTCCGTCTATAAACCGATTTGAATTTAAAATCTTTTTGTTTGAAAAAATATAGGTCCATGAAAATTGGTTCTGTAGCTTGGTTTTAAAAATAAAATTGCGCATTTTGAAGTCGATTTTTCAGCTTAAACTGTACAGTCACTTGTAAGTTCTTTGTCAGGTTTCGAACACACACCATGTGGGTTGGATTACAACCATGCTAATCACTTTACTATTGGAACTATTAATTCCTTGGATACAGTACGAAGTAGATAATACTCGTATATTGACTAGTCGATGTAGAAACTGTTTATTGGTAAATAGCTGAGGCATGGGATATGGGATGAATGCGCATGCGCATGAGGGAAACACATGTGGCACTGTGCACGTGGGGTATGCACTTGTCACTTCACATGTACTAGGGCTGGCACACACTCGGAAAAATATGTTTAAAACAATATTAAAATATATTTAAAACAATATATTTTTCTTTATTTTTCACCGCTTCTTCAGGTTGTTTACATAAACAGCGATTAGGATATGTTTGTCAGAGAACAAGAAGAATGGAATGAATGGCTTTTTGTCTAGTGAAACCTATTCGTTAGTGATTTAAACACACTCCGATTACACCTATCAGGGGTTATCCTGATAGGTGTAATCATAGTGTGTTTAACTCAGACAGAATATTCCACAATTTAGAAGTTTACACGAAGTTCAATAAGTGGAGCCAAAGCGCTTCAGTCGGATGTTTGAAATGTCCAAAGTGAAAAATCTTTTTTTTATCTAACCTTTTGGTAAAAGAAAAGTCGGGAAGAAATGATGAGATCATGCGAATCACTTAAAGATGTCTTTGCCCAGCAGTTGGACAACAAGGTTAGTTAATTAAATTACTACATAGCAATATTAGCTGTATTGCTATTACGTCGTGAATTTATCTGAAACTTTTGTAACCTTAGAGAAAATTACCTCGTTTTGGACGAAGTTACGTAAGAAAATTAATTGGCGGCAGGAATAAATAGTGGAACACGTTTACTGGTCCATACAAAAAAAAAACAAGTATTTGTTTATATTTATTGGTTTTGCAGGATTCTTCTGTTTGCTATCTAGTCAAAATAAAACAGCTCAACAGTTAAAAATTAGCAACTTCACGAAAAAAATACATTATTAAGGCTTTCTCAAGAAATACGCAAGAGAACCGTGGGGGTACTACTAATTAGCAAAACAAAGGTTTACGTAAATAATAATTATTTATTTTGACTTGTATTTGTTTATTTCCAATAAATCCTCACATGAACTGTTATCATCAATTTAAAGTAAACATAAAACCACAACTGAAACAATCACAACGCAATAAATCCAATCAAACCGAGCGAGGCTAAACGAGAACAATTTTAACAATATAATCGACAACCGTAATGAATTGACTCCGTGATTGCCAACCCTAGCAGCTCACCTACCGCGGCTGCGCCAATCACCCGCAGAGATGCATGTACGCGTTAAATAATAACTTTACGACGCATGTGTGCGTGTGATGTAACATTTTATTATGACAACATGTTTTTATTATCGGCTCTTATCTAATCTATGAGAACCGGTCTAGTACTCCTAGATATTTCTGTTCGCCTGGTACTTTCGTAGCAGATTGACGCATTGTGTGACAAAATTGAAACTTCGAACGAACAACAAACACATTATAGTTTAAATGAATTGCTAAGTGCGTGTTGTGGCACGCGTAATGTAGGATTCGGTAGTTATATTACCTATCATAATTTATGTGATCTTGAAACAGGGTCCCTTATTTAATTTTGATCCTACGAAAAAATATATGAGTTAACTTATGTTAATGTAAATGAAATATTTATTTTTGAATTGTTTATGTAATTTATTATATATATTTTAAGTCGATCAATTATTACTCGATAAAAGTGTAAAGCCTACTTAACCATGTGATTTGTTTCATAACTATTAAGTTAACCGTTTAGCTAGATCGGGGACACATGACTCTAACAAAACATAATATTATTTTAAAGCTTAATATTTCGCAAACGGATCCCTAAATTGAAAAATGTTTCGCAACCTCGTAATGTTTTTTGATTACCTATCCAACGGTACCCCACACGATGGGGTATATTGTAGTTTTTTTATATACTTACTTATATATATTACATCGTATATTACAACGTCGCTGAACATCAGACGAGTTGGCGGTCAAGCGTAAACCTATTAAAGTATAAATAGCTAACATGTAAAATAAAGTTCAAAGTACATATTTCAAAACTAGTTGTATGTACCCCGAGTAGAAACGCAGACGACGCGGCGGCGCGGCGGCGCGGCGGCGCGGTGACTACGAGTAGGTACGTGAGGTTATCTCGAATCTCCTCTACCTGACGTTGCGTACGCTTTTCTTTATTGGCCGCTTATCTTTGAGAGATGCCGTGGAGACTGTAGTGCTATCTTATTAAACGAGCTAAGCCAGTATGCACACACGTACCTACTTGTGCACCAAGAGATGCTTCACCATTCTATTTGACCGTAGACTGTTAGACAGTGTATTGGTTTACTTTCTGTGATTTGGGTTGCCGTCTATGATTTTATTCCTATTTGATACTGAATAGAACTGATTCGAAGATATTCTTGGAGTCAAAAGTAAATAAAAATAAATGGCCAAGTGCGTGTCGTACCACGCGCGATGTAGGGTTCCGTAGTTACATATCATAATTTATGTGATCTTAAAACATGTTCTCTTGTTTGGTTCTACGAACACATGAGATAACATATTATGTTAATTTAAATGGAATATTAATTTTTGATTTGTCTAAGTAATTATTTAAGTTGATCGAGTATAACTCGATAACTCGTGAAGCCTACTTAGCCGCGATAGTTTTCCTTTTAATTTAATCATATATTAGATACTTATCGGTCTTTTTGGATATCCGTGGGGGAGGCCTATGTCCAGCAGTGGCCATAGGCCTCCATAGGTTCTTATGGCTGAGATGATGATGATGATAAGATACTTATCTGTATTTTTACAAGCAAAAAAAACGCATACTTGGTAATCATATGTCATGTGATAATAGTTAACTGCCATCGTATAATATGTAAATATGTATAAAATCTATACCGAAGTAAGTACCTGAATCATTGTACAACTGAGCAAGAATATAATTCAAACTCTTGGTTGTACAAGCTGTCCGTTCCAACAAATAAAATAAAACCGGACAAGAGCAACTCAAACTCGCCCACCGAGGGTTCCGTACAAACTAGTAAATAAAAGGAGGAATTTATATATATTTTCCGTCATAAATTGAAAAATATACACCGCAAAAATATTTAAAAACCTGTTTTAGCTTGTGCTAATTAAGGTCTTTCATATGATACCCCACAAGCTACGGTTAAAGCCATTTAAAATTTGGACCTTCCTTCCTTGCATAAAGACCCAATTTTTGTGATTTAATTAAAAATGTCCAGTTTTCGTTTACACAATGCTTCTTGCCAAATCGCATAGTTCTAGGTCAACGGGAAGTACCCCATAGGTTTTTATTCCCTTGTGAGTGTCGAAATGTGAGTTTTAGGGTTCCGTACCTCAAAAGGAAAAAAACGGAACCCTTATAGGATCACTTTGTTGTCCGTCTGTCTGTCCGTCCGTCCGGGTGTTAAGACCTTTATCTCGGGAATGCGTGAAGGTATCGAGTTGAAATTAAAACCTTATACGCAAATCCATAGTATCTTGATGCAGAAAGAAAAATTAAATTTCTCAGTTTTCGTAAAAAAAAGTTACAGCAAAGTTACAACGAGTACCCAAGATACAAGGTCTTGACGCCCGGACAGACGGACAGACAGACAGACGGACTACAAAGTGATGCTATAAGGGTTCCGTTTTTTTCCTTTTGAGGTACGGAACCCTAAAAACAAGTTAAGCGCATACTCTATGCTTATTATTTTTACAAGCGGCCAGTGCATTCATTTTGAAGAAGGAATTCATGGAACCGTGTGTCCGCGTTGAACTTTCGCTATCGTTAGTTGGTCGTAAATGTTCCCGCCGCGCGCCGCCGCCGCGCCGCCGCCGCCGTGAACTAACTTACGTTCTCGTTGCGTATTTAGCGAGTTCGCTTACTTGCTGTCCCGTCCCGACTTCCGCCTTCATGTTGGGAGACCGAAATATCATATTAATTTGTATATATAAGACCAATATATAAGACCAATTTCTTACATGGAAGTTACAGGTTTCAGGGGTTACAGTTGCCTTTAACTGATAAAGCACAGAAAAACTTTATTTTAAAGTTTCTGATGGGTATAAGAACAAACGCCTCATACAAGTGGCGGGAAGACGCTGGATGCAAGCCGCTTCCAATCGGTCTTTTTGGAAATCTATGGGGGAGGCCTATGTCCAGCAGTGGACTTCTTATGGCTAAGATGATGATGATGATGATAAGAACAAAAACCTAAAAATAAGATTTGTGCCCTCGCCACATACATCTCTACTCTGACATCGAGGACTTTTAGTACCTAGTATCTAATATACCAGTAGAGCTCTGAAACATTTGTATAGCTAACTGAAACAGTTTTATGGCAGTTCACCCTGTTGACCTTTTTAATAGTCGCTTCACATGTCTCAAAACTAATTTTCCCCCTGTAAAATGGGTGATAATGGATTTATCCACTGCCTCACTGATAATTTCAGTTTTTTACTAAATGCAAGAAGGTAGGTACAATGTTAAAAAAAAAATTGAAAAGAAAATATAACTCAAGTCCAACGTAACTTAATTTTGCGTAATGAGGATAATGCGAACACAATATGGCTCCGATAACCACAGCAGGCACCAGGCGAACATAGCAACAGCGAACATCAAAGTGTTCCATCTTACCATTACATGAAGGGATGCACAGCACTTACCGCGCGCGCGAACTAAAAATAAAATACCTTGGTAAAGGGCGCACGATGGCCAATTACTTTTATTGCTTATTTTTTTTATAAATCTACGATTAAGGTGGAGATCAACGCACGCAGCTATCTCTCTCGTGCATCACAACCTTTCTTTGGTTAGGGATATTAGAAAAGTGAGAAATTAATTTGTTTATTTAGAAGTTTATTTGTACACTTGACTCTAACAAAAAATATCACTTCCCACACGATGGGGTAGATGAAAAAAAAACATTCATCCCTAATTTACGTGTGGTAGCCCAAAATAAAATCTGAAAAAACTATATGAAGTCTCTAGGTCCAAATTAGTTCAGCGTTCGACGAAAATATATAATGATACCTGCAAACTAAATGACTATCCATTTCCATGTCTAGATTACCTGTTTAGGCATTCGCAAAATGCTCTACCAGTCACGACCACTTTATGAAGAAAATAAAAATAAAACTACAGAATGGCTTACATTTTTTGTTTGAATTAGTCTAAGACTTGATGGTTGTTGCGTTCAAATATATTTAAAGTTAAAGCACCGGCACTTACTGAAATAAACCGAAATGGCTTCTGTCTGATAATTGTCTATTGTTTTTTTATACGACTGGCAAAGGAAGTCATTGTCCAGTGAGTATGGGACAACGGAGGTATACGACAACAAAACTATTGTCACAATACACGACCTTAATACAGGGTTATTATGCTCCCATATACTAAAAGGTTATTGTACTTGTCGTAGTGATCAAGACTCCACTCAGAATTAGCGAAAAATCAGCCGTTAAATAGAAATAGTTCATTGACCCGGCAATATGTATGCATCAACTGTTTTTATTCGTGAATTTTTTATTCGTGCTGTGCCTAAAGTTGTACATAGATAACAATGAATGAATACTATGACCTCCTTTCGGCTAACGTTAAATAAAAAGCTAACAAACACTACAGAACCTTACTAAATTAACTTCACAAACATGAAGTACCTACAAGACTATTTAATTTGTCAGCCGAAATACAACCTGCGTAAATTCTACGTCACTACTCTACACTTCCATTCAATCTTCCCGAATTCCACGCCTCTTTATTGATTTTGATGTCCTGCAAGTTCATTCTCATTCAATAGATATTATTTCTCACCAAACCCAAACATCAAATCTATATCTGGTTCTTTAGAATCCTTGTTGGTATAGACAACAGTACCATATTATGCAATAGTTACTACGTAACTTCTACGATTGGACAAAAGGTAAAGAGGATCTCTTAATGTGAGATGGTCGCCTGGTACTAGCCCGGCGTTGTAGCGCCGCTTGCCGTCACCGCGCACACTTGCGCACTGCAACCCTCAACCCCAACCAATCCATGCATCTCCGGAGGAACTGCGCACAGCGCTCCAAACATTAGGAAATGAGAGGTAGCGTGGAAGGTGACATCTTGATACTGTCAAACCAAACAATATTGAAAATCTCGCGGACCACAAACAACAATCAATTTACTTCTCCCCAGTTAGAAAATAAAATCATCGGTCAAACTCGGCCTAACATAATGGAATAATTACATGTGTGTGTTTAGTTTAGTCTACGAATAGGCTATGTTTCGCCCGTGTCGGTAAAAAAAAAGCATTACTTCCCCTCAACCTCAGAAACTATGATAAAATTGTAATTCTCTCATTTCAATCTTCTGATTACCTGGTACTTTGTCTTCATCGCGCGTGCAAAACGCGTGGTAATCAACAAACGCGAAAATGCGGAAAATTATGTTTGACAGTTTCGTGGAAATATTGACCAAACCAATGAACAGAGAAATCGTTTACAACAATGTAAACATGGTATACGGCTTTATTGCTGAGAGGAAATCGTTTAGGAGTTAGTTTTATTGCCTGCTTAGGAAGGCTTGTTGCTTAGAAAGTTTTCAATTTTGTAACACGCATATACACAATGATTTATTTTCGTGGAAAACGCACAGGGAGCAAAAAACAAACAAAAATGATATATACTCATAAAATTAAAGGTTTTGGTGGGAACGTAAAATAAGTCATTATGTTTAAATTAGCATTTAATTTAACTTATGTTCATGTGTTACAACAATGTATTATTTAATATGTTAGTACCCAATAAATAAATAAATATTGTCGAAACAACTCAATTATAGAAGCTTGGTAAAGTTTAAGTAACGATCAAGTGAACGCGACTTATTTTTATTCCACTTCCTGTGATTTAAAAAACTTGCAATTAATGAATACTTGATACTGGGAAATGTATAAGATGGGCTATGTCATAATCCTCTAATTACAGAATTTGTGGCCCGAGTTACATAGTCTCCAATGAGATTACATAATTTACATAATTTCCAATAAATTCGCCTGCCACTCGAGCTTGGTCAGATAGCTGAACTAGCTCAATATTACAGCCAACTTGGTTGCACTATATTCGTATATTTATTTTAATTTCTAATTTGTGGCTTGTAACCGCAACTTAATTTATTTCGACGTCGATGAAGCATGAATGCCACAGACGAAAAAAGTCAAAATGTCATCCGAAGACAAAAACAACTCCGTTAATTATTTCGGGAGTCATTTGGTGGTTTTTATCTTCTGAATTAAAACCACATTCAGTATTTATAGTATTAAGTTACATGGAAACTATTTTACAAGTAGCTGCTACAGATTTATTATACATGATAAGCTGTTTGATCACATTCTGCCTGAGACTAAGCATGGGCGTAATCTAGGATGGAGTATGTGCACCTAGAAGACGTGAGTTGGTTGTACTTTCCAATGAATACAGACTCCACCAGAGTTTCCAAATTTTTTGAGTTACTAATTTTTTTACTGTTGTGTGCTCCCGTGAGTTGTATTTCACTTACAATCTTGTTTGTTTAAGGTTGTCAAACCCATCTAACAGCCGTTAAACTTATAAACTTCTATTTAGATAAATTATAAATCAAATTACAGATTAGCATTGCAACTTGCAAAAATATCATCAAGTGTTTTCGCCATGGCGTCAGATATGCAAAACGCGAATTAGGCAACGATTCGCATGCAACAAATGCAGCCGGGCTAATGTTAATATCGCTTTACTGTTATGAAGCCACGTCGTGAGTCACATCCGACAGCCGGCTGTGAACTGGCCGAAACAAGCTGCATTGTTCCATCCATGTTTGTATTTCCGCTGAGAACAAGCTCGCTAGATTTACTGGACTTTTGGCTCTTTAAAACACTGTGCTCTTACTATGCCCAGACCAGAGCAATTTTTTTAAAACTGTTTCCACCGTGGCTACTTCCATTGTGATAAGGAAAAATTCATTCACCATGCTAGCATTATGAAAATTACCAGACTTCACCTGTCTACAAGCACTTTCCCGAGCTTCCAAAGCTCGCAAAAATCAGTTTTGCAGGTGTTCATTAGTATAGAAAAACGTTACTCAAATTTGAGAATTACTCAACATATTTTGTCAACTTCTCGCTGACACGTACTGAAACTTGCGGAAAGAAGACAGAGAATTTGAGACGTTGATGAAAGTTAAGTAACGTTTTTCGGTAAGGCCGCTTATGTACTGCAATAACCCCAACTCTAGGAATGTTAATGTATAGCTAGCACTGAATGACTATCCATTATCTCTATCCATAGGACCTTACTAGACCAAACTTTAAATAAACATTTTGATAGACCCATGTGTTGTGGCTTATCCGTTTACTTCTCGTCTTTTTAACTTTCTTTTACCTCTCAGTAAAACGTATTATTTTAAAACGCGTATTGCATCTTCCGTTCCATAACTGTCCAAAATGGTAACAGCAACATCTGCAAATTCCATAACCGTCGTTTCACAAGAACCGCGCCTTTAACCCTTTTATAGTGCCATAACTCAAACGTTCACATTTTTTATAGTTCGTCTGTCAAAACAAACGTCGTCCCATATTTGACAGCGAGTTGCGCCAACTCACATCAAATGCGGATTACAGGCAACAGTTTCCATTTTTCCTACTTTCATGTGGATTAACAAGTTTTTGAAGTTACAATAGTACATTGTTACCCTAGGGGTGAAAGTAACTTATTAAGTCCCGAGACGGGGTTTGGGCCAATAGTTCGAGGGACTAAATAAGTCTTTAACCCGAGGTAAACACTGTGCTTTTCATTACGAATACAAGGAAAGTGAAAATAAAAACACAAATTAGCTACTGAAAAAATGAGTAAATTTTATTTTACATAGATCAAAAACTTTGGTAAGATAATTTTATTTAAAGTTTTTATAATATATATTCTTTAATCAATTATCTTTATGTTATTTCAATTTTACGTCGCGCTATAATTGAATGGCTTTAAAGAAAGTTGGACATGGCTCAATAGAAACGTGAAAATAGAACTAGTTTTTTTTTATTTGACAGCTGGCAGTTGAAAGCGATTCTCCCTAGGGCTGAAAGTATTACTTTCAACCCACTCCTCAGGCAACTTCAGACCTACTTTCAGAGTATGAGTAATGAAAAACAGTATTTCTTGTATACTTCCTAACAATAGTGTTCTTGTTACATTTGGACCAGAGTTCCTTGGTGGTTATTTCAAAAAAGCCGAACGAAATGTTTTCTAATTCGAGTGTCTTCCAGTTACTACAGTTGATCAGATTTTTCTAGGTATGCCTTTTATATCGTAGACCTTGAGCATCACCGCTCGAAGTGGTATAAATTCATTTGTAATATTTTTTCTATTAAAAAACTGACTTCAAACTCAACTTACTAAATCCTTCACGATTGTAAATTTTTTAAAGAGCTCTCTTCACTCGCTCTTTTTTTATTTTGTCAAGAATGCGATTTGTCATTGAATGTCAAATGCTTGTCTTCGAATATTAGAAAATATGCAGATGTTTATACGATAATCCCATAATATTTGACACTCTTGCAAAGAAAAACGTGTAGCGTGTAACGTGTGTAAACGTGTACCTCTTCGATTCTATAATCTGACTCACTTACTCAGGAATACAATAAAAATATTTTAATTTTTAGAGATTATTCAAAAAGTAATAAAGCGATGTTTATAAATTATTTATAGGACCAACTTGGGAGCTTCTCTATACACCAATTCAGGAAACACAAAAATTGGTTCTCGAATGACGGAGTAAGTAATTCGTGTACTTAGTACATAAAAAAAAAAAAAAACGGTACGAATTGATAACCTCCTCCTTTTTCGAAGTCGGCTAAAAATAGGCTGTGACAGATGCTAGTTCATATAAGTGTTGCATTTGAGGTACAGAAGTTTCAAATACACTTACAAGATCCCTAAAAAGATTTCGAAACTAGTAATGGGCTGAGAACACTCGGGAACGTAGGCTGAGTTAGTGGTTATCTGTGAAACAGATCAAAATTAGATAGCATCGGGTTTCTTTTGGAGAGACTGTCAGATGTTTTAGCGGAAGACTTCATAATCAAATTAGCTGTTTTTGACATTTTGCCTAAAGTGAAAATGTACATTCTATAGAAATGTTGACTTTTATGAGGTCTGAATGCTGGAAACGAGATCAGAACTATTGTCATTATGCTTTTGACTTAATATATGACATCGATGACAATGCAATTACTTGGTATCATGGAGCTGGTCTGATGAGGAATGAAGTTGGCAGTGGAACTTCATGATAGGAAATGGTGTAAGGTGTCTGTCGAGGTAGAGTTAATCTGTTTAATTTCAGTTAAACTCTTTAGGTGCATTGATCTTTATGAAGGAAAAGCGGTTATTGGAATATGATTGATGCCCAATGATACAGATGATACAAATGGTAGAACCGATTATATATTTGATCAGTGCGAGTACTTTGATTGCATTTTTAAAAGCGTACATATAAAACGGTTCTTTTTTACTTGACTAATTACGATTTACTGTTAATTATATGTTGATACATTATTAAAAGTTCTAAGCTTTCCGAGTTTATCATAGAACCCTATTTGTATTGTATACCCTGTTTCATAGAACATACATTATTTATATTGTATTGTCTATGCTTTTAATATCATTGAACTATTAAATCTTAACTGTCAAACATGATATTAATACGTAGGAGTCAATAGCAATGTTGCATATACGGCGTAGACAGAAACATAATATTAAGGACAACTACCGTATAATCAGGAATGCACACGATATACGCTCCTATATCGATATGCTTCATCATCGGTCATAAAGTCTCATATCATAAGACAAGTTAATGGTCAAATATATACAATTTTGTCTATAAACTTTGAATTCGTATATCGTGTTGCTTTCAAATCGCAAGTGAATTAGTTTATTCGTGGCTTCCGTGTTCTATCATGGACTATAACGATGCTTCATATTTGTAACGTGGGAACGTGGGTAACACTGCCAGACGCGGCTAGAGTTCATTCAAAATATTTTAGGCATTAAAGAGATGCAAAATCGCAAGACGTAGCTAGTTCTGTAAGTAAAACTCATGAAGTAGACAAGATAGATATAGCAGCAGCGCGGGAGCGGGAGCGGGACCGGACACAGCAGTAAGCACGCAGAGAAAGCACGACCCGCACCTATGAACTCTACGGGTTATAAATTCACTAACGCATAGTTTTGTTAAGCAACGTTCAAGATATCATTGGAATGAGCACCGGCTGCATCTTGCTGCAACAATCCGATTAATAGCATAGCGACACTGTCATGGGCGTACCTGGGGGGTTTCTAAAATAAAATAAATAATATTAATTTAATTTAAATGTAACCATATTCTATGCGACCTTCGTAATTTAGGGTTAAAAATATAGATTTCACAATTTACACATCTCCACCTTGATCTTCTTTTATCAACTTTTTTATGGAATAAGTTTTTGTTGACAACCAGTTATCAAAGACTACCAGCTCGCTCGCTTGAAGTAAAGCGACGCTGAGGCCGATGGTGAGGCACGCAGATCTAGAAAGTACTTATTTATTCTAGACTTGAAGGTACCAGGTTATCAGAAAACAAAGCCGGTGGTAAAATAGTCGGAAATAGTGGTAAAATAGCATGAAATAGGTGGAAGCGAACAGAACAACTCAATACGAGCTGATGGCATATCTGCTATACAGTGACGGTATTTACGCCTTGTTCTGTTGTAGAGGGAGAAGAAGGTAGTGTAACAGGAGCGTACAGTACACTCACGTTACGTCGGAAGTAAATCCTATAAACGTTTGTAGAGGTACGCGAGACGTTTAACGACTTTCTTCACCCAGTTCTGACGTCCGCATGTGATTACTTGACTCATGCTCTTGTACCGAGGAAGTATGGCGAAACGACTCAAAATAACACAACATGTGTGCACTACTATTTCATTTCTTAAGTATGGCACTACTTTCCGATGGTATTGTTAGATTCCGCTGTGCTATCATTAAAATAGATATAGACGTAATTTTTTTATTTGTGACAAAATTGGCATTTTTATCATAAGCCAAATAAGTAAATTTATCACAAAATAAATTAGTAAATTAATTGGATTTTTTATACTAATATCTCTGAGTGAGTATAAGAGAAAGTCGATCCAGAACTTTGGAATTGATAATGCCTTGCGCTTGTTACCCTGAGATATCAGTAAACTCCTTCCATGTTTGGTAGCTTTGCAGGAATTTATGCACGGTAAAATGCAGTAAGCTGCTGGACGCTAAATTACTGGCATGCTATTTTCCCTGGTCGACTCTTTATACGTTCTTCCTACCACTACAGTTTTGTGTTTTTTTTCAATACATTTTTGAGCTTCATATTACTACGTTTTTCTCGATAACTCCCATTAGTTCTATAGAACTAATAATACATGGTAATTTACATTAGTTCCATAGAACTGTTGCCCCATAGAACTGTTAAAACTTTTTTTATCCTTATAATACTATGTAAAATTGTGCTATTAGTACTACAGAACTAGCAATACCTGATAACTCATGTTAGTTGTATACAACTGTTACTCCTCCTATGAAATCTATATTTAAGTAATTACTTAATTAGGTTGCTCGTATTTGTGTTATCGGATGATCGCGTGTGTTACTCTTTCGAAAAAGACCGCTGAATACGGTTGAACAAAGACTTACAAGACTCCTAATGCGATACAAAATATTGTTCCAAAAACTTAACACCAAAATCAGGTGTTTGCTAATGACACGTCACAAACGTCATTTTATCTTAAACGTCATCTCATCGCAATCACTTCACAATTCATACGGTGCCAAGATGGTGAACTGTGTTAAACAATCTTGTAAAAATTACAAACTTCTTTAAAAAACTATGGAAAACATTATCACCTTCCATCTCTAGGTAGCAAAAATATATTTCTAGCAGTCTACAAAGCGAAATGAAACAAATTTTTACGTATTTGTAGCGTATGTTCGTGTCTCACCTATGACCACGGATGCTCCAGTGTTTGAAAAATCGGGTCTTAAATTATGTGAAATATACGCGATGAAATTGTTGAAATTTATTTCATTTTAATAAATAACATTCGCGAATATTAGTATAAAAAGCATATATGCATTTCATTTCATAAATTGATTTTATTATTTGTACAAATTACTGCAAAGAATTAGAGATGGGTCGATGTAATATAAGTTATCGATAACAATTATTATTTTTACGGACTTCAAAAACGAGATTATCAGTTAGCTTATATTTTTCTTATATGTTACCCGCATGATTTCGTCATTTAAATTGATTTAAAATTCCTTTCAAATCTCAAAATCGGTCAGTAGTTTGGTTTTTAAAACAAAATTGCGAATTTTGAAGTCGGTTTTTCTAGTTTTGTAAACTATTATAATTATGATATGTGAATCATCATCATCATCTCAGTCATAAGAAGTCCACTGCTGGACATAGGCCTCCCCCATGGATTTCTATAAAAGCCGATTGGAAGCGGCTTGCATCCAGCATCTTCCTGCCACTTGTATAAGTTCATCTGTCCATTTCGTGGCTGGTCTTCCTACGCTACGCTTGCCGGGGCGTGGTGTCCACTCGAGAACTTTCAGCCCCATTGGCCATCAGTTCTACATTCACTGCCACTTCAACTTGCTAATCAGCTGTGCTATGTCGGTGACCTTTGTACGTGAAACATGGTATTTTGATTTTACGATAAATGTTTTTTTTTTATTCTCAAACTAACACAGCACCATGATAATTATTCTGTTTAGATTTTCTAGTTGATGCTGTACAAGCAGAACATTGGGCAGATATAGTAAGGCGAAGTCAAAATGATCCTTGGTGGAAACCGAATTCTCGCTTAACAATTTGTTCAGTGAATTTCCACAATAAATGTAAATACATATACAGGGCGCCAGCGTTTACAACATTGAGCAATACCTTCAAAGGTTACTTTAAATTATAAAATCATGACATTAATAACATTTATTCAAATTTAAATTTATAGTCCCATTGAGAAGTTGGAATCACAGAATGTTCAAAATATTTTTCATTGAAAGTATTTAATATGGTCTACTATTATGGTTAATAATGAATTTTTAGGTCTTAGTTGAGAAATGTAGGGGGGGACATCTTTTTAACTTTAGCGAGCTATATCTCGCACTTATCACATCTGAGACACGATAGGGTGGGGATTAAAAAAATGATCCAGTCTTTATTGTATATATGAAAACCCCAATCTCTATTTTGAATTTTTTTGAAAATTTTACTACGGCATTTTGTAGCGGCTCACAAAACACAATTATGTGTAAAAATTTGTTTTTATAGGGTTAATAGTCTCCGAGTAAAATGACTGTGACATACGGACAGACAGACAGACGGACATGACGGAATTATAAGGGTTCCCTGTAGTTACTACGGAACCCTAATAACGATGTTTCTTGAAACATTACAAAAAAAAAACAAAAGAAAAAATTGGTACCTATAATTACTTATCGATATCGATACTTTAATACCTCTTGGTCTATCTCTGGCTTAATGTCATTAGTTTTTTTTTTATTTATTTCTGTATTGCCAGTATATGTTTTCTCAATTTCCCTGTATCATTTGTATTTACCTATACTATATTGTTTGTAAATAGGTGTGAAAATTTATTTATTCAGTAGAATTTAATCAAATTAATTTGGTCCATTACTGGTGCTACGAATTAACCATTGACATACTTATCTAAGTATTGTGATAAATCCATTAGATTTCGAGAGGCAGTAATGTGTTAATGAATACGGAGGACAAAAAATTGTGCTACGTTAACCACAATATAGGAACTCTGCTATAATAAAATAAACATTTGCTGTTTTATCCTATTTTCAATAATGAAGTTCCGAATGAAATAGCTGGGCGTGGACCGTTGCACTCCAACAAAAAAATAACGTAATATATGTTTACCTGACTGTCAACTGATGCGAAAGCAAAAAGAACCTTCGTGATCTTAACCTACATTATGTACACATTTATCACGCACACACACACACACATACACACACGCGTATGTTTCGCCGTAGCATAAAAATATAGTCTTTCCAGTCACAATTACTTTGACTCTTATTCTTCTCAACAGATCGTGCAACTCAAAGTCCGTGTTAAGGCCGGCTTAAAGTTTACTAAAATAAAATATGACATATCAGAGTCAAATTGAAATGAAATGAAGTTTATTGGAAAAAATAACTGTGAATGACTTCTACTGAGCTACTGAGTTCGTTTTTTTTATGAATGAGGTATTAGTCGATTCATTTCCACTGTGACATCAGTTATATGACGTCACAATTTGTAAATTGCATGTATAAACTTATTTAGTAAATACTATCATTATGAACTGTATTTTTTATTTACAAAATAAAAATACATTAGATTCTTTTATAAAGTGATGAAAGTGGCGCCGCTGCCTGTTTCGCTCGCACGCGGCACCCATAGATATAAAATTATTTAAATTACTGATTTCATTTTTGATTTCAGATTTTCTTTCAGAGTCATAAGAACACTATTACAATGTATTAACAGTAGCTGTTATTTTATATGTGATATTTTGACCGTGATAAACGTGTAACCGACAAAATTTTCACGTTTATACCTAAATTTCGGTCAAAATAACAAATATAATAATTTTATAGTTTAAAAAACTGAAACAACAGACTTCAAAGTTACTATTATTTCAGTTATATGATTGTATGAATCTCCCATAGACCATTCTGACATTAATCATAATTACCCGATCAAATCGGGAGATATCCTTTTCAAAGGCAAATTTGTAGATAAATTTGGCAAATGGACGTGTATCTACGGTTAAAAATAGTTTTATAAAAAAATGAAGTGTCAAATTGAAAAAATAAAATTGGCCCGAATTTAAAAGGCGGTTTGTCTGGAGATTATCCTTCTGGGTCCTATGTAATAGGGCGAATTCTGTGCGGTTGAAATTAACTCAGAAAAATCGGTTTAAAAAGTGTGATAACCAGGTTAATTTTATCGATAGATTTATATTCATAAATCGAACTGATCGATATTGTATATTTGATGCCAAAGACTTACAAGACTCCTAATGCGATACAAAATATTGTTCCAAAAACTTAACACCAAAATCAGGTGTTTGCTAATGACAGGTCACAAACGTCATTTAATCTTAAACGTCATCTCATCGCAATCACTTCTCAATTCTTACGGTGCCAAGATGGTGAACTGTGTTAAACAATCTTGTAAAAATTACAAACTTCTTTAAAAAACTATGGAAAACATTATCTCCTTCCATCTCTAAGTAGCAAAAATATATTTCAAACAGTATAAAAAGCGAATTATGAAACAATTTTTTACGTATTTGTAGCGTATGTTCGTGACTCACCTATGACCACGGATGCTTCAGTGTTTGAAAAATCGGGTCTTAAATTATGTGAAATATACGCGAAGAAATTGTTGAAATTTATTTCATTTCAATAAATAACAATCGCGAATATTAGTATAAAAAGCATATATGCATTTCATTTCATAAATTGATTTTATTATTTAATCAAATTACTGCAAAGAATTAGAGATGGGTCGATGTAATATAAGTTATCGATAACAATTATTATTTTTACGGACTTCAAAAACGAGATTATCAGTTAGCTTATATTTTTCTTATGTGTTACCCGCATGATTTCATCATTCAAATTGATTTAAAAATCCTTTTAAATCTCAAAATCACTCAGTAGTTTGGTTTTTAAAACAAAATTGCGAATTTTGAAGTCGGTTATTCTAGTTTTGTATATTATAATAATTATGATATGTGAATCATCATCATCATCTCAGTCATAAGAAGTCCACTGCTGGACATAGGCATCCCCCATAGATTTCTATAAAAGCCGATTGGAAGCGGCTTGCATCCAGCATCTTCCTGCCACTTGTATAAGTTCATCTGTCCATCTCGTGGCTGGTCTTCCTACGCTACGCTTGCCGGGGCGTGGTGTCCACTCGAGATCTTTTCAGCCCCATTGGCCATCAGTTCTACGTTCACTGCCACTTCAACTCGATAATCAGCTGTGCTATGTCGGTGACCTTTGTACGTGAAACATGGTATTTGATTTTACGATAAATGTTTATTATATTTTTTATTCTCAAACTAACCTGTGTTAGTTTGAGAATAAACATGCATGAATGAGCACTATTTAGATTTTCTAGTTGATGCTGTACAAGCAGAACATTGGGCAGATATAGTAAGGCGGAGTCAAAATGATACTTGGTGGAAACTGAATTCTCACTTAATAATTTGTTCAGTGAATTTCCACAATAAATGTAAATACATAACAAAAACAGGGCGCCAGCGTTTACAACATTGAGCAATACCTTCAAAGGTTACTTTAAATTATAAAATCATGACATTAATAACATTTATTCAAATATAAATTTATAGTCCCATAGAGAAGTTGGAATCACAGAATGTTCAAAATAATTTTCATAATGAATTTTTAGGTCTTAGTTGAGAAATGTAGGGGGGGGGGGAGGGCACACTATTTAACTTTAGCGAGCTATATCTCGCACATATCACATCTAAGACACGATAGGGTGGGGGTTAAAAAAATGATCCAGTCTTTATTGTATATATGAAAAATCCAATCTCTATTTATCATTTTTTTGAAAATTTTACTACGGCATTTTGTAGCGGCTCACAAAACACATTTATGTATAAAAATTTGTTTTTATAGGGTTAATAGTCTCCGAGTAAAATGACTGTGACATACGGACAGACAGACAGACGGATATGACGAAATTATAAGGGTTCCCCATAGTTACTACGGAACCCTAATAAAACGATGTTTCTTGAAACATTTCAAAAAAAATCTAAAGAAAAAATTGGTACCTATAATTACTTATCGATATCGATACTTTAATACCTCTTGGTCTATCTCTGGCTTAATGTCATTAGGTTTTTTTTTTATTTATTTCAATATTGCCAGTATATGTTTTCTCAATTTCCCTGTATCATTTGTATTTACCTATACTATATTGTTTGTAAATAGGTGTGAAAATTTATTTATTCAGTAGAATTTAATCAAATTAATTTGGTCCATTACTGGTGCTACATACTTATCTAAACGTATTGTGATAAATCCATTAGATTTCGAGAGGCAGTAATGTGTTAATGAATACGGAGGACAAAAAATAGTGCTACGTTAACCACAATGTAGGAACTCTGCTATAATAAAATAAACATATGCTGTTTTATCCTATTTTCAAAAATGAAGTTCCGAATGAAATAGCAGGGCGTGGACCGTTGCACTCCAACAAAAAAAACGTAATATATGTTTACCTGACTGTCAACTGATGCGAAAGCAAAAAGAACCTTCGTGATCTTAACCTACATTATGTTCACATTTATCACGCACACACACACACACACACACACACACACACACACGTATGTTTCGCCGTAGCATAAAAATATAGTCTTTCCAGTCACAATTACTTTGACATTTATTCTTCTCAACAGATCGTGCAACTCAAAGTCCGTGTTAAGGCCGGCTTAAAGTTTACTAAACTAAAATATGACATATCAGAGTCAAATTGAAATGAAATGAAGTTAATTGGAAAAAATAACTGCGAATGACTTCTACTGAGCTACTGAGTTATTTTTTTATGAATGAGGTATTAGTCGATTCATTGCCGTTGTGACATCAGTTATATGACGTCACAATTTGTAAATTGTATGTATATACTTATTTAATAAATACTATCATCATGAACTGTATTTTTTATTTACAAAATAAAAATACATTAGATTCTTTTATAAGGTGATGAAAGTGGCGCCGCTGCCTGTTTCGCGCGCACGCGGCACCCATAGATATAAAATTATTTAAATTACTGATTTCATTTTTGATTTCAGATTTTCTTTAGAACACTATTATAATGTATTAACAGTAGCTGTTATTTTATATGTGATATTTTGACCGTGATAAACGTGTAACCGACAAAATTTTCACGTGTATACCTAAATTTCGGTCAAAATAACAAATATAATAATTTTATAGTTTAAAAAACTGAAACAACAGACTTCAAAGTTACTATTATTTCAGTTATATGATTGTATGAATCTCCCATGGACCATTCTGACTTTAATCATGATTACCCGATCAAATCGGGAGATATACTTTTTAAAGGCAACTTTGTAGATAAATTTGGCAAATGGACGTGTATCTACGGTTAAAAATAAATTTATAAAAAAATGAAGTGTCAAATTGAAAAAATAAAATTGGCCCGAATTTAAAAGGCGGTTTGTATGGAGATTATCCTTCTGGGTCCTATGTAATAGGGCGAATTCTGTGTTTGATGCGTACAAATGGATACATACTTGAAAATGGCCGCCGGTTAGTTTGATTACGGTAAACTGCTGTAAATTATTGCTGTCACTTGATTTATGATTGGCCGATCTTAATAAGGGCAGGCATTAGTCTCTGTTTCTATAAATCAATTCTCACAATGTCTCAGTATGGTAAAACTGATGTTCCGAAGGACTCAGCCGACGGGACGGTCGCGTGGGTGGGAACTATATCGTACAGAATTAAATAAAACAGTCAAATATTTATTTTGTTTTATCGTTTTTGAATTACTTGACTAAGCAAAGTCGGTCTTTATGATTGACATTATTTAAGAGACATTGTTATTGTACATATAAACACACATGCACTCCATGTGTGAAGAGCTTTTCCCTTCTACTATCGGACAGATAGAAACGCAAAAAAGCGACAACATATTAGTAGATATCCCAAAAATGCGAAGCAAGCGGTTTGGTACCACTTGTATTAAACAGACGTTTAAATTAAACTATCTAAATGAGTTTTACCTGTATCTTAGGTGTAAATAGATTCCTTGTAGGCAAGCACGCTTCTTAGACCGCATCGTTGCTCGACATCAGGCGAGCTGTCGGTAAAGCGTAAGCCTGTCAATGATAAAAGCAGACCACCGGTGAGCAATCTACATCTTATACCACATTCTCTACTGACACTCGTGATATCATTCATTTATCTAGCCTGTAGTCAGCCTACAAGTCGTTAACTCCTCCATTCATTTACACCTCCTTTAAATAATTAGATTATATGCGTTTATATATAGTTAGCTAATGAAAACGGACCATTCGCCAATCTACGTCTGAATAACCGTCGATGTTAGACAAAACGCGGCCCAGATCCACAAATTGGTATTTAACTAGTCCGCCTGCTCACAGATATTTGCCTTAATTTAAGCTAAGCGACACATGCGTGGCTCTAGTCATCTAGTACATCTGGATGAACTGGGACAAGCTGCCCTAGGCGTATGTCTTCACACGAGTGAGCACTTAGGCCGCATTGTCACAGAATCTATTGTCAGGCGAGACGAGGAAATGCGACTTGCCGGCTCGACAGGACACTTCTGTACTTTGTCGCGTTCCAGAAGAGATACACAGTTACATGATATAATTACATATATGAGATGCACTCTGTAGATATATACCTATCGCCTGTACAAGCTAACTTGCCCTTTATTTCGCCAACTGACTCTCTACTAGATACTTCCTAATTGTTATATTTTAACGCTTGCTTGGTATGGTTTGTAAAAGCGTTCGTGCAAAATGGCGAGTTCTTCTCATTACTCTGTCAAATTAGTAACATATGAGCTAAAATAATGATACATAGCGCAAATTTATCGGTTCGGTGTGAACAAAAAGTAGAATAGCTTAAAAGTAACTCTCGCTTGCAGTTGGCATGTTTGGTGTGGACGCGGCCTAAGTGCCGAAGAGCATTATGGGTATTTTATTACTGCACATAATGGTCACGTCTGCTTTATGACAGCAAGATATCGATGTCTTCATTTGACTGCATCATTTTACGAGGATGCAATTAAATTATATCGAAGTTACAACTTTAAGTTTTTGTCTCTTCATGTAATAATTACGATGAACGCGTATTTTAGATGATAAATTGTGTAGCAAAATATTAAATCTTGTCTGTCACAGTTGTTAGGCTCTAAAACTTAATGTATGGAGCTATTATTGTAAGCATACGTTGTAGCAATTTAAGAAAGAAAGAGACACTAGATTTCACGATAAGTACAGGGCTATCTAGTGCGAAATGTATGTTGTTTAGTAGACATACTACACTTTCCGGAATTTTCTGGACAACTTTATGTTTCACATATGTCTCTTTACTTGCCATTAATTTCCTATATATTCTATGCCGTTTCTATGTTTACTGTCAACATTTTTATATAAAATTTAAAAGCGTATAGGTACTTGTTTATACGTGTATAGGTCGCTTGCCTGACATTGCTTTATCAATATACAGGTGTTTCTGCTTATCATCTATGAATGATTGTCGAAGATTTTACATTCACATAAGCAGGCATTTTACTGGAAGTAACGTTAAGGAAGCTTTACAATATCCATTGGATTGGAAAGCCATGTCGGTGGTCTCACGATGTAACGGTAAGAAATTTGATATCCTCCGTAGAAGATAAACTAGCCTTTAATATCTAGCTCGTAGATGTCATAGGTGTGAGGGGGCTGGAAGATCTGATCCGTTTCTAGGATCCCGTTAATCAGGCTAGTTGTGGTTAGTAGTCGGCTATTGGAAAAAATATTATTAAAATATTAAGCAAATGAAGCTGTCACGATTTTCTACACACGAGATCCGTAATCTATTTTCAATGTCACGACGAACTGATATCTGTTATGAAGAAAACAGATGACTACTAGAGACTTGACCTTCTTGCTTTTCGTAGCCAGAAATATTTCTCCTACGTTCTGTTATCCTAGTTCTAAGACACTAACTTCTAACTTCAGTTGATGCCCATTTTCCATCAAGTATTTGCCAGATTTCTGTACAAGTTGACGCGGATTGAATTCAACTTTTAATATCCATTGTGATCAGTTAAAGCGACTTAGTAGTTTTATGAATTGTCGGTTAAGGTAATCAGTAACTTGAAACATCGGCTACGAAGTTGCAAGTTATCTTAACTTACAGATTTGGAAATCAGCATCTATTCGAGTGCCGAAACTTTTAGCTTAAGTTTTTATTTGAGCACCTCTTGAAAAGATTTAGTAAAAATAATTGCAGATTGCCACAATTACAACTTAAATTAAATGAGGTAATTACGTCAACAGCATAGCAACTGTCAAATGAATGACCGCGACAAATGTTTGACTTATGGTACGACTCATTGATAACCTCGTGCATTTTTTTGCCTAAACTGTATTTAAGGCACATGTTCATAAAACGGTGAGTCAATAATTTTTTATTCTTTCATGGAGGCCGGCCCACTTGATTCAGACTAAACTGAACAATGAAAATAAACAAAATGTCATGTTAGAAACAGATGCACCCATATGGTCCGAGTACAGTCGCCCACGAAACTGATTCGGCGTTCAATACATAATATTTTGACAGCTGTCACATGTTTCTATTAAATAGTGAATGTATTATTATTAGAAGAATGTAATACTTAGTATTCTTAAAAACAATAATAGATGTTATAATATCTTAGATTTCTGAGATTTTCACTCATTGAAATTAAACGACTTTAACGGATTTATTTAGTATATTTTACATAATTTTAAGAAATTAATAATGAATAAAACAAACACAAATCCGTTAAATGTTGTATAATTTCAATAAATAATAGATAGTGCCGCGATTCTATTATGTGTGTTTTGTAATCAAAGTATCATTTTTTTTATAAAACTTGTTCATAGTCCAGTGAACTTCTCTACGTAGACTATATTATGTCGTAGAGGATAGTAAATAAAGGTGCAACCTAGGAGTGGCATTTTGTGAGATGATAATCTTCTGGATTTATTCCGATTTCTACAAAGAACAATACAAAACACCTTTAAAACTTACTAATTTCTACTTACTACCTATATGCTATGTACCCATATATGCAATAAACAATATATGAATATGAATATGAATATGAAAATATCCTAATTTATTCTTAACCTTAACAATAATCGTGGTCTACAATGGTATATTATGTCGTAGAGGATAGGAAATAAAGATGCAACCTAGGAGTGTCATTTTGTGAGATGATAATCTTCTGTATTTATTCCGATTTCTACAAAGAACAATACAAAACACCTTTAGAATATCCTAATTTATTCTTAACCTTAACAATAATCGTGGTCTACAATGGAGTACGCTTGTTTAGACAAAATAAAAAGAAACATTCATAAGGGACTTCAAGTCAACCAAATTACGAACGAACTAAATTATCCAGCGGTACACACAAAATGCAAAAAGCTTTTGTTCGCGATTTCCCCAAATAGTTGCAAACCGTCGTAACACATGAGCTAATGAGGTAACCATCACAAGTAATTGGTCTAGCCTGGCGCGAGTCTGGAGAACCTAACACTCTATCATCCTAGATGTTGCATCTGGCAGTCTTCATCAACTAGCGCGCATTGACTCATGCACAAGGAGAAAACTGGTTTCTACCTAGTTAGATACATTTTATTCATTGATAGGCTTCCCTTGACCGCCAGCTCACCTGACGTTGAGTGATTAGGAGTGTAACTGTGTCACAATAAAATATATTCTATTCTACTGCCGTTTATCTTGCTCGAGCAATCGGGTAACAAACAAAATAAAACAAAAGTTTATCAACGCCTTCATGATCTCATAAAGAAATCTTCGAAATCCTAGTACAACAATAGTTCAACAATGGGGTATGTGAAGATTGTTTTTGGTATTTTTTTCTTATGTTTTTAATGTGTTATTTAAAAGAACTAATTTCAATAGTTTTGAATTCTATTCAGTACTTATTTATTAATATTTTTTTTAAAGAAAAAGTCGTGATGACGTCATAAATCCGTCTAAATATAATAATACCATGATTACCTAAAACAAATCGTACTAACATTGACAATGACAGTTTTTGTTGGTTATGTGCTTTGCTAGATTATGAAATATTTTTAGTGTAACTGTAACTTTTTGTAATTTCTTTTTGGTACCTGACTTCTGTTTGGTAAATGACGTCACAGAACAGTCTTTTTTATATGTAAAAAAGACGGTTCTGTGACGTCATTTAAAGGTAAAATATTATTTATATTTCCGTAAAAATACGCACAATTTCATCATTTTAAGAGCCCAAAGTAAATAAATATGGCTTAGAGACATAATATAATCTCGAAATGGTTTTGGAATCATCATATTTTTCTTCACATACCCCTTTGCGGACGAAGCGATCCTTTTAAATTGCTAATAAACCATGATGTTAGGTGCTTACGTCAGAGAAGTTCTTGTGATGGTAACAGTTAGGTAAGCACGGTGTGGTGTTACATGTTATTGACAGGATATTTATAAAGAAAATCAGTTGTTAATGGGTGTAGAGTGTAGACTGAACATAACACTCGGTCTAGTGTAAACTTAGGTCTGCGTCTGGTTTTTTGTTAACTATTTATCAAGTCTAGGCATGTGGTGTGTAGATACCTACTTACGTAAGAGATCTTCAGAAGTTGAGATATAAGATAGTTGTTGGTTAGTGTTTTCTAAACTGTATACGTTTTCTATATATTTTCAACACAGAATGAGACTTACGTAGGTACGATAATTCGTGAAACAATACAGCTTTCTATTTTATTTTATTTTTGTTTGATTAATTGACCGAGCGAGCGAAGCGTCTCTGCATCAACTGGCCAAATTTTCTTTCATCTGTCAGTTTGTTTGTATGTTCGTACTCGCGTACAGGGCGTAATTTTGAACCAATTTTGATTAAACTTGGTGTATAGGTTCTATGGATTAATTAATTTTTTTGTCGGTGATTTTTGATAAGAGGGGTGGTTCCCATAAAAAGGGGGGAAGTTTATTGCGGCGTTAGTTACCAACCGATTTTAATGATATTTGGTAGGTAGGTAAAGTACACAATTATTACATCTTGTGGTAAAAATGAACAGGATTGATCAAGTGGTTGTCGAGATATAACAACCAACTTCAGATTCTATGTAACAGTGAGGGCGCGTGGATGTGCTTGATGCATTTTAGCGCTGAATAATTTTCTTGATTTTACGTTTTCTCCATTTATAAAATTATTATTTGTTTTTATAAGAATATACATTGTTTTTTAATTAAGGGCATCTAAACATATCCTATTTTTTGTATTAAAAATAAATTGATTTTTCTAGGTGCTGAAACTTATGGATAAAATGTTTTTTGACCGTGAAATTAAGTGTTAATTTAAGTGTAAAATCACTTAAAATTGCGAAATCGGCCAAATTTACATACGGCCTCCTAAGCCAACTTTATGTAGTTATTATGTACAGATGATCAAAGGTGAGCTGCAAATAAGCTCTCTCGCGAGGTAGACCTCGCGAGAGAGCTTATTGCTTGTTCGTAGAACTACTATTATTTATGTGAAGCAGTGAAAGTACAATACTTCAAAAGAAATTCAAATCCATATTAAAAAAACTAATTAATAAAATATTTTAATAACTGAGTGATTGGAGATTATTTAAAATATCCATAGGCAACAAAGCCTATGGATATTTTAAACAATCTCCTGTTTCAGGCAGAGTGCCCAATATGCTGACGGCATTTCCTCTCTGAATGGAAATGCTTATTTTTTGTCCAAAGTAAAGGCCAGCATTTTGGTCATGCAAATAATTTTTTAACCTCCCCGACAAATCTTTAAAAAATTCCATAGCACCCGGCCCCCACGGTCCCAGGGTTTCTACCCCAAAAGGCACAAATATGTAACCTTTATCAAGGTTCATTTGCGCCGTTTGGGGCTTTCTGCTGAAACAGCTGGGCCCATGCATTTTTGGATGTTACAGGAAGATGGGACGGCGCCAGAGTATCAACACATGAGCGTCCCACACTAGAGGTCGTCCCATCTTCCAAGGAATGAGTGTCATTCAGTCGGGTCTTTTGCCATCGTCTCGCATAAGACCGTTAGGTTCTAAAACCGCTGCGACGTTAGCACTTCCGAAGGCCCGACGGATAACATCATCTATAGAACTATGGCGAGCTATTCTACCGGCACTCTTGCAGCAAGATAGACCATGACGGCCGAGGCTATCTACTTTATCACCACATATACATCGGTGGGGTACATTACAGGGTACACCGATGCGCAGAGATATGGCTACCCGGAATGTATTATTGTCTACGAGATTTCCTATGTTGATCGAGGGCAATGCCTGGAGCCAAAGACCCGATTCCCAGCGTGAAACTGCCAGAAGACGCGCGCGTTCTGGTAAACTGGAGGATGTTTGTGTAAGAGTATTCCATTCCAGCTCACAGATAGGTGCGTCCCATTGTCTTTGCGAGGATGGATTTTTGGGCAGGGTACTGTTTGGGCAAGCTATTTCCTAAGCCTCCATTGCTGCTGACGAATAAGAAATTTGCACAGAGCCTAAGCTGGGTGATAAAATTATAGTTGTTAAATTTTCGGTGCTTTTGACAGAAGAGAGGAAGGCAGGCAACGATACACTAGAAATTTTTCTGATTCCGAGACCTCCGTAGCGGATTGGTAGTGCGGATTGGCGCCAATTACGATCTTCCAAAGATATATTACATATGGTGGTGAGCGTATCTCTAACGATGTTGTCCAGTTTTTGTAAAATATCAGGGTGATTCCAAAGCTGGCAACAACGCAGAAAATACGTAAATTTTGGAACAAAAAGGCAGTACCTAATGATGACGAAGGCCATGTGCATGTTAATTTTAGAAAGTTTGTCCGAATCTGCCGAAAAATTTTGAATTTTTTAACCTATGAAATTTGGCAAGAACCATTGTGCTATAATACACATATAGGAAAAAAACTGAAAAAAACTGGACATTTTTAATTTAGTCACAAAAAATAGTGTCTTTATGTAAGGAATGAGGGTCTAGATTTTAAAGTTGTTTAACCGTATCATGTGGGATATCATATGAAATAGCTTCATTAACATAAGCCTAAAACAGGTTTTTAAATATTTTTACGATGTATATTTTTCGGATTATGAAGAAAAATATAAAAAAAATATATGATTTCCCCCTTTTTTGACGGGGAGGGGGAGGGAGGGGGAGGGAGGGGGTGAGGGGAAATGAGGGAGAGAGGGAGGGGTAGAGGGGGGGGGGGGAAAGCCAAGTCCTGTCAGTGAAGATGAGTAACATATAACATATAACGGAGACAGATGTATTTTTGTATGTATGTATGTTTCTAATTCTATATTCGGCTTGTTCGATTTTGATATGCGAGGTGTCATTAGATTCGTCTTCATTTCCAGAGTGTCGCTATAATATTTTGTAATAATAATAATAGATACATCTCTTGCAATAATAAAAAATGCGTTTTTTTGTAACTTTCAACGAACTATTTCGTAACAAACAAGTGACTTTACTATAATTATTCTAAGGAATGCGCATTTATAATATTTTAAAGTGATTTTACGCATACTTTCACACAAAAAACGTACACTCATCACAGAGTTCATCTATCTATCTATCCACTCAATAGCGTATCAAGTGTAACGAAATCGTAAGTTAGACTGAAAAACTGCTTTTCTGCAGTCGGGTATTTTGTTTTTTTTTAATAAACATACTTGTTATATGTTTATTTATAAAAAATGTTATCATCTAAAACATTATAAAAAGAAACCGAAACGCAGATCTAGTCGAAAATATAAGTGAAAATAAATGAGTGTCTAACATTGAGCATCAATTATTGGTACTCAATGGTGTTTAACCAAACTTATAATAATATTAATGTAAGTATGTGAAGGCGCATTCCCACTCCCCTTGGTAGAACTTTCCCATACGATTTCAACACGGCGCGGCGGAGAGATGCATCCGTAATCATCAGTGATTAATCAACGAAAATAAAATTAATGGAAGAAATTAGAGCGTCCTAGTTCCACTCCCATGTGGGATGCGCGCTTTCAACTACTGACGAAACGGATTGTTTGCTTAGTCTAGCTAGTGCAGAGTGCACGCCGCTCAGTACGTCGCACACAGACCTACATCCGAGTTGGTTCACGTTGAACAGGTCGCGGGCTCAGGGAAACATACTGCGTAACGCATTCCCGCTCACTGTTATTCATCACCATCATCTCAGCTACAAGAAGTTCACTGCTAGACGTAGGTCTCCCCTAAGGATTTTTAAGAAGAACGGTCGGAAATGGCTCGCATCCAACGTCTTCCTGCCGTGTGGTTGAGATCATCTGTTTACCTTGTGGCTGGTCTTCCTACGCTACGCTTGCCGGTGAGAGGTCTCCACTTGAGAACTTTTCAGCCCCATCGGTCATCAGATCTGCATGGTGTCCACTGCCACTTCGTCTTGCTATTTCGCGGAGCTATGTCGGTCGGTGGCTCTCTACGGACCTCTTCATCTCGTAGAGAGACTCCGGGCATAGCCCTTTCGGTAGCTCGTTGCCTGCCTTTGAGCTTCTTTATAACATGTTTATAACACAAGTTTCAGTGCTATATTGCATCACTGGTTTTACATACGAGTTATAATATTACACTTTTGATTTGAATTGATTACCTATTTCTTCTGTGTGAGGTGAGGCACTGCCCCAAATATCAAAAAATCAACTTTTCGAGATTAATGTACTTAATCAAAGAGTTGTGATGATCACATCACAACTCTTTGACTCCATTAAGTTTTTGCGCAATGGTCGAGTCAAGCTGTGCTCACCAAGTGATTGTTTTTTGTTTTTCTTTTCTTTTCCATTATGGTATTGCCTACGGAGCCCTATCGTATGTGCATCTCACTCTCAACACGCACTGAGCAAATTATTCAAAGCTTAGCAAATATTTAGGTAAGCCTCGTGTATTATTTTCTTTAGTACATTTTAAAATATCATTAAGTAGAAAAATGATAAGATTACGATAAGTGCCTACAAATACAACTTTTTAATTAACACATTTTGAGATTACAAAAAATCTCACCCTACGTCGGTGCTTTATCTATCTTCTCTAATGACCTGTGTTTTACTGTTTTTTTATAACAGACTGTAGTTCGTATTACCCGGTGTTATAGTTGAAATTTGTGAGACAGACGTATCCGAAAGGGATACGCTGCTACGCGTTGATGCACGTTTGAATGCGTCTGCGCAAGTCGGCTCCCACGGCGAACAGTTTCTGTTAGGGCGCACTTTCGACCTCAGCGGGCGAGCGTGCTTGCGGGTTGATGCAAGAAGAGTTAACAACGCAACGGTAGAGAAGTTGTGGTGTACTTACCCGTCGAGTCGACGGTTATATTGCTTTCAGGTTGAGGATAGAAGTTATAGTGTCTGTGTTTAGCCTGGCTCTAACATATAAATAAATATTCGTGGACAATTCACACAACACAATCTAGCCCAAACTAAGTAAAGCTTAGAACTAGCTTTGGAACTAGATGGCTGATAGAATACATAATATACTTTTTCATTACTCATACTCTGAAGGTAGGTCTGAAGTTGCCTGAGGAGCGGGTTGAAAGTAATACTTTCAGCCCTAGGGAGAATCGCTTTCAACTGCCAGCTGTCAAATTAAAAAAAAAACTAGTTCTATTTTCACGTTTCTATTGAGCCATGTCCAACTTTCTTTAAAGCCACTCAATTACAGCGCGATGTAAAATTGAAATAACATAAAGATAAGTATTGATTAAAGAATATATATTTTTTAAATAAATATTATAATTTAGTTTCAACAATTTCTTTAAAATAACATAGTTGATCTATGTAAAATAAAATTTACTATTTTTTTCTGTAGCTAATTCGTGTTTTTATTTTTACTTTCCTTGTTTATTTGTCTTTTCTTTGTTAATTTGGCAGCAGTATGTAAGAGTTAGAGCCTTATAGAATAAAAAAAATAGTATCCGCTGGGGCAAAGGTGCAGTCTTATCATACCCATCCATATTAAACTGATATTATATGATGACTGGGGACAAACGGCATTAGATGTAAGTTATTTTCTACTGCTTATGTTGGTCTCCTCTTCTATGCTAATGTTTCTAAAGCAAATTTGATTATTATACGAGTATTTAAGTAATAAGTCTGTGCGGGGAAAATTTACCTACAGTATAGTAAATATACGCATTCGTTTTTTATTTATCTCTCCTAAAATAGAAAATAGTATTTTACTTAACTCGTTTATAGTCTTCTCAGTATTTCACTCTATAATCATATTGTAGCACGCATGAAGCATGGTTATCGACTACTAATAGTATTCTATTACATACCTTGATATCCTTTAATTCCATATATTCACTATACTTACGACTCACGAGCTTATATCACTATTATACGTCTTTTATAACCCTTTATTACCCTATAAAATACTTTTTTGTCATTTACGAGGGAAAAGGTAATTGTAAAGCGTTATTGGACGTCCTTTTACGAGTCCTGTGCTTTCATGAGTATTTGTGTATGATTAAATTAAATGTTTATCGTTGGGTTACTGATATTCTATTAGTTATACTCATAAATATGAGTATTAAGGATCTCAATTTGAAATCTAATTTATTTATCCATTTATCTCTTGGTGGTATGCTTACAGATATAAGTTTTATCCAAATCCAAATAACCTGATTAAATTGGCGACCTGTTTGGCTAAGTAGTGGTGCGTCCAGTTTAGGAACTGTTTGGCTGAGTAGTGGTGCGTCCAGTTTAGGAACTGTTTGGCTGAGTAGTGGTGCGTCCAGTTTAGGAACTGTTTGGCTGAGTAGTGGTGCGTCCAGTTTAGGAACTGTTTGGCTGAGTAGTGGTGCGTCCAGTTTAGGAACTGTTTGGCTGAGTAGTGGTGCGTCCAGTTTAGGAACTGTTTGGCTGAGTAGTGGTGCGTCCAGTTTAGGAACTGTTTGGCTGAGTAGTGGTGCGTCCAGCTTAGGAACTGTTTGGCTGAGTAGTGGTGCGTCCAGTTTAGGAACTGTTTAGAATTTATGTCTGTCTGTTCAGTCATTACCGACAGAATATTTTGAATGATGAATTTAAATATAAACTCGGGTCTGGATGTTAATATTGTTACCGTCTGAAATTTTAACCGATTAGGGCGCTTACCATCCGACAAATTGATGACCAAATGTAGATCTGATTCGCGTAAAAAGATCTAAGCTTTCCAGCGGGCCTTAAGCATATGATAGCCGTAAACTACTTTTAGTTTACCTTTTGAACTAATTAAGGCCTACTGATCCATTCGAGTGTGGCCATTTAGGGCTGTAGCTAATCTCTTTACGGCCTAGGTGTTTGAAGTGGCCCTTTCGCCACTGCAGCCCATTATCCCACATGGGAGCTGTAAAACTTTACGAGTGGTCTCCGAATGGCCATTCGGTTTAGACGACCTAAATATCATTGTTCTGGTTTCGTTGGACAACTATATATAGAGGATAACCTCATACGCGAGTGCAGTTTAATAGGACTTTCGAAGAAAGATTGATGTCGTGAAAACAGTCAGTGGTTGACAAGAAATCAATTAAATGTTGTCTTATCAGTGTCGGACTCATTTCGATGAGTGTGTGTCTGATCTGCGTCTAATTCCTTCTTGTCATATTCTGATTCTGATTCGCTATCGGAAACTTAGAAACAATAACAAGTATAAAAAACCCGACTGCAGAAGAGCTATTTTTGTAGTCTAACTTACAATTTCCTTACGCTTGATTACCTATTGAGTGTACGCTTTTTTGTGAGAAAGTATGCGCAAAGTCGTCGTAATAGGTTATAAATGCCAATTATTCACAATAATTAGTAAATTATATTTTACAAAAAAGGTCGTAGAAGGTTATGAAAAGGTACAATTTATTATTTTTGCGAAAGTTGTATTATTATTACAAAAAAATATAGCCAATGACACTCAGGGAGTGAAGACGAATCTAACGACATCTCGTATATCTAGATCAGTCAAGCCGTTTAGGCTGTATGGATGGGGTAATATAAAAACGCACATACATACATACATACACTTGAAAAACAATAAGCATATGGGTATTCCAATAACTCGAACGAAATGCTTTAATTCCACTTTCATCGTGCGGACTGCTAAATTGTGGAATACGCTTCCTGATGGATTCTGGTTTTCCGTTGGCGCTTGATCGCTAAATAGAAATAGTTACAATATGTGTTTGCCAAAATACATCTGTTCGTCTTTCTGTCTGTCGGTCGGTCCGTTACGGTTGCCTGCGGGCTCAACTACAACCCGATTACGAGAAAATCTGACATTTTAGGATACATCTAATATTTATTTTTATTGTTTACTGTCTTTTGTATTTTTGTGATATTAAAACGTTTTTTGTTAAAACGTATTTTTATTGTCTGGGAATGTGATTTTTAAGCTTTATGACAATTCAAACTCATAACTTGATATTCGACGTACAAAAGCATCATCATCATCATCATCTCAGCCATAAGAAGTCCACTGCTGGACATAGGCCTCCTCCATGGATTTCCAAAAAGACCGATTGGAAGCGGCTTGCATCCAGCGTCTTCCCGCCACTTGTATGAGATCATCTGTCCATCTCGTGGCTGGTCTTCCTACGCTGCGCTTGCCGGTACGTGGTCTCCACTCGAGAACCTTTCGGCCCCATCGGCCATCAGTTCTATGTGCTATGTGCCCTGCCCACTGCCAAACAACTTGCTAATCCGCTGTGCTATATCGGTCACTTTTGTACGTCTACGCATCTCGTCATTTCTGATTCGATCTCGTAGAGAGACTCCGAGCATAGCCCTCTCCATAGCTCGTTGCGTGACCTTGAGTTTCCTTATAAGGCCCATAGTTAGGGACCACGTTTCAGTGCCGTATGTCATTAATATTGATGCCGAGCCCTTTCCATTCCAGAAGCTTATAGGCATCTTCCAAACCGGCGGTAAACAGTTTCGGAGAGACAACGTCTCCCTGCCTCACGCTTCTCTTCAATGGAATTGCCTCTGAGTTCTGGTCTTGTACTCGGACTGACATGGTGGCGTTGTTGTACAAACACTTCAGCACTTCGACATACCGATAGTCAATACGGCATCGCTGGAGAGCCTCAAGCACCGCCCAGGTCTCGATCGAATCAAAGGATTTCTCATAGTCACAAACGCTAAGCAAAGGGGCAAGTTATACTCTTCGGTCTTCTGTATCACTTGCCGCAGCGTGTGGATCTGGTCTATGGTACTATAACCTTTTCGGAAACCGGCTTGTTCGGGAGGCTGGAAGTCATCGAACCTGCGTTCAAGACGATTCGTGATGACCCTTGAAAACAGCTTATAGACATGGCTCAGAAGCGAGATGGGTGTGTAGTTCTTCAGCAAAGTGTTGTCTCCTTTTTTGAAGAACAGCGCCACCACGCTTCTGTTCCATGCTTCTGGCGTTGTACCTTCAAGCACGACGGAAAACAAACAAAAGCATGCTTGGTAATAAATATGGCTCAACTGTACTTTACCTGCCGCTGAGTTGGGGACTGTTTTTTTTTTTATAGAAAGCTTACTACATAAGAAGCCTTCAGTTAAAGTTTTAACGCTAGAATATTAATGGTTTAGAAGAAATAAATTTTTAAATATTTTGATTGTTTGGCAAATCTTCTAAGAATTGTAACCTCAAACTAAAGGCAAAACGTTTCGTTTTACATCCCATTTTTTTATTTTTTTTACTAGCTATCTTTGGACTGCGCAAAATTAACTTCAATCATATCTATATCTTAATAACGATGTTAAACATGATTATTAAGTTCTGTTTTGTCTATATTTGTAAAATATAACTTTATTTAGTATCTAACTAGTTTTTTTAATAAAATTAAATGTGACTGATTTGTGAAACGGAACGCAAAGTAGCGCCATTTTGTGTTTATCTTCTTCTTTTTTGTATTGGACCCGCATTAAAGCATTTGCCAGTGTCATGTATTAGGATTTTTTCAAGTTTCTTGAATAAAACAAGTTGTAAATGTTCTAGTCACAATCTAAGTCACGTATACAGTCAATTTATAAGTCGAGTCCTGCTTCAGTAAAGTGGTGGCGACTTTACTAGAAGCTTCTATGGAGTTTTACCGACAACGTAAAATCACACGTTTTACTGCTTTATTTCACTTGCCCACACTCACGCACTTTATCGAACACTAAATGAATAAAACACCACCATTTTTATAGCATTAATGTACAAAATAACACAAGTTTAGGAAAATAAAACAAAGCAACAACACGTTACTAAGACGTTCCCGCCAAAACTTCTTGTGTTTATCTATTTGACATGAGTCAGTCAATGTTTTTTTTTTTTTTTCTTGATGTTGGCATCATGCTTCCACATTGTTCCCCTTGTAAAAAATCTCTGTAAATAATATAGTGGCCCAAAAAGTAGGTTAGGTTATGTTAGAACATTAAAAACTCATCGCGCGAGCCGAGCGAGCGTAGCGAGCGTGCCGCGGCAGCGGCCGGCGAAGCGCTAAATAGTAGATGTGTTTTCGTACTTGATCTAGGTACGCAATAAATAGCACTAAAAAGTCTGTTAATAATGTAGTGGCCCAAAAAGTAGGTTAGGTTAAGTTAGAACATTAAAAACATATCGCGCGAGCCGAGCGAGCGTAGCGAGCGTGCCGCGGCAGCGGCCGGCGAAGCGCTAAATAGTAGATGTGTTTTCGTACTTGATCTAGGTACGCAAAAATTAGCACTAAAAAGTCTCTGTAAATAATGTAGTGGCCCAAAAAGTAGGTTAGGTTATGTTAGAACATTAAAAACACATCGCGCGAGCCGAGCGAGCGCAGCGAGCGTGCCGCGGCAGCGGCCGGCGAAGCGCTAAACAGTAGATGTGTTTTCGTATTTGATCTAGGTACGCAAAAATTAGCACTAAAAAGTCTCTGTAAATAATGTAGTGGCCCAAAAAGTAGGTTAGGTTATGTTAGAACATTAAAAACACATCGCGCGAGCCGAGCGAGCGTAGCGAGCGTGCCGCGGCAGCGGCCGGCGAAGCGCTAAATAGTAGATGTGTTTTCGTACTTGATCTAGGTACGCAATAAATAGCACTAAAAAGTCTGTAAATAATGTAGTGGCCCAAAAAGTAGGTTAGGTTATGTTAGAACATTAAAAACACATCGCGCGAGCCGAGCGAGCGTAGCGAGCGTGCCGCGGCAGCGGCCGGCGAAGCGCTAAATAGTAGATGTGTTTTCGTACTTGATCTAGGTACGCAAAAATTAGCACTAATAAGTCTCTGTAAATAATGTAGTGGCCCAAAAAGTAGGTTAGGTTATGTTAGAACATTAAAAACACATCGCGCGAGCCGAGCGAGCGCAGCGAGCGTGCCGCGGCAGCGGCCGGCGAAGCGCTAAATAGTAGATGTGTTTTCGTACTTGATCTAGGTACGCAAAAATTATACGTAAGTTTTCGTACTTAACCTCAAAAACGAATTTTGATTTTTTTCTAGAAAACTAAGGGTTTTCGCACCCCCCCCCCCTTTTGGGGGGGAGGGTCCTACACCCTCCCGTCTTACTCCCTCCTCCTGTCGACCCCTTCCCCTCACCAGGAAAACAAAAAAGTACTTCTGAAAAAAATTATTAAAAAATTCATATCTCGGAGGGGGGGAGGAATCTAGCTCCCCCCCTTCACAGGGGGTATCTACACACCCCCCTCCCTCCCCCCCTCCCCCCCCCCCCTTAAATCGACGGCAGGTAAAGTACAGTTTAACCATAAATATTAAATACACTGCGCTCGCCACTATGAGATATTAACATAGACATATTTTGGATGCTGGATCTCTTAATACCGTGTAATTTTATTGAAAACATAGTATTACAGCTGTTTTATTATAAAATGCTACAATATATGTTTATAAACGTCTGGGAACCGTACAACTATGATTATTGTATCCAGACAACATTCTCGGAATTTCGCTAGATTAGGAATACAAGTTGGGAGGAAGATAACACTGCGTGCTTAGAGATGGGACTTTGTATAATTTTATCGATAAATTCAAAATGTCATCGTTTCAGTTTTATGAAGGTATGTGACATACAAATAGTGAACATAGAAATATGTATAAGTGTTTTGTAATATTAAAAAAATATTTTTATATAAGGCAATGCAACAACGTAATTGAATTTAACTTTGATTATATTATATTTATAATTTATTTAATTTGGCATGAATAAAGTAATTATATTTATATAATCGTATAAATTTTACGATGAAACAAAACAAAGCAGACTACAGTTAAATATACTCCCATTACTAATTTATAAAACATCACTCAATACCAACTATAGGTTATTCTGTGTCAACACTTAGTCCCTCTCATCGACCGAAAATATTTTTTGCATGGGATCGGTTCAAAAGATTCTCGCCGCCTACAAAATTTACCGCTTCCTGATATTAATATTTGTTGGCTTTATTCTGAATCTGATAGAGTTCAGATTTGCACTCGAGTGCCTCTCATAGCAGAAAAATAAAATCTTTTACTTTTTCCCGGCGTTTGTTTTCGTTCTAATGAGGGTTGATCCAAACTGTCAAAAAAGTCTGGTGAGTGAAATACGAGATGGTATGACATGGCTACGAAAAATTTCGAAATGTGCATGAGGGTTTTGTAAAGTTAAAATATAAATTATTTTATCGATATAACATTTTATTAAGCTTGTAAATACTAAATAGTAAAAATCCATTCGTAGAAAACGACAATTAAAACATATTAAAAAAAAACAACTACTTACAAATTTACGTCACACAATTATCTTCGATTATTTATTTAACTACAAATGGATATTTTTCTAATGTAACATGGAGTCTATTTTAAGTCGATAGCCGCATGCTAATCGATCGATTAGTGGCCGAAGTAATGGACCATAATCGTTACTCACAACACTAGCAGATAAAATTAGAAATGAAATGCACTTTGCCGACTCTTGTGCAACTAACATGAGATGTGAAAGAGAGTTTACACATATGTATTTGTGTACAAACTTATTTACTATATTAATTGTTTAGTCATGAGAGTGTAACTATTTTCTAGTAGTAGTATTTTATGTATATGTATAGTATTTTTTTATCTATTCAATAAAAAACTTGCGCTTTATTCGACTGTTAGGAGTTATGCGCTGGAGCGCGCTTGTCTCGAACAAACCTATTCTATGCACAACTATATTACAAAGTACTCTTTGATGCACAACAAACATATACAACATAACAAACACATTCAAATGCTATTTGTTGACACAAAGATTCTATTCGGAAAGATCCATTCAGGAAGCGCCTTATTTTGACGGTTCGATGCACTGTAAAAGTGGAGCTAAAGCGTTTCGTTCAAGTTTTTGAGATAGTTATACGATGTCTAATAATTCTATGATTTTATTTCCAAATAGATTTCCAGATTTCAAAGTACCTAGTATAAACATAAACAATGCTTAACATATTTTGTCAACTTCTCGCTAACACGTAGTGACAGTTGCGGAAAGAAGACAGTGAATTTAAGACGTTGATTAAAGTTATGTATAGTTTTTCTGTAAGGCCCAAATAATCAAAATTAAGATGGTGCCGGTTATCACTGTTCCGTGGCATTGGTGTTGCTGGGATTTGGGACACATACGTCCCGCCGATACCAGGGCGTCAGCAAACGAGAAGAGTAGCCGCCCGAGTCAGCTGACATCTGCCATATTCAAATTGCGAATATATTGCGGTGTGTACGAAGTGAAACTAAACAACTTTTAGCGTTTTGGTTAATGTATGCCTTACTTAGAGTAGGAAAACATAGGGCCATCACTATCAACGCTTAAAAATTTCTAATTTAAAACAGCAAAATATTAATTTTGTAGAAAAAATACGACGATCATTATTAAGCACAACAATTCACCGATTTTTTTCTCATATTAGCTTTACATGTAAAATTATAACTATTGTACGACAGATACTGTAGGTAAAGTAGTTTTCCACTCCATGACAGTTTCAGATTCAGAGTATACTTCTAGGGAGTAAGTATGCTGTCTTATATTATGTCGACCTGTATGTAACTAACTATGTAATGAAATCTAAGGTAACTAATTTAACCATCTTCCAAGGATCGTAGCGTCATGAAAATTGGCAGCTGTATGTAGTTCTGATGACAATACAATAATATGGTACTGTCGAACTGATCTGATGACGGAGCCGGAAGATATGAACTAGAACTTCATGATGGAACATCGTATCATAGCTGTGTTTGGATTTGTTAGAAAAGTCTTGTAATGAACTTTGACCACAATAATTTGTAGCGTGTTTTTTTAGTTTTTTTAAACTGTAATATTTATCTATATATAGTTTAGTTTCGTCGAGGCTAATGTATAGAAACATAGAAACACAGTTAGTTGCCATAAAGGATAAGCTATTGTGGTTTCGCAACTGATTTATTCAAAAAGATTCTTCGATTTCAACTAGTTGCCAAAAAAGAAGATAATGAACGCAACAACAGTAACTGGTGGGTAGCGAAAGTCAGTTGCCCAAACGTCCGAAAGTCGGTTGCCCAGACGTCCGAAAGTCAGTTGCCCAGACGTCCGAAAGTCAGTTGCCCAGACGTCCGAAAGTCAGTTGCCCAGAAGTCCGAAAGAGGCCAACTAACCTCTTGATTGATCTAGATGTATGATGTATACCTAATGAACGTATGTGCATGTTGCAGTCAGATATTTGGTATATCTCCAATAATTTTAAATCTAGTTACCATGTAAACTACCTGTTGTCGGTGGGTATGATCTCATTCCATCTAAATTAACTTGAAAACAGATTAAACTGAACTGTTTATACAATCCGGGAGTATGTATAAACACTCCGTTGTACCTACTGTAAACCTGTCTACGGGAATGCTCAGAACGGGGTCAGAGAGTTGTTCTGGATTACTTTATTCGATCAAAATGCGTTAACTATGTGGTTCCCGTAGTGGCTCGGATCAAGGTTGGCTCGCTGAGCGCTGAGCGACGGTACGTTTGTTTTTGCAATTCCCTAATTCTGGATACGCAGTCATGTAACTTTATCCGAATCTTTGATGAGATTTCTTACGGGAAAATTAGAGTACATATATGGGAAAAAAAAAACAAAAAATTGGACATTTTTAATTGGGTGTTTATGCAAGGAAATACAATTTTTAAATGGCTTTAACCGTATCATGTGGGGTATCAAATGAAAGATATTAATTAGCACAAGCTAAAACAGGTTTTTAAATATTTCTGCGATGTATATTTTTCGATTTATGAAGGAAAATATTAAAAAAACCTTTTATCTACTAGTTTGTACGGAACCCTCGGTGGGCGAGTCTGACTCGCTCTTGTCCGGTTTTATTTGTATGTTTGCTTAGCGATAACTTCGCCAATTATGACTTGGTTTGATTCTAATAAACTATTGACTGTTCCTTTTTTGTTCGGTACTTCAGAGGTGGTCCCAAATAAAATTTATCAGAATCGGTTCAGTACTTTGGTTTTTATAACATGGAACTGGAAAATTTTGTCATCCAAGTAAACAAATTGTGTATTTTGAAGTCGGTTTTTTCAGTTTATTAAACTATAATATATGTATTTAATGAAATGATCTTCTAAACTGAATGTTTTTGTACCTTACAAATATATAATAGTGATGCGACATTTTCTAATGCTACGACATACACGTATTACGTACATAAACCGTACATGTACGACTATTATTTAGCTGCTGTATAACTGTCTCCAATATGTTCATATTCGCCTGGTACATTTGAGCGAGATGCGTTACGTCATGGTTTCGTCACAAGGGTGTTAACGTTATGGGGTAACGATTTCGAGGGGAAAATTTCTACAAAATCGAAACGGCGTAAATGCTTACATTTTAGACGTAAGTGTAACAAATAGAAATAAATAATTTGTTAGTTGATTTTTGTGCTCATGATTGTATACAAGATAAACAAATGTACAGTTTACATGGCTGTCTGATTTACGTTCTGAGACTAGGTCGTTAATTACATTAATATTCAACCCCATGGGAGGTTAAAAAGGCCATTAATCAAAGCTAACCAGTTTCGACACGCGAGGGCTTAGAAAGGGACAGTGCTACATTCCACCGAGACCCACCAGCATTCCTGGAGAAAGGGAAATTATTTATTCCCTTTTTAAAATCACTATTCCCTCTTAAGCCCGCTTATTAACTTCGTAGGTCTTAAGCGATCTTTATTTTATTTTTCTCTTTCGTAACCTTTTCTAAACTTCTTTTAGTTAGAGGCGTGAACCTTATTGGTTCTGGATATTTGGTCGTTTTGCTTATCTATGGTTATTCGAAATTTAATTAATTTGGATGAACGAAGTTGATTTTTAATTAATATGTAAGGAGTGGTTAGTAATAAAATGAATGACTATGAAGGCACTTGCCGTTTGAAAAAAAATAATTATGAAACAATTACATAAATAATGCGTTTTGGTTGAATTTTGTTTTAGTGGTTGTAAATCTGTAGTCACAAGCTGTAGCTGTGATTCAACTTATTCAACGAACCATGAGGTTTGTTTGATACCTATTTAGGAATGTTAATGTAAGTTTATTGGTTCAAGTTAACAGATTGATGGATCGTTATAAATATTGACAAGAAGTGTTAGGCAGATTTTTGTGTCAACACAGACTCAGCTCTTATGAAATTGAATAAGAGTAACCTGAGGCACATAATGGAAATAATGTAAATAAGGCCACAAATTCTGCTTGGAAATAAATAGTATAGGATCTTACTTAATAGCCCCAAGAAAATCTATGTTGGGGGGGGGGACCAGTGTTCGGATACGTCGTGGAGCCAATCGACCCCAGACTCCACGTTTAGTAACAGGGTATAAGACAACAAAGAGTCGGCTGGCGGATCTGTGTGAATCAAAATCGTAATTAACAATAGATGGGCGTTCAATCCCTTACTTATATTTTGTGGAATGTAATATTCTATAATGTACTTGCTTCGGCAGTACATATACTATACTAATATTCTATAAGTTGACATTATAACCCTGGCTTTTCAATCTATTCAGTCGTACACTAGATTTTTACAAAATGAATAGGTAACTACTATATTTGCGTGCTTCATCTTTGACTAAATCGTCGTTTTCCAACAGACAACCTGGTGGACTGGTGGACGAAGATTTAATAAAACCCTTAAGTTAAAATCAACATAGATTAAACGCAAATTTATATCTGATGGATGACGAAATTGTCAAAACAAAAATATTTCTATTGATATTTTACAATTGACTGCAGCTGTCAACCGAGTATAAGTAAGTATTAAATATTTAAAACAAGCCGTGAATGCAAACTCTTGATGGGCCGTTGGTCTTAAGTTACATCATGACACATGTCAATGTCAACGTGACAGTTAAGCAAACACGCACAGGTGCCGTCCGAGCAAACAAACATGCATTCTGTCAAGTATCGGGACAACAGGATTGAATAAAAGCGCTAAAGAGCACCGGTTTGTTGGTCTTATTGACGTGTTCACGGTAATTTGTACATTTGTTCGGACGAAGCTCGTGCCGATGCGCGACGGCGCGGCGTGTGACTAGTTCCCGATGTTTGTTTAGGATAATTATATAAACAAGTATTCCATTTAGTAGACTATTAGAAATTAAGGTAATAGTGGTAGGTCGTAACAAGAATCCTAAGTATATTATTATAAAAGTGAAATCTGTTACTTTGTTACTATTTCACGATCAAATGGCTGAACAGATCGTTATAAAACTAGGCGCAGAGATCGCCGAGAAGCTGGAAAAAACGTAGTATTTTTTTTATCAGCATTACCATTTTTCATCCAAATTCAAATTTATATTTGTCGACGAAACTAGGTATATGAGTAGTACATAGATCTTAAATAAGTGGCTGAGCTCTAGTTTCCAAGAGAGGTATATAGACAACAAAAACGTATATAATAATAATAATAATAAAGTGGGGGGGTCGTGGCTTTTTAAATGCCAAGAACCTTCACAACCGTGAGGTGTGCAGTCTCAGGGATTATTTCCGCAACAACGAATGTGGGATTCATTACGATGTAATGGCAGTTGACAAGGGCCTAACGCCTCTCTCCTTGGCAAAAGAGAACTGGCGCAAACCAACGGTGCTCAGCATGGAAGATCGTAGGGACGTATGGAAGGGCAAGGAGCTTCACGGGAGGTTCTACCGGGCCTTAACAGGACCCGATGTAGACCTTCTTGCGTCGGTGAACTGGTAACGCTTCGGTGACCTCTTTGGTGAAACTGAAGGGTTTGCTTATGCGATTGCAGATGAAGTTATCAAGACAAACAACTATCGGAAACATATCATGAAAGACGGTACGGTCGACATTTGTCGGGCATGCCACCGTCCCGGAGAGTCTCTCCGACATATTATTTCCGGTTGTTCGCATCTTGCTAACGGCGAGTATTTGCACAGGCACAATCAAGTAGCCAGGATCATCCACCAACAACTTGATCTTCAATACGGCTTTGTTGAGTCCAAGGTGCCGTACTATCAGTACGCACCAGCGCCGGTTATTGAGAATGGCCGTGCTTTGCCCTATTGGGACCGTTCTATTATCACGGATAGGACTATTGTTGCCAATAAGCCTGATATTGTGATCGTAGATCGTTCCCAACGCCGGGCAGTGCTCGTTGACGTCACCATCCCACATGATGAGAATCTCGTGAAGGCTGAGAAAGACAAGCTCAGCAAGTACCTTGACTTGGCTCACGAGATAACCGCCATGTGGGATGTTGACTCGACGATCATTGTCCCGATAGTCGTTTCGGTGAACGGTGTCATAGCGAAGAGCCTCGACCAACATCTCAAGAGGCTCTCGCTCGATGGTTGGGTCAAGGGTCAGATACAGAAGGCAGTCATCCTGGACACGGCACGTATTGTCAGGAGGTTTCTCTCTCTGTAGCCTCTACTACCGGCAGCTTGAGCCCCGCCTCGCTGCCGGCGGCACCCTAGTTTTAAGTTTTTTACAATATTTATGTTTCTTTTTTTATAAGTTTATATTTGTGTTGTAAAAAATTTAAAATTAAGATTGTAAATAAATAAATGAGATAATAATAATAATATTTATTTAAGACACAGAAAGAGTGACAACACATTCAAAAATATCGGACCCAAAGGCTCCTAGACTAGTTTAAAACTGTGGTACAGGAGCCAATGGCTTCTCCCAAACAAATGAACGAAAGTTAATTACATAACAGATATGAACTTAAAACATTTATACTTATATAACACTAGTGACCCGGCCCGGCACCCGGCTTCGCACAGGTGCTATGTATTTAAATATAGAAATGGTCACTGTGGGCTATCCTTAGAAGACATATATAGACTATATATATATGTCTATATATATAGACATATACTGTTGCGGATCTTTTTATGATATATAATTCCCGATTACATTATTTTGATCTATCTCATAAGGTTTAGCCAGCGTTTGTAATGTAAGCGATAGCTAGAAAGCTGAAATTTTCACAAATGATGTATTTCCGTTGCCGCTATAACAACAAATACTAAAAATTAAAAAAAAAAAAAAATTAAGGGGGGTCCCCATACAATAAACGTGTTTTTTTCGTATTTTTTTGCTCAATATTAAAAACACTAACAGGTAGACGCTTCAAATTTTCACAGAATATTTACTTGTATATTACCTTTCAAAATAAATAATTAAATAACAATAAAGTAAATATTAAAGGGGGGCTCCCATACAACAAACGTAATTTTTAAGTAATTTTTACTCGATCTTAATTAACAGGTAGAAACTTGAATATTTATGAGTAAATATTTAGAAATATATTAACTATAAAAATAAATATCTAATCTAATACATAAAAACTCTCAAAATGAAAATAATCCGTGCATCTAAACGCGGTGCGAGCGCCGCGCCGCGGAGTGGAGGTGGCGCGAACGCGAGGCGGTTGCTAAGCAACGACCGCGCGGGTAGCGGGGGAGGTAACATGACGGAGCGAGCCATAGAAGCGTATTTGCGCGAGCGTCGTCATGCTGCCCGGATGTGTATCGAAAACCTACCTATAAGTTTGCAATTTACTACTTGGAATTTCGTTGATTTCTCGTTATTTAAGAAACAGAACTAAGCTTTGTAGTATTATAGATGATAGTACGGAACCCTTCGTGCGCGAGTCCGACTCGTACTTGGCCGATTTTTATTACTGTCCATGTTTTACTGTCGCAATAATTAATCAACCGCCATTAAATTAAATAACTGCTCGATATGTTTTTGAACTGATCATAATAACATCTCGAATATTTAAATAACAGCTCAAAATATTAGTTCCCATAAAATATTGATAAGTACAATAAGTACCTACTTATAATTTGTCTATCATAAATTTATTTACGTTGTAATACGCCTTGCTTTGAAGCAGTAGTTTTAATTTATTTTTAAAAATATTTAAGGAGGATGCACTCTTGATGACCGGTAGGTGGTTATATATACGTGGACCGCATACGTATACTGCCTTGTCGGACTTAGCAAGTGTGTGAGCCGGTGTTCTCAACCTGTCCCTTTGTCTCGTCATATATAATAACTATGTGTTGTGCCAAGCTGCTCGAAGCTGTCGAGGTTTTGTCTTATAAAGAGACTAACATTGACGGAACCGTCATTATGCCCAGTTCTATAAAATAAGGCCTTGCAGACACGTCGCATTTGACCCTGGCCATAGTTCGGATGGCTCGTTTTTGCAATATTAGAGGTCGTTCCGACTCTGCTGCGCTCCCCCACAGCTCGGTTCCGTACATTAGTACTGGATGAACTGTGGCAAAATAGCAGCTGAGTGTAGCCTCTCTGGGAGCTGATGCTGCTACCCTGCTGAGAGCGAAACAAGCTAAGCAATTCTCGGGTTTACTCTACTAGTATATGCATGTAATACATATAAACCTTCTTTATTATATAAAAACCTTCCTCTTGGATCACTCTGTCTATTAATGAAATCCGAATTAAAATCCGTTGCGTAGGTAGTTTGAAAACGCATGATTTTTCATTAAGTAACAATTCAAATACATACTCGTATTATAATTTTATTTTATTAGTAAAATGTCAATCTATAATGTTAAAATATCTAAATGACAATCCTAAGTGTCAAAATTAAAGATTCAGTGACAATGTCAATAAAAAGAAAAAAACTTAAAATATACATCATTTTCCGGGTGGAGCCACGGGGCACAGCTAGTAAGAAACATCCATGAAAAACGTTCGCTTCACCATATTTAAATAGTTACTAGTCAAATTGATTCTATTCCAGATTCAGTTTCCTAGCTGTAAAGTCTCATCAGGAGTCATATAAATGTAAAAGTAAACAATTCAAATTGTGCTATTGATTGATTAGATGCTCTGTCCCATTAGACTTGCTATATAATGCCTGAATTTCGCGGACGGTTGAGCATGGCCTACTGGCTCGAAGTCGGCATAATGGCGCGAGCGGTCATGCATGCGTTCCCTAATGAGGTGATGGATACATGGCAGTCCAGATAACGAGGGTTGTTAGAGCATTCACTAAATCATTTAAAGAGCTTTCAAAGGTGATGATATATGCTCAAATCTCAAAGAAACGTCTCGGTATGTTGCTTGAAAAAAATCCTAAGTAATGTCACCCCTCGTTTCACGCACACAAACAGAGCGTCGTTCGCATGCAACTACTACATGCTCGCGGTGGCTACGCAGGCACGCACCCTTCAACCCCTTGGCGATTAGCCTAATCCCTCAAATACTTGGACAATTCCCACACCCCAGCGCCCTTTTTTATCGAGTTTTGTCCTAAAATGGAAAACAACCACCAGGGCTGCATATGGCGAGAGCAGTAAGCGAACTTTCACCCTTGGGATAACCTCAAGACGCGCAAACTCGTCTTGATTGTCTCCGCAATCCGAATCAAACGTCTAACTCTTTCTAACGCTCATGCGAGTAGTAGAGCACGGTCTCTCTCGCTCCACAGAGGGTAGTGATCCTTATACGAGTGTGCCCTCACCTCGATGTCTCTGTGTGAACTTAGAATGGGGGTGTCGGTCTCCCGCCGCCACCCGTCGTCGGATCGCTCTCCGGCTCACCGCATCACCTCCGACGCGCGGCGCCTACCAACCCCTTCGATGCGTGTGTGGCTATGGCGTGTGTTATATCTCATACGGAGGCATACGTGTAAACACTTCCTCCCCGTTGCTGCTACCCTGGTGCACGAGTATGTGAGGAGATTAGAATTTGCTAAGCAAACGCTACTTTTTTCTAACACATGCGGTTCCTGTAGGCTTCTAATATTCATAATAATAGGGTATGGGAGCGGGTCCGTTAGGCAAATGAATTTCTAAGCTCGGCTCGTGTGTGGCGCACATTTCCACGATAAGATGAGAGGGGAGTATATGCTCTTCCTCTCCGACACGAGGCTGCCACGGAACGCACACGTAGAAGGCATTAGCTCGCGCGTACGACAATATGAAAATAATTGTGTACATTGGATACGGGTACGTTTGACCCGTTTACTTCGTCGCTTCAGAGTTCAGGTACACCGTTACCTAATTGCTTAACTGGAATGCACTTTAACGGCTCAGGTTTTCTAAGTAAGAAATTTACAAATATGAGAAGTCAGAAGAAATTAACAACGTTGTTTGCCCAAAACTGGCCGAAGAATTTACTCAAATTTGGCCAAAGAGTATTTGCTTGACGCTCGTCAAACAGTGCAATATTTGCGTCGATTCAACTACGCTCCGTTTCGGACGCTTACCTACCGCTTTGATTTGAAGGAGTTTTAAAACGAATTGCATTTGTTTTGGTAATGGCCGGAAAGTTATAAGTACCAAGAGAACATTAAATTCAGACAGAACAATAACCTCATCTGGAGCACCGAATCATTACCTACTGACTCAAGTTAAGCAAACCAAACTCTGGTATTCATAATTAATACAAAATTAATTAAAAGCAAGGTTTGAACTGAATCTATTTACAATAGTGTGAAAATAAAACTTCTCAATTTGCGTTAAGCTAGAGCTAGCAAAAAACTGCTATATCAAAGTACCCAAATTGAGAACCACCTATTTTTTAGATTGGTTAAAACGACTTCTGACTTCTACCATTTTTAACTCCCGACCCAAAAAGAGGGCGTGTTATAAGTTTCATGTATGTATGTATATGTGTTTCTGTATATCCGAGTGTATCTGTGTGGCATCGTAGCTAATAGAAAATTTCTTAGCTATGTTTCATCAAAATCAATTCAGTCGTTTTTTTTCGTCGGGAGTTTTGAGTTTTCTAAGCTTGTACTGTACATGAATTCTAGTGAAGTATAAGTTAAGTACAACGTGTCTTATCTTTTATTCCAGGTAACGTTGACAGAGGCTGTCCCCGGATTAGAAATATGAATCATGCAGCTACTGCGCGCCGTGCGTGCCGCGGGTTGCGCCGGCGCGGGCGGCGGCCGCAGGACGCGCTCTTTAGTAACATAATAGTCACTTTACTTGCTCTCTGTTGAATGTACTGCCACTTCTGTATTTAAATGCACTTTATTAATGATTACCTGCGACGTAGTACATAAGCTATTTCATTCGCTTCCTGTTCGTTTTCCTATTGCGTCTTTTCCGTTTACCTATGATTTCCTTTATTATTTATACCTGAAGCTTCCACCGCTTCTATTCCTTTCTGGTGTGTTCCTGGTCGTGGCCTTAAATACAGTTAATATCTTGTATCTGGTGGCAAGGGACGGACTTCAACACTCGATAGCAGTTTCCGGCCGCCCACGGCGCAGGCGCACGCGAATCGAGGTCAGGGACGCACTCGGCCCGCCTCGATTTGCTTCACCTTAGAAACTTATTAGATATTGATTTTTGAATTGCAATGCAACGTTTGTCAATTATATTTTCAATTATCTATTTCGGGATTTTGCTTAACATTTTTACACGCACTGCTCCCCTTTAGGATCCCCTACGTTGGGGATGCCATGGAAACACACTCAGACCCGGGCAGATATCTAAACTCGGGGTTCAAACTTCACCCCTGAGTCCTGTTGGGCAAGCGATCTCCGGATGACGAACACAGTGCGCTGCTACGCAAAGCTTTCTGTGATAGCTTTGATTCCCGGAATCGAGCTATTGTAGACATAGACATACTTTTATTTGCGACAAACCTAGCCACAACTTATAAACACTACAGTCGTTTTGTCACGCGCCGGTTCCAACTCAGCATGAGCTGTTACATTATCCAGCGCTGGTGTTATCAGTATAAGTGACGCTAACCGTCGGATGGGTAACCTGCTAGAGGTCAACAAGTTGCTTATCTTAATTCTTATCAAAAGAAATCAAAGGTGAATCTATTTCGTCTGAGTAAACGAGGCCCATCGAAGATCACAACTTCATATCAGGCGAGTTGGCAGTCAAACGCAAGTCTATCATTAAATAAAAATAAGACCGTGAGCCACGCACTTATAGTCTAGTAAAAATAAATCCGTTTGTATGGAGCAGATCATAGTATTTGCAACTGGGGGGATTCTTTGACATTATGATAGGAAAAAAACTAAAAATTATAAATCAACAATAATATAGACTAGCTGCGTTCCGCGGTTTCACGCGCGTAGTTATGAAAAACGGTGATGATTATGATTATGTTAAGTAGCTAATGTCCGTCTCCAGGTCCAAAGCTGTCTCTATACTAATTTTCATATCGATCGGTTCAGCCTTTTGAGCGTGTAAAGGTAACAAAATTAGCTTTTAAATATCATTATGAAATTGTGTCAAATGTATTTTAAAACACCAGTAAGTACCTACATTCATTTAAATAACAATATAATTATGTCTTTTATGTCTTCACAAATCTTATTTTTACTAGACTAGTAACTAATAACTTGATGAGATTGTTTGATAGATGAAGCCGGAGTAAGCTCCCAAGTCTCGCACCGTCGCGCGTCGGCGTCGCGCAGTACCTGGTTTCTAGATTATATATCGGTTATATTATAATTATAGGCAGTGTGCTTCCTGAATGAGTATTTCCGAATAGATTATGATCTGTGTATCTTTAAATCGCGAGTGAATAGGTTTCTTCTAGGCAAGCGCGCTCCATCATAGACCGCAACGGTCGCTTAACGTCAGGCGAGTTCTGGTCGAGTGCAATCCTATTTACAAATAAAAAGGACTATTTAGCATAAAGGTCAATGACCTTTCCATTATAATGGCAAATGTTGTACATATTAATGACCTTTCCATTATAATGACAAATGCTGTACATATTAATGACCTTTCCATTATAATGACAAATGTTGTACATATTAATGACCTTTCCATTATAATGACAAATGCTGTACATATTAATGACCTTTCCATTATAATGGCAAATGTTGTACATATTAATGACCTTTCCATTATAATGACAAATGCTGTACATATTAATGACCTTTCCATTATAATGACAAATGTTGTACATATTAATCGCCAAATCTCAAATTTCGATTAATTACATTGACGTTCTGTGTTGCATGTATAAATGTTATAGTGTTAGTGTCTCCAAGTAAAATTGCTGTGACATACGGACAGGCAGACAGACGTGGCGTTCACAAAATTTTTTTTTTTAGAGTTCCTCGTATTACTAGGGAACCCTAAAAAGTTGAATTCGTAATCCATATTTACACAACAATCTAAGATATTCCCAGTAGAGAGTCGGAAGCACGGACGTAGCCACTCGATAAATCACGGCCGAGTCAAGTGGAGCACAAAGGGAAGTTTTTGAACGGCGTGTTTTTATATTCAGTACTTTTTAAGTTCTTTTTATATCCTCGAAGGGCTTCTGAGAAGGAAGTCGTCGCATCCTTCGGATCGAGTTTTTGTCATTAAAATTAGTTGTGGTGGATATTTTGGAGTTCAAAGTAGTTGATCCTATTATTGGACAGAGTGTATATATGGGGGCGCCCGAGACACCTTGCAGTTACGAGCTCTAAAATACACCGTGGAAAGTACTACTAACGCATTATGTGTACATATCTTACGTACACATGGAGTTTTGTGTAATTAGTATTCATGTATTTTTTGGGTAGATAAGTGCCTAGTAGGAATTCGCAAGAAGTATTGTGCCAAGTGTAGGTACTGCATTCTCGATCACGGGTAAAAGTGCGGGATGTATTGTACTCGTATATACAAATATCATCAGTCTGAGGCCATGGGAAACTCAAACATTTGCGAAAAATAACTGCTTTCTGCGTAGATTTACCGAGCAATCAAACAATCTCAAATCATGCAAAGACGTTGTAAAACAAACGCGGCACGACTCAGCGGCGGGGCGGGGCGGCGTCGCGACGGCGGCGGGACGGCGGCGGGACCGCGGCGCTGTTTGTTCCTAGCGACCGCAGCTAATTGCGCGCTCTTGTTTTAGTTTCAGTTATTATTGCATAATTGCTCGTTATACGGCACTACGGGGTAAATTACTTGAAATTGGGCTTGACTTGCCGTGACTAATGTTTTCTAATGAAGTTAACACAATATACTTAATATTACTCGAATACCTAATACATTAAATACGACAAAAGCATTCGACAACTGAAATGTAATGTTCTGTATAGTAACACAAATATTCACATGTCTGTTAGTGAAGTGGAGAAACCCCCGGTACTATGTTCGCGGTGCGACAGGATGACACGGGGCAGACAGGCGCACAGGGTCTCCGGCGACGAGACGGGTGCGCGCGCGCCGCGGACCGATTCAAATAAACTTGTTCTTATTTCGATACCCGATCCTGTCCTGAGTGACTGACTGACGGGTGCGAGGATCACGCACGCCTGGCTATATACACTACATACACTAATTAATTTACTCGATAGAGACAACAATTTTCAGGCGAATATTTGTTTCTATTTGTTATCTTCACATCTTGAACCATTAACGGTTTCAGTTCATGTGAGAGGTCAGCTCGATTCGTGTTCACTTTAGGTAATGCGATATTTTGCTGTCGATTCTTTTACATCGATTAAAAAAGTGTGTTCTAAAATCGACTGATTAATTTTTGTGTTTCCTCATATCTCCGCCGGTAGTGAACTGGTTTCGCTGTTTCATTTATTGAAGAAGGTACCCTTCAAAAGTAATCAAAAAAAAACATCAATGTCAAGTCAGTACCTTTATGTTCATCTATAGGTTTACGCTTGACCGCCAGCTCGCCTGATGTTGAGTGATGCTGCAGTCCACCATATAACGCGCTCGGCCTGAAGAAACCTATCATACAAACATCACAAAACTGGGCAAGCAGCTGAATTTTGTTTTGACCCGACTTCCCGCAAAGGATACTAATGTTCTCGTTTTTCGCAAGCACAACCATTAAACTAAAAGTTTGAAACTGTCATCGAGCATAACGGTTTTAAAAACGCTAGATGTCCATAAGTAGAGTCAGATGCTGCAAGATAAGCGAAGATGTGGTGTACCGGCGACTAGCGAGTCTCTGACGTGAGATACTACCGAGCAGATAGCTGCCGCCGCGTGCCCTCTATGGCGACTATACCTCACTTTTATGGCGACCTCACAGAGTACACACTTTCATAACTATGGATAAATATGGATTTGTTTACTTCAAGTTTAGAAATTATTGTTAAATATAAAGAAAGATCTAACATTTTCCAACATGCCTAGCTAGACCTGGTTGCGTTAAATCCACAGGGTTATTACGGTGCCCTGTAATAAGTAAAAAAAAATGGTCAATAGACTTTAATTACGAATAACTTTCGTTATGGGCACAATTGAAATTGGGGAAAGGTTACCCGAATTTTTGTTATTTTTTTTTGAAACGCAACTTTCACGAGTTCGGGAAGGTTTTCTTTCAATATGTTTCTCAGTTTCCAAAGCATCAAGACTGCGTCACCCGGCCTATCTATATGTTTCGGCCCAACAACTCCCGAGTTAAAGTTTGATGTTTCGTTTCAATCCGCACAATGTCGAACTAAACTACGGTCGCAGCTTATACTAGGCCAAATAACCACGCTAAAGCAGGTGCTCAAGATCACCAGTAATACCACAGGACTCCAGCGACTAACTTTATACAGATACTTTGGCTTAAAAAGTCGATGGTGGCGCCCATTAATTTACCTGCAGAACAGATGGCCCAGTGCCTTGTAATGAGACTGGGTGGCACGGGCGCTGATTACCTCCTTTATGACTGAAGACGCGAAGCTGCGGGTCATTGACCCGCGGAATAAGAGTACAAAGTGTTAGCTCAGAGCGCAGGAGGTTGCACCCTGCAGGTGTGCGTGTTAGCTCAGAGCGCAGGAGGTTGCACCCTGTAGGTGTGCGTGTTAGCTCAGAGCGCAGGAGGTTGCACCCTGCAGGTGTGCGTGTTAGCACACAGCGCAGGAGGTTGCACCCTGCACGTGTGCGTCTCACTTTGAGTGATATTCACTTTATAAAGTTAGTTGGTAAGCGATGATGTCGAAAGATTAGAAGACACCTATTCACTCTGACCTTGAAAAGAACTCCTAAGTTGTATGTCTCGGGAAAGAAGAAAACCGGTAATAATTGTTCCAGTTTTTGGCTCACGGTACGGATTAGAGACATATAGAATTGAATATATAATAGGTCAAAATGTTTTGGGAAAAAATCAAGTATTATCGAAGACTATGAACAATGTTTCACTCCATGGTAACAGTATTATCAAGTATTATCGAAGACTATGAACAATGTTTCACTCCATGGTAACAGTATTATCAAGTATTATCGAAGACTATGAACAATGTTTCACTCCATGGTGACAGTGTTATCAAGTATTATCGAAGACTATGAACAATGTTTCACTCCATGGTAACAGTATTATCAAGTATTATCGAAGACTATGAACAATGTTTCACTCCATGGTGACAGTGTTATCAAGTATTATCGAAGACTATGAACAATGTTTCACTCCATGGTAACAGTATTATCAAGTATTATCGAAGACTATGAACAATGTTTCACTCCATGGTAACAGTATTATCAAGTATTATCGAAGACTATGAACAATGTTTCACTCCATGGTGACAGTGTTATCAAGTATTATCGAAGACTATGAACAATGTTTCACTCCATGGTAACAGTATTATCAAGTATTATCGAAGACTATGAACAATGTTTCACTCCATGGTGATTGGTAACAGTACTAATATTAGCGATTATTTTATTAATAGATATATTTAGCTCACAAAATAATAATCTAGAAAAGTATAAATATACCTGTTTGAACGAAAAATAGGCAATGTAGAACTTTCTAAGTTGATGTGTGAGCGATTGCGGTTTTATTTCCATTCCAATACTTTATCAATATCAAAACAAAACGTTCGCTTGTAACCTATCACAATAAAGACGAGCAAAAAACCTGTATGCAAGCTCTCGCAGTCACGTGCCAAGTGACACCTTTTTATTACTACAACAGGTAAGGGCGCATGCGTTAGTTAGGTGCCACCCCTCACCGATATAACAAGACCTCTCGCGGCTCCTCGTTTATACACCTTTTGCTATCAATAAAGGGTGATGTTAGACCTTGAAGGGTCTCGACGATGTGGTCCCAGGTAACAGGTAGGGGCAGGTGGGACGCATGCGTCAGGTAAGTTGCCACCTCTTCGTTAGCTTTGATCTCCTGGTAGCAGGCTGGCACTTTGCCACAGGTTCGTTCCCGAAAGACAGGTGAAATGACTCTCAGGTGGGGCCCCAGGTGGTGACCCTACCTTTAACACGGCACCTGGAATCATCGAGAAAAATTCACAAAGTGAATTGCTCAAGTTAGTTTCTTGTTAAAGGAATTTGGTTCGAATCTCTGTTGGTTACGGTGTAATTTTGTTTGTAAGTTCCATAAGTATCTAATGTAAGAGAAAAAGCGACTTCGTTTGAATAAAAAAGCGAAATGAAGCGCTTTAGGTCTACAAACTTTTTAATTGTGGAATATGCAACTGGTTGCGTAATTTAGTTCTTTGAAACGTTATTTTCTAGGCAAGTGCACTCTGTATTAAACTGTAGCGGTCAAGCGCAAGTATTTCAATTGTTTCCACTTTATTTTGTATAGCAGCCGCAATCGTTGAAAATATTCCAATGTTCATTGCCCAAACTATGTATTGTCTGAAGGCGGATATCTGAGTAGGTATTAACATTTTCGGTCATCGTCCTCATCAAGGAAGCGATACATTTCCCAGGCATCCCGAGTCGGGTCGGCGACCGAGCCACTGGAGTGAAACGTCGCGGTACTAATTGATTAGTCTATTAGATTCTAGACTAGCCTGACCTGCGGCCGCGCGCTGCCCAGCTCGCTGCGATTTGATATGTTTTTTGTGGGATTAACTAAATCAAAGGATGAAAAGATTTCTCACGGCGCGGTGTCTTATTTTAAAAGTCAGATTGAAGTAATAGAACCATTATTGTCTGCCTCCAGAGCAGAGCATGCGAATACAGCTCGTCACGCGGTGTCACATCTCGCGGTTATGTCCGCGAGCGACTTCATAGCGAACGCATCCTCCAAATGTTATGTTCGTTGGAGCAGCGGTGTAGGCTGTACGTTCTCTGCCAGTCTGTCAATGAGTCTATCTGTGATACAGTCCTATAAAGGCATGGTAAGGGAAATAATTAAACATTTCATTCTATATCTTCATGTAAAGGTAATCGTACTTTCCTTACCTGTTCTGAAATTCACGCACTTAATCTGTTTTCGTTCAGTGTTAAATTAACATAAATACCTATTTCAATTTAAAAATTGTGTAGCTATGAAGCTATCAGTAGCTACTAGGATAGGGCCTTAAATTTTGTGCTACTAGGTAATTATTTGCGTGAGTAAATTAAGAAATAAAAAATGTCATAATTTTCCCGCCCTGTTACTGAGCAGCAGTAGAAGAGGTCGCGCCCGGAGGAGGGGGGAGGGAGCGTCTCCGAGCTGGAGCAATGAGCGTTTGTGATAACAATTAAACATCCTAGACATCAGTCGGGCCGCTCTATAGCATAGCTTTTACTCACTCTGCTGCTGTAGTGTCGGCAACTCATGCTGACATTACTGTTAATAAATACATATAAAAAAACCGGACAAGTGCGAGTCAGACTCGCCCATCGAGGGTTCCGTACAAACTAAATAAAAGGGGGAAACTCGGTCAAATGTGGCGTCAAACGGTTTCATAGTCTCAGATGCTCTTCCTACACCGTAAGGGAAAATAGGCATTATTTAATGTATGTATGTAAACGAGATTAACGAGATGGTATATTTTCAATCACAATATTCATTTAGATATTTTATATTTTAAAGTAATCATGCCAAGTTTTCAATGAAATATACTTAAATAAGTCACTTAACAGAAGGGGAGTAAGAGGTGAAGCTCTGTCTATTATCGAATAATGAAAATAGTTTAGACACAGCTGAAATATATGAAACTAGATGCTGTAAAGATAATAACAACGTCCAAATTAATAATGCATAGCTCTGGCCCTCATGTTATGGCCATTAAAATATATAATAAGTTGCCACAACAATTACAAGAAATTGAAAATGAACAGGAGTTTGCCCAGACCCTCAAAACTATATTAATTAATAAGTGTTACTACCAGTAAGTAAGTAAGTAGTAAGTGTGTCCGTACCAGTTGCTACACCCTACCAGGGTCATTGTATTACTAAAAACAAACATGTACTGTAACATCTCCATGTAACCTATAATGAATGCAATAAACTATTGACTTTGACTTTGACTTTAATTACACCAATAATTCATAGAATCGTTCAACAAACAGTTGTTAACTTAATTGAATAAGAAATATAACCCCAATCTGCAATGAGGCCAAACCAGTTAGGCCTAAACTGGCGCGCCTAGACCGAACCCACAGAATACTATTAAGCAATTAAAAATTGACGCCAGGCTACTCAATATAAAAGGTCAACTTTTATTGTTATCCCAACAACTTACACTATATCTATTTTTGTTGCTGACCGTACAAATTGGATGCAGTATATCTGAAAACAGTAAGGATTCTCACCACTCACTGTCTTGCTATGCAGCTGAACTACTCGACGAGCAGGTCGCTTATGTGATGTTATGCGCCAGGCATGAAACACTCCAATGACACACAGAATTTTGGACTTCATCAAATAAAAAAATCTGTGCGGCAATGCACTGTGCTCGTCACTCTGAAGTATTAAAAAAGGGGTTTGAAATGATTGTATGGACGCTGGAATAGCCTCTGATGTACTTTTTTTTAAATTGCAACGCGCAATACTATTGTATCGCCCTTTGCCTGCCATCGTACTCGTACTTAGGTAGGTACGCGACTTTTCAAGATATTCAAGTAACGGATAGCAAGATGTTTGTATATTTGGACTGGAGATATCTTTACAATTTTAGGTTTTAGAGACAATCTGACAGTAAAGACATGAAAATTGAGGTTTATTTCTTAAAAATGGATGCATACAATTTTTAAGAAATAAACCTTTAATTTTCATAAGTCTCATAACTAAGACTAGATTTCAAAACTGGAATCAGTAAATTTAACATTTAAAAAAAAAATAGCAGATCGGGACTATGACAAAAATTATAAAACCCTTTTCGCATAGAAACATTGCCTTCTAATCTAGAAAACATTAATGATCGCTCACTACTGCTTAGTGGTTGAATAACTAGTCAAAATGCAGTACATTTTCCCTTTCCCATACGGATTCAACAAAGAAGTCCCGCTACTGAAACTAAAAGCTTCTCTACTCGTCATAAATCATTTGTTTAGTGGTTTTAGGAAGCTCACAAGAGCTAATACCCATCGCGGCTGGACGGAGCCTAACCGCTGGTTATGACATGACTCAACGGACTGTTCAATTGGGCACAGAGCCGGGTATGTGGGGCGAGCTGATCGAACATCGAGGCTGATATAATAATAGACACAGACTTAATAGGACTAAAGCTTGTTACTTCTAAAACGGAAATCTATATGGAAATCTTAAAACTTTGTTCTACGTCATAAAATATTGCTCAGCTTTTACCATTCCATACCATAGCCAGTTATAACTCTTATGATGTTTCCAGATTGCATGTACTTGTTTTACCATTCCATATATAGCCAGTTATAACTCATATGATGTTTCCAGATTGCATGTACTTGTTTTACATAATTTTAAAATCTTACGTTAGTGTACTCCGTCCAACCATTTATTATAATTTTGACAGCTTATGTTAGTAATATCTCATTGCGTTATCGATTCGAGTCCTTTTAATTTAATGAAACGAAGATAATGTATATGTTACATCTATTAGTTTTTATCGTTTTATTAATAAATTATATTATAGAAATGTATAATGTCTAAATATGTCAACAGTAAAAGAAATGGTTGGATCGCAGATGAACACTGAAAAACGTTGAATCAAGTGAATTAAGACCCTGTCTATATTTGCTATTTTCTTGATGGAAATGTCAAAATATCATTTTGCTAGTCGTAATACTTATTACATAAAATACAAGTGACAAATCCGTAACTACAGCGTCCGGCATAAGTCGCTGCTCTATAACAAGCATGCGATTTAGAAGGTGCCGTTCTTGTGAAGGGCCTTTATAGGTATCTACTGAATAAAAAAATCTCGATCTCAAGTAAAACAGCGCGTCGCTGCTAGTAGATAACTACTTAGGTAACACGCCAGTCGATTTCTATCTAGATCCTAAATAGAGAGATCCAGTTGTGAGGCAGCGCACCCACGCGAGTATACATCTTAATAGGTGATTGTTAGTAAATCTAACTTTCACTGAACACGGGACAGCGGCCGCGGCGTCGCTTCATCTGCTACAACTACGCATTGTCCTCTCGCAGCCTACATTCAAAAAATCTAAATAATACTATATTTTTTGTGCAACTGAGCGACGTGACAAGCCAGTCGTTTGCTTGATGTTAAGCTTCAGGCTTACTCGTAACAGTTAATAGATGTTTTCTAAATCTACGTGCTTCATCTTCGCTCACATCGTTGCATTCAAACAGGCGAGCTGGAAGTTGAACGCGGAATCATTAGTGAAAGAAAAACAAATGTAAGCGCCGCATTTATGTTTACTTGGGAGCTTGGGAGAGTATCATCACAACGGAAATACTCTCATTATGTCCTTATGTCTCATTCTGTGGTTTTTATATCCCAAAAGTAATGACAACAGTGTATGTAATCCTACGCGAGACTAAGTTCAAATGTCTACAATAATACTCCTCGTCTAGAGCTGAGGTATTTGTCATCAGCTTTTCTTCCACCCACTGCAAGGGATAAGCTTCTTAAAATCAAAATCATACGTTCATACAGTAGCTAATTAATGGCCATCAGTTTATCTTTCATAGAGTAACGTTCAAAGCCAACATTAGAGCGACCGTAAAGTTTTACAATCTCTTGAAAGCCGCATTGAGCGCTTCAAGAGACGCTGCAGCTATAAATCCTTTGAGAGAAGACTTGTTCTTCCCAACGGCTACTGGCGTCCGACGTCTCAATAATCACTTAGGATTTACGAGCGTAGAGTCGGGACCGTGGTTGGACTCGATGATTGAATAATCGATGTTTTCTGTATATTACTGTTTAATTTGGCCTGTCAAAATCGATTATGAATCTGGTTGTAACTAGATATCTCCACTTTATTGCAGTTTTTAATTTGTAAAATATTATTGTGATCCAACTATCGCAAGTTTTAGATTCTTCGATAGATAATATTACAGATTTTTATCAATTGATTTTTATTATTTTAGTAATTGATATGCCTAGAAAGTGGTGGTGTGCCAATAATGAGACATTCCGGAAGAACTAGTAATAAGCTACACTAGGAACGACGAGTACACTTTACTCTAACAATAATATAATTTTAAAGCTTGATGTTTCGCTCACGGAACCCTAAATTCAAAAATAATTATCACTCACCCACACTTATTTAACGACACCTGAGAAAATTATCTCTATTTTACGTTTATAGGAGGGTGAAACTATAAGAGGTAACCTAATGTTTGTTTACTACGTAACCTTAAAAACGGGCCACTGTGTATCCCATTAAACACCGTCGTCGCCTTATTATTTCAGCCACTAATAAGATACATAACTCGATCGCCGGCTACACTACCAACGAAGTGTTCAACTACTCCAGTTAACGTTTCTTCAACGTTTAATTAATAAATCACATCCGTCAAACGTCGGCCACGTGACAGTTGACAGTAATGTCACGGATCACCAGCCGCCGCCGCCGGCGCCGCGGCCGGCGCCCGCGCCGGTCGCCTACACGCAGTGAACCGCACTCAATGACAGTTCGTTGTACCCACATACATACACATTACACGGTCATTTCGGTTTCGCGAAAAAACATCTTGTATGAGATTTAAGTGGAAAATGTAGAACTGTCACCGCAATATGACCATAATGTAGATATAAAAAGAAATAACAGGCGGGCACTTGAGTTTTTTTATTAGTCATGTTTCAATTAAAAGTAAAATACTTATTGCACTATTATCGAGTTACTTTTCACCTCTATAATAGTTAAGTTTTAAAATTATGACAAGTGTTAATTTAAAATTTTCATTAACCTATTCAAAACATAATATTAGGTGAGTAAATGAACACGCTACATCGAGTCCAGTATGTAGGGAAACATATTAGGTGAGTAAATGAACACGCTACATCTAGTCCAGTATGTAGGGAGACATATTAGGTGAGTAAATGAACACGCTACATCTAGTCCAGTATGTAGGGAAACCGTGTGGTAGTTCTCAAAGTCAAAGTCAAAGTCAAAGTCAATAGTTTATTGCATTCATTATAGGTTACATGGAGATGTTACAGTACATGTTTGTTTTTAGTAATACAATGACCCTGGTAGGGTGTAGCAACTGTTCACCAGAACTGTTGTGAACTGTTGGTGTTCTCAGAGGTGGTTGCTCGCTGCACTAGTTTAAGTAAATACTTCGCACTCATAGCTCGACGGGGATTTTAAGATAGACCTAAAGTTTATTTTTTAACTTTTTATAGTGCAATAAACCCGACTCTACGGCAGCTGAAAACGGTTTGTTTTCTCGCAAACCCATAAATATTCTCAAAATTGTACAATAATGTAAGAAATTGCGCTGTTCCGTAAGCTTCTGTCGTAAACCAGCATTAACTAGTGCAGCAGATACGATGAAAGAAAGCTCAGCCGCCTCGGTTCAACGCAAGCTTTTATTAAGTATACATAAGGCAAGCTATTCAGGAAGTGCTCTATTATTTATTAATGTTTTATACTTCTTCGCTTTTATATATTCCATATTCTACGAGAAAAAAATTATAGTTGCGACTAAATATTATAGTTGGACTTTGACTTTGAAAATCGCCTCTATTTGTCTACACAGTAAATTTGTCTAAACAGTTAAAGTTAAAGGTGTAACTTGCGATTTCAAATTTTGCATTTCATTAATTTGAAGCCTTTCGTTGCTAAAACGGCATTATTAATTCTCATTCATCGGTCTTTTTGCCTAAAAATGCGTAAATTGGAAATGCGGGAGGCCTATGCCCAGCAGTAGACTTCGCGTAACTAACACGATGAATGCTATTGATGACGATCTGTCCCAATTTTGATATTTTCATATACTTACTGACCGAGCTAGCGAAGCGTCTCTGCATCAACTGGCCAAATTTTTTCGTCTGTCAGTTTGTTTGTGAGTTTGTATGTTCGTACTCGCGTTGATACAGGGCGTAATTTTGATAAAACTTGGCGAATAGGTTCTATGGATTATTCATACTATTTTGTCGTCGGCAATTTTTGATAGGTTCCCATAAAAAGGGGGGAAGTTTATTGCGGCGCTTATATTACCAACCGATTTTAATGATATTTGTTATGTAGATTCTATTACAACTTGACGTAAAAATAAACAGAATTGGTCAAGTGGTTGTCGAGATATGACAACCAACTTGAGATTGCGTGTAACAGTGAGGGCGCGTGGATGTGCTTGATGCATTTTAGCGCTGAATAACTTTCTTGATTTTACGTTTGCTCCATTTATAAAATTATTATTAGATGATCGAGCGAGCGAAGCGTCTCTGCATCGACTGCTCAAATTTCTTTCGTTTTTATATACGGCTTCCTAAGCCAACTTTATGTGGGTATTATGTACCGATGACCCAAGGTGAGCTGCAAATAAGCTCTCTCGCTAGGTCTACTGTTCGTAGAACTACTAGTTTATTATGCGTTGGAAAAATTATCCTGCAATTCGTATCCTGCAGCGTGGTAGGAAGACGCTGGATGTAGGCTGCGCGACAACCGGGCTTTTACAGATATACAGCTTGTGGGATGTTTTGTATACCTGAATTTATAAAGTCTATAAGAGTTGAAACTCAGTTTTCCAGTACTGTTAAAATGCTATTGTCAGAGAGAACCATATACACTTTCAAAGAGTATTTCGAGAATGACTATAGCCATCTTGAGCCTGCTAAATAATATTTATAACACATTATGTCACATTTTTAGTGACACACACCTAATAGCCCCTTTACAGCTAAAATAGACATTTTTAATTATTTAATTCTGTATAATTGTATTTTAAACTCATTTGATTGACGAGATAGATGTGATGCTCAACACTTACTATTTAATTATAGTAAGGTTGTAATTCCATCTATCAATAAATATATTATTTTCTATTCTATTCGATATAATAATATTTTTTCGCGTATTTAGCGTCATGAAAAATACTTAGAAAGCTGGGTAGTGTAGTGTAGTGTAGTGTAGTGTAGTGTAGTGTAGTGTAGTGTAGTGTAGTGGGCCGTGTAAATCACACAGCAATACGCGGATACACAGAATTAGCTCACATTTTCATAACATAAACAAGTTTTTTCGAGACACAGTGCAATGACTTCAGAAATATCTTGTAGTAACAAAGTAAAGTGACGCTTGTGTCTTGTGCGAGTTGTATTCTAGTTTCGCCTGTAACCATGGACACTACAGTTATCAAAATAGCGTTTTAAAATTACGCAAATACGTAAACGATACGCGATATATCCGTTAAATTAAACAACGTATTTAAATTAATAATAACATTCACAAAACCCTAAGCTAAAACAAATAAGCATGGCTTTAAGAATTACAAATGACAAGACAACGGCGATCTTAGTGAAGCGCTTTCATTAGAAAACACTATCTTTAATCATGACAAAATAATGTAAGGGTATTTAATGTTGTCACACGGAGGCGTGACGCGCGGGCGCGCCATGCTCGTCGTCGCTTTAACCCACGGTCGATATCGAAATGAGTGTTAGCGGTCAGTGTCAAGTCAATATTCCGATCGAAGTCGTTCACCCGCGGGTGGGCGAGCCCGCGAGCCGCGCCCGTGCGTACGAACACTAAAATCTGTGCTAAAAGCCTGGATACATCGATCACTCTATAACTGTACGTACCACTTTCCAATCCTATTGAAAGATATATTTCAGCTGAACTAACATGTTTGTTTAGCCATTCTTTACGATACCCGTTTTTATGGTTTTATCCCGAGATTTACGTAGTAAGCTCACGCACGACAAGGAACATGTAGATTCACGGAATGGGTTGGATTTTAGACGATATTCAAATGATAATTTTGAGAATTACTTACTATACATATGTAGTACCGATTATTTAAACCAAACATAAATAAATAAATAATCATTCTATCGTATATACGAGAAGTCTTTCACTATATAAAATAATTAATAATACTGTCGCCGTGGGTAACTTTGAGTCCATGTCAAACATTGTACATAGCGTTTTTTTGAAGTTTCTTGATTTTTCCCCAAAAAACCTGCCAAACTAGTTATTTGAATAATTAGCAGTCATTTCGATAACTTAACTTTTGGGGGAAAATCAAGAAATTTAGAATAAAGCTATGTGCAATGTTTGACATGAGTCAAATTTACCCACGGTGTCAGTACCTACTAGCCGCAAACCCTGATTTTACTCCTTCACTTATTGAACACCTTACAGCTCAATTAGTAGTACGGATGACTTCTAAACTGTAGGTAGTGAGTTCGATTCACACCAGGTCAAACATTTATGTGATGAGAACTACTTGGGACAAGAACTGTTAGTTTAGTTTGGCTCCAAATAAAATAAAAAAAACTGTTGTTCCTAAGAAACAGATCGTTGACCCCCAATAAAATGTTGTATACATTTAACAGCTGATTTCCCCCCGAATTTGTATTTTGAGTTGTGCTGTGCCCCTATACTAGTGAAAACTGAAAATTGTTAAGCTTGATGAGTACATCGACCTGCTTACGGCGTAGTATGCCCCAGTATTATTAGGCTATATTCTAAAGTGATTTTCGCTGGGTAACAAGACATCATATTTGCCAAGGAGACTCTACTGAGAAAGCTATTAATTAATGCCAATTGTCTATAATCAAAATGCGACTGTTCGTCTGTGGCATTAATCTTTATGAGATCAATTAACGCTTTTTCTATTAAGCTATAGCTAAGCTTAAGCTATATACAAACAAAAATAGACTTATTGATTGAGCTTCGTTTTTAGACCTAGAGGTACCTAGTATAAATAACTACTTCACTTGACTTAACTATTCACCTAACTTGCAATAAAAATATCACTGAGGGGTCTCAGGCTGAGACCTCCTTTCTACTCCAAAGTTACACCGCGACTGGTTACATTACAGCGTTCGCCACCGCGACAGCGCTTACAATTGACAGCCAATCCAACGTTATGTTTTCTCTAGAGTATAAAAATTAAGAAAATAACAGTGTAGCCATTCCTCCATATTGAAAACACTGCACACCACAGACAACAAATATGAAAATCATGACACAAGAAACTACATTTTTTGCGATGTCTCTTCAAATATTATGTGTTAAGTATTTGCCCGATGCCGACTGTGTAAATATGTATCATTTCATGCTCAAAGACTTCTGAGAAAATGTGAGTGTGAGCAATGAGCATGTCTAAGTTAAAAACTCAAATATTTTTCCTCTTTCTGTAATTTTTGCAACGCGAACATAACAATTTTATAAACCGTATACCTATGTCCATACTCTTATTTTATATGCATTAAATAACAAAGCGTGGGAAAGAGATCACGATCTATAGATATGAATACGTTGCAAGGGAGAAAGAGACCGAATACCTACTTACAACATTTCTTACACGTTAGAAATGTTGGTACACATTTATTTATATCAATTATGGTTAATCGACTTTCAAACCATAAAATCTATCTGCTTGTACTTACATATAAATCATTAAATTATTAACAAATAGGTATATTTTGAACTCTGTAGCTGTTCTTACTTCTCAAGATTCATCGTGCATGTTTAATGTTATCTTTGATTTTAGTTTAGAACTGTAACTGCACAATTCAGTTATTCAAGACCGCTCCATAGCCGAACCATATGTGGAGCGTTTCCCGTCGGCCGCCATAGTTTTTTTGATTCAGTCACTTTTATGTCATACAATTGACACATTTGATGAAACGTAACACGTCCTTCGCTCGTTACTAAATCAAAAAAAGATAGCAACCTACAGGAAATGCTTCGCACAAGGTTCAGTTACGGATCGGTTTTGAATAACTGAATTATTATTATTCGAGGTAGGGTGGGAGGCCATGAGCCTCCCTGTCACTGCGACCCTCGCGGATCTATTGTGACTTCCCTCCTAGGGGTTACAGCACCTCTCCCAGTCCCAGATGTGACATAAATTTCACTAGGGACTTTGGGGCGGAGGCATTTACATCCTCAGGGTAGAGAATAGGTCCTCCCAGGAGCTAGCTCCTCTGGTGGTGGAGCGCCACACACTCGCAGAGGACATGGATGGGTGTTTAATCTTCTTCGAGGCAAAACCTACACTCAGGGCTATCACCCAGCCCTATTCTGTGCAGGTGTTTATTCATTTTACAATGTCCCGTTAAGGTGCGAACAATAACCCTTATTTGGCCCTTGCTTAAAAGAAGCGCCTCCTCAGAGAACTTTTTGCTGAATCCTGTGAGAATCGCTTTGGAGTGAACCATTCCCGGGCTTTGGCTCCACAGTGCCAAGCACTGTTCCTTCCCCCAGGATTTGATGCTACTCCTTATTGTGGAGTCGGAGATGCTACATAGCGGGCTCTGGTCCCAGCAAGGCACCTTCCGACCCACATCTTGCCAACTCACCAGCGGCTTCATTGCCCCTGATGCCACGGTGTCCAGGTACCCAGCCTAGTGTGACCTTGTTGGTCTCACCCAGGCAGCTTAGCACCTGCACACACTCCTGCACCAGCTTGGAGTTAACTTCATCCGCAACTAGAGCCTTTAGAGCTACCTGGCTAAACTAACTGAATTGCCCTCCAGGTCAATATAAAACATGTAGAGACCTCGAATTCTGCTAAAAGTTAAATGTAAGTACTTTACTATACGCCTATAAACATTATCTCCTTCTTGTGCGGTCGGGTTACTATAATTATCATGCCATAAGTCCGGTCAGACGATTCAACGCATGATGTTTGCGTCTCGTTCTGTTCGTATAATTCAGCAATAAAGTGCATGTATGAAGTATGAATAATGTGTGTTGAAGTGGTATCGCATGCGCGGCGCGCGCGCAGCTTCCGACGGCGCCGGCGGCGTGCGAATCGTGCGAGATTAGTAGGGCTGCCCGACGATGAACGGAGTGTTCGCAAATACAAAACAATATAATTAAGTTTTTTTTGTAATATCAATAAGTTTTTGTTTGACTACTAACTCGATTTAAATTATATTCACATAGAAAACTTTATTTCTAAAATGTCAATTAATAGCTTTGGAATTATCCAACGAAACCATTGATTTATTGCACATAATTGAATTGCTATAGTTGTGAGGATAATCATTTCCATTAAATATCCACTGCGATGGTACGAGTAGATACGACACGTACTAATTTTAACCAAATAAATTATATTATAATCTAGATGTTTTGAAATATCAAGATTATATAATTTATTAGGTTATTCTTAGCTACATAGTAACGTTACTGAGTAGCTCCAGACGGGGCAGTCCAGCGCAGACTTATGACATTAGCACCTTCAGTGAGAATGTAGGGTTAAAATTAAACCCGATAAAAATAAGAGTAATGACAAATGGAAAGAAAAGCACTATACATTTTGGAAACGCTCAAATCAATTACACAGATGACATTTACCTGGGTCAGGGAATGACACAAAACGGTCCTCTACGCAAAGAAGTTGAAAGAATAATATCCAATGGCTGGAAGAGATACTGGCGGCTGAGAGAGTTTATGAAAGATAAGGAGCTTCACATAAACACTAAACATAAACTTTTCAATACATGTATATACCAGACCATATGTATGGTAGTCAAACGTGGGCTTTAACACAAAATATGACAATAAACTCACCACCTGCCAGCGCGTAAACTAAAGAAAAACATGAATGGAAAAGGTTGGAGGAGGCCAATGCGGACTGGCAAACAGATCTGCAGAAAGTAAATAAGAAACATATAATAGTTTAAGTTTTAAAATTGTAGTATGTTTGTAATGTAATACTGAGTGGATTTGAATAAAAGGCTCTTATTATTATGATATTATTAGCACAGTATACTTGTTTCACTGGCGAGTGCCAACCCTGGCGGCCGCCCGCGCTGCTGCGATATCTACCGGCCAGCCGCGCCCGCGCCGCTCGCCGTCGCCGGCGCGTCTACGTGAACCGTTTAGGCATGCGCCTGAGCGTTGTAACCACTCGAAATAACTGTTGATCACTGCCATCGGCCCGGATAGGTAATCGATATAACACACACAAACACACATCCTCACAAACGCATACAAGTGCGTGTCAACCTAACTTGTAAATACCAAGTTCAAGTAGTTTATTATCAACCAAAAGATACAGAAAAGCTTACATGGTTAGAAGGCCATAGTTATTTGGAAGTTCCCAATGGATCCTTATTCTTAAGATTTTAAGCCTGTGCTCTTATTTGTCTACTTGCACATTTTCCTGTCTCTCTGTCATAGCCTAACATTTTTTTTAAGTCTTATAGGGTGAATTGTAGATATATCAAAGAAATTGTAAATAAAAATAATAATTAAAAAATAAATTAATAACTGTTTGTAAATTGTGTAATTGTAGAATTGTTGTTGTTATAAGCACTAGAGTATCAAACTGATTTATAGATGTGTGTTACAGTTTAATAAGTTTTTTTTTATATCTAACGTAAGAAAAATAAATGGCCAAGTGCATGTCGCGTCACGAGCAATGCAGGGTTCTGTAGTTACATATTATAATTTATGTGACTTTAAAACAGGGTATCTTGTTTGATACTACGTACATATGAGTTATCTTATGTTAATTTAAATGAAATTTTCATTTTTCACTTGTCTAAGTAATTATTTTAAGTTGATCGACTATAACTTGTAAAGCCTACATAGCCTTGATACATTTTTAAATAAAAACTACGGGTCACTCACGTCTGTTTTGAGCCGAAATATCAAAACAGACGTGGGTGACCCGTAGTTTTTATTTAAAAATGTGTGAAAACCACGTTAATTTCCATAGCCTTGATAGTTTTCCTTTTAATTTCATCATACATTTATATTTAAATATTTTTTTTCATATCTCCAAAGTCAACCTTTTAGCCGGTAGCGTGACTCTAACAAAAATTATCACTTCAAAGCTTAATATTTCGTAAACGGATCCCTATATTGAAAAATGGTTTTGGCAAACCCCAATGTTTTTTAATTACCTAGCCAACGATAACCCACACGATGGGGTAGATGAGAAATAAAACCGGCCAAGTGCGAGTCGGCCTCGCGCACGAAGGGTTCCGTACCATTATCTACATAAACGGCAAAAAACATGTCTGTTGTATGGGAGACCCCCTTATCTATTAATTTAATTATTTACTTTTAAAGTGAATAATATAACTCAATATTCTGTGAATATTTCAAGCGTCTACCTGTTGCCGTTATCAATATCGAGCAAATACGAGCAAAAAATCACGTTTGTTGTATGGGAGCCCCCTTAAATATTTATGTTATTCTGTTTTTTAGTATTTGTTGTTATAGCGGCAACAGAAATACATCATCTGTGAAAATTTTAACTCTCTATCTATCATGGTTCATGAGATACAGCCTGGTGACAGACGGACAGACGGACGGACGGACAGACAGCGAAGTCTCAGTAATAAGGTCCTGTTTTACCCTTTGTATGGAACCCTAAAAATGAATCATCCTCATTTTACGTATAGGGGAAGTAAGTACCCCAAAAACATTTATTTTTTTTCAAAATTTTATTCAACGAATTTATCAGCATTATTAATATCTATGCATAATATCCACCAAATTACAGCTTCCTAGCAGGCAGGTACTTAGAGATTGAGCAAAGCCGTCGACGGGCAGACAGACGGTCATGGCGAAACTATTAACTATGGAAAAACACTTTTCATGCATGGAATCTTTTATTAATTTTGTCCGTTTTTTTTCACGTATTTTTTTATTCTTCTTTGCCTAAAGTACAAAAATATAAGAACTAGTGTCCGTGAGCCACAGACGATAGCCCCCGGCTGGCCGCAATACATCATCATTCGTTTTTTCATATCATTTGTATTCGAGGGCGACGGTAGTCCGATGAAAATGATAGCTATTAATAGTGCATAGTGTCACACAGCTAGGTATATCAACATTCTGTGCCGGTCCTAGCTCTGAACGGACAGAATGTTAACGCTATGCAATGCATAGTAATATCTGTACTTTACACAATACTCAAATTTACAATTTATATCAACATACCGAATATCAATAACCGGTCAAGTGCGTGTCGCGCCACGCGCAAAGTAGGGTTCCGTAGTTGCACATTATAATTTATGAGTACTTCAAATAGAGACTCCTGTGTGATACTATTGATCACATGACTTAACTTATGTTAGTATAAATGAAATTTGCACGTAATTTTCATTTGTTCCGTCTCTAAATACGAGTACATACATTATTTTAAGTAGATCGACTATTACTACTCGTTTACTTGTAAACTCTACTTAGCCGTGATAGTTTTCCTTCCAATTTCATCATATATGCTATGAGCATGAATTATTTAATAACTCCAAAGTCAACCGTTTAGCTGATAGAGGGGGAGGGACACTTGACTCTAGTAAACATAACATAAGTAGATAGATCTAAAAACTCTCTATTATACACACCTTAAAAGTAATAACAAAGGACTTAATAGACTAGTACATCAACAGGCGGCCTTATCGATAAAAGCGATCTCTTCCAGGCAACCATTATTACAAAACCCATCAAAATCAAATTATTAGTTTCAAGCAAAACGAATAAATACCAATAAAAATGAATAAACAAAAATAATTTAAAAATATTAAATCGACTTCATAACAATCCAATTAACTGAACAGGGAGAAATAACAACTGTTACATAATATTACCGAAGAGCGGAAGACGCGAGCCCTGAGACGTTAGCCCTGAGACGTGAGCCCTGAGACGTGAGCCCTGAGACGTGAGCCCTGAGACGTGAGCCCTCGAGACGTGAGCCCTCGAGACACAGAATATCTAGTTCGGATGCTAACACATTATTAAATTATAATACTCTAAAGAAAATAATAAAACCATTTGTATTTGGAATATCCTGGCACCTTTACCTGGCACCGACCTCAAGAAATAGTTGGTGTACGTACCTACTTAGACCCAGTTTTGATTTAATGTTTCGGTATGATGTAACAGTTATTTTCTTTTTTTTAAGTACATTAAATAGAATTAATTTTTTTATAAGTTATTTTATCTATACCTGAATGTCATTGCATCATCATAATCTCGACCATAAGAAGTCCACTGCTGGACATAGGCCACTCCCATGGATTTCCAAAAACAGCGATTGCGCGCGGCTTGCATCCAGCGTCTTCCCGCCACGTGTATGAGGTCAAATGTGCATGAATGTCATTGCATGCCTACAATATATTGCTCCACCCGAGTCCCGATGTTTATCTTTGTCTATACTTACTCAATGTATTATAATCCACACTAAGACTGTGTGTCCTGTCAAGTCTACGAAGAATAATGTCAAGTCGAACATCCTCTTGCAAAAACTTGGAGACTTTACTTTCTCTTTTATAAAATTAGTAGATATTTGAGGGGTTTATTGGCTTGATTATTATTATTGTTGACGCGTGCTGCCCACGTGTCCGTACCGTCACGTGCACACCCGTCCCGCTCGTCTGCCGGTGTCGGTGTATTGTTTATACAGTTTGCCTAAATATTCGAATCCCTTTGAGTTTGCAGAACGGCGTGTTTTGTAGCTTTGTTTACGTGAAAGATTCATGGGTTATAACTCATAGTTATGGGATTACATGTATATATATATCGGGTTGGAGTCGGACATGGCCTAAGCACCACACAGTTTAAATAAAATACTTAGTATGATTTGTACTGTAATCACTTTTACTTTCACTTATTAATTAATTATTATAATTTTAACGCAGGTATGTGCACCGGGCGAGCGCTCACAGCAAACTGTGTTCCGGCCGCCGCGCGGCGGCTATTTTTACGATCGAGGCGCGGTGATTCATTCGCTCGCCCGTTGCACGTATTATTTACAATATCTTGCCGACGCCGTCACGGCCCTACTGACATGAGCTCGTCCTCGAGCGTTACTAGTTTCCTGAAACAACAGAAACGCTTGTTCATCCTGATATAAAGGAACTGACACGTTCCATTTGTAATTTATCAGAATACTTTTTTTTTGAGATCTGGACCAGTCATATTAGACCCTACAGGTTTATTATTCATATTACCCTTCAGTTTAAAAACTGGACCGGATTTTGCTAGACCGGAGTTAAATCCCTTTAGCCAATCATGCTAGTCCGGATAGATATCCCTATAGCTAAGACATTGGACCAGATTAACCCTTCAATGCCTTCAGTCATACATACTTTCATATCCTTTTTCTTTCTACATTTTTTCATACATATTTTTTTACACACACTTTTATTTTTACACATTTTTTTTTACACATTTTCATTTTTTTTTTAGTCATCACAAGGTCTATGTACAGTGGCATTTGTAGTAATAACTACTGAATGTGGGAAATCTTGCAAGGATTCTTCAGAGCTATTTACAGACACAGTATCACTATCATTTGCAGACATGGTGTCGCTATTATTCGCAGATATGGTATCGCTATTATTTGCAGACATGGTCTCGCTATTCGAGAACACAGTATCACAATTAGTATCGTAAGCTAAATCGACAGGATTGTGATCAGTTTCATGAACAGAGCCGTTATCATCGATGTCCGCCGTCACGCCATCACACGAAAATTCTAACAGACCAAGAGGACCGCGAGGTACTTCACGCAGGTTTTCATGAGCGTACTTGTAAGTCCTATTAGAGCCATTTATTTGCTTCAACTCGTACCTATCGTTCTCCAAGACTGCAGTGATTTGAAAGGGACCTTTATATTTTCGGTTTAATTTTGTTTGATGTCGTTCTTCACTTTTAGCATAAACGTAATCTCCCACGGAAAATGATTTGATTTTAGCTTTACCTCTGTTATAACGAATGACGTCGCGTTGGGCTAATTTTTTTATATTATCGGAAGCATTAGATCGCGCCAAGCTAAGATTTAATCTACTAGGTTCATCACAGTTTACAGAAATTTTAGAAATTTCAATTGAGTCACCCTGTATACCAAACATTAATTCTATCGGGGTGAACCCCGTTACTCTACAGCGAGTACTATTCAAAGAGAGTTGAATTCCTCCTAATTGTTCTTGCCATGATTGATCGGAATTACCTTCAGCTATTGTAAGTAGGTTTTTCAAAGTTCGCATTACTCGTTCAACCTGCCCATTGGCCCTACTGGAGCCCGTAGCGATAAGATGCAGTTCAATATTGTTGTCTTTACAAAAGGCCTTAAAATCAGAATTATCATATGAACGGCCGCGATCAGCTATTATTCTTTTCGGCGCACCGAATAGATCAACAGTATCTTTAACTGCTTTGATAGCATCAGTAGAGTTTAAGGTGAATGTATGTTTCAGCAAAACGTACTTTGTAAAGGCATCGATAATAACAGAACAGTATTCTTTCCTGTCACTTTTACCACTTAATTTTCCTGTTAGATCTAAGTGCACCGTATGCCAAGGAACCGCCACTTTTGGGATTGGATGCAGACGTAACTGTTGGGCGCCCGATGGACCCTTTGAGGATTTACATATGACACAAGAGTCAACAAATTTCTTTACACATCGTGCCATGTTTTGAAACCAATAATGGTCGTACAACTTGTCAAGTGTCTTTTCGTACCCTAGATGTTTTATTTCAGCGTGAACGTGGCTTATAAGAGACCAAATCAGAGAATGAGGTAAGATAGGTAACCATTTGGTAATATTACCACGTTGTATTTTTCGATATAATATACCCTGTCTGATATCGTACGTATGTGAGATTTCGGAAGGTAACTCGTCAGATTGGAATTTAGCAATCAAATCAGAGATTTCTGAATCGCGGTTCTGCTCTACAGATAGCCACCCTTTCTCCAGTTCCGAAAAATTAACGATTTTAGTTGCTGCAGTTGTAGAATCAACTGTCTTTGATTCAGTTTCTGGGGGTAAGTTGCGAGATAAGAAATCAGCATGAGTCATGTTTTTACCTTCCTTATAGACGATGTCAAAATTATAAGATTGTAGGATTGCCCACCATCTATGTACCCTAGGAGTTAAATCTTTCTTAGCGTGAGATGCCCTTAGGGCGTTACAATCTGTAAATACAGTAAATTTTCGACCATAAAGGTAGTGCCGGAAATGTTCCACAGATTTTACCACAGCCAAAGTCTCCAACTCATACGAATGGTAACGACTCTCCGCCTGGGATGTCTTGTGACTAAAGTAGGCAACTACATGGGGGAGACTGTTATGTTTTTGTATTAGGATAGCTCCGTACCCGTCACTACTTGCGTCAGTATGTAACTCAATAGGTAAAGAAGGATCAAATATCCTTAATACCGGTTCCGTGACCAAATGAGTGACAATTTCAGTATGGATTTTGTCATGTTCGTCAGTCCATGTAATATGTCCATTCCCTGACGTGAGGGGATATAAAGGTTTCAACAGTTTCGAAAAATTTGGGATAAATTGCCGAAAATATGTGGCCAAACCTATGAATTGTCTGACTTGTTTTGCAGTGGTTGGTTTTGGGGCATTTTGCAAAGCTTTGACTTTACGTGGGTTTGGCCTGATCTCTCCTGATGATATAACATAACCTAAATATTCTACTTCCCGTTTCATAAAAGAACATTTTTTTACATTAAATGAAAATCCGGCATCGGAGAGTGTTTTTAACAGTTTATCAAGACGAGATAACCCTTCATCAATTGTCGCTGACGTGGATAGAACATCATCCATGTAAACCAAAATCTTATCGTCATTGAGTGGTTTTAATGCAGAATCAATTGCCCGCTGAAATACTTGTGGAGCATTTCGTAGCCCAAATGGCATAGTCAAGAATTCATATTGCCCTGTCGGTGTTACAAACGCAGTGGTAGCTACAGAGTCCTCATGGATTTTCAATTGATGAAAGCCGGAAGCCATATCAATGCAACAAAAGAAATGAGCTCCATGAAGTTTGTCTATCTGGTCATTAATTAAGGGAAGAGGGTAGCTATCAGGACGAGTGTTATTATTAAGCTCTCTGTAGTCTACACACATGCGGTAACTACCATCTCTTTTTTCCACTAATAGAATGGGGCTTGCGAAAGGGGAGGAACTTTCTCTTATGATGTTAGCATCCGACAGCTCCTGAACTTTTTCATTAACTATGTTTAGTTCAGTAGGGGATAACCTATAAGGTCTCCTATGCACAGTCTTAGTAGGGTCCTCGAGAACAATTTTAAGCTCGCCGGTTTGAATACGTGTAGTAGGCAAGGTTTGGATGAACGAGTTAGAATATTTTTTGAGAATACTGATTAAACGCTCCCTATCCTTACCTACCAAATCTGTGTCGATCATGTTCTCGTCAAATAATTCCGACTTTGAGCAAGAGTTATAAGTCTTAGTTTTGGCAAATGTTATTTTATCGTCTTTAATTTCGACAGATAAACCGCTTTTCAAAATATCACGTCCCAATAAAACATCTTCACTAAGATTTTCATCCGGCAGGACGTGATATAGAACATCAAATATAAGGTCCTGCACTTTAGTAAGGCATCTAATCTGTAGAACAGAGGTAACGTTACTACTACCTACCCCTTTTAAAATAACGCGTTCATGAAACTGTTCACCCTTTAGTGACCCACTATGAGTCTGTTTTACTAAACTACATTCAGATCCCGAATCGAATATAAAAGGCAATTCAACATCACTTATCTGTAACACACCATGCGAAGTTCGGGAACACGTGTTGACTTGCCGGTTGGCCGGCTGACCAGCCCCGGCACCCGGAGAAGCGTCTTCTCTCTTCCTGTAGCGCATGGGGCACGCAGAAGCGACGTGGCTGGTGTCATTGCACACATAGCAGGTTACTTGCGGACGTGAACCCGGCGTAAATTGGGCCGGACGCTTATCCGGTACAAATGAAGGTTGCCGCAATCGAAGTTTGTCACGACACTCGTTACCTCGGTGTCCTATTTTGCCGCAGAAGTGACAGTTTCCTCGAAACGGTGTTGTAGTCGTGAATCGGAAACGTTTTGGATCCGAATCGTTTACTGGATCATCATTTCTTCGTTTAAGGTTGCAACTACGAAGTGTGCGGAACAGTTGGTTTTTATTGTTGATAATATTCGAGTTAAGTTCTCGACGAATTCGGTCATCGCAGTTTGACAGTACTGAGATTGCAAAACCTGTCATTACCGCTTCTGGCATGTTAGCATCAGGAATTTTCTCGATAAGTTGCCATAACCGCATTCCCGCCTCGGCTGGGCCTTCTTTGTTGTCCATTTGAAATTTTATAATGTTGTCAAAGTGGTCTTGCATCGTCATTGGTTTTGCAAATTTCGATACCAGCATTTCCTTGATGGCAAGCCAAGAGATATTATCTGGCTGTACTTTTGTCAGGCATGTAGCAGCACGACCCTTGAGAGCATGTGTAAGAGCCAAAATTAAATCGACTCCCTGAATATTTTTTTCATTGATTATCAGCTCACTGAGTGCGCACCAGTTCTCCACGTCGGCGTCAGCTTCATCGGGATCGAATTTTACTAGAATATTCGGTACTCTCGATTGAGGTTGGTTGGCTGCCATGTTCTGGGCGATTTTTTCGAAAATGGCCTCCATGCCGGCAAATAGCGACATTTGTGCCTCCATTAGACTGCTTGCTAGATTTCGAGGCTCGAGTGGAGGTGGATCCACCACTTCTGATATCGGGTTGGAGTCGGACATGGCCTAAGCACCACACAGTTTAAATAAAATACTTAGTATGATTTGTACTGTAATCACTTTTACTTTCACTTATTAATTAATTATTATAATTTTAACGCAGGTATGTGCACCGGGCGAGCGCTCACAGCAAACTGTGTTCCGGCCGCCGCGCGGCGGCTATTTTTACGATCGAGGCGCGGTGATTCATTCGCTCGCCCGTTGCACGTATTATTTACAATATCTTGCCGACGCCGTCATATATATATATATATATATATATATATATTTCTCGTGGCAACACGTATTCCTATCTGCTGTTAGCGCTGTGTTAGTAACAACACTTCAAAAGAAAAAGAAACAACTTTCACAAGCGGCCAATTTTTTTCATTTGTTGACTTCGTGTGTGATCTCATAAACACGCGTTCGCTTCGCTCGCTCGGTTAATTACATTCAGAAATTGTTGTTATGCAGCCATCAGCTGATATGAATAACTATATCTCTCTAATATAATTTATGAGTAATCCATTCCACAAAGTCGAGCTAACCCGCCCGAGTCGGCCAACATTTAAATTATAATACACAATACTCACCAAAAGCAGCCGAATGATTCCAATCATTAAATATGTATAAGACAATCTTTCTAATTATCATTCTCTTTGAGAGAGCTATTAAGGCTTAATATGACACGTTTAATCTCATCCTACATAAATACGTAGTGCATACTCGCTGGAGTGGGCGGCCGCCGGACACTGGTCCATAAGGACGAACTTGTGTTCACTGCTTTAAATACTGATCATGTCATCATACATTCAGTACAGGCTGCGGAGTATTTGCATGGAATGGCTCGAAGCCTTGAAGGCCTAACTTGAGAGCTAGGTAAGTGGCTACAAGGGGCCTAGCGCCCAAAATATGCGGATGTTCTATTGATTCATATTTGGATGCGGTATTGATTGCAACTGAGAGATAAGATTTTTATTGCAGGCGATCGGATGAAGGATGCATATTTAAATAATATAGAATAAATCTTAAAATACGCTTTGCTAATAAAATAGTTAATAAACATATAAATGACAGTATTAGCAATATTACCATCCACTGGTTTCCAAAATTTCCATCCAAATGAGTTCCTGCCTGCCCCTACTCACCGAGACCAATCAGAATGCACTCTCGCCTATAATAATAAAGTGAAGAGAGTCGTGTTTTGACCGACGCGGACGGAGTGTACCTACTGCCATGCTATTCATTAGAGAGGCTTCCTCGGGTAATCGAGTTTAAGACAAGGCACAAGTCAGCTAAAGGGATAGGCATGGGTGGAATTCAGGATGAGATAAAAGGGGTACATCGAAGCTGGGATGTTACTTAAAATTTAGATATAGGTGGGAACATTAGGAACCTTATAGGAACCGTAACAAAGATGTAACTTTTTTTGTTAGTTCTATTTTTTTGGAATAATTGGCTGAAATACCGCCCTATATAATAGGGCGAATTCTGTGCCGCTCTGAATAGCGATATCCAGTCACCATTCTTTTCACAGAAACATACCGGAGAGGGAATCATCCGTATCGCCTTACTCTCGCCCTTATATTATTTTTAACCGACTTCGAAAAAGGAGGAGGTTATCAATTCGTACCGTATTTTTTTTATGTATGAACACGAATTACTCCGTAATTCGTGAACCAATTTTTATGTTTCTTAAATTGATGTATAGAGAAAGCTCCCAAGTTGGTCCCATAATTATTTTAGAAACATTGCTTTATTACTTTTTGAATAATCTCTAAAAGTAAAAATATTTTCATTGTATTTCTGAGTGAGTGCGTCAGATTATAGAATCGCAGAGTTCCACTGACACGTTTTTCTTCGCAAAAGTGTCAAATGTTGAGGTTTTTCGTATAAACATCTGCACATTTTCTAATCTGCGACGACGAAGCATTTGACATTCAGTGACAAATGTCATTCTTGAATAGAAGACGAGCGGGTGAATAGAGGTCTTTTAAAAAGTTTACAATCGATCTTTATTGAGCTTGATAAGTAAATCCTACTTACTCCTCATCCAATGTGTATAAGGAGAAAATAGAGCTACTTCAACGCTTGAGCGCCTTGTTTAATTATTATCCTTACATATATGTATTACAAGTAAACGAAATAACGTACTTTGAAGTCGGTTGTTTCAGTTTTTTAAACTTTAAAATTATTAAAATTCGTTTTATATTATAAAAATATAAAGGTAAGTGCGTTCCTATAAAAAGATTTATTTTAAGCGGATTACTGTTAGTCAGCCGCTTAAAATAAAGCTTTTTATAGGACAATGTAACAAAAATTGTAGTGAAATGAATTAGATACACACTTGAATAAATATATTAATTACCCCTATAAAAATATATTAATTACCCCTATAAGTTCCCTCCCTGGGTCCGTCCCGGCTCTCGGCCACTAACATCGAGTCACGCCATAATTATCTGTTACTCTTTCATCGGGACAGCGGGTCTGATGTCCCACGGAATTTACTCTGTGGATCTAGGCCCAAGCAACAAGCACCTGGAAATTATACAAGAAAATATATAATTATAGTTTAAAAAACTGAAGCAACCGACTTCTCATGGATGTCATTGTCAGAACTGGACCAAATTGAAATGGGATGACACGGGAAGCACCAGCTTTCAAATAAAAAAAGAATCGTCAAAATCGGTTCACCCAGTCGAAAGTTATGAGGTAATACACATAAAAAATACAGTCGAATTGAGAACCTCCTCTTTTTTAAGTCGATTGAAAAGATAAACTTTTTTTTATTCTATGGCATTAAGGTGTTACATAGTCTATATATACCTTATGTAATAACTTTTATTAACCTTAACTTTAAAAATATCATACTTTTATACTTTTATTGGATGTATCAAATTTCTTGGTCGAACTATACTCTACAGTTACAGTGATACTTAAGAAAGATATTGAACTTTCTTCCAAAAAATCATACAAAACATGATTAGTTGCAAAATTCTTTACTAGTTATTTCCGCTATAAGATACAATAGCCTCTTAGATTTTCCTCATAAACATATGCTTGTTTTGTTAAAGTATGAAACGTTACTGCTATGTAAACCGACTTTTAAATCTGCATAGTTTTGGAAACAACCTAAAAATCTATGTCTGGCAACACTTTATAATTGCACTGGTTACGTTTTTATTCGAAATTATAACCTAGGTAAGTACATTGCGTTACATAATATTAAAGAAGGTACATTCAATTCAATACTCACCTGTGAGAAGTAAATCCGGATAACTTTTCACTGATGTTCTGTGTTTGCGGTGCTTTAATACGCAAGTCAGCATTTTAATATTTTTTTAATTTGACGATAGGCTTGCGCTTGACCGTCAACTCACCTGGTGTTAAGCGACAGTTACGGTCTACGATGGAGCGCGCTCGCCTAGAAGAAACATATTCACTCGCGATTTGAAGACACTTAGATTATATCTATTCGGAAAGACCCATTCAGGAAGCGCATTCCACAGTTTGGCGGTACGCACAATGAAAGTGGAGCCAAAGGGTTTCGTACGGTTTTCGGAATATCAACCATGTAACGATGTCGCTTTTACGTGCTTCTTACCGTCCGATAGAAAAATGGGCATGGGGGAATGAGATCATGCAAAGCAGACGCACACTCACCGAAATGTATGCGATAAAAAAACCGATAAACTTTGCGACGATGCTCCAGACTTTCGAGTTTAGTCCGAACAAGGGAATCGTCACAAATGAGCCTCCTAGCACGCCTCTCAATGGTCTCCAATTTATTTATTCCGTTATGTGTGACGGTCTATCGTGAATGAGGACAAAATTGGTGGAGTTTGGATGCGTTTGTGTGAGTGAATCATTCTGTCTTACATAAAATTGGTGGAATTTGGATGCGTTTGTGTGAGTGAATCATTCTGTCTTACATAAAATTGGTGGAATTTGGATGCGTTTGTGTGAGTGAATTATTCTGTCTTACATAAAAGGTCTATCTATAGGTATTTTTATGTACTGACTTGCATCATTACGTGGGAGAAGCCGCGGGGAACCACTATTACTTAATGAAAGCACTTGTTTGTAAAATGGGAATATTTGACTTATAATATATTAGGTACGTTCGTGTCATTTAAATTTGATAGTTATCGTCTCGAAACGTTAATAAAACCTAGTTCTACGAACATCCTATAATATTCGTAAGAGAAATTGCCGCCCATGTTATAGACCATCCTCCCTAAATAGAGATGTTATCACCAGAAGGGTTTCCAGCTAGCCGGCCGAGTCCTCTGTCAGGTCGCGTCGCTGCGGCGCCGGCGTCTGAGCACGAATAATGACACCAGAGCCACAGATATCTCCGACAACCTCATATCACCCGCGGCTACTTTTGAAACTAACGAAATTTGTACGCAGCGTACGCAGATTAAGCAACAGTTTGTTTTAATTGTGAGTGCACACTGCACAGTGGCGCCTCGCGTGGCGCAAAATACATTTGTCGTTTGTGTAAGTACCGATTAGTAGGTTATAATTTTTATTTAGGTTCAATTATGAGTTGTGCCGGGGCTCCGAACGTGGCCGACGATGGCGTCATTATCGTCTATTTTGTATTCATGTAGTTATTGATCGTCGGAGGTGAAAATAACTTGAGTTTCGTTTGGTTTCAGATCGCTGCTCCTCGCAGCCATCGTATTAAGTAATTGTATATCATGGACAACTTCACGGCACCACTACACGCATAATGTAAGTACCTCGGTAGAGAATCTAACTTATAATACGGAAGCGGAGGTGTCCGTACCTCTGATTGTTGACTTAAACTGATCATTATAAGGAATAGGTGTAGCCAAAACGAGTATAGGCTACAGTACCAGTACTTCTGCCTTAGTAAGTGATCCCCGATCCTGGGATACACTGGGGTCATGTTTCCCCCATGCGTATTTCCAGCTGTTCTATCTCCAGTACATCGTCCAGCCCTTGACCCTGAGAGCCGCGACGAGCTTGACTCGCGCACGCAATAAACTTGCCACTTTATTACACCCGGTAATTTTAACGAGAGTAGAGGGTAGACGCGCACTACGCGCCAACACGCGCTGCTTCGTGTCACGCCGCCACGACTCGACACTGCTCCGAGGGTAGACGCGCATTACGCGCTAGCACGCGCTCCCTCACGTCACGCTCGACGACACACTAATGTTATTCAAAACGGCAAGAGTTACAAAATGCTTTGCTGCGAATTGGTTTCACCAAACACTTCGGCTAGAGTTTTGTAGGACTTCTACTTCGAACATTTTTCCTAATATTTCGATATATCAAAACAAAAAAGAAAATCCATACAAAACGCAAGTTATCCGTTCTTTACAATCTTCTTTTTATAATATTAGAAAAGCTAAGCTAGCTCTGTCTCTCTGACTCTTCGCATTGTTACGGTTTCAGGATCAAACGGCTGAACCGATTGATGCGAAATTTAGCACAGACATAGCTCAAGGACGAGAGCCTGGAGATGATATATGTTTACATCTTATCATTATCATCAACGTTCGCCATTACCATAGTTTTTATCACTACACGGGTAAACCCGCCGGACACGGCTATTATTTTATTTGTTGACATAATCTAATTTCTTTAAAAAAAACGGACATATTATGCGAGTCAGACTAGCCCACCGATGCCGAGGGTTCCGTATAAACTAGATAAACCTAAACCGCAAATTACACATCGTAAAAATAATTAAAAACCTGTTTTAGCTTGTGCTAATGAAGCTCTTTCATATGATATGGTTAATTCACTTTAAAATTTAGACCCTCATTCCTTGCATAAAGACACTATTTTTTTTATGATTAAATCAAAAATGACCATGTTTTTGGATTTTTTCCTACATGTGTACTATATCACAATGTTTTTTGCAAAATTTCATAGTTCTAGGTCAACGGGAAGTACCCCATAATTATAGTCTTGTAAAAATAAGATTTGTGACAACATAACACCTAATATTGTTATTTAAATGAATGTACTGGTGTTTTGAAATACATTTGACACATTTTCATAATGATATTATAAAAGCTAATTTTGTTACCTTTACACGCTCAAACGGCTGAACCTATCGTTATGAAAATTAGTATAGAGATAGCTTTGGACCTGGAACCGGACATAAGCTACTCATCATCATCATAGTCATCACCGTTTTTCATAACTACACGAGTAAAACCGCGGTACGCAGCTAGTCTATACATCGGGGATTATTGTTGATCTATGAGTTTTAGTTATTTTCCTATCATATTTCAATTAATCCCCCCAGTTGCAAATACTGCGATCTGCTCCATACAAACGGATTTATTTTTAGTAGACTGATAGGTTTTGATTCCCTTTGTGAGTGAAGAAATGTGCATTTTTACGACATATTCGACTGTAACTTTTTTTACGAAAACTGAGAAATTTGTTTGTCCTTTCTGCAGCAAGAGACTATGGATCTGCGTATATGGTTTTAATTTTAACTCGATACCTTTACGCGTTCCCGAGATACAGGTCTTGACACCCGGACGGATGGACAGACAGACAGACGGACAACAAAGTGATCCTATAAGGGTTCCGCTTTTTCCTTTTGAGGTACGGAACCCTCAAAATGGCCCTGATATATGAAAAGATTTTAAGGTGTCTTTTCAGTAGATAGGTACTTTAGAAGGCAAAAAATTACTTTAGTTGTATTATGTATGTATACAAAAATTTGGTTTTTAACTTCCATTCTTGAACCTTATTTTCCCTTCTACTCGTATTATACTCGGTCACAAATTCACAATGATGTTCTTCGACCATATCGTCGTCTTCCAACATGCGAGCCGCTCCTCGCACGAGGCCTTCATCACGTTTTGGAACGTGACACCGCTAGGCTAGGCAACACAGTCCGACCCGAACTTACTGTCTCGACTACCTTCATCACGTTATGGAACGTGACACCGCTAGGCTAGGCAACACAGTCCGACCCGAACTTACTGTCTCGACTACCTTCATCACGTTATGGAACGTGACACCGCTAGGCTAGGCAACACAGTCCGACCCGAACTTACTGTCTCGACTACCTTCATCACGTTATGGAACGTGACACCGCTAGGCTAGGCAACACAGTCCGACCCGAACTTACTGTCTCGACCTTTTCTGGCGCAGTCGCGTCTACACCTTAGTGCGATCATACCATAAATGAATAGATGTCTCGGATTCGCTTCTCGTTAAATACGCATCACTTATCATGACAATATTGATGGGGTTCACTCAATAACACGCCGATGTGGCTCGAAATTATTTTTAATGCCAATCATTGGGCAGCTGGTCACGTGTCAGCCGCGCGCCCGCGCCGCTCCGCTCCAAATTCAAGAAATCTGATTACAATATATTTTGATTTGTCTGTGGTCTAGACTAGATCGATCCAGAGCTATTTTATTGACTTTATATTAAAAAGACATTCGTTTTGAATATCTGGAATGAGGCTTTATGAGACTATTTAGACTTTATTTAGGCAGTATATATACTGATTGAAATTTGCGAAGTTTTTATTATTTCTTAATGTTTTATGATCACGATCCATAGTGTCTGTTTATAAGCTTATTTATGATGTGTATATTACAATGTCAAGTCTAAAGCGATATATTGCTATCTCGTATCGACTGATCACAACTCTTTTAAGATTGTTAAGATGAAACGCGAACGCCTAGTCTGTTAACCTACTACCATAGAACAAGTCGTCTCATCTCAACCAATTTAGTATTGTTGATTCTTTATCTCATCTAGCAAATAGGGATATCACAGAGTTCCCAAGTCTAACTTTCCGCTTAGTAGCCGAAAGCATGACAACAGCATCTCCGTGCAATAATAATATTGCACTGTGATACGATTTACAGAATAAATGCTAGACAGACACTGTGACAAATGAAACAAAATAAACGTTTAAATATTTAAGAATTACTCCGATAAATACTTTAAAAAATATACCTATATCAATGATAAATAAGAGAAACTTTCTAATTATAATAGCTATGTAATTATAATAGCTATGTAATTAGCCTGATATTGGTTCATCGGAACTTGTAATTTATGTAAGTGAGCAATAAATACACAATTAGCAGCCGACTTGACTCGCCCCGTCGGTTTACGATGCACGTGGACGGTTCGAAGCTCGGATTGATATTACAACATCATTTCTATAGAAATTGAAACCATCGGTAACCGAAAAATGACGTAACGTACGCCAGTACTAAAATTTTGATAAAAGTTTTCACGCAAAATTTGCGTATTATATTATACATTCGAAAAACATTTATTTATAATAATGCATTCCTCTATATAGATAAATCCGAAAAACTACATTTGTTTTAAGCAGTCATTTGAAAATATGTATATCGACTAATATCCCCTTGAAAACAATTGTGTCATCAATCGAAAAACTCCAAGTTGAATGTCCTTTATATGATTAGCTAAGTGAACCGCGCGCGTACAGTAGAGCTGGTAACTCAGCCGCGACAGCCCTGCGAGTACTGGCGGAGCTGTAGACCGTGGTGACCGGCGCGGCCGTCACGTACAGTAGAGCTCGTAACTCAGCCGCGACAGCCCTGCGAGTACTGGCGGAGCTGTAGACCGTGGTGACCGGCGCGGCCGTCACGTACAGTAGAGCTCGTAACTCAGCCGCGACAGCCCTGCGAGTAATGGCGGAGCTGTAGACCGTGGTGACCGGCGCGGCCGTCACGTACAGTAGAGCTCGTAACTCAGCCGCGACAGCCCTGCGAGTACTGGCGGAGCTGTAGACCGTGGTCACCGGCGCGGCCGTCACGTACAGTAGAGCTCGTAACTCAGCCGCGACAGCCCTGCGAGTACTGATGGAGCTGTAGACCGTGCTGACCGGCGCGGCCGGAACGCCGACCAGATTCTGATATCATAAGATATTTTATGTTTTTTGTTGTTACATTTCCCCCAGCCACCAGTTTTTGGCTCGACCGTTCTTTTATTATTTTTGTGTTGTTAGTATTTGCCATTTATATAATATTCTATTAAGTTCTAGATTCAGTCATAGTAAAGTGTGAATTAGTGACGGCCCTATGTCCGCTAGGCCTCAGTATATTTACTGGTGGTATGGAAGCTTGATATAGTTCAGTTTGATAGAATTTTGTATGCGATATGAAAACACATGTTTTTCATTACTATAATTTTCACTTGCCAAAAATCATAAAAAAAAATTACAACATTAATTATCCATTCGAAACAGCTTACAAAAATAAACAGAGTGGGAGACATTTCTTTCTCCAATTCCTATCAAAAGATCAATATTCTGAAGATAGATAACATCCCAGTGCAAGGGGTTGGTAAACAATATTATTTTTATCACATATTGTACGTTACATTTTAAAAGCGCTCGTTGCATTCTATAAGTGATGCGCCGGCGCCGTAGAGTTCGTAGCTGAGTACTTGCTACGAGTGCGCACTATTGACAATGTCTTATTGGCCTTTTTGCCTTTACTAATAAATTATTGTATAAAGCTGGTTTAAATAAACTGTACCAGATTTGTTATTACTATTATTCCTACGGAACTACTCAATTTTGTTAAGAACGTGATTGAATATGGACAGTGCCATGTGATGTCACACCCTTACCTTTATTTAAAATTTCATCATGAATCAAGCTTTTTAGACGCAAAAAAGAAACAAGTAGTCAGAGAAGCTTGCGCTTTTATAGTATCAGTTTTTTTTCAAATACTGATTATAAAAATACGATTAGAGCGTAAAGACTACATATTGATAAGCTACTTTAATTTTAGTATATCGTCCGTCACCTCATATTACTTAGAACGTAAAGACTACATATTGATAAGCTACTTTAATATTAGTATATCGTACGTCACCTCATATTACTTAGAACGTAAAGACTACATATTGATAAGCTACTTTAATATTAGTATATCGTACGTCACCTCATATTACTTAGAACGTAAAGACTACATATTGATAAGCTACTTTAATATTAGTATATCGTACGTCACCTCATATTACTTAGAACGTAAAGACTACATATTGATAAGCTACTTTAATATTAGTATATCGTACGTCACCTCATATTACTTAGAACGTAAAGACTACATATTGATAAGCTACTTTAATTTTAGTATATCGTCCGTCACCTCATATTACTTAGAACGTAAAGACTACATATTGATAAGCTACTTTAATTTTAGTATATCGTACGTCACCTCATATTACTTAGAACGTAAAGACTACATATTGATAAGCTACTTTAATATTAGTATATCGTACGTCACCTCATATTACTTAGAACGTAAAGACTACATATTGATAAGCTACTTTAATATTAGTATATCGTACGTCACCTCATATTACTTAGAACGTAAAGACTACATATTGATAAGCTACTTTAATATTAGTATATCGTACGTCACCTCATATTACTTAGAACGTAAAGACTACATATTGATAAGCTACTTTAATATTAGTATATCGTACGTCACCTCATATTACTTAGAACGTAAAGACTACATATTGATAAGCTACTTTAATATTAGTATATCGTACGTCACCTCATATTACTTAGAACGTAAAGACTACATATTGATAAGCTACTTTAATTTTAGTATATCGTACGTCACCTCATATTACTTAGAACGTAAAGACTACATATTGATAAGCTACTTTAATATTAGTATATCGTACGTCACCTCATATTACTTAGAACGTAAAGACTACATATTGATAAGCTACTTTAATATTAGTATATCGTACGTCACCTCATATTACTTAGAACGTAAAGACTACATATTGATAAGCTACTTTAATTTTAGTATATCGTACGTCACCTCATATTACTTAGAACGTAAAGACTACATATTGATAAGCTACTTTAATTTTAGTATATCGTACGTCACCTCATATTACTTAGAACGTAAAGACTACATATTGATAAGCTACTTTAATTTTAGTATATCGTACGTCACCTCATATTACTTAGAACGTAAAGACTACATATTGATAAGCTACTTTAATTTTAGTATATCGTACGTCACCTCATATTACTTAGAACGTAAAGACTACATATTGATAAGCTACTTTAATTTTAGTATATCGTACGTCACCTCATATTACTTAGAACGTAAAGACTACATATTGATAAGCTACTTTAATATTAGTATATCGTCCGTCACCTCATATTACTTAGAACGTAAAGACTACATATTGATAAGCTACTTTAATATTAGTATATCGTACGTCACCTCATATTTGTACATAAATTCTTCCCAGTCCCTAAGACTCGACATTTCATGAAGGTATGTTTCTGCGGAACATGTCCAAGATGTCCAAGATTGATGAAGTTGTTCCTCACGCGTCTGCGGTAGGTGGGTCCACCTGGCGACCTCCTCGGAGTGTGAGCTGCGTCACTATGCGGCAGGTGGGTCCACCTGGCGACCACCTCGGAGTGTGAGATGCGGCAGGTGGGTCCACCTGGCGACCTCCTCGGAGTGTGAGCTGCGTCACGCGTGTCACCTCCAACTCCAGCTTCGTTTAATCAACAGTCACTTGTGTCTGCCGACAGAACCTTATTGAGCGCAGGCGCAGGCCGCATTCCAATATTATTCATATTACAAGACTTGTTGGAAATGTATTATTGTCGGAAGAAATTTTGAGAAAACTACATCATTTACTAACTCACAAAGGTTACTTTCTACCGACAACTTCGGGTGTTGACTACAGCTTTCTCCGTGTTATTTTAGTTGACCAAGCGAGCGAAGCGATCAACTTCTTTTCATCAACTGACAATTTTATTTTATCTGTTGGGTTCGGTTTCATTATTTGTTTGTGTGTTTGGGATGTTCATACTGGCGTACAAACCATATTTTTTAATCAATCTTAACGTAACTCGGTTTATAGGTTCTACAACTTTATAGATTTTTTGTCGTTGGAGAATTTTGATTAGTTGTATTTCCTATTTATTAGGGGACTTTTGTTGCGGAACCATTTACTTCTTTGCAACTTTGAACAATCTTTGCTTAGTTTGGGGCTAGATTGTGTTGTGTGAAAATGTCCTCCTTCCCCTTCAAATGATTATTTTGAAAAATGTTTTATTTAGGAATAAAAACTACAATATTTAGTAATCCGATTCTGAATAGATTAACATTCTAATCGAGTGCGAGCGCGTCTTCGACAAATGTAAACAAATAAATATAATTTCCTCCTTTTATCAATGACTAGCTTCGCTCTAAGGTTTTAACAACTTAGTTCCCGGTTTTGTGGGGCTATCGAGATAAAAAAAATCGGACAAGTGCGAGTCAGACTCACCCACCGAGGGTTTCGCACAAACTAGTAAATAAAAGGGGGGATTTTTATTTTTACGGACAAAAAAGTGATACTATAAGGGTTTTCCTTTTGAGATACGGAACCCTAAAAATGTATATTTATTCAAAAGAAAAAAAACAACTCTCGATTCCCGAGCTATTTATCATACCTACTTAGTACGGTATCCTCGATTCGAGCCTGACTCGCACTTGTCCGGTTTTAAAAGAGCGTTATAATAAAAGCAAAATTTTGTGTACCTACGCATAATTCACCAGCTTATATTAATATTGATATTGACATTTATCCCCCATATTGACAGTATTACTAAGAAGGCCTCAAAAATGTTAGGATTTATTATCCGCAATGGCAAAGAGTTTCATAAACCGAAGACTAAAATCTTGTTGTACAACTGCCTAGTTCATAGCCTATTAGAATATTGTTGTCCAGTCTGGAGACCACATTATGCCGTGCATTGTTTGAGGTTAGAAAGAATACAAAAAAGATTTTTGTGGCACTTAGTTTATTCGGCAAATAAGGCTAAAACGTTAAAATCTTACAACAGTAGATTAAAATATTTGAATATTATTTGTTTAACAAATCGTCGAATTCAGTTGGATTTAACTTTTCTCCATAAGCTACTACATAATTATATCGATTGCCCTATTCTTTTAGCAAAATTTAAATTTAGAGTTCCTTTTAAATATCCGCGTAAACCTATATCGCCACTTGCTCCTATCGTAGAACTGTGCTCGGAGCCAATTCACCTGTCCCAAGAATTAGTAATATTACCAATAAGTACCACACGGAAATTCTCGACATATTTGGAAACACACTTTCGAAATTCAAAATTAATCTAAGTTTTATTATGACCGACATACTCGTAGACAAGGAGTCTCTCTAACTCTTTAAATAAGCAAATATGTAATGTCGCTGAGATAAAACAGCTTTTGACGGATTTGTCACGTATATTTTACATAATTTTATGTTAAGAGGTTTCGAACACTTTGCAAAGTTAAAGATTGTTTTATTTCCTTGAGTAGGTATCACTAGCGAAAATCTTAGAACACAATATATGTACTATTTTTCTCAACATATAAAAACATTTAGCATATATATCCTGTCATTAATTAAAATTATTATAATCGAATTAAGTATCTTTAACGGTGAAGTGTGAAGCCTTAATAAATAAATATTATATATATATATATATATAATCAGGTTACAACAACTCTGGAAATATATGCATGTGTTATATAAAATGTTATTCTGTTGATAACAAATAATTAGGTGAATATGTTTGTGCGCAGGTATCAGGTCACAGAAGCAGACACAGGCGGCAGGGCGCGGGCCTCTACCTCTCCGCGTCATACGTGCTTCCCGGGGGCGAGGGCACCGGCTGGGGCGAGTGGGGCGACGTCTCCCCCTGCTCGCGCACCTGCGGCGGCGGGGTCGCTAGTCAGAAGAGAATATGTCTACAAGTAGGGTGAGTACTAGACTAGATACGGCACGAACCCGGCCGATACTGACACTACACACTACCTTCCTACCTTGGAAACTATGTGGCGAGAGTGCAGAGCTGATGTGCTGCGGCTGAATTAGATGATACTAGGAGAGCAGCGTGTGAAGGAGCAAACACTTGCGCGAATAATTATCTACAGCCCCACTATGCATACGCAGTGTGGCTGTATATAAAATTACAAATGCCTTATTTCATATATAGCAAAACGATTTGCTAGAAATAATATAACGAAAAGAAAAGGCACTTTTAAAGATCTTCGTGAAGGTTTGCCTGTCATTAAAGTTCTGTGATAATCATTTTATTATTAACGATTAATTGACTTCAAAAACAGATTTTTAATTCGAGTACGCTTTTGCCGGTATATTCTACTATCTTTCCTGGGTTTATATACAGATTTGACGTTTATTTTTTAACGTTGCGAGGTAACATACAAATACTATAAGCTTCATTTTTAATACTTTGTTTTGTCGACTCCCGTTCACTGATCGAAACTTCAACTTTTTGAATGTGTGCAGAGTGGACGGCAAGCCGCAGTGCTCTGGCGGCGACACCAAGTACTTCTCGTGCGAGACGCAGGACTGCCCCGCCGGCTCGCGCGACTTCCGCGCCCAGCAGTGCTCACAGTTCGACGACGTCCTCTTCAGGGACGTCAAATACAGGTATAATATTCATTCATTTAATTTTTTTATTTAATAATATATAGGCTTGCCTTCGATCAGTAGCACGCTAACACCATGAGACAATGTCGTTTATAAGGTTCCGTACCTCAAAAGGAAAACACAGAACCCTTATAGGATCACTTTGTTGTCCGTCTGTCTGTCTGTCTGTCCGTCTGTCCGTCCGTCCGGGTGTCAAGACCTTTATCTCGGGAACGCGTGAACGTATCGAGTTGAAATTAAAACCACATACGCACATCTATAGTCAATTGCTGCAGAAAGAAAAATAAAATTTCTCAGTTTTCGTAAAAAACTTACAGCCGAATATGTCGTAAAAAACGTACATTTCGGCACTCACAAGGGAATCAAAACCTATTACTTACTTTACTTTACTAAGGTACTTCCCGTTGACCTAGAACTATGAAATTTGGCAAGAACCATTGCGTTATAGTTAGTGTTGTAAATTGAAAAAAAAACATGAAAAAAACTTGGGGCCCTCGTTTTTTTCTAAATTTTGTTTTTTTTCAGAAACATGAAATTAATAATTATTGTTTTATTTTTAAGTCTTACATTGACATAACGGTATAACTTTCATCAGCATTACTACTACTTCAATCTGTATCAGAATTTTCCGATTCTTCTGTCTCAGTTTCTTCTAGGTTCTACACTTACAGACTACAATTTTAAATTGTGAGCAATATAATCCTACCATTTTGATAGCTCTGTCACTTGTCCCTGTTGTTTGTGTTGTAAGTACTAAATGTTCTCTCAACTACTGCTGATGTAGTTTGAAGGGCGAGAGATCTGATAGACACTTTAGATAATAAAGTAGACTTGCAAGTTTAGTGAAGTACGAGTCTACGTGAATAGCGACGATCAAACCAAACAACGGGACACCGGGATTCCCCACAACCTCGACTGTTCTGTTCCGATTTTTGGCAATATTTTCAACAATTTTTGTTTTACTGAACAATAAAACTATAATATTTTTTAAAACTTAAGATTACGCTTAATACAAACTCAAAAACCATTCATAATAAACTATAATTGCCTTAAATTTTTGAGATTCAATACCCATGAAAAAAACACGTTGTAGAAAAAAAACATGTTTTTTTTTTCAACTAGTTATAGTAGACATATATAGGAAAAAATCCGAAAACTGGAATTTTTTATTTAATCACAAAAAAATTGTGTCTTTATGCAAGGAATGAAGGCCCAAATTTCAAAGTGAATTAACCGTATCATGTGGGGTATCTTAAAAAAGAGCTTCATTAGCTAAACCAGGTTCGCTCATCGAAATGTATCCGACAAAAAGTTATGAACAATTGTTTTATATATTTTATATATAAATGGATTACAATGTTCTGGGTAACATGCCGTGGTTGTGTTATCCTATGATATAGCTAAGCTAAGGTCGAGAGTGACATGAGCTCGTCGCTAGCATTCCGCTCCGAGCTGGTGATAGACCGGAGCAGGCAGCAGGAGCCGCGCCGCTCCCTGAGGGCGCCGCGTCCTGAACCAAAACCTCGACCAAACAGAATTACGTTCTGCAAAACTTACCGAGCTCGCTACGAACAGTTTCAGGCTTTCAACGAGCTCTAGCCAGCCTTCAGTTCAATGCTGTCTCTGTCGTTCGATCCAATTCAATTTTAATTTACGTTATTGTTAATTCTCTAGATGGGTACCGTACACGCAAGCACCGAACCCTTGCGAGCTGAACTGCATGCCGCACGGCGAGCGTTTCTACTACCGCCACCTGCCCAAGGTGGTGGACGGGACGCGCTGCAACGACGAGTCCTTCGACGTGTGCGTCAACGGAACCTGCCAGGTGGGTGTATGCGGCTATGGACCATCTCTTCTATTGGAAACATTTTATCACATTGCAAATTTCACCATTTTAAAGGATGTTTGAATTTTACTTTAGTTTTTCCATAGATTAATTTAATTTTTATTTTTGGTGCTATTCTGCAGCGTTAGGTAGAGCCGCTGTTTGCAGCATAGCTCGGAATAGTGCCTTAACCGAGCAACAGATTCCAAAACGTAGAAGTCAATAAGGAGTTTGTGAGAGTAGATGTGAAGAAAATGTTTACATATCTGATGTAATGTTGCAGCCTGTCGGTTGCGACATGATGCTGGGGTCGAGCGCGCGCGAGGACAAGTGCCGCGAGTGTCGCGGGCGCGGCGTCAACTGCCAGACCAGTGGCGGCCTCCTCGACTCTGACGATCTCAGGAAAGGTCAGCTCCTCACTGCACCAGTGTACATCTCGGAACTGTGGACAAAATAGCTAATATTTGCTAGGAATTATAACTTTCTACACAGATTAAGGAATTCAAGCACGACCGTTATATTTGAAGTTGTAGATTTTTTCGTAAAGGTAGAATGCTCCAAATTATGAATGCTTTGAACATAAAAACATGAATTCTTTCGTTTTCAGGTTACAACGATGTCCTCCTTATTCCGGAAGGTGCGACTAACATCGCCGTAGCGGAGCGAGCGCCATCTAGAAATTATTTAGGTAAAAAAATTCGTTTGAGAAAATAATAATAAATACGAATTTCAGTAACTACAATTTTGACCGTGACAATCACTCGGTCACTCGGTCTCTTATCTCTGCTTCAAATTTCAGCTCTTCATGCGGTAAACGGTACATATTATTTAAATGGCGAGTACCAGATCGACTTCCCTCGCAGCCTGACGATCGCCGGCGCACTCTGGTACTACGAGCGCAGCCAGCAGGGGTTCGCGGCGCCCGACAAGCTGCGATGCCTCGGACCCACCAACGAGCCGCTCATTCTCGCCGTAAGTTGCCGCCGTTCACGCCTGTTAGGGACTACCTCAATTAGAGGTGACCGGATTTAATCATTTAAGCTTGAAAGTATCCGTCGAGTCCAATGTTTCCGTGATTTGTGTTCTAAGTTGGTCGTATATTCCAGCTGCTCCTCCAAGACGACAACGTGGGCATAGAATACGAGTACAGCGTGCCGAGCGAGCGCGCGCCGCCAAAGAACAAGCAGTACAACTGGGCGCACGAGGAGTTCTCGTCGTGCAGCGCACCCTGCGGAGGAGGTCAGTATTGTGATATACCCGACGTCGACGGGCATGGGCCTGCTTGCTTTCATTAAAACAATTACAAATTTCAAAACAGCAGCCTTGCTGTGATTTGAAATTTGTGAACAATATTAGTCTTTTTCTGCTGAGGGCAGCAGAAAAGGAATAATATTGTTCACCTTCGATAAAATTGGAATGTAAAGGAGACATGATGGTAGGTTATGATTACTACAGTTGATTTTTTCCCGCTATCCCTCGATATAGACGAGAAACATTATTTTTAAATAGTTATATAATAGGGGCCATAACGTAATAGTAACTGATAGAGGAGCTGATTTGTATAATTGTCCCAAATTAGGACTCCCAATTTTCATAATTTTTCTTAATTTTTACATAAAATGCTAAATCTTCTACGTAAATAGTTAGATGTCAGAGTATGATTGTTCGGTGCGTTCAGGTTACCAGACGCGCAACGTGTCATGCCGGTCACGGGAGGAGCTCGAGTTGGTGGACGAAGTGCTCTGCGACAAGGAGCTGAAGCCGCCCACCAACCAGACCTGCAACACGCAGCCCTGCGAGGCACAGTGGACCCCGGAGCCCTGGGGAGAGTGCTCTCAGCGGTGCGGCGAAGGAGGGACCAGGTCGCGGACCGTGCACTGCACGCAGATTATCAGCAATGGGTGAGTTTCACCTTGCGAAAGGGTTTTCACTAATCCTTGATACAAAGGTAACTGTGATATGATTTTGGACTTTGAAAGTCTAAAGACATGTTTACTTGTAGGTACTCGTCCATAGTAGGCGACAAAAGCTGCTTCGAGATCCACGGCCCCAAGCCGCCTCTGCACGAGACATGTAACGAGAACGCCACGTGTCCTATATGGTTCACTGGACCTTGGAAACCGGTGAGAATCGTCTGAAACAACCTTCATACAATTACGGTTTTTTAAAGAAATATATTCTTATGCAGTTTTTTTGCCTGATGCCGTGGAAGTATCAGAACTTTGTCCGTGACTCGAAGACCGGGGGAGCTAAGATGCCAAATCTCTTTTACGGGTTGTAACAAAAAGTTCAACTAACTAGTTCTGTTTTGTTTTTTTGTTTAATAGTGTACAATAAAGAGTTTATCATTCTATCTAAATTACAAGAATTATACTTTTACTCACTCTTTAAGGTGACGCGTGCAGTATTGCGATTTTTTTGTTTTGAACTTCTCAATTTAAAGTTTGCAGCAGTATTGAACTTTTAGAAAAATAACACTCCATAACGAAATTAAAACTGTTATAATATGAAATTGTTTTCTATTTGTGATGCAGTGCGACAAGTTATGCGATGAGGGCAAACAGACCCGTAAAGTGGTATGCTACCAGAAGAACGGCTCCCGTAAAGAGATCCTCAACGACAAAGAGTGTGAAGACGAGAAGCCTACGACAGAACAGAGCTGCATGCTGCAGCCGTGCGATGGAGTAGACTGGGTGCTTTCAGAGTGGGTCGGGGTGAGTAGAAGCCTGCCACAGAACCGAGCTGCATGCTGCAGCCGTGCGATGGAGTAGACTGGGTGATTTCAGAGTGAGTCGGGGTGAGTAGAAGCCTGCCACAGAACAGAGTTGCATGCTGCAGCCGTGCGATGGAGTAGACTGGGTGCTTTCAGAGTGGGTCGGGGTGAGTAGAAGCCTGCCACAGAACCGAGCTGCATGCTGCAGCCGTGCGATGGAGTAGACTGGGTGATTTCAGAGTGAGTCGGGGTGAGTAGAAGCCTGCCACAGAACAGAGTTGCATGCTGCAGCCGTGCGATGGAGTAGACTGGGTGCTTTCAGAGTGAGTCGGGGTGAGTAGAAGCCTGCCACAGAACAGAGTTGCATGCTGCAGCCGTGCGATGGAGTAGACTGGGTGCTTTCAGAGTGGGTCGGGGTGAGTAGAAGCCTGCCACAGAACCGAGCTGCATGCTGCAGCCGTGCGATGGAGTAGACTGGGTGATTTCAGAGTGAGTCGGGGTGAGTAGAAGCCTGCCACAGAACAGAGTTGCATGCCGCAGCCGTGCGATGGAGTAGACTGGGTGATTTCCGAGTGAGTCGGGGTGAGTAGAAGCCTGCCACAGAACAGAGTTGCATGCTGCAGCCATGCGACGGAGTAGACTGGGTGCTTTCAGAGTGAGTCGGGGTCAATTGAAGCCTGCCACAGAACAGAGTTGCATGCTGCAGCCTAGCGGTGGAGTAGACTGGGTGCTTTCAGAGTGGGTCGGGGTGAGTAGAAGCCTGCCACAGAACCGAGCTGCATGCTGCAGCCGTGTGATGGAGTAGACTGGGTGATTTCAGAGTGAGTCGGGGTGAGTAGAAGCCTGCCACAGAACAGAGTTGCATGCTGCAGCCATGCGACGGAGTAGACTGGGTGCTTTCAGAGTGAGTCGGGGTGAGTAGAAGCCTGCCAAAGAACAGAGTTGCATGCTGCAGCCATGCGACGGAGTCAACTGGACGCAGTCAGAGTGGGTTTCTGCAGGAGAAACTTTATGGAAGCAAGAAAACTTGGGTATGATCATTTTGTTAAACTTTTATAAATTAATTTAGTAGAGTTTTAGGAGAAACGTTTCTCTGGCCAGAATACAATAGGAAACAACATACATTGAGGTTGTTTGCCACTTTACTGAGCTTTTGTTCGAGACGGTCGGTAGGTCACGGCGGTTGGCGCAATAACGATAGCAGCGAAATCAGCCGCATACATAAGACATGCCCATTTTGCATACACTCCGGCAGGTCGTTGACAAGGAGGGAGAAAAATATGATATTGGAGAGTGAGGATCCTTGCGTAACCCCAAAAACCGTCCTCAAAGGCTGAGACCTCGCCCTACCTCCATCCCCCACAACAACCTGGTCCAACATTTAATTCTGTAAAAACGTAAACGGGTTGCATTCCGGGAGTGCCGACAGAAGTGAAAACTAAAAAATAAAATAGCAAAAAGACTGACTCGTGAAGGATTTGAACCTCCACCCTCCGATTGACAAATTGAAATTTATATCGGTGCTCTAACCTATTGAGCTAACGAGTCTTACGTGCATGTGACGAAAATAAGCATTCGGCGCAACGAAATGACGTCATGCTAGAAGGACAAACTTGTACATATAATAATAAACTTTAAATGCAGAACGTTAGAATAGGTTTCTGACTAAAATAATGACGTCATGCTATAAATAAATATTTGTGGACATTTCACACAACACCATCTAGCCCAAACTAAGCAAAGCTTGTACTATGGAACTAGATGGCTGATAGAATACATATATACTTTTTTTTTTGTAAATATATACATATGATACATAGAAACATAAGGACAAACTTGTACATACAATAATAAACTTTTAATGCAGGACGTTAGAATAGGTTTCTGACTGTCTTTCTTCCGATCTGACGCGAGCTTAATATTTTTTACCCATCCCGAAAATGCACAATGCCGCTAAAGAAGTTTTCACTTCAAAAACATTATAAAATTATACACTATAACATTATAAAAATAAACATTTATATGTTATTTAATTGTTTCATGATCGCAGTGCGACTCGTGCCTGTCGACGGTGCGCACGCGCACGGCGGTGTGCACCACGAAGCGCGCGGTCGTCGTGAACGACAGCTTCTGCGCGTACCACGAGACGCCCGTCACGGAGGAGCCCTGCGACAAGACCGAGCTGCCGGCCTGCGAGGTGCAGTGGTACGCCACGCAATGGAGCAACGTAAGACAACACACAACTATATCTATACCTAGTCCATGTTCATATTTAGACTTGCGCTTGACCCTCAGCTTCCCTGGTGTACAGCGGATATGAGGAGCGTGCGCGGCTCTGGCCCGGACGGCACGCGCTTGCGCGTCACTTACTACATGTTTTGCTCTTTGCTGTTTGATGCCTACACTGTCCTAGTGGAATTATGCATTAAAAACATAGCTACCCTCTTTGGTTTAAAAACAAATGTTTTAAATAAAAATCTTAAATATGTAATACTGCAACTAAAGATAACGTAAACTATTACTCCATTCGTCAATTTTATCAACTTCCGTAACATTAAAATATAATGTTACCTTCCTGCTATAAGTTTATATAAGTGACTCAGCTTGAAAAAACGTAATTGTTATCACTATCTAAGATAGAATACTAATGTACACTAGATACGTGTAATATTTAAAGTTTATGTGTAATGAAGATATTTTGAAATGAAATGAAAACAAAAACACTTATTTTTATTAACATTAGGGAAGAATTATAGATAGCAATGCACACTGTTCTTTCACGTTCCTCTCATAATGAATGTAATATTTGTGACGCGTAGTGTTCGGTGGACTGCGGCAAGGGCATCCAGACTCGCAAGGTGTTCTGCGGCCTGTTCGATGGTGCTTCCGTGCTGAAGGTGAACGATTCCCGCTGCAGCGGACAGGAGAAGTATAACTCCACCAAGGAATGCGAAGTGCCCGAAGACCAGTGCCCGTCTAAATTTTACGCGGGCCCATGGGGTGTGGTGAGTGTTCCATCTAGCTTGTAGGCTTTTTTATTCGAAAATAGGTTTACGACTGACCGCTATCTCGCCTGATACTTGGGGTTTGAAGACATCCAGATTATACGAGTATACCTATATACTCGGAAAGACCTATTCAAAAAGCGTATTCCACATGTAGGCGTCGCGCGTAATGTAAGTAGAAACGTGTTTGTATTATTTCACGTTCAAAAAGTTCCAATAATTAGACACAATAAGTGTTAAGTTGGACATCACTTGCATTCAATAACGTCATGCCATTTTCCGGCATACGAGTTGGTTTGGCTGCTCAAGTACACCAGATGTTTCGTAAACCGTATATCGAAAACGTGGATCGATGGAGGATCTTTTTAATTATTTGCTTTATTGAACGTCCGTTCTGTCGAGCAGTGCAACAAGAAGTGCGGCGGCGGCGAGCAGTACCGGGAGGTGATGTGTCTGCGCGGGGGCAAGCCGGCCACAGACTGCACTGAGAAGGTGCTGCTGTCCGACTCCCAGCCGTGCAACACTGGACCTTGCGACAAAGGTATTATATAATATTATCTATAGACATTTAAACAATTGCAACATCCAGCAGGATTCTGGAAATACTGTCTCTCTATAGCACCTGTAAATGGTTCAGTAATTTCTTTCTTCAAACTTGCGTCATAAGTGGCGCCACCGACACGAGCATTAGCTTAAGCTAAAATCGTTTCTGACTGCGACCCTAGTGAAGACCCTAGTGGTTCAGATTATGGGCTCTAATCCCGTCAGATTTTGAAATTTTTGAGCTGTCTAAGTAGTTATACTTCAAAATATATTTGAGGAAAGCAAATTATTTTTAGGGATCTGTATTTCTTAATTACTTCCTGCAGGCCGAGTACGGACAGATAAACCGTTTTTATCTACGCTGTTATATTAGTTGTCAATGTCAGTAGATAGTGGATAAAACTTTGGAAAGGCAATTCGTCTATATTCCATACTAAGGGCTGTTGTAGTTTAAACAGCTAGACTGATATTTATGTACGAGATGCCGCTAGATTTGATAGGCTGCTTTTTGAAGTAGGGTATTTATATAGTATTTTTTTAGCAAATTACTTGTAATAATGTTATTATAAGTTGTGTTACTTATCGTTCTATCAGACGAGCTGTTGTCAGTAAACACAACTCTGTCGCCGCCGGACGAAGACTACGAAGACTGCCTAGAAGGAGAAGAGTTCGAAGAAGTCGGTTTGGATAGTGATCTGACACCTTCTACGGTAAGTTTCAGTAATTTAAGGTATCAGAGTGTCGTAACTAATTTGATCGGGACTCTTTTTTTATATATATAATTGTTTCATGTATTTTTGATATGCGTGTAAACGTCCGTCTCATAAAAAGTATTGCAAAGTATTTATAACTCTTTTTATTTTTGTAATAATTTTATAAATAAATATAAAATGTGTTTTTTTTTATTTCGATGTGCCAAATTTAAACTAAATATTTTTGCATAAAGACAAATTGTTACATAGTTTACAGAGTATAAAATTGTACAACGGACTTATTTAATTGTATTCAATGGCCAATGCAAATAATTCATTGCACTTATCCAATTTGTTTATCAGTATAGGTATATAAGTTTTGCTTTGAAACCAATCTTAAGCCGAGTACCGACACTGCGAGGCTGGCTCGAGATGAGTGGAGTATCTCGCAGCGTGGCCGTAGCGACGCGTGTAGTTCGTGAAGTGAGCGCGACCAGGACTCACTCGACATACTCCTTGTCGAGTGAGTCCTGGCCTTGAGAGGCGGTGCTCAAAACACGCTTCGTGTGACTTACTTAGTTGCAAGTGTTTTGTCTCACGTGCTCGCGATATGGAAGACAAAGAAGATTTTTTGTATACTGACGCCTCACAGGCTCAGCTTAGCTCGGGGTGTCTGCAGACGGAAATTGAGTGCATCACGAGGCTACCTCGCGATAACCATACCTGGCTTATCTATTTAAGATTTTTACAAAATAAGTGATATTCTTAACGATTTTACTCTTGGAACCCCTCATAGTATATAGTATATCCTTTCTTGCCTGTTACACGCGTGTATTCTTATAATGTACTTAAATTGTTATTGATTTTCTCAGGTTGACTTTTTGACTACAATGCTCGGCGACAGTCCAACAGGTATGTTTCCTTTCTTTTCTAAGATTTTACACAGTTAGTTTCACTAATACGTAAAAAAGGCTAAACATCTTAAATTTAAGTGTTGGAGTGATTGCAGTGTTGAAAGGGAAGCATAGTCAACAACCACATGTTAGCTGTATGGGTACGACATTTAAGTGTTGGAGTGATTGCAGTGTTGAAAGGGAAGCATAGTAAACAACCACATGTTAGCTGTATGGGTACGACATTTAAGTGTTGGAGTGATTGCAGTGTTGAAAGGGAAGCATAGTCAACAACCACATGTTAGCTGTATGGGTACGACATTTAAGTGTTGGAGTGATTGCAGTGTTGAAAGGGAAGCATAGTAAACAACCACATGTTAGCTGTATGGGTACGACATTTAAGTGTTGGAGTGATTGCAGTGTTGAAAGGGAAGCATAGTCAACAACCACATGTTAGCTGTATGGGTGTATGGGACACGTTATATTTTTATAATGCTATTGTTTCTGTTGCAGAAGGCTCAGGAACATCAGAAACATGGGGTTCGACATCACCCGCGGAGCATGAGTCCACCTTCCCAGGTAACAACATTACAATATATTTATATTTTTACAATTATTATACGTTTTAAGTAGCTTATATTCAATAATAAAGCACAATAATTACTAGAAAGTAAAAATTAGTGTAACATTTGTCTCTAGATCTTTGTTTTTAAATATAAACTACGGGTCACTCACGTCTGTTTTGAGCCGAAATATCCGACTATAGTGTCAACCGCATTCGGCGGTCTTTTTTAAAGGGGCAGCACACATTTCACTCTCGGTCGGTGGCGCGCCTTGCACACCAAAACTATAATGGAATATTTCGGCTCAAAACAGACGTGAGTGACCCGTAGTTTTTATTTAAAAATGTGTGAAAATCACGCTAATTTCCATAGATCTTTGTTCTTGTTGATTCACTGTTAGATTTATTATACATAAACATATCCTATTCTATCTATTTGATTACCAACTCACCTGATGGTAAACGCGATGATATGGCCGAGGATGCAGCACATCCGTCTATAAGATTCAATTTAGGTTATCTATTCGATATATATATATTTAATAACAATAATATTTAAATAATTTAAGTGACTATTTTTAAATTTCATACAATAAATAAATAAATTAATATTGAAGGACATTTTCATACAACGCCATCTAGCCCCAGACTAAGCAAAGCTTGTATTATGGGAACTACTCGTAGATAACTGATAGAATACATATACACTTTTATTTTGCAAATACATACTATGATACATAGAAACACCCAGATACAGAAAAAAAACAACAGGATGCACTCCGGGACTGCCGTTAGAAGTGAAAACTTAAAATTAAAATAGCAAAAAGACTGACTCGTAAAGGGTTTGAACCTCCGCCCTCCAATTGACAAATTGAAATTTATATCGGTGCTCTAACCTATTGAGCTAACGAGTCTTACGTGCATGCGTCGAATCGAAAATAAACATTCGGCGCAACGAAATGACGTCATGCAAAAGAATAAATAAAAAATAGAAGGACAAACTTGTACATACAATAATAAACTTTAAATGCAGAACGTTAGAATAGGCGTCTGACTAAAATAATGACGTCATGCTAGAACGACAAACTTGTACATACAATAATGAACTTGCAGAACGTTAGTATAGGTTTCTGACTGTCCGTCTTACGATCTGACGATTTGACGCGAGTTTAACATTTTTTAACCATCCCAAAAATGCCGCTAATATGAAGTTTCACTTAAAAATCCATGCTCATCTCAAAATTTTATAATTTTAAAATTTAATAATTGTTAACTGTAGAATTCGCTGCATGTTGTAAATTATATTTAAATTTTAATAATGTATTCTGACTAACCTAGTATAACCAATCTCTGTTATAAGGTCAATAAAGTATCTAATTTAATCTATTGTTTGTTGTTTGGGGATCAAAATCCCACTAAGACCCAGATTAGTAGGCAGAAATACTATATAGTGAGCTACGAGACCAGTCGAATAGAAGCCGCAAGTAACATTAATTTCAGTACGGTAATGAAGTGAGTGTAAACCATTATTCCAGAAACGTCCGACACGTTCTCTATAGACGAGCTGCTGTCGACGGGCACGAGCAGCACTAGCGACTTCACCGACTTCAGCGGCTCCGGAGACGATACCACCGCCACCGCTGGCGACTACAGCGACACCACTGACACCAGCGACCTCGACACTAGTGAGCTCTACTCTCTTTATACTTATCATTCCTCTAGCTCTTCCATTTTATTCATATATTCCAGGCAACAGGCAAGCACAACAACTAACGCGGGCCCATATCATAGATACCTTACTAACTAACATAAGTACATACAAAAAATACTTAAATAATAGCTTTGTTCCTAAGGTAGTATCTTTGACCACCAACTCGCCTGAGGTAAGCGAAGGTGTGGCTGAGGATAAAGCACGTCAATCTAGAAGATATTTATTCAATCTAGCCTTGAAAATATCAAGATTGTAGTTCTCAGTATATAAATAAGCTGGAAAAGACTTTCACTAAAGTGCAGTATAGAGATTGCAACCCGGTATGTTTCACAACCCGGCCGGGTCCGGTATCATTCGTCGCCAACCCAACGGGCCCGGCGGGCCCGGCCGGGTTGGCGGGTTGATGTGTTAGCGATGAAACCGTTAAAGTATTTTATGAAAAATTGCTATATAAGAATGGAAAAGGACAATGATTCAAGGTTACGAATTAATATTTACTTCAAACTAGCAAATCAACAATAATCAGTCTCACTCAAAGTCTCAAAATCTCTGATTTGATACAGAATTGATTACTTTTACTTATGGACGGAATAGTAACATTAGTAAGTATTAGTAATTTTTTTTTTTATAAGTTTAAGCAAGCAGGTCTTTCTCTTTACTCGTTATAGTATCCATTTGAAACATATAATTAGAATAAGAAACTAATAAAGCAAAGCACTAAACTTGTCATAACAATTTAGATTAGATAGATAGATAAACTTTGGTAGTTTTGGTAATATTTGGTATAAACAAAACAAATTGTTATTGGCGCGTCAGAATGGCAACGTGGCAGCTCGCAGCGGTTGTCATGCAAATTTTCTATGATTTTGCGCTCCCTTCCGCGCCGCGGTTTTCATACCTACCGGGTCTGGTAACCGGGCCCGGTAAGAAAGGCCGGGCCGGGCCCGGCTGGGCCCGGTTTGCAATCTCTAGTGCAGTACAAGTAAAAACTGTGGACTTAAATCTTTGTTTACGAATCTTATACAGTTGTACAATAAATACTTATTTGGTACAATGATAAATAGATGGTAATTTACTATGCACCCTTTCTGCTTGTTCTGTGGAATAGGGAAAGTGGAACAAGGACGTGAAGCTCTTGCGCATACTGGAACGCATACTGGACTGTAATACATTTGTAACGATTTTTGGACTATTGCTCTTATTATTTAGATTTTCTATCGTTTTCACAAATGTGCGCGATCATACAGTTCACACTATTGTATACCTGGAGTTAATGATTGTTTGAATCGCTAACGTATATGACAAAGTAAGATAATAAGCAAATCAATTTTTTATCCGAAAAACCTGAATTGAGTGCACAGAAATTAAAAAATATTCGCAAAAAGTGTTATTAGGATTTTGTACATCAAAAGAAAAAAACGGAACCCTTATAGGATTCACTTTATTGTCCGTTTGTCCATCTATCAAGACCTAATTAAAACTATATATCCAGATCTGTAGTCTCTGGCAGTTGTAAAAATATCAAACTTCTCAGTTTTCGTAAAAAAAGTTACAGCCGTATATCGCCGCAGAGCAATTAATATGTCGCAAAATAACGCATAATTTGATTCTCACAAAGGAATCAAAACCTATAGGGTACTTCCCGGTGACATAAAACTATGAAATTTGACAAGAAGCATTGTCTTATAGTACACATAAAGGCAAAATCTAAAAACATTGTATTACAACTAATTACAACTGTACATTTTTAATTTCGAAAATCACAAAAATATGCAAGGAGTGAGGGTCCAAATTCTAAAGTGAATTAACTGTATTATGTGGGGTATCATATGAAAGAACTTCATTAGCATAAGCTAAAACTAGTTTTTAATTATTTTTAGCAAAAAAGGAGGAGGTTATCAATTTGTATCGTATAATTTTTTTATGTATGTACACAAATTTCTCCCGTTTCATTCGTGACCCGATTTCTGTGTTTTCTAAATTGGCGTATAGAGAAAGCTCTCAAGTTGGTCCCGTAATTATTTTAGGAACATTGCTTTATTACTTTTTGGATAATCTCTAAAACTAAAAATATTTTCACTGGATTCCTGAGTGAAGTGCGTCAGATTATAGAATCGCAGAGTTGACTGACACGTTTTTCTTTGCAAAAGTGTAAAATATTGAGAATTATCGTATAAGCATCTGCACATTTTATAATCTTCGAAGACGAAGCATTTGAGATTAAATGACAAATCTCGTTCTTGACAGAAAAATAAGGGGTTAACAGAGGTCTTTTTAAAAAGTTTACATTCGTGAAGAATTTAGTAAGGTTGAAAATTAAAACCTTCTTACTCTTCATCCAATGCGTATAAGGAAAAAAATAGAGCTATTTCAACGCTGGAGCACCTTGTTTAATTATTACCCTACTGAACATAATGATATGAACTTTATGTATTCTAATCCTTATATACTAATATTACAAGAAAACGAAATAGCGTACTTTGAAGTCGGTTGTTTCAGTTTTTTAAACTGTAAAATTATTACGATTTGTAATTTTCGGGGGGAAAATACCCCCCCCCCCCTCCTCTACTTCCCCCTTTTATTGATAAAAGGGGGTTATACAGACTAGCTTCGTCCGGTAGTTTTATACCTATTTTATACGGAACCCTGAGTGGGCGAGTCTGACTCGCACTTCTCCGAGATTTTTAACAGATTTCTGTACGCATGTAAAGAAAGATCTATTTCATTTGAGAAAAAGATTCGAAATATTGTTGGCACCCATCAGTCCTCCCATCGATATCAATATTCCAGATCGTAAAGGAATAGACTCACACAAAATGGTAATCTAAAAGCGGCTAACATTTAAATATGTTTTATTACTAGAAGAATAACAAATATTTGTAATCTGATTGAATAGAACTATAGGATCTGGCTGGCCGGTAGGGTGATTACAGTTTTTAGGCTTTGCCAAAAAATTATAAGTACTAGAAAGCTGTTTTTGGTATAGAATATGCTTATTAATAATGCCGAGAAAGTTGTAGTATAAGATTAGGAAAACATTGTTTTTGGGTTACCTCCCCTACACGTAAAGTTGTAGTATAAGATTAGGAAAACATTGTTTTTGGGTTACCTCCCCTACACGTAAAGTGGGAATGAATATTTTGGGTTACCTCCCCTACACGTAAAGTGGGAATGAATATTTTGGGTTACCTCCCCTACACGTAAAGTGGGAATGAATATTTTGGGTTACCTCCCCTACACGTAAAGTGGGAATGAATATTTTGGGTTACCTCCCCTACACGTAAAGTGGGAATGAATATTCTTTTCTTATCTACTCCATTGTGGGAGATATCGTTGGATAGGTAAAAACATTGGGGTGTGTGTGAAAACTATTTTACAATATAGGGATCTGTTTGCGAAATATTAAGATTTAAAGTGATAAGAGTCAGCCTCTCCCCCTTTACCGGCTAAACGGCTGACTTTGGAGATAGGAAAAACAGCAGCTAGTAGAATATATTATGAAATTAAAAGAAAAACTATCACGGCTAAGTAGGCTTTACATGTTATCGAGTTATAGCCGAACAACTTAAAATAATTATTTAGAAAAGTAAAAAATGAATATTTCACTTGAATTAACATAAAATAACTTATACGTTTGTAGCATCAAACAAGAGACCTTGTTTTAAGGTTAAATAAATTATGAAATGTAACTACGGAATTCTAACTAATTCTAATTCACCCCAAGCGGGACGTACACCCCAAACGGGACGTCAGTGCAGGACTTATCGCCCCCATCTCGAATAAGAATAAGAATACGGAATTCTATTGCACGTGGCACGACATGCACTTGGACATTTATTTTAAATATATTTTATGTAGTTAAGGTACACAAGTAAAACACGAATTTGTTCACGCCGTTGGGTGCACCACTAAAGGGCCTGTGTAAACTTCCAGATATCACAACTAATTCGGGCAGTGAAGGTTCCACCGCGCCTTCGAACGACACAGCGGCTGCGTCTTCTGTCAGTGGAGGTGTAACAGGTACTGACAATATCTACCTCTTCTAACTGCTGCTTTTTCCCTTTTATTGCCCGTGCTACTACCAATCTTACTACTAGTAGTAACACCGGTCATTGAATTACCCTTCTTACTACTTTAGTTGAAAGTTGTTAGAACAGCAATACAAAATTGCCCGTGTTACTACCGTAAAACTAAAACAACAAAAACAAAACAAAATATGACGAATTTGTAGCTTAAACAAAATGTTCCCATTCTATATTCTAATATGTTTGTAGTTTAAACAAAATGTTCCCATGTTAAATTCTATATTCTAATATGTTTGTAGTTTAAACAAAATGTTCCCATGTTACATTCTATATTCTATTATGTTTGTAGTTTAAACAAAATGTTCCCATGTTACATTCTATATTCTATTATGTTTGTAGTTTAAACAAAATGTTCCCATGTTACATTCAATATTCTATTATGTTTGACTGATTTAGTTTTTGGGTTCTCGAGGAGATATTGTTACTCTGTATGATTTAAGTAAGTAGGTATACTGGGTACTGCTATAGATAGGTGTGATACGAGTAACATAAATAAACATTGGCTGCAACATGGGCTGCAAGGACAAAAAAATGTTTGAAATATGATTTTTCTGAAGTTACACATGCAATACCAGGTAATCCTTTACCATGTATGTACATTAAGGCTATTTGCATTTTTATAAAAGAACACCCAGAGTATTTTAATAAACGTAGTGAAGTTATAACTCGCCAAAAAAGAGACAAATTCACGAAATTATTATATCAACCTCCAGCCAGAAAAGATATGTATAAAAAAATTTTTTTTCAACATGTCCATTTGAATCTACAACAAAGTCCCAAACCATATCAAAATGTTGGATGGCATCACATTTAAGAAGTCCCTGACTGAATGGCTTCTTATGAATTGTTTTTATAGCGTTAAGGAATATTTAGAATTTAAGTAGTATAATAAATATATTAAAATACATTTATAAGCAGATTTTTAAACATTTGCACGTCTGCCTGCAGACTGAATACAATGTGTCTATAAAATTAAAATTAAGAACTCGATGTACTTGTATTCTTGCAAATAAACGATTTGATTTGATTTGAAGAGATTGTTGAGATAAAGTCAAACAGATAATAAGTACCATCAATACTCATTTATTTATTGCTTCATACGTACATTATACAAATATCATACGTACATAATACGGTACAAATATCTTACGATTCATTTGAAATACATAGTGATCTTATATGGGCCCTACAATACATAGTGATCTTATAAGGACCCTACAATACATAGTGATCTTATATGGGCCCTACAATACATAGTGATCTTATAAGGACCCTACAATACATAGTGATCTTATATGGGCCCTACAATACATAGTGATCTTATAAGGACCCTACAATACATAGTGATCTTATATGGGCCCTACAATACATAGTGATCTTATAAGGGCCCTACAATACATAGTGATCTTATATGGGCCCTACAATACATAGTGATCTTATAAGGGCCCTACAATACATAGTGATCTTATATGGGCCCTACAATACATAGTGATCTTATAAGGGCCCTACAATACATAGTGATCTTATATGGGCCCTACAATACATAGTGATCTTATAAGGACCCTACAATACATAGTGATCTTATATGGGCCCTACAATACATAGTGATCTTATAAGGGCCCTACAATTCTACTCAGTGGAATCTGATTAAATCCATCGTCTATTGTTCTATGAAACTTGTGGGAGATTCAGCTGACAAATTTAAACTTGATTTAGTACAATATGTGAAAAATAGTGTTTTCTAAGGTTTTCTAGGTTTTTTTAAATCTGTTAAAATTTGTTTTCATTTAAATGTAAAAATACGTTTACTATGTAACATGTGTGTATTACAGATGGCGCCACCAATCGAGTGTTGGTGGCGCCACCTGTAACATAGTAAAATTTTAAACTAGATCAACGTTTCAACGACGAAAGATAAGACTTCCAAATATTTATTGGTGAATTACTCCGGTATGGAGTAGGTTGCCCGTTCCAACAAAAAATGTTTTTTTTTTATAGTCTATAATATTTTCAATCCAATCTAATATTATTTTATTTTTTACATAAATTTGAAATGTAATTGTAAAGCTTATTACATATTATAACTATTTCAGCTAATCTAAAGAAACTCGAACAAATCATCGCTGAAGAAAAGATAGATTCGGGTGAATCTTACTTTGATTCTTCAGAAGATGATGATGATGATAATTATAGTTTTTATGCTGGTATAGTATTATATATATATATGTGTGTATATACCTATTGTACTGCATTTATGTAAGTGTTTATGGTTGTCTTGCATTGTATATAATTATATGTTATTAAATGTAATCTACTTCTGATATATCTACTTATTTATAGTAATGATAATATAATTTTTTGTGACCGTCGGCGTTTTTGGTCTCCTTGGAATATTCCAAGGAGACCAAAAACGTAATGTTAATGCTAATGTTTAATGTTTTAAATAATAAATAAATTAATGCTAATATTCTGTTTAAACGTTCAATTTCATATGTATATTAAACTCTACAGCTGATTTTATTGAAATTAATCCAACAGAATCGACGGAGTACGAAGACACAGAGGAAACCAAATCTACAGAAGAGGAATCACCTTCATCCACCGCATCTGGAGAGACAAGTGACACGGAAAGTACAGGATCGGCAAAATCGAGCGAGACTGTATCTACTGATGCTAGCAAGACATCCACTATGTCTGGATCCGAATCAACTGATTTAAGAGCTACTACTGAACTTGAAGGTAAACCCTTTATCTTACATTAATTATTAGTGTACGTATGAGTGAGAATAACAGGACGCTCAAGTAATTCTCAAAATTATGTTGGTATAGAAATTATGGAAAAAATGTTTTTTTTTATTTATTTTTATTTCACATGATATAACAATAATTTAAACAAATACAGTGACAAAAATCCACAATTGGTTTGTTTTGAGACTGGATTCTTACCCGCGCTGTCATAAACAATTCATGATTATGATTATGCAATAAGTATAAGTACAAATATTTATGTAACCAACCAATAAGTACGATATATCTATCTATAGAAAACGGCTAGAGTGAGCAAGTATTATTAGCTAAATTCGCAGTATATATTAGTCGGCCACGGACCGGTTCCACATGGTAAGTCAGTGTGTTTGTTATCGTATGCAGGCAGGCAGTCAGTGGTCGGCCACACAACAGATATCATTAATCTAGCAAGTGCGTCCTTTCAAATAAGCATAAGTGGATATATAATTGTGTACTTTGATTTCTCAATATAGTTTTTTAATCAAGTGTTTAATTATTCTGAAGACGCGCTTGGTAGACAATACATAGACATACACTATTTTATGTCGGAATGCTAAGTACATTAGGTATAACATTTTATTTTAACGTAAGTTTTGTGCTATAGTTAACCTAAATAGACATAAATAATATATGTACTCGTATACTACATATAAATAGAAGGCACAATACAGAATAAAATACAAAGTAGGTAGGCAAAATAGACTACATAACGTCTGACTGAAAAGTCGAATTTAATCAATAGTTAAGTGTCACTATTGATTTGTTTGCATGGCTAAGTTGTTCACGTCATCTTCAGATCTGAATACGAGAAGTTTTGCGTTATCATCTTTCCGAGCCAAAACATATCCTTACTGGAACCACACATACTTGTAGAATGGTTTTAGTCTTTGTTGTGTCTGCCAAAGTAACGTAGTCTGCAAATACAAATTTGCAGGTGATCCTGTTTCTTTTTTAGTTTAAAATATTGTGTGTCGAGGTTTTCATGTCTTTCGTATGTGACTCAACCGTCTCTGCCAACTTATAAATTTTGTTACAACATGCCTCTTAAGATATTTCTATAGGTTTCAGCATTTTCTTCAGTATCTTTGTCATCTCAGCCGTAATGTCTTTTAGGAATCTTTTTGTGTCCATTAAACAACTTCCTGTATCGTCAGATGCTTCATCTTCATCCTCAATCTCATCTGGAATAATGAAAGAGGACTTTCTTCGTGATGAATCATGACGACATTCTTCACAATTCCAGCCAATGGAGTCGGAATTTCGCAAATGTACAAGTTCTTTTGTTGCTAATCCTGAGCAGATTTGGTTAGCGTGAACCACCTTCCCGCAACTACTGCACCCCAATTCAGGCATCCTCTTTGTAATGCTTTTGTTACATTGGTCGCACTTTGTCATTTTAAATAAGCGATTATTACGATTCAAAAGCAAAATTGGAGGTTAATTATATAGGGTAGTTTTCACACAATCTTTTAATACACGAGTTTGCACGGTGACAGCGCGGGAGTGAATGATGTTGAAATTGTAATATTTTATTTTTCAGACCCCATCAGTTTAGAAGGTACCAGAGGATTAGAGCCTACAATTACGCCTGAAACTGGCAGTACAGAATCGCCAGAAACAACTATATCTGAAAAAACAGAGTCATCAGAAAAGACTGAAACTGATAGCACAGAATTGTCAGAAACAACTGAATATGGTACCACAAAACTATCAGGTACAAGTGAATTAGGTACCACAGAATCATCTGAACTTGAAAGCACTAAAACTTCAGAAACAACTGAATCTAGTAGCACAGCATCATCAGAAACTACTATATCTGGTAGCACTGAGACGTCAGAAACAACAGAGTCTGATAGCACAGAACCCTCGGAAACGACAGAAACCGATATCACAGAAGAGTTAGAAACAACTGAATCAGATAAAACAGAATCATTGGAAACAACAGAAACCAGCAGCACAGAGCCATCAGAAACAACTGAATCTGAGAGTACAGAGTCACCGAAAATGACAAAAACCGATAGCACAGAGTCATCAGAAACCACAGTATCTGAAAGCAAAGAAACATCAGAAACAACTGACTCTGGTAGCACAGAACCATCGAAAACAACAGAGACCGATAGCATAGAGTCATCAGAAACAACAGTATCTGAAAGCAAAGAAACATCAGAAACAACTGACTCGGGTAGTACAGAACTATCAAAAACATCTGAGCCTGGTAGCACAGAATCATCAGTAACAACTGAATCTATTAGTACGGAATCGTCAGCAACAACTGAACTTGGTAGCACAGAATCGTCACTAGTAACTGAATCTAGTAGCACTGAATCATCAGAACCTACTGATTCTGGCAGCACAGAATCATCCGAAAAAACTGAAGCTAGCAGTAAAGAAACTTCGGGAACAACAGAATCTGGTACCACAGAGCCGTCAGTAACAACTGAAACTGGTAGTTCAGAATCTTCAGAAACCACTGAACTTGGCAGTACAGAACCGTCAGTAACAACTGAATCTGGTAGCACAGATTTGTCTAGCACTAATGAACGTGGCACAGAACCGTCAAAAACAACTGAACTTAGTAGTACTGATTCATCAGACACAACAATATTCAGTAGCACAAAATTGTCAGAGACAACTGAATTTGGAAGCACAGAGTCGTCAGGAACAACTGAATCTAGTAGCATAGAGCCGTCAGAAACAACTGAATCTGGTAGTACAGAACCATTGGAAATAGCTGTATCGGGTAGCACAGACGCTTCAGAAACAACTGAATATGGTAGCACAGAATCATCGGAAACAACTGAATCTGGTATCACAGAGTCATCAGAAATTACTGAATCTGGTAGCACAATACAAACAGAAACAACTGAGACTTCATCCGAAGGTAATTCATAATTATTTGGTAGCACGAAGGTAACCATCACGATTGTTGATAGATATTCCAAAAATCTGACCAACATGGTTCGATTTCAGGTTTATTGGGTAGATTTTGTGTGTAATGATCGAGAACTCGATCCCTAACAAGTTAAACGTACTTTTTAGGGTTCCGTACCTCAAAAGGAAAAAGTAACCATTATAGGATCACTTTGTAGTCCGTCTGTCCGTCCGTCCTGGTGTCAAGACCTGTATATCGGGAACATGTGAAAGTATAGTGTTGAAATTAAAATTATATACGCAGATCCATAGTAGAATTTGGGTCCCGGGACGTCTCGTGTCTCGAAGTCCCGAGACTTTTTGTAAAATTTGTTGTCTCGGGTCCCGGGACTTTCGGGGCGAGACTCGCGACGAGACACGATTGTCGAAATTGTATTGTACATTGTAAAAATTATTAAGTACATGTACTTAATAATTTTTATTTTCAAATCATTGAAAAAACCTAGCGCCATCTGTTAGTTTAATGAATAATTACTTAACCTACTCGTAACTACTGAGTACACAACACAATAAATGCGTTTGCCGCGACACCAGTTTGGTTGTTCTGTGACGTTTGGATTATGATTGTGTCTGTGTCAGCTGTTAGACACTGAATTACAGTATTTTAATTAAAAAATGAACACAAATGACTACTGGGATTTTTTTTTACTGAAGTACTCAGCGATATAGGTCAGCGTTCTTGATGAGTATATACTACACAATAATGAAATTATTTGCCGTCATCTCCAACGGTAGACAGGCGGGAGCAATCAAAGTGGCCGAAGAACCAAAGATTTGTATGGCCTCTCCTGCCATCTTATCCGTACGACTGTAGACGAAATGATGTATCTTTTGACTGACTTGTATAATGGTCTATTCAGACAATGTGCCTTCCCGAAATCCCTAAAAAAAGTCAGTTTCTCCTATTTATAAAGGAAAAGGCAAAAAGGAAAATTGCACAGATTATAGGCCCATAACTATTATACCAGCAGCAGCAAAAGTTTTAGAATCTGGTATTTGTAGTAGGCTTCAGAGGTATCTGAGCAGCACTAACGCCTTGCTTGTTGGAGAATCAGTTCGCGTATCGCGCAGGACATTCCACGTCGGACCTGGTGCGCGAGCTGGTTTGGCAGGTGATGCAGGCGCGGGAAGCAGGGCTGCAGGTCGCAGTTATTAGTTGTGACCTGTTGCGTGCTTTCAATTTATGCAATCACAGCCTGATAGAAAAGAAGCTCGACCATTATGGTGTGAGGGGGCCCGCTCTCGCACTATTGAGAGACTTCATGAGGAACAGAGAACAAACTATTGTGGCGGCGTCAGGTGAGATACGGTCCGACCCTATAGAGCTGAAGATAGGAGTAGCTCAAGGGTCGTGTGTGTCAAACCTGACGTTCAGCCTCCTCATGAACGACCTCCCACACTCTGTACCCGACGCGCGACTACTCATGTATGCGGATGACGTAGCGGCTATAGTGACAGCCCCACGAGGACCAGCGTTAGAGTTGAAACTAAACAGAGCGGCCTACCAACTAGCACATTGGTTTAGAGCGAATGGCCTTGCACTAAACACAAAGAAAACCAACGTACTGCACTTCAACATGTCGGGGAGACGCTATCCCGAAGTACAAGTACTGATGGAAGGGGAGTCTTTACGACAGGTTGACGCGTTTACATTGGTCGGTTTCCAAATCGATAGGTCGTTGACTTGGAGTGGCCACCTGGACGCCCTGTGCGATAAACTCGGCCGGGCCTGTTTTGCTCTCGAGCAGATTGCGCGGGTGCTGTCACAACAAGCGGTTCGAAGCTGTTACTTCGCGACAATCCAGTCCCTTCTGGCGTACAGTGTCGACTTGTGGGGAAGCTCCGCAGACTGACATCGAGCCTTTGTCATGCAGAAGAGGGCGGTTCGTGTAGTCGCAGGAGTGAAGCCCGTAACACCCGCCAAACAGATTTTCAAGGACTCGAAGCTGATGACACTGCCGGCGTTGTACATATATCATACATGTATATACATGTATAAAAAAAATTAAAACATGGACATATACGATGACCTTAATAGAAGACGTACTCGTAGACACGCAAACAAATTAATTACGCCCGGACATCACCTAGCAAAGTCTAGAAAATGTACACGCATTGTCGGTGTTCGGCTGTTTAACGCCTTGCCTCAAACAATACTCGACCAAAAATCGTTATTACTATTTAAAAATAAACTTAAGACATTTCTGACAGACATGGCGCCGTACTCGGTCGAGGAGTTCATTCCAAAGGTAGAATAACTATCCTTGTTTATTATAATTATATTTGATTTTTTAAATCCCTGACACTATTTATTACTAATTATTTCAATATTATCTGACATTTATTTTTATATAATACAATCTAGCTATATGATTATTATTATTGACATCCTTATTTATTTGCTATTATGTGAATAGCTTGTCATTTCTATTTTATTTTTATTATTTGAAGCACATAATTGTGTATTGACATGTAATTTTTATATTAAATTATCAATAAAGAATATGAATATGAATATGAAGGGAAAAAGGGACAGATGTTTATTTTTCATACAAATAGATGTACGCTTAACCACATACTCGGCACAGACTAATTGTGTGGAAAATTAAGTTGGAGCGAGCGGGACCACACTATTAAAGGCTTCTGTGGTGGGACGGAAGCACGGTTAGAGTGATTTTGGAGCTAAATAGGAGCTTTGGTCGTGGGCTGTCTCATGTCCCGGGACTTTGAAATTGTCGGGGATTCCCAAACCCTAATCCATAGGCTCTTGTTGCAGAAAGAAAAAACAAATTTCTCAGTTTTCGTAACAAAAAGTTACAGCCGAATATGTCGTAAAAAACGCACATTTCGACACTCACAATGAAATCAAAACCTATGGGGTACTTCCCGTTACCCTAGAACTATGAAATTTGGCAATAATCATTGTGTTATAGTATACATATAGGAAAAAAATCGAAAACTGGACATTTTTAATTTAATCACAAAAAATAGGGTCCTTAAGCAAGAAAGGAGGGTCCAAATTTTAAAGTGCTTTAACCGTATCATGTGGGGAATCATATGAAAGAACTTAATTACTAGTAAACACTAGCTAAAACAGGTATTTAAATATTTTTTCATTTTTTTTTGCGTATTAATGAAGGATAATATAAAACAATATACAATTTCCCCCTTTTATCTACTAGTTTGTACGGAACCCTCGGTGGGCGAGTCTGACTCGCTATTGTCTGGTTTTATTTTAATGCATTACCTATACATTTTCTTGGTTTTTTAAGTATATTTTGTTGTTTATTTACAGTTGCAGCAACTGAAACTTCAACTGAGTCAGCAACTACCGAAGCGTCGACAGGCACTAGTAAGTAAACTAATTGGTGTAACGGATTGTTGTACACCGCCACATAATGAAATCGCAAGCGCATCGATGGCTGTCGGGACTCGGGATGCAGAACGACGTAAAGGTGTCTACCCACTATAACGTACCATGCCGGTGCTATGAACGTACTATCAGGCACGGAAAACAACACGATACGCTCTACTATCCCCACTATAACGAGCCATACCATGACCGTAATAGGAATGTCTCAGGCAAAAAAATATTCTTTGTATTGAAAAGTGCCCACTAGACCGTCTTGGCCAGTGGCACTTGGCCAATGCATCGAGCACTGGCCAAGCACTGGCTCGCACGGCGGCCGCTCCGTTCCTAATATGTGTGCGCGTTATAGAGGCGAGACATGTTGTCTCGCGCATCCACACATAGTCGCAGCACCGATTACCAAATGCCGGCAGAAGTAAAAACTAAAAAATAAAATAACAAAAAGACTCGTGAAGGATTTGAACCTCCGCCCTCCGATTGACAAATTGAAATTTATATCGGTGCTCTAACCTATTGAGCTAACGAGTCTTACGTACATGTGATGAAAATAAGCATTCGGCGCAACGAAATGACGTCATGCTAGAAGGACAACATACAATAATGAACTTTAAATGCAGATCGTTAGAATAGGTTTCTTACTGTCCGTCTTACGATCTGACGCGAGTTTAAAAAAAATTACCCATCCCAAAAATGCACAACGCCGCTAAAGAAGTTTTCACTTTAAATTATTTGAAAACATGACGATTGAATCGTACTGAGTTTTCTTTTGATCTTCTCAAATCTGTGATCCCTGAGCGCCCCCATAGCGGTAACAAAAGTAAAGTAAAGTAAAGTAAATGTTTATTTCCGAAATAGAATTACTATTGCTATGCATTGTCAGTGGGCCCCAAACTCGGCTAAGCCGGTATCTTGGAAGCCCAGAGCAGATGTTCCTATTTTACAATTTTTACGCGCGCTAGGAAATTAATTTACTGATAACAATGACAGGAAATGAAATAAATTATAATAATACTATTAATGACAAAAATTAAAATACAATTTGATATTATACACTAGATAGATACGAAATAATATGTTCGAAATATAGGTTATGAAAACAATGAGTTATACATACCTAATGATTATTTAAACTATTTTGTTTACCGTTGGTTTGGTGAAATTACGTGTATTGGGTGCGCGGATGCATTGTGTGAGTGCGTGTGCGTGCGAGGATGTGTCGAAGCTGTGTAATATATCTAGACTGTGAATAGAGGGATGTGTGCGTATGTGAGGGTTGTGTGGTGTGTAGAGAGGAGAGTGTAAGTGTGTGCGTGTTTATGCTGTGAGTGAGACTGTGAAGCACTAAGTGTTGAGATCATATACTTTTACGAGATCCTCCGTTTCCTTATAACAGAGGGACTCTAACCATGCTTTTACCTTTCCTCTGGCTTTCCTGTGTGGGATTTCTTTAATGTCACAGAGCCTGCCTACTGAGTTATACGTAAAAGCATATATGTAAGGAGGGAGGCGGCTTGCAAATACCGTTCTAACCTTTGGAAGAGGAGTAAGAGCACGTCGAGCCTTTCTCTTGGTTTGGTGCGAATATATTATGTCTGTTTTACTTATGGCACTCATGATAAATAGCTGTCTCACAGTCAGGACATTTGCTTCCTTGTAGAGCTCTACAGTGGGGTAGCGTCTAGGTTTTCCCAACATTACTTTAAGAACCGCTCGTTGAGCCCTCTCTATTGCAATCATGTAACTTGTTGCGGCCCCACCCCAAACGCCAATGCAGTATTGCAGTAACGATTGACACAGAGCTTTGTAGACCAAGTCCATAACTTCTCTGCTTGCAGCTGTTCGAAGTATTTTCATAATGTGGATTGTTTTCCGAACTCTTTTTGAGAGGAATACGATTTGTCGCTCAAAAGATAGTTTGTGGTCTATATGTACGCCTAAATACTTTATGTATGTTGTATTTGTGTTTCGTTTTGTATGAATTTGTTAAATGTTAACTATTCGTTTTCGTGACAGCTCGATGGGACTTGAGCTCGACCGTGGAAGAGTACAGCACGAAGAAGGCGCGAGTTTGCCGGCCGCGCTCCTGTAACAACACTCAGTTCGGCTGCTGCCCTGACAAGAAGACCGCCGCACTCGGTCCGTTCGACGCCGGTACGTCCTCTATGCCGTAAACGTTATTTAGTATTCTGGGTTCTACATCCAGGCTCGCTTGGAACATGGAGTACCGCGAGGGAGGCGCCGAGATCGGCTAGAATCGGTGAAGCCGTGAGCTTACGCCACGTCCTTCATGTTTGCTAGCAGTAACCTTCGGGCCTCGAGTCACCGCCGAAATGTACGGCTACTTCGGGAGAGACAGAGACACTGCCGATTAGTTCGATTACACTCGAAGAAAGCACGCTGTGAGCGCTCATCATGGCAACACAGTGATGGCGTAATGAAGAGCATCAATAAGACTATAAGAGTGGCTCACATCCCGTCTGTTCTCTTATGTGACAATGTCCGGCAGGTTGTCCGAAGCCCCGCACCTGTGCGGAGTCCATCTACGGCTGCTGTCCGGACGGCGTGTCGCCGGCGAAGGGTCCGCTGCACCGGGGCTGCCCCGTGGAGCCGTGTGCGGAGACTCTCTTCGGATGCTGCGAGTCCGACAACATCACCGCGGCGGAAGGGAACGAGCAGGAGGGGTGCCCGCCGCCGCCCCCCACCTGCATGGCTTCCAAGTAAACGGACTTAAAATTTTACTACTGCTTCGATCTAAATAGGTGGTCATCGAACATTAAGTGTATGCCCGTGTATATACAGACTTTGTTGTATTGTCGACAGGCTACGCATTTGACCTCAGGTTATCTAATTCTATGTCGCAATTCTCGTAAATCCTTTGTGTCGAGCACAACAAGCCTGGGAGCTAGTTAGGTATTATTTATCGAGATGACGAAGTGGCAGTCAAAGTACCTAACTTGTAACCGCCACTTGCAGCATCATACCTCAGTGCAATATGTATTAGATGCTATCACATGATGGTGAACGTAGTTCATTTCGACACACGCGGCTTAAACAGTTGAAACATAGTGATCTTGCTAGTTTCCTCACTTTGTTGAAAGAAATAAAGTAATAATGTTGGTTAATTCAAACATTCATTGTTTTAGGTGTGCCTGCCGCGCTCGTCTAGATGTAGTCCTCTTGTGATGTTCTAAATGTCTTTTCTTTTATAGAGTCTGTTCAGGTAGAGAACTATTGTGTCATAGAGGGCGCTGCTCTCCTTATTTCATTATTTTGTTCAGTCGAGACCACAGAACACCATAATAGTAAACTACTATACCTCAAGAAGTTAGTTCCAGTGTCCTGTAACGATAGTTCTCTTTTTTAACCGACTTCCAAAAAAAGGTTATCAATTCGGTCTGTATGCTTTTTAGGGTTCCGTACCCAAAGGGTAAAAACGGGACCCTATTACTAAGACTTCGCTGTCTGTCTGTCTGTCTGTCTGTCTGTCTGTCTCCAGGCTGTATCTCATAAACCGTGATAGCTAGTTGCCGCTATAACAACAAATACTAAAAATTAAAAAAAGAAATATTAAGGGGGTCCCCATACAATAAACGTGTGTTTTCGTATTTTTTTGCTCAATATTAAAAACGGTAACAGGTAGACGCTTCAAATGTTCACAGAATATTTACTTGTATATTACCTTTCAAAATAAATAATTAAATAACAATAAAGTAAATATTAAAGGGGGGCTCCCATACAACAAACGTAATTTTTAAGCAATTTTTACTCGATCTTAATTAACAGGTAGAAACTTGAATATTTGTAAGTAAATATTTAGAAATATATTAACTATAAAAATAAATACCTAATCTCATCATCTCAGCCATAAGAAGTCCACTGTTGGACATAGGCCTCCCCCATGGATTCCCAAAAAGACCGATTGGAAGCGGCTTGCATCCAGCGTCTTCCCGCCACTTGTATGAGGTCGTCTGTCCATCTCGTGGCTGGTCTTCCTACGCTGCGCTTGCCGGTACGTGGTCTCCACTCGAGAACCTTTCGGCCCCATCGGCCATCAGTTCTGCGTGCTATGTGCCCTGCCCACTGCCACTTCAACTTGCTAATCCGCTGTGCTATATCGGTGACTTTTGTACGTCTACGTATCTCTTCATTTCTGATTCGATCTCGTAGAGAGACTCCGAGCATAGCCCTCTCCATAGCTCGTTGCGTGACCTTGAGCTTCCTTATAAGGCCCATAGTTAGGGACCACGTTTCAGTGCCGTATGTCATCACTGGTAACACACACTGGTTGTAAACTTTCGACTTGAGGGACTGGGGAATATTGGACGAGAAGACGCTTTTAAGTTTCCCGAACGCTGCCCAGCCGAGTTGGATACGACGATTGACCTCCCTCGTAAAGTTGGACCTGCCTAATCGGACCGTCTGTCCTAAGTAGACGTATTCGTCAACAACTTCAAGAGTGAAGTTCCCCACAGATATTGGGGTGGGCACTACATGGGCGTTCGACATAACCTTCGTTTTGTCCATGTTCATTTTGAGGCCCACCCGTTGGGAAACTCTATTGAGGTCTTCGAGCATCGTACTGAGCTCTTCCATCGACTTTGCCATGACTACTATATCGTCGGCAAACCGAAGGTGAGTGATGTACTCGCCGTTAATATTAATGCCGAGCCCTTTCCATTCCAGAAGCTTATAGGCATCTTCCAAACCGGCGGTAAACAGTTTCGGAGAGACAACGTCTCCCTGCCTCACGCCTCTTTTCAATGAAATTGCCTCTGAGTTCTGGTCTTGTACTCGGACTGACATGGTGGCGTTGTTGTACAAGCACTTCAGCACTTCGACATACCGATAGTCAATACGGCATCGCTGGAGAGCCTCAAGCACCGCCCAGGTCTCGATCGAATCAAAGGCTTTCTCATAGTCCACAAACGCTAAGCAAAGGGGCAAGTTATACTCTTCGGTCTTCTGTATCACTTGCCGCAGCGTATGGATGTGGTCTATGGTACTATAGCCTTTTCGGAAACCGGCTTGTTCGGGAGGCTGGAAGTCATCAAACCTGCGTTCAAGACGATTCGTGATGACCCTTGAAAACAGCTTATAGACATGGCTCAGAAGCGAGATGGGTCTGTAGTTCTTCAGCAAAGTGTTGTCTCCTTTTTTGAAGAACAGCGCCACCACGCTTCTGTTCCATGCTTCTGGCGTTGTACCTTCAAGCACGACGGAATTGAAGAGCCTCTGAAGGACTTTCAGTACCGGTGTTCCACCCGCTTTCAGTAGCTCTGATGTAATTCCGTCGTCGCCCGGTGCCTTGTTGTTCTTGAGCTGTTTCAAGGCCATCCTAATCTCGTACAGGCTGATGTCCGGGATATCTTCGGTATAATGTCGAGTCAGTTTGGCTCTTGGATCTTTGCCCAAACTGCTAACAGGTTTTGCGACCGATGTGTATAACTGTCCATAGAACCTCTCGATTTCCCTCAAGACTTCTGCTTTGGTCGACGCTATACTGCCATCTTCCATCTTAAGCTTCGTCAACTGGCTCTGCCCAATAGACATGTCTCTTGCGAACACTTTGGAGCCTTTATTCCGCTCTATCGTCTCTTTAATACGATTAGTATTAAAGGTACGGATGTCGTGTCGCATAGACTTTGATATGAGTCTATTGAGCCGCCTATATGACTCGGCGTCACCGGAAGACTGCAGTTGCAATGAGCGTCGTTCAGCCATGAGGTCGAGGGTATGGCTCGAGAGCTTTTGCGGTCTATTTGTACGGTGGGGTTTATAAAACTTCGCGCCCACCGTACGGACAGTTTCCACAAACCTGTTATTGATCTCATCCACCGATGCGCAGCTCTCCAGGCACTCGAAGCGATTTGATAGTTCGAGCTGAAAGCTCTCGGGGTTTTGGATATGGGCGCGAGTGGGTCGGAGTGTAGACTTCATCATACGGGACCTCTCCAGTTTAACATTAATATTCAAAGTGCCTCGTACCATTCGGTGATCACTTCCGGTTTTAACCATGTTGATCACAGAGACATCATTGAATATTTGTTTCTTGGTGGTCAGGATGAAGTCTATCTCATTTCTCGTAGAACCATCGGGACTCAACCAGGTCCATTTCCTATGAGGTGGCTTCTGGAAGAAAGAGTTCATCATGAAGAGTCCCTCTTTCTCCAGAAAGTCGGCCAACCTCTGTCCCCTGGGGTTCCGTTGTCCATATCCAAATTGCCCCACTCTCAACTCACTTTCGCATTTCCTGCCCAGCTTCGCATTGAAGTCCCCCATAACAACATTAAAATAGGTCTCAGAAGTGTGTATGGCCCTACTAATGTCCTCATACATCACCTCCACCTCATCATCCGAGTGTGCCGAGGTCGGTGCGTATACCTGGATGACCTTCAACGAATATCTCTTGGATACTCTGAGTATCAGGTACGCAACCCTGCTCGATACACTGTCGATGGCAAGAATGTTGTTAACAAGAGACTTGTGGACGAGAAACCCGACACCACCTTGGGACTGTTGGTCGCCCTCCCGGTAGTATAGTAGGTTACCGGATTTCAGGGTTATCGTGTCCTCACCCTCTCGTCGGACTTCCGATAACCCCAGGATATCCCAATGTAACCTACTCATTTCTTCTTCCAGCTCAGCTAGCTTCTCGTCTGTCCTCATCGTGCGAATATTGTGTGTTACCAGGGCCAGTCGTCGTTTATGCAGGGGGTGGTAGCCGGATCTCTTCCGGAGATTCTTAGCACCCCTTGCTCCGCCGTGACCGGGACCGCTACCGTAGTCCGGAATAGCGGAGCTGCCGGGGACTGGGGGCCTGGTATTTTTGTCGTCTGTCATAGGGGGGGGTTTTGCCATTACTCGCCACGCTTGGCATGCGGGTTGGCGAGCGCAGTGGGTAGCGTTTTCCGCAGAGGATGCTGCTGCCCATCTCTGGTTATATTCCCTTAGCCGGTTCTTACGGCACCCACGGGAAGAGAGGGGGAGGTACTATTCTAAGCCGGTACCCCACGGCAAATACCTAATCTAATACATAAAAACTCACAAAATGAAAATAATCCGTGCATCTAAACGCGGTGCGAGCGCCGCGCCGCGGTGTGGTGGTGGCGCGAGCGCGAGGCGGTTGCTAAGCAACGGCCGCGCGGGTAGTGGGGGAGGTAACATCACGGAGCGAGCCATATCCGCGCGTATTCGCGCGAGCGTCGTCATGCTGCCCGGATGTGTATCAAAAACCTACCTATAAGTTTGCAATTTACTACTTGGAATTTCGTTGATTTCTCGTTATTTTATACGATTTTCTTTTATAGATTATAGTACGGAACCCTTCGTGCGCGAGTCCGACTCGAACTTGGCCGATTTTTTTGTACTTTTGTTCACCGATTACTCCGTCATTCGTGAACCAATTTTTATGTTTCTTGAATTGACATAATATCTATCTGTTCATAATATAGAGAAAGCTCCCAAGTTGGTCCCATAATTATTTTATAGACATTGCTTTATTACTTTTTGAATAATATCTAAAAAATTAAAGTTTATAGAATCGAGTTCCATCGACACGTTTTTCTTTGCAAAAGTGTCAATGATTATGATATGTTGATGATTATCGTATAAACATCTGCACATTTTCTAATCTTCGAAGACAAAATATTTGATATTCAATGACAAAATCTCATTCTTGACAGAAGGAAAAAAAACGAGCGGATGGAGAAATGACCTCTTTAAAAAGTTTACAGCCATGAAGTATAAGCGTATTTTGAAGTCGGTTATTTCAGTTTTTTAAACTATAATTATAAACAGTCTCTTCTACCTTTAGTCATAATTTGTTTAGTTTTTAAGAAACAAAACAGGTAGAGAGACGTAATTACTCTGGATTCTATAAAATATTAATGAGATATATGACTCCTCCATACCGCTGCTATATAACTCTCCTAGTGACTGCCTGAAATTGCAGGATAATATCAATCAAATTTACGAATGGAGCGTGAGAAATAAAATGACATTTAATATAAGTAAATGTAAGGTCATAACCTTTGACCGTAAAATAAATCCAATACAGTTTCATTATCACTTAAACAATGTACCTATAAATAGGGTGAACTGTATCAAAGATTTGGGGGTAAATTTCGATTGCAGTCTAACTTTTCATGATCATATATCAGAACTCGCAAAAGAGTCTTACCGGCGCCTTGGCTTCGTCCTACGGAATGCTAGAGACTTTAAAAATCCCGAAGTAATTAAAACATTATATAACTCCTTAGTTAGAAGCAAACTTGAATCGAGTGCTTGTGTCTGGAACCCCTATCATGTCACCTACGCGCGAATGCTTGAAAAAGTCCAAAAGGCCTTTTTAAGGCCGCTGTATAAGAAAATGTATGGTTACTATCCGTTTCTGTACCCAACTAAATTCCTGCTCGGTCAGCTTGGTTACAACTCTTTGGAAGTTAGAAGTATGTTAGACCAGCTAACTATCTGCTGTAAGGTGCTTAGGGGGTCCGTCGATTCTATACGTCTGTACGACTTGCTATGCGTACTGTTCGTAACGGACGAGCCCGGGGTTCCAGCAAACAGACGTGGTCGCCCACATGACCTGTTCCACGTAAATCGCGGTCGCACAGTAGCACGTTCTATGTCGCCTCTGAATCGTGCCCGTCGCCACTTAAACGCACTCCTTGCTGCCAACCCTGATTGTGACATTTTTTATGATAACTGGAAGACTATTTTAAGTACCTCCTTGACTTACTGTGAAAATTTAATGGATCAATGGGACAGGTGTAAAAAGCCTGACGATTCATTGGATTTTGACGGTAACCTCTGAGTTTATTGACTTGGTACTCTGAGTACTTACCCGAACGGTATATTTTACTTTGTTTGATATATCTTTTTTGTATTGACATGCTAGGCGTATTGCCCATTTGACATTTTTATAATGACATTTTAAATGATATTGTATTTATATAATTAATATTACATGTTAAGACATGAATTGTTTAAGAATAATTTTTGAATATTGTGAGATAATTGTAATTGGTCTTTTTCCGTTTTTATCTCAATAAACGAATATGAATATGAATAACTATATTTTCATTTCCTTAGATACGGATGCTGTAATGATGAAACCGAAGCCAAGGGTCCAGAAAAAGAAGGTTGCCCTGAAACGTCTAGTAAGTCAAGTTAATTTACTAATTTTAATTTTATAAATGTAAGCGCTCCTAACGTATATTTAAAAAAAACTTATATTTAAAACAGCAACGGTCACCTCAGCCACTTCAGAAGAATTCACGGAAAGCACTGAAGCATTTGAGAGTACGACGAAGGGATCAATGGGAACTGAAGGTACAACGGGAACTGAGGGTTCAACTAAATCGGAGGGTTCAACGGGAGTCAAGGGCCCAACTACATCGGAGGGTTCAACGAATGCGGAGAGCTGCAACGAGTCAGAGTTCGGATGCTGCTTCGACAACGAGACCCCGGCCTCCGGGCCGGAGCTGCAGGGATGCCCCTGCGACGCTTCTCAGTTCGGTTGCTGTCCTGACGGCGTTTCTTCAGGTAAGTACACATATTCACAGAAATATTCAAAAAAACTTAATTATCAGGATAGAATAATTTCATTTATAAGCCCTCACTCTGATCTCTTATAAAATTACTCAATTTGTTTAACAACGGTTTAAATTTCACTTTGTAAGTCACATAAATCAAAGAACATTCTGGAACGAAACAAATGACGAACGAAATGACTATCGAAATAAAAGCTTCTAGAAGGTTCTGCGGGGTATATAAGGAGCTTCAGTCGCGGACAGAGGGCAGTTCAGATACAAATAGCATACAGGAAAGAAGAAAAAGTTACAAGTGAAAGTGAAGTGTTGAAGTGAACAGTATAGTGAAGAGACGTTTAGTAGTAGTGTGTTGGTCGGAACACGGTCTCTGTGTGTTTGTAGCACGTCGATTCTGTAATTATTGTCGGTGTTCGTGTTATCGCCTGTTAGTGCTCTGTAGAAGATACCACGTGTTAGTGAATTAAACGGGCTTGAATAACATCATTGTTTCCTTCCAATCCCTATACCCACTTCCCGTAACAGTATTTTATGAAAATTTGCTATATAAGAATGAAAAAGGACAATGATTCAAGGTTACGAATTAATATTTATTTCAAACTAACAAATCAACAATAATCAGTCTCACTCAAAGTCTCAAAATCTCTGATTTAATACAGAATTGATTACTTTTACTTATGGACGGAATAGTAACATTAGTATTAGTAATTATATTTTTTATAAGTTTAAACAAGCAGGTCTTTCTCTTTACTCGTTATAGTGTCCATTTGAAACATAGTATTAGAATAAGAAACTAATAAAGCTTAAAGCACTAAACTTGTCATAGCAACTTAGATTAGATAGATAGATAAACTTTGGTAGCTTTGGTATTTGCTATAAACAAAACAAATTCTTATTGGCGCTAAACAAACGTATTTGAACAATTTCTTCGCTGTACAAGTAGTAAAATTAATTCTAACAAATTCTATTTACTCAATTCAAATCAAAATACATTTATTTCCACCATAATAGCGATCGTACAAATTAACCGTGTTGTCCATCAGCTCAAGGTCCAGAGTCCGAAGGGTGCGTGAAGTCCTGCAACACGTCTGCTTTCGGGTGCTGCTCTGACGGCGAGAGCCCGGCGCACGGGCCCGACCAAGTGGGCTGCTGCTTGAACACTCGCTTCGGATGCTGTCCTGACAACTACAAGCCGGCGGAAGGACCACATCTTGAAGGTACCAACCCAAACACTAAATACCTATAATTCGGGATGTTTTTAGGGTTCCGTACCCAAAGGGTAAAAACGGGACCCTATTACTAAGACTTCGCTGTCTGTCTGTCTGTCTGTCTGTCTCCAGGCTGTAATCTCATAAACCGTGATAGCTAGTTGCCGCTATAACAACAAATACTAAAAATTAAAAAAAGAAATATTAAGGGGGTCCCCATACAATAAACGTGTGTTTTCGTATTTTTTTGCTCAATATTAAAAACGGTAACAGGTAGACGCTTCAAATGTTCACAGAATATTTACTTGTATATTACCTTTCAAAATAAATAATTAAATAACAATAAAGTAAATATTAAAGGGGGGCTCCCATACAACAAACGTAATTTTTAAGCAATTTTTACTCGATCTTAATTAACAGGTAGAAACTTGAATATTTGTAAGTAAATATTTAGAAATATATTAACTATAAAAATAAATACCTAATCTAATACATAAAAACTCACAAAATGAAAATAATCCGTGCATCTAAACGCGGTGCGAGCGCCGCGCCGCGGTGTGGTGGTGGCGCGAGCGCGAGGCGGTTGCTAAGCAACGGCCGCGCGGGTAGTGGGGGAGGTAACATCACGGAGCGAGCCATATCCGCGCGTATTCACGCGAGCGTCGTCATGCTGCCCGGATGTGTATCAAAAACCTACCTATAAGTTTGCAATTTACTACTTGGAATTTCGTTGATTTCTCGTTATTTTATACGATTTTCTATTATAGATGATAGTACGGAACCCTTCGTGCGCGAGTCCGACTCGAACTTGGCCGATTTTTTTTAGATCACTGATACAATAATATATTTAACAAAGACACAATTTCAATACGCATTAAGTAAACAAGATCGATAAAGTTCACACATAATTCACATTGGGCCTCAGAATAGGCTAGGCTCAGGCAGGCTACTCCTGTATCTTGGGTGAGTAGTAGCAACAAATTAAGTAAGCTTTTTTATTGTTCGTTTAATGTTCATTTTCGCGATCACATTTCTTCTATTCTCAGGTTGTGGATGCCAGTACTCTCGGTTCGGCTGCTGCCCCGACAACGTCACCCTCGCCTCCGGATCCAACAACAAGGGTTGCGGCTGCCAGTACGCAGAGCATGGATGCTGCCCTGACAGGTATTTCACAAGTCGGTTCAACAGCCACGCACCGCCCTTCAACCTACAGAATATGTGTCATTATTTTAATAACAATGATTACAATATCCTATAATCGTTGTAACAACGATTTTTACAGATATTCTGTATTCTGTGGGCTGAAGCATCAACAAATAAAATTACGCTTCCTGAAAAATATTTCAAGACATTAAAATTTCAATAAATCGTTTGTTATAGACACACGGAGGCATCCGGCCCTGAGTTCGAAGGCTGCATGTGCCACACGTACCAGTTCGGTTGCTGTCCTGACGGCGTCACCATCGCACAGGGCCCCAACGGCCAGGGTTGCTACTGTCAGTACTCCAAGTTCGGCTGCTGCAGCGACGACCAAACCCACGCCAAGGGACCCGGCCGCCAGGGCTGCGACTGCTCGACCAGCAAGTACGGCTGCTGCCTCGATGGTGTCACGGAAGCTACTGGACCCAAGTTCGAAGGATGCACCGATAAACCATTAGATAGACAAGGTAACGAAGAAGTTTTTGTAACTTCATCTAAAGCTAGTGTGGGGGCAGCGGCGGGCGCAATATATCGAGCAAAGGGAACCGCTATAACTGATACATCTGTACGTATAGACGTAACTGCAGTGAACGCAACTAAAGGCATTATTTGAAAAAAAAAACACAATAATACGCGACCTAAAATAAAACATTATCCTAACGACGTACTGTATACGTGCTACTGGATTTAATTACGAGTACAATAACAAATTGTCCTGAAAATAATAGCTGTAGATCACATTATTATGAAGGTAATCTGAAGTCTACATACTATTGTTATACTTCGTTGTTTCAATGTTTGATTTAGCTTTATTGTGTGTGTGTAGCGGCATGCCACCTCAAGTTCGAGCGCGGTCCGTGCCGCAACTACTCGGTGGGCTGGTTCTACGACACCGAGTACGGCGGCTGCTCGCGGTTCTGGTACGGAGGCTGCGAGGGCAACGGGAACCGGTTCAACAGCAAGGAGGAATGCGAAGACACCTGCGTCTCTCCGCCAGCTAAAGGTACAAACTTAACCAATTATATTTGTAATTTATTGCTTTGTTCTTGCTTATGTTCATGCTCCTTGTCCGCTCTCCAGAAGTGTGCCGGCTGCCGCAAGTGAAGGGCGCGTGTAACGGCTACCACCAGCGCTGGTACTACGACACGGAGCGTGAGATGTGCTCCAACTTCATATACGGCGGCTGTCTCGGCAACGCCAACAACTTCGAGAGCCGCGACCTCTGTCAGGCGCAGTGCGAGCCGGATACCACCCTCGGTAACTGACCCCATCTCCACTTGAAACCGATGTGATAAACAGTGTTTTTGAAACGGTAAACGTTAAATTAATCCAAAATGTACAATAAGTTTATTAGTCAAGGCATTCTCCATATAGTTTAAATTTACTCGCTCATAAATCTCTCTCAAGTGATAGGCCCGAGTTTATCCGATTTATCTTTCTAATGTTTAAGAGGTCAAAGATCAAATTGGAAATTGGAAATTGGAAACTTGTCCGACTAATTAGAGGAAAATTGTTGATGACATCATAAATACCTTTACCTTGCAGACCAATGTAGTCTCACGATCGAGCGCGGCAGCTGTGCGGGCAACTACCTGCGCTGGGGATACAACTCTAATACCAAGAGCTGTGAGCAGTTCATATGGGGAGGTTGCGAGGGCAACTCCAACCGGTTCAGCAGCGAGGCGGGCTGCATGCTGCGCTGCAACCCACCAGGGAAACCACAGCGTGAGTACTCACCACTCGCGCAGAGAACCTCGTTTGGTGGATAAACTCTAATAGTACTATACAAGCTTGAGCTCTGGGAATTTGCCTAAATGTATGGAAAGTGCTTTAAAATTATTCACTAACCTTCTCCAGACGTCTTTACCACGGGTTGACTTTCACGTAAGCTTTGGGTTTTGGAATTGGAATACTAATATATATAAATACTTGGAATAGTAATAAGTAGACATACTTATCTTTTCCGTTTGTAACTAATTTGTTACCTATTTTTTTCTTTAACGTTTGTTAATAGATGATCTTCTTGCATGGTATTCTTTTTCTGCTCAGTTTATGTAATTTAACTTTCTGTTTTCACGCTTTCTTCGTTGACCAGTTAATTGCCTAGTTAACGAGTCAACAGGAACATATATTCCTGTTGACATATGACCAGACCGAGATCCACTTCGAAAGTCAACGAAGGAAACTCAGTACCACTAACCCGTATTGCACGCACAGCTGAGTGCTCACTGGCGCAAGAAAAAGGCAACGGTACCGACGTGGAAGCGCAGTGGTCCTTCAGTCAGACCGAGAACCGTTGCGTGCCCTTCTACTACTCTGGGTATGGGGGGAACGGGAACAAATACACCACCCGGGAAGAATGCCAACTCGCTTGTCCTAGCGCTTACGGTAAGTATTTTTAATAATTCAGAAACGACGTGGATCTTGTTCACGTCTAGTTTTAAAATCAATGAAACATATGCGAAAAAAGGAAGAAGAACCAGGACAAAAACGGAAATTTCATAATAACACTGTTTGAAACACGTTGCATTACTTAGGAGGCCCAGGATAGTACGCCTTCTGGTAAGATCGACTGAAGGTATGACGATGCGAATTAAGTTACGCTTTGCACTAGGTTTTATTTGGAGTGGTGCATGAAATTTTTAATGTCTGTTGTATGGTGGAGAATCTCTTCTCTTCTTAGTTGTAGTTTAATCCAATAGTAATACCTATTTATATTACAATATAATTTTATACCGCTAAATACTAAAAACTTTGTCCTGAATGACTGACAGCACAACCTGAATAAGGTTCTGATACTTGGAGTTTGGAAGCTGCTTATTAGTATTAGTAGTATAGTTTTTTTGTAATAGTACCTACACTACTACAATTTTATTGCAGTCTATTCGGTAAGTAAGGATTTCTCAATCTCGGTCTAATGTTTGTAGAATGCTATTTATAATACGTATTTTAAAGAGGCTATGTTATAATTTTGTAGAACCGGAGCTGTGCACGCTGCCGGCGGCCACTGGCGACTGTTACGATTACAGAGAGAAATGGTACTTCGACACCAAAACACAGAGGTGAGTCGAATGAAGATAACACTTTATATGATTATACTAAAATATAAAGAAAGTTTTACATAAACCAGTGTTATGTTCCAGATGCGGCATGTTCTACTACGGCGGATGCGGCGGCAACGAGAACCGGTTCAACAGCGAGCAAGAGTGCGTGTACCGCTGCAGTCCTCCTGCTCCCACCCCCGCGGACCCGGCGCCCCTCCCCGCGCCCTCCTCCACCCGGGCCCCTGACGCAGGTACCGAGCCGACCTTTCAATACATATATTTGACGACGTAGGCTTTACCTTGTATGTTTCACTCGCTCAGAGGATAAATCTAAACCTGACCACTGCCCGCTATGATTGTACATCATAACATCACAACTCGTGCATGTGTTATCTAGAAGCGTACTGCTTCATGGAGATCGACGCCGGCCCCTGCAACCACAACGTCACGACGAGGTGGGGCTACGACTACACGCGGGGCAAGTGCGTCTCCTTCCAGTTCGGAGGCTGCGGAGGGAACCAGAACAACTTCCTCACCGAGGAAATCTGCGCGCACTACTGCAGGCCAGCCCAAGGTGAGCGTGGTTGCAGACCTTCACTTACTCCCCGTCCTTCTGTGCCACTGAAACCTTGTGCTAGCGTTCATTTGTTGAACAGATAATGGCACAAACTAATACCTAACAATTTCATTTGCATAAAATAGTTTCCACTGTAACTAACCGTCTAAAAAGAACCTTAAAAGTCAAATTTAATCTCCTTCTAACTTATCGTATTTATCGTACTTTAAAGTATTCATGTATCTTTGTGTGTATGTATTACAATAATATAATATAGTAGGGAGTAATTCAGCTACAAGTACCTAAACCTCTCAAGGCTCGTTCGCTCCGTAAACTATCCTCGATAGCCGCTCGTTAGCTCGGTACTGATCATAGAGAAGGAAACTATTATCCCCATATGATTACTTATTTACTATTTGACATTTTTAATATTGTTTTGTTATATGTATAATTACTTGTTTTATAATAATAATATCCTATTTAAATTTAAATTCTATTACTGTATACTTGTATTATATTATTGCTTTCAACTGTATGGGTTTTGGTTGCCTGAAATAAATGAATTTTATTATTTATTATTATTATTAATTAAACAAATTTTACCGGATTTATCACGTATATTTACAGGTATATATAGGTGAAGCTTACCTCACGTGACAGGTAAATTATCTGTGACCACAGACGCTGCAAACTGTTCGAAACGTCAGCTTATAAAATTATATATAATATACGCGATAATCCCGTTAAAATTTGTTTCATTTTAATATTATATTGCAGTTGTATGTAAATGAGCGTGTCAGTTAACTCAGTGGAAGGGTACGGTTGCAGATATCTGCCAGCTGCCGATGCTCGCGGGCCCGTGCGACGCCTCGGTGATGCGCTGGTTCTACGACGCTGCCTCGGACTCCTGCAGCCAGTTCACTTACGGAGGATGCGATGGCAACGATAATCGGTACCTTTTTTTTTTTTTTTTTTTTTTGACCCAGGGGAAACCCTTTATGGGTACCACTGCGCCTCGGGGGAGGCCGCGTGGTTATGTGGGAGTCCCGCCCAGGCATACTGCCTGGTATACCGGGTTACCCACTAAACCCCTGGGGTGTTTCGTCCGTGCGCCTATGTGCCGGGGCTATGGGTGCACTCTTCGCACTCATCCACGGGCCCGGCGGCGCCTGTCCTTTCGGACCCACCTCTGGCGGGTGCTCAACACCCGCCGTCCTTGAGAGGCGCGCGGAAACACCGCGCGCGCCACCTCTGGGCTTATTAGCTGGGCGACGAACTCCCCCGAGTCCATCACCCAAAGCCCCGGCTTCCCTCTGTGAACCCCCATACGTTCACAGAGGAAAGCCATCACCTCTTTTCCTTCTGTGAACCCCCATCCGTTCACAGAAAGAAACCTCCACCTCCGGTCCACCACACCAGAGCTCCAGTTTCAGTCTGTGAACCCCCATCCGTTCACAGACTGAAACCACCATCTCCTCGATGCGAGCACCCGACTCAGTGAGTAAAGTTCCTCACTGAGCCCGGTGATCGCATCCCTTCCCAGGTTGATGAAGAGCCGGTCTGACCAGTATCCGGCTCTCCATCAAGCCACATCCCAACGGTCTCTCGAGTCCAAATGAAAAAAAAACATTGGACTCGAGAGACCAACACCTCTAAAGCCCAACGGGCCCCATCCACCAACTCATTGATGCGAGCACGCGACTAACTAACCCAAAAACGGTCTCCCCCCATCAAGCTAACCCAAAAACGGTCTCCCAAGCTCAGGTGCTTTCAGGGTGCTAGAGAGCACCGAGCTCAAGAGACCACCCTCCACTACTCGTCGATGAAGGGTCGGGCGAACCTGACCCCTCATCAACCCGTCCTTCTTCCGGCAATCTCCGCCTCCACTCCTTGACTGACAGGTGCCAGGGGGCAAAGATATCCGCCAGTCCATCCCTCCACTCTGGCCCCAGCCGCACCGCAACCTCCTTGCGTAGCCGGCCCCGGCCCACCGCCCCCTCCTTCGCTCATCCACTGTGCCCTCTGCTAATCAGAGGGACACGCGGAGAGCCCTCCCGTTCGGGCAATCGCTTGCCCGAACCCGCTCACCCGAAGGGAGCTCCATCCCAGGCTTCTACGTGCACTCCCCAGGGAACGCGTAGCAAGGGAAGCGCACGTAGAAGCCCCTCCCACAAGATCCCACCGAGGGAAGTTGTTGTTTGACCCTCAGGGTGCACCACGAGGAGGTAACCTGACCACGCACCCCAACGATAATCGGTACCTTTTTTTTTTTTTTTTTTTTTTTTTTTTCGTGAGGAAATGCATTTACGCATACCCTCCGCCCCGGGGGGAGCGGCGGGTTATGTCGGGCTCGACACCAGAATGGAGAATGGTGCCACTACCGACTAAAACCTCACGGTGTTCCTCCTTTGCGCTTACGGCCGGACAGTGGGCACTCTCCCAGACTCTACCACTGACCAGCCACGCTGGTCCCAAATGACCCCTCTCTCGGGGAGTTTTTACTCCACCCGTCTGACGACGATGTGTCGGAACACTAGACACATCGTTCATCCTCGGGGAACTCTTTAGCTGGGCGGCAGACTCCCCCCGAATGTACCACCCAGAGTTCCCTAGTTTACGGAGGCAGCTGGCGCTCATGCGCCAGCCGCCTACGTCCAACGCGTTTGCGGCGTATGGGTTGCGACGACGGATCGTCTTCGCGCACACGCTCCGCCAACTCTTTTGAGGCTACTACCTCCTCACAGAAGTCACGCATCGCCTCCCATGATGTCTCACTGCCTGTCACTGCAGCAGCAATGGCCGGCAGCGAGAGATCCGCCCCTACAATCGCGACAAGTCGCGCCCTCTGATTGGCCCACTCTGGGCATTCGTTCAGCGTGTGTTGCGCCGAATCGAGGCTTGAACCACAATGGTGGCATGCTGGGGTGGGCTCTCTTCCGGCTATCCTGAACAGGTAATCGCCAAAGCAGCCGTGACCTGTCAGGACTTGAGTGAGCCTGAAAGAGAGCACCCCATGCTTCCGTACGACCCAATCTCTTAGGATGGGTCGGAAAGCCTCCACTGTGCGGAGTCCCGCGGTTGGTGCCGCCAATCTTCGCTCCCACTCCTCCATTGCCGAATTCCGGCCTCGTCTTCGCCAACGTCTTATCACCTCAGGGGGAGGAAACTCACCCCTGGACCGTGCATTAGACTGTTGGCGGTAAATGCTCGCGAGCACCTGTGCCTCCAGGTCCCACGGTGGGGTGCCGGCCAGGACACACGCCGCCTCACAGGAGACGGTCCGATAAGCTCTGATCGCTCTGAGTGCCATGGCTCGCTGCGGCTTCCGCAGTTGAGCCAGATTACGGGCACCCAGAGCGTCCGCCCAGATTGGGGCACCGTAGAGCGCCATCGATCGAACCACGCCCGTGTATAGGCGGCGGCAGGTCAAATTCGGCCCTCCCACATTAGGAAGCAATCCTCCCAGCGCAGCTGCAGCTCTAGTGAGCCGAGGGGCCAAACGCTTGAAGTGCTCCTCAAAGTTCCACCTGCTGTCGAGGACGAGTCCAAGGTACTTCATCGTCGACTCGACAGCGATGGGAGCACCTCCTACAATAAGTTCAGCACCAGCTGGTGGTGCCTTCCGAGGCCCGTGAAAACACAGAGCCTCGGATTTGTTCAGGGCCACTGCCAGCCCCAGACGCCGAATCCTTCCCACAACTTGGGCTGTTCCTGCTGTCGCGAGGATTGCTGCCTCCCTGTATGTAGCGCCGCGTGCCATCACCAGCGTATCGTCGGCGTAACAAGTCACGTCGATTCCCGGCAAATTATCACCTCGGAGCACCCAGTCATAGCCGATGTTCCACAGGTCCGGCCCTAGAACCGAACCCTGTGGAACACCGCACGACATTTCCCATTGGCCAGATCCATTCCTCGTGGGGTAGATAATCAATCTATCCCTGAGGTAATCCTCGAGGATCTGGCACTGGGTATGGGGCACTCCGTGATAACGCAGTCCCTCCTTGATGCAGTTCCAGGGGATGGTGTTGAAGGCATTGGCGATATCAAGTGATACCACCAAGACGACCTCCCCCCTAGAGACTGCCGTTTCCGCTAGGGCCCTCACCTTCGATATCGCGTCGATGGTGGACCTGCCCCTACGGAAACCGTACTGGTGATCAGATAGATCCGGACCGACTTGCATTAAATGCTTATTCAGGCGCGCCGCTATCACACGTTCCATCAGTTTGCCTGCTTCGTTCAATAATACGATTGGACGGTATGCTCTCGGTGTGCCCTCAGGTTTGCCCTCTTTCCGCAACAACACCAGCCTTCCAGTCTTCCATTGCGTTGGCAGGCGACCCTGTCTGAAACATTCTGTGAGAAGATCCCTAAACCTGGGCTCGAGAGACTCAAGCGCTATCACCCACGCACGGCCGGGAATTCCATCCGGGCCTGGCGCGGTGTCTTTGGCTTTGAGCCTCTGTACTGCTACGGCTATTTCTTCTTCCGTCACTTGCGGGGCGTTGTCTTCCTCGTTTTCGTCGTGGTCCGTGGTTGAGGCCATGACCGGCGCGGTGTAGTCATCGACTCGTGGAAACAGAGCGGCCACCACACTATTGAGAAGATCGGGCGGCATAGTCCGCGAAAGTGGTGGTGCCCAAGCACGAATCTTATTGCGGACCATTTTATATGGCCTCCCCCACGGATCACGATTCAATTCTTCTATCATGCTCTCTCGAGCGCTGTTCTTTGCCCGCGATATTTCGGTGCGCAGAACGACGACCGCTTGCCTGTACGCCGTGTACAACTCGGCCTCCAGGTCTGGATCCCACCGCCGCCTCCTACGGTGTCTGGTATATCGGCGTCTGGCCGCCACACACTCCTCGCGGAGGTGAGCCAGCTCAGTCGTCCACCAGTAGACACTCCGCCGTGGCGGTAAGGATCTCACCCTCGGCATCGCAGCGTCGCAAACTACGGTCATGGCTCTCCGGAACCACTCGGCTTCTGCGTCGACTTTGACCTCGCCCTCGGGCTTTGGCAACCACGACTGGACAATGGACGCCTCGCGAAGAAGTTCACCATCCAACTTCTTTAGAGCCCAGCGTGGTGCTTCACGTTCGGCGTTGGATGGGGGACGACTTGGACTGCTCGGGGTTCCTAGGGGAGAGAGGACAAACCGAATATATCGGTGGTCCGACAAAGTCTCTACTCCCTCTAGAACTTCCCAGCCCTCGACACGGCGCGCAAGAGTAGGGCTAGCGAATGAGAGGTCCACTATCGAACCCCCCCGCTGACGCACGCACGTGTATGCCGACCCCCTGTTTAGCAGTAGCAACCCCATTGACGTTGCCCACTCCTCGAGTGGTTCGCCTCTCACATTTGCGACGGGTGATCCCCACGTGGTCGATTTTGCGTTAAAATCGCCAGCAACCAAGATCTGGTGGGGATGACACCGTCGCACAAGTATTTCCAACTCGGAAAGCCACACTTCAAACTCTGCAAGGCTTTTGTTGGGAGAGAAGTAGGTGCCGATGTACGCGACACCACCCGCCAACAGAGCCACGCAGCCCCTGCCTTTCAAAATCCGGTCTACAGGTGGGAAGCCTACCGCAGATTGGGTAACAATGGCGATAGAGCCATCGTTATCGCTTATCCAATTGTCTCTGGCCGGAACAAAGTACGGCTCCGCTACAATGGCCACCGCGATCGACCACTCCGCCATGCTCTGGACCAAGAGGTCTTGAGCTCTGGCGGAGTGATTGATATTGTAACGATGATGATGATGATGGTGAAATTTCTAGAAGGAAATGCTCCTCGACTATTTAAATAAAGAATCTCGTCAACATTCTAGAAAGTTCGAAACAAATGATAAAAACAAAAGACGAGCGAAAAGACGATCGAAATTGAACATTCTGGAACGAAACAAATGACGAACGAAATGACTATCGAAATAAAAGCTTCTAGAAGGTTCTGCGGGGTATATAAGGAGCTTCAGTCGCGGACAGAGGGCAGTTCAGATACAAGTAACATACAGGAAGGAAGAAAAAGTTACATGTGAAAGTGAAGTGTTGAAGTGAACAGTATAGTGAAGGGACGTTATAGTAGTAGTGTGTTAATCAGAACACGGTCTCTGTGTGTTTGTAGCGCGACGATTCTGTAATTATTGTCGGTGTTCGTGTTGTAGACTGTGAGTGCTCTGTAGAAGATACCACGTGTCAGTGAATTAAACGGGCTTGAATAACATCGTTGTTTCCTTCCAATCCCTATACCCACTTCCCTTAACATTTGGTGTCAGAAGTGGGATTGGAAGGAAGGATGCCTGTCATGCCCAGAGAAGGCCCAAACATCCGCTCAAGGGGAGCCGCTCAGCAACAAAGCGGCGAAGAACAGGAAGCCGCTAGCACGGGAAATCCACGGATACGTGAAGCAGCCGGTGAGGGGACTTCTGGCGGTGCCACTGTAAGTGCTTCGGTTCCTCCAATGAACCCTCATGAAGGAACCTCTGCCAGTGCTACTGTGAGTGCTCCAGTTTCTCCAGTGGACCTCGGTGTGCTATTGCAACAAATGCGCGCCATGCAGGAGGAGCAGGTACGCCGTGAGGAGGAACGCCAGCACCACCAGGAGGAACAGGCACGTCGCCAAGAGGAACAGCTGCGTGCCTTGCAGGAGGAGCAGGCACGTCGCCAAGAGGAGCAGCTGCGTGCCCTGCAGGAGGAGCAGGCACGCCGCCAAGAGGAACAGGCACATCGTCAAGAGGAACAGCTGCGTGCCTTGCAGGAGGAACAGGCACGCCGTGAGGAGGAACGCCAGCACCACCAGGCGGAACAGGCACATCGTCAAGAGGAACAGCTGCGTGCCTTGCAGGAGGAGCAATGCACTATGCAAGACCGTATCCTTACGGCCATCTCTGAAGGGGCAGTGAAAGTCGCGGAAATACGGAAGAATGTGGAGCTGCTTGAAGATCGAGTAAACGAGCACGAAACCCGTTTCGAATCAGCGGAAGAGCGTCTCCGGAGGCTTGAAGTAAGCGGTGTTCCAACTCCAGTCACAGCTTTGGGTGGCAGTTTCAAAATTCCGACATTTGATGGGACCTCTTCATGGACTGCATATAAGCGACAGCTTTTGGCTGTTGTCGAACTAAATAACTGGAGCGAGGAAAAAGTAAAGACAGCTCTCACTTTGGCATTGCGTGATAAAGCCACGTCGGTACTGGAGGCCGTAGAACCTAATGCCTCGTACCAGGAGTTGGTGGATGCTTTGGAGTCCCGGTATGGCGACTCACATCTAGAACATGCCTACCGGGCCCAACTTCGCGATCGATCCCAAAAATCCAACGAAAACCTGCAGCAGTGGTCTTTGGAAGTAGAGAAGCTGGTGAGAAAGGCATATCAATCTTCACCGGCGACCCTGGTCGACAGTATGCTGCTGCAGACGTTTGTCGATGGAATCAACGACAAAGAAGTGAGGGCAACAGTACGCTTGGCGCACCATGAAAACATCAAAGAAGCGGTGGCACACGCTCTCGAGGTGGAGGCGGTACGTCAGGATTCCAAGAGCGGCTCTGTACGTAAAGTTGTTTCAACAGAAGAGCGGGAAATACCACGGCGGACCTTTGCTCCGCGTTGTTACCAGTGTGGAGAGCGTGGGCATTTGAGATATGGTTGCCCCAATCGTAGCTCAGTAAGGCGAACCGACGCTGGAACACAAGCGTCGGAGAATTCGGAAAACTAAAACAGGCCAGAGCTACGGGGTGGGCGCTGGCCGACAATCAGGGAACCCCAAATTTTATGATCTATCAAAGCTCAGACGGGAACAGCTTAACCGTCGATGGAAGAATAAATGGAACTGCATGCCAACTGACTTTGGATACAGGAGCTTCGCGTACGGTAGTGGGGGTACAGATGACACGGAATAGTAGAAAATTATATTCCTGCAGAGAGACTGCGCAGTTGAAAACGGCTACCGGCCAGCGCATACCTGTAAGAGGGGAGCAGAAGGTGGCGATTAAGGTTGGTGACAAGCTTTACTGGCATTGGGCGGTGATAGCTGAAATTGTGGATGACTGCATCATCGGTTTGGATTTTCTGAGAGAACATCAGTGCAAACTTGATATTGAATCCGGAATCCTTAAGTGTGGATCGATTGAGGTTCCAATGAAGGGAGCCAGGGGAGGTAAAGTCTACTGCCTTAAGGACACTAAGCTACCACCACGAACTCAGACTTTGGTACCGATAAAGTTAGCCGAAAATGTAAGCACTGATCGACAACATTGCTTAGTTATAGAGAGAGTCAAAGGAGAAAACGCATGGTTACCGGCTAGAACGGTTGTTGGAACGACACAAAAGATGGCGGTACCGGTCTTGAATTTGAGTGATGATCCTCAAATACTGAAGAAGGGGTGTCTGATCGGTGAGAGCGAAGAAATAGTCTGGCTTCGAAATTGCGACGAAGTGAAGAAAACTCACTCAAATGCGGTTGATTTTAGTAACGTCCTAGATAACTGCAAGGGGGATTTAAGCACAGTGGAGCTGACAAAAGCGAAAAATTTACTGAGACATTTCGGTGACATTTTCTCCAGAGGGGACGCGGACATTGGAAGAACAGGGCTATTTCGACATCGGATCAATACCGGGAACGAGCAACCAATCCGCCAACGGCCACGGCGGATTCCGTTCGCTAGAGAAAAGGAAGTTGAGGACATGTTAAAAGAGATGGAAGGTAATGGAGTCATTGAACCATCTTCTAGCCCTTGGTGTTCTCCAGTTGTCCTAGTTAAGAAGAAAGACGGGTCTACCAGGTTCTGCATCGATTATCGGCGATTAAATAATGTGACAAAGAAAGATAGCTATCCACTACCAAGGATAGACGACACGCTGGACACTTTAAATGACATGAGATGGTTCTCTACACTTGATCTTAAAAGTGGCTACTGGCAGGTGGAAATGGATACCAGTGACAAGGAAAAGACGGCATTCTCCACAGGGAAAGGACTTTGGCAGTTCAAGGTGATGCCATTCGGATTATGTAATGCTCCAGCCACTTTTGAGAGATTAATGGAGCGAATACTAGCCGGTCTGTTAGGGGAAGCTTGTCTGGTGTACCTCGATGACATAATAATAATCGGACGGAACTTCGACGACCATCTCAAGAAGTTGGAGAGCGTGTTTAACAAAATAAGAGGAGCAGGCTTAAAATTAAACTTAAAGAAGTGCTCTTTCTTCAAACGCCAAGTTGAATATCTGGGGCATGTTATATCTGAAGAGGGCGTGGAAACTGATCCAGCAAAGATTTCCGCAGTGAAAGATTGGCCTACTCCAACCGATAAAACTCAAGTAAGAGCATTTATGGGACTATGCTCGTATTATCGTCGTTTCGTAAAGAATTTTTCCGATATTGCCAAACCACTGCATAGACTCACAGAAGAAAAACGGCCTTTTGTTTGGGACCAAGAATGTGAGGCAGCTTTTAATGAACTGAAAGGGCGGCTATGTGAAACTCCAATTCTCGGATATCCTGATGCAAATGGTGATTTTATAGTTGACACCGATGCGAGCAATGTAGGCATCGGAGGAACATTGTCACAGGAGACACAGGACGGGGAAGTGGTCATAGCCTACTTCAGTAAATCGTTGTCCAAACCTGAAAGAAACTATTGTGTGACGAGAAGAGAACTACTAGCTGTAGTCAAAACGTTGCAACACTTCAAGAAGTATTTGCTGGGGCGGAAGTTTCACGTCAGAACAGACCACGCGGCGTTGAAGTGGTTACTACAGTTCAAAAATCCGGAAGGCCAGGTTGCACGTTGGATTGAGCAACTACAAGAATTCGATTTTGTGGTAGAGCATCGAAGTGGAAGTTCCCATAGAAACGCTGATGCTTTGTCAAGACGGCCCTGTTCTGAGAATTGTAAGCATTGTGGAAGACAGGAAGCAAGAGATGAAGTTACAGTCCGACTGATAAGAACAGATGCCCTTGATGATGACTTTAGCAACGATGCTATGCGTAGAGCTCAAAATGAGGATGAAAATTTGAAACCAATTCTAGACTGGATGGCAAGTGGAACTCCTCGTCCCGGGTGGAGTGAGATATCTGGTATGAGCGCAATCACTAAAAGTTATTGGGCACAGTGGAATAGTTTGGTTCTCTGTGATGGGGTTTTGCATCGAAAATGGGAAAATGTGTCTGGAAACGACACCCATCTACAAACTATTGTACCGAAAACAAAAATTTCGGAAGTTCTAAGAGTTTACCATGACGGAACATCGGGTGGGCATCTCGGAGTAAAAAGGACACTTATGAAAATACGGCAACGTTATTATTGGTTACATTGCAAGGAAGATATCGAGGACTGGTGCAGGAAATGTGAACGATGTTCTTCGGTTAACGGACCACATACACGGAGTCGAGGGGCGTTACGGTTGTATAACGTCGGAGCTCCTTGGGAACGGATAGCAATAGATGTTGCCGGTCCATTTCCCTTGTCCGATAATGGAAATCGTTATATTCTCGTGGTTATGGACTATTTCACGAAATGGCCTGAAGCGTTTGCGTTACCTAATCAGGAAGCTGTTACTGTAGCGAGAAAATTGGTGAACGAGGTCTTCTGTCGATTTGGGCTACCACTTGAAATTCATAGTGACCAGGGAAGAAATTTCGAATCGCATGTGTTCCAGGAAATCTGTAAGTTAATGGGGATACATAAAACGCGAACTACACCATATCACCCACAATCCGACGGAATGGTGGAGCGATTTAATCGAACTTTGGAGCAGCATCTGGCAAAAGTGGTTGATTCACATCAGAGAAATTGGGACGAGTATATTCCTCTGTTTCTTTTGTCATATAGAACGGCTGTTCATGAAAGTACTTGTACTACGCCAGCTCGAGCGAATTTTGGCAGAGAGCTTCGACTTCCAGCAACGCTTTTGGCAGGGTGTCCTCCGGATGCACCAAGATGTGTCACGGAATATGCAGATGAACTAAGAAAGCGTATGGAAGACGTACATCAACACATGAGGGAAGCCAATTTGCATGCCAGCGATCGGATGAAAACGCGATATGACAGAAATGTTAACTCAAGAGGATTTGAAGAAGGTTCTTTAGTTTGGCTACACAACCCTGTGCGAAAACTAGGTAAATCACCGAAGTTACAGCCAAACTGGGAGGGACCGTATCAAGTTATTACAAAGCTCAACGACGTAACTTACAGAATTCGGAAAACGTCACGAAGTCCTGCGAAAGTTGTGCATGTGGATAGGTTAGCACAATACTACGGCTCTAATGATGCTCGAGACGAGCATGTCTAAGGAGGGGGTAGTGTAACGATGATGATGATGATGGTGAAATTTCTAGAAGGAAATGCTCCTCGACTATTTAAATAAAGAATCTCGTCAACATTCTAGAAAGTTCGAAACAAATGATAAAAACAAAAGACGAGCGAAAAGACGATCGAAATTGAACATTCTGGAACGAAACAAATGACGAACGAAATGACTATCGAAATAAAAGCTTCTAGAAGGTTCTGCGGGGTATATAAGGAGCTTCAGTCGCGGACAGAGGGCAGTTCAGATACAAGTAACATACAGGAAGGAAGAAAAAGTTACATGTGAAAGTGAAGTGTTGAAGTGAACAGTATAGTGAAGGGACGTTATAGTAGTAGTGTGTTAATCAGAACACGGTCTCTGTGTGTTTGTAGCGCGACGATTCTGTAATTATTGTCGGTGTTCGTGTTGTAGACTGTGAGTGCTCTGTAGAAGATACCACGTGTCAGTGAATTAAACGGGCTTGAATAACATCGTTGTTTCCTTCCAATCCCTATACCCACTTCCCTTAACAATATTGCCCTGTAAGATTTTAATGGCCATTTATTAAAGAGTGTCCATCTCTGCCGCCACGTCCCTATTTAATGGGAGAGTCGGTGGCGGCTGGGTCCTGGTCTCAGCTGCTCCGTTCCGTCTGTTTTTCTTGGGAGCCACACAAGATTTGGCTCCCAAGCGGTGGCCAGATGGTCTGCTCGCTGCAGCGCACACGTTGCAGTGCGGATCACCCGAGCACTCTCTCGCCTTGTGGCCAACCTGACCGCAGCGGTAACATTCATCGCTGCGGTCAGTACCGCACATACACTGCAGCCTGACGTGCCCGACCTCCAGGCACCGGAAGCACCTCATTGGTCTGGGGGCAAGCAACTTCACTTGCGCTGACACCCAGCCTATTAGAAGGCGACCATTGCTGATCACCTTCTTTGCCGCGGTCACTGGACATTGAACAAAAATAGTTCCTAGACCAGCGGCGTTGAGGCGTATGTCATTCGCTTTGACCATTGTGATGTGGCACTCTCCAGCTCTTGCGATTGCTGCTGCAACTTCCTCTTTGGTAACCGAGTCATCAAGACCAGAAATACGCATGTCTGCGCATTTGGTTGGTCTGGTGACTCGGATGTCCTCCGGCTTAAAAAGTTCTTTAAGTTTGCCAGCGAGCAGGTCGGCTTTATCGCCGCTAGTGACACCCGGCACTTCCAGAACTCGGGCTCCAGTGGCAGCTTTTCGGAACTGCATAGAAGAGATCCCCAACTGGGTGAGATCGATCTTACTCTTGGCCTCCCTCAGGGCGTTTGCGTACGTAATTCCGCGCTTCTCAGCCTCGGGCTGTATCGTAATGACAACAGCCGAGGAACGTGGAGCACGGAGCTTCGATTTGGATGCCCGTTGCTGCTGCTGCTGCTGCTGTTGCTTAGCCGCGGGAACAGCTTGTCTACTCGGCTTTTTCTTGCCCCTTCTCACTACTTCGACCCAGTCGTCGTTACTTGGCGCAGCTTTTGAGGCTGGCTTTGGTCCTGCCACTCTCGATCCTGTATTTTGGTTTCCTGCAGGTTGAGCGCCACCTGTCGTGTTAAGGGTTGGACCCACCTTACTCTTTTTGCCCTTTCCCTTACCTTTGCCCGAGGACATAGAGACCTCCATTCTATTGTCCTCAGTTGCAGGTCTGTTTCGGTCAGCGGCAAGAGGCGGGCGCAGTCTTTTCTCGGGTAGAAGACGCTCTTGTAAGCCCTCAAACCGCGCATTCACCATGTCGCCCACCTGCAGAAGAATTGTGCGTACCAATTCGTCTTGTGCGTTGGACACCCTGTGAGACGCCACAGACTCCGAAGTTGTCTGACGTGGGGGCGAGGATTCCGTTGACGTGCGTGACGGCAAAGACGCACGCACTTGTGCCATCTCTTTTCGAAGCTCCGACATCTCTTTTCGGAGCTCCTCAACCTCCTTCTTAGAACGGGCATTGGATGCCCGCAGCAGCTCAACCTCTTCCGAGGAGGTTCTCTTAGCGAGAGCCTCAACCATGGCTTTGAGGGAGACCGCAGACTCCTTTAACGCCCGCTGAAAGGTACCTTTCAGATGGGTTGATTTTGTCGCCACCATAGTTATGATGTCGACATCCTTCACGGCCCTTTTACCCAGGGCCTCCACTAACTGCTCGTCGTTTCCTGCTGGAGCTTGCAGATTGAGGTTGAGCGCTACTCTATCAGCACGAGTAGAGAGCGCCTGATCCTCCAAGCTTTTCTCGAGATCCTCGTTGGCCTGGTCGCGTTTGTCTTTGAGGAATTGCCTCCTCTGAGCTGTCCCGAAATCGCTCTGGGAGCCCGACCGACTGGAAGATCCTCCCAGATACACTCTTGGCAGCTCCTCATCGTCATCATCGCTAAGCGATATTCGCGGCCGCTTAGGTCCGGTTTCGAAAAACCCGCTAATTGGCTCTGGCTGTTGTCCGGCCTCCAAATTTTCGTCAGAACCTACGCTTTCACCCGATTCTTGTTGCGAGAGATTAGACAGAGACTGAGATTTGAACCTCAGACTCTGTCTCGTCTCTCTCCTTTCCACTCGATTTTCTACTCTTCTTTTCTCCTCCTTATCCTCTCTTCTTTTTCTGATGTGTTGAGAGCCATCTCTGCTCTCTGTTCGCTTGTTGCCCACCCCGGAATACGAAGGGCAGCCTTCCGTAGAAGGGCGGGATTTCCCGGCCGAAGCCGAAGTACCCGCTCGGGGACCATTTTCACTAAGCGACATTTTTCATGGTTTTTCCTTTTAAGGGGTGAGGTCCCCATGTGGGGGGGTCTCACGGCCGACTTCCCGCCGACCATGCCTACGTATGCGAGCCCGGAGCTACACCGCTTACGCCGTGCAGCTCCGGACTCCCACTCCCAGACATTCCTCCTCAGCAACCCCCAGACCTTGGGATTTGGTAATCCGCACGCCGCGGCACCACGCACGTGACCGCTCCCACCAGATACCCCATAAGGCATATCCCGCGAGAGCCACCACCCACAAGACGCCGCAAAGCGCGGCGACTCCTGTTCTTCTCATCCTCCTGCGCTCGATATTCGAGCCTTGCCCAGATCCACGATGCCCTCTGCTACTCAGAGGGACATGTAGAGGGCCCTCACTGCTCTACCACTATACTATACAAGTGGAGAGTCATCAACGGGATGTCGATCCCTTTCCTGAATTCTTCGAGCGATCCACGCAATAAATGCACTAATCGCACGAAGAAGACATCAACACACAACTTGACCTTCTACGCGCGTTCCACACAATAAACATGTAGATCGCGCGAAGAAGGTCCCCTCTCGTCAGGTTTTTCGCAGTCAGACAACAAGATCCCACCGAGGGAAGTTGTTGTCTGACCCCCAGGGTGCACCACGTGGAGGTAACCTGACCCAGCACCCTAACGATAATCGGTACCTAACCTAACCTAACCTAACTAACATTAACTTTCCCCTATAACAACATTGAAATAGATCGGTCAATAATAGCCGAACTTCGCAGGCGGGCTGGTGAGCGCAGTAGACAGCGTTTTACGCAGAAGGTGCTGCTGCACACTTCTGCTGATTTTTCTTTAGTCGGTGATATTTTCCATGGGACTCGTAAGAACGACTCCCGCCGGAGAGAGAAGAGCGAGGGGGGGGGGCGTACTATTCTTAAGGTGGTACCCCACGGCCTCGTCCAAAAAGCAATGTTATTAATATTATAAAATGTTAAAAATGAATAAACGTGAAATAATGCAATTTTTTTTTCAGCTTCGAAAACCGTGAGGAATGTGAAAGTAGGTGTAAGTCCGCTCCAGCGGCGACAGTTTCGACGACGACCCCAACAGCCGCTCAGGTACTTATATTCTGTTGAATGAGGCTTCCTCGTTGTTGTCCGTACTCGGTACCTGACGGTTTACTGTTTCAGGTAATACCTTCAGTATGCGCCGTTTCCCCTGTGTTGGAGCTATGTCGTCCAGAGGCCGCGGCCGAGGTGTGGTACTACAACGAAGTGTCCGCTGAGTGCACCGCGCACCAGAACTTGGAGTCAGGCGTCGTGTGCAGGAACACCGGCGTGTTCTACTCGCAGGAGGCCTGCGAGCGAGCCTGCGGAGTCTTCAGGAATATTGGTGAGATATTATTACATAACCGATAGAAACCAGAAACAATTGTATTTTGAGGACTGGCAATACTACACTCAGTCTCAATCAGACATTTGCTTAGCCGGGAATACCTTCTGTTCATGTTTCAAACGCAACTTTTAGTGAGTTAGAGTGTAAGCCCACAGTCCAGATTGTTTAGACCATCAACCTGATCAATTTTAACTGGTAACTTTGTTTGGTAAGACGTGTGCCAATACGGCAAGGAGCCCGGGCCGTGCCACGACTTCCGCTCGAAGTACTTCTACAACAGAAACACGAGCCGCTGCGAAGAGTTCGCCTACGGCGGCTGCTTCGGCGGAGCCAACCGATTCTCTACCGAGCAGGAGTGCGAGCAAGTCTGCATGACGTCCGTCGGTAAGTACCCTACCTTTCTCTGGTTAAGATAAAAAAAACAATATCCTATGCGATTACCTAATACAAAACAGGAAGACTTGTCTGGCGCGATTCAAGTACAGCAGCAATGTTGTTGTTGTCGTCAGATCCGTGCACGCTGTCGCCGGAGCCCGGGAACTGCGTCGACCACAATGTGATGTGGTACTACCGGGCCGACGCCGACCGCTGCGACCAGTTCGTGTTCGGAGGGTGCGGCGGTAACGACAACAAGTAAGGGCTCACTCGAGGATGCACCGCCCCGGGAACGGCACTGGGACTCGCTGGAAGCTACTAACATAACACCGTTTGCCGTGAAAATACTGAACTAAACTGTAAAAGTAGAGTTTACTGGGGTTTTATAGCATTCTAAAAAAGACATGTACGTGGTATAAGGCTTTTATCAGAGCTGCTGTTCTTGAAATGTACATTATTCACCGACATAGCACGGCGGATTGCCAAGTTGAAGTGGCAGTGGGCAGGGCATATAGCACGTAGAACTGATGGCCGATGGGGCCAAGAAGTTTTCGAATGAAGACCACGAACCGGCGCACGCAGCGTAGGAAGATTGGCCACAAGATGGACAGAAGATATCATACAAGTGGCAAGTGGAAGACGCCGGATGCAGGCCGCTTCTAAACGGTCTTTTTGGAAATCGATGCATTTGCATGCACATGTGCATGTCCAGTCTGTCAGTCTGACACTGCGTCGAAATATAAATAACTCAACAATTATACTCGAAACTACTGTAAATATCCCGTAAACAAGAAGTTACAGAAAATTCTTAAGTTGTAGTTAAAATGTACTTACATTTTTATATCCTGCAACGTACGTAAAGTATAATGTTACCCATTTCCATGATTACATCTACTTATAACTTAGGCTGAAGGTTCCTATTTATACAACAGTTTCCTCCATCTGCACTGAAGCCTTTTCTATGTACGCTATGGACTGGACTGAAGCATCGTGTGGTTCCCCAGGTTCGAGAGCCGCGACGCGTGCGAGGCGCGGTGCAGGGGACAGCCGGCCACCACCACGCTTGCGCCCACGCAACCCACCAGACAGGTAGCACTAGCAACATATGAGACGACTTAATGACACATTTCATCCTTAAACAACTCATATTTATTTTGTATTTGTCGTGTTTACTGTATAAGTTTCAAAAACTTTCTCATTGTATAGCTTGAGCCAGAAGAGTGTCGCAGACCTGATTCCCTAGAAGCTTGCGGCTCCAACGAGACCGTGTTCTACTGGGACGAGGTGACGGGCAGGTGTCAGGGGGCCGCCATCGGGGGGTGTCGCTCGTCTGCACGGCTCTACAGGTCCGAGGAGGAGTGTGAGAGGACCTGCGGCGCCTTTAGAGGAGTCGGTGAGTGTCTGCTGGACACTGTACACGTAATGAGATAACGATCCTTTACCAATTTATTAACTCAAACCTGCCTACTATTGGAGTTGGTAAAAAACTACTGAACCAAGTTTTAGAGTACTTGCGGTACTCCCTTTAAAATGGAAACAAGTTTGTATGAAAGCGGACTCAGATTAAAAATATTCACAAAACAATCGTATAAATCCCAATTCTATAACTCCATGTTCAATGCTGTCGGTAAATAATGCTTTGGATAAATAGATCGGTATCAGAACGAAGTACCTCGTCCTATACAGATGTGTGCCGCGCCGTGCTGGACCCGGGGCCGTGTCGCGGCGCTTTCCCCAAATTCTACTTCGAGGCGGCGTCCGGTAGCTGCCGACCGTTCACCTACGGCGGCTGCCAGGGAGGATCTAACAGGTTCTCCACCAGTGAAGAGTGCCAGCGAGTTTGCGCCGGCGCCGGACCAGGTAACATGTCTCTAACACTGCTGCTTCTACTCCGTTGCGATGAACATTAATGGGTGAAACAAACTTGATCTGGAATTAAAATATAAAGCCTCCGATACTGAATAGAACATTGTTCGGAGCCAGCGGTACAAATGAAACTACGAGTACTTATTCATAATTCTAATTGAACATTAGTAATTAAGTCTTTTTAATTTCATCTCCTATCGTACTACTAAACCCTACTAATCTGGCGCCTTGCTCTCAAAGTGAATCTCGGTGTTCGACACAACTTGAAGCCAGCTTTGCCACACTGTGCGGACTCTCGCAAATATATCTTATCTTTTATATAAGTTTCTCATAATATTTCTCCTTCTCAATAACAAAACATCTATTTAACTTTAAGAAAACTACAGTCTGAAACTATACTTCATTACACTAACAAAAGTGTTCACCGGCGCAGCGCGCATGAACATTTAGAGCTAATATTTAATCAAGTGGAGTAGTTAGTCAGTAACACCGAGTGTCGGTACATTACTAACTGGTGTGGGTGTGTGTGCGTGTGTGTGGATGCAGCGGCCGCATGTCTTCTGCCCGTGGAGACCGGGGCGCCGTGTGCGGAGGTCCCGGAGCGGAGATGGCACTATGACGTCACCACCGGTGGCTGCCTCGTGTTCTCCTACCAGGGCTGCGGCGGAAACTTCAACAACTTCCGCTCCTACGAGGAATGTGTCGGCTACTGCACGTCTGCGCGACCCGGTACTGGCGCCCTCAGAGTGCGCTGCATGGGGAGGTCTACTCGCATCCGGACTCCACTACACTCCACCGCAGCGGAGCTATCATAAACTAAACTATTTGTACTACAATCTAGTTTAAACACGATTTGAAGTGCTAAGTAAACAGTACTTTGGTATTATTTGGTTTGCTCCGCTTCGATGGAAAAATAGATTTCCAGTGTTCACGTCAATCGTCTGCGTGATTTTCGTAACGGAGAGTTCAGGATCCTGTAGACCTGCTGATGTCATCATCGTCATGTCAAATGTCACCGGCTTCTGTGCTTGTAGTGTTCTACGTATGTTACTATCAATTTTTTGATCTCCTACAGAATTTTGCCAATATTTTTCACTGTGTGTGTGTCTCTCATCTTTTTGCTTTTTATCGCTTATCAACACACACGCCTTGCATCCGCTCATACACCCTCTCTCTCTCTCTCTCGCACCTTATGCACTCTTTAATTTCTAGGAAATTATGCCTTGTTCGTTTGTGTCGGTTCGTTTGTATCGTTTGTAACTACAGTAAAATTTAGCCGTTCGTTCGCTCGCTCGTAAAAGTGGGAGATTCCTATTGATAAAACAGAATGTATAATATATTATATTATCCTTATCTTCGTATGATTCCAGAGCCACCTAGTGCTTGTGACTCGTACAAGGAAGAATGCGCGGCAATACGAGAGACGTGTGCGTTCGAGGTGAAGGTGTACGGGAGCGCGGACGGCTGCAGCCGCTGCGAGTGCGCGGAGCCGGCGGGCTGCGACGCGCTGCTACGGGAGTGCGAGGCGCTGCGGTGCCGCTACGGCGTCCAACAGGACGCTCTGCCTGACGGCTGCGTTAAGTGCGTTGTTTACTTTTGCATCCCTTACAGAGCCATTCACTTCGAAACGTAAATTATATTTATTATATTAAAATCGCTTCTATGATTTAAAACACTATTCACCACATAAGAACGAAAAAAATAAAAATCGGACAAGAGCGAGTCAGACTCGCCCACTGAAGGTTCCGTACAAACTAGTAGATAAAAGAGGGAAATTATATATTTTTTTATATTTTCCTTCATAAATCGAAAAATAAATGTCGTAAAAATATTTAAAAACCTGTTTTAATTAATGCTAATTAAGCTCTTTCATATGACCCCACATGATACGGTTAATTCACTTTTAAATTTGAGCCCTCATTCCTTGCATAAAGACTATTTTTTGTGATTAAATTAAAAATGACCACTTTTCGGATTTTTTCCTATATGTGTACTCTAACACAATGCTTCTTGCCAAATTGTATAGTTCTAGGTCAACGGGAAGTACCCCATGGGTTTTGATTCCCATGCGAGTGTCGAAATATGCATTTATTTACGACATATTCAGCTGTAACTTTTTTGAGAAATTTTATTTTTCTTTCTGCAGCAAGAGACTATAGATCTGCGTATATGATTTTAATTTCAACTCGATACCTTCACGCATTCCCGAGATAAAAGCCTTGACACCCGGACAGACGGACAACAAAGTGATCTTATAAGGGTTCCGTTTTTTCCTTTTGAGGAACGGAACCCTAAAAAGAACAGGTTGACATGTTTCTTCTTTTTTTGACTTTTATTTGTTGGCAACAGATGTAAATGCGTGGAAGACCCGTGCGCCAGGAACCCCTGCGCACCCACCGAGAGATGCCTCGTGCTAGGATCCCGAGACTCCGTCACGCTGCAAGTGACCTACTCGCCGCAATGTGGTTAGTTTACATTTTACACTACGACACATACAAATGTATATAACAAAACAGGTGCGAAATATTATTTATCTATACTTTAGTATTTTTGGTAGGGTTAACGATCACTAGAGCCAAAACAGACCATCTTTTCTGTGATTTTGGGAGTCCATCCAGTTTTAATTTGATCACCTTACAATGTTGTAACTGACGAGTTTATTTAGAGTAGTCCCACAGCCCAAGGCTTCTCCAGTGCCCATCCTGCAAAAGCTGAGAGCAGGGAGGGCTGCTCGGCTTAGTATCAGAATGTATTCTAACAGCCAGCCAAGCAGCCGCAAGTCGGCTGCTATAGATATATGTAGATCTATATAGAGTGACTTTGTCGGGGGTTTTTGATTTTTCTAAACTTACACTTGTCATATAACAACATCTCCTCAGTTAGCTACTTAGTTGAAACATACACATTAACATTAATTTTACTATTATCAATTCTAATTTAATATTATTTAGGTCATACTGATTCAATATCAAATATTTGCACATCAGAAATGATCGAATGTAATGGAAAACTGTAATTAATTTCTAAGACCTTGTTTACCTACATTCTTGCAAATAAATTTCATTTCATTTCATTTCATATATTTTTTTAAATATATAACTTATCATAATGAAGAAATAAAACAATTTTTTACAGATCTACGAGTATAGCGTACATTTTACATAATCTCACCTGTGTACCTGTGTAGTCTGTGTACTACCTCAGAATTTTTATAGTAGGTTATGATGACGTGTAAATAATAATGTTTTACGAATAAAATGAATATGAATATGACCTCGGACGTTGCGAGGTGTTCGAAACGACAACGCATAAAATTATGTAAAATGTACGCGATGGATCCGGAAACAAATTTCACGATTGTTACTCAATTCAATGAGTGAAAATATCAGCGTTGATAAAGGGCTCCCAATAATAGATTTTCTCACAAAAGAAGGAACTTGAAAAAAAAAAGGAAAAAAAAATCATCTGGACTCGAACCGGGGTCTCCTGGTTTCGGGGCCGCCCGATTTCCCACCTGAGCTATTATAACCTTGTAGATGGTGGCGATATTTAGCTACCGTCCGTCGTATTCTAATGATATTGTAGCAGTTTTTCATTGCCTCAAAACACGGATAAAACGACGTTTTCTAAAAATGAAACCTAGCTAGATCGATTTATCGCCCACAAAACTCCCTGTATACTAAATTTCATGAAAATCGTTGGAGCCGTTTCCGAGATTCAGATTATATATATACAAGAATTTCTCGTTTAAAGGTATTTAGATTAGATAGATGAAATTCGGTAGCTACGTCATTCATATCTCTTTTAATTTGTAATTTATAGAAACGAACGAAATAGTATCGGACTGCAAAGAGTACGAGGCGGAATGTTCCCGGCTGCGGTGCCAGTACGGCATCCAGCGCACGCGCGTAGGCCGCTGCGAGCGGTGCGCATGCGTGCGCCAGGAGACCAACTGCACGCTGCTGCGGCTCGAGTGCGAGCGAGTGGCCTGCCACTACGGCCTCGTGCGCACTCTGGACGAGGACGGCTGCGAGCGGTGAGACCCTCACTCTCACTCACACCCTCACCCTCGCCGTCCACGCTACACGCGACACATCCGACTTCTCTCCATACGCGGGGACGTATCTGAGGGTGACACTCATGGATGCTCTGATGATTCGATATTCGCGTCTGTTGCAGAAGTCGATTCAAAGCTTTACTGAATGAGTTTGGGTTTCACCTAGAATATGATGAATCCCAACCGGTGCGTTATTTTATTATTGTTTTTTTTCGCAGGTGTGTATGCTTGAAGCCACCTTGCGAAACCAAGGTGTGTCCCGCGGGCGAGCGCTGCGTCTCCGCGCCCTTCCGCGACCCCGCCACTCATGAAAAACGCTACGCTGCCAACTGCAAGTCTGGTAATATTTTTTTTTCTGGTTATATATCGATTTATGTGCAGTGTATTTTCAAACACACTATACATTGTAAATGAACGTTCTGAACGCGCGTTGTCCGGTGCGACAGTGAGCAAGCCGGGCGCGTGTCCCGCCGGAGACGAGCCCGTCTCTCGCAGCACGGAGGCGCAGTGTGCGCACGAGTGCGCGGACGACGCGGACTGCCGCGGCAGATTGAAGTGCTGCGCGCGCGGCTGTTCGCAGCTGTGCCTGCCGCCTGCGCCGCCTACCACACCACGACCCTCCACCACCCATCAACCCGGTCTGTATACACACCTCTCGGTTACTCTGGTCTTCTAGTCGTTTCTGAACATGAAGCATTGGAACGATACAACCACGGAAGCCCCTCGACATCTCTCATTCTACAACTGCGGCGATCGGTCTTTTGTGGTTGCGGTTCTTTGCTTGGCGTTAGAATGATTCGGTTATTTGGCCCGAGTTTCGGAAGCTGAAGTTGTTTCAATGATCGTTCTTATGTATGAGTCAGCTTACTGATGTGAGTGACCAAACTGAAGAGTGTTGATTGCTCGTGTGAGTGCAGACGTGCCCCGAGCTCCCGAGCCGTACCCCGACGCCGAGCACAACCAGCCGCAGGTGGAGGCGGCGGAAGGGGGCAGGGCGACGCTGCGCTGCTACTTCCACGGCAACCCCCCACCGAAGATCACCTGGCGCTTCGGAGAGGTCACTGTACGTACCCTGCTTTATCATATACGGCATCATTTATTCTGTTCGGGGCTTCTATATGCGTGAACACCTCAGATGTCCGTGTGGCGTTGTATCGATACTAGTCCATGTAACCTTTCTACCAACAATGGATATTATAAGTGGTGTTTGATCGTCTAAGAACGACTACAACACTTTTTATTGTTAAAGCTTTCATATTTCGGAGATAAATTTAAAGATGGTATTTTTAAATGAGTCCTCGTGAAGTTCGAGTGGAGGAGCAGGCCCGGGGTCTCCGTCTCTGACCGGAAAGTGTAGCGCGTGCTGTGTGTGGACAGATCGAGGGCGACGCGGGCCGCTACCGGCTGCTGTCGGACGGTGCGCTGGAGATCATCTCTCTGTTCCGCAACGACTCCGGCGTGTACATCTGCGTCGCGCAGAATGATCTCGGCACCGCGGAGCAGCAGGTCACGCTCACCGTCGCCGGTGAGTAAGCAGTCCTGCAGCCCCCCCCCCCTCCCCCCCGCGCCGGGGGCTCCTGCCTCCATACAACAGATCCACGAGATTTTACGGAAAGAGGGTGATTGTAAGGAAGGAGTTACGTACATGGGTGTTGGGGCGCTGGCTTAGCATAGGACTGGAGATATATGAAGGTACTTACAGTGAACGAGGTTATGCTGCTATGAACAGCTGTTATCTTGGGAAACCTACTTTTATGGCACCTTGGGAAAATAATTTATAAGGCCTTTGAAATAAATTAAGGAATTGTGTATTGAAAACGAGGGATATGCATTTTTATGGGTTGGTGTTGGATTTTATATAATGAACGATGATATGGTATTGGCAACAAAAGGTTAATAATATTGAGCTACAAAGCAGCTTGCCTGATTAACGATAGTTATACCTTAAATGCTTGGTTTTGGTTTGGAATCGAGTAGTTAGACTTTATCTTAACTTATTTTTAGTAGATCGCTTTAACTCTTGGATTTCCTTTATCTTTTGGTCTTAACATTTTCATTTTCTTTTTAAACTTTCTTCTATTTCTTTTTCAACAAACAGTACTTTGTCAAAAGTAGAAAAACAGTACAAGGAACTTAAAAGCGTACGTGTCGATGTTATGTTTTGTTTAATATTTTTTCTACTTTTGCACATTGTATGCTTGATGCTGCTCTACTCGCAGCTCGGCACGGCACGCATTCAATTAAACTATTTTTAGACTTTAGACGGAAGGGCGAAACAATGACTGTTACCAAAACAACTTTCTTTCTTTAGATAATCCTGTACATCAACATTCCGAAAACAAAATAACTGTTTTTCTTAAAGATATACAAATAAAAAAAAAAAACAATTTAAATGTACGTGTCATAATAAAATTAAGCAACACGGCGTGCTTGGTTTACATCTCAGACTGTCACATCCAAATATGTTTATTTAAAAATTAAACTATACAGAAAACGCATTAACATCCTAAAACTGCAAACATGTATTATTATTAGTATTTTTAAGTTTGTGTGATAAATGTAGTCAATATATAAGTATATATATATATATATATTTAATGTTCATAGAACATCAAATACCGTTACAATACAACGCTAACGTAATTAAGTAAATAAGGTACGAAAAAAATAAAAAAAATAAACCGACTTCAAACTGAAAACAAGCAGAAGACCTCAAAAATAGTTGGTGTACGTACCTACTAAGGTTGACGCCAAGTTTTGATTTTCTTCGAATTATTTCTTTCTTTTCAGTTTGAAGTCGGTTTAATTTATTTATTTATTTATTAAAGCTCATCACCGCTCATGTCACTCTCTATCAAACAATTGAAATATAAGGTGTAGACAGAGACACTGCTCTGCAGTTGCGATGAACGAAGTGAGTGTTCAAAAGCTCATATCTTGAAAACTCTGAACCGATTTTGATAAAACTTACAGTGACTCCTAAGTTGAAAGATACTTTATTCAATAAAATATTCGATAATTTTTAAAATACGATTTCTAGTTTCTGCGTAATGCGTGGACAAACATACATTCACATATGAGGCACACATATTTAGAAGCTGGTATAGACTAACATATAAACAAAAATTTTGCAATTCTGACAATATTACAAACTAAATAGCTGTGGCTATATATTCCAAAATAAGAAAAGCGATACATTGAAAACCATATAGGGCTCGATGAGTACCTCCATAGATGTATTCTAAACTTATCACCCGGATAGCACTTGTTTAATAGTTGAGATCAAACGGCGCATGGAAGTTTACTGGACACAACAAACTTGTCCCAGAGAAATCCTGCAGCTGTTATGTGAACCAGCACATGATACCTAACTAGCGTAATCTTATCGAAGTTGACCCGAGCGGCGCGCACGGCGCGCACGGCGCGCACGGCGAGCACGGCGCGCACGGCGCGCGGCGCGGCGGCGGCCATCGTCTATCTAATGTTGTTCTATTATAGCAAGTAAACAAGCTCGGCAAACATCTATATAATTATATTCTTTAAAAATTCACTCGGCTTAGGTAATTAGGTAACCATTTGATGAATATTATGATAGCATCGTTCAATTCATCCTGGTTTTATCCTGATCCTGATCCTCAAACGAAACATTTGAATAACAAGCAGCTGTAACTATATACACTCTCACAAAAAAAAACTGTGTGTATATGGTGAGTTAATATAAATAGACAGAGAACTATCAAACTCTACAAAGTATTAGACAGAATACGTTGTAGTCAGTCGTACCACTCGCCGTACTAAATATTCCATAACCACACCGCAGGGTTTCATACGAGTAAAGGTTAAAACGTATTTTAACCTCGATAAAGCTGTAAACAAAGTCAGTTAGTAGTTGTTTAGGACGGGAGCCGATAACGGCGGTCGATAACAATAACGATGTAGTCAGAGATCAGTCGGACGACAGCAGCCATGAGTCGCGCTCGCGTGTGTCTGGCGGTAGCAGCTCTGCTGACCGGCGCGTGCGCATACAAAGGTTATTCGCAAGTACACCGAGCGCTTTATCGTAACCGTTGGACGTTCTTGGAATACACATAGTATTATATTGTCTCATAATTATTATACAATTCATTGTAAACCGAAACTTAAAATAACACTCGCTTATCCATCAGTTTCATTATTCGAACCGTATCCACACCACCATGCCTTCTAGGAAACCTCCCAAACAGTTCCCACGAACGTTCAAGCCGTTAACGGTCGAGTCATCGTTTCGCCCTCTCGCCCTCTCGCCGACGTCGCTCGGCAGATTAACACCGAGGTTGTGAATGTACAATAACACCAACACGCGAGGGACATTCACAAGCTCGGGTGGCGGCGGCACTAACCCGGGGGGTGGGTAGATCCGGTGGAGACGCCGGCGGCGGTAGCGGGAGGCGAGGGCCGGATCACGGGCGACCTGGGGCGCGCGCTCACAGTGCGCTGCCCCGTGTACGGGTACCCGACGCCCTCCATCTTCTGGTACCGCGACAACGAGATGGTGCCGTTCAGCAACGCGCTGTACGAGGCGCGCGGGCTCGACCTCCTCATTCGGCGGCTGTCGGTCGACACGCTCGGCCGGTACGAGTGCCAGGCGTACAACGGGGTCGGGCGGCCGGCCACCTGGCGCGTGCTGGTGCAGGCCTTCCGGCCGGCCGGCGAGACGCGCCGCGTGCCCTACCTGGTGGAGCGCGAGGTGGCCGTGACGCCGCGTGCGCGCACCGCTGTTCCGGCTACGACCTCCACTACCACCACGGAGAAGCCATTCTTTACGATCCCGCCCTACATCGGTAAGACGGAGCCTGCTCGGCGCTCCGCTCGCTCCGGCCGCACGCTGCATGCGCAGTGCGCTGCTCTCTAACGCTTGCACTACTTGTCTCGATAACGCGCTAGTCGCTTGCCACGTTATGGGTTGCATTCACACTTTTAATAAACTGCATGCGATCAAAGCTCTCTAATTTTTCGTCGCTCATTAAATTTAAACAACTGCAAATTATTCGAAACGTTATGTCTTGAAATGATGAATGTCATAAGTAACTCCTAAAATAAAGTTGTTTAATTTAAATGAACGTGCGATCAGTCTGAATGGGTGCCATTTATTTTATTGGTGACTGGTGCTGTATGGTTCTCCACTCGGAGAACACCTACACATTGCGGTCTACTTACAGCGTCTACTTGTCAGAGTGCTTATTTATACGACTTTAATCTATTTGACTACAATGCCAATGGTAATTATGTATTTATTTATTATGTTTGTAAACGTTGGTATCCAATTACCATGATAATGACTACTATCACTGTACTGAGTACGGTTGCACTAGATCGACGTAATATTTGTCTATTTTACATGTGCTCATACGATCATCTATTTGATTACAAATCCAATTCAAATTCAAAATTCAAAATAATTTATTTCAGGTTAATATATATACAGAGTTTTTTTTTTAATGATAATATCTTATATTATATATCCAATGATAATATCTAAATATTTGTTCGATGTTTGTAAAAATGGTGTTAAATTATTGTGGCTACATCAAGACTACAAGCACGACAGCTGCACAAGTCCTAGGTCTAGTTGTCTATTGTACAAATGCATGACAATATATTATGGTTGTTGTCACCGCGATGCTCTCGGATGTTATGATATGAATCCACAGGTATTCAGGTGTCTATTTATTTTATATATTTACAATTTCTCAAAAAATTACAGTAATTATAAAAACCAAGAAGAGGCGGAAAGACGCTGGATGCAAGCCGCTTCCAATCGGTCTTTTTGGAAATCCATGGGGGAGGCCTATGTCCTGCAGTGGACTTCTTATGGCCGAGATGATGATGATGATGATGATAAAAACCAAACCATTTTTGAGACATCTTTACAGCAGTATCTAATAGTAGGTATCTATGGTACACCTAAGGATCACTAGAAGGTCATTTTGAGGTAATGCTAAAACAGTCTATACTACGTGTCATATTTATTGTATGATTTATTGTAATCAAGAACATATTTTGTATTTCAAAACTTATTTTTTTTCAAGTCACACTGAATTTTCCGTTCTTAATTTAATTTTATGACTCAATTCAATACAGTTCAGTTGAGTGCATGCATAAGAATGAGTTTTGAAAAAATTGTCAATCCGAATACTTTAATGGAACCTATAACGTTATTCCAACAGTATTCAATTGATAATAATACCTAACCTTGAGCCACTTATTGATAGATTGCGATCAAAATATTTGCAATTATATTTTATTATTTAGTCACCTTTTTGTATAAATATATGATCACGTCACTCATCCATACATATGTACTTTGATAAAGTGAAACAGACAATTAGGTATGGCATTACGCTGAAGACATACAAACACAATACTTAAGTATTTGACATACAAAATATTAAATAGATTTGGACAGGTACTCTAAAACAAAATATACCTGGTTTAAATGAAAAGCTTTAATGTCCCGCGCTCCGCGAGTATAGCATGTGACCGTGTGTGTCGCGCTATGCGAGTGTGTGTGGTAACCGTGCACCCTGCGCATGTGCAGTGCCCGTCCGCACGAGCCTGCCGGCGAGCAGTGCCGGCGCCGCGGGCTCGCAGATCAGCCTGCCGTGTGACGTGGAGGGCTACCCGGAGCCGGAAGTGCGCTGGACCAAGGACGACGCGCCGGTTGTCTCCTCCGACAGGATATGGATCGCAGGTACACACGCACACATACAAATAGATTCACCAGTCTTAGTATAGACTAAGCATGCGGACGCAGCAGACGGAGTGTGTACCACGGGGTGTGTACCACGTTAAATAGACTTATCTAAAGTATTCGACCGAGTGGATCACCCAATGTTACCTACTAGAAAAGTTAAATCACCTAGGTATAAGTGGTAATCTGCATAGATGGCTAAGTTCTATCTTTTCTATCAATAAGTCTCAAATGGTGTTATTATATGGGTATGATTTTGTACCTTATATGATTTTTCTGGTGTGCCGCAGGGCTCAAACTTAGGTCCTCTACTATTTCTGGTATTTATTATTGAACAATTAAATACTGACTTCTTGGTATACGACGACGATATTTATTCATTCATTCATATCATTTATAGCATAATGTACAGAGCACACTTAGAAATAACAATTAAAGTATTAGTACCTGGGCGACCGAGCTCCACTCGGATTTTTATGACTGAAAATACGAGCAAGTCCAGGTTTAATAAAAATGAAAACTAGCAAGATCGATTTATCGTCCCCTAATCTACCCACAAACCAAATTTCATTAAAATCGTTGCAGCCGTTTCCAAGATTCAGATTATATATATATATATACATAATATATATACATAATACATAAAGAATTGCTCGTTTAAAGGTATTAGATATCGTCGGGTCTACTCAATGATCAACTCTGTGTGGCTTCAAGGAGATCTTGTTTTTTTAAACAATATGTCACTAAATGCCAAATAATTAGATCCACCAAAAATAATTCCATGTAGTTTCTTGTGATCTCTGTTCAGTAGCAAATATTTGTGAACTGACATAATTACATCGTGCTTAATAAAATAAATGTTTAAAACCAGTATGAGTTTCGAGGTATTATAACATGCCGAAGTTCTATTATTTTATGTATTTATTTAAGCAAAAAAAATAGAGAAATAGTTCTAATATTGTGGCATTTGGATGTTTATTATGTAGGTATTCAATAGTAAATTAATCAATACAATCAGATATATTAATTTTAATTTAAAATGCAGTCCTTATTGTATATTATATATGTTTTATGAATATGAATAAAGTGTAGTGTTTGCGTCCGTCAGGCACGCGGCTGACGATCGAGCGCGCCGAGGTGTCGGACAGCGGCGTGTACGCATGTGTCGCGACCAACATCTACAACTCTGACTCCTCCGCCGTGCGAGTCACAGTGCAAGGTGAGACCACTGCGCCTGCGCCGACAATCTTACTTGCAGCGACACGCCCGCGCCGCCGCGCCGGCGCGCACTCCGGCCACGTCGGCTGCGTATACTATCTGGTCACGCGTCACGACACACTCCTCATTTACTGTTTTATCAGTTCTTATACGTGAATCTTGCAGACTGCAATATCTTGGATAATAATGACATCACAAAAGTAGGCACACACTCGCTCCTTCCTGGAGAATATGTAGACGCGATGAGTGTGGCGATGGATGGATATACTTGTGTGTATTTCATTAAGCGCATAGAACTACTGTAGTACCTATATATTACAATGTACTGCCGTGGTCATGGCCGACTTCCGAACTCTGTTCATGTAAATCTGGCCCTCGAGTTTCTCGTGCTTTCAAAATTAAAAACTTGGGTATCAATTAACTGTCTACTTTTTGTTCTTTTCTTTTTAAGAATATAAGCAAAGTATTAGGCACGAAATGCCTGAGTCAGAGCACTTGCCGATGACGGGATTCCACGACGCTGCCAACATCCTCGGGTTTGAAATTAAGATATTTCTTGTTTTCAACTGTCTTACAGACGTACTATGAGTATTGTCTATAATTATTTTGTTCAGAAGCATCGTCAAGATTAGCAATATCATAGAGTTAAATAAAGTGATTAGATCCCGCTTCAAGCAAATGCTTAGCAATATTGACCTTTGGCGATTCTTGAAGATTGTAATATATTTTCAATCGTTGCTGTTATTGACCGTTTTGCTTGATATAGGTATAAACATGTAAATTGTTGCAGAGCTGTCGATCCCCGCTTCCTGCATCGACAACCCGACGTTCGCGAACTGCGCACTCATCGTACAGAGTAAATTCTGCTATCACAAGTATTATTCCACGTAAGTATTCTTGTGGCTTTTTAAAACGATTTAAAAAAAGTTATTTTCATTTCTACCGTAGTTTTTGATTCTTTTTATTTCGAGCGGCACACCCGAAGGGAGCTCTTCTGTATCTCCGTCACGTGAACAGCTTGTGAACCTATTTCTGTGACTGTATTCTTATGAAAGAACTATAATCGAGGTTGTCCCACAAGAGTGCCACCAGTATTGGCAGTTTCCGTTTATAAAATTTAAATAACTGATGGGCTTTAGAAATATCTTAAAAGAATAATATGAAGCATCGAATTTGAAAAAACTAGGTATTTTTAAAGTTATCTACACAGTAATAAAAAAAAACGGACAAGTGCGAGTCAGACTCGCCCACCGAGGGTTCCGTACAAACTATTAGATAAAAGGGGGAAACTATATTTTTTTTTATATTTTCCTTCATAAACTGAAAAATATACATCATAAAAATATTTAAAAACCTGTTCTAGCTTATGCTAATGAAGCTCTTTCATATGATACCCCACATGATATGGTTAAATAACTTTAAAATTTGGACAGACACTATTTTTTTGTGATTAAATTAAAAATGTTCATTTTCGGATTTTTTCCTATATGTGTACTCTAACACAATGCTTCTTGCCAAATTTCGGTATAGGTTTTGATTCCCTTGTGAGTGTCGAAATTTGCGTTTTTTACAACATATTCGGCTGTAACTTTATTTTACGAAAACTGAGAAATTCGAATTTTTTTTCTGCAGCAAGAGACTATGGATCTGCGTATATGGTTTTAATTTCAACACGATACCTACACGCGTTCCCGAGACAAGGTCTTGACACCCGGACAGATGGACAGACGGACAACAAAGTGATCCTATAAGGGTTCCATTTTTTTCTTTTAAGTTACGGAACCCTAAAAACAAAATGAACTATAATCCAATATTATAATATATCGATGTGTTTGGTAAAACATCGGTTACGGAATATACCTAAGGACAAATACTATAATTGGGCCTTGTATATATTATGCGTCTAAGTAATAGAAACACAGACAGACACTAGAACATTAGGCTGAATCCAAAAAGCATGTCGTAACTGTCTTCTAAACAGAACGCATGTGATGCTTCCAGATTCTGCTGCAAGTCGTGTGTGGAGGCAGGCCAGTTGGACCCACGCGACGCGCTCATGCAGGCCGACCAGAGCTACAGGAAGTAGCACCACGCTGCCGACGCACGACACGCCGCGACACACGACGCACCACACGACGCGACACACGACGCGACATGACCCATCTACGAGCGACCCGCACTATGCCCGCTACTTGGCCGACTATTTAAAGAATTATTTTTAGGCAATACTGCCACTTGTCAACAAACGGACCGCGATACGTGAACATAGAAATTGCGCGCACGTCTCATAAGCATAATGTAGCTGTCTCGAGATCGCGCACACGGCTCATGAGCATAACTATCTCAAGATTACGCGCACGTCTCATAAGCATAATGTAGCTGTCTCGAGATCGCGCACACGACTCGTGAGCATAACTGTCTCAAGATTACGCCCACGTCTCAAAAGCATGTCTAGCTGTATCGAGATTACGCGCACGTCTCGTGTTGAAGGCTACTTTTTGCTAGCCGCACAAGTCATGCGAACATCATAGGGCATTTATTTGTAAAGAAATATTTTGTTACTGAAATTGATCCTGGAAACCTAGGTTCAACTAGGGAAACCTGGGGTCAACTAGGGAAACCTAGGATCAACTAGGTAAAACTAGGGTCATTTGAATACATTACTGGAGATTTTTAATATCTTAATAAGTAGATCAGTGTCGAAGAAAGATTTTATGATTTATGTTACTTTCTTTCTAACTTGGAGTTTACCGATCTCTATCTATCTCTAGTATCTTGTTACTATTCTGAATCATTTTTATTATAGAGTAGTCGCAGTTCGGCAGTTACAAAAATGTGCCATAAATGGAAATGAAAGTAATATTAACCTTAAATACTTATAAGTAATCCAGGGTGCAGCTCCCGCGTGAGGCGGGACCATATACCAATAGATATTAGTGTAGGTGGGTAAATAATTAATGTAAATAAATTATCACAATGTCACACGTGAATCATTTTATAACTTTTACAAGAAAATGTTCGTTTACATAATTTATTCTTTATTAAATTATGGGTACGAGTACTTACATCCGAAGCGATATTTTTTGTACATATTTATGTAAACGAATTCATATTTTTTGCAATAAATTATTTATAATAATATTAATTTTATTAGTATCTGAAAGAATAGTTAAAATAATATGTGTAAGTGAAGCTATAGAGAGCTGAAACTGGACTCATAATAATATTACGTCGAAGATTGTTTTATATTGTGACCATGTAAATAGATACGAAAAATAAAGTGATTTGGAAAATACTAATAGATATTTTATTTTGAGAATCGACAGAACAACTGCGGCGGCTGCCTGCTCGTGTATACTGATATTACTCCATCCAGAAATAATATTATGCAAATTGACCAAATTTTTGCTATTATTTCACCATTATTGGAAAATGTGAGTACTTGACAAATTTAATAACTCCGAGCGAGAAATGAGTGAGCCGTAGAGTCTGCGACTAACGTCGCTAACGTATATTACACGTCTTTATCTTTTATCTGCATCAATCTGCATCTTGCACAGCGGCTCACATTATGTATACATCTTGCACAGCGGCTCACATTTTTACTACTACATTACTACTTTTATTTACTGTATATTGTATTTGTGTAAGTTTATTTATAAACTCTATAGTTATGTATCTGTGTATGTATTATTTCTAAGTAGTTTATTTTAAAAATAGTTTTCTTTTTTATTAACTTAATTAGTTTACGAGTATTTACTCCTGAATTAGCACCACCGCCCACCTTTACATATACTTTCCATCACATCCCAAGGTTGTCTGGAAGAGTGTCGCTTTTAGCGATAAGACCGCCTTTTGTGCCATTTTCTTATGTGTTTATTGACTTATTACTTTATGTGGTGTCAATAACGTGTTATTGATTGATTGATTGATTTTACCCAATCGTGTTGAAACCATAAAAAAAGAAAAACGGTGGTGTCATGGTTGTGTAGTTATAATACATTAAGGATTATTCGAAAACCACAGTACCTATTAAATAACAGAAATCAATGCCCCATCAACAACATCTGTAGACATTAGTAAATTTTTGAATTTTGAGAGTCTGCCCTTCAATGCTTGAAACAGTACTAAAGAATACTTTAATAGTGCTCACAGTAGTCTACTAGTAGTAGTCTACTATAAATACTCTACTCTAGTAGTCTACTAGTAGTAGTCTACTATAAATACTCTACTCTAGTAGTCTACTAGTAGTAGTCTACTATAAATACTCTACTCTAGTAGTCTACTAGTAGTAGTCTACTATAAATACTCTACTCTAGTAGTCTACTAGTAGTAGTCTACTATAAATACTCTACTCTAGTAGTCTACTAGTAGTAGTCTACTATAAATACTCTACTCTAGTAGTCTACTAGTAGTAGTCTACTATAAATACTCTACTCTAGTAGTCTACTAGTAGTAGTCTACTATAAATACTCTACTCTAGTAGTCTACTAGTAGTAGTCTACTATAAATACTCTACTCTAGTAGTCTACTAGTAGTAGTCTACTATAAATACTCTACTCTAGTAGTCTACTAGTAGTAGTCTACTATAAATACTCTACTCTAGTAGTCTACTAGTAGTAGTCTACTATAAATACTCTACTCTAGTAGTCTACTAGTAGTAGTCTACTATAAATACTCTACTCTAGTAGTCTACTAGTAGTAGTCTACTATAAATACTCTACTCTAGTAGTCTACTAGTAGTAGTCTACTATAAATACTCTACTCTAGTAGTCTACTAGTAGTAGTCTACTATAAATACTCTACTCTAGTAGTCTACTAGTAGTAGTCTACTATAAATACTCTACTCTAGTAGTCTACTAGTAGTAGTCTACTATAAATACTCTACTCTAGTAGTCTACTAGTAGTAGTCTACTATAAATACTCTACTCTAGTAGTCTACTAGTAGTAGTCTACTATAAATACTCTACTCTAGTAGTCTACTAGTAGTAGTCTACTATAAATACTCTACTCTAGTAGTCTACTAGTAGTAGTCTACTATAAATACTCTACTCTAGTAGTCTACTAGTAGTAGTCTACTATAAATACTCTACTCTAGTAGTCTACTCTAGTAGTCTACTCTAGTAGTCTACTATAAATACTCTACTCTAGTAGTCTACTCTAGTAGTCTACTCTAGTAGTCTACTCTAGTAGTCTACTATAAATACTCTACTCTAGTAGTCTACTCTAGTAGTCTACTCTAGTAGTCTACTATAAATACTCTACTCTAGTAGTCTACTCTAGTAGTCTACTATAAATACTCTACTCTAGTAGTCTACTCTAGTAGTCTACTATAAATACTCTACTCTAGTAGTCTACTCTAGTAGTCTACTCTAGTAGTCTACTCTAGTAGTCTACTCTAGTAGTCTACTCTAGTAGTCTACTCTAGTAGTCTACTCTAGTAGTCTACTCTAGTAGTCTACTCTAGTAGTCTACTCTAGTAGTCTACTCTAGTAGTCTACTCTAGTAGTCTACTCTAGTAGTCTACTCTAGTAGTCTACTCTAGTAGTCTACTCTAGTAGTTTACTCTCATCATCACGAGATTCCACAAGAGATTCGTTACCTATGAGTTTCCTAGCTCGCTTGTCAACTGATTCCAACGCCTTAAGTTGGTCCTTAGCCGAACCATCCCAAAGATGGGACAAGCACGAAAGAAGCACGACCGAACTTGTACTCGACATAGTGTAAGCAACTGTTCCGGCGTGAAGTGCCGGCGCACCTTCGAGAGGATGCCCAGCTTGTTTACAACTAGTATAGTTCTTCTTCCTTGCAGCACCACGTTGTTAGTAATAATCTTGGAATTAGTCTTGTAATAAAATATTAATTAAAAAAAAATTAAAAACAAGCTTTTATTTAAATGCTCTAAAACGAAGAAAATAAATTTTGAATGCAATCAAACCCACCATTTTATTAAATTATAAAATTTATATTGATATAAATAAAAGCTTGTAGCGAGAACACAAACATATATATTTTTTTCAAAAGAACAAACTAACTTTAATTCTAAGCAAATGATAAGAACGCGTCTAAGTCTTTTGTTGGAATTAAATATTACTTAATAGATAGGTACGTACGATGTTGTTTGAAATCTCGCGACTAACTTTTATTTATATCAATATAAATTTTATAAATTTTATAAAATGGTGGTTTGCTTGTATTTAAAATTTATTTTCTTCGGTTTAGAACATTTAAATAAAAGCTTGTTTTTAAATATTTTTTTTAATTCATATTTTATTTTTTAAATTTTTAGTTATGTCTCAATCTCTGTATTTCAAAAACTACATCTAGTAATAAATAAAAAATCAAAATTTATACGTGAAACTTATACAACCACTCATTTTGGATCGGAAGTTAAAAAAGCTTTTGTTCATACTTATGTTTGCCGCGCCATCTAGCTAAAAGTAGTTGAATTTTTCAGTAAACTGCAAAATGAGCGTTCCTCGTTCGTCGTGGGTCTAGGGATGCAGTGAGGAAGTCGCGCCTCACACATGACTTCCCACATTTCTCAGATTCGTTCAGGAATAGCGATGGTGGCGCACATGTTCCTTTCGCAGTCGGTCAGATTACATTATTCTAATACTATTAATGTATTCTGTGGTAACGTTTTGTTTGTAAACCCGCAGTAGCATCCGTGCAGTGTACTGAACGACCTGGATGTGGAGACAAACACAGGGAATTTACATTTTGCCGACTCCAGAGAACAGTTTGGAAGGTTTCACAGGTTGGTGTTGCCTACAATTACTGCTTATTATTAGTTTTAGCCAAGATGTGGAATACGCTGCCATAGCGTGCCTTTCCGAATCATTATAATTAGGGTGTGTTCTAATCGCGAGTGAATAGCTTCCAGCACTTGACTGCCGTGGTGTGCCGCGACGGTCTCTACACATCAGGCAAGTTGGTGGTCAAGTGCAAGACAAGTGCGTGTCGGGCCACGCGCTCAGTAGAGTCCAGTAGTTGCACATCACATTACGTGGGCTTCTTATTTATTTCTTTGAACATTATAAACAAGAAACATTAACACTCACGGGCAGGATTATAAAGTTCGAATTCACTTTTACTTTTCTAAGTACTTACCTACATTTGTTTAAATATCGACTTTATTACACTAACCTGTAAAGCATAATTTAGCTGTGAAACTTTTCCTTTACGGGCGGACAAGAAAAAAAAGATAATAAAAAAAACCGGACACGAGCGAGTCAGACTCGCCCACCGAGGGTTCCGTACAAACTAGTAGATAAAAGGGGGAAATTATATATTTTTAGGGTTCCGTACCTCAAATGAAAAAATGGAACCCATAAAGGATCACTTTGTTGTCCGTTTGTCCGTCTGTCTGTCCGTCCGTCCCGGTGTCAAGACCTTAATCTCGGGAACGCGTGAAGGTATCGAGTTGAAATTAAAACCATATACGCAAATCCATAGTATCTTGCTCAAGAAAGAAAAATCAAACAATTCAGTTTTCATAAAAAAAAGTTACAGCCGAATAAGTCGAAAAAAAACGCACATTTCGACACTCACAAGGGAATCAAAACCTATGGGTGCTTCCCGTTGACCTAGAACTATGAAATATGGCAAGAAGCATTGTGTTATAGTACACATATAGGAAAAAATCCGATAACTGGACATTTTTAATTTAATCACAAAAAGTAGGGTCTTTAGGCATGGAAGGAGGGTCAAAATTTTATGAAGGAAAATATATAAAAATATGTATTTTCCCCCTTTTATCTACTAGTTTGTACGGAACCCTCAGTTTTTTTTAAATATTTTCTTCCATAAATCGAAAAATATACATTGTAAAAATATTTAAAGACCTGTTTTAGCTTGTGCTAATTAAGCTCTTTCATTTAATACCCCACATGATACGGTTGCAACACTTTAAAATTTGGACCCTCCTTCCTTGCATAAAGACCCTATTTTATGTGATTAAATAAAAAATGTACAGTTTTCGGATTTTTTTATGTTTCTTGTTATAGGTATATGTTATCATTTTCAAAGTTATAGGTCAACGGGAAGTACCCCATAGGTTTTGATTCCCTTGCGTCTTGACAGACAGACGGACAACAAAGTGATCCTATAAGGGTTCCGTTTTTTCCTTTTGAGGTACGGAACCCTAAAAATATAATATTATACTGAAAACATACCCTACTTTTTGCGCAACATAAACAAGTAGACAGTTCTATTTCTCTCAATATCAGTTGTAGGGAAGAGAGATTCGAGCGAGAGTGTTCAGTACCTATGGGTCCATTTATGATGTGTTATCTTGTGCTTATTATCGACGTTATTAATGAAATTATGTTTTTAGGGTTCCACATGTCATATAACGACGAATCCGTGTAAAATTGCTGTGTACGTCTGTTCGTACATCATTCGGCAGGAGGGTGTTTTGTACAAAACTCGGCACAATGTGGCGAAATTGTATAAAAAAGGTAGCAAAAAACAATACATAAAAGTGTTAAATGTTCTTTTGAACTTTCTGTAATATTTATAAAAACACTTCTCTCTCGTCGCCTTAGATGTGAAACACTCAAAGACGATCGTACATAATAAAAGTCATTGATTTTTTATCAAAATACTCTTGAAGTCGCGCCAAAATAAAATAACATTTGGACAACGTTATAGGTATTGAACATTTCACGAAATAGTCGACAATTCCTTGAATAGATCACATTTCATGAAATACTTAATAAATAAAAGATTCACTATTTATGAAATGATTTGACCAAACCAATCACCAGGATTCGTAAACAGGACAGAACGCCGTGCGTTTTGATAAATTATTATCATGTCTGACCAGATCGTGAAATAGTTACATTGTTGACCGCTAGCGGCGGCGGCGCTGGCAGCGCACTGTCGCTTAGAAATAAAGATGTCCAATATCGATATGATTACTACAAAAGTTGTTAGTTAACTAATTAGGTCACAATTTCTTAAAAATAGTTGGATAAATTAATTAACCGACTTGGTTTTACATTAGATCTCACAACTTTTTGTGGTAGAAGAGCTGCGTTGCGAGACTTGGCTTTTTGTATATATTATGTTTTTGATGGGATCTATATTTTAAAAAAGATTCACTATTTATGAAAAAATTTGACCAAACCAATGACCAGGATTCGTAAACAGGACAGAACGCCGTGCGTTTTGATAAATTATTATCATGTCTGACCAGATCGTGAAATAGTTACATTGTTGACCGCTAGCGGCGGCGGCGCTGGCAGCGCACTGTCGCTTAGAAATAAAGATGTCCAATATCGATACAAAAGTTGTTAGTTAACTAATTAGGTCACAATTTCTTAAAAATAGTTGGATAAATTAATTAACCGACTTGGTTTTACATTAGATCTCACAACTTTTTGTGGTAGAAGAGCTGCGTTGCGAGACTTGGCTTTTTGTATATATTATGTTTTTGATGGGATCTATATTTTAAATACACAGGTTGTCATAAAAAGGTGCAACATGAATGAATCTAAATGTAAAAAAATGCCTAAATTATGTCAGCTAAGTTGTTCTATACTAGTAGTCCTACGAACAGTAGACCTCGCGAGAGAGCTAATTTGCAACTCACCATGGGTCATCTGAACATTACGTATCAAGCACATCCACGCACCCTTACTGTTACACGCAACATCAAGTTATCATATTTCGACAACCACTTTTTCAATTCTGTTCATTTTTACCACAAGTTGTAATAATGGTGTACTTTACCTATCTACCAAATATCATTAAAATCGGTTGGTAATTAGTGCCACGATAAACTTCCCCCTTTTTTATGGGAACCACCCCTCCTATCAAAAATCGCCGACGACAAAAAAAAAAAAAATAATTCATAAAACCTATACGTCAAGTTTCATCAAAATTGGTTCAAAATTACGCCCTGTACGTGAGTACGAACATACAAACTCACAAACAAACTGACAGACGAAAGAAAATTTGCCCAGTTGAGACGCTTCGCTCGCTCGGTCAATAAATAGAACAATTGAGTTTTTTTGTAATTTCCGGTAAGTTGTTCACTTTTATGAGTAAATATAGACGTTTACACGTATACACGTTTAAATATCCTTGCACTATGACATACTGTATATATAAAACTATAGTACCTGGGCGGCCGAGCTCCACTCGATTTTTTTATGACTGAAAATACGAGCAAACCCGGGTTCACTAAAAACGAAACCTAGCAAGATCGTTTTATCGTCCCCTAATCTACCTACAAACCAAATTTCATTAAAATCGTTGGAGCCGTTTCCGAGATTCAGATTATATTTATTTTTACCCGACTGCGAAAGAAGGAGGGTTATGTTTTTCGAGTGTATGTATGTATGTATATTTCTTTGGCACGCCCTAGAGCCTAAACGGCTTGTCGTATTTTTATGTGAGTGGTTTCAATAGATTTGTCTTAGTCGTGAGAGTGACACTGGGTACATCAAAATAAAATAAAAAAACAAAATTAAGGATTTTTGGCGACAAAAAGTAATCTCAAAAAAAAATGTTTTCAAAATACATCGAGTGTGGTATTAAAATGAAGAATTTTTAACAGTGATTACGAATATATATATAACTTATATGTTTTATTGGAGTTTGGAATAGGAAATGCTAATAAATCACATCACACTTCACACTAATAATATAAATGCGAAGTTCGTGTTAGTTTGTTACTTCTTCACGGTAAAACGGCTTGACGGGTTTGGCTGAAATTTGGCACACAGGTAGTTTATAACCTGGATTAACCCATAAAATACTTTTTAACCCGGTATTCCCGCGGGAACGGGTAAAACAGGATAAAACCTATTTCGCAAATTTAAAAAAATGCATTTTGTCGTAATCTCCAATGAACTGTTTCGTAATAAACAAGTGGTTTTACTAGAATTATTCTTAAGAATGCGCATTTATAAACTTTTACAACGATTTTACGCATACTTTTTCACCGAAAACGTATACTTAACAGCATATCAAGCGTATTGAAATCATAAGTTAGACTGCAAAAACTACTTTTCTGCAGTCGGGTATTTTGTTTTTCTTTTATCATAGATACTTGTTTAAATGAATGTACTGGTGTTTTGAAATACATTTGACACAATTTCATAATGATATTATAAAAGCTCATTTTGTTACCTTTACACGCTTAAACGGCTGAACCGATCGTTATGAAAATTAGTATACAGATAGCTTTGGACCTGGAGACGGATATAAGCTACTTATCATCATCATAATCATCACCGTTTTTCGAAACTATGCGAGTGAAACCGCGGAACGTAGCTAGTCTATAAATCGGGGATTATTGTTAACATATGATATTTAGTTATTTTCCTATCAAAATTTCAAAGAATCCCCCCAGTTGCAAATACTGTGATCTGCTCCATACAAACGGATTTATTTTTACTAGATTCAACAATTTGATCACGACGTTGACGATATTCCGAATAGTTTCCTGGACGGTATTGGCTATGGAACCCTAGCATACGTGTACCTCGACACGCTCTTGGGTTATTACTGGTTATCTTTTCTCTCTCTCTCTCTGTAATAAAGTTTTGAACACAAACATTTGTGTTTTTAAATGATAACGTTGATAAAGCGACGGGAAGTCGTATTTTGTCCGAATTGAATTATCGGTTATGTTACAAGCGTGTGGGCAGCAGAGCGGTCATTACTCGTACTTGGAGAGGGCGGACAGGAGCTCAATTCAGTTATTCAAGACCGCTCCATAGCCGAATACGTCCCCAACAACATATCAAAAACTAAAATGATACTACTTACATGAAAGTCACAGGCTTTATTGACTGGCCTAGAACCATATGTGGAGCGTTTCCCGTCGGCCGCCATAGTTTTTTTGATTCAGTCACTTTTATGTCATACAATTGACACATTTGATGAAACGTAACACGTCCTTCGTTCGTTACTAAATCAAAAAATGATAGCAGCCGACAGGAAATGCTTCGCACAAGGTTCAGCTACGGATCGGTTTTGAATAACTCAATTGCCCCCCAGATCCTGTGCGTCAGCGCTTCCGACGAGTTCCAGTCTCGGGCTCACTTAGAGGCTCAACCGAAACTCTCTTCCAAGCGAGTCTGTGTATGATCTTTCACGGTAGTCCAGTCCAGTGCGGGTTCAGTGGGTGTTGGTTTATCCGATAGGATGGTGTATTGACCATCCTTAGTCTTTCGAGTTTTACAGTGATGAGCCTTGACTTGTTGTCGATGTCAAACTCACCAAGAAGCTTAAAGAACTGGAACGACTTAGAATATAGGGAGATGAGGGTGCTGTGCTTCTTCTGCGCATTTTTCGGAGAATTTATCTTTTTGACTCCTCTTTTTGATCCTCTAACTGACAAAGCACCAAAACACATCGCGCTGGTCACAATTTTTTTCACCTTTGGCGGTGTATAAGTATCTCTCACACATCGCATCTGAGATAATAATGATTTATATTAGACCTTAGTCTTATTTTAAGAGAGCTATTCAACGATACACCACACGGTGGGGTGGGGTTGAAAAAAAATATCCCTTCTTTATACATATATGTGTATAGAGTGCCACCCCTACTTTTTATTTTTAGGGTTCCGTACCTCAATAGGAAAAAATGGAACCCTTATAGGATCACTTTGTTGTCCGTCTGTCAGTCTGTCTGCCCGACTGTCCGTCCGTCCGGGTGTCAAGACCTTTATCTCGGGAACGCGTGTAGTTATCGAGTTGAAATTAAAACCATATACGCAGATCTATAGTATCTTGCTGTAGAAAGAAAAATAAAGTTTCTTTGTTTTCGTAAGAAAAGTTACAGCCGAATATATCGTAAAAACGCACATTTCGACACTCACAAGGGAATTAAAACCTATGGGGTACTTCCCATTGACCTAGAACAATGAAATTTGGCAATAAGCATTGTGTTAGAGTACACATATAGGAATCCGAAAACTGGACATTTTTAATTTAATCACAAAAAATAGCGTCTGTGTGCAAAGAATTAAGGTCCAAATTTTAAAGTGAATTCACCGTATCATGTGGGGTATCACATAAAAGAGCTTCAGTAGCCTAAGCTAAAACATATTTTTAAATATTTTTATGATGTGTTTTTTGGTTTTCCCTTTTATCTAGTAGTTTGTACGGAACCCTCGGTGGGCGAGTCTGACTCGCACTTGTCCGATTTTTTTTAAGTCTACGACTACGACTTTTTGTAGCTGTTCACAGAATACATCTACATGTCAATTTTGTTTATGTAAGGCTGATAATTTCTGAGTAAAATGACTGTGACATACAGACAGAAAGACAAAAACATGGCGAAATTATAAGTGTTTCTCGCAGTTACTACGGAATCCTAAAAACGAGATCCGAAGCTTACTCTGCTAAAATATCAAAATTCGGGTATGTATAGAAGTTTCAATAATCAGCAAGCGTCAACGTATCCATATTTGGCCACAACTCTTTGAATTTTCAAAACGTTGGAAGGGATAAGGTTGGGAAACAATCAGCCCAATCATGTACATTGGGCTGATTGTTTCCCAACCTTATCCCTCCCTATCCTACTGAAGGATATGATGCTGCTCAGACAGACGAACAGATGGGATCAAGTTATAATGGTTGTTCGTAGGAGCACAATACTAAAAAGAAAAATCCGGGGCTTAGATAACTACGTAATTAGAAGTAATATAAATAATAATATCTTATTGATAAATATTTTTAACGTAAACAAGGTTTTACCAAGCCGTTATCAATTCCACTTGTATAATTATAATCAGTCTATATAATTCTTATGTATATGAATCATTGCGTTATTTAAGTGTCACATGTTTCTTCTTACTTATAAACGCAAAATAAGCAGTCTTTAGTTAAACAGTGTTTTGTTCCGGTTTTGCGCGTGACATTTCCGGGCTGACAGAAAGTGACAAGTCCTTGTTCATAAGTAAGACGGATATTATGTAAGGACATCTGTTGACGCTATTAACCAGTTTCAAAAATAACAATTTATTTTGTTTGAGCATCATAAAATACCTCATCTTAGCGAAGAAAATATTTAATTCGCGGTAAATATGTTTTGGGATGTAGTATGTCTAAAAGTTTCTACTTATATAGTACAAGTTTTTCGAGCAGTTATCAATAGGTGTTTGATATATAGATTTATTAGCACATATACCTATAGATTTATTAGCAGTAAAATGATTGAAAATGAGTAAGAGATCAACATTTTCGATTTCGATATTAATCATGTAAGTACATCTTCTTAGGCATTTTCCAAGCCAGCAGTGAACAGTTTCGGAGAGACAACGTCTCCCTGTCTCACGCCTCTTCGGAACTGCTGCCGAGTTCCGAGCCCGTACTCGGAGCTACGTGATGGGTCGCGTTGTTATACACTTCAGTCAATACGACATCTAATAATAGCTAATAATTTTGTTTATTTATTTTATATATGAAATAGGCCTACGCTTGACCACCACTCTCCTGAGTAACCGCTGGGTGTGGCTGAGAATGGAGTATGTCGTCATCTATGAGTTTGAAAATTCCCGGATGTGCAATGCAATACGCATCAAGAATGTGTATCAAGTCGCACGGTCAGACTATGCAGACGACCTTGATCCCAGGTATCCCGCGCGTCACTCCTCGCTACCCGGCCTGGGCTTCCAATGTAGTGTATGTTAATTTTTAGGTACCCGAAGGGTAAAAACGGGACCCTATTACTGAGACTTCGCCGTCTGTCCGTCCGTCTGTCATCAGGCTGTATCTCACGAACCGTGTTAGTTAGAGAGTTGAAATTTTCACAGATGATGTATTTCTGTTGCCGTTATAACAACAAATACTAAAAGATAGAATAAAATTAATATTTAAGGGAGGCTCCCATACAACAACCGTGTTTTTTTTTGCCATTTTTATAGATAATTTTTATAGGTACGGAACCCTTCGTGTGCGAGTCCAACTCGTACTTGGTCGGTTTTATTAACATAAATTGGGCAGTCGTTATCGACACGGAAAATGTAGACGTTACATATACGGTGTTTTTATTATTTCCTGCCTCGGGGATGTCATCGTATTCCGCTGAATAGATATCACGTCTTTTCATCGAATGTTTTAATTATAATTAATGATTTTATGAAGAATAGAATCATAAGAGTCTGGAGTGCGTACCATCGTCCGTCTCGCTCGTGCATACCCACATTTTTTTAAATATTAAATGACTGAATGAACTTTTAAAAATCATTTTTGCGTTAGTAATTTCTAAAAATGCTTTTAGTATGAAAATTTACTTGGTTAATAATAATTAAATAAAAAATATAAATAACTTCGACAAAACCTGATACAATGAGAAAAACAAGTTAAAACCAAACTGCATGAGGGAACCATAATGTGTTGAATTGTATTTGACCAGGGGCCCAATTCAGTTATTCAAGACCGCTCCATAGCCGAACCACATGTGGAGAGTTTCCCGTCGGCCGCCATAGTTTTTTTTATTCATTCACTTTTATGTCATACAATTGACACATTTGATGAAAGAAACGTAACACGTCCTTCACTCGTTACTAAAACGAAAAATGAAAGCAGCCGACAGGAAATGCTTCGCAAAAGGTTCAGTTACGGATCGGTTTTGAATAACTGAATTGCCCCCCAGATCCCATGCAGGTGGTACTTGCCAGCCATTAATTTCTTAAATTGAATAGCCTCGCGTAAACATTAGTAACGAGCAAGGACGTGTTACGTAATCAAAAAATGATAGCAGCCGACAGGAAAAGCTTCGCACAAGGTTCAGTTACGGATCGGTTTTGAATAACTGAATTGCCCCCCAGGGTGCTAGTAGGTACCTATAATCGAAGGCTCAGTTGGTAACCTTCGAAACTGGTATTCAGAAATACATATCCCACCAAAAACATTTCATGTAAAATTTGTTGCCATGTGTTGCATTGTCATGCCACTTTCACTGACAAAAAGATATCAGATATCTGACTGAATCTGAAGAGCCAAGCCGCTAACTCTACAAAATCTAACACTACAATACTTATCTCTGTAAGCCTTCAATCTTGGTAAAAAAGCATGGCTTGGCCGTTTTCCGGCGGTCAGTTACAAACATATTATGTCGCATAACATGTCGTACATGGACTTATATGGAAGAAAAAGAAACTAAAAGTTCTGCTCTTGAATGTTGTATAATTGGAATAGTAATGTAATAGTTCCATGAAAGTGAAACGACCAAGCCATGCTTTTTGACCAATATTTAAGGCTTACAGAGATAAGTATTGTAGCGTTAGATTTTGTAGAGTTAGCGGCTTGGCTCTTCAGATTCAGTTAGATCTCATCTGATATCTTTTTGTCATTGAAAGTGGCATGACAATGCGACACATGGCAACCAATTTTATATGAAATGTTTTTGGTGGGATTTCATTTCTTTTTGTAAGAGACCCTGTAATTTCTGCAACGTTTTGATTCAACGGAATGTATTTTCCTGTGCATTTGTTTTCATTTTTTTAGCAGCACACTCTCTGTCATAGCCTGTTTTTCTTGTTGACTTATTACTTAAAATAGATGATAGCTGCTGTAACCTTCAATTCTAATGTGGCGCCATACTATAGCGCGTGAATAAGATTCGGTTTCCAGATACAATCTTCAGCACAAGGATAAAGTTGCAAATCGTCCCAATATTCTACAACCGAACAATAGCACACCTTAACTTGCAACGCCACATCAAATACGGTCTTCTATAGATTGAGTAAATGTCAATGAATGGAAAAGGCATGAACCATTTCCAGGCATACTATGAACTGTAGTATAGACGATAGGGCCCTAGCCCTTCTCCCAAAGAAATTATTTCGTTACTCATATTGTTCGTCTTATTTCTTTTTTATAGGAATACGTCCACTAAACCAACTTTAGATTATTCTTGTATCCAGACTATTATTCAATAACTTAAATTCTTAACCTATAACCTAATACCCCTTCTCTAACAAGATCGGTCCCGAATCCAAGCTTCTAAATAAGCTCTCGGTTGAAAGTATTATAATTTTCTGTGTAAATAAGTCCCTAAGCCTAAGTAAGTACTACCTAAAACAAACCAAGTCATCAATTAAATTCGAATAATGTCTAGATACAAACCCATAACAAACATGAAACAACGAACGAAAACGACACTATTAATCCTTATACCAAACAAAGAACAAACCGTTAACATAAACAAGAACCAAATGAAAAAGACCGAATACACAACACAGACCAACCATAAACACAAAATACCTAGGTAGATGCCTCAGCGTGTCGACATCCAAAAAACATTTGCGACAGAGCGCGAGAAATGATACCGTGTGCTAACTTGAGGTGCACGCCATCTAGTATCGCCTTTAGAAACTAATTAGACAAAATTTCAGCTTTCTAAGACTTCAGGAAGTACCATATATAAATTATTGATGAGAATAACGTAATAGCCCCCAAATAAGGGTAGAGGGTGAAAAATACAAATATCATAATTTTTCTGTTGTTTATGTATCAATTGTAGTTTGCATACCAAATTTCAGCTTTCTAGGACTTCAGGAAGTACCCTAGATTATTGATGACGAGAACGGGATAACCCCAAATAATCCCAAATAGGGGTTGGAGGGTGAAAGTTACAAATGTCTTAATTTTTCTGTTGTTTGTGTGCATATTGTAGCCTACATACCAAATTTCAGCTTTCTAAGACTTCAGAAAGTACTTTATCTTTTTTATGATCATCAATTAATTTGTGCCAAATCGGCGTATTTTAGGTATGTGACCTAATACGGTAGACCGTGGACCACACTTGATCCTGAAAATTTGAACTCTCTAGTGTTATCGAGGCCGAAGCTATGAGGGTCTAAAAATCCGACGAATGTCTTCGAGAAAAGATAGTCCCGGCCGTACCCGCTGGCTCACATGGCGGGTGCACGGCCGTGCCCCCAGATAATTATGTGCGATTGCCAAGTCATTGTAATTACTAAAGAAATAAAGATATCTAGTATCGATATGATTACTACAAAAGTTGTTAGTTAACTAATTAGGTCACAATTTCTTAAAAATAGTTGGATAAATTAATTAACCGACTTGGTTTACATTAGATCTCACAAGTTTTTGTGGTAAAAGAGCTGCGTTGCGAGACTTGGCTTTTTGTATATATTATGTTTTTGATGGGATCTCATTTCTTTTTATTGGTAGTTCTCTTTTTTTCTTTTTGCGTATCATATTATTTTGTGCGTCAGCTACGGAGTTTTTCAAAGCCCACTCCCTGTCTCTGTGGACTTTTCGCAGAGGCATTGATTTAGGTACTATCTTTTCTTACATATATGAAATATTTACTTACTAGCATTTCAGCATTACTAGCATTCTATTTACATAACTTTAGGTAGCGTAATTGATGGGAAAATGTATAAACTGCAAGAGTAACTATGTAATGTGTATTTATCTCAGTATGAAATTACGCTATGTTTTAGTTTTTCTTACTTTGTAGGCTAAACATTAAATATGTTTCAAATTTAAACATGTAACTTTGAAGAAAGTATCTTAGAATTTTTATAAAGGGTGGGTTTGTTAGTGACAAAAGCTTGCCTCCGATAGTGGACACGCTTCACCAACTTAAGTATATCTACGCACATATTATATAAGTATAATATGGGTATAAGTATACTTTAAGAGACATCGTCTATAACTGACTGTGCCTTTTATTCGAGATAGATCTACGTTTGACCACCGAATCGCCTGTTGGTAAACAACGGTGTGGCTAAAGATGGAGCACGTGTATGTTAGATTCCAGTATGGGTAGGCGGGATTTTGTCATTTTGATTATATTCTTAAACTATCCATGATAACGAATATTGACGTATTATCTACCTATAATTAGGGTAAGATTGTAATGATTAGATGGAAGGAAACGATAAGTAGATTACTCAACTTTCATATTTATTACTTTATGAGAGTATCCTTTATTCCAAGGATCCCGAGAGGGTATTCCATAGCACTGAAATGATTCTAACTCCACATTCACAAGGCCCTAGACGTCTGAGAAAGAACGTGGACAAGAAAACTCAGCGCCATCATTATTTCTGAACATATAGTATCTATAGGTTACACCAATATCACAGGTACAATATAAATAAGTACCACGATCTATATAGAATATCAAAATAGAATATAGAATGGGTACACCGTTAACGATACAGAGTTTACACTTAGCTTTGGACGTCAGCTCAGCCCGGCCACCTTCAATAGAATGTACAGAATGTCCCAATCGAGCCGTATTTAAAGGCTTGTCGCCATTTGCAAAGTAGAAAGGGAATTCCATTACAAAACAAGTATGGCGGCCTCGGTGGTGGTGGTGGTCGGTGGATTCGATTCTACTGCTAACATGTTCATTTACTCTACTTTAATCGAATCAATACAACACCAACTCTCCAATTTATCATAGTTCAAAACATCATAATAAATCCCTAACCTAATATGTGCATCTATAAGATGTCTATGTTATCTAGCTTTGAAAATTCCATGATTGTAATGTTAGGAAACAGAGTAGGGGACAAAGAGTTCTACTTCTGAACAGTACGTATCAATAATGTGGACCGAAATAGTTGTATATAGATTTTGGAGATTTCAATGCAAAATGGACGGTTGTGAGCCAAGGAGTAGTGAGCCGACTTTCTGCTGGTTCTTTAGTGGAATGGATGGAATAAGGTCGTGAAGCTCTTGCGCACACTTGACGAAACAAATCAAATCCAAATCGATAGAATATAGACACAGACATGCTACTTTACGTCGTTGCTCGAGACTAAGTAGCTTCTTGGCAACTAGTTTATTACCACCTGTATAACATCTTAGATCGCCAATAAACGGACTCCATTTAAAATTTACAGCTGATACTTGCTTGCATCGTAGAAAAAGTGGCAGCAGTACTCTTATTACACATGACCGGACTTGTTGTGCTTGATATAAGTAGATGAATGTACGAAGAAACTGACCAAAGCTTTCCTATAATCTATGTATACTTAAATACATATCTATCAATCGCAATTTTGCGGTTTAAGCGACGAAACCTGGAATAAACCGCAAAATTATCTTTGTAATCCTATATAAATGTATGAAATTACAATGTAACTTATGCAGTTAACATATCTCGAGAATGGGACTGAAATTGTTATAATATGTCTTAATTTTTCCTTGCTTAGTAGGCTAAACACTAATTGTGTTCAATATTTCAAGCTCGTGTGTCTGCTATAAGTACCTTAGAATTTTGATGATCGGTGAATGAGTAGATGAGAAGATGGATAGATGAGTGTGTCAGTGACAAAATCAAGGAAATTTGACTTGCAATAATTCTTAAGCCACACGGTCAAATTCAATGAAATTTGGAAATATACTTAGTTTCATTATATTCTCTTTGTTTCTGAAGTTTCAGACTTCTAGCTATATCCACAACAAAGTTACAGGGGAGTCAAAAGTGCCCTGAATGGCTTCGAGAAAACGATGGTACGGCGTGGCCTTGCTGCTCGACTTGGCCGGGGCCACTCCCGTGCCCCCAGATAGTGACATTGTGGACCCCGTCGGGCACAGCTAATAGGCAATTTCCAAATAGGTATGGAAGAGGGAAAGTCAGTTAACTAAATAATTTTAATCAAAAGTAGTTATATCAAGTAAATAGAAATGTTGAGAAATTGTTTATTATTTACTTTCATGTTTTATTGAGTCTGGAAGTTTGTTATATACTTCGATAGCCATTACAAATTGACTATATATAGTAGAATGCAGTGTGAGTCATGAAGCCGGTAAAATTAATCTATTTTCGTGTGTAAGCTTTATGTATTTATCTGAACGAATGCCAAAAATAACTTAAATATATCGGCGTGAAGTACCAGGCGCCAGGCGCACACAACGCGCGAGGTCTGTTTGCATGGTGTTTGCAGTGCGGAAGACAAAGACGACAACAACAGACGCATATAGTAACAATTTTCTATTCTAATTTATCTAAAATAAATTTATCTAAAAAAAATATAAAAATATCTATGATCTATAAAATATAATGAACCTAAATTTTACTAGCATTTTTTATAAAAATTAATCGTATGAAATTTTTAACTACGATTGCTCACTCTGAGATATTAATTCACTTTTCACAATAACACACTGAATTGCACTGAAGTACTTAAAACGTGGCTTACGTGACCTGCCGGAGACTGTCGTGACGAGCGCTCGAGCTGTTACATATAAAATTGAAGAAAGCAATGAAAATAATTTCATTTCAAATATAAATGTTTATTCTATATTAACTTATATTCTTGCTGGATTGGTGTTCCTATATGGGGGTGTAAAAATTTGGAAATGTTGTAGAAGTGATAAGTGTGGTCAATGTTGTATCACTTTAAATAATCAATGTTGTATCACTATAATAATAAACGAAATAATGATGTAAACACTTCCATAGAGTTGCAAAATCGACATAATTCTAGTTCTAGTTCAAGTGAATCTGATATTAGTAGACCAGTGACAACTGCACCTGTGCGTAGAAATCCAACCAGTCATAAGTCTAGATACTTATATTGATTTCGCTTATTTTAATTAAAAAAATATAAGCTTCAATCTTCGCGAGGGAGATGTTACATATAGGGCCATTTACCCCTATTTTTCCATTCCTTCTCTCTTCTGTACCTCCCCTTAAGTCCGATATCTACTTACATCAAATCTCTTGGATTTCACATTAAGATTCCGCGACAGTTTTATGTCTTTCCTTCAGCGAAGTCATGAAAGTCCAGAACAAACCAGTTAATTATCCATTGTTTCGTCAGAGTCTATAAATACCCCTCTGACCTCTATTTCTCTTCAGTCTGTTCTCACCCGTCTTACTCGTCGTCTCTTCATCAGCAACCCTTCAGCCGTAACGCTGGAGTCGCGCTAAGTCTATTATCTCTTCATCAGCAAACCTTCAGCCGTAACACTGGAGTCGCGCTAAGTTCAAGTTCTTATTCGTCGTCTCTATATCATCATCCTTCAGCCATAACGCTGGGGCCGTGTTAATTCAAGTTTTCTAATATATTTATCAACCGCGAAGTGTTAAGTGAAATAACTAATCCATCAGGAATATTAAGCTCCAGAAGCCCAAGTTAAACTATTTAATTGTGTAACTGTGTTAATCGTGTAATTAAGTAAAAGCATTTAAAGATATTTAAAGTACAGGACCAACTCACAAATCATCTACCGCTCTCTTTAATCCTGTAACAGAGCGAAGTGTCCGGCCTAGCCGTAGCGCTCGGTATATATAGGCGGCTGAGGGTACTTGGTGGGGATATCTCTAACAATATATACACACATATATACAACCAAGAAATATTACGCTCATATTATATTTATTTATATTTATTTATAAGCATTACACAAGTTTCGATTAGGTGGTAGGTAAGATATTATAGTTACATTGTGGACCCCGTCCGCATCGGGTACAGCTAATAGGCAATTGCCAAATAGATATGGAAGAGGTAAAGACAGTTCACTAAATAATTATAATCAAAAGTAGATAAATAGTTACATTAAGAAAATAGTTAATAAATATTGATAATAATGATGAAATAATGATGAAATAGATAGTGATAATGATGATTTTGAATTTACTGCAAAGTCAAGTATGGATTCCACATCGATGACAGTGCAAAAAGGCCGTTCCTATGGCGGCGTAGCCATTTTGTTTAAAAAAATGCATTTAGTTCGGTTCATATTGTTGAATGTCATAGCGTGCGTCTAGTAGCAATTAAAGCAGTTATATGTGATTGTTCATTTTTAGTTTTCTCGGTTTATAGGCCTACTAATACTAATAGTTCGAAAAATCTAGCAGAGTTCGCAGATTGTCTGAGCGAAATTAGCGCTATTATTGAGAGTACAGAATTGCACTCGTATTTGCCAGACAATTGCTTAAAAACGGTGGTTGTGCCAATAATTAAAAATAAGACGGGTGACCCATCCAATACGAGCAACTATAGGCCCATCTCGTTGGCTACGATCGTGGCAAAAGTACTGGACAGTCTGATAGATCGCATTTTGAGTAAACACATTAACCTCAACGACGCCCAATTTGGTTTTCGGCCTGGATTATCTACAGAGACTGCAATACTCTGCCTCAAGCACACTGTCCAGTATTATACTTATCAGAAAACACCGGTCTATGCCTGTTTTCTTGACCTTTCGAAAGCCTGAAAAAGATGAAGGTGGTTGACATTTTTAATTATTGGTACAATCATCAGACATATGTAGTAAAGTGGGCGGAAGAAATTTCCGATTCGTATGGGCTGCGGTGCGGGGCGAGGCAGGGGGGCTTATCCTCGCGCATCTTCAACTTCTATGTGAACGGACTTATTGAGGCACTGAGCGGCGCCAGCGTAGGTTGTTCTATAGACGGTACTTTCATTAACAACATCAGTTACGCCGACGATATGGTGCTGCAATAAGAGCCGTTAGAAAGCTTCTTAAAATCTGTGAGGAATATGCTGGAGCTCATGGCCTCCAGTACAATGTGAAAAAGAGCGAGGTCATGGTCTTTCAATCGAAAGGCTTTAAAGTCCATACAGTACCTCTCCTCATGTTGGATGGAGCCCCCTTGGTTAGTGTCCCGGCTTAAGTACCTTGGTCACTGGGTTTCGGAGGACCTTAAAGATGACGATGACATTGAGAGGGAACGCAGGGCGTTGGCTGTTAGAAGCAATATGTTGGCCCGGAGATTTGCTCGCAGTACTGTAGCTGTGATAGTCGCTCTTTTTAAGGCTTACTGCCAGTCTTTTTACACGTGTAGTCTGTGGGTCAATTATTCGAGCAAAACAGTCAACGCCTTGCGGGTGCAGTATAACAACGTATTTAGGATGCTATTGAGGCTACTTGGCGTTGCAGTGCATCTGGTATAAACTAAATAAAGAACATAAAACTAAAAAGTGTAATAACAACAAATTCAAAAATATTATATTGACGTGGCTTAGTACATTTGACTACGATGGAATTGAGAACATGCTAGACAGTTTATACACATCTTAAAAGGAAAAATCTTATAAATATCTTATTTTACATGTCGTTTGTTTTTTATGAGTATTTGGCAATTGGTTCTATACTTTAAGTTATCTAATTTTTTTTATTTGTTTCGGACTGTATTCATGTAATATTTTTTTTTCTCTTAAAAGTGTTGTCTAAATTATAATATGATAATTATTATGTTTGTTAATATAGTCTGCGAAATTTAAAAGGATGTTATATTAATATAGGAGAAGCCATTGTCTCTGAAATACAGTGAATACTAGTTCAGAGTCAATGGGTTCACAAGTAATCTGTACAAATTCTTTTGTGACAAATAAACTTATTTGTTTGTTTGGTATGTTTTCCGATGCTCGTGTGGATGATTTTTATGCCATAATGCGTAAACGAGCCGCCTCAATGCTACGCCGTGTCCGGGACAGCAACAATAGCATTTTACGTGTGGTAGCAGGCCGGCTCGACTGTCCCACGGGCTGTATGGGCTGCTCGGCTGCTCGGCTGCTTGGCGACATGTTCACAGAAACTGACATAATCTCTAACATATTATTATTCGATATTTTAATTTGAAATCTATTATTATTATTTATTTTGTGACATACCAATTTTTTTTTCCTGACATTTTAATTTGACTTTTTGACATTTTGATTGAATTTTTTATAAATATAAATAGCCAGCGCTATTATTTTATATTTATTTAGATTAACTGTTTGTATTTATTTGACTTTTTTGCTTGTGCTTTTATTTTAATTTATTCAAATTATGATTATTACTATTGTTGATTGATTATTATGAATTGGTAAATATTTTTTCATGTGTGTTTTTTTTTATTTGAAATCTTTTATTATTATTTATTTTTGTGACATACCAAATATATATTTTTTCCTGACATTTTAATTTAATTTTTTGACATTTTGATTGAACAATTTTATAAATAGAATTATCCAGCGCTTTTATTTTATATTTATTTAGATTAACTGTTTGTATTTATTTGATTTTTTTGCTTGTGCTTTTATTATATTCTATTCAAATTATGATTATTACTATTGTTGATTGATTATTATGAATTGGTATATATTTTTCCATGTGTGTTTATATGGACTGAATCTGGTCTGAAATAAATGATTATTATTATTATTATAAATAGTTAATCTTCTTAGGTTGTTGGGTAAAAACAGCTAGATTGCTAGTAATAGCGAAAATGCAAGTAAAATAATAATAATAATAAGAGCCTCGACCAACATCTCAAGAGGCTCTCGCTCGATGGTTGGGTCAAGGGTCAGATACAGAAGGCAGTCATCCTGGACACGGCACGTATTGTCAGGAGGTTCCTCTCTCTGTAGCCCCTACCACCGGCAGCTTGAGCCCCGCCCCGCTGCCACCCTAGTTTTAAGTTTTTTACAATATTTATGTTTATTTTTTATAAGTTTATATTTATGTTGTAAAAAAATTAAAATTAAGATTATAAATAAATAAATGAGATAATAATAATAATAGTCATTTATTACACACAAATACATATTTACAACACAAACTAGGTTAGATCGATAAAGTTCACAATTAGTACAAAATCGAATGCAATGGGTCCCAAACTAGGCTAGGCCTGTATCTTGGGCACCCAAGAGATGGAATTTAGCAAAAGATTTTTTTTTGTGTATTGCGCTGACGTGTAACAATACCACTATAATTACTTATTTGTGGAAATGTCGTAGAATAAACATAATGTAAAATACTAGTTAAAATTATTAAAAACAATACGTGCATGCAAAACATTAAAATGACTAAAATAATATAAAATTAATAATTGAATTAAATCGAATTAAAACTTATTTAACTCAAATAATTGAAATACGAATAAAATGTGGCTGTTTAAAATTGTTAGTCCCTGCAATATTACTGGTACTTATAGACATTCAGGGCCGGATTAACATTATCGGGCCCCTAGGCAATGCGGTTTTCCGGGGCCCTTTCCTTTACCCTTTTCTTACTTTTTAAAATATATTTTGTCTATTACAAAAGTCGAGTCGATCAGATCGACTCTTATAAATACAACCATTTGAATGCATTGATTGCAAATTTATTATTCCTAATAAAAAAACTTATGACTATAGAAAATTACAAACATACGTTTTTATGTAAAAGTATGCGCAAAACCGCTGTAAAAGATAATAGGTGCGCATTATTTAGAATAATTCTAGTGAAATCACTTATTAATTACGAAAAAGCTCGTTGGAGTTCTAACGAATCTAACGACACCTCGCATATCAGAATCGGTCAAGCCGATTAGGCTTGTAGGAAATCATATGGAAACATACCCATATACGTACATACATACACTTGAAAATCATAACCCTCCGAAATTTGTCGAAACTTTTATCAAATTTTAGGTATTTTTATGCTAACTTACTGTTAATGTTGTCACAGTATTGACATGGCTCAAAAATACAAACTATTAAATAACTTAAAGGATAGGTATTACATTAAAGATAGGATATTAGGCAACTGCCTAGGCAGTTGCCTAATACGCCTAATGGATAATCCGGCCCTGACATTGATTATTAGAGCTAATATTTTAGCTCCAAATTAGCTGCATACCTAACTAAGAGTATATATATATATATATATATATATATATATATATATATATATATAAATGGCTTTTGGGGATAAAATAACAAAGTTTTTAAACAAATTAATGAACAAGGTAAGCTTAAGGTCTGACTGGCAAATTGTTGAGTCTCTTGTTCCAAGCTTAACAGTTTGCAAAGCTTAATATGTCGCACAAAGTCACTTTAGGGTTTGTTTTTCGTCACATTTATTTTGGCAAATCTCATCTGCATGATATTATTCTAGTTGCCATTTTTACTATCGGACTAGCGCGTTCCATCGTGAATCCCCGTTTATTTATTTATTTTCAATCAAATTAGCACCGCGTTGTCGTGAATTGTATGACATTTACAAAAAACAAAGTCAATACAGTTAATAATAAATCTTTAAATATATGTCAATATTAAATAAAAAACCGGCCAAGTGCGAGTTGGACTCGCGCACGAAGAGTTCCGTACCATTATCTATAAAAACGGCAAAAAACACGTTTGTTGCATGGGAGCTCTCCTTAAATATTAATTTTATTTTAATTTAATTATTTATTTTAAAAGTGAATAATATAACTCATATATCCAGTGAATATTTCAAGCGTCTACCTGTTGCCATTATCAATATCGAGCAACACAAGCAAAAAAATCACGTTTATTGTATGGGAGCTCCCTTAAATATTTATTTTATTCTGTTTTTTTTGTATTTGTTGTTATAGCGGCAACAGAAATACATCATCTGTGAAAATTTCAACTCTCTAACTATCACGGTTCATGAGATACAGCCAGGTGACAGACGGACGGACGGACGGACGGACGAACGGACAGACAGCGGAGTCTCAGTAATAGGGTCCCGTTTTTACCCTTTGGGTACGGAACCCTAAAAACAGAAAATTAATAGCGAAAAAAACAGTTGACTATTACCTACTGTTGCTTGTTTAACATCAGGTGGGTTAGCAGTCAAGTTCATCACTGAACAAAAAACCCTTGGTTTACATATATATTTATAATTACAAACCAGAGTATATGTCGTGTGATTCGGTGCTTAGACGGTTACCGTTTGTTCGTTGTTTACAGTTAGCGAGTGCGACAGCCACGCCATGAGCGTGCTGCTCTGGGCGACGGTGGGAGGGGCGCTCACGGCGGCCGTGCTCGCGGGTCACGCGGGGGTCACGGGTGAACCCGGGACCACCGGCGGCTCGGGAGTTGCGGACGGAGACATGGGGTACACCGTGCTGTACGGAGACGTAAGAGAATTATTAAAATACGTAAGTGATTGTGTGTATAGCACGCTGAACGCGGACACTCGTTCATTGTAGTATGAGTAACGAGAACACGGCGTCCATCAAGCCCAGTTTTCTATTAGAGCAACGAACTCCATCCTCGGTCACTCGGTCCCACCGTGGTGTAACATCTATATAGAGTACAAAAACTGGAATACCTATCTACCTATATACTGACCATCTTGATCATACGGAAGCGGAAATGTATTAAATAGTCAAGTTATATTACGTTTTGAATATGAATTCTCGCAGAGTGACGCCTAGTTCAACATAATATTATAAGTAATGTTTTTATGAACAGATATTATCAGACGCCAACGGGTGCAAGTGGGAGGACGGCGTCGTGCAGCAGTACAGCTGTGGGGGACAGGAGGTCCTCTACAACACTCAGCACTCACTCGTGGAGGTCAAATGCAATGTACGTACTACTTACTTTTCAATGTAATGCCCTTACGCTCTGGTCGGCTGATTCAGTTTAAGCAATAATATAATTTTTACACCACCTGTCCATTAATGTTCTTTTTAACCGACGAAAAAACGGAGGAGGTTGTGATAAAATAACAATACGAAATTAACTAAATATAGGCTTTATTAAACTATAAAATTAGGACAGACATTACAATGACAACGTCAATAGATAGAAGTAAGATGTGGCGACTAAGGAGTTCACCACATTCTCCCCTGCTACATTCTTTCACAATTCAGTCTTGCAGATAGGCAGGCGGCCTCTTACTCCTGGTAGATTGTCGAATTGGAATTGGCTCGTCAGGTGAGAACTCTCTGTAGAGTAGAGACAAACGACGAATTGCTATCTGTTTCCGCCGTTACTGTACGATCGCCTTCCTCTTCGCTCTCTAACCCTGCTGGGGATACATGGCTGTTAGACACGGTTGTTTCTCGGCCGTCTCCCAGTCTCACAAATGAATAGTCCGGGTTAGATTCTAGCAGCTCGACTTCTTCGACAATTTGTTGCTTCAATTATGTTTTTTTGAGCAGTACTTTTAATTTTAAAATATCTTTATTGACCATAAAGGATTACAGTGTAAACATCTCCAGTGTAAATTTAATCCTGGAGATGTTAATAGTAAAATTACACATCTACATTTTACAAGCTTAACTACTAAGTAACTAACATAACTAGCTAAAATTTATTGCCGGGATCTACACTAATATTATAAAGAGGGAAGATTTGTATTTTTATATTTTATTACTAATTTTATTTACTAAAACTTCAATAATGTAACGCAAGGTGTAAAAAAATTAGCCATAAAATATCTTTCATCGCATGCGCTGCGCAAACTATTGATGATAGAAAAAAAAAAGTTCTACAGTATTAAAGAACATACCGATATCTACAAAAAACATCGCGATAGCATATGTCCAACTATTGTTATTATGCCACTATAACTGCTTTTTTACATTTAAAAAGTTGATAGAAATGCCGACCAAAATCAGACCATGTTATCCATACCTTGGTATTAATCATTATCCATATAAATCATTTCGTATTCAAGACTGTTTCAATACCTGTAAATTACTTTTTGAGTTATTCAAATCGGACATTCCATTCAAAAGATATTGCGAATTTAAAAAATACTAATAGAAAAATAAACGCCGTCGCGCCGCGCGCCTCCGCGCCGTGGCTGGGCCCTTATTCCGTATGACTATCGGCCACGTTCACGTACGTAACGTGCGTGCATTGACGATGAAAATTTGCCTTTAAGTTTAAGAAGTCAAAGTCTAATTTTCATTGTAGACGCGCAACGTCAAATTCACGTTATGTGACCCCACGCAGCGAAATACGTTACTCATAATTGAGTAAACTTAATATATTTTGTCAACTTCTCGTTGACACGTAATGACACTTGCGGAAAGGAGACAGAAAATTTGAGACGTTGATCAAAGTAAAGTAACATTTTTAGGGTTCCGTACCTCAATAGGAAAAAACGGAACCCTTATAGGATCACTTTGTTGTCCGTCCGTCCGTCCGTCCGATCAAGACCTTTATTTCGGGAACGCGTGAAGGTATCGAGTTGAAATTAAAACCATATACGCAGATCCATAGTAGGTATCTTGCTGCAGAGAGAAAAAAAAAACAGTTTTCGTAAAAAAGTTACAGCCGAATATGTCGTAAAAAACGCACATTTCGACACTCACAGAGGAATCAAAACCTATGGGTACTTCCCGTTGACTGAGAACTCTGAAATTTGGCAAGAAGCATTGTGTTAGATATAGGAAAAAATCCGAAAACTGGACATCTTGAAGTGAATAACCGTAAAGTGAATCCCACCAAAAACATTTCATGTAAAATTGATTGCCATATCTCGCATTGTCATGCCACTTTCACTGACAAAAAGAAATCAGATGAGATCTGACTGAATTTGAAAAGCCAAGCTGCTAACTCTACAAAGTCTAACGCTACAATACTTACCTCTGTAAGCCTTCAATCTTTATCAAAAAGCATGGTTTGGTCGTTTTCCGGCTGTCAGTTACAAACATATGTCGCATAACATGTCGTACATGGACTTCTAAGGAAGAAAAAGAAAGCTAAATCTAAAACAAACTAAAGCAAACTAAAATCTCTGCTCCTGAATGATGTATAATTGTAATAGTAATGTAATAGTTCCATGAAACGACCAAGCCATGCTTTTTGACCAAGATTTAAGGCTTACAGAGATAAGTAGTGTAGCGTTAGACTTTGTAGAGTTAGCAGCTTGGCTTTTCAAATTAAGTCAGATCTCATCTGATTTCTTTTTATCAGTGAAAGTGGCATGACAATGAGACATGGCAACCAATTTTACATGAAATGTTTTGGTGGGATTTCATTTCTTTTTTGTAAGATACCCTGTAATTTCTGCAACGTTTTATTTTAACGGAATGTATTTTCCTGTGCATCTGTTATTATTTTTTTGCAGCACACTCTCTGTCATAGCCTCTTGTTGGTTTATTACTTAAAATAGGTGATACTCGTAGTTGCTGTAACCTTCAATTCTGTTAAGGCGCCATACTATAGCGTGTATTCACGCGCTATAGTATGGCGCCTAAGAGTCGGTATCCAGAAACACTTCTCAGTCTTCAGCACAAGTATAAAGTTGCAGTTCGTCCCAATGTTATACAACATAATAAACAATAGCACACCTTAATTTGCAACTCCACACCAAATACGGTCTTCTATAGATTGATTCAATGAATGGAAAAGACATGAACCATTTCCAGACATACTATGAACTGTACGTTAGCGTCCTAACCCTACTCCCAAAGAAATAATTTCGTTACTCATATTGTTCGTCTTATTTCCTTTTTATAGGAATACGTGCTTTAAACCAACTTTAGATTATTCTTGTATCCGGACTATTAATCAATAACTTAAATTCTTAACCTAATTAGTACCCCTTTTCTAACAAGATACCCGTCCCGAATCCAAGCTTCTAAATAAGCTCTCGGTTGAGAGTAGTATATTTTTCTGTGTAAATAAGTCCCTAAGTACTACCTAAAACAAACCAAATTTTCAACGAAAGTTGAATATGTATAATACAAACCCATATTTACTAAACATAAAACGAACGAAAACGCACTATCCATCCATAAGTAAAAGGATGTATGTATAAGCAAAGCGCGCAAAACGATAGCGTGTGCTAAAGTCGATCGCACACGCCATCTAGCGTCGCCGTTAGAAACTAACTATCATTAGTGGTGAGTGCCAAAAGTTGACGTGTTTTACATGTGAATTAAATCTATAGTATAAAAGCTACATAAATGAAACTTTGTATGTTTTATAGATGTACTAACTACTTTTTATTCTGAAAATTTGGACCCTCTAGAATTATCCATAACGAAGTTATGTTATGTTAAAAAAATATAGTCAAATTCTCCCTTTAAAAGGGTTGGAGGGTGAAAGTTACAAATATCTTAATTTTTCTGTTGTTTATGTACCAATTGTAGTTTGCATACCAAATTTCAGCTTTCTGAGACTTCAGGAAGTGCCCTATCTTTTTGTTTACACTCAGAGGGTGTACCGACAAATAGGGGTTGGAGGGTGAAAAGTAAAAATGTTTTAATTTCTTCGTTATTCATGTGTAAATATTAGCTTACACACCAAATTTCAGCTTTCCAAGACTTCAGGAAGTACTATAAATTATTGATATATTATTGATGAAATTAACGGGATAGCCCTCAAATAGGGGTTAGAGGGTAAAAGTTACTAATATCTTAATTTTTCTGTTATTTGTGTACCAATTGTAGTTTGCATACCAAATTTCAGCTTTCTGAGACTTCAGGAAGTGCCCTATCTTTTTGATTACACTCAGAGGGTGCACCCACAAATAGGGGTTGGAGGGTGAAAAGTAAAAATGTTTTAATTTCTTCGTTATTCATGTGTAAATATTAGCTTACGCACCAAATTTCAGCTTTCTAAGACTTCAGGAAGTACTATAAATTATTGATATATTATTGATGAAAATAACGGGATAGCCCTCAAATAGGGGTTAGAGGGTAAAAGTTACTAATATCTTAATTTTTCTGTTATTTGTGTACCAATTGTAGTTTGCATACCAAATTTCAGCTTTCTGAGACTTCAGGAAGTGCCCTATCTTTTTGATTACACTCAGAGGGTGCACCCACAAATAGGGGTTGGAGGGTGAAAAGTAAAAATGTTTTAATTTATTCGTTATTCATGTGTAAATATTGGCTTACACACCAAATTTCATCTTTCTAAGACTTCAGGAAGTACCATAAATTATTGATATATTATTGATGAAAATAACGGGATAACCCTCAAATAGGGGTTGGAGGGTGAAAGTTACAAATGTTTTAGCTTTAGCATTATTTGTGTAAAAATTTTAGCCTACATACCAAATTTCAGCTTTCTTGGTCTTCAGCAAGTCGCTTATTTTTTTGGTTAATCAACGGCAAATCGGCGTATTTTAGGTATCAATAAAATAGAAACTATAAAAGCTAGATACATATTTTTTTTATATTGTATCAGTCTACTGGCCACACTTGATCCTGAAAATTTTAACTATCTAGTGTTATCGGGGCCGAAGCTATGACGGTCTAAAAATCCGAAAAATCGCTTCGAGTCCGACGAATCTCTTCGTGTAAAGATAGTCCCGGCCGTACGCACCCGCTCGCTCACATGGCGGGGGCACGGCCGTGCCCCCAGATAACTTAAAGTGAATTAACCGTATCATGTGGTGTATCATATGAAAGAGCCTCATTAGCATAATCTAAAACAGTTTTTAACACATTCTTCGCCCCCCTGCAGACCCTTCACTTCAGCTGGGAACCAAAACTTTTTAGGCGAATTTTGATTAAGTACAGAGTGGCCGCGCAAAGCAACGTTGACTGCCTCAAACGCCGGCAGTTTACTGACTACTACAAAATGAACAGGACGTTCGGATCCGAGTGAGAGGCGCCGCTACTATAGCCCCGCCCCACTCGGATCCGAGTGGTGAGCAACGAATGTGTTAAATATTTTTACGATCTATATTTTTCGCTTTATGATGGAAAATATAAAAAAAATATATGATTTCGCCCTTTTATTAGTTTGTACGGAACCCTCGAGTCTGACTCGCACTTGTCCGGTTTTATTACATCTTACATCGCGTGCACTGCGAAAAGTATTCATAATAGAACAAAATGCTGTGCAAAAATAGAACTCAGGTATCAATATTTAGTATTTAGGTTAACTATTACATATAAACGTATACTTTTGCTATAGTTTTGCGACAGGGATAAATTGAAGGAATGAAAGGTGCAAAGTTTTAATGTTAGGGAAATTAAGTTTTTCATTTATATTAACTAACAGGTGCAAACGAATACTGTTATTATAGTTTCGTAACGATAGGGACGAATTAAGAGTTTCACACGGGGGGAGGGCAGTTAAAAGATTACACAGAAGTTCCAGGGTTGAATGTTAGGGTGAGAGCGGGGCAAGAGGGAGCAGAGCTGGCGAGAGTGAGGCTAATGCCTGTGATGGATGGGAGTGTCACGGGAGCGGGGTGAGAATGGGATAAAATAAGAGAGGTGGGAGAGAGTGTGAGCGGGAGTGAAGCGTAAGCGAGGTGAGAGTGGAAGGATTACAGTGAGAGGGGTAGGATTACGGTAGAAGGGGGTGAGTGTGGAGCAGGAGTAAAGTGGGAGTGAATAGGGAGCAACAGACTCGGTCTGGGAGCAAGGTGGAAGTGAAACAGAAGTGGAACGGTATCGGTGTGTCAGTCAGGGGGATGCAGGAACGGTGACTCAAGTGGGGTGCGGTAGGAGCGAGGTAAGAGCGGGAGAAAAGCAAGGTGTGAACGGTATGAGTACAGGAGTTGAATGAGAGTGAGACGGCAGTAGGGTTGGAGCGAGGCGGGAACGGGACAAGTGCGGAACGGAACGGAGTGGGAGCGAGGAGAAAGTAAAATGAGAACAAAGTGGGAGTGCGAAAGGTGCGAGGCAGAATAGCGAGTGAGTTTAGGGTGGTAATGGAGTGAAAGCGATCTGAGATCGGGAAGAACGGAACTGGAACAAGTTGAGAGCCGGAAAGGAGCGGAGCGAGAAAGGGATGAGAGTTTATTTTTAATTGAAATACATAAATCTACGTTATACCACTGACTCGACATTAATAGATTGGTTCGGAAGATTGGTTAAAGCAGGACGGAAGTGCGGCGAGATTGAGTTAGGAGTGAAACACGAGCAGGGCAGATGCGGTACATTAGCATTAGGGCGTGCAGTGAGTGCAAGTAGGAGCGTGACATGAACGAATTTCTTGCGCGTAAGTCGCGGCGGGCAGCTAGTTTTAAATAAGAGTATTCACCAAAAAGAGGGAAGAATATGTGCTAATAAAGTCTATACAATACAAACGAATGCATTCGAGTCTCGAGCAAAACCTGTTATGCAATGTCGACGCAAGCGCGGACGTCCGCGCCCGGAGCGGCGCACGCCACCCCGCTCCACATATCACTAGATAATACGGGCGGGATTGGCGTGCACCGCACCGAGCGGCGGAGTTGCGCGCCTGCGCGCTCGACTGTACCTATTCATCGAGAAATAAGTGATGGGGTAATTTATACCGACTATATTTATCGATGAAACTTAAATCTCGTTTTCTAGTTTTACATATTTTATTAATTATATTATTTTTACTGTTGGGATTGGATGCAGATCCTCGCTGATGCAGATAAAATTTGTTGGATAGTTTGTAGATTGTGTGTTTATAGTTGGTAGGTCTATGTTTTCATGCATTATCTTTAGGTTAGTATACATTGGAACATTAAAACAGTACTTAGTTGCTTTGTTTTGTATTATTTGTTATTTATTAATATTGGTAGGGCATGTACTGCTCCACACCGGACAAGCGTAAGTGATGCATGGACGAACCAGGGTGCGGTAGATATTTAGTTTAGTTTGGTAACTTAGACATGACCGTCTATTTAGCACAGGACATAAAGCGTTTAAAGCCTTTATACCTTTAAGGCACAAGTTTGATGTATTTTCCGTCCAGTTGAGCTTATTATCTATTAAGGTTCCTAGATATTTGACGGATTTACTCCATGGTATCTTGTACCCATCAATCTGTATGTTTCGTGCTGGCGGTGTACGCTGTCGGGAGAATAGAATGGCTTCGGTTTTAGAAGCATTTATTTTTAGTTTCCATTTTTTGGATGTAATCTGAGAGGCGCTCGATAGACAATTGGAGCCTACTGACTATTATATCTAAGTCATCCGCTGATGTATAAGATGCAGTATCATCTGCGAAGCACGCTAGATTTGTTCGTGTTTGTATTGGTACGTCGTTGATAAAAAACACAAAACAGGCGAGGTCCGACTATTGAGCCTTGCGGGACGCCCGCTGGTGCAAATTTAAGGGAAGAGTACCAATTGTTTATGTGGACCCGAAATGTTCTATCCGATAGGTAAGATTTTATCATCTTCACTAGCGAGATAGGTATGTTGAAGCTTATAAGTTTGTGTATCAGAGCATCGTGCCACACGGTATCAAAAGCTTTTTCTATATGCAATAGAAACATTCCAGTGGACTTTTTAAGATTCAAATTGTGTGATACTCTTTCAGCAACCCTTGCCAGTTGTTGTACGGTGGAATGACCCTGACGGAAACCAAATTGTTCGTCAATTAGCATATGTTTATTATGTAATTAGCTATATAGGTAGCACGTGACAGTCTACCTATATAGCAGATAATCTTCTCAAACAACTTTCCTAAGCATGGAAGAAGACTGATCGGACGATAAGATGAAGGCTCCGATATATTGTTGCCTGGTTTGAGTATAGCGATTACTTTCGCGGTTTTCCAGATCGTTGGAAAGTAATTATGCAGAGTAGGCACTCGTTGAAAATTTTAGTGAACAAAACAATACATTTTTGAGGCATATTTTTGATGAGTAGGTTTGAAATTTCATCAGGACCTAGAGCTTTTCGACGTTTAAGTAATTGTATTTGTTTTTTGATTTCGAGAGGGCAGACCAGAGGGGTAGGTTTGTCAGAGGCATAATTGTCTAATTCTTTTAGCGAACTATAGACTGCCAATTGCTGTTACTAGGCCAGTCGTGTGTCAGTAACATATTTTGGCGAAATGACTCGGCAAGTACGTCACACTGTTCTTGCTGATTAGTGGTTAACGTGCCATTGCTAGTTTTGAGAGCAGGGATAGAAGGAGCAGAGCTTGATCTTAATGCTTTAATAATACGCCATAAATCAGCATTAGGGCTGTCGACTTTCTTTAATTTTTTGTCGTGATGTGTCGATGATGTGTTTTTGTGTCGTTTTATACTTTGTCGTGATGAGACTTCAACGCATGATTGATATCAATCTGTAGTTCGTGTATCTTTTGTTTTAAATGCTTGCGTATAGACACAATGGTAGCAATATGACAGACGAAATTGTTCAACGAATAATGCGTTTCGAGACATCCAAAGAAGTATGGGATGAACTTAAGAGGCTGTATGACGGAGATAGGGATGACCTATTATGTGAAAAATGCATAAAATTCTTTGAGTACAAGAAGAATACACATGATACTATATCTACGCAGATATAAAAAATCAAAAATATATGGTACAATTTGAATAAAGAGATCACAAAGCTCAACGGAAACAATGAACTGCCAGAAGTTGTGTTAATATGCAAAATTCTTGATAGCTTACCTGAGACTTACCTGGCCTTCAAGTCTAGTTGGCTGTTGATGTCTAAAAACGAAAGAACCATAGATTTGCCGTGTGGTGCCGGCCTAGAATAGTACCTCCCCCTCTCTTCCCGTGGGTGCCGTAAGAACCGGCTAAGGGAAATATCACCAGAAGTGGGCAGCAGCACATTCTGCGTAAAACGCCATCTACTGCGCTCGCCAACCCGCATGCCAAGCGTGGCGAGTATTGGCAAAAACCCCCAAATGACGAGCAACAAAAATACCAGGCCCCCAGTCCCCGGCAGCTCCGCTATTCCGGGCTATGGCCCCGGTTACGGCGGAGCAAGGGGTGCTAAGAATCTCCGGCAGAGATCCGGCTACCACCCCCTGCATAAACGACGACTGGTCCTGGTAACGCACAACATTCGCACGATGAGGACAGACGAGAAGCTAGCTGAGCTGGAAGAAGAAATGAGTAGGTTAAATTGGGATATCCTAGGGTTATCAGAAGTCCGACGAGAGGGTGAGGACACGATAACCCTGAAATCTGGTAACCTACTCTACTACCGGGAGGGTGACCAACAGTCCCAAGGTGGTGTCGGGTTTCTCGTCCACAAGTCTCTTGCTAACAACATTTTTGCCATCGACAGTGTGTCGAGCAGGGTTGCGTACCTGATACTCAGAGTATCGAAGAGATATTCGTTGAAGGTCATCCAGATATACGCACCGACCTCGGCATATTCTCATGATGAGGTGGAGGTGATGTATGAGGACATTAGTAGGGCCATACACACCTCTGAGACCTATTTCAATGTTGTTATGGGGGACTTTAATGCGAAGCTAGGCAAGAGAAGCGATGGTGAGCTGAGAGTGGGACAGTTTGGATATGGACAACGGAACCCCAGGGGACAGAGGTTGGCCGACTTTCTGGAGAAAGAGGGACTCTTCATGATGAACTCTTTCTTCCAGAAGCCACCTCATAGGAAATGGACCTGGTTGAGCCCCGATGGTTCTACGAGAAATGAGATAGACTTCATCCTGACCACCAAGAAACAAATATTCAATGATGTCTCTGTGATCAACATGGTTAAAACCGGAAGTGATCACCGAATGGTACGAGGCACGTTGAATATTAATGTTAAACTTGAGAGGTCCCGTATGATGAAGTCTACACTCCGACCCACTCGCGCCCATATCCAAGACCCCGTGAGCTTTCAGCTCGAACTATCAAATCGCTTCGAGTGCCTGGAGAGCTGCGCATCGGTGGATGAGATCAATAACAGGTTTGTGGAAACTGTCCGTACGGTGGGCGCGAAGTTTTATAAACCCCACCGTACAAATAGACCGCAAAAGCTCTCGAGCCATACCCTCGACCTCATGGCTGAACGACGATCATTGCAACTGCAGTCATCCTGTGACGTCGAGTCATATAGGCGGCTCAATAGACTCATATCAAAGTCTATGCGACACGACATCCGTACCTTTAACACTAATCGTATTAAAGAGACGATAGAGCGGAATAAAGGCTCCAAAGTGTTCGCAAAAGACATGTCTATTGGGCAGAGCCAGTTGACGAAGCTGAAGACAGAAGATGGCAGTCTAGCGTCGACCAAAGCAGAAGTCTTGAGGGAGATCGAGAGGTTCTATGGACAGTTATACACATCGGTCGCAAAGCTATCGGTCGTTAGCAGTTTGGGTAAAGATCCAAGAGCCAAACTGACTCGACATTATACCGAAGATATCCCGGACATCAGCCTGTACGAGATTAGGATGGCCTTGAAACAGCTCAAGAACAACAAGGCACCGGGCGATGATGGAATCACATCAGAGCTACTGAAAGCGGGTGGAACACCGGTACTTAAAGTCCTTCAGAGACTCTTCAATTCCGTCGTGCTCGAAGGTACAACGCCAGAAGCATGGAACAGAAGCGTGGTGGCGCTGTTCTTCAAAAAAGGGGACAACACTTTGCTGAAGAACTACAGACCCATCTCGCTTCTGAGCCATGTTTATAAGCTGTTTTCGAGGGTCATTACGAATCGTCTTGAAAGCAGGTTTGATGACTTCCAGCCTCCCGAACAAGCCGGTTTCCGAAAAGGCTATAGTACCATAGACCACATCCACACGCTGCGGCAAGTGATACAGAAGACCGAAGAGTATAACTTGCCCCTTTGCTTAGCGTTTGTGGACTATGAGAAAGCCTTTGATTCGATCGAGACCTGGGCGGTGCTTGAGGCCCTCCAACGATGCCGTATTGACTATCGGTATGTCGAAGTGCTGAAGTGTTTGTACAACAACGCCACCATGTCGGTCCGAGTACAAGACCAGAATTCAGAGGCAATTCCATTAAAGAGAGGCGTGAGGCAAGGAGACGTTGTCTCTCCGAAACTGTTTACCGCCGGTTTGGAAGATGCCTATAAGCTTCTGGAATGGAAAGGGCTCGGCATCAATATTAACGGCGAGTACATCACTCACCTTCGGTTTGCCGACGATATAGTAGTCATGGCAGAGTCGATGGAGGACCTCAGTACGATGCTCGAAGACCTCGATAGAGTTTCCCAACGGGTGGGCCTCAAAATGAACATGGACAAAACGAAGGTTATGTCGAACGCCCATGTAGTGCCCACCCCAATATCTGTGGGTAACTCCACTCTTGAAGTTGTTGACGAATATGTCTACCTAGGACAAACGGTCCAATTAGGCAGGTCCAACTTTGCGAGAGAGGTCAATCGTCGTATCCAACTCGGCTGGGCAGCGTTCGGGAAACTTAAAAGCGTCTTCTCATCCAATATACCCCAGTCCCTCAAGTCGAAAGTTTACGACCAGTGTGTGTTACCAGTGATGACTTACGGCACTGAGACGTGGTCCCTAACTATGGGCCTTATAAGAAAGCTCAAGGTCACGCAACGAGCTATGGAGAGGGCTATGCTCGGAGTCACTCTACGAAATCGAATAAGGAATAAAGAGATACGTAGACGTACGAAAGTCACCGATATAGCACAGAGGATTAGCAAGTTGAAGTGGCAGTGGGCAGGCCACATAGCACGTAGAACTGATGGCCAATGGGGCCAAAAGGTTCTCGAGTGGAGACCACGCACCGGCAAGCGCAGCGTAGGAAGACCAGCCACGAGATGGGCAGATGACCTCATACAAGTGGCAGGAAGACGCTGGATGCAAGCCGCTTCCAATCGGTCTTTTTGGAAATCCATAGGGGAGGCCTATGTCCAGCAGTGGACTTCTTATGGCTGAGATGATGATGATGATGATAGATAGGCTTACTTCGCAAATATGTGCTTATGAACGGAATTTAGGAGTACAACCGTCAAATAACGAGAGTTCTCAAGCTCTAGCAGTGAAAACCTCTTACAAGAAACGTAACGACAATAACAAAAGACTGAGATGTAACTACTGCGGAAAAGACAGACACAAAGTACGAAAATGCGAAAAGTGGATAAGCGACGGACGACCACCCAAGCCAAATTTAAATGCGAATATAGTGACAAACACTGATTTAATGATGGCGGGCACATGCTTGCATCCTGATAGAGAAAATTGGTATTTGGATAGTGGAGTCACAAGTCACGTCACTTTCAGGAGAGATTTTTTTCAAGCGTTTGAATGTTTTGAGAAATCGCATACCGTGACAACTGCAAATGGTGAAAAAGTTAATGCAACTGGAAAAGGTGACATAAAACTGGAAGCCAAGGTTGGAAACCATAAAGGCATAATAACTTTATGTGATGTATGGTGTGTTCCATCACTACAGAAAAATCTGTTCTCGTTATTAGCAGCACAGGATAGATTACCGCAAAGTGTCTTCAAGTCTGAACCAGAGTTCTGTAAATTGAAAGCGAATAGCATTGTAAAAGTAGCAGGTGAACGGAAAAAGAAAGGAGGGCTATTCAAACTTAATGTGAAGAATGTAATGCCACCAGCACCCATTCAGGTTAATGTTCTGACAAGCCAAGATTCATTACAGATCTATCATGAGAGGTTAGCCCACCAAAGTAAACTCCATGTCAAGAAAATAATTGAAAAAGAACTTGGAATAAAGGTACCAAACAATACCAAAGAGTTCTGTAAAGGATGTAGCTTTGGAAAGATGCATAGACAGCCTTTTGGAACTAGAGTCAGAGCTAAAGTTCCTGGAGAAGTTATCCATTCAGATGTATGTGGCCTATTCCCCTTTTCATGAAGGGATGTCGCTATTTTGTTCTGTTTAAAGACGATTTCAGCAAATAACGTTACGTATACTTCATGAAGCAGAAGTCAGAAGTCTACTCAAAGCTTCAACAAATGCTAGAAGAATGTAAGGTAGCTGGTCATGTCATAAAGGAATTTTAAGCGACAACGGTGGAGAATTCGACAACGAGAAAACTCAATCAGTTTTACAGAAGTATGGCATCAAGCAAAGGTTGATTATGCCATATACGCCACAACAAAATGGCTGCAGCGAACGAGAGAACAGAACGTTAGTCGAAGCCGGTCGTGCAATGATGTATGCGCACGAAGAGCTGTCAACCGCATGTTGGGCAGAGCTCATAAGTACTGCATCATATGTACTTAATAGAACATGACGCACTCCTGTAGAAGTCAAATCACCATATGAATTGTGGTATAACAAAAAACCAAATATAAGCCATTTAAAAATAATTGGATGTCTATGCTACGCCCATGTACCCAAGCAAAAGCGTAAGAAGTTGGATAAAAAAGCAGATAAATGCATTTTAATTGGCTATGATGGTGATGACGGATATCGTCTGCTAAACATCAACAAAAACGGTGGATGTTCGTTAGTAAGATCAAGAGACGTTGTATTTCTGGAATCTGCAATCGGTTCGACTAATGTCAAAGATTATACCGAAGAACCAAAGTCGAACAAAACAGATTCTGACCTTGAAATAAGTAATAATAGATAATAAATAATACATTTTTCTGCAATATGTTGTGATCTACTAAAAGTGTATTTATATTTTGTATAAAAGTTTTTGCAATGGTATAAATATTGTTCTCATGTGAAAGATGGTAGAAGTCTGGACCTGATATATATAAATTCTGAGCGAACAATTCGCATGGTCGAATTGTTTTGAAGTTTCCAGATCATCTCCCCCACAGATGATGTAAGGACTCTGGAATATGAGGTACCTTTAAAAATTACAGATAAATGGTGAGCTCATCCAATTTAATACTTCTGTACTTCAAGAATAACTCTCATTGAGATATCGAGAAAACCTGCCTTATAACTCTCGTTGAGATATCGAGAGAACCTGCCTTATAACTCTCGTTGAGATATCGAGAGAACCTGCCTTATAACTCTCGTTGAGATATCGAGAGAACCTGCCTGGAGAGTCTTCATCTAGATTTCCGCTGGAACCTTATTATCTAAATTTATTTGGAGTTCTGTACACTTCAGCTCCAGCATCAGATACTTCAAGGATTTTTATAGACTTAACTGTTTTAGTTTAGCTAACCTCTAAGTTTTTTTATATTCCTCATGTAACATTTCAATAAAATGTGTACTATCGTAATTTCATCTTTTTATTTAAGATACTTAAGGTCTAATTAGGTTAGGCAGGATCTACTGTAGGACTGCACCAATTAGGCCTAACAGTCCGTTACACCCATAGGTGTAACGCGACAACAGTTGTAGCCGAAACGTCTTGACACGGGAAAGCAAACGGGAATCGAGAATATTCATCGATTATGGTAAGTATATACTTATTCCGTGAAGATGATGGAACCGGTCCTTTAAAACCAATATTCAGCCTCTCGAATGGTGAAGTTGCTGTTATCAAGCAGCTGTTGTTTTTGAAGAAACGTGGTTTCACAACTGCATATACCGTGCATGCATTGTTCGGATTTGGTCGCATTGGTCATCTTCCCGACGTCTTCAATAGAAAATGGTAGGTTTTTCTTTTTTAGGGTAGGTTTTTTTTCAAATTTATATGGAACCAACTTCGAGGTATACCCTAACTAATAAAAAAAATATTATCAAAATTGGACTGCTCTGTGAAAAGTTATGCGTGCTTATAGATTACAATCAGTGAGTGAACAATCAATCATCCCCTGTTTTCCTACCCTTAGGGTTGGAAGTTTTTTCCAAATTTATATGGGACCAATTTCGGTGTATACCCTCTCGAATTAAAAGAATTATCAAAATCGGACTACTCTGTAAAAAGCTATGCGTGATTTAAAAAAATACGCGTCGATTTGAGAACCTCCTCCGTTTTTTCATCGGTAAAAAAGTAAAGAGATTCTAACGATACCTCGCAGATAAAAGTTAGTCGAGCCGTAAACGTGATAGTAAGTAATATATAAGCATACATAAATCCCGAAAAACATTACCCTCCTTGTTGCGAACTCGGGTGAAAAGTAAACTAATTATATCAAATGATGCAAAATTTTACAAATAATCTGGTTGAGTATTACTGACACATAGAGTGATAAAAAAAATTGAACCTACTTTTCTAAATGTACTAGGAAGTGTAAAAATACTATAAAATAAAATCTTGGTTTATTTCCGTTCCATCACTCACTGGTGTTTCTCGGTATACGACCGTCGATTAATTTTGGTACTTGTAATAAAATTCTTCTAACTTTGGCTCCATCTTTTTCTAAAATTCATCATCTCTTATATTTTTTTCGTAGGGCAAATCTTTCGGACTCTAAAAATAAAATAACAATAACGCGCAGGTGGATGCCAAGATTGCGAAGACTCTCCACAACCGCGCGCCGCGCACCGCCCGTCGGCGCTTGGCGGCGCGCGGCGCGCGGTTCATTGGTGCATGTTTTACAAGTGTAGAAACATGCACCATGAGGAGCATGGGCCCCCGTATGGGGCTAGGCGATCTCCCAGTAAATCCAGTAGCTATTTTATGTTCCAGAATGACCTGCACACCATGAACTGCACGTTGGTGCCCCCGTCCCCCCTGCGTCGTCCCGGCCCTCTGACTCGCGTGGAAGTGACGTCATGCGCCCTCCCGCCCTCTCTGCCTCTCACTTGTGCCACTCAAGGGGAGAAAACAGAGGTTCTTTTAGTGAAGTGCGTATTACCGCCCACCATGTTACTATATTACAACAGACACTATATACATAGTTGTCCAAGAAAACTGTGCAGCGCTACACGCCATAAGTTTGGGTCGTCTGGCCTGAGGGGTTTTGCCCACTGTGTAAGCAGTTTCTTTGTGATGGCGACTTTTCTACAGAGACTCGGTAACACTGAGTTTATACTGAGTTTCTTAACTTACTTTTGTTTAGCTATTGAAAATAACTGGTAAAGGTGTGGCATTTCTCAGGCACTTTCTGAAAAAGAAGTCGACTGTAGAAATCCCCCTCCTCTCGGAAAGAAGATACAGTAAATTATTATAATATGTTGGTGTGCGATATTTTTGCACGTTTTTGTATCTCTCATGAGGGGAAATATACGAGTATAATCATAAAATGAATTTCCAGAAAGTGAGAGTAGTTGTGGTTGATGGGTAGTTTCAACTCATCTGAACTTGTGACGCTGTGGTGCGAACTAACAAACAGTCACGTGTTCAAATGTTAAATATAATTAATTATACGTAAATATTATACTTTTTTGTAAAAATGCTTAGGTAACTTCGCATTGGTTGTTGTCTACTTGACATATGTATTTCACGTATACATTTTTATAAAGAAAATTATTGAATCTAGTAAAAAAATTGAATTGAAAACTCTATATTGTTTATACCATAATTAACAATTCTAGTAATAAAACGGCCTCATCGCTAATAGTGCTTTTTTCCGGGTAACTTTGAGATGGAGATGACTAGTGTTACACCATACCTTACACATCACAAGCGCTAAGTTTCAAAAAGTTCAGTAGGTCAAGACGTGTAGAGACGTCGCTTCCTCGGTCCATGACTATGTATAATGTGGATCATCATCATTTTTCTGTATCCAGGTTCGTCCGGAGCTCCCTCACCGCCGAGAATGTACGCGGGCTGGACGCCGAGGAAATGTCTCTGTACGGCGCACCAGATGAAGGTTACTATTCGAGGTTTATATCAATCAAATACCACTCGCCTGGAACTTCATACACGAACTAAATATTCACATTCTCGTCTTTTTTGCACTTGCTTCTGCCAATGTTCATTTTACCTGATTATTTTAAGCCTTGTCGCCTACGATGTTTTTGAAATGTGATTCCTTGTCTCGGCAGATACGTTCCGCGAGGTGCCTGTAGCTGCGATGCTAGAACTGCCACGCCTGCGCCGCGTGATCCTCTCGCAAGGATCCTCTCTCGCCCTCCACGAGGATATGTTTCTCACCTCGAGTGGCCTCTCGGACCTCACATACTTAGAGATATCCGTGAGCGGAGTGAGGGAGATACCGCCTAATGCGTTCCGGGGGCTCGCTTCTCTGCAGACCTTGAACCTGTTGAACAACGCTATCACTAGAGTAGCGGAGCGAGCGTTTCACGGTTAGTGAAAACTTTCTAATAATATTAAGATGCTAAAATAATTTATGTCATCAGGCGAGTTCGTGGTCAAAGAACTCGCCTGATGATAAGCGAAGATGTGGCCAAAAACCGGACAAAAATAAACGGGGGAAATCATATTTTTTTTATATTTATTTATTTATTTTCCTTCATAATGCGAAAAATATACATCGTAAAAATATTTAACACATTCCTTGCTCACCACTCGGATCCGAGAGGGGCAGCGCTATAGTAGCGGCGCCTCCCACTCGGATCCGAGCAAGCGTCCAGTTCATTATGTAGTAGTCAGTAAACCGCCGGCATTTGAGGCAGTGAACGTTGCTTTGAACGGCCACTCTGTACTTAATCAAAATTCGCCTAAAAAGTTTTGGTTCCCAGCTGAAGTGAAGGGTCTGCAGGGGGCGAAGAATTTGTTAAAAACCTGTTTTCGCTTATGATAATGAGGCTCTTTTATATGATACCCCACATGATACGGTTAATTCACTTTAAAATTTGGGCCCTCATTCCTTGCATAGAGACACTATTTTTTGTGATTAAATTAAAAATGTCCAGTTTTCAGATTTTTTCCTATATTTTTCCTACTCTAATACAATGCTTCTTGCCAAATTTCAGAGTTCTAGGTCAACGGGAAGTACCCCATAGGTTTTGATTCCTTTGTGTGTCGAAATGTGCGTTTTTAGGGTTCCGTACCTCAATAGGAAAAAAACGGAACCCTTAAAGGATCACTTTGTTGTCCGTCCGTCCGTCTGTCTGTCCGTCTGTCCGGATGTCAAGACCTTTATCTCGGGAACGCGTGAAGGTATCGAGTTGAAATTAAAACCATATACGCAGATCCATAGTATCTTGCTGCAGAAAGAAAAATAAAATTTCTCAGTTTTCGTAAAAAAAAAGTTACAGGCGAATATGTAAAACAGTTTTGAATACGAAATGATTTATATGGATAAGGATTAATACCACAGATCATAAATGGATAACATGGTCTGATTTTGGTCGGCATTTCTATCAACTTTTTAAATGTAAAAAAGCAGTTATAGGGGCATAATAACAATAGTTGGACATATGCCATCGCGACATTTTTTGTAGATATCGGTATGTTCTTTAATACTGTAGAACATTTTTTGTTCTATCATCAATAGTTTGCGCAGCGCATGCGATGAAAGATGTTTTTTGGCAATTTTTTTTACACCTTGCGTTACATTATTGAAGTTTTAGTAGGGATCCCTAATTGTTCCTAGTATTAAATATAGCCTATGTCCTCAGGGATAAAGTAGTATTCTAGTGGTGAAAGAATTTTTCAAATCGGTCCAGTAGTTTTTGAGTGATAACTTGTCAAACATACAAAAATACAAATCTTTCCTCTTTATAATATTATTATAGTGTAGATCACGTGTATCTACTGTACAGAACATGTATGACGTCATCATAGACAATCAGGAGAGCCCACTATTGAGTCCTTCTTCTTCTACTTCACTCGTATACTTTTCTCTTTTTGGAACCGTTACAACGTTGATTTGAATTATTAAACCACTGAACATTTTGGTTTACTAGACATATGATCTAGTAACACCTACACCAGATTGAAAAACATCGAAACCTTGAAGCGTTTAATATTGGTATAGTGTAGGTTGTGCTCGTGTCTTGCAGGACTGGACTCTCTGGTGGAGCTGGTGCTGGATGGGAACCCCCTAGTGTCCCTCCCCACGTGCGCGCTTCCCCGCACCCTGAGCACCCTGCTTCTGGACCGGGTGGCGCTCACTCAACTACAGGAGGGAGCTTTACAAGGGCTCACACAGTTACATGAGGTCACTTATTATGGAACGAGCTCAATAATAATAAATTTATTCGTAAAAATATAATGTGAAACAAATTTTAATGGATTTATCGCGTATATTTTACATGAAAATGTAAAATATACGCGATAAATCCATTAAAATTTGTTTCATTTCAATGAGTAATAGTCGCGAAAACCTTAGAAAACATTATAACTATGTGACTGAACAAGTTTGTGAAGCGTCAATGACGCGCATGTTTTGCTGTAACATTATTACTATGTGCCTGAACTAGTTTGTGAAGCGTCAATGACGCGCATGTTTTGCTGTAACATTATAACTATGTGCCTGGGGGGCAATTCAGTTATTCAAAACCGATCCGTAACTGAACCTTGTGCGAAGCATTTCCTGTCGGCTGTTATCTTTTTTTAATTTAGTAAAGAGCGAAGGAAGGTGTCACGTTTCATCAAATATGTCAATTGTATGACATAAAAGTGACTGAATCAAGAAAACTATGGCGGCTGACGGGAAACGCTCCACATACGGTTCGGTTATGGAACGGTCTTGAATAACTGAATTGGGCCCCTGAACTAGTTTCTGAAGCGTCAATGACGCGTATGTTTTGCTGTAACATTAAATACCTTACCGAAAACCGTTACTTAACTTTAACAATCGTCTTAAATTCTCTGTCTTCTTTCCGCAAGTGTAAGCGAGAAGTTGACAAAATATGTTAAGCATTGCTTAAAGTTAAGTAACGTTTTTCGGTAAGGCCGTAAGTGTAATTAAATAAAAATAAATAAATATTTGTGGACATTTCACACAACACCATCTAGCCCAAATTAAGCAAATCTTGTACTATGGAACTAGATGGCTGATAGAATACATATATACTTTTTTTTTGTAAATATATACATACATAGAAATGAAGAAGAAATTATGAAATGAAGAAATGATACATAGAAACACCCAGACACAGAAAAAACATCCATGCTCATCACACAAATGTTTGCCCTGGGTGGGGATCGAACCCTCGACCTTTCAGTTCAGCAGGGGGGCAATTCAGTTATTCAAAACCGATCCGTAGCTGAACCTTTTGCGAAGCATTTCCTGTCGGCTGCTATCATTTTTTGATTTAGTAACGAGCGAAGGACGTGTTACGTTTCATCAAATGTGTCAATTGTATGACATAAAAGTGACTGAATCAAAAAAACTATGGCGGCCGACGGGAAACGCTCCACATATGGTTCGGCTATGGAGCGGTCTTGAATAACTGAATTGGGCCCCAGGTAGACGTAGACACACTACCAACTGAGCCACAAGGCCAGTCAAATTAGGGACAGACATTAGCTGAATTATCCGAGAGCACCATGTACTCTTCAATAAATGTTTACTGTACAATTAAAGTATCGGTTACGGTGTTGTGTTACGGTAATAAACATTTCCTATCAAATAAGTGATTTAACAAGAATTATTATAAATAATAGACATATAGACATATATTTATTCATGGACGACACATAACATCAAATTAACATTAAGCACAAAAACAAAAGAAAACGCTACAATATATAAATATGATGTGTCCGCCACAAACCGGACAATAATAGTTGTTTTCACAGAGTCTTTATCCTTACTTTGTCATAAATACGTACAGTCAACAACATAACAAGCGTAACGTAAATATAAGAAAATATTATAAACTATCAAGCATTTTGAATTTCTAGCAGCGTCCGATAGAAGAAGACTGTTCAATCCGCCTCCGATAAAAGAAGACTGTTCTATACGCCTCCGATAGAAGAAGACTGTTCTATCCGCCTCCGATAGAAGAAGACTGTTCTATCCGCCTCCGATAGAAGAACACTGTTCTATCCGCCTCCGATAGAAGAAGACTGTTCAATCCGCCTCCGATAGAAGAAGACTGTTCTATCCGCCTCCGATAAAAGAACACTGTTTTATCCGCCTCCAATAGAAGAAGACTGTTCTATCCGCCTCCGATAGAAGAAGACTGTTCTATCCGCCTCCGATAGAAGAAGACTGTTCTATCCGCCTCCGATAGAAGAAGACTGTTCTATACGCCTCCGATAGAAGAAGACTGTTCTATCCGCCTCCGATAGAAAAAGACTGTTCTATCCGCCTCCGATAGAAGAAGACTGTTCTATCCGCCTCCGATAGAAGAAGACTGTTCTATCCGCCTCCGATAGAAGAAGACTGTTCTATCCGCCTCCGATAGAAGAAGACTGTTCAATCCGCCTCCGATAGAAGAACACTGTTCTATCCGCCTCCGATAGAAGAAGACTGTTCAATCCGCCTCCGATAGAAGAAGACTGTTCTATCCGCCTCCGATAAAAGAACACTGTTCTATCCGCCTCCAATAGAAGAAGACTGTTCTATCCGCCTCCGATAGAAGAAGACTGTTCTATCCGCCTCCGATAGAAGAAGACTGTTCTATCCGCCTCCGATAGAAGAAGACTGTTCTATCCGCCTCCGATAGAAGAAGACTGTTCTATACGCCTCCGATAGAAGAAGACTGTTCTATCCGCCTCCGATAGAAGAAGACTGTTCTATCCGCCTCCGATAGAAGAAGACTGTTCTATCCGCCTCCGATAGAAGAAGACTGTTCTATCCGCCTCCGATAGAAGAAGACTGTTCTATCCGCCTCCGATAGAAGAAGACTGTTCTATCCGCCTCCGATAGAAGAAGACTGTTCTATCCGCCTCCGATAGAAGAAGACTGTTCTATCCGCCTCCGATAGAAGAAGACTGTTCAATCCGCCTCCGATAGAAGAACACTGTTCTATCCGCCTCCGATAGAAGAAGACTGTTCAATCCGCCTCCGATAGAAGAAGACTGTTCTATCCGCCTCCGATAAAAGAACACTGTTCTATCCGCCTCCAATAGAAGAAGACTGTTCTATCCGCTTCCGATAGAAGAAGACTGTTCTATCCGCCTCCGATAGAAGAAGACTGTTCTATCCGCCTCCGATAGAAGAAGACTGTTCTATACGCCTCCGATAGAAGAAGACTGTTCTATCCGCCTCCGATAGAAGAAGACTGTTCTATCCGCCTCCGATAGAAGAAGACTGTTCTATCCGCCTCCGATAGAAGAAGACTGTTCTATCCGCCTCCGATAGAAGAAGACTGTTTAATCCGCCTCCGATAGAAGAAGACTGTTCTATCCGCCTCCGATAGAAGAAGACTGTTCTATCCGCCTCCGATAGAAGAAGACTGTTCAATCCGCCTCCGATAGAAGAAGACTGTTCAATCCGCCTCCGATAGAAGAAGACTGTTCTATCCGCCTCCGATAGAAGAAGACTGTTCTATCCGCCTCCGATAGAAGAAGACTGTTCTATCCGCCTCCGATAGAAGAAAACTGTTCTATCCTCCTCCGATAGAAGAAGACCGCGGGGAATTTGTACTTACATATTTTTTTTTTTTTTTTTTTTAACAGCCCTGTTTGTACAAACTGTCCCACTGCTGGGAACGGGCCATCTTCTCATTGTGAGAAATTGAGAACTCTCAGACATGTAGGTTTCCTCACGATGTTTTCCTTCACCGTTTGAAGTTGGCGGCAATCAACAATACGCACATAACTTCGAAAAGACAGAGGTGCGTGCCGTGGGATTCGAACCCAGGACCTGCGGATCGCAAGTCAGACGGTCTCACCACTAGGCTGCCGGAAACTGACATATTATGTAGATAGTATTATAATTTTTAACATATTCTATAATTTAAAAACATTACGAGATAAAGCAAATATGTCATTTAAACAAATTGGCATTATTATTATTTTTTTATTTGTAATGATAGAGTGAGTATGTATGTCAGGTGAGTATCACGAGCAGCGCGCAGCTGTCGCTGGGAGACCGCGCGTGCGGCGCGCTGCCCTCGCTGCGCTCGCTGCGTGTCTCGGACTCCGGCGTCGCCGCCCTGCCGTCTGACCTGTTCGAGGGGAGCGTGGCGCTCCTCAACCTCACGCTCACATACAACAGGTATACTCACTGGATACCGTAATTATCAGTTTACACTCGTATTTATCAATAGATTACTCAAGAGAGCAAAAAAATAGAGCAAGTGCGAGTATGGACATGGCGCGATCTAATACCTTTATAATATAAACTAGCTGCCCGCCGCGACTTCGTACGCGTAAGAAAATCGTTCATTTTGCGCTCCTACCTGCACTCACTACACCCCCGCCAAGCTAATGCTCCTGTACCGCATCGGCCCTGCTCGTGTTTATCTTCTAACTCAATCTCGCCGCACTTCCGTCCTGCTTCAACCAAACTTCCGATTCAATCTATTAATGTCGAGTCAGTGGTATAACGTAGATTTATGTATTTCAATGAAAAATAACTCTAATTCCTTTCTCGCCCCGATCCCACCCTGCTCCCGTTAGGCTCCCAATTTGTTCCTGTTTTCGTTCTTACCGATCTCAGATCGCTTTCACTCCATTTCCACATTTCCACTTTGTTCTCGTTTTGCTTTCTCTTCGCGCCCACCCCGTTCCGTTCCGCACATATCCCGTTCCCGCTTCGCTCCAACCCTACTGCAGTCTCACTCTCATTCAACTCCTGCACGCATACCGTTTACACCTTGCTCTTACCTCGCTCCCACCGCACCCCACCTGACTGACACACCGACACCGTTCCGCTTCTGTTTCGCTCCCAGCCTGAGTTTGTTGCTCCCTTTTCACTCCCACTTTACTCCGCACTCACTCTCGCTGTAATCCCATCCACTCTCACCTTGTTTACGCCTCACTCTTACCTCGCTTATGCCTCACTCCCACCCCACACTCTCTCCCACCTTGCTTATTTTATTCCATTCTCATCCCGCTCCCGTGACGCTCTCATCCATCACACTAATGACTCACTCTCGCCAGCTCTGCTCCCTCTTGCCCCGCTCTCACCCTAACATTCAACCCTGGAACTTCCGTGTAATCTTTTAACTCCCCTCCCCCCGTGACTCTTAATTCATCCCTGTTGCTAAACTATAATGGTAGTGTTCGTTTATATCTATTAGTTGATCTAATAAATCGATATTTCTTTCAACTTTTAAAATGTAAAAAAGTTGTTATAGTGACGTAATAACAATAGTTAGACATATGCTGTTGCAACGTTTTTTGTAGATATTAGTATGTTTCTTAATATTGTAGAATATTTTTTGTCCTATCATCAATAATTCGAGCAGCGTATGCGATGAAAGACATTATATGGCAATTTTTTTTACATCTTGGGTTATATTATTGAAGTATTAGTAAGAATCCCTAAATTTTTCTAGTATTAAATATAGCTTATATTACTCAAGGATAATGTAGTATTCTAGTAGTGAAATAATTGTTTAAATCGGTTCAGTAGCTAGCTTTTGAGTTATTTCATATCAAACATACAAAAATACAAATCTTTCCTCTTTATAATATTAGTGTAGATTATAAATATTTGTGGACAATATACACAACACCATCTAGCCCAAACTAAACAAAGCCTGTACTATGGAATTAGATGGCTGATAGAATATATATATACTTTTTGTAAATATATAATAATGATACATAGAAACACCCAGACACAGAACAAACATCCATGATCATCACCCAAATGTTTGCCCTGGGTGGGGATTGAACTCACGATCTACAGCTTAGCAGGCAGCATACTACCAACCAATATGGTGAAATATGCTGTTTTTTGTGGGAATGGAACTAATTAAAGGTTGAAGGTTAATTTCTTTACTTGCGCCGTAACACGAGTCACCCATACATAACGAAATTTGTAAGAATCGATAAATGACAGGGGTAGCCCATAGTCGTGTATTTTTCCTGACAGATTATAACAACGAATACTTTTGAGATTTTAGATTAATTTTGTATTTGGAACTAAGTTGTTAACGACTAATTCCGTTATTAATTCCCGTTGAATGTTTAAATTTATTGTAAAATGTAATGTAACTTTATAGCTACAAAATCCAGTTAATAAATCTAATAAGAAATAAAACAACAATATTTATTATACAAAATTCACAATTTTGCAGTTGCTTTAAATCATTTCAAATTCATCGCTTCAATAGTAAAAACAGCTCATTAACAAATCTGAAAAATATTTTTGTCTCAGTAGACCGTTCTCCTTGCACACTGTATATCTGTGAATATTGTAGGATCTCGTCTCTCCCGCGGGGGGTGTTCTCTCCCCTGGCCGCGCTGGAGAAGCTCGACCTCAGCTACAACCTGGTGGAGGCCGTGTCTGGCGAGTCCTTCCTCCCCCTCGCTGCGCTCAGATACCTCTTCCTCGACGGGAACAGGATCCAGAGCCTACCGAAGTGAGTGTTACCACCTACCACCGACCCCGCTATAGACTCGCACGTGCAGTGGACGCCCTCTTGCAGGGATTGTGAGATTAATGGAATATCTGCCGCAGACAAGTGGCGCGAACAAACTCAATAACTTGCACGAATTAATAATAACAATATAAATATATTACATTTGTACAATACATGCATAATAATTAGAATATATTATTTACTGTTAGTAAATATTGTCACAGGGTATTACCTACATTATACACCGTGCACTTTTATTCATTAGGAAGCTTTGACGGTAGCGATCTATACACCATATGAAACCCACTACACCTATATTAACATCAGTTCAGTGTACCAGTAGAGATATGACAAAAAATTGAAATTCAGTGTTCCTCTACTTTATCACGAACACCCTATGCACAGGTGTCTGCCCGGGCGATGACCCACCTTAAGTCGCAGCGGGGCGGGCGCCGTGTCGCCCGCCGTCGTCGGCGGCGTGCGATTTTACTCCCGTGCATGGCTACTATTTACTTTTTATACATGGTTCTAATGGCTTAGCTTAACCACCAATAAACCCATTATCACGAAAAAATACACTAGAACGCGGAAGCGGCGCGGGCGGAAGACGTCTCGCTGCTCCTAGTGTAATTCGCGAACTGATCGTTGCGTCGCGTCGCGGCACAGGTCAAAGGACATGCCGCCGCAGCCCGGCGCGCGCGCGGTCGGCTCCTCAAAGGACTGTTTCGCCGACTTTTGCCTTTCGGTAAGTTACCGGCAGATTTCAGATTTAAATTTATTTTCCGAATAGCACGTTGAGATAGGGTGACTCTGAGTTTAATATTTTTAGGAATATGTGTTTTGTTTATCTTAATTTTCTTTTTCTTCAATAATGCTTTTAATAATGTAGAGTGCATCTAAAGGTACGATTCCGCGGAACGCGGCAGACGGCCAACGACAGCGGCAAACTGCCGACAGCAAATGCTGTCGAGCTTCAGTTAACGTCGTGTAGATTCCGAAGCCGGCAGCAGGCACTGCAGTTACGTAGCAGCATTACTAACTTGCGGTTGTGTCTTCGATATAAAATTATTTATATGAATAACCAAATGCTGCAAGTTTTATTGCAAGAAGAAGAATACGACGATGATTTATTATTGTATTATTACTTAAGCAGACAACCTATACTGCCATTGTACTTAAATAGACTTGAAGAAGGCTCTTATGAAACTTTGATAAAAAGACACTTGAATGATAGTGAAGATATTTTCAGAAGTTCAAATTTTCGCTTTCTTCATCTGTCAACACGTCCATTATGTCGAACTTCAACGGCAGTACTGTGTTTGCACGGGAGTGCCGTCAGCCGCCACGCGTCATATCGTGTCACGATCTGTCACGCTGCAGTTGCAGTCGTATATCGGAATCGGTATCATACAAATTTATACAGCAAAGTAATGCTGCCTGCCGTTGCGGCACATGCCGTCGCCGTCTATCGCTGCCGTTTGCCGTCTGCCGTGTTCCGCGGAATCGTACCTTAAGGAACCTAAATACACTTTTCAGTTATTAAAAAATCGGCCAAGTGCGAGTCGGACTCGCGCACGAAGGGTTCCGTACTATCATCTATAATACTACAAAGTTTAGTTCTGTTTATAAAATAACGAGAAATCAACGAAATTCAAAGTAGTAAATTGCAAACTTATAGGTAGGTTTTCGATACACATCCGGGAAGCACGACGACCCTCGCGCGAATACGCGCGGCTATCAAAAAAAAAAACTTTATTTCAGACACAGAGAGATCCATATTATTAGTATATATTGTATTAAATTATTATTATTATATGTTAATTAAATTGAATTAAATAAAATCTACATGTCACATTAAAATTAAAATTCATATTATTATTAATCTCCATTCTACATAAGAACATCATTTTTCTAATAATCTTATGTGATGAAGCAGAATGGGACAATCAAAATTATCAGTAATAGCGTTCAGGACGCTGTTGCCACTCGCTCGCGTTCTGCTCAGTAGTGAGGCAACCTTCTTGCGCATAATAGCTGCAAAGCCATCAATGCGTGCTTCTGCGAACATAGAAGATGCACTGCAGAACCGCGGGAGCCGCATCAGCACCCTGAATGCATTATTGTATTGAACGCGCAGAGTGCTCAGGGATTTTTGAGTATATGCTGTCCACAAGCTACCGCCGTAAAAAAATTGGCAGTAAGCTCTAAAAAGAGTAATTTTTGCCTCATCAGAGCAGGAACAGAATCTTCTGGACAGCATATTTGCTCTCACCGTCAACGCTCTGCGTTCCCTATCCATATCTGCCTCATCACACAGATCCTCGCAGACAATGTGACCCAGGTATCTGAACTGCTTAACCCTGTTGAGAGGAGAGCCGTTCAGTAATAAAGGAGGTACATTTTCGGGTCCCTTACCATCCCTACTAAAACCATATATTCACTCTTCTTTACATTATAGCACAGACCATGATTTAAGGCGTATACTTCACATACCTGCAAGAGCTTCCTGATAGAGCTGACAGAGGGCGCCAGCAGCACCATGTCGTCTGCGTAGCTTAAATTATTGACGCAGACGCCGTTAATTGAGCAACCCGTCGGCATGCTGCTGGGGCCCTCTATCAGCCCGTTTACATAAAAGTTGAAGAGCTTCGGAGAGCAGACACCCCCCTGCCTCACCCCGCATTCCAACCTGTATGCGTCAGACAGCTCTCCAGCCCATTTCACACAATTTATTTGATTATTGTACCAATACTCGAAAACAGAACATGTTTCCGCTGGCAAACTGGTGCCCCGTAACTTATTCCAAAGCACATCGTAAGATACCATATCAAAAGCTTTTGATAAGTCAAGAAAACAAGCATACACAGGAGTTTTTCTATCGACATAGTACCTCACAGTGTGCTTCAGGCTCAATATTGCACTCTCTGTCGACAGCCCAGGTTTGAAGCCAAACTGCCCATCGTGTATTTTAATATGCGCGTCAAGCTGGCTATCAAGCAATCGGTCGAGTACTTTAGCAATTATGGTAGCCAGGGATATGGGCCTGTAGTTGGTCTTGTCCGCAATATCTCCAGTTCTGTTTTTGATGATTGGTACAACAATAGTTTTCATAAGATCTGAGGGGAGATAAGAATGTGATATACATAAAGAATCTAACATGGCTAGGACTCTCGGTAAATGTACCCCAGCACACTGCAGGTGTTCAACACTAAGACCATCGTGACCTGGTGACTTCCCTCTTGTCATATTCTGTAGCATTTTTGTCACCTGCTTGGCAGAGACTCTCACATTGCACGGGGTATCCATGCTCTTAGTGTCAAACACCTGTTGCGTTGATTTTCCAAGAGGTGACACAATTTTGAAAGCATTTTTAAACAGGTTAGCTATCTGTTTAGGATCAGAAATGCCTTCAGCGCTCACAGGGACGCCAGGTTTCAAATTGAGTTTATTTGTAGCACTCCAAAATATTGAAAAATGTTTTGATGCCCTGTGTTCTGAGATAATGTCCATTTTAATTTGTTGTTGGTGTTTTTGACACCACTTTAATTTACTTTTGAATAATTTACGGCTTTCACACATATTATCGTAGACAATACCACTACCTGGCTTACCATGCCAAAACCAAAGATTTAATTTATACCTGGCATCCCTATGTGCAGCGCTGACATGCTTATTCCAACCCAATATATACTGTTTCCGTTTAGATTTCCTCTCAACAGATTTATGCGTTAAAATGGCAGCGTCTCTCAGGATATTAACAAGGTTTTTTCGCCAAATTATTCCCACACCACCAAATAAACGACCTTTTAAACCTTCCCGAAATACTCGAAATCGTTGTGTATAGTACCGAGAAAAGGTATATCTTGAGGCAAGAGCCAGGTTTCTTGAAGAGCTATAATCGATGCGGAATTACAAAGGTTATGAATGTCCCCGCAGATCGCTTTACATTCTTACAATTAAATGAGATAAATTCATGCAGTAACTTACTCATAATAGAAGGTTACGTATTTCTATTGCTTTCAGATCGGTAGTTACCTATCCGTCTGAAATTCATAAAGCGTCTAAATGTTATGCCTTCTGGCCATAGTCGTGCATCCATAAATGTAGATAGCCTCGATCTAGGCACTAAGATTTTATAAGAGTCATATGCCCTCTGAGTCTTCGTCTTAATAATTTCCAAGGACACATCAACTTGCGTTTTCTTCAAAATGTAATTGTGTATATCCGTAGCAGAGGTAGTCTTAGCAACATTATTTATGAACAATGGTATTCTTACATCCGCCGCCTTAAGCTTTCCCGCGGGTTCCGTAGTGGCCTGTCCCTTCTCACTAATAAATTTATTCTTTAGTCTCCTTCTTTGTACCGTTATCCATTCGTCATCTTTATTGTTTACAAACATACCTTCCTCATTCGCGACTTGAGCAAACGATTTTTCTAGCTGTGAGAGTGTTCCGATACTTTTGTTTTGAACAGCTGCGCGTTCATCATTATCTGTCACTTGCGGGCCCAACGGTGGCGGCGTTGTAGGTATATTGGTTTGTTTACCTTCCCGATCTTTCACAGTTGATGCTACGGTCATGGAGCGACATGAATCCTTATTCGTGAAAGTAGAAATCGAGTTCTTTGTAACTATTGGTGTTATACAAGACTGGGTAATATTAGATTTTTCTTGTTGTTCTGGTAGATATAATAAGCCAATAGGTCCACTATCGTAATTTTCAGTAGGTCGTAGTTTGGAGCTGCCTCTCGCCGTGTTTACATTAGTCATATCAAAGTTATTAACAATAGAAGCACTTTTCAAGTTTGTCAATTCATTCTTAACGTTAATTAATTCTTCTGCAGTTGCATAGGTCTGTTTTATACATAAGATGTCCTTTTGTAATATCATTATATCTTTCAATAATCTTGATACATCTACGTGATCTCAAAAAATAGGGGGTAGTTTATTTAAGTCTTTTGCAACAAATGTCGGAAATTCGTTTGGTTCTGTCTCTTTAAACAATTTCATTATATCTTCCAAGTCCTTTTGTATTTTTCCGTCTTTTTTTCTGTGCATTTTCCACTTTGCTGACTTCACCGAATCAAACAACAAATTATTTGCATCCACAATGTCTCTTGTTCAGTGAATGAGCTAGCACAAATTCTCACCATACTGATTTCGTCCATCACTTCTAGCTTGTTTTGTATAAAAGCTAGAACTTCCGAAATAACTATGTTACAATGACCGCACTTGTTTGTCGAAGCCATTGCTTCAATATTATGCACTAACACTGCAATCCAAAATCATTTGGTGAGCGCGTGCGCCTCCTAGGTCGCGTGAACGATGACTGATGATGCCTGATGAAGCTATGGCTCGCTCTGTGATGTTACCTCCCCCGCTACCCGCGCGGCCGTTGCTTAGCAACCGCCTCGCCCTCGCGCCACCACCACACCGCGGCGCTCGCACCGCGTTTAGATGCACGGATTATTTTCATTTTGTGAGTTTCATGTATTAGATTAGGTATTTATTTTCATAGTTAATATATTTCTAAATATTTACTTACAAATATTCAAGTTTCTACCTGTTAATTAAGATCGAGTAAAAATTGCTTAAAAATTACGTTTGTTGTATGGGAGCCCCCCTTTAATATTTACTTTATTGTTATTTAATTATTTATTTTGAAAAATAATATACAAGTAAATATTCTGTGAAAGTTTGAAGCGTCTACCTTTTACCGTTTTTAATATTGAGCAAAAAAATACGAAAAAAACACGTTTATTGTATGGGGACCCCCCTTAATATTTTTTTTATTTTATTTTTTTGTATTTGTTGTTATAGCGGCAACGGAAATACATCATTTGTGAAAATTTCAGCTTTCTAGCTATCACGGTATCATAGCTAGTACGGAACCCTAAAAATAGTGGTTACATTTTACTATACATTATTTAAAAAACGCTATGTACTGCTTACTTTGTATGCATACATTACCCTCACAATCGTTTCCTAATGAATAATATAACACCCTGTATAAGTCATAATAGTAAAAAACTCAATCAACTCATACGTTCGTCGATAGTTGAGGAATGATCTACGACCTATATGGAGGCAGCACGTACTAGTAGGTAGTTCTACGACCTGTATGGAGGCAGCACGTACTAGTAGGTAGTTCATTTCTGTATAATGGTCATAAGTTAAAATATCATGTTATATATGACGGGGAGGAGACGGGTTGTTCCGGTGGCTCGTCATCAGAAGGATCCATCATGTCGGGTATCGCTGAAATTAACAACGCGCTATCTAGTTTACACGTTTATTTCGTATCCACAATCAATAGGAAGTCGTTTTGCAAAATGATTGATGCGATAATTAACGATTTGAATCCGATTTAAAAGTACAGGAAGAAACGCGGTAAATTCGAACAGAGGCCTCTGGTATCGACTGTCCATTCCAAAAACTATCAAAACTGTAATATACTCTCCAGGAACTCGATCAAAAACTGTCTGTCATTCTACCAACGAACGAATAATTCGGTTGTGAATGAATGAAGCCAAAGAATCAATCCACAGACTTGCTATTTACCACAGGCTCTGTATCGACCTTACCCAAGTGACAGTTACAGTCACTTGATGTTTCTAATTACAACTAAATGTGATAGATGGCGCTGTTCGATAATAATAATAATAAATAATAAATAATTATATGTCTACCGTAGATTCAGACCTTCACAGCTTCTGAACTGAACCTATTTTAAATATTCGTTATTTAATTTATATCTATTAATTTATTTCTTTGATGTACCACCCTAAAAAGCCCCTTGACAAAGCCCCTTTACAGCTGCACCTAGGTAATTGACAAGGCCATTTTTTACAGCCGCTATGTTATTGAATTGTAATTATTATTATTGTAAAAAACTATATTGTAATTGACGTTACCAAGTGTTATTTAAATAATCTAAGGTCCGAAATAAATTGAATTGAATTGAATTGAATAAGCTTTCTCTTGGTTTTCGTTTTAGAATCTCGATTTTCTTGCTATATGTGGTTAGAATAAGCCTTATTGGTCTTGGTTTCGTGCTCTTCTTGCCCATTCTGCCTACGAATTCTATGTCTTTCTTGTCAACATCAATATCCATCTTGAGGTTTATAGTATGTATCATCATATCTTCAAGCTCCATATAGCTATGTTCTTCTTCTGCGATTCCAAAGAAAATTAGATTACGTTGTCGTTTATTTAACACTTTATTGCACACAATTACAAAGTACCAAGCTGTACAATAGGAGGACTTAATGCTAATGTAGCATTTTCTGCCAGTCATCCTCATAAAAAAAGACAGACAGGATGTAGGCGTGCTTCAAAACTTAGGTATATGAAAATATAATTATAAAACACACTATATAATATACTAAATAATAATAATATTTAATACATACGAAATATATACTTACATGGACGAATATACATAAATATATATACAAATTAATAATGATGAAATGATTAACGAGGTAACATTGCTTTCAAATAATGCTCACGTACTGATCTTTTGAATATTTCTTTTGATGGTGCTTGTCTGATATTAAGAGGGTGCTCGTTCCACAGCCGTACCGCCATCACTCGCCATCCTCTATCCATACCAGACCTCTATCTGACCATATGTAGAAAAAAGATTAATATCGGAAGTAACTATAAGGTCAAGTAGAGTATCATTGGTACGTGAGTGGTGAGTTGGTGACAACTGAACTAATTCAAGGTTTGAGGAGTCCACCAAAGACCTAAGCTTCTGTGCGCGTGAGTCATTTTTGATCAAACAGGTATTGAGATCACCCATTAATATTATTTTATCATAATCTAATAGTACCTAATACTTCTAGGGCAGTTTCAAGGTCGGAAAAGTAATTGATTTTATCATTATGACTGTAAGCTACTCCGAGAAGTAATTTAGCGCCTAGGTTTATTTCGATGAATATAAATTCCAAGGATCGGGTGTAGGCGGATGGGGATTGCAATATTACTTTGTAGGGGATGTGACTTTTCAAGTATATGGCAACTCCTCCTCCACCCTTTCCGATACTGTCATTGCGAATAAGAATATTTTTAGGTATAGGAAACAGATGGGACGGTAGACTGGGCTTAAGCCAGCTCTCCGATACTAGTACAGCATGGATAAACGATCAGAAGAAAAGGTATCAATAATGTCAGAATAGTGCGCATTAATGCTTTTTGCGTTGATGTGACACACATTGAAGTTCTTAGAATACGGAGAAAAATATCTTTAAGTAGATTTGCTGGTGACGAGACGTCATCATCAGCGCTGAGGAAAGATGAGCTATCAGAGCAAGCTGTTACAAATGAATCATCATTTGAATGCATATTACAATAAAATAAAGTAATAAAATATAATTATGTGTGTATATAAATAAAAAAAATATTTCTACTATTTAAAAAACTTAAAAAAATCTAACAACTAAATTGTTTTGTTGCATACCGTGCTGGCTATAAACTTTTTAATGTAACAATGGTTTACATTACAAATTCAAAGCCTCATAAGAACAAACATACCAAACTTGGACACATATAGGGGGGAAAAAATGTAGAAACAAGACAGAAAAATATAAAGCAACGAGAGGATGGAAGACTTAGAGCATCTGTTGATAGATGCTGTAAGATGGAAGAGGAAAAAAAAAACTTCTTATTTCATTATATGGCATTTCGATTTTTCAGTCGTCAAGTTGATCAGCTTGTATTAACTGCTTAAGGAAACGCCTATTCCAATTTAAATTTAAATAACGTTAAGTAACGTCTGGAACAAACCTTTAAAAGATAGTTTTATTCTAGTGCCATCCGTTGACAAATTTCAAATACTTTCCTTCTCCAAAACCCCTCATTGCTTACAGTCGAAGAGAAAAACTATTGTTTATACAAATTACACAGTTATAGCACTGTTGTCACAAAGCCAAATGCACACATACAAGCTTAGGCATAAAACTTACTATCAAGTCAATGCAAATCACAGATAATCGCTTGCTCTTTATGTATCGACTGAATAGAAAACACCCATAGAGTCTATATTGAGAAGAAAAAAAAAGAGGACGTAACAGATATTTAGATACGTCAGAGTTCATGTCACTGTCAAAAATTACAAATGACTGACGGAAGGAGCAGCTGTCACAAGACAGTGTTTACAAAATATTTATAATGCACAAAGTTTGTCGGTATTTACTGAAACAAAAAGTATGTAATAACAGAAGTAATCACGTAATATACTCAAATGCGTATTGTATGTAGTCTATGTGCGCAGATAAACATACATGACACACAGGCCAAAGACATAATGCCAATCACTTTGTGAACTTTGCCTTGGCTGCAGCAGCTGCTGGTCTGTTTCGATTCTGAGGAGGTACTAAAGTGGGTGCTGGAACCTCTGCAGTCTTCTTTGACGAGTGAGCTATATTGGAGTCCGTCAGAGGTTTCTTTGTACTTTCTGAATTCGGAAACTTTGCAATCAGTTCGACCAACTCTTGTGATGAAGAAACCTTCTTTCGCTCATTGTTAGGCAATTTGATGATGACCTGCACGCCCTGAGTCCAGCTGCGGGTTATGCCAAAGTGCCATTGGTAAAAAGGTCCTGCTTCGATTTAGTGAGAAACTCGCCGACGACTGTTGAGCTAGACTTTAGCTTTTTCTTCTCACGCCAGACCGTATTACGATTAACTATGTCAGCAAAACGAACGAGAATAGGCCTATTTCGATTTTCAGCCTTGCTCCCCAGGCGATGGCAAGACAACAGTGATGTTGCTTGAATATCCACCAAGCCCAATTTAGTGAGAATGATATTGAGGATGACCTCCGAGCAGTTCTCATCTTCAGTTTCTTGAATGCCGGTAAATATTAGTGCATTACGTCGACTGTGGGTCTCCAAATCATCCACTCTCAAGGTAAGAGAATCAATAAGTAATCGTAGAAGTTATAAAATTGACCCTACAGACTTTTTAAACTCGGTGAACTCGAGACTTAGGGTATCCAAGCTGGTTGGATTGTCAGGCACTGTAGATCTTAACTGTGTTTCAAAACACGCCATCTTCGTTAACAGGGACTCCTCAATCTTCTTTTGCATTTCCAATACATTTTGCATGTTTGTCATAGTGAGGGTAGAATTTGAAACTTATCTGGAGGTTATGCCAGCAGGTCTGCACTCTACTGCAGACTTAGCATCTGGTTGTGTCACTATATTAGCACTAGTAGATTTAGGCACTATTTACTTGTATTATAACACTTCCAGCATCAACACTTTGGGATAAATAATTTTAAATTAATTTTAATATGAGAGCTAAAGAAACTTAAAGTTGACAGTTCAGTGTTGCCTACACGAAAAAAAAAAGTCTTTGGTGCCTCTCCAAATCGTTCAGTCTTTTTTCTTGTTCTTCTTGGTTTTGTTTTAAGTGTTTTATATCAGCTTCGACCTTGGTAAATTTTTCTTCTATCTTTTTATTAATTCTCTGTGTTATGTTTTCTTCTACCTGTTTTAGGGATCGTTCCGTGTCTTCCCTGATCTGCATTCTCAAAGCATTCAACATATCAGCCATTTGGTCCGACATTGTTGTTCTATTTTATTTGCTATACTTAAATTTCTTCTCTTAATTTCCAATAGCCAAAAATAAATAAAAAGTGAAGCAAAAATAACAACAATAAAATAAAATTAAATGTAAAATCTATCTATCCGAGAATAAGTGCGTCAATATTTAGTAAGGACAGCAATATATCATATTGGTTGCAGGTAGTCTATGCTATATCGTGTTAAATGAATAATTAGTGTGTCAGTAAATTCTCCTTTACTTGTCTTCAGATGAATTATGTTAATTATACATGCATGACTTTATAGTGAAGTATATATAACTACAACATTGCTGGCGAGTAAACATCAGCTCCGTGAAAAAATATTAAAAATATTAAATAAACTGCTTTAAAAGTGACGTCCGTGTTCCAATAATATAGGCCTAGTGATTGTGGTTTTTTACAAAAACATTATCTCATAAGAACGTACTTAAATTTTTAGTGAAAATAGAAAAACAATAACAACGGCCGTTACATACTATAAATTCAAATAAAGAAAGCTGACTTTCCGATACTGATATCGGAAAAACGAAGCCTACAGATCAGTGATTCTAAATTTTTTTTAGCTTAATTTAAAGAGAAATAAACTAATTGTGATTGTGTTACCTCTAATATCAAGATTACAACAAAATTAACAAAAAGCTGAATTATTACGAATCCATAAGTGACTGACACCAGTCCCGCCATCTATGGGAAACTATTAGAAAGTTTAACTGTCCCAAAAAAATGTCCCAAAAATTCGAAATGATAGAAACCTGCATCTCCATGTGTAATTAAAACTTACTGCTTAGTACCAACAACTGACAGTAGAGGGCATAAACTAAAACTATTACTACATTACAAAATTACAAGATGGAAACTAGGAATAAAGGATTAAGATTAGTATGTGAAGGATGCCGTCATATTATTCCTGACAGACGGTTTCTCACATGCTCTATATGTAATCAGAATTACGACCTGGAATGTGCTAATGTATCTGATACTAGATTTTACGGTACTATGGATAAGGAGCGAAAGAGAACATGGAAATGTCCAGCGTGCATATCTAATCAACCAAAACGAAACAATACTAATACGCCAGTCCGTTCCATCTCCTTGCAGATGGCCATCAAATCCACTGATAATACCAACAATAACGAGACTCGACGTTCACACCACAGACTATCTAAACTCATTGACAGCGAAAAATCGTTCGAAGATGAACCGTCAACTGACAATGAAAGTCTCTTAGGGGACACGCTGGTATCGCAGTCTAAGCAACCGGCCTCTGAACAGGCGGAGGCGTGTGAAATACAAATATCATTGGAACAAATTAGCCTCCTACTGGACCAAAAACTTACAGCAAACGATAAAAGGATTGTATCATTATTAAAAACAGAAATAACTACTCTGATAAAAGATGAAATCGGAAAATCGATGGCCTGCCTGAACTCCGAAATTGCACACAAGTTGAATGTAATAACTTCTGAACAAAGTAATCTTTACACTGAAATTGACAAACTTTCAGAAAAAATTCAACTCCTTGAAAAAGAATGTTATCTACTAAAAAATAATACGCATAGCAAATTGACTGTTACTCACTCACAGGACAGTAGTGTGCACTGTTGCGATAACGCTAAAAAATTAGTATTATATGGGCTTGACGAACAAAAATGGGAAACTGAAGAAGATCTCCATGAACGCGTGTTGAATATTTTCCGCAACACGTTAAACGTAAACCTTGATGGATACATTGAAGAGCTCACTCGTATAGGTAAGCGTGGCTACCGTCGGCCAGTTATAGTGGAGCTAATCAGCAAAAAAATGACCAAATATTTACATTATAATAAGCGTTTTCTGATGAAATCAGGTATAGCAATTGGAGAGTATCTGGAAAACGAAGCCCTAAAGAAACATAACAACCTACGAAGAATGCTCTATAATGCTAGGAAAGAAGGACATCACGCGACTATAAGAAATAACAAGCTCTACATTAACGGCCAAGAACAAATTACAGAATGTAACGAAGAAACAAACTTAACTCAACCCAACTACGAAACAAACTCAACAAGCATCAGCAGCAAATCTACCCAAGAATCTACAGCCACCATGAACAAAAATCCTCAGAAAAATTCCTTGAATCAAAAAAAACATAGCTTTCGCAACTAAATTTAGTATAATGACTCAAAATATAAGAAGTATTAATAATAAGATACATCTACTAGACAGCGTCCTTCAAGAGCATAAGTATAATGCAGTTTGCCTGTCTGAAACCTGGATATCCGAGAACCGAGTCCCATTCATTCAAATAGCTGATTACCATCTCGCATCATCATACTGTCGGCGCTACCAGAGAGGAGGCGGAGTCGGCATCTTACTACCATCAGAGATCACGGACTTCACGGATAGACCAGACATAACCAACCTAACCGTAGAACGTATTATTGAATGTTGCGCTGTAGAAATTAAGCCCAATATACTACTAATTAGTATCTATAGAGGTGACCGGGAAATTAACACTTTTTTTAACTTTCTAGATAAGCTATTCGAGCAATTAAAGTCACACCACTATAAAAAACACATTATTATAACGGGTGATTTTAACCTAAATGCAAACGAAAACTCCCAAGAATACAGGAAACTAATATCAAAAATGCAAGAATGTAACCTGCACCAACTGGTTAATGATTCAACTAGGATAACAAGCACTAGTGCCACTTGTATTGATTTAATGTTCACTAACAATAGAAACTACAGACTGAATGTTGTAAACCATGGCCTTTCTGATCACAAATCTGTAATTTATAGTTTTGATATAAACATGCAGCCAAACAAAAATAAACAACGTACAATTTATAAAAAAATCCGTCAAATCAAGAATCCCAAATATGTTGCATCCTTTAAAGCAGAATTAAGTAAAGTAAATTGGGAAGATATTATTGGACCCAATGATGATGTAAACTCTAACTATGAAAAATTTGATAAAAAAGTAGGACACATTCTCAATGAAACAATTCCACATAGACGAACCAAAATCACTAACACTAAAAAGAATAATTACCTAACCACTGGACTAAAAACATCTTGTAAACATAAAAGGATACTTAGTATATTAACACACGAATCTAGAGATGAAACTCTAAAACAATACTATAAGAGGTATTCAAAAATTCTCAGAAAATGCATAAAAGCGTCTAAAAAACTAAATTATATATATGAAATGGATAAAACAAAAAATAAGACAAAGAAAATGTGGGAAATAATTAGAAGGGAAACTAAAAAACCAAAAACCTTTTGTTTTAAAAATACAGAAATAGATATAAATAACTCAGTCTTAACTTGCCCACGTTCCGTTGCTACCGCATTTAACAAATACTTCTCAACAGTAGGAGACTCTCAGTCAATAAATGCACACACAAATTTACGTCATCATCAATCCGTCATCTCACCATCCGTAAACTCTATGTTTCTAGAACCTGTAAGTGAAAAAGAAGTATTCAACATAATTCGAAAGCTTCCTCAAAAAAGTAGCTGCGGTATTGATAATTTACCCACCACGCTCATAAAAGCATGTGCTGTTGAATTCACTCCTCCATTAACTTCTCTTATAAATCAATCTTTTACAGAAGGCATATTTCCATCTCTGCTCAAAGTAGCAATAATTAAGCCCCTTTTAAAAAAAGGAGGCAAATCGAAAGACCCTCGTCACTACAGGCCAATTGCCTTACTTCCATCTATCTCTAAAATATTTGAAAAGACAATGACTAACCGATTATGTAAATTCCTAGAAAAATATAATATCCTTGACAGCAACCAATTTGGCTTTCGTAAGAAAAAATCTACAACTCAAGCACTGTACAAGTATACTCAGGCAATATACAACTCCATTAGAGACAAAAAAAAAACCGTAGGACTTTTGTTAGACCTAAGCAAAGCCTACGACAAAGTATCACATCCAATTCTACTCTCCAAATTACATGGAGTCGGAATCAGAGGAAATGCACACAATTGGTTCAAATCATACCTATCTGACAGACAGCAATGCGTACAAATAGATCATTTAAATGAAAATACAAATGAAATCCAAGCGGTGCTATCAGACACACTTACAACGAACTGGTCGATACCTCAAGGTAGTGTGATAGGGTGTATCGAATTCCTAGTATTTATAAATGATCTGCCGAAAATATGCGACCCACTCTGTGTCCTATTCGCCGATGATATTTCCTTACTGTTCAACAGTCCAAAAAACTCTATAACTTTAAACTCTGATGTAATAGAAACGTACAACAAATTAAAACACTATTTACAAGACCTAAACCTAGAAATAAATAACAATAAAACAAAAATAATACAATTCAAACCCCATCAGAAAAATTTAATTTGCTTAAAAACGATAACTAGGAGCATCGACATAGAGGAAACCAGTGAATGCAATTTACTAGGTCTTACTCTTGACACACACCTAAACTGGAAACAACACATTGAAAAAATTTGTGTCAAATTATCACAGTTTACATATGCTCTCAGTGTATTAAAAACAAACACAATAAAAGATACAGCTAAGTCTGCATATCATGCATATGCGTACGCATGGCTCCGATATGGAATCATCATGTGGGGCCACAGCACAGATGCAAAACATTTATTTATAGCTCAGAAGAAATGTTTAAGAATAATAGTAAATATAAAACAACGAAATAGCTGTAAACCTCACTTTATTAAAGAAAAAATGCTCACTCTACCATCGTTGTATATCCTAGAAATAGCAATATTTGTAAAGAAAAATATACATCTGTTCAAATTTGATAATAATATACGTCGTAATAATAAGTTAGCTCTCCCTGTCCCTGTTATAGAAATGTTTAAAAGTAGTCCAGAATATCGTTGCGTGCGAATATACAACAAAATACCAGACAATATAAAAAACATTGTTAATGATAATATATTCAAAAATAAACTCAAATCTATACTTATAAATAAGGCATACTATTCAGTACAAGAGTTCATGGACGATGAGTGGAAATAGTTAAATAAATATAACATAGTATATACATAACTTGACTATATTTACCTTAAATATATTTTACTTATGTAGTTAAATAGAAACAATTATTTATTTGTTAGAACCTCTAATGCTCCAAGCGCTTTCTTGTAAAATTAAATTTATTGACTACCACACTGTAGTTACCCCTAGTAAGTATAACAAAAATGTACCTATATAATGGTCTTAGATGAACAACTAAGGCTCACTACATTGCAGCGCCCCTACGGGGTCCTTGTACTGTATACAATTTTTAGTTTAAGTACTAATTGTAAGAACTGTACAATGTGCAATAAATAAATAAATAAATAAATAAATAAATATAAATACTGAATACTATCTTGCCCCAATTTATGTTACAGAAGGTTGAAATCTCTAAAATATCTTTTATTCAATCGTCATACTTGTATTATATCCAATTTTGCAGGGAAGATTATGTATTGTCGGTAATTTTGCAGTGTGAGTATTGCAGGCCTTGTTTACGTTTTATCTGTAGTCTGGGTCGAGTTGGGTATACCACTGGTGCACTCTGTTGAGATGTTTTGTGCACGGAAGCGATGTCAATATTCCTGACCGCTATTTGCACCTTTTACCCTTTTTCTCTTTGGTAGCAGTAGTTTGTAGCCTTTGCAATAGATGGCGTAAATGTTTATATACTTATTAAGTTAGTATACTAGGGAAAATTTTGAGTGTTCGCAATTCGTCACTTCAATGAAAATTTCAAAGAAGCCTACTGGATTTTTGTTTTGTTTTTTAGGTCGAGATAGGTAGATTAATAGTTGGCCTATCAGTTTACAGTGTATTATTACTCTCCTTTTTTTCCAAGTCTCAATCTATACTTTACTGAGGATCCATGTATGTACAGAATGGCTCTGTAACATGAACTGGTTATGTGAATAGTAATGTACTTCTTTTTCTCTCCAGATATCAATATGTAAGTTTTAATACCATCATTTATTATTAATTAGATAATTTTCAGATATATAGTAATATCAATTGGCATTATGTGCACGAAATAATGTGGGTACCGCGGCACTTGTTTTCTGTTGATAACTTTATAGCAGAATATTTTTGTATTTAAAATGTCGACAATCTAATTTTAGTGATCTCGCTAAATTGTTGTTATTATCAGTGTGATTGAAGTATTGAATGCGTTGTTCTTATAATACTTAATTGGCAGTGAAATAATGTCACTCACGGTACTGGCTTCAAATCAAAGTTCCATTTCTGACCAGATCATCATTCCTTGTTGTGTTGTTTTTGTTCTGTATTCAGGTTAATGGTAAGTTTAAACCATCCGTAATTGATATATCCTAAAACACTTATTTCACACTGTTTTCACTGGTTTTTGCGTATTATACAGAGAAAGAAATCGACAGAAGAATAAGTTTGGCGCGGAAGAAGTACTGGGGACTGAAAGAAATACTGAAAAATAAAGACATTGACATAGGAATTAAGAAAAAAGTGTATGAGGTTGCAATACTACCATGTTTAAATGAATGAAAATGATGATATTAAGTATGGCAAGCGCCTTTATTAACTACAACACAACAATATACAGACTCAACTAACTAAACTACTACACAAAAAGCACATCGATTACCCCAGACCGATAAAGGTCTAAAGATAATCCAAATGCTCAAACCCACTACCAGTTGGCAGCGTACCCAGCATGCTAGCCGCATTGCCACGTTGAATGGCAATGCTTATGCGTTGGGCCAGATACGCGCCAGCATTTTGGTCACGCGTCGCATCGATCAGGCGCTCAGAATTTTTTTTGAAAATAAGATGAGCTCCCGGTCCCCACGGACCCAAAGTTTCGACACCAAACGGCTCAAATATGTAACCTCTACCGAGATTAACATATTTACGCCGCTTGTGCTGCTCCGCCGAATTAGCCGCAGCACCAGCCCTACTCCGTCTCAGGAAGATGAGACGGTGCCAAAGTATGAACGCACGTGGCGTCCCACACAAGGGGCCGTCCAAACTTCCTTGGCACAAGCGTCATCCCGTCAGGCCTTTTACCATCGTCACGCGCAAGACCGCTCGGTTCGAGCACAGCTGCAACATTGGCGGTGGTTAAAGCCCGGCGGATGATATCATTCAGGCTCGCGTGACGACCAATTCGACCAGAGCTTCTCGAGCATGAGAGACCGTGGTGGCCGAGTTGATCAACTGCAGTACCACACTGGCAGATATGGACCTCACAACACCTTGCTCCTAAACGCAAGCTGACTGCTAGACCAAATGCAGTTGGATCTAAAAGGCAGCCGGTATTAAAAGACGGCATAGCTTGTAACCAAAGACCCGATTCCCAAACAGAAACTGCAAGAATACGAGCACGATCTGCGACGCTAGTACACGTATCTAAAAGAAAATTCCGTGCTAGTTCACAGATCGGCCGATCCCACAGTCTCTGCGACGATAACGTCCTGGGAAAATCTGTATTTGGACAAGCCAGCCTCCAAGCAATCTGGGCCTCGTCCAAAAAAGCAACGACTACAGAATGGCCTAAAGATGGAGCGAGAATTTTTTCTACTAATTTATGAGTACTATGAACCGAGGACAAGAAAGCCGGTAAAGCAACACTCGAAATTTTGCGGACCCCTAAGCCTCCTAGCTGTACAGGTAGTGAGGCTTGTGACCATATCCTGTCATTCATGTCAACATTCAAAACCGATATCAGAGTTTCCTTTACGACATTGTCTAAGCTCAAAAGGAGCTCATCGTGTTTCCACAGTGGACTACATCGTAAATAATACATAAATTTTGGAACGAACAAACAATATTTGATAATTGTAAACGCCATGTGGGCGTTTATTTTGAGTAACCTAGAAGAGGCACTCTTAAAATTTTGAATTTTTTCTTCAACAAAACATGAAAAAGATTCATCTAATATCGGTGAACCCAGAAGGCGAAGAGAACTGCTGTCCAACAATTTCATATTAGGTGCCAAAACATTGAATTTATTAATAACCAAATCTTTGTCAGGACAGGAGTCGCAAACATAAAGGCATCACCCCCCCCCCCCCCCTCTCATCCGCCACGCGAACCAAAACCAAAGCTGTATTGGTTGAAAAAGGCTGCTCAAAAGGGCAACCTTTTTCCCACAACCTGCCTTGGCCGCGAGGCGACGATATGTGGTGCCTACAGCAATAGGTCTGATACCACCATCCTTTTTGGTAAGTATAAATTAGCGCCGTACAAAAAATCGATGATGTCACCACTGACCCGTCCAGATAACATGAAATTTACCAAAGCCGTTAAATCCTTCAAGAGAGTCTCACCAGCCTCAACAGAACTAAAAGATAGAAGATCTTTTAGATGTTGAGGAGAAAGACCATCTAGGCCTCCGGCAGAGCCACTCTTAAAAGAATGAATAGCCGCTGCAATTTCCTGAGCTGTGACTTCAATGGCAACATCATCTGATTGTGGTGGATCAGGAAGAAGGAGATTTGCCGCAGCAGGTGGATGTTTGTCACGAAGTGACTGGACCGTGTCTGGTGTAAATGGAGCAATAGTATCGCTGGAGAACAAGATGCGTGCGGCGCCTTTGATATCACCATCGCTAATTTTATTTACAACTACTTTGATCGTTGCCGAATCATCCGATGTTTTCGAATTTTGATTATTCCGTCTTTTAGGCGGAATAATATTACTAAGGCCTAAAAGGTTCTGTTCCAATACTTTATACTTTACGCAGTTTTCCTTTACTCTAGTAGTAAGGGATTTTTTGTTAGACGGATCGAAATGGACGTAAAGCACACTGTATGGAAAAGTGAGTAAATGTTCCCAGGCCTCCTTAGAATTTCTCGAAATAGCGTTCCTAATAGCAGATGCTAAAGAATAGGCTACCGAAACACGCGCACCACGCGGGATGCGTTTTAAAATCGGATAAGAATTTTTGAAAGAGCTTAAAACCTCCCAAAACGGTTTGGAAGGCGTAGCAGCGCTCAGAAAACTGCTACTCGGTGAAATTACGGTAGGAGATGGTGCCGAAAGAGGAATTTGGGAGGATTTGGGGTGGCACCTTGATTGGTGAATTTTGAGGCCTTTTTGGCCCTTAAAATACCGGACCTGGGTACACACAGGGCACTGAATCATGCTCTCCTGCGACACAAAATTGAATTTAGTAACTACATTGCGCCTAACAGTACTCATGAGTGAGGTTACAAATGAAAGTATTAGCTTATCTTAGAATCTCTATAAGCAGAAGACAGCAGCGAGACGTCAGGGGGTGACGTCGCTCTTACTGCGCCGACTCGCTGGACGGCGTTGTTATGGAAACAAATAAAAATAATTTAGCCGTAATCTGTCTAACAAAGGGAAAAAACAAAGCATGAAAAAAGTAGCTTAGAGCCTAACCCCAACCCTACAAACATTACCTCGTAAGATTTATAGCTTTGGCAAGCCCTTGTAGGGCTACAATCTCAAAAATTTGAAGCAGAAAGCTGAAACTAATAAATCGGAAAAAATTGTCAACATGAGTTGACAATACCTTTTTTTTTTCACCATGTTTAATATATGGGTGCCAGACATGGGCCTTAAGGTTGGAAGACGAGAAAAGATTAGCAGTATGTCAGAGGAAAATGGAAAGAAGTATGCTAGGGATAAAGTAAATGTATGTTAGGGATAAAAAGTATGCTAGGGATGAGTAAGCCAATAAAGTTATTAGAAAGAGGACCAAATTAAGAGACATAATTGACACCATAAGGAAACTTAAATGGAATTGGGCTGGACAAATATGCAGAATGGAAAACGATAAGTGGACCAAACAAATTGTAGAATGGGTACCGAGAGGCGAAAAAAGGAACAGAGGGAGACCACACAGAAGATGGGAAGACATTTTTAAACAAAGAGAAGGAAAAGAGTGGATGAGGAAAGCAAGAGAGAGGAAACTTTGGACAAGGCTGGGGGAGGCCTACGCCAAGGAGGCGACATTTACACTGGACGAAGTATAACAACGAAAACTTGACGAAATTACAAAATTAATTTAATAGGATATTTAAAAGGACAGTATAAATTCAACTTAAATATAATATCAAATTAATTATAAATATAATATCAAATTAATTTAAATATAAATGAATTGTAAAAAATAGTAATTAAGTGTATTTCAATAAAGGCTATTATTATTATTATATTAATTTATTTATCTTTTGCCGTTGCTAATGTCGCTAACCTGTAACAAGTGTTTCGTTCCCTCAGAGCTGTGTTTACGCTGCTCACCAACCTGACCACCGTCTCGCTCGCTCACAACCGGCTGGTCTCGATAGATCCCGGGTCGTTCGGTGGCGCGGCTTCACTGCTGCATCTGTCCCTCTCGCACAACAACCTCTCATGGGCCGCGGCAGACAGCAAGTCGTCAGAGTCGCCTTTTCTAATCTCGAAAAGTTTAAAGGTACATGGTTTTGTGAATCCATCACTGAAAGGAGGAAAGTATCTCTCAAGACATTATTGTTTTTTTTTTATTTTAACTTTTGTTTAACAAACACAAACACACACAGAAACTAACATCAATCTATTACATTTGTATAATTTAATACTATTAGTAGTCGGTGACGGACTACGATATAGAAAAGGGTGAATATTTCATTTCGTGCATATTTGGAATATTTTAGAAAAAGAGAAAAAAGTATGTCCTATCAAGTTCATTGTGCTCGTAGAAAAAATATTTTTATAATTTTATGTTAAATAAAATAAAGGGACAGCTATAAATTGAATATTTGTTTAGATACTGAAGGTTTATTTATTTTAATAAATGGTAATGATATTTCAATTATACGGTAATGAGATATCATGCTACGATAGTGAGTTAAATGAAATGGTAATGACACAAAGAAAGAAAGAGAATCAGTATTTTACTGAACTAATCATGCGACGGTAATGAGTTAAAAGAAATGGTAATGAAACAAAGAAAGAAGTAAATTGAATCAGACTTTTATTAAAATAAAACAAAAACTTATTATTACTATAATATCATTTAGCGTATTTTTTTAGTAATATAATATGTTTTGCTGTTAACAATAATATCTAGAGGTGACAGTAATATTCTATTAAAAGTCCTTGCAACTAATATTTGGCGAATACAAACAATATAAACAATTCCTAATTAAAAAAACTTGAAAGGAACTTTATTTTACTGTTATAATATATATAATTATCATCTAATTCTCCACCCGTATATTCTCATGAGATTTTGAGGCATTTTCAATTCTTTACGGTTAATTTTACCTCTATTCACCCGCTCGTTTTTTATTCAAGAATGACATTTGTCACTGAATATCAAATGCTTTGTCGTCGCAGATTAGAAAATGTGCAGATGTTTATACGGAAAACCTCAACATTTGACACTTTTGCAAAGAAAAACGTGTCAGTGGAACTCTGCGATTCTATAATCTGACGCACTCACTAAGGAATACAATGAAAATATTTTTACTTTTAGAGATTATTCAAAAAGTAATAAAGCAATGTTTCTAAAATAATTATGGGACCAACTTGGGAGCTTTCTCTATACATCAATTTAAGAAACATAAAAATTGGTTCACGAATGACGGAGTAATTCGTGCTCATACATAAAAAAATATACGGTACGAATTGATAACCTCCTCCTTTTTCGAATTCGGTTAATAAAAAAAATTATTTCCCCCTTTTATCTTCTAGTTTGTACGGAACCCTCGGTGGGCGAATCTGACTCGCACTTGTCCGGTTTTTTTTTGTATATGTAAGTCTATACCAGCTTCTAAACATGTGTGCCAAATTTCATAAGTGTATGTATGTTTGTCCACGCATTACGCAGAAACTAGAAAACAGAACAGAAACTATCAAAATCGGTTCAGTAGTTTTCAAGATATGAGCTTTTGAACACTCACTTCGTTCATCGCAACTGCAGGGCTGTGTCTACACCTTATATTTCAATTGTTTGATAGACAGTGACATGAGCGGTGATGAGCTTTGACGACCGTTTTTAATAGAATTTTAAACCAACTTCAAAAAAAGGAGGTGATCAATTTGACCTGTATTGTGAATACAATTTTTTATTTCAAATAACACGAGTAAATACTATTATAAAAATGAATAAATAAAAGTAATTTAAAAAAATTAAACTGACTTGAAACTGAAAAGAATGCTCGTATTATGCATGCTTATATGATATTATTAAGATTTTACTACAGTATTTATACAAACACCACCGCCCAATCACTATATAATCTCTTACATCCTAAGGTTGTTTGGAAGAGATCGCTGTTAGCGACAATACCACCCTTTGGGCCATTGTTTTATAAGTGGTTTTTGTTATTTTTATTCTTTTTGTGGTGTCAATAAAGTGTTATTGATTGATTGATTGAAAAGAAAGAAGTAACTCGAAGACCAACCAACTATTTTAGAGGTCGGTGTCTGGCCCCAAGCTATCATCAACTATGTCCTATACAGACACCGACCTCAAAAATAGTTGGTTTTCTTCGAGTTATTTCTTTCTTTTCTGTTTGAAGTCGGTTCAATTTTTTTAAATTACTTTTATTCAGATATTTGATTTCTGATCGACTGGCGTGACTACTGGTAGTTCTCTTCATAGCAAGATATATGTATATCATCTTGTATAGCGCAGTATAGCGTGACGTGGCGTGATATAGAGGTAGCATGTGGCAACGTCTAGTGTCGTGTTGTGATGTGTTTCATAAACGTGGTTGGTTGTGTTCCAGACGCTGGATTTGTCCTACAACGCGATCAGCACAGTGTTCGATGATTGGCGCTTTAACTTAGAAAATCTCACGCAGCTCAACCTCTCTTACAATAACATCACATTTCTCGAGGTAACTAGCTATGTGTACAGGCTCATGCGGCTCTATCTCTCTTAAAATAACATTACATTGCTTGAGGTAACTAGCTAGCTGTACTGGCTCACGTGGCTCGACCTCTCTTACAATAACATCACATTGCTCGAGGTAACTAGCAATCTGTACTGGATCATGCGGCACGACCTCTCTTACAATAACATCTCATTGCTCGAGGTAACTAGCTAGCTGTACTGGGTCACGCGGCTCGACCTCTTTTTTTTAAATCTACGATTAACCACCAACTCGCCTGATGTTAAGCGACGGTATGGCCGAGGATGGAGCTCGTCGATCTAGAAACTATCTATTCACTTTAGCCTTGAAAATTCCAAGATTGTAGCTCTGAGGAAACAGAGATGGCGGCAACGAATTCCATTCTTGTGCAGTACGCAACAGGAATGTGGATCGATATCGCTGAGTATGGATTTTTGGCATTTCAACGAGAAATGGGTGGTAATTCGCCGACTTTCTGCGAGTCCTGTAGTGAAATTGGGAGGGTGGAATTAGGTCGTGAAGCTCTTGCGCACATTCCCCGAAATGAATCCTGTAGAAATAGACAGACCTGCTACTTTACGGCGGTGCTCGAGACTAAGTAGCTTCTTGGCAGCTAGTTTTTCGTCACCGATTAACCTCACAGCTCGCCGGTCCACTGATTCTAAAGCTTCCAGCTGATACTTGGCTGATCCATCAAAAAGGTGGCAGCAGTACTCCATACTCGATCGGACCTATGCTTGATATAGATGAAGCAGTTGTCCCGGTGAGAAGTATCGCCTAACCTTATTAATGATGCCAAGCTTTTTACTAGCTAGTTTAGCCTTAGATTCAAGGTAGCCCTTAAAGTTCATTGTTGGGGTTAACGTGAGTCCCAGCAGTTCAAGACGGTCTGCCAATGATATGGGTACGTTTCGTAAAGTAGGAGACAAAAGAATCTCACTCTTTTTGGCGGAGAAAAGGCAGGCTTGAGTCTTGTTGGCGTTGAATTTGACGAGATTTTCGTCACCCCAGTCGGACACAGCTTCTAGAGCTTTATTCATACGCACAACCATATCTTCTCTCAACGCCTCGATTTCCACCTTTTTGGCTCTTGGACCAGAAGTGTATATTTTCACAACTGTGCTGTCATCTGCATACCCTAAGATACCAGGTTTCAGCAGGTCATTAATATGTAGCAGGAAGAGAGTAGCGGAGAGTACAGACCCTTGAGGTACGCCGGCGTTTATTGCCATTTGATCAGACGAGCACCCGTCAACAACCACTCGAATCGATCGTTCTCTCAAGAAGTCTTTAATCCAAGAGCAAAAGGAGGCTGGTAGTCCATAACAAGGGAGCTTGTTAAGGAGACTGTCGTGCCAGACCCTATCAAAAGCCTTCGAGATGTCGAGAGACACAGCCAAGGCCTCACCGTTGTTCTCGATGGCCTCGCTCAGAATGTGTGTGGCATACACGAGAAGATCCCCAGTCGACCGATTTCGGCGAAATCCGTACTGTCGGTCACTGAGGAGGTTATTGTCTTCAAGGTATGCCATGAGCTTCCTATTCAGTACACGCTCCATAATTTTACACAAAATGGACGTAACCGAGATAGGCCGATAGTTATTAGGATCGGCACGACTACCCTTTTTTGGAACAGGTTGGACGTTCGCAAGCTTCCAGCACTTAGGGACTATACGAGTCTCCAAAGAAAGACGGAAAAGACGAGTCAGAATCGGGGACAACTCAGGTGCGCAGGTTTTCAACACAATAGCTGGTATACCATCAGGACCACTAGCTTTGTTCACGTCTAGACCTCTAAGTGTCTTAAGCACCTCCTTTTGATTGATGCGTATGTCCTGCATAGTTGCGCCGCAATGAGGTATACTTGGAGGCATTTCTCCTGAGATATCTTGACGTGAGTTGTCCGCAAATAGACCTGCGAATAGATTCGCTTTTTCTACTGCGGTGTGAGCTAGAGATCCGTCTGGTTTCAACAGTGGAGGCAAATATGTTCGACAGAAGTTCAATTCGATAGACTTAGCCAGGGACCAAAAAGCTTTGCTACCCGTCGGGTGAGAAGCTAATTTAGCCCCAATCCAGAAATATATAAATCGAAATATATAAATCGGCAGAAGAAATATATAAATCGTATGAACGCAAAGTGGCGTACGAAGTTCCACAAGGTATCCTGGGACCACTTTCATTCCTTTTTTTTTTTTTTTTTTTTTATCAGCCCTGTTTGTACAAACTGTCCCACTGTTGGGAACGGGCCATCTTCTCATTGTGAGAAGGGTTAGGCCATAGTCTGCCACGCTGGCCAAGTGCGGGTTGGCAGACTTCACACATCTTCAAGATCATTGAGAACTCTCTGACATGTAGGTTTCCTCACGATGGTTTCCTTCACCGTTTGAAGTTAGCGGCAATCAACAATACGCACATAACTTCGAAAAGACAGAGGTGCGTGCCGTGGGATTCGAACCCAGGACCTGCGGATCGCAAGTCAGACGGTCTCACCACTAGGCTGCCGGAAACTTCATTCATAGCATACATAAATGACTTGCCTAATGCTACATCTCAACCTATGACATTATTTTCAGATGATAGCACTATCACCGTAGCATGTAAGACACTTGACTCTTATGAAAACGATATTTTTAAATCTTTGACCTCAGTTATATCTTGGCTTGACAACAATAACTTAAAAATTAACCTAAATAAAACAAATATATTTAGCATTTTAGACAAAAAGGAACAAACAAAGGTAATATTAATGTAGCATATGACAATAACATTATAAATGAAGTAGAAAGCTCAAAATTTCTTGGATTATATATTGACCGAAAATTTAATTGGAAATCACAAATAGAGCACCTTTCGAAAAGAATAAGTAGCCAAACATATGCCATCACCAAACTAGCTCGTACTCTAAATAATCTGGGGGCACGGCAGTGGCCCCGCCAAGTCGAGCGGCAAGGCCACGCCGTACCATCCCTTTCTCGAAGCCATTCAGAGCACTTTTGACCCCCCTGTAACTTTGTTGTGGATAAAGCTAGAAGCCTGAAATTTCAGAGACAAAGAGAGTATAATAGTACTAAGTATATTTCGTAATTTCATTCAATTTGAACCTGTAGTTTAAGAATTATTGCAAGTTAAATTTCCTTGATTTTGTCACTGACTCATCTACTCACTCACCGATCATCAAAATTCTAAGGTACTTCTAGCAGACATACGAGCTTGAAACTTTGAACACAATTAGTGTTTAGCCTACAAAGTAAGGAAAAATTAAGACATATAACAATTTCAGTCCCATTCTCGAGATATGTTAACTGCATAAGTAACTTTGTAATTTCATACATTTATATAGGATTACTAAGTTAACTTTGCGGTTCATGTGAGTTTTCATCGGTTAAACCCGCAAAATTATGGCTTGAGCCGATTGATAGGTAGGTATTTAGGTAAATATAGAGTAAAGTGGAATATAGGAAGGCCATTTCAATAAGTAATTCTTTAAAAAACAAAATAAAAACTTCAAAATACGCAATTTTTTATTACTTGGATGACATGAAATGAATGATGCTGATGAAACCAAAATACTGAAGCGAATTTGATAAAATTTCTACGGGATCACTTGGGAATAATACCATTCAAAAAAAAGAATACTATAAAGCCACCTTTTTTTCAATGCAGACAAGTATAGCCGGAAAATTTTAAATGGAGTCCGTTGATTGGCGAGCCAAGATGTTATAACAGATGATAATAAACTAGTTGCCAAGAAACTACTTAGTCTCGAGCATCAACGTAAAGGATCCATTTCGTCAAGTGTGCGCAAGAGCAGCACGAACTTATTCCGCCCATAAAAACGTACAGTCAAAGACGATATCTCTTAAAGTATACTTATATGCCCCCAGACCTATAGTATACTTATATCTGAGCTTTTATATAAGTCAGTGCAGCGTGTCGCTTATCAAAGGCCAGCTTTTGTCATTGACAAACTCACCCGTCATCAAAATTATATGGTACTCTCTTCAAATTTACATATTTAAACAATATTAGTGTTTAGCCTGTAAAGTAAGAAAAACTAAAACAACGTAATTTGAAACTGAGCGTGTGTCATTCCAAATTCATATAGTCTAAGTGACATTCAATAGCTTAGCTATTTAAAACGTACGATTAACAGGCGAGATGACGGTCATGCCAGGTCTATTACCAAATTAAAAAACAGACATTATGTTTTCTAGATACACAAACTACTTAAATATTTTTGTAATCCTATATAGACACATATTTTATAGTTACTTTTGCAGTTTATACATTTTGCCATAACTTACGCTACCTACAATTATGTAAATAGGTAAGTAGATAGTTCATATGTGCAAGATATGATAGTACCTACATCAAAACCTCTGCAAAACAGTCCACAGAGACAGGGAGTGGACTTTGAAAAACTCCGTAGCTGACGCACTAAATAATATTATACGTGAAAAGAAAATAGACCAACAAAAAGAAATGAGATCCCATCAAAAACATAACATGTACAAAAGGCCAAGTCTCGCTACGCAGCTCTCCTACTACAAAAAGTTGTGAGATCTAATGTAAAACCAAGTCAATTAATAATTTTAGTACTATCTATGAGAGTATTTATCCAACTATTTTGTAAGAAATTGTGATTTAATTAGTTAACTAACAACTTTTGTAGTAACCGTAACGATATTAAACATCTTTATTTCTTTAATAATTAAAATGACTTGGCCATCGCACGACAACACAATCACATAAACATTGATCTGTTGTTTGAAATAGTATCTAAATAGTATCTAATTTTAAATTATAGGATTTGCGAGCCTAATTTATGCATATAATATTAGGTAGATTTTGTTGTATGTAGATTATATAATCATGTGCGATTGCCAAGTCATTCTAATTTAGTGTAACATCTTTTATGCACTTGTTGTATAAAATTCTCGTGTTGTATGCAAATAAATTATCTTTATCTTTATCTCACGTGGCTCGACCTCTCTTACAATAACATCACATTGCTTGAGGTAACTAGCTATCTGTAATGGCTCACGTGGCTCGACCTCTCTTACAATAACATCACATTGCTCGAGGTAACTAGCTATCTGTAATGGCTCACGTGGCTCGACCTCTCTTACAATAACATCACATTGCTCGAGGTAACTAGCTATCTGTAATGGCTCACGTGGCTCGACCTCTCTTACAATAACATCACATTGCTTGAGGTAACTAGCTATCTGTAATGGCTCACGTGGCTCGACCTCTCTTAGAATAACATCACATTGCTCGAGGTAACTAGCTAGCTGTACGGTCCATTCACGCAGAATGTTAGGTTTTTTTTATTTATTTATTTATTTATCATCAATCTTTATACATTACATAGTTTAAATCAAAGTTGTACCAAAAAACCATTCGGTTTGTCGTGGTACAGATTCACCATCTATGCTTATAAACAATATAAAAAAGAAATTATCAAGGTAGGTACCTCATGACTCAATTCTATAACATAAATATTTGAAATTTTTAACTAATAACAAACTTTATTAACGGTAAGATAACAAACAGGGGCGAACTAAACAATAAACTACCTGTAGTTTAAATATTATAAATAAATTAGTTTTTACGATTCATATTATTTACTTCAAAATGAAGCAGCACGTATTTACTTAGAATGCGCTGCTGCTCACTAGTTACAGGTACTTCTATAATAATAATTTACTTATACGAAGCAGCTAATTCACACTATTATACCTTGTCTACTTGATTATACAGAATAAAATACAATATATAATAGATAGATTGAAGGTACCTATATACTTACCCAATTACATCTAACTATATGGACATATACTATTATTATGTATGCGGTTTATGCGGCAAACTTTTCGATTTCATCTTTATTTTTAATCACTACAGGTTTATCATTGTCATTTTTCCGTGCCAACACCTTCCCGTCCTGAAACCAGATGTATTTGTAGGTCGACCTAAGCCTTTGTTTGCACTGCCATAACAGGAACTTATTTGCGCTGGTTAGGGCTCGGCGAACGGTCACCTTGGACTTGGCTGCAGCTACGGAAACTTCTTCGACAACATTCTCGATATACACAGGACTTGTCTTCGCAGCACGCACCCACACATCAGCTTGTTCTTTTGATCGGAGTTCCACCAAGATTGTACGTTCATCTCGCCCTTTTCGAAGAGGGAGACGTTTGACAGAATGAACCTGCTTGCTGTCGACCTTGAGAGTCTTAGCTAATTGGCATAATACGCTATCTAGGATTTCATCTTGCACTTTAGGGATCCCTGCTTCTTCTATGACGTTGTCCAAGCGATGCTGGTCAATTTTTCTTACATGTTGTTTAAGCGATGTTAATTCGAGTTCCGTGTTATCATATTTATTTTTTAGTTGCAAATATTTGTTATCTAGTTCTTTGATGTCTCTATTTTGTGATTCAACTGTTATCGCTAGATCATCAATTTTGTTGCAACAGGCAACAACTGAAGCTTCCAGGAACTGAAGTTCCTTGTTTATCACTTTCTTTATTTCGGCGGTGATATCTTTTAAAAACTTGTTCATGTTAAAACTATTTCCCATGTTTTCGCTGAACATTACTTCTTCATCGTCATCTTCCTCCTCTTCATCGGGTACGATAAACGATGATTTTCTTAGTGGTGAACTTGTCTGGCACTCTTCACACGTCCACTCAATGTTATCCGAGTTCCGTAACGCCGAGATTTGTTTTGATGTCAAGCCGGTACATGCTTGGCTGGCATGTACTACCTTGCCGCATGACCTGCATTCCAGTCCTGGTATTTTCTTTGTAATATTTTTATCACAGTTAATACACTTAATTATATTTGGCATGTTAAATATTTGGTGATTATTATTTACGATATATCAGAGGGTAGTTAGCGCACACACTTCAACTAAACCAGTCCCGATGGCCGCGTGAGCGTGAATTGAAGTGGTGAAGTGTGTACTTCGTTTATTGCTCGAATATTTTTGTTAAATGAAAAGTATCTAATAAAACCCTAATAAAATTTGAGTGGTACCGGTTGTAAAAGCCAGTAACATATATTATTATGTAAATCTGTTGTATGTGAAGCCCTTGGACTTGAAGTTCGAACACGCGACGGAAGTGGATTTCAGCAACAATCATATCACCGGGGTGCAGCCCATGGCTGACGGCGCCACTGACAAGAATAAGTCGCAGCTGATGTTCGACGGCAACCCCTTCCGCTGCGACTGTCATCTCTACGAGTTCCTGGTGCAGGTATGACTAGTTCATCTACCTAATCCCTCATGCCAGGGCTGCGGCGCCACAGACGGTTTACTTTAAACAAGACTGTTCAGAGATTTTCCACATCCCACGCGACTACTTCATGGCTGAATTGAGTAAGATTTCCAGATTAAGGTTTGGGATGTTTTGGGTTCAAGTCCCGTTGGATAAAGAAAATGTTTCATTTTAACGTGTGCAGGTAAAGTCCGGCAACAAGAAGTATTCGGTAGAGGGCGCTAGGTGCATGTCTCCGGCGTCACTCGCGCGCCGCCCGCTGCGGGAGGTGGACGTGCGCGAGCTAACGTGCGCTGTGGCTGGCGTCGCCGCCGGCTGCAACTGCCTCCGGCGGCCCGCAACAAACGCAGCCGAGTGCACGTGCGATAACACGCAGGTAACCTCGCAGCAAAATGATCTTTTACGGTTCATAGGACAAGTATTTGAACGCAATTCACCTGAAGTTGTGCGATAGTGTGGTCGAGAATGGGTACACACGTAAGGTTCTGATCTAGCAAGCCTGGCATCAACCTGGATGATGATTCCAGGCTGCACAGAAATTGAATTCCTTGCCATTTTCTTTGTTTCCTGAAAACTACAGTTTGAGTTATTGGGTATCTTTTAATTTGACGTGCTCCATCCTTCGCCACATCGTCGCTTACCATCAGGTGAGATTGTGGTCGAACGTAGATTTATTACATATTAAAAACCTGGCCTGAATCAACTAGCTTAGCTGTGTTTGGAGAACGAGGTTATGCTATGCTTTTATAGTAAAGATATAACAATATTTGGCGCTTAAAACCTGGTAAATATATTATATTATATTAGCGAACTCTGCAAAAAAGCACACGGTAGAAAAAAATTGGTAATAAAAATAATATTGTAATGTTCCTCAGGTGCCGAGTACGAAAGCGACCGGCATGCCCTCGATGTCGCTGCGGCTGACGCGGCTCCCTCCCTCCGGCGATACGCTCGATCTGCCAGGGCACGTGCACGCCCTCAACTTGTCCGGCCTGGGGGTAGCTCGCGTCCCTGTGCTGCCGTCCTCCGTGCAGAGCCTCGACCTCACAAGGAACCACATCCACACTCTGCCGGACTACATCTGGACTCGCAACTTAACCATCAAGCTCGCCGACAATCCGCTCTCCTGCGAGTGTTCCACCACGGAACAGGTTAGACTGTTGCATAAGTATAACATCAGTAAGATTCCCGATTACGAGAACGTGACCTGTTCCGACCGCAGTTCTATAAAGCAGAAGGATTTTAACGCGCTGTGTGACGTGTACTGGTCCGCGTGGACGGGCACGCTGGCCGCCTGCGGGCTGATCCTGCTCGCCGGCCTTGCCGCCCTCCTCTACGCCTACCGGATAGAAATACAGGTAATACTGTACAGCCGCGGCTGGCTTTTGGACCTTTTACCCAAAGAGAAAATTGATTTGAATAAAAAATACGACGTTTTTGTGTCGTTTGCGTGCGAGGACGAGAAGTTCGTCGCGGAGGAGGTGTTGCCTCGTCTGTCAGGATACGAGCTGCACGTCCAGGACCGGGACTGGGTCGCGGGGAACACCATCCCCGCGGAGATACATCGCTCCGTAGATGACTCTAGGAGGACGTTGATAATCGTGACTCCGTCGTTTATGAGGTCGATGTGGGCCGCGGAGGGCTTCCGCTCCGTCCACACTCAGGCGACGAACGACAGACGTTTGCGCGCGGTCGTCGTTCTTAAAGATGTTAAAAAGAACGAGCTGGACAAGGAAACCAAGTTGTTGTTGTCTCTCTCGACGATGTTGAAGTATAACGAGTCGATGTTCTGGGGTAAGGTACGGTACGCGTTGCCGAGGAAGGAGATGTGGGACTATCGTCGAGTTCGAGATAATGAGGCGCCCGTAGAGCCAACAGAATATGAACCGAGGCAAGGCGCGTGCCTCGATGTCATCCTCAACGATCAAGGGAAAATCATTAATAAGGGATATGCTAATGTTAAAGATGTCGCGTGAATTGCTTCGATTTACTTTCGATTTGCTTATTTCACATAAATCTTAAATGTATGTATATTTACTTAGATCTTCAAAATACCGACTGTCGTTACAAAACTAATTGACGATCGAGACTTCATAAAGCAGGGGAGAGATTTGCGTTCTGATTTATCGAATAGTCGAATAATAATCGAATAGCTATATCGATGATTCGATTCCTAAGTAAATGTAAACAAAAAATATGTAAGACCATATTAATGTCGAAATCCAATCGAAATGGCTTTATAGCTCTTCGAAAATAACTTTATATTAAATAGTTATATTGTTTTTTTGCATGCAAAGTTGTGGCGGTGTAAGTTATCGTACCGCAAAGTGTTTTTATTTATATCACTCAAGATTCACACATGCGTATCTGAGTTGAAATTGGTGATCAGCTGTTTTCATTTTATGTATATTCAGTCGCCATTATTGCTGTCCTTTTGACGTGTGAAGTCACGGTTGCCGCTAGCAACCTAGACGCCAAACCGTTGTGCGCATTGCGCACTAGACTCCAATCCGTTGTGCGCATTGCGCATTAGAAGTGCGCTTGCGAAGTGCATTTTGGAGCAAGATGGCTACAGCTAGCGTTTAATCTTTGAATCCCATCCAAATCTATTTTGTTCGTGTTGTGCCTGTGCTTTTTTTTATTTAATCTTAGTTTCATTTAATTTTCCTGCCCTGTTTTTTGGTATGTTCGTTATTTTTTTATTGTGTTTGGTTGCGCAAATTGACATACGTAATTCGAACGGCCCCGACTTGGAAACATCCTGATGAGGTCCTCCGTTTTGACAACACGCTCAAACGGATTGTCGAGGAAACGCTTAACATCTGCCTCAGTGAGACGCAGTGGCGCCAGGCCAGCTTACCAGTTCGGTTTGGTGGGCTGGGGTTGCGTAGTTTGCAAGAGTCTGGTCCCATTGCATTCCTTGCCTCCTCGTTTGGGGTGTCAGGTTTGGTCCCCCGAATTTTGCCGAATTTGGGTGACACTATTCACATCCCTTTTGCCGCTGAGGCCCAGGATGCTTGGTATCTTCTGCACCCGGGTGCTCAAATCCCCACAAAGCCCGAATACCAAAGAAGATGGGACAATATTTCAAGTTCCCTCATCCTCTCGCAGTTGCGAGAGAAGGCCTCAGGAGCCGAGTTGGCTCGTCTTAATGCTGCATCTAAGCCGGAGTCTGGTGCCTGGTTGCATGGCCTACCTTCACCTCAAATGGGCACGCTCCTGGACAATGAGTCTTTTAGAGTAGCTGCGGGACTCCAACTCGGATGCGCGGTGTGCGAGCCCCATGTGTGCGTCTGTGGAGCGTTGGTGGATGCGTTAGGCTACCATGGCCTTAGCTGTGTTAGATGCGCAGGGCGTAGACCGCGGCACCACGCCATTAATGAGTTAATCTGCAGAGCGCTAGTGCCCGCGGAAATTCCGTGTGCCCTTGAGCCTCCCGGCCTGTCGCGTTCGGACGGCAAACGACCTGACTGACTTTCGTTGATTCCAGCAGAAAGGCCGCTGCCTTATCTGGGACGCCACGTGCGTCAGTACTTTCGCTCCTTGCCATCTTCCCGTCACCCAGCGGGAGGCAGGTGCGGGGGCGGAAACAGCAGCAAGAGGCAAGCACGTGAAATACGCCGCCTTGGATTCAGCGTACGAGTTCGTCCCTTTCGCGGTGGAAACGGCGGGCTCGTGGGGCGTGGAGGCAACCTCGTTTGTCTTGGATCTGGGTAGGCATTTAAGGGAGAGAGGGCGTGATCCGCGGTCTGGCCACTTTCTAGCCCAAAACATTTCCCTGGCCATTCAACGTGGTAATGCCGTCAGCCTAATGGGCACGTTTGGGCAGGGAGATACCTCGTCTTAGGTTTAAATTTTTAACGTCAAATTGTTTGTTTTTATTTTATTTTTTAGTTATTAGTAATGTTATTAATTGATATTAAATACACATAGTAACTGTTTACTGTAATACATAAATAAGTAGGTAAATATACAATGTATAGGTGTATTTATATATGATTGCAGATTAATTATATTTCTGACTGTAACAATTATATGTACTATATGTTTAAAAAAAAAAAATTAATTATAATTGAACACTTTTTAACAGAATTAATGCTAATATTTCACATAATGCTGCTCCTAAAGACTATGCAGCATCTCGTGCGTCATGTGTAAGACTGGATTACTAACCTTAGTTTTGTTACAAAAATGTATTTACATTACATATTACTTATTATTTTAAGTATTCGCATTAAAAACAAATGGGTTCTATGGTACCTGCAGAACATCTGTATTGGATTTGGGATATTTTTATAAATCAATAAATCTTTCAATTAATTAATTAATAATCAATAAATCTTTCAATTTGTCAAAAGTATTTGTATTTTTTTGTGTAAATTCATGTAAATTCAATTAAATCATTTTATGTAAATGTGCTGTATAAATTCTTGCATGTAGTTTATACCTGTAATTGAAGTACCACTCAATATGTATCTCACTTTTGTACCTTATTTTTACTTGATTTGTCTTGGTGGTGGCTTTGTTGGTGTAACAATGAAATAAATAAATAAATAAAATATATTTGTTTAATTACGTTTTCCCCAAACTTACTTACTTACAGGTCACACTGACCACTTACCATCAGGCGGCACGTCGAATTGTTCCCTACAAAGACAAACATTAAACAGTGACTAATAACTAAGGTAAATAATAAATAAATAAAATAATAAAATAAACCTTTTCATTCGTATACACATGATTTATAGTTAATATCTATTATAGCTCGAGAGCCCGGAGGCAGGGCCACCAGCCACCATACGTTACTTATCTTGACACGCTACCGCGTCTAGAGATTCTATTAGGAACACTTATAGTGTCTGTAATGTAAGAATCAGCAATAAAAATTGATGACAGCCGGTCTTTCTGTGGATTTTAATGTCTTCACGTGAATATATAACGAGTAAAATACCACCCTCAACATCTTTTTTAATCCAAACATCAGTTTTAATACTTATAACTAAGAATATAGTCGGCTTTCGTATTTATTACATTATTAACTGTGATTTAGTATTAATTATTATTTATTTGAATATTTAGCATACAAACTTGGCTTTCCCCCCTCCCTCTCTCCTCTTTTATATCGAATATCGTTGAATATCCCGCTAAAACAAAAATATATGTAAAGAAAACCTTATAGTGCTTTTCTCAAATTTACCGCGTTTACGTCAAAGTCTATCATATGTCACAACTGACATTTGTGTCAGTTAACAAACAGATTCGGAAGTTCTTATTTATTAAAAGCAATATTAAAATATTACTTATTGTTATATTTAAAAACATAGCTGAAATAGAGGCTTTAAATGTTGTTTCTTTTATTTTTACAGGTGAGATAATTTTGTGTTAACAAATATGTAATAGAATTAAGTCGTTAAATGTAAATACCTACATATTGTAAAATAAACTTTTATTTTTACAGAGAAACGCAATTACGTCTTTGTTTCAATATTCTTAACTTATTCAAGATATTAATACCATTATAAAACAACATTTATTGGTAAATATTTCACGAAACATGGAAAAGTTGAGATTTGATTTTGTTGTGAAACAAACTGCAGATGGAAAGTCAAACATGATATGCATAACCTCAATAGCTACACCTGAAGGGAAGATCTTTGGATTGCCAGCCGATAACCAAGCTGCATCTCTACACCAAGCCATTACAAGTACTACGAACTACGCAAAGGTGAAAAAATCATTAGTTAAAAGACATCAGACAAGGAAAATATGGATAGCATTAACAAAAGATATGTCAAAAATATATGTGGATGAGGATCAAAACATACAATTTAATGATATTTACCTAGAAGAAATCTCAGAACAAGCAAATAATGCTGAATCTATGCGCAGTGACTCAAATAACACGTTAGAAGAATTATTAGAGCGATTCCTTGAAGATAAACAAACAAAATCTGAAACTCAAAATTTAGGAAAGATAGCAAAGGACTTCATGATTGAAAAATTTACTGGCAGAAACTCAAACGCATACCAATGGATCATGGATTTTAATAAAGAATGTGAACGTTTCAAAATCATCGAAGACAAAAAGAAAATTGAGATTTTAAAACATTTTTTGGAATACTCAAGTGTAGATTGGTACAGCTGCATGATAATGAAACTTACTGTGGAATCGGAATGGAGTAAATGGGAGAAAAGTTTTTGTGAGACATTCGCAAACAAAGGATGGTCACCCATAAGATATGCTTTAGCCTTTGAAGAAAGAGTTGCTTTTGCCTTTGAGTATGCTTTGAAGAAAGAAAAATTGTTACTGGAAGTAAGAAAATCAATTGATTCTGGGACACTTATAGACCTCATAGCATTTGGTCTACCTAATTATGTGATGGATAAAATTGACAGAGACACTTTACAAGGAACAGAAGATCTCTACAATGAAATAGGAAAATTGGAACATCTTGTTTTGAGAAATAAATACGAAAAGAAGAATATAACACATTCTGATTCAAAAACGAAAAAAAATGAAGAAATAAAACCATGCCGAATATGTGCCAGTGAGAAAAAGGGAAAACGATATCATCCCGAGGAAAAGTGCTGGTATAAAGAGAATAATAAAAAAACAATTGTAAAAACTGTAAATAATTCAGAATTGGAAGTTGAACTGAATGAAGAGAATCCAAAAAACTAGAAGTGTCACCATTAATAAAAGTAAAGTTGCTATTAAATAATACTTTAAATGTTTTCGGGATATATGACTCTGGATCAAATGTGTCATTAATTAATGCAAAATTATTAAAGATACAGCCAAAAAAAAGTACCAGGGATATACAAATAATAAACTTGAGAACTATTAATGGTGAAAAGAAAACAAAAGGATTGGTCACACTAAAAATAAAAATCTATAATATTGAAAAAAATATGGATGTTTTTGTAGTGGATAGTGAAAATTTCAAGTATGATTTTCTGATTGGATTGGATTGCATTAAAAAATTTAAATTAATGCAAAATGAAGAATTAAAGATTATGCAATGTTATAACCCAGAAGAAAATACAGTAATCTCTGATGAAGGGAATGCGAACATCAAAAACTGTCCAAATAAAAATACCTCAACTTTAACAAATGTCAAAATTCCTAATGTACTGGGTAACAAATATAAAGATATTCGTTTATATTCTGAAGTATTTAAACAGGAAACCAAACACATAAATAAGTGTGAAATAAATTTTAATGAACATATTGATTCAAGTAGATTTGAAGTTTTTGTAAATCATCTAGATTTATTCCAACAGTCAGAAATTGATAAATTGATTGAAAAATATAAAACTGTTTTTGCTAAGGATAAATATGACATCGGTACTGTACGAGACTATGAAGCTCATATTGACTTGATGGTGGATAAATACTGTTACAAACGTCCATACAGATGCACAACTGAAGATAGAAGTGAAATAGAAAATCAAGTATCAAAACTATTAGAGAAGAATTTGATAGAGGAATCATACAGCCCATTCGCTGCACCCGTAACCCTGGCTTATAAAAAAGAAGAAGAAAAGAAAACAAGGTTATGTATAGATTTCAGAGAATTGAACAAAATCGTCGTGCCACAATCACAACCATTTCCATTAATTGAGGATTTAATAACAAAAACTGCAAATTGTGAGTATTTTTCAACTTTTGATATAAATTCAGCATTTTGGTCAATTCCTATGAAAATTCAAGATAGATACAAAACTGCATTCGTCACACAAGAGGGCCACTTTCAATGGACGTGTCTCCCTTTTGGATTAAAGACCGCGCCAGCCATTTTCCAGCGAATATTGGGGAACATCATAAGAAAATATAAGCTCTCTAGTTTTGCAGTAAATTTCATCGATGACATTTTGGTATATAGTAAAAATTTTGAAGACCATATACTACATATATCAAAACTACTGGAAGCAATACAAACAGAAGGCTTTAGACTCAAATTTACAAAATGTACATTTGCAAAAAAAAACGCCAAATACTTAGGTCACATTATAGAAAACAATTCAGTCAGACCTCTGAAAGATTATTTGACAGCTGTCAAAAACTTCCCAGTTCCAGAAACAAGAAAAAATGTTCGCCAATTTTTAGGGAAAATAAATTTCCATAATAAATTTATACCACACAGTGCAATTATCTTGGACCCATTACATAATTTATTACGAAAAGATGTGAAATTCATATGGTCTGTAGAATGTCAGGAATCATTTGATAGAATAAAAGCATTAATGTGCTCAGAACCAATTTTGAAAATATTTGACCCAGAAGTACCTATAAACATTTACACTGATGCTAGTATCAAGGGAGTGGGAGCAGTTTTAAAACAAGAAGATAAAAATGGAGATAGTAGACCAGTTGCTTATTTTTCAAAAAAAATAAATGATACTCAAAAACGGAAAAAGGCAATATATTTAGAATGTCTGGCAATAAAAGAAGCTGTGAAATATTGGCAGCACTGGCTTATAGGAAAAGAATTTATAGTTCATACAGATCATAAACCACTGGAAAACATGAACATCAAAGCAAGAACAGATGAAGAATTAGGTGATTTGATGTATTATTTATCCCAATATAATTTTACAATAAAATATAACCCCGGAAAATCAAACCAAGAAGCAGACTGTTTAAGTAGAAACCCAGTACTAGAACCTTATGATAACACGGACGATGTTTTAAAAGTAGTAAATTTAATCAGCCTAAAAGATATAAAAAATGATCAAAATACAAATTTGGAGCTACAGAATCAAAACCTTATATTGGAAAACGGGATTTATTACAAAAAAAATAAAAGAGGGAAAAAAATCATACTATCACAAAAATTTTGCAAAAATTTTATAAAAAATGTCCACAATATTTACTGCCATATTGGAAGAACCCAGATGTCAAATAAAATAACACCATTCTACACAGCTGAAAATATCATTGCAAACATTAAAACAATCTGTGATGAATGTGAAACCTGTATAAAAAACAAATCACGGAGAAAGTCAAAATATGGTCTAATGTCACATTTGGGTCCAGCAACATGTCCATTTGAAATTGTATCTATTGACACCATTGGAGGCTTTGGAGGATCACGGTCTACAAAGAAATACTTACATCTTCTAGTTGATCACTATACAAGATATGCTTATATTTCCACATCAAGAAATCAAAGCTCCAATGATTTTATCAAACTAGTAAAGAAGGTGACACAAAGCTACAAGATTGATATGGTATTAACAGATCAATACCCGGGTATAAATTCCAAAGAATTTAAACAATTCCTGAATAATGAAAACATAAAATTGGTTTTCACTGCTGTGGACTCACCATTTTCAAATGGGCTTAACGAAAGGCTAAATCAGACTTTAGTTAATAAATTACGATGTAAAATAAATGAAAGTAATACAAAAATAGCATGGACTACCATCGCACAGGAATGTGTAGAAAAATATAATAAAACAGAACATACAGTCACGAAGTTTGCTCCTAAATATCTTTTGGAAGGCGAAAATGTGAATATTCTACCACCTGAATTAAAATCAAGATATACAAATGAGGATCTGAAAAGAGATAGAAAAATAGCTCTGGAAAATACAATAAAATCTCACAACTATAATAAAAATATATTTGACCAACATAGGAAAGACTATAGATTAGAAGTAGGAGACAAAGTCTACGTGGAAAATGGAAATCGACTAAATAGAAAAAAACTGGATGAATTGAGAATAGGTCCTTACAAAATTTTAAAGAAGATTTCAAACTCAATTTATGAAGTCGATACCGGTCACAAGAAGTCAGAATCAAACTTCTATCATATTACAAAACTGTCTCCAGTGAGTTTTAGTGAACGAACAATTACATGAGTTCTTTGTCTGTTCAGCTTATTATATTATTATCAGCTTATTATTACCATGGTGGTGTGTACTTCCAGACAATAGTACCTGTATTTTGTCACGATGCTCCCACATTGGAACAGACTCTACTCGCAATTGTTCTCTCTGAGGGGGGGGGGAGATGTAAAGAAAACCTTATAGTGCTTTTCTCAAATTTGTCTTTGCCGCGTTTACGTCAAAGTCTATCATATGTCACAACTGACATTTGTGTCAGTTAACAAACAGATTCGGAAGTTCTTATTTATTAAAAGCAATATTAAAATATTACTTATTGTTATATTTAAAAACATAGCTGAAATAGAGGCTTTAAATGTTGTTTCTTTTATTTTTACAGGTGAGATAATTTTGTGTTAACAAATATGTAATAGAATTAAGTCGTTAAATGTAAATACCTACATATTGTAAAATAAACTTTTATTTTTACAGAGAAACGCAATTACGTCTTTGTTTCAATATTCTTAACTTATTCAAGATATTAATACCATTATATATATTATTATTAACAGGTTCACAGCCCATATATGGGCTGTAGGCCAACAGCGTCATGAGTCCACAGCCCGCATATGGGCTATCCGGCTACTGAGTTTTAGCGGGTCGTATTTTATTGGACTCTGAGGGAATGTCTCTAAACGTGGACTTGGTAGGATAGATACTTAGCTACAAAATTTCACCGGACTTGGGTGGTGCTTTATACTCTCGATGCTGGACTGTGAACCCGTTAAGATTTTTCACGCGTCCGGCGAGAGTACATTCGTGTCAATCCACTTTGGTAGACACTTACCAGCAGCGGTCTTTGCGTCCTCCTGAGGAGTTCCGCTGCTGGTTCCCACCCGCCGACGCGTGTAATCCACCAGAATCTGAAAGAACATAAAATAATGACCAACGGAACCAGAATTTGAATGGTGACGGGAAGTCTCCATTTTGACAATGAAATTTTTAGCTTTGTTAACCTCGCCGAAAGCACGCAAACTCTAGTTCGCAGATCTTGTTCAAAAGGCGGTTTCCGTCCTCAAAATATCTCTAAACCACAGCAGCCACGAAACGAAGCATATTTCTTCTTCTCCAAAACGAAAAAGAAAACATTTTCTCGTAAAACTTAATAGTCACCTGTGTGGCTGTGTAGCCAAACGATCTCCCGAAATTGGGGTAAATTTTCCTTGTTCTTTTAATGTTTGTTGTCAAACACAAAAGATCCATTTGCTGAGAACGGTCCAGTGGCTCCTAATGTTATTAACTAATATCTGACAACAACCAGGACACAAACAAAATAACTCTTCGCACCAAAACACCGATTTTGTATCCGTAGGTTTAGCGGTACCTTGCAACTTTTCCCATTTACTTGAAAGAATGTCGCACTGACATCACTGATGAGACTGACGTCACGATCAGTGCTGCCAGTGCAATAAATCTTTATATCTACTAGCTAAGCCCACGAATACAAAATCTTGGCACGAAATTCAAAGTGACATCATGCGCCTGAAAACGCCATGTTACACTAGTTAATCTCGTATCAGGGAATCAACTCCTGCGCACGAGATGATTCAAATTCAGATTCAGATTCAGATATATTTATTGATAGCTAATACATACAGACATGCTAGGTGATAGTGCATTATATAGAATTATCAGCTTACTCTAATCGGGCATTCAATATTGCCAGAAATTTATAACATGCTTGATTAATATGATTTAATATTCATAAACGATTTCTAAACTGTAGTAATGTCCTATATAATTATGTCAATAAATTTTTTATTTATCTAGATGTCAATATTAATAATAATTTAAATTTAATGTCAGATGAATAGAATTAGATAATGTTAATTTAATGTAGAAAATACTTTGCAATCAATTATGTATGACTTCACTGCTGGCGCCTAGCTCCTTCATCACATGAAGCAGCTTTCGACATCTCTTGTCTGATTCTGTTATGTAGGTTTTACATTGGGTTTTAAAACATCCTCTCCCGAGCCCAACAGACCGTAACGGTCTCTGAACAACGACGACTCCTACTCCTTTTGTTGAAGCTCCTCAGATAAAGACCTCCGCACTCCAATGTCCTTAGGACGCTAGACGAGTGAATTGTTAAGGTTAATCATGGATTTGGTTCTAAAGCTCCTGTTTTGTGGCGGCACATTTGTTGGAATGATTACCTACTGCGTGCGTTACCTGTCGCTCTCCATTTCAGAACATCTACACTCGTTTATACCTATTATGCTAGGTAGCCTACAAAAGTTCGAACCTGTCCCGAGAATTTGCGGCTGTAACAGGTTTTTTACGTAAACAAACGATTTTTTTAACATCACAGACTTTTATTCAATATGTGGTGCTAAAAATATTTAGTTATGTGCATAAGTTTATGAAATATTTGCTTAATTTTAACCTAAATACATACTCAAACTACAAATAACGACTACTGGCCATTAAATAACAACACATGTTACAGGTTCTTAAAATTATCTAAATATATTGAAATGTAACTTGACTACAACAGTTGCGTCCAAATAAATAAACTCAAACTAAGTAATCTACCTTCAAATTATATAATTATGTATAACAAAACATGTGCGTCTATAAAATGGTAAAGTTTTATACGTTAGTATTCGATTCCAAGTGCAAGATGTAACTAATGGAAATAAAGTGTTGAGACGTGTCTTTTTGCGTTGTAGGTAAACGTGCAAGATGTAAATAATGGGAATAAAGTGTTGAGACGTGTCTTTTTGCCTTGTAGGTAAACGTGCAAGATGTAACTAATGGAAATAAAGTGTTGAGACGTGTCTTTTTGCCTTGTAGGTAAATGTGCAAGATGTAACTAATGGAAATAAAGTGTTGAGACGTGTCTTTTTGCGTTGTACTTAATCTCGAGCACCGCCGTAAAGTAGCATGTCTGTCTATATTCTACAGGATACATTTCGGGGAGCGTGCGCAAGAGCTTTACTACCTAATTAATTCCACTCTCCCCATTTCACTACAGGACTAGCAGAAAGTAGGCGAATTTCTCGTTGAACCACCCATTTCTCGTTGAAATGCCAAATATCCATAGTACTCAACGATATCGGTCCACGTTCTTGATGCGTACTGCACATGAATGGTACTTTGCCACCATCTCTGTTTCCTGAGAACTACAACCTTGAAATTTTCAAGACTAGAGTAAATAGACATTTTATAGATCAACGAGCTCCATCCTCGGCCACACCATCGCTTAGCATCATCGATTGACCACGAGTTGGTGGTCAATCGTAGATAGATAGATTATATTAGATAGAATCGTAGATACGTAAGATAGATAAGTAAAAAAAATCACGGAATATTTAGAATTCAATAATTTATATAGTAAATAGTAATAATGCAGTTGAATTAAACAAGGTCACTTACGCCACTAAGTACGTGACTACAAATTTAACTTAAAATATTTCAATTGACTTTCACTGTGATTATACTTATAGTGACTGAGACATAATTAATTTAAATATGGTAACACATACAGACAATACAAATAGTTTTATTATCAACCAAAAGATACAGAAAAACAGTACAAGTACTTAGTAATTTTATGACAAATTGGCGACCAGGTTCACACAGAGATGTTCTTGTGGACCCTGCACTAGGTATGAAACCTGTATCGCAGGCGTCCACATATACTGCTTTAACCAAAGAAAATAACAGAACGTGCGGCGAATTTTACACGATAACTTTAAATTTGTTGGCAAAAACAAGAAACTAACATTGTACTTATACGAGTAGGATAATAAAATGCCAATGTGTGTATGCGTGTGTGTGTGTGTGTGTGTGTGTGTGTGTGGGTGTATGAGTGTGTTTAAGGAGGGCAATGATTACATGCGTTTGTGCGTGAGACGTTGAAGTGTATGTGTGAAATGTCTGAGGACCACTTTTTAGCAGCAGTTTTTTTCAGCATTAATTGTGGCTTTGGACGGATTATCAAGGCATTAAGCATAATATTTTTTCAGCTTCATCGTACATTATACATATATCTTGAAAATGGTAAATGTGCTACCCGCGCCAGCGCAATATACACATTGCAGGAAAAAAGTACAACTGTTCATAGTCTGGCCATCGTTCTGAGGAGTGTGACGCAGAGCTGCATCCACATGCGGCGGGCGGCTGCGACCAGCTGGCGGCTCCGGGGCTGCGGCACACCCTGGAGGCGCCGAAGAATGGATTACATGTCCATTTTAGTAGCCCCTTGGTTCTGGCCGATGAATCTCACGCCCTAAAACAATCAATTACCTTTATTTGCACATAATGCGATGTTATACGATCTATTTTATTGCCAGCAGAGGTAAGAAAAATGAAAAATAAAACAATTCTCATTTGCAAACTGTCATATGTCATTTGTCTATCCGTCAGTCTGTCGGTCGGTCCGTTCGTCTGTCTGTCCATCCATACGTCTGTTCGTTCAATAAAACAATAAATATTTATAGTTTATGGTGACCACCATCTGGCGGGATACTTGATGTACGACACACAATAATAAATGTTACTTTGTTAGACCGGATGAATGTTCACACTCTTGTAAAAGTGATGTGAGTGTGACTTGAAAGTGTATCTTCATAATCCTTACTCATTTTACTTCGTGTGATTTATAAAAATGTTTCACATGAAAGTGATTCATTTACATTTTCTTCTTGTTCGGACTTGACGGCGGTGACCCTGTTGTCCCCCCCAGCTCCGGAGGCAACTGTGGACAACATATCATCCGATTAATATAATAATACCGCTAATAGCGGTAATATAAAATAAATAATATAATAATAAATAACATTACACCATATATTAATAATATAAATAGATAGATATGTCATGATTTGCATATTTGTTGTATGTGGTGTGCGGTGTTTTCAGTGTTGCGGAGTGGCAGCACTGCTATTTTCTTAATTTATATACTCTGGAGAACGGTGATCGAACAGAATGAACGCTACCCCGGATGATGGCGTGATGTTGTAATTCCGGGGAGGGGATATATCGCGGGCGGACGAGCGCGAGCGGCCCTTCGAAAAAGTAGTCGTGGCGTAACTCGGCAGTAAAAAGGCGGTCTTAGCGTCAGACCGCTCAATGCAGTGAAATAAGTTCAGTGTTATAAGTAATAATAAAGCGTCATAAAGTTCAGACAAGGAGTTTTCATCATATATCAGAAGTGGCAATCAACCTGCGAGCCGAGCCCGGTAAAATCGTGAGTCACCTGCGAGATTATATTTTACCCTCCGATTATTGAATATTGATGTTAAAAATTTGTCACGCATATCGAATTGGAGAAAATGGTTCTTAAAAGTGTTGAAACAGGGTGTTGAAATAATTATAACAGGATATTCTTAATACGGGTAGACAGAATCTGTTAAGATACTGCAATGAAATGTGATCTGGGTTACTCCCAGATTATTTTATTGTAGCACAGCGATTAAAGATTATAATCCGACGATTTTATTATAACCTAATGAAATTTTGATAGTGTGGTTGGGGCTACTCCCCGATAATTTTATCGTAATTTAAACGAAATGAAGTCTGTTGTAAGTAAGTCATTAGTAAATTATTTCGTTACCATCCCGAGAGACAAGTACACGAAAATATATTTTTCTTGTTTGAGAACCATTTTTACTTTTTGTATTTGAATATGCTGCAGCCATTCAGAGGAACCATAGCGAGGTAATATTTTTTTTGGTGTGATGGTGAGAGTAGTGTTTTTAATAGTACAATGACTATGGCACATCGGTCTGTGGCCGTGTCAGCGATCAGCAGTGTGTTATTTTTCTAGAAGACTAGTAAAGTGCTGCGAGTAAAATATTTTAATTCGGTAACTGGGCTACATCAATACATCCAATTAAGCGAGCTTCTAAATGTACTTTTTTTAGAATATTGCTAACAGTAATGCAAATAAAATATTATGGTAAACTTAACAGCTATCTAGCTGTTAAGGTTGAGTTCCACTAAAATTGTGTTCAGAACACTTGTTGATGAAAATTTGGTGCAGACCTTTTGCAGTGCGCGAACTTGATCACAATAGTAGATTGCCTGTGTCCACCACCTTAGTTGTGCGTAACTTTAGTATGCGTGCTGTACGGTACATTTGTACACGAACATGTATACCTCGGAAATGTGCTTCACTTTCAGTTTAGTCTGTAAACATGTGTGCGAGTGCGTCGTCGCGGGTACACCGCGAGACCGAGGAGTGCGCGTCAAAAGTTCACGGTTTGTCCAATAGAGTGCGCGCACAGTTTGCTGGTGCTGCTCGTAAGAGTTCACCAAGAAATACATTTATGCTGCACTCTGTGCGGTACAGTGCCACACACTGGTGGAATCCTGTCTTTACGGTTACGGCCATTTAGGGCGAGTTGTACTGTGTTCATTTTTCTGTAAGGTTAATAAAGTACCGCAAGTAAAATATTCTAGTACGACAACTAGTCTACTACAACTAGTAGCACTGTCTTTAGTCGTGTAAGTATGCTATACCATGAAGCGAAATTTTGGTATTGTATCTCCACCTGCAACACTATAACTACTTTGTGACGTAACTATTGTAAGATCTTGAACCACATAAGTGTGTCAAACGAAATTTTATATGAGTAGAGCTACAATATTGATGGATTTACCAGAGTATCACTGCGTAAATATTTAATACGGAAGTCTGTTTATGAAGTTGAATTATACAGAGATAACATAGTTCGATTGACTTAAAATGTTAATTGAATTTCAAAGGCATGATAACCTCAGAAATAGTAAAGTAGAAAAATTATTGTTCAGAGCGTTAACGTCAATGTTATTTGGAGCAGAATTTTGTCGTGATTTGCCAATTCTCATAGACTTAAGAAATTTCCAGACTTTAGCTGGATTTTCATCATTTACAGATTCGTGAACGTCGAAAAGCGTGGTGGCGCATTGCATCCCTACACATCCTATTGCAGAGGTTTCGGGCCTGGATGTATTTGGCTTGGTTGATGACAGAGGGGTGCATCTTGAATCTTGTTTTAGCTACTGCTTTTTTATGCATTAGAGCTTTTATGTCATCAGTGAGCCAAGAAGCTGGAAGATGTTTAATTTTTGTAGCAAGCAGTGGGGCATGTGTATCGTATAGTTGCGTAATTAACGCGTTAAAAACAGCACCTTTATCATCCGCTGTAGTGGCGTTAATAACTGGGCTCCAATCGATATTTCTTGCATCATCAAGAAGGGCTTCATTATCCATGGCACCAAAGTTACGCTGCATAATAATTCGTGGCTTTAGTTTTGGAGGACGAGTTTTAAAAGACATAAAACTAAGTCATGGTACGAAAAGGCATCAGCAGGATATTGACCATGCTTAGCAACATTATTTGGAGAGGAAACGATTATAAGGTCAAGAAGTGAAGGGGCACAGTTTGGAAAATGATGTGTAGCATTGAGAGGAAGAATGTGCATGTTGCAAGATTTTACAAGAGATTCAAGAGAGGAAGTACGTTGATCTTTTTTAAGAAGACATGTGTTGAAGTCACCCATAATAATGGAGTGACTGTATGAAGGAGCATGATTTTGTAACAGATTTTCAAAGAAGAGAAATAATTAACATTTTTAGAAGGACTATAATAGACTCCGAGAAGAACTTTAGTATAAGACAGAGTTAACTCGATAAAAAGATGCTCACCAGCATCGCTGGGGGGTGGTTGTGGCGACTGGTTAACAACTGTGAAAGGGATATTAGCTTTTAAGTAAATAGCCACACCACCACCAGTGCGATGGCTGCGATCATTTCTTATGAGGACAAAACCTGGGAGAGAATATGAAGTCGTAGGAAGATTTGGACGAAGCCAGGTTTTGGAGACTAATATAGCATGGATGTTGCTATGGTCGAGTGATGCCAGGATATCTGAATAACTGGACGGAATGCTCTGCGCATTAATATGAACGACGTTGAAATTTTGAGGGAACTCAGAGAAAGTGCACTCCAGGAACTCAGACAATGGAAGTAAACTATCAAAACTATCGTTGCTATCGCTAGTCGAATCAGATGAAGAAGCTGATAAATATTCATCATTACTGTCGCTACCGTTGTTTCTAAAGATATTTAGCATGATTGTAGTATGCCGCTGTAGTATGTAATAACTATATATCAATTGAATAATAAACTTAAATATTTACTAAAAATATATACTTAAATAATAATAAATTATTAAAAATTAAAACACAAAAAAATAAAAAATACTTTCCTAAGTGGCTGGTAATAAAATCCACCTGCCGGTTGTGTAAGGTAAGAGATAGCAAAAGAGTTATATACACATATACTAGAAATTAAGAGAAACTAGCTAAGATTGAGTACCACTAATTTTACAAAAGTAATTAATAATTATGAATTGTTTTAGTCAGTACTGGCTTAATAAACTAGAAATATGAGGCCAAGAGAGAAAAATTAACACGTTACGTCTATTATGATCTGTCACTAATGTCAACAATTTAAATCAAGACAGATAACCTAAATTAAATGTCAAAAATAGCTATGTTTTTCAATGTGAAAAATGTAAATAAACGCGAAGTTGTTCACAAATCGAAAAACTAAATACGGCTGTTATAATTAATGCACCTACCTACCGTACAAGGTCCTATAAACGAATAGATGGACACTTCATGTACGAAAAAACAGCTTCGAGCATCAATAAACTACTATGATGAGACACAGCAAACACGATACTGATGGAATCGTACTTCGCTTGGAATTCAGCAGTGCAGCCCTATGAGCCCTTTTTCAAGAATTCCCTTGACTTTTAGAAGAATTTCCTTGTATTTAAGAAAAATTTACACTTCCGCACAGGTATTTCGTATTACACTTTTAATTATATTCATATTCATATTCATATTCATTTATTGATATCTTTTGATACACGTCACATTTAAATACATAAGTTAACTAGTACGTGGAATGAATACAATGTCAATTTAGCTAATAATTAAATAATAATGGAAAATGTCAGTAGAAGAATAAAAAACAATAATAATAAAATACTAATAATAAAATTCAATAAAAATTGTATAACAGAATAATTAGGAATGATTACAATTACATTAATTATAATACATTCATTTAATTGATTAGGTCTCTTTGATCTTAGTCATTTCGTCAAATTTGTAGAACGCCTGTTTGGTAAGCCACTGTTTCAGTTTATATTTATACAATGCTCGAGAGGGCGCATCTATCACCTCTTTTGGCAACCTATTTGAAATTGTTGGTGCACATGTGTGCACCAGTTTAGCCGTTTTTGCTAATCGGCGAGGCACGGCGCGCAACCGGTGCGCGTGGCGCGACATGTCCCCCATTCTCCCCTCCCCAATGTGCGAGTACTCTTCGGGGTGGTTACACATGCTAGGTATGTTTCCAAATGTATTTATATATTATTTTAAATTAATTTTATAAGAGCTAATTTCAATACATGTGTCAATGATCACCCATGTCATGAATACCCATGTCGAAAAAAACTACATAAATAGAATATAAATAATATTATAATATTACCGTTATACGGAATATATACGGCTATTGTATTATCACAATATTACCGCTCTCATTACTTAGCTCAAAATGATTGCACAAAGATACTTCACAGCACAGATAAGACTTAAAACAAAATGTTATTTATTCGTAAGTGTCGTATATCCAACGACGTAGCTAGCGCGACGTAGCTAGCCCGACGTAGCTAGCCCGAAGTAGCTAGCCCGACGACGTAGCTAGCCCGACGACGTAGCTGGCCCGACGTAGCTAGCCCGACGTAGCTAGCCCGACGACGCAGCTAGCCCGACGTAGCTAGCCCGACGACGTAGCTAGCCCGACGTAGCTAGCCCGACGTAGCTAGCCCGTCGTAGCTAGCCCGACGTAGCTAGCCCGTCGTAGCTAGCCCGACGACGTAGCTAGCCCAACAACGTAGCTAGCCCGACGTAGCTAGCCCGACGTAGCTAGCCCGACGTATCTAGCCCGACGTAGCTAGCCCAACGTAGCTAGCCCGACGACGTAGCTAGCCCGACGTAGCTAGCCCGACGTAGCTACCCCGACGTAGCTAGCCCGACGTAGCTAGCCCGAAGACGTAGCTAGCCCGACGCCCAACGGTTGAACTGTGAAGTCACACTGACTATGAGGAAAATAAAACTAGGTCTTCGGACGGAGTGAAGGACAGACGTCTTGGCCTTAACATGTTTCTGTTGAAATTAAAAAAAAAGAAAATGCCTGACTGCATAAAGAGCTATATTCGTAGTGTAACTTAAGTTTCCGTATGATATACTGTTGAATGTACGTTATGTGAGAAAGTATGCACAACGCCTGTGTAACGTGTATTAAAAGACCATACTTTAAAATATTTCCTATAAAATCACTCTGGGGACAGAGGGTTACAAAAAAACGGAATATTTATTTTTGGGTAATATTGTAAACAACAATTAGCCTTTGCCACTGTAAATATAGCGGCTTGCGGTTGGCACATTGTACGTATCGACTCAGTCTGGCAGATAGACTGCAGCAGCTTGCGGTTGGCACATTGTGCGTATCGACTCAGTCTGGCAGATAGACTGCAGCGGCTTGCGGTTGGCACATTGTACGTATCGACTCAGTCTGGCAGATAGACTGCAGCGGCTTGCGGTTGGCACATTGTGCGTATCGACTCAGTCTGGCAGATAGACTGCAGCGGCTTGCGGTTGGCACATTGTACGTATCGACTCAGTCTGGCAGATAGACTGCAGCGGCTTGCGGTTGGCACATTGTACGTATAGACTCAGTCTGGCAGATAGACTGCAGCGGCTTGCGGTTGGCACATTGTGCGTATCGACTCAGTCTGGCAGATAGACTGCAGCGGCTTGCGGTTGGCACATTGTGCGTATCGACTCAGTCTGGCACGTGCAAATCAACAATCGAAACAAAGACACTACTGACTCCATGTGCACTAACCGACAGTACTTAAAATCTATGTTTACTTACCATGGCCTATAATAAAAACGACAACGGTGGACCAGCGATAAGAAGGACCTCATAATTTATAAAAATAAATAAAGCTGTCATCGGTCGTCAGTCTCTAATTTTCTTTTTTAACTTTGAATATATGTAAGAAGATTCCTACTCTGTACTGCGTGTACAAGTAGTTCGTATCGTGTATATCGTCAGTGTCCGGATTCTCAATCATGAAGAAGTATTTCTAAAAGTTTCCTCGTTGTAACTCAGCTCGAGATCTTCGTTTAGGCATATTCCACATATTTAGGTTCATAGAAGGATTTCGCTTTTACCCACCATCATAATTACGTAATTTTTCAAGATGTTCTAGTAAACGGTAAGAAGATGCCCACTTTTTAAAATCACCATAAATTATATCGCGCTTTGCCCCCTTTAGACAAATTAATGAAAACACTAGCCTACGTGTGATTTTTAGCTTTACATTTTTATTTACCTTTGAAATGGAAGAGGAGACCGGCGACCACTCCGGCGACGCCGAAGACGAGCAATATCCAGCTGATGACCTTCAGCACAAGCTTCGGTACGAGCAGCGTCATCTTTATCATCCTCACATAGGTCTTGTTCAACGCTGCTCCCTGGAAATAACACTTCTAAGTTCTACCATCACCATCATCAGCACGGAAAACGCTCGTGTCTTACATACGGTCTGCCTCGACGCTTATAATATTATAACCCCTGTGGAGATATGTCGAACGCCCATGTAGTGCCCACCCCAATATCTGTTGGGAACTTCACTCTTGAAGTTGTTGACGAATACGTCTACCTAGGACAGACGGTCCGATTAGGCAGGTCCAACTTTACGAGGGAGGTCAATCGTCGTATCCAACTCGGCTGGGCAGCGTTCGGGAAACTTAAAAGCGTCTTCTCGTCCAATATTCCCCAGTCCCTCAAGTCGAAAGCTTACAACCAGTGTGTGTTACCAGTGATGACATATGGCACTGAAACGTGGTCCATAACTATGGGCATTATAAGGAAGCTCAAGGTCACGCAACGAGCTATGGAGAGGGCTATGCTCGGAGTCTCTCTACGAGATCGAATCAGAAATGAAGAGATACGTAGACGTACAAAAGTCACCGATATAGCAGAGCGGATTAGCAAGTTGAAGTGGCAGTGGGCAGGGCACATAGCACGTAGAACTGATGGCAGATGGGGCCGAAAGGTTCTCGAGTGGAGACCACGTACCGGCAAGCGCAGCGTAGGAAGACCAGCCACGAGATGGACAGACAACCTCATACAAGTGGCGGGAAGACGCTGGATGCAAGCCGCTTCCAATCGGTCTTTTTGGAAATCCATGGGGGAGGCCTATGTCCAACAGTGGACTTCTTATGGCTGAGATGATGATGATGATGATGATAATATTGAAGTTGTGGTACCTCTTCGAGCCAGAACAGCGGTGCCATGGTGTTCGCTAGATTCTTAAAAATGGCGTTCTTCTCATTCTTCGTCAGCTGGATATTGAACTGTATCCTCTTCTTCACAAACAGTGGAGTGCCCGATATCTGTTAAATAGCATGTGCTACTATTAAGGTATCAATTATTAAAAAATCATTTTGATAGAAAACGTTCTTCCAAATATTAAGAGATGCTTAAGATGTGTTAAAGTTCTATCTACATCTATACTATATATAATAATATTATAAAGAGGAAAGATTTGTATTTTTGTATGTTTGATATGAAATAACTCAAAAACTACTAAATTGATTTCAAAAACTCGTACACCACTAGAATACTAGATTATCCCTGAGTAGCACAAGCTATATTTAATACTAGAAAAAAATTGGGATTCTTACTAAAGCTTCAATAATATAACCCAAGATGTAAAAAAAATTACCATAAAATGTCTTTCATCGCATACGCTGCTCGAATTATTGATGACAGAAAAAAAAATGTTATACAATAATAAAGAACATACTAATATCTATAAAAAACATTGTAATAGCATATGTCTGACTATTGTTATTACATAACTATAACTAGTTTTTCACATTTTAAAAGTTGAAAGAAATACCGACCAAAATCAGACCATGTTACCCATACCTTTGTATTAATCCTTATTCAAATAAAATTATATCGTTTTCAAGACTGTTATAGGTCAACGGGAAGTACCCCAAGTAGAACGGGGTTTGATTCCATTGCGAGTGTCGAAATATGCGTTTTTACATTTTCGGCTGTAACTTTTTTTTATGAAAACTGAGAAGTTTGGCTATTTTCTGCAGTAACAAACTGTAGATTTGCCTATATGGTTTTAATTTCAACTCGATACCTTCACACGTTCCCGAGATACAGGTTTTGACAGACGGACGGACGGACGGACGGACGGACGGACGGGCAGACCGACAGACGGACAGACGGACAGACAGATAACAAAGTGATCCTAAATAAGGGTTCCGTTTTTTCCTTTTGAGCTACGGAGCCCTAAAAATCAAGTGGTATATTCAAGAATGTGGAATAGAAATATTCAACGTTACCGGTTCGACATCCAGAATCATGCCGTGTTCTTTTTCTTTGGGGTTGAGGCCTTTCACCTGGTCAAGCAAGCTGGGCTCGCTCTCCAGGAAGTGAGGCATGGACAGGTAGAGCGGGGCTTCCAGGCACTTCATCAGATCCATCAGACCTGGATACAGGTACATCACGTACGCTCATCTCTATTTTCCGTTTTTATTGCCAGGACAAGTGGCACAAGAAACTAAGTTATGCACATTCTATTGTATTTCAAATATATTACAAGAGATATTATTGAGACAAAAGTTGGAGTCTCAATTAAAATGAGGACACCATTATTTTATATTAGCCGATTTTGAAGATATTTGGCAGAATTATTCGATTCCATTATACAGTATTGATTCAGAACAATAATTTTGCAATAATAATATGAGCAGCTTCATCAACAAATTCTGTTTCAACCACTACAGTGTAAACGCGAGGTCGCGAGGTGTTTCGAGGAGGTTCGCAGAAGCAGCGTTACCTCTGGGCGGGCAGAGGTCGCGTGGTGTTTCGAGGAGGTTCGCAGAAGCAGCGTTACCTCTGGGCGGGCAGAGGTCGCGTGGTGTTTCGAGGAGGTTCGCAGAAGCAGCGTTACCTCTGGGCGGGCAGAGGTCGCGTGGTGTTTCGAGGAGGTTCGCAGAAGCAGCGTTACCTCTGGGCGGGCAGAGGTCGCGTGGTGTTTCGAGGAGGTTCGCAGAAGCAGCGTTACCTCTGGGCGGGCAGAGGTTGCGAGGTGTTTCGAGGAGGTTCGCAGAAGCAGCGTTACCTCTGGGCGGGCAGAGGTCGGGCGCGTCGCAGTAACAGTTGAGCTCGGGGTCGTTAGCTAAGTCGCCGATGTTGGCGGTGTAGCGGTAGGTCTTGATGCCCTTGTAGGAGCTCTCCCGCACGTACCACGGTTTGAAGGGCCTGCCACACATCACATACTGTCACCAGACCGTACTACATTATATGATACCGAACTAGCTGCACCCGCTGGTTTACGTTTCATTTCAGGGGCCGCTTTACTTTTAGCCGACTGTTCAAGAAGGAAAGTAATAAAAACTTTTTACAAATAAAATTAAACCTCCGAAAAAACTGAAAAGCATAAAATAATAAACCGTTTTTATTTAACTTTAATAACTAAGTCCTTAAAGTAATGTAAGTATTGTCTGGCAAAGCTCGCCCATGGTTTGGTCCTCATTGCAATAGTGCTGAAGCGCTTAAGCACGAGGCATACCTGGCTTGGGTTGATGCTCGACACCGTAAGGCAAAGGACATATACCAGAAGAAAAAAGCGTTTAACAAGGCTGCCAAGTCCTGCAAAAAGGTTCTACAGAGGGCTCGCTTTGACCACATTAGTCGAATAGGGAACAAATTAGCTTCGCACCCCGCTGGTAGTAAAGCTTTTTGGTCCTTAGCTAAATCGGTCGAAGCGAACTTCTGCCGTTCTTCACTTCCTCCACTGCTGAAACCTGATGGAACGCTGGCTCATACCGCCGAAGAAAAGGCTAACTTATTTGCCTCTCTTTTTGCGGAATCTTCGCGACTGGACTCTGGTAATGCGGTACCTCCAACTTCACCTGGTAGCTCGACATTCATGTCTGATTTTCGTATTCGCCAAACGGAGGTTCGCAAAACGCTACGCAGTCTTGACGTGAACAAAGCTAGTGGCCCTGACGGTATCCCAGCCATAGTTCTGAGGACATGTGCGTCCGAGTTGACTCCTGTACTGACACGTCTCTTTCGTCTTTCTTTCGAAACTGGTCAAGTGCCTAAGTCGTGGAAGCTTGCAAACGTGCAACCTGTGCCCAAAAAAGGTAGTCGTGCCGACCCTGCTAACTACAGGCCTATCTCGGTCACTTCCATTCTCTGTAAGACAATGGAACGTATCCTTAACAACAGGCTCTTGGCGTACCTAGAATCGAATGACCTCCTCAGTGACCGGCAATATGGCTTCCGCCGGAACCGGTCTACTGGAGATCTTCTAGCGTACGTCACTCACATCTGGAGTGAAGTCATCGAGAAGCATGGGGAGGCGCTTGCTGTCTCTCTCGACATCTCGAAGGCTTTCGACAGGGTCTGGCATGACAGCCTTATTGCCAAGCTTTCTGCGTTCGGTTTGCCAACCGGATTCGTTGCCTGGATAGCGGACTTCTTGAGGGAACGTTCGATACAAGTAGTCATTGATGGCTGCTCGTCTGTTCGAATGGGTATAAATGCCGGTGTTCCCCAGGGATCTGTGCTCTCTGCGACACTTTTCTTGCTGCACATCAACGGACTGCTGAAGCCCGGTATCTTTGGGTACGCAGATGACAGCACTGCTATAGAGAGCTACGTGTCCGGTCCACGGGCTAGTGGACCTGAAATCCAGTCTTTAAGAGAGGCTATGGTCGAGCGCTTGAATCTGTCACTTAAGGCAGTCTCCGATTGGGGTGATGCCAATCTTGTCAGATTCAATGCAGCTAAGACCCAGGCGTGTCTATTCTCCGCCAAAAGGAGCCCCTTCAAACTGGCTCCTACTTTCCGAGATGAGTCGGTGCCGGTAACAGACCGCCTTGAGCTCTTGGGTGTTTCTCTAACATCAACCCTCAATTTTGGCTCCTATATTGAGTCTAAAGCTCAACTAGCTGCCAAAAAGCTGAGTATCATTTCGAAGGTGCGCCGGTACTTCACGCCGGAACAGTTGCTCACACTTTACCAAGCACAAGTTCGGTCGTGCATGGAGTATTGTTCGCATCTTTGGGATGGATCGGCGAAATACCAACTCCAGGCGTTGGAATCTATAGAGAAACGTGCCCGGAAGCTAATTGGCGACGAATCCCTCGTAAAAGCTAGGCTTCAAAGCTTGGAACATCGTCGCGAGGTTGCTAGCTTGTCGGTTTTTTACCGGATCCATTTCGGTGAGTGTGCATCTGATCTGCATGATCTAATTCCTTCTAGCCCTTTTTTCTATAGGACGGTTAGAAACACGAAAAAGCGTCACCGTTTCATGGTGGATATCCCAAAAACGCGAACGAAACGCTTTAGTTCCACTTTCATCGTGCGGACTGCTAGAATGTGGAATGCGCTTCCTGAGTGGGTCTTTCCCGATAGATATAATCTGGGTGTCTTTAAATCGCGAGTGAATTGGTTTCTTCTAGGTAAGCGCGCTCCATCGTAGACCGCAACGTCGCTTAACATCAGGCGAGTTGGCGGTCAAGCGCGAACCTATTTCTACATAAAAAAAAAAAAAAAAAAAAGTATACCTAAGTAATTTTGAGTCGGCGCCAGCATGATACGTTGCGTTGCGAGTGGTCGTGCGGAGAGCGCATTTTTTGGAATGTCAATGTTTATTGCTGGTGTTTCACTCCTAGCTCAATCTCGCCGTACTGCCGTCCATTAATGTCCAGGCAGTAGTCAAACGTAGATTTATATATTTGAATAAAAAATAAACTCCCATACCTTTCTCGCCTCGCTCCTATCCTGCTCTCGTTCGGCTCCCAAACTCTTCCCGATCTCAGATCGCTCTCACACCATTTCCACCCTACACTCACTCGTGTTTCTGCCTCGCACCTGTCCCACTCCCACTTTGTTCTCCTTCCGCTTTCACCTCGCTTCCACCCCGTTCCGTTCCGCTCTTGTCTCATTCCCGCCTCATTCCGATCCTACTACCGTCTCACACTCATTCCTCTCCTGCACTCATACCATTTACACCTTGCTTTTCTCCCGCTCTTACCTCATTCCTACCGCACTCCCACCTGACTCCCGCCCCGATTCTGTTTCGCTCCCACCTTCCTTCCAGCCCAGGTCTGTAGCTCCCTTTTCACTCCTGCTCCGCACTCACCCCCCCTCCCGCCGTGATCGCACCCCTCCCGCTGTAATCCCATCCACTCTCACATCGCTCACGCCTCACTCCCGCCCCACACTCTTTCCCACCTCGCTTATTTTATCCCGTTCTCTTCGCGCTCCTGTGACGCTCTCATCCATCACGCTAATACCCCACTCTCGCCAGCTCAGCTCTCCCTCCTTCCCCGCTCCCACCCTAACATTCCACTCTGAAACTTTCATATAATATTGAGTAACGTTTTTCGCTGCGTGGTGGCACCGGCCACGGCGCGACGGTGTTTATTTTTCGCTGCGTGGTGCCACCGGCCACGGCGCGACGGTGTTTATTTTTCTATTTAATATTTTGTTTAGATTGATATTTTTATATTCGCAATATGTTTTCAATGCAATGTCCGAATTGAATAATTCAAAAAGTAATCTAAAGGTATTGAAACAATCTTGAAGAAGCAACAATTTATTTGGATAACGATCAATACCAAGGTATGGATAACATGGTCTGATTTTGGTCGGCATTTCTATCAAATTTTTAATGTAATAAGAGTAATTTAAAAAAATGAAACCGACTTCAAACTGAAAAGAGAGAAATAACACGAAGAGAATCAATACTGGGCGTTTATCTAAGTAAGTACGTAAACCAACTATCTCAAAAATAGTTGGTTTACGTACCTACTTAGGTAGAGGTATTTTTTTTGCCATAAAATGTATTTCATCGCATGCGCTGTGCAAGCTATTGATGATAGAACAAAAAAATGTTTTACAAAATTAAAGAACATACCAATATCTACAAACAACGTCGCGGTAGCATATGTCCAAGCATGGGCGTATATAAGGGGGGGGTCCAGGGGGTCCGGACCCCCCCCATGGCATTGGCCGAAAAAAAAATATCCTATTGCCGGATTATCGCGGATGGCACGGATGTTACAAAATAATACATAAACACCTGATGCGCGATTGTCATAACGACAGTTTTGCTAGAGATGCAGTATGACCTTAGTCCATCCTTCGCCCGCGCATACTACAAACGCGCATAACAAATCGAAACTATATATTTTTACTCGACTGCATAAGAAGGAGGGTAATGTTTTTCGAGTGTATGTACGAGTATGTTTGTATGATTCTATATGACAGCCTACAGCCTGAACGGCTTGTCCGATTTTGATGTGCGAGGTGTCATTAGATTTGTCTTCGCTTCCAGAATGTCACAGGCTATAATTTTTGTAATAATAATAATACATCTCTTGCAAAAATTAAAAAACGTTTTTTCGTATCCTCTAACGAATTATTTCGTAATAAACAAGTGTTTTTTTTTTATTATTATACAGAATGTGCATTTGTAATCTTTTACAGTGATTTTACGCATTTTTATTCTTACAAAAAACTTACATTGTTTAAGTATGTTTTTGAAGTATATTAAATTTTTCGCGCTCGCTTCGCTCGCGCATGGCCTCATTTTAAAGATATGGGATAACTGAATAAAACTAGAAAATAACATCGTTAAACATCAGGCGAGTTGGCAATCAGTCGTAGATCTATCTTATGTAAACAAAAACACAAATATTCCACAAAAATTTCAATTCGATCCAAGCCAATTTTATATAAAAAATATTTTTTCGTTAATAAAATCGAACAACTCTTAACATGCTGTGCTAATACAAGCAAATACTTCACCAAAAAATAATCACTAACCAAAAAATATTTTCCACCTACAAGGGAGTACCGCGTAGGTATGTTTGTAATTTTCTATAAAATCATATGTTTAAATTTAGGAATAATAAACTGGCAATCAATGCATTCAAATGGTTGTATATATAATTTTTGATAGCGTAAAAGTCACTCTTATTCAGTCGGGTATTTCATTTTTTCTTTAAGCACATTAATATACTTGTTTGGTTCATCTGGGCCACAAACACCTAGGCTCGCTAACACGATCAATGAATCAAATCACTTCCAAGAATTCATTTTAAAAACCTTAAAAATTTTCGCGCTCGCTTCGCTCGCGCTTGATTACTATTTTACCATAGAAGTACTGTGGACTCACTAATACGAGAAATAAATCATGTTACTATAAAAACACTACAACAAATTTCGCGCTCGCTTCGCTCGCGCATACTTATTACCTATGATTTGTTTACTTGGGTCATGCAAATGTTGAGCGCTCTTTAAACTAATTAAAACGGGTGAAATCATTTCTAGTATAATATGAATTAATAATGTTCCGACGTTACTTATACACTTTATTTACAGTTATACGTTTGTCCATAGCTTAATTTTCGTGTATTTTAATGTTTTTAAACTAAGATTGACATTTAGAAACCATTTTTACTCGACTGCATAAGAAGGAGGGTAATGTTTTTCGAGTGTATGTACGAGTATGTTTGTATGATTCTATATGACAGCCTACAGCCTGAACGGCTTGTCCGATTTTGATGTGCGAGGTGTCATTAGATTTGTCTTCGCTTCCAGAATGTCACAGGCTATAATTTTTGTAATAATAATAATACATCTCTTGCAAAAATTAAAAAACGTTTTTTCGTAACCTCTAACGAATTATTTCGTAATAAACAAGTGTTTTTTTTTAATTATTATACAGAATGTGCATTTGTAATCTTTTACAGTGATTTTACGCATTTTTATTCTTACAAAAAACTTACATTGTTTAAGTATGTTTTTGAAGTATATTAAATTTTTCGCGCTCGCTTCGCTCGCGCATGGCCTCATTTTAAAGATATGGGATAACTGAATAAAACTAGAAAATAACATCGTTAAACATCAGGCGAGTTGGCAATCAGTCGTAGATCTATCTTATGTAAACAAAAACACAAATATTCCACAAAAATTTCAATTCGATCCAAGCCAATTTTATATAAAAAATATTTTTTCGTTAATAAAATCGAACAACTCTTAACATGCTGTGCTAATACAAGCAAATACTTCACCAAAAAATAATCACTAACCAAAAAATATTTTCCACCTACAAGGGAGTACCGCGTAGGTATGTTTGTAATTTTCTATAAAATCATATGTTTAAATTTAGGAATAATAAACTGGCAATCAATGCATTCAAATGGTTGTATATATAATTTTTGATAGCGTAAAAGTCACTCTTATTCAGTCGGGTATTTCATTTTTTCTTTAAGCACATTAATATACTTGTTTGGTTCATCTGGGCCACAAACACCTAGGCTCGCTAACACGATCAATGAATCAAATCACTTCCAAGAATTCATTTTAAAAACCTTAAAAATTTTCGCGCTCGCTTCGCTCGCGCTTGATTACTATTTTACCATAGAAGTACTGTGGACTCACTAATACGAGAAATAAATCATGTTACTATAAAAACACTACAACAAATTTCGCGCTCGCTTCGCTCGCGCATACTTATTACCTATGATTTGTTTACTTGGGTCATGCAAATGTTGAGCGCTCTTTAAACTAATTAAAACGGGTGAAATCATTTCTAGTATAATATGAATTAATAATGTTCCGACGTTACTTATACACTTTATTTACAGTTATACGTTTGTCCATAGCTTAATTTTCGTGTATTTTAATGTTTTTAAACTAAGATTGACATTTAGAAACCAGTACTCGTCTGCGTATAGTCTGTGCAAATAAAGAGGCAAATAGTAGTAAATTTTTGTACCCGTGGACCCCCCCCATGAGAAAGTTATAGCTACGCCCATGTGTCCAAGTTTTCAAGATATGGGTATATTTTTATCAACGACGCTATACAAACTACTGGGCGGATTTGGACGAAATTCGGTAGGTTTATCACTAAAACATACTACGAGTATGTGAAATGGTGTGGCATACTTTATTAACCGACTTCAAAAATGAATAAATAAAAGTAATTTAAAAAATTAAACCGACTTCAAACTGAAAAGAGAGAAATTATAACACGAAAAAAATCAATACTGGGCGTCTACCTAAGTAGGTACGTAAACCAATTATCTCAAAAATAGTTGGTTACGTAGGTCGTCGGTCGAGGTCGGTCGAGATTTTGAGGTCGGTTTTTTAATCAGTTGGTGATAGTTTAGGGACCTACACCGACCTCAAAAAAATGGTTAGGTACGTATCTACTTATAATATAGATGCCCGTTTTACCGTATTATGTAACAGTCGTTATTTCTCAATTTTCACTTGATTGGATTGTTTTGAAGTCGATTTTTTTATTACTTTTTTAGTAATATATTTAAATCTCTAAAATGTTCAGGATGTTGTGTAATATTGATTTTTACATATTCTCAAATTAATCTCGAAGCTTTCTCGAGTGAGAAAATCGCCTTATTACTCTCATTTGTACGGAACCTTGAAAACAAGGATAGATGTATAGCTACAAACCTGCAAGCTGATTATATGTACAGCTACAAACCTGCAAGCTGATTATATGTACAGCTATAAACCTGCATGCTGATTATATGTATAGCTACACACCTGCAAGCTGATTATTTGTATAGCTTTAAACCTGCATGCTGATTATATGTATAGCTACAAACCTGCATGCTGATTATATGTATAGCTACAAACCTGCATGCTGATTATATGTATAGCTAGAAACCTGCAAGCTGATTATATGTATAGCTACAACCTGCATGCTGATTATATGTATAGCTAGAAACCTGCAAGCTGATTATATGTATAACTACAAACCTGCATGCTGATTATATGTATAGCTACAAACCTGCATGCTGATTATATGTATAGCTACAAACCTGCATGCTGATTATATGTATAGCTACAAACCTGCATGCTGATTATATGTATAGCTACAAACCTGCAAGTTGATTATATGTATAGCTACAAACCTGCATGCTGATTATATGTATAGCTAGAAACCTGCAAGTTGATTATATGTATAGCTACAAACCTGCATGCTGATTATATGTATAGCTACAAACCTGCATGCTGATTCTTCGAATGCGTTCATCCGGTTATTCTTAGTATAGAAGGGCGGAAACACGGTCCCGTCGGTCCCGGAGTAGTTGTTGCAGGCGCCGCGCCAGACCGACATCTCGGTCTTGCCGTCGATGGCCACCACCTCGCCCACTTGCATCACGTTCCTGACGCCGCGGCGCACAGTGAACACCTTGGGGTCCACCGTGTTGTTATGCTGGAACAACACGTAAACACGATCATGGTGCGCGTGCTCACCATTACTATATCGTACATTTTTACTATAGACAGACCCTAAAAACCTAGTTTTTTAAAGCAATAACTACTTACTACAATAATTGCAGTCGTAAAATGCTTCAATGTAGATCGATGTAGATTATAGGTCGATCATAAAAAGAGTGAGAAAAAGACCTCTGGAAAGAACCCTTGCTAAGATTACCCGCCTGCTAGAATAAAGTTGTCGGTAAAAATACACAGAAATAAAACATGCAGGTGTGTACCCGACGAGAGTCACGAACGAATTACAACTTGACATAATTTATAACAATGAAATAGTAGACAATGTTGACAATTATAAATTTCAAGGATTAAATCTTGACAAGAACCTTAATTGGAAATCCCATATTGATATATTATGTAAGAAGCTTGATCGATATGTATTTGCTCTAAAAAAATTTGGTATACTGTGTCTATGGAGGCTGCGTTAATAGCATATCATGGTCATTTGTGTCGTGTCTACTTAATTACGGCCTGATGATGTGGGGAACTCAGTCGACATAGATAGAGTATTATATATAAAGATTAAACTTAGATTTATAAATAAAGCTTGGTTTTTAGACAGCTGCAAACCACTTTTTAAGGCATGCAACGTACTTCCTTTACCATGTATGTACATTAAGGCTATTTGCATTTTTATAAAAGAACACCCAGAGTATTTTAATAAACGTAGTGAAGTTATAACTCGCCAAATAAGAGACAAATTCACGAACTTATTATAACAACCTCCAAGCCAGCAAAGATTTACACAAAAAATATGTCCATTTTAATCTACAACAAAGTCCCAAACCATATCAAAATGTTGGATGGCATCACATTTAAGAAGTCCCTGACTGAATGGCTTCTTATGAATTGTTTTTATAGCGTTGACGAATATTTAGAATTTAGAATTTAAATTTAGGTAATAAATATATTAAAATACATTTATAAGCAGATTTTTAAACATTTGCACGTCTGCCTGCAGACTGAATACAATGTGTCTACAAAATTTAAATTAAGAACTCGATGTACTTGTATTCTTGCAAATAAACGATATGATTTGATTTAATTTGATTTGAATCATCATGAATCTCAGACGGAATAAGATGTTAGTGTACATCCGTTCGTAGACCTCTCCAAGTTCTTCGCTCACGCTTACTATGAATTGCTTTGAAAAAAGTTGGCATACAGTAGTGAAATTATATTCGTAGATGCTAGATAATGAATTACCTTCCCAAAGAAAGAGAAGCGAATCTGACTATTAGGCTCCAACTTGAACACCGGAATAGTATCTTTTTTGTAAGCGGAGCAAACAGCTTTAGGCGCGAATTCTGTCTTGTCACAGTTGACCATCACCCCTCTGAACAGGAGGTCCAGAGGCTTCACTCGCATGAACACGTCGGTGGGGTCGTCGAAGATGCCCTTGATCCCCTTGACGACCAACGGCACCATGGCGGCGTTGGTTCGCAGCGTGGCCGTGAGGGTACTCTGACAACATATCAATAACATTTGGAACCCGAGCGGACCTTTCTATACTTTTGCTCAAGGTATAAGCGATTAGGAACGAAGTGAAGTTATGACCGATCTATAACTCACTCTAAAACGAAAACGTTTGTTTGTTTGATTTTGTTCGGAAACGAGTGCACAGGAAAGGAATGCTCTGCCTTCTCTGTTTTCAAATCTTGAAATTTTCTTTGTTTGGAGTGAATAGATGTCTCATAAAGTGCCAAGCTCCGTCCTCGGCCACACCTTTGCTTAACTTCAGTAAAGTTGGTGGTCAAACGTCTATATTATTTCATGTAAACAAGCTGGCAGGTGCTCCTCGAAGTTCTTCGACAGAATCACACGAACTTTGACTGAATTCTTTACAAAATGAACTTCAAAGTCAGGTATAATTATGTGCTATTTTCAATGTTAATTATAAAAGGCTTTCTTATAGACTGGTTTAACTAAAGGTTTTCTTATAGACTGTAAAACAAATAGTCACCAATACGAGTATATGAGGCATCACAATAGTTTCTTCCCCGGTCAGGCCAGGCGCGTTCAACTCCGCTCTGTAGATAAAACGATCTTTCCTCTTGTATGAGACGGTGTCGTCTTTGTCATTATCTTCCAGTTCGACTTTCGTTCTCCATAACCTGTGTAAAATAAGCGGCCAAGTGAAGTGGGGTTCCGTAGTTGCACATTATAACATATGTGAACTTAAAGTGGGGTTACTATGAACATACGAGTTCATTTATTAACCTACTTCAAAAAAGGAGGTTATCAATTCAACCTGTATGTTTGTGATATTGTCAGAATTGCACAATTTTTGTATATGTTAGTCTATACCAGCTTCTAAACATGTGTGTCAAATTTCAAAAGTGTATGTATGTTTGTAGGTTTGTATGTTTGTCTACTCATTACGCAGAAACTAGAAGTCGTATTTCAGATTATTTTTTTATAGAATTAAGTATCTTTCAACTTAGGAGTTACTGTAATTTTATTAAACTTGGTTCAGTAATTTTCAAGATATGGGCTTTTGAACACTCACTTCGTTCATTGCAACTGCAGAGCAATGTCTACACCTTATCTAGACACGCGGTAGCGTGTCAAGTCAAGTTCAAGCTAACAGAACTGGCGAGCAGCACTGTGTAATTTCTCTCGAATCATTTGGAGCCACTTTTGACCCTCTCTTCACACTTCACATAAACATATCAAATTTGGCTCGTATATTGCGACCTGTGAGATACATGTGGACTCCAAATTTCATAAACACACCTCAAGCGATTATTTAGATATTAACGTCAGAAAACCGCCATTTTTATCACTGACTGACTAGATCAAAAATCTAACCCAGTTCCAGATGATCTAGAAAGTTCAAATTTGGCATCCAGATAGGTAGTTAGGTAAGTACAAAGGAAAAAATCCGAAACTAGTAAATTTTTATCATTTTATTATAATTTTTCAATTAATTGATTCTATTAGGAACACTTACTTAGAATATAGAATATTTTTATTGACCATATAACTACTTATGTTATATTAGGCATATAGTGTCTGTAATGTAAGAATCAACAATCAAATTTTATGACAGCCGGTCTTTATGTGGATTTTAATGTATTCACGTGAATATATAACTAAGTATAGGAAAAAAGACAATTATTTTATTTTATTTTATTTCTTTACATTCAAGGAAAACCAACGGAATACAAATCAAAATAGCAGAAAATAACGAATTCAAAAAATCCCTAGAACAGTTTTCACCTACAAGAACACACATGTACAAGTGCCTACGTTTTGTTTTATGTCTTCTCGACAACCCAGCCAGCCTCTTTTTAGTACATTCATATTTAATTTTAGCAGAATCAAAGAAGTCTTTCGAGATAATGTTTTTAAAGGTGCTTTAAAAACACTATACTCCATAAATGCAGGAAAATACAATAGATTAACAAAAATCATTTGATAATAATTTTCTTATGAATTAGTACCTACTAATAATTTCTGTACAAAAAGTAATGATATCCCATCAAAAACATAAATGTCAAATGAGAGCCAAGTTCAATATTATGATAGATACCTAGATAATGTTTTTAAAGGTGCTTTAAAAACATTATACTCCATAAATGCAGGAAAATACAATAGATTAACAAAAATCATTTGATATTATTTTTATTATGAATAAGTACCTAATATTCGATTCAAATTAATATAGACAGAAAACGCGCAAAAAAATCTGGATAATAATGGAAATAAATGGGCTGTGCACTTGAACATTTTTTTTTTTTTTTTTTTTATTTAATTTTATTCTCCACAGACACCAGGGTCCGTGACCTTTGTCATAATTACAAACTATTGTTTACTAATTATCGTTACGGGAAAATGATTTTATTTTAATTTAAGTACTTATTACTATGTTGCGTGCATACCACGAGCAAACCAGCGACCCGCAAGCAGCACCCGATCACGAGTATGACGCATGTGCCAGCCATCGCCCTCCTCAACCATATGTTAGGGAAGAGGGCGACCCGCCACACGACGCCGCCGCAAGAAGGAGCCTTCGATGGTGAGCATGAATGCTCAAGGTATGCACACAACTCTTATTTCTAACTACTGAAATACTAGTATTTCTGTGAATGCAGTCACTGGTAGAGCCCGGTTTTAGATGGGGTTTCCAGATTATCTATTTGCCCTCGGTTGATCGGACTCTATCAGCGACTGCGCTCACATCGTCTAATTACATAAATCTGTCGCCTACTCTCGGCCCAGGGCCTCCATCACCGCCGCGTTCCGATCTTTAATGGCCATCTCTAAATTGTACTCTCTGATGGTCTGCGGTGAAGCAGCCGACGCACGCCGCACGAATCGACTGATTGCATCGTCTTCGGTATCATCAGCGTAATATGTGAAAGACCCGGTATGCCTCGATATCGCAACAACCGCGTGTGGGACACTCTCGTGCAGCTTCATTTTTGCCTTGGTCTTGATGGCTATAACCGACTCGTATGTTAGTCCCTGAGCTTCATGGATTGTAAGAGTACGTGACCCCACGCCTTCCCCATAGCCCTGGCTGATAAGGGTCTCCTTTTCTTCCTGTGTATGTACTAAGAAGAGGGTGTTGGGGAGGGCGCTGGGTATTTGCGCACCCTTATACTGTCTGTGCTCTAGAGATCTTACACGGGGAGTTGAGGAATATATACCGGAGTATATTTCCCTCAGCGCATACGCAACGTCCATTGGGTTCCGATGTGTGCAGAGCAACTCCTGGCTGATGGTTGTGACCAGGTTTGGGCGATGGTACCTCATTTCGAATAGATTTTCTCTATCGATATAAGGCAGTTGATTGACATCTCCGATGAGGATGAGTTCGCCAGCACCAGACAGCCGTGAAGCCATTATTATAGCTCCAAAATGGTTCATAAGAGCTTCGTCGACCATGAGGCGTCTGAAGCTCTCTCTTCCAAAACCATTCACGAGTACAGAAGCCATGGTTCGCACCCTGGTTTTCACCAGATCTCCGATGCGATGCGATAGCTTCTCTCTCAGATCTTTTGCTGCTTCTGTCGTTGTTGTGATGATAGCGTCTCTGTCCACCTCAAAGTGCCTTATCACCCATGTTGTCTTGCCACAACCCGGAACTCCGTTGACCCATTGGATCTTTGGTACTGCCCAGTTTACCCAATTTGCCTCGACATCTAAGTTCCCTTCGATGGTTTTAGCCATCTCTAGGATCTTGTCATCCAGCATTACCTTGGTGCAGCGGGCTGTAACAACCAATGGATCATTCGATGGTATCGCATATTTTGGTCTTCCTGTTCGCCCCGTCTCGGCCTCATTCAGCGCCACAAAGCCACTTTTTGCACTATAAGCTGCCATATATTGTCCCTTCATGGTCCCTCTTATGACTTGGGATGTGTCGTTATTATATATAGCTGCTTCTGCCTGCTCGAGTCTTTCCTTTAGGAAGTTTTCACTTCCTAGCGTGAAGAACTGAAGGATGGTATCACAGTTCTTGAGGTTGACTTTCCTTGTCGCTCTCAAAGTAGCTAGGAATTCAATGAAGGCGTTTTTTGCGTGGCTCTTTGGCTCCGAAGCCAAAATGTAACGGGGAGGGTTGACCTGTCCCATGTCGGCTCTTGTTCGGGCTACCTGAGGTTGTGAAGCTGATCTGAGTGTCATCGCCGTCGAGGGAGGTGGTGATTCGGGTGTGATTCGGAGCAAGTTCTGCGCTGCAGTTCTTACGAGAGCAGCGATGGGACCCACTCTTCTTTCTTGGGTACTGCTTCGATAGGCTGCGACTTTTCCAGCGGCTGCTTTTTGTTGTGCTCTTTCTGAACCAGATTGGTTGGACGAATTTGGAACGGGATGTCCCCAGCTGTCTGTTGCACTTATGCGGTCGTGTGTTGGAGACTTGAGATAACTCAAATTCTCTCCCCTATCCTCGTACACGACGACCTCATGATGTGCAGAGGCCTCAGTGCAACCTAGCCGGTCTACGACTTCCGCTCTCGATCGTTCCACAACCATCGCGTCCACACTTATCACCCGAGACGTGCTGTCTGCATTCCTGCTCAGATGTGAGAGCAGTGAGCTAGCTTGTGCGAAAGGTGTCTGTGTCATCCACTCGAGCAGTGCGATCGTTTTGTTTTTCAATCTCACTAGTCGGAATCGATGGCCGTCTACCTCACACACTGGCATAGCATCATAAGACTTCCGCTTCATGGTTGCTTTGGCGGTACTCCCATTGAGCAAACATGCTAATCCAGGCGATAAGCGAACGCGCTTGCGTTTCTGGTTCCGGACAAGACAAAAGCTTATTCCGAATCTTTCTCTATTGCTGTCCATGAAAAGAGCCACACCACGGACCCGGATCCCTGGCACACCTTTATCTGCATTTTCCAAAAGATGTTCGATGGATACGCTTTTTGAGGCTCTGCCGCAGGTCTCACTCTGTGTTGCTTCTATGGGGGTTGGGGTGATGTTTGTTGTGGATGGGAGGGGTGTCTGTGGTATTGTTCTAGGCGTTGATTCAACGGGCGTTGGAGTTATGTTTGTTGTGGAGGAGGGAAGTGTCGAATTTCGTTTAGCCGCTATGCGAAAGGATCTCTCTGCGAACGACAAGAAATACGGTCTGCTGTCTGAATCTGTTAATATTTTGTGCAGATCTGACACTAATAGATTTCTGTTTATCATTATTTCGCGATCCTGCCTTGCTGCCATGAATCTGGGGCAGTCGATGAGCACGTGCCAGACTGTTTCGGGTACATCGGGATCGCACTCGCACCCAGGACTGTTCTTGAGCTTAAATCTGTACAGATATTCAGCTATTCCTCCGTGTCCCGTCAAAGCTTGGACTTGGAAGGGAGTCAACTTAGAAGTTCGCACAACCCGATATGCATTTGCGATATTGGGGAAGAACGTTTGTGTGACTCTACCTTTGTCCGAGGTCTCATACCGGTCCTGCCACTTGCGGACTGATTCCTCACGAATTTTCTTTTTGACGTAGGACAAGGGGATCCCTTCGTAGTCGCTAGAGGTGCCTGTGAGGGCCGCCGATTTTGCGAGTTCATCAGCTCTCTCATTACCGGCGGTACCCACATGCGCTCTCAACCAGAAAAGACGAAGAGATCTACCTTCCGCACTTATCTTGCCAATGTTTTCCTTTATGCCCTTTACCAAGGGGTGACTTACTCTAGGATTTCTGAGCAGTTCAAGTGAAGAACGCGAGTCACTCAAGACATTGACCTCGGGATCTCTGCTTGTCATCGCCATTTGAATCGCTCGGTAAATAGCATAAAGTTCCGACTGGAAGACAGTGCATTCAGAGTGTAGCTTGAAAGTCGAATACTTAACTTCTCTGCCATTTTCCCACCAGGTCAGGGCAGCTCCAACTTGACCCTCTATCTTGCTGCCATCTGTGTAGATTTGGGGTCCTTCTAACTGGTTAGAGATGTTCTCTAGGAACTCGAACTCTAGAGATGTCATTGAGGACGGGTGTGGTTAGTCCAAGTAGCTTACATTCTGTTCGAGCTCCACTTCTGGTGGGAGGTACTCATGAGACAAGTTCTTCTTCGCTCTGTACAGACTGGCTGCTTCCTGTATTCTCAGATCTATGGGTAATAAACCTGAGAGGGCAAGTGCTGCTTTTAGGGAAACTGTACGGTACGACTTGCAGATCTTCTGGGCAAAGCCTCTTTGGATTGCGTTCAAGTGTGCCTTGTTTTCCTCGAAGTCTGCCGCCTGCGCCCATGCACATGAGGCGTACATGATGATAGGTTCAAATTGAACATTTCAAAGTATGATTATCTGTATGATAATAGGTATAGGAAAAAAGACAATTATTTTATTTTATTATATTTTTTTTACATTCAAGGAAAACCAACGGCATACAAATCAAAATAGCAGAAAATAACGAATTCACAAATGCCTAGAACAGTTTTCACCTACAAGAACACACATGTACAAGTGCCTACGTTTTGTTTTATGTCTTCTCGACAACCCAGCCAGCCTCTTTTTAGTACATTCATATTTAATTTTAGCAGAATCAAAGAAGTCTTTCGAGATAATGTTTTTAAAGGTGCTTTAAAACATTATACTCCATTTTTTTTTATGGCAAGCGCCTTTATTAACTACAACACAACAATATATAGACTCAACTAACTAAACTACTACACAAAAAGCACATCGATCACCCCAGACCGATAAAGGTCTAAAGATAATCCAAATGCTCAAACCCACTACCAGTTAATATTCTTTGGTAAGATAATAGCAACCCCATTACTGCTTGTTGAGTCATTCCCAGAGAAATAGATAGCGTGATATGAACTATTTACTTACCTATTTACATAATTGTAGGTAGCGTAAGCGATGGGAAAATGTATAAACTGCAAGAGTAACTATGTAATGTGTATCTTATTATAGTATATTTACTTATACAAATTAAACATAGCAGAGATTGAGAGTGAAAATATAATTCGTAATTTTTTACTACAACAGAATCGACATCTTTCATAACTTGTTCTTATTTTAAACTTATCGAATGTACATACATATAATAAGGTTTGTATCTAACACTTTCCCTCATTCAATAAGTCGGTTAATTTGACTGTAAGCCCAAAGCTTTACTTAGTACAATAAGCCTTGGCCTAGGCATTCCTTTTGTCATAAGGTCAGCTAACTGATTTTTCGTATCTGTTCTCAATACATTAACAAGTCCTTCCTGGACTGTTTCTCTTACAAAGAAATGCCTTGTCCGCTTGTGGAATTCGGGATTGTTCGCAAGACGTATGGCAGCTTCGTTATCAACTTTTAATGTAGGGATTTTGTCCAAAGTTGTAAGTGAGCTGAATACTCTCTGGAGCCATACAAGTTCGCGAGCACCTTCACTAGCCGCTACTATCTCAGCTTCCGTTGTCGACAGTGAAACTGATGGTTGACGTTGGCTTAGCCAAGAGACAATTCCTCCAGCAAACAGACATGCAACTCCCGTTGTAGAGCGTCCAGTTTGGGGATCTCCTGCGTGATCTGCATCACTATAGCCTTCAAGACCATCAGATACGTCATGTGCCGAATATTTTATTCCATATGACAACGTACCTTTAATGTATCTCATGATACGCTTAACACGGAGCCAATCTTCGTACGTTTGGATTTTCTAATTTCCTAGAAACCACTCCAATTGCATAAGCAATATCTGGTCGTGTACCTGTCATGAGGTAGGCAAGCGAACCTACTGCTTCTCGGTAGGGAAACTCACTTTCTTCAAGATCCTTCTTATCTACTTTCCCTGTTTCAGTAGTTCTTTCAATTGGTGTTGATACTGGGTTGCAATCCATCATACCAAAACGTTCTAACACCTTCTTTGCATAGCATTCTTGTCTAATTACAACGCTATCTTTTGTTTGTGTTATTTCTAGCCCTAGATAAAATGATGCAGGCTTAGTAGTGATCTTTAGAGTATCACTTAATTCCCTAAGGAATTGATTTGCCATATCTTTATCTGTAGCAGCAACGCGCCCATCATCGACGTACAACGTTATCAAAAATTTCTTGTCACCATACTTCTTTGTAATCTTTTCAAAACATGAATTCCAACATCGGGGTGCTTGTTTAAGTCCGTACAATCTTCGCTTAAGGCGACAGACTTTTGACGTACCGTCATTAAAACCATCTGGCTGCTGCATATAAATTTCTTCTGTTAATTTTCCGTTTAAAAATGCAGTTGAAACATCAAATTGAGCCAAATATAAATTTTTTTTGGCTGCAACGCTCAATAAGGCTCTAACTATATAAGGCAATAACTGTGGCCATCCTCGTAACTGGACTGAAAGTCTGATTATAATCAATACCTTTTCGTTGCTTAAATCCTTTTACTACAAGCCTCGCCTTATACTTGTCTATACTACCATCTGGGTTGCGCTTAATTCTAAAAACCCATTTACAAGGTAGCGCTTTTCTATTTTTTGGTAACTGACAAAGTGTCCATACATCATTCTGCTTTAATGAGTTTATTTCATTCTGCATTGCATTCATCCATTCGGGTTCATCTTTCCTGCTTTTTGCTTCTTCATAAGTTTCATGATAAACTTCTGTATTTATAGAACATACATAGTCCTTAAACTTTTCAGGTCGCGAGAGATTAGCTTTATCACGCAAATTGTATTGCGTATGGGATGTACTACCCAATGACGACGGCTCGACAACATCTAACTGTTCGTCAGCGTCAACAAACTCTTCATTTGTACTCTCATAATCTCCAGTTTCTGGTACTGTTCTGTTTCTATCTTCATAAACTTGATCTTCATCAGCTCTTTCTCCCTCTAGAGCGAGTTCATGCTCTTGTATAGCTTCTCGTATGTGTCGCACTTTTGATTTTCCTACTAGTGGCGGTGGAAAATTGAAAGAGACAAAAAAGTTATTAAGTATTATATTGAGAATAAGGAAGAGACGTTACATAAGAATATAGGGTCGAGAGTCAAATTGGTATTCGTGGTGCCTTGAAGAGGACTTATCTTTAGCAGTGTAGGGTGAAGCGTCGTCGAAGGCACGTGGCGGCAGAGGGCTCGACCGACGTGGACGCCGAAGAAAGAGACCGGCGAGGGTGGCCGACGCAAGGCTCGTGGCACGTGGCTGAAGCGAAGATGACCGGCGAGGATGGCCGACGCAAGGCGCGTGGCAACAGGGCAGCTGACCGGCGAGGGTGGCCGACGCAAGGCTCGTGGCACGTGGCTGGAGCGAAGATGACCGGCGAGGGTGGCCGGCGAAGAGGGTCGACACGTGGTCGGCAGGTCTAGCGCCAGACGGCACGTAGATAGTAGCTGTATCGGACGTTGCCGTATACAGTACGTTGAGCCACAGACTGGTATGCAGAGCCGTATGCTGGAGCCTGAGCCGTATACTGGAAGTTGAGCCGTATACTGGAAGTTGAGCCGTATACTGGAAGTTGAGCCGTATACTGGAACCCTGGAAGATGAGGTGCTCGTGTCAGTCGAGAGTTCAGACTGATTGTGCCATGCCATAAGTAGTGACTCGTATGTAGAAATAGCTGAAGTGTAAGCTTAAGTCCTCTTATGACATGACCCAATCTTTTACTTAGATTTAAGTGACTAGAAGAGTCCAAACAATTAAAAGATTTGCATGAAGTGCTGAAGGTAGATTATAATTAAGTTTAGGTTGACTTGAAGAGTCCAGACAATAAAAGGTTTATAATTATAATTCACTAATACACGAGGCTATGATTCGAAAATAAAAATCACCCAGCGTGATTTAAAAACAGAAAAAGATCAAGGTAGTTTATAAAAATAGTATGCACATTATTTAAGAAATCAAGTGGTATTTCGCAATTAAAATGTTATAATATGCGTTACATGATTTTAGACGTATGTCAGCCACGGTTACACAGTTAAATATGATAAAACAATTAAATAAAAACGGTACCTGTGTGGCTGACATGTAAAACAATAGATTATCACAATGCACTTGAAAACACATTATAAGAATTGCAGGGTCGACATGCCTTTTGAGGTTGTTTAAGATTTTTAAAAGAAAGAATTTAGTTTTAAATAAAAGTATTTAAAACTTAAAAAGGCAAGTCGATCCTGGAGCAAAGCGATATATTAACACTGGTGAAATTACAATGGCGTACAAGGAAGTTTCACTTACCGAACAGTTCGGGGTCAAAAGGTAAAAGAGACCTCATTCAAATGGGGGATGGTATTTATACCATTCGTTTTTCACAATTTCGCTCCTAATAAGGAGCGTTAATCTATTTACGCGAAAGCTAAAAATAGAAACGTGTATTTGCGTCATGGAAAATTTATACATTTTTTCTCATAGCCCTTGCGCAGTTGTTTGGCACTGACGATCGATCAAGCGATATGTCAGTTTGTTTTTTTTTCTTTTAGGGACACACGGCTTCTATTTGCCATTGCTTTTGTACTCACGGCTTCTATTAGCCGTGTGTTAAAATTAAAAAGTGTTACATATGAAAGATTGGTTATCTTTCTCTGATTCTATGGGCGTCTTTGTAGATATCCTGAATTCTACATCAGTTTGGAAAGTTATATCTCTAGACTTCAATGTCTTCTTTCCATCCCAAATACGGTAACCATCATCATTATCATATCCTATAAGCTTACCTTTTATAGCTTTTTTATCAAGCTTTCTGCGTTTTTGTTTCGGAACATGAGCAAAACATTCACTACCGATAACTCTTAAGTGGCTTATTTTAGGCTTCTTCCTATGCCAGAGTTCATATGGCGTCTTATCATCAACTTTGCTTGGACCTGTCCTATTCAGCACATACGCAGCTGTGTTGACAAGTTCTGCCCAAAGTATTTGTGGTAGCTCTTCTCTTGCATGTAGCATAGATCTCGCCGCTTCAACTAAAGTACGGTTTTCTCGCTCGCTACACCCATTTTGTTCAGGAGTGTACGGCATTGTTAGCCTTTGTTGAATACCATATCGTTGAAGAATATTTCGTACTTCTTGGTTGTCAAACTCACCTCCGTTGTCACTTAAAATTGTCTTAATATTGTATCCCGCACTCTTGACTTCTTGTAACATTTGAAGAAGTTTGTCTTTAACTTCAGACTTGTTCTTCATGAAGTAGACCATACGATAGCCGGAGTAGTCATCTTTAAAAAGTACATAATATTTCAATTTAGAGATACTGTCTACGAAGGGACCGCACACATCGGTGTGAAAAAGCTCTCCTATAGCTGTTGCTCTTTCCCTCGTTCCAAATGGTTTTCTGTGTGACTTTCCATAAACACAGCCTTCACATTTAACCTTGTCAGGACTCAACTCTATTCCTAACTCTCTCTTTAATAAGCGGAGAACATGTCGTTTGTCCTGATGAGCAAAACGCTCATGATATAACTGTAACAAGTTAGAACCAGTTACTGCATTCACTTCTATGGTCTTTGGTTTCGGAGGCATAATAGTCTTCATATCCAATTTATACAGTCCTCCATACTGAGACCTTTTTCCTACAACCTTAGTCATGCCATAAATATCTAACTTGCATTCTCTAGTTGTGGAAGTGAATATACTATTCTCTACCTTATCTTGTGCTGCGAGTGGTGAGAAAAGATTCTTTGTTAGAGATGGCACCAGCCATACATTGTTAAGAGTGATTTGTTCTTTCTTGCCACTGACGTTTGATTCTACTTCAACGGTACCTTTTCCTATGACGGGAATGATACTACCGTCCGCAGTTGAAATGGTGTGATCCGTGTCAAACTCGTGAAACTCTTGAAAAATATCACTTCTTACCGCAATGTGAGTCGTCGCTCCATTGTCAACATACCAACTCTCCTTATCTTGAGGTCGTTCGTTGGAGCAAGCATTCACCATCAGTGAAATGTGTTGCACTTGCTTACTTGTAGAAGCAGCTGCTGATGTGGACTTAGGCGGCCTCCCGTCTTTGATCCACTTTTTACATTTCCGTACTATATGCCCTTTGCCAGTACAATAGTTACAGATCAGCTGTTTCTCATTACTTTTCTTCACATTCTTCTGTATATCTAAAGTCTCCTGTTTAGACTCTTCTTTACTTCCGAGCGCTCTCTCAAACGCACACAGGTAACTAGTTAAGTAATCAACTGTCCTTTCACTTTGACTTAGTAATGACCAGCTCGATGTAAATGCAAAATATCGTTCGTCTAAGGTATCTAGAATTTTACAGATCAGGAATAAATCGGGCAGCTTCACGGTCGCGTCACTTTTTGTGATTGCTACATTCAAGTTGTTCCAGATATTTTTCAGTTTTGACATATGAGTTGATATATCATCTTCCTTTTTATATTGGATACTAAAGAATTCCGCACACAAATTGTATGCTTGATCTTCTGACTGTCCATCAAATAATCTGTTTAATTCCTTCCAGACATCTTTTGCCGTATTAAAACGCATCACTTTTTTCAGTGTCTGTTCAGTCATATTTGATGTTAGAATGAGCAGAGCTACACTCGACTTTTCTATACTGAGCAATGGCTGCCCTATAGATGCCGATTTCAGCGTCACCAGCTCCTTTGGTAGGGGCAACTGGGTCTGAAAGAGTACCTTCCGCTGCTTCCATAGCGCCTTCTACTTCTCGCAACATGATAGAAATTTTGTATTTCTATGTAGCCCAGTTTTCTTTCCCTTCCAAATTACCGATCTGAACTTTCGACGTGAAAGACTCGATAGTAATTATATTTCCGTTCTCTCAGCTGGCGCACATCAACATATACACAAATTAAAAATAGCAGAGATTGAGAGTGAAAATATAATTCGTAATTTTTACTACAACAGAATCGACATCTTTCATAACTTGTTCTTATTTTAAACTTATCGAATGTACATACATATAATAAGGTTTGTATCTAACATATCTATCTCAGTATGAAGTTACGGTATGTTTCACGTCAATGGAAGCGCCTCTCCGTCTGACAGTAGATGTGAATTTCTGAACTCCTGCCGAGAATTATGAGCGGAGTACCGATCTGTGTCGATTCCACTATGTTGCAACACTTGTTCGATCCAGAAGCTGATCGTAGCTGCGATTGGGTTGTTGTATTATTTTTATTTGTCAAATTTGACGTGTCCCGTGTTAGTATTGTCGCTACATAACTTGGTTGACTTCTTGTAAGGTATTTGGTCAAAAATATTTCCTTCTTATTATGATAAAATGAAACGCCTCCCGGGAGACTAGTTCTTGATTAATTCGCCTATACTTAGGTATTTCAATGTTGGAATAATTTATTTTGTCATTCGAAAGCGTGATTAGTGACGTTGAGCAGTTGACAACGTAAGCAGAGCTACCAGTTTCTTCATTGTAGTTGTCGATGGTAATGCCAGGTTGGGATACTCTAGTAAAACGTTAGTGTCCCAAGTATATTAGTATCTTGGGAAACATGGCAGTTTTGGAAACACCTCTTAAAAATGTACTTACATTAGAATCTGGACTAAACTGTTTACCCAATATGAGTGATAGAGCTCTTTCAGCTCAATCGAAGCGTGTTTAAAGTTTACTAATTAGCTTCTAATTTAAATTACTCCGAAATAAAGTTGAATGCTACTGGATTGGATAAAGAGATGCAATCATTGATCTTATTGCCGTGACAAAAAATTATACTTTAAATATGCCGCATCATTAGGTTTCAATGTACCATGATATTATAATTGATTAATTCTATTGTTCTATTGTGAGAGATTGGTGTTAAAACGCATCCCTGATAAGCGTCCGACACCAGCAGCTCTCAGATGCAATGTGCAGGATAAGATTCCGCCGCAGAGGATATTGGGTCCTGGTAGGTCATAATTAGTTCTGAGGACGAAGTTCGAGAATTAAAGGATATGACAGCTGGCTCGACCAGTAGGGAACCACACTAACATGTATTGGACCATGTCTGTTAGATAAATGTTTAAATTGAAATAAATAAATAAATAACTCCGGATCCCTGGCAATCTACCACCTTGCGCAAACATTTTAATGTAAGTGAAAACAGAGAAAATTAGTAGAAAAAAGTATTTTTTTCCAATTCAAGGTAAAGACGTCGAAGAATATTAAAAGTCTTAATTGGAATTCAGCCAGGAAGTTTTTTATACTCAATTCGCGAAACTGTCTGGCCAATAGCTGGTAGAGACTTAGCTCGTACCACTGCTAGGCAATGTGTTACATGCAGAAGGGTAAATGGACGTACACCTACCCCTATCATGGGAATGCTCCCTGAACAGCGTGTCAACCCTGGTTATCCATTCGAGATTTGTGCTATTGATTTTGCTGGGCCGATTTATTGCGCTGATCGAAAGGGTAGAGGCTGCAAAATTAGTAAATCATATATTTCAATCTATTGCTGCATGAAATATCGCTGTGTTCATATTGAACCAGCAGTGGATATGTCAAAGGATGCATTTTTATCATCCCTACGTAGGTTCATATCACGTAGAGGAAAACCAAAGCAGATCTTTTGCGACAACGGACGCAATATGGTGGCTGCTTCCAAGGAACTTTCAGGTTTGATTCAAACCCACTCTGATGACATTGCAGGGTATGCTTCAGGGGAGGGTATTAAATTTACATTTGCTCCAGCCTTCAGTCCGCATTTCTCAGGTTTGATTGAATCCTGTGTAAAATCAGCTAAATTTCACATTAAACAAATTTTAGGAACAACTCACTTAACATATGAGGAGTTGGCAACTCTATTCAGTCAGGTGGAAGCGTGCCTCAACAGCCGTCCTATACTTCCCCTCCAATCTTCTTCTGGTATTCACGAATGCCTCCCTCTTTCACCGGGACACTTCCTCATTGGACGACCACTCACTTCACTGCCTGGGCCTACTTTCGAAGACAAACCTACATCAAGACTTAACCAATATCAAAGGCTCGAACAGATCCGTCAATCCTTCTGGAAGCGTTGGCAGTTGGAATACATCAGTGAGCTGCAACAACGGCACAAATGGAGAGTGCCGCACCCCCATGAAGGTTGGAGACTTAGTGCTGATCAAGGAGCCTAATATCCCACCAATGCAGTGGAGGCTTGGCAGAATCACAGCTTTAATTTATGGAAAGGACAACGTGGCTCGTGTTGCAGATGTTAAAACACCCACAGCCACTTTCAGACGAGGTATCAAGTACCTCTGTCCCCTGCTGGACACAGCAGAGGATGTCATTTTGGAACCTACAGGTTCCAACGCCGCCCAACATGTACGGGCGGAATGCCAGTTCTAATACTGGCAATACCGCTGGTTGGATGTCATTTCCGGTCAGCGACGAGGCTTGACAGCGCCTCGTTCACTTTGAAGCTGTCATATCTACGGTTAACATATGTGAGACCAAATTTATTTTCCTTTTTATAATATAATCGAGTTAAGTGCAAATATTAATGATTCCAATGATCCATCCATGTGTAATTGATCACACATAAACCAGGAAAACTCAATATCTGTGTATATATTCTAACTTCAGTGTAATTTCATGAAATGCATGTTCGTGAAAGTCAAGAATCCATTCGATATTTACGTTAATACATCTGGATTCCTTGTCTTGTATCTGTCTACGTTATCCTTAGATTTCATATATGATGCACAAATAAATAGGTGGCGTTTATTACACCATTTAGGTACATATCTTGTTAGATAGATAAACTTACAATCACTAACTAGTGTGACAACTGACGACCCTATCGCTAAGAGCGATCTCTTTCAATCAACCGTTAGTTTCCGTATGAAGATGTTCGATATTATATTCGCATTGGATACTTCTCATGCTGATGATGAAAAGAATTGCCGTCGTATTATTCGATTCTTAAGAGAATAGCCTATAGTCTAAGATCCCGCTATATGACGACCTTCACCGAGCTGGTTAATGGATGAAAAGTATTTTCATTTAAATATGTCAATAAATTTATAGCAAATGGTCGTAGTTGTCTAAAAAATGTCAGTCCAGAATAATTAATTATATTTTTTTTTAAACATTTCACTGGTTTTGGTTAATAGACAAATTCCATACAAATCGAAAGTATGAAGCCCATAGAATATGCAAACAGTCTCGCCACGGCATCCGTGCGAGGTAGCTGTGCGTTGTCTTTGCATTAATTATTCACATCGATTACGATAGCCGGCAGTGTAGGTATACCTAACATTCCGCGTTGGGTTGCCTAGATGCCGCGCAACTTGTACTATGGACGACGACACTATGTCGTCATCTTTGGGAGCAGAATTTAGGGCTGAGCTGAGCGAAAGCGAGATGATGTCGGATGAAGAACGAAATGTTGACGAGGACATTATAATACAAAAAGAAAAAGACGATGAAGAATGGAAAAGACCGGAGAAAACAAAAAGGACAGACTCAGGAGGTGAAGAATGGAACGTTGTGAATTCAAATGGAAAGAGACGCAGACCACATGTATAGTTCCACATGTGTTTAAGTATATATATCTAGCAGTGCGCAACACTTACCAAAAGCGTTCGCTTTAGCTAAGTTTCTTAAAGATAATGACATAACCGAGATCGAGAGAGTAAAATATATTAATGTATTTAAAGTACGTATCGACGTTAAAAGCGAAATTACTGCTAGAAAAATAGAAGGTTGTGTGGCAATCAAGGAAAAGGGTTGGCGGACACAGATGGCAATGGAGAAGAACATAACGTATGGTGTTATACGTGACGTAAATGTAGAAATAACTGCAGAAGATATATATAACAGGATATCGTGCCCTGAGCCGGCCGAACTAGTATCCGTGTCCCGCCTTAACCGCCGAAGTGCGACGAGTACAACTGGGTGGACACAGTGAGTCGGTGAGACTTTGCTTTAAAGGGAACATACTACCACCTTATGTCTCTGTTGATGGTCTAAGAATGCAAGTTGTCCCTTAAATATTCCCCGTTTCACAATGCTCCATCTGTTGGCGACTTGGACACACGTTCAAAAGATGCCCATCACCTACCAAAGTTGTGTGCCCAAAATGTGGGTTGCACCATGCAAACTGCTCAACCACATCTTTTAAATGTGTTAATTGCGGTGGCACGCATATGTCTATGTACAAAAGTTGTCCAGCATTTTTGAAAGAAAAAAAACTGAGAAATATAATGGAAGAATTCAACTGTACTTACAGAAGAGCATTAACTATGTATGTAAAACCGAGCCCTCAAAAACATACACAGACGACCAGTAGAATGTTTTCATTTAATCCTGTACCTCCATCATCATCGACAGTCTCTTTTCCTCCACTGACAAGAAGTGAACCTTCAATACCATTAGTTTCACAGAATTCTAATCCTACTTATGCCAATGTACTACAAACAGAGGTAGATATCCACAGAGAGCCTTCGACTTCACAAGTTCGACGAACACCTTCGAAGCAGAGAGATCGCAGCAACGAAATCCCTTTCAAGTTTACTGTGACTCCAAACCATGTTTCTCAAGAGAGATCGGAGCAGAAGATACCTACAAAACAACATGAAAACCAAGTAAAATTTAGTGAATTATTAAATCGGTTGAAAGACATAATTTTTATGAGAAATGTGTCGCTAGAAGAGAAAGTGAAGAGTGGGTTTAAGTGTTGTATAGAGTGGCTAATACTAATTTTGGTTGAAAACTTCTCGGAATGGCCAATGTTAAAAACGGTACTAGATATTTTTATGAACTATGGCCAATAATATAAAAACAGTTAAAATTTCTATCATTCAGTGGAACGCTCAAAGTATACGGCCGAAGTTAGACGACTTTGAAAACATTTTGATCAGGGAAAAGGTTCATATTGCTGTGATTTGTGAAACATGGCTAACAGCGAGTATACAGCTTAAGGTAACAGGTTATAATATATATCGCAGAGACAGAGACGAAGCCTACGGTGGAGTAGCTATTTTTGTACATAGGTCGGTACAATCTCAACTTTATGACGTTCAAATACGTAATGACGGTATCAAAATTATTGGTGTTAAAATATATAACTGTAATGAAATTGAACATATTATAGGTATCTATTGCCCGTCTTCGATTTCTACTAGCCAGCAGGAATGGGACGCTGTGTTTTCATGAGTCAATAATAAAACATTAATATTAGGCGACTTTAATGCGCATCATTTCACGTGGTCATCTAAGATAGACAGACGAGGCACGCTCATTTATGATACAATACTAGAAAAGAGGTTTATAACTCTAAACAACGGCAATCATACTAGAGTTAAGTTAGTTAATAACCGACTGCAACAAACGTCACCAGATATATCCTTTGTTTCGTCCAATTTGTCACTTCCGAGTGTCTCATTGATAACATCCCAGTCAAATGATGTTATCAATGAGACACTCGGAAGTGACCACCTTATGATTAAAATTACTACGTCCTTTAATGCCACACCATCAAACATTACACGTCGAAATTTTAAAAAAGCTGACTGGAATGGGTATAAAAGTACGATAGATACCTTATTTGCAAACTATAATCGTTCTAATAATCTCCAAAGAGATGACGACTTATTTTTGGACTATTTAAATATGGCAGCAAAATCCCACATTCCAATGACACGTATTAACACAGCATATCCATATAGATCCATATAGCAAATTTACCCCAAAACCCTATTGGAACGTAGAATTATCAGTCTGTAGCAGAACGCAGACTAGCTCTTACTAATTTTAGGCGTAATCCTACTCCAGATAATTTAAGGATCTTTAATAATAAAAAAATCCATTCACAAATAATACTACGAAAAGCTAAAACTAAAGCATGGCAAGGGTTCTGTACTTCTATAAATGGTAATATAACCCAAAGTGAGATGTGGCAAAAGATGAGGTGGTTTAAAGGACGTAAATATAATAGACAATACGTAGATAGTGACAAAGCACATATACTTCTTCGTAATCTGACTCCCGATTACGTAACTCCTCAAGATCCAACCTTTGTATCCAGAAATCAAAAATTAGAATCCTCGATTTCTAAACTAGAGTTAGACCAATACATTCGTTCTAAAGATACCACACCCGACTGTGACAACATTTCATATTCGATGATTAAATACCTATCTGAGAATGGCAAGTCTGTGTTACTATCTATATATAATGACGTATATTCAACCGGCTTTGTACCTAAACAATGGCGAGATATCTCTGTTACTCCGATACCCAAGCCGGGGCGTGACCCGAGAAGCGCATCTGCGCTTAGGCCTATCGCAATGATGTCTTGTCTATGTAAGATTTGGAATTTAAAGGAATAACCTACTTTCATTTCATACTACAGGTTTTAGAAAATGCCGATCTACGTTGGACAATCTCTCTAGCTTTATTACTCAGGTACAAATAGGATTTTCCGAAAACAAATCAACTATTGGATGTTTTTTAGATATAGCGCCTACAATATTGTAAATACCGTTTCACTTACACAAATGATGGATCAATTGGGGATTGGTGCCATGATGTGTCGATATTTTTGGAATTTTTTGAAAGAAAGACATTTAAAAATATTAGTAGGCAATTCGTGTATACATCGAACAACAGGACGCGGCATTGCTCAAGGTGATCCAAGTGCACCTTTATTATTTAATATAAGTACTATACAAATCTGCAAAAACATCCTAAATAATGATATATTTATTTCACAATATGCCGACGATTTTGTTTTGTATTCTATGTCTGAGAACTTAGAAGAATGTGCTCAACGTTTACAAAATTCGTTAGAACATTTAGCTAACCTACTTTCGGAAGTAGGTTTAGACATCTCACCATCTAAAAGTAAGATATGTATGTATATTTAAAAGAGGATACATTAAAACGATTAAAGAAGACAACATTGTGTTGACACTTAACAACACACCGATACAGAAAGTTGGTAACGTCAAATACCTAGGTATGTGGTTAGATCGATCGCTAAAATGGACGAAACATATCGGAGAACTAATTGAAGGATGTTCGAAATCCCTTAACATCTTTAAAGTTCTTTCCGGACCGGGGTGGGGAGTGCATCCGAGTCATTTAAGACGTTTATATATATCTATCATACGCTCCAAAATAGATTATGGTAGTTTTTTATACGACAATGGCCTCAAAAAAGTGTTTCTAAATTAGACAAATTACAAAATCAATGCTTACGTGTAATTGGTGGGTTTGTGAGAAACACAGCAGTACATGTAATGGAATGTGAGCTTCACCTCCAACCTTTACATATACGTAGGTACTATTTGGCAGGCAAGTTCTGGCTTAAGTCTAGATCTTTTGAAGGTAATGAAATCATTATTATTTTAAATCATCTCTCGGAGTTATGTGAAAACGAATATTGGAGACATAAGAAAAAACCTATGTTAGTCGTCGCTAGGGAGAATCTTAAAACTTATGCTGTATACTCCTCTCGCCAATTAGAACGATTTACACTTGATACATGGGTCAGTAATATGAACCTAACCGACAAGATTAAGTCCAATATAGATGATGTTAAGAAATCTAAGCAGCAGTATATAAGCAGCGAATTAAAACAAGTATGCGAATGTTACCTACACCTCAACTATTCAGATTCTTATTGCATTTATACTGATGGTTCACAAGATGGAAATGAGTCTGGTTTGGCCGTTTATGATCCTCAATCCCAAGTGTCGCTTAAGTTTAAGACTAGTCAATCAATTTCATGTATGTATGTTGAACTATTGGCCATCGCAGAAGCTGTTACCTATATCAGTACATTGGAGTCGAGCAACTATGTAATACTGACAGACTCAAAGAGTGCCCTGCAGCACCTGGCTCGTTGCACCTCGAATTTTCGAGGCACACCGATAGCATATACAATCTTAAAGTCTGTCAGTAAACTATCTGACAAAAACATTGTCTTACAATGGATTCCGTCGCATATAGGTTTAAGTGGTTCCTACTTCCTACTTTATTTGGAACTCAGCTAACTCTTAGCAAGGAAGTAAAATATCTGGGTATATGGTTAGACAGCAAGCTCCTTTGGGGAAAGCAACTTGACCATGTCACCACCAAAGCAACAAACATATTATGGCAATGTACCAGAGCTATAGGTAAAGATTGGGGACTAAAACCAAAACTATGTCGCTGGCTGTACACAGTAGTTGTCAGACCGGTACTTACATATGGCTGCATAGTGTGGTGGCCTAGAACAATATTGGCGACAACAATCACCAAACTACAGAAAACACAGAGATTAGCGTGCTCACTAATTAGCGGGTGCGCAAAATCCACTCCATCTGCTGCCCTGGACATCATTCTCGGTCTGACGCCACTTCACTTGCATATACAGCAGGAAGCAGTGGCGTCAGCACTGAGAATCAAATCCACCAACCAGTGGAAAGGCTCTGGAATCAGCACAAATCATTGCAAAATCTTAGATAAAGCAATGAGAATAATCCCTGACGCCTGTCGAGGCACGGACAGAGTGGCCACTACATATTTAGACGGAAAAAACTATGGACTAGTCACAGAAATATGCGCCTCAGAGGAAAATGCGACCGTGGATGTCGAATATAACGTTTTCACAGACGGTGCAAAAAATGACAAAGGAGCAGGTTGTGGTTTTTACTCACCAGAACTAAAAATAAAAAACTCGATAGGCTTAAACAAGACTACTACCGTGATACAGGCAGAAGCGATGGGCCTTTTGCTAGCGGCCAAAGCTGTACTCGCGCAAGAAGAGGAATGTAATGTAATAGGGAATAACAGACTACTCACGTTCACCACGGATAGTGCAGGCATTATTTATGCACTTAAAAAACCTACTACTAGGTCCAGAGTAGTATCAAAATGCCACTCGACATTACAACAATTAGCTAGCTCCTATAATGTTACGGTTCAATGGACAAAGAGCCATAGCTCTTGCCAAGGAAACAACAAGGCAGACTTACTCGCCAAAGAAGGTACGAAGAAGGAGACATGTACACACGTTGCGGAACTGTGCAGACCGACAGCGGCGGAAACACGGAACCTGCTTCGTCTGTACACTGAAAAGGAACAGCAAAACCTGTGGAATAAGAAAATAGACTGCAGGCATGCAAAAAAATTTTTCCCAACACTAGACCGGAAACTGACCAATAAATTACTAGGACTATCAAGACCGGACCTCCGGCTAATGATAGGCATCATCACAGGTCACTGTGATTTGAACTATCATCTGCATAAGATCGGAGCCACGGACAGCCCGCTATGCCGAGGCTGTCTACAAGAAAACGAAACTGTGGAGCATGTGCTACTACACTGTAAGTCCACAGAACGGATGAGGCTTACATCGGGACTCTGCGAGAAGTCACCAGATCAACTCTGCTCTGGATTCAACTGTCAGACACTCGACGGTAAAATACAACAACCAATAATAATTTCCAACAGGCAATAATTTCCAGCCTAGTACAATAAATACCTAACTATTTCTATATCGACGTGTTCCTACTTTGTTGGTACCTTTTCACGACTAAACGTCTGAATTTAACTGAATTATCATCACTGCGCGAGTAAGCCCGCAAGGCGCAGCTAACAAGTAATATATTGCAGCAGGAAATTAAATGTGTGCAGCAGGTATAACCTACCTTCCTAAGCGCATAGTTGCAGGCCGCCGCAGGTGTGCAGCAGGTGTATACCTACCTTCCTAAGCGCATAATTGCAGGCCGCCGCAGGTGTGCAGCAGGTGTATATGATAGACCTAGAACGAGTCCAGCGTGCAGTCCTAAAAGTCATGGCCGGAAAACCACGCCGATACCCCACCCAACTATAGTTACAAGAGGTGGTAGTTCTCAGTGTGAGGCAGTTATTTGTGATGAAAGCGTTAAATACCCACCTTCCTAAGCGCATAGTTGATCAGAGCGGGGAACATGACCCATCCGAACAGAACACCGAACAGAGCCGTCCCAGCTCCGATCGCCACGTACTTCAAGGGTTTCTCGGACAGTTTCTTTAGAAGGATCATGGCAAAGTATTTTTGTATCTGGAAATAAAATCATGATATACTACATTATACAATTCAGACTACTTAGCGTTCGTGGTTCGTAGGGGCAAGATAAACGGTCTGCATTATAATTTGGAATGTAAATAACTGTAGTACCGTGTAACCGTGTCTCGACACGGTGTTGGCCACTTTTATTTTAAACTAGTATACAAGATTTAAATTTAACTTATGTACCTGTTTCCGCTGGGAACCGTAAACACAATAAATATAAAAGTGAGATTTAAGTTTTGAATATAAATTTCCGCAAAGTAACGCCTGATTCAATAAACTTTCAAGTATAGAAGAAGAAGTCGGGTGTCACACCATTGGCAATCCATGTGTTTCACTTACAAACATCTTTAATATTGATAAAACAATAAACGTATTTTTTGTTTTGTATATTCTAACGTAGTAAATTGCTATAAAAAGTTGAAATCCATGGTTTGATTGCAGTAACATACACTGATGTGCATACAAAGCGTGTCTGACACTGCAGGGGGCGATGCTGCGCCGTGAGCCGAGAAGCGGAGGACGTTCCAAGCAAGTAAGTATATAAATAAAAACAAAATATCCCACTGCAGAAAATCAGTTTTTACAGTCTAACTTAAGATTTCGTTACGCTTGATACACTGTTGAGTGTACGTTTTTTGTGAGAAGGTATACGTAAAATCGCTGTAAAAGATTATAAATGCGCATTCTTTAGAATAATTCGAGAAAAATCACTTGTTTATTACGAAATAGTTCTTTAGAGGTTACGAAAAAACGCAGTTTTTTTATTTTTGCAATGTATTATTACTATAACACTTTATTTAATATAATGTAGGGTCAAGCCAAGCCAAGGTCTCTTGGTGGGCATCAGTGGGGTGGAGGAAGGCCCTTTTTACATATAATATAAAAAATACAGAAACTGAGTATATGGATGGCAGATGGAATTATTGTACAATGGAATTTAACAAATCTAGGCTATTGAGATGAAACGGTTATGACTTAAAAACTAGTATATTGGCTGATGCTCCCACAGAGTGAGTAAGATGCGGTACTTCTGTGTGGGAGCATCAGAATGAGAGCACGGCATTTGCCTATTTTATTATTATTCTCCTTTATTAAATTTAAATCTCGGGTCGCAGCCCGGTCCTTTGATGGGCATCAGTGGACCCGAAGCCAACACTGAGAGGCTCTTTACATAAAATAATATAAAAATACAGTTTTTTTGTATGTGGATAGATGATGGAACTATTGTATAACATGGAATTTGACAAGTCGGGGCTATTGAAATGAAATGGTTATGACTTTTAAGACTAGTTTATTGGATGATGCTCCCACACAGCAGGTAGGTAAGATGAAGTACCTCTGTGTGAGAGCACCAGGATGAGAAAACAGCACCTGCCAATTCCGTCTTATTATGCAAAAATACCTAGGTAGGTGACGACTCGCCACCCACTAAATGGGCCCCCATAGTGGCACCGCATGTTGGCGCCGGAGAAGCAACATCAGACATAGACATAGACAGAAATTTATTGTGACAAAAAACATACAACACAAAATAAATATCATTCAAAAAAATATAAATCATACACAAAATACTTATATAACATGTTTTTGTCATGTTTTTGTGTTTTTGTTTGTGTTTTTGATCAGTGTGTAATTGTGTGTTCAAATTATTTGAACACACAATTCAAATAATTTGAATTAAAAAAATAAACGGGAATAACCCGTAGCGCAGCGTAGGAAGACCAGCCACGAGATGAACGAATGACTTCATACAAGTGGCGGGAATACGCTGGATTCAGACCGCTTCAACCGGACTTTTTGAAATCCTTGAGGGAGGCCTATGTCTGGCTGTGGCTGAGATGACGATGAACCCGTTAGATGTATGTGATGATGTATGTGTACCCAGAGCACTCACGCTCGCTTAAAGGCCCTCAAATATGGTTGAGGAGAGCGATGGCTTGTACATCCGTCAACTCGTGAACGGGTGCTGCTTTCGGGAGCTGGACTGCTCGGCGGACACACGCATGCATGTTAATGTTAACAGTTATTACATTTTGTCCGTCTTGTATGAAAATTAAAAAAAAAATTGACTTAATTAAAAACATCAAATGTATTAGTTTATAAAAGGCACGAACCCTGGAGTCTGTGGTGCTCAAATTATTCAAATAAAAACAAAACCCGTAACATATTTAAGAAATGGATTACAGTATTTATAATCCAATAATGAGAATGTTCACTCTCGCTCCGGTTTTTAATGTGGAAATGAATGAATGAGTACAAACAATGAGCTATTATAAATACGTACGTACGGCGCGGGCGGCAGTCGCGCGTTCACGAAGAAAGCTGTTAAACAACTTGATATAGAGCTTGCATGGTTAATTGAAGGGAGGAGCCGGCACTGGGCACAGGCGCTGGAGAAACTGACTATCCGTATGTTATAACTAACCAAATAAGTTAAGCCCAAACATCCGTCAAACCATTGCACCCTAAAACGTGATAATTACCCCTAACATATTCGAGATAAAACCTAAACGTAGGATGTTTAGCTTCATCTCGAATATGTTAGGAGTAATTATCACGTTTTTAGGGTCCCATACCTCAAAAGGAAAAAACGGAACCCTTAAAGGATCACTATGTTGTCCGTCTGTCTGTCTGTGCGTCCGTCCGTCCGTCAAGACCCGTATCTCGGGAACGCGTGAAGGTATTGAATTGAAATTAAAACCATATACGCAGATCTATAGCCTATATTGATATTGATATATTTATTCATAATTTGCAAGAAAATTATAAATCATTTTAGAGTAATTAGAGTAGAGACATATTCAAGCTAAATAAATAAAATCATAGTTATTGATGACAAATAAAAAAACCGGACAAGTGCGAGTCAGACTCGCCCACCGAGGGTTCCGTACAAACTAAATAAAAGGGGGAAATCATTTTTTTTTTATATTTTCCTTCATAAACCGAAAAATATACATCGTAAAAATATTTAACACATTCCTTGCTCACCACTCGGGTCCGAGTGGGACGGTGCTATAGTAGCGGCGCCTACCACTCGGATCCGAGCAAGCGTCCCGTTCATTTTGTAGTAGTCAGTAAACCGCCGGCGTTTGAGGCAGTCAATGTTGCTTTGCGAAGGAAATTATAAAAAAATATATATGATTTCCCCCTTTTATTTATTAACCCTTATAGTTTCGCCATGTTCGCCTGTCTGTCTGTCTGTCCGCGGCTTTGCGCAAATACTATTAATATTAAAGCACAGTAATTTGACATGGACATATTATTAATTACGCGGTGAAAGTCATGGAAAAAATCTTGAAAAAAAATATTTCGGGATCTCCCCTACATTACATTTAGAAGAGTAGGGACCAATTATTATTTCTAATCTCTCCATCTCATCGTGTAGAATATGGTTGGAGCCGAGTGCGCCGAGGTCGATGCGTATACCTGGCTCCTGGATGACCTTCAACGAATATCTCTTGGATACTCTGAGTACGCAATCAGGTACGCAACCCTGTTCGATACACTCTCGATGGCAAGAGTGTTGTTAGCAAGGGACTTGTGGACGAGAAACCCGACACCACCTTGGAACTGTCGGTCGCCCTCCCGGTAGTAGAGTAGGTTACCAGATTTCAGGGTTATCGTGTCCTCACCCTCTCGTCGGACTTCTGATAACCCCAGGATATCCCAATGTAACCTACTCATGTCTTCTTCCAGCTCAGCTAACTTCTCGTCTATCCTCATCGTGCGAATATAACATATGCGATCTCAACTCTAGGAAACCAAATAGTAGATTGTTATACAAGGGGCTAAAATGACCCATTGTAACGAGGTAGATTTTTAGTAAATAGAAACCGAGTTATAATGGCTCTACTTTTGATGGTACTTTGGATGGTTTTAATATAAGTTAAAAAACTTTATTTTTGAGCATCAAAAAAGCGAGGAACTTGTAGTAGAGTAGTAGAGTAGTATAGAGTAGTAGAGTAGTAGACTGGTGTCTAAACAATATAGTAAACATTTTATAATTTGTGAACTATTGTGTACATGAATGTTGTTCTTGTTGGATACTTATTGTCGCCAAAATTTGAATCTCTGTAATTATCTTCTTCACTGTATTTATTTTGTTCTTAATTATTTTGGTTCATTTTTCTCATTTAAGGTTTATTTGATGTTTTTTGTTGAAGTTGACTTGCTTACTTGTTACTGTATACTTGCCGTGAATGTTAATCGCGGGCGACGTCACCGTCGGTTCCCGCGGAAGACTAGCGCCGGCTGTTCACAGCCAGCAGTATACTGAGTTGGGACCGGTTTGTGGCGGACACATAATTCTTGTATACTATAGCGTTTCTTTTTGTTTTTGTTGCTTCATATTTACTTGATGTTATGTGTCTTCCATAAATAAATATATGTCTATTTCTATTTTGGTGTTTTTATATGTTTGACAAGAAATCATCCAAAAACTACAAGACCGATTTCAAAAATTCTTTTACCACTAGTAGTATACTAAATTATCCTTGAGTAACATAGGTTATATTTAATACTAGAAAAAAATAGGGATCCTTACTAAAACTTCAACAATTTAACCCAAGGTGTAAAAAAAAATGCCATAAAATGTCATTCATCGCATACGCTGCTCAAATTATTGATGATAGAACAAAAAATTTTCTACAATATTAAAGAACATAAGATATTAGATCTCTATAAAACATCGCGATAGCACCGCGTTATATTACTAACTATTGTTATTACATCACTATAACAATTTTTTTACATTTTAAAAGTTGAAAGAAATACCGACCAAAATCAGACCATGTTACCCATACTTTGGTATTAATCCTTATCCAAATAAATTATATCTTTTTCAAGAATGTTTCAATACCTATTGATTAGTTTTTGAATTATTCAAATCCGCCATTCGATTCAAAATTCCATTAAAAATACTAATAGAAAAACCGACAAGTGCGAGTCGAACTCGAGCACGAAGGGTTCCTTAGAACGAAGGGTTCAAGTAAGTGGCGTAACTATAGGGTGGCAGGGCATAATGCCACGGGCCCTCGACCCGAGTGGGCTCTGGCCTCTTGATACACACAGCTCAGAAATAATAATAATTAGGACTATTGTTGCCAATAAGCCTGATATCGTGATCGTAGATCGTTCCCAACGCCGGGCAGTGCACGTCGATGTCACCATCCCACATGATGAGAATCTCGTGAAGGCTGAGAAGGACAAGCTCAGCAAGTACCTTGACTTGGCTCACGAGATAACCGCCATGTGGGATGTTGATTCGACGATCATTGTTCCGATAGTCGTATCGATAAACGGTTTAATTGCGAAGAGCTTCGACCAACATCTCATCCAACTATCAAGCTCTCTCTTGATAGTTGGATCAAGGGTCGCATACAAAAGGCAGTCATCCTAGACACGGCGCGCATTGGCAGGAGATTCCTCAGTTTGTAGCCCTTACCGTCGACAGCTTGAGCCTTGCCCCGCTGCCGGCGGCACACTAGTTTTAAGTTTTTTACAATATTTATGTAATTTTTGTATATGTTTATATTTTTATTATAAAAAAATTGAAATTAAGAATCTAAATAAATAAATAAATAAAAGGCCTTCGATAAAATTGATAATGATATATTATTGCATAAGTTATCTACGTTTGGCTTCACTCGCGATTTCTTAATTTTTATGGCCGATTTCTTGAGGGACCGGTGTCAATATGTGAGGCATGGTACATATGTATCTCAACCATATTGCACTAGTTCTGGTGTAAGCCAGGGTTCTGTCACTGGTCCGTTACTCTTTCAAATGATGATTCACGACCTACCTAATGTACTTGTTGGAATGTTAGATTTATGGAAATAAAACGTCCAACATAGAAAATGTGGGCTTTATTGAGCCTTAGAAATATTTTGGTATTTTATGTATTGTTGGTTTATGGAACCACCGCCTATGGAGACGGGACTTATCGAAGTGAAAGAGAATGAATATTGTAAATTGACATATTGACAGATAGGCTGTCAGTATGTCATGTCAAGCACAGATAATATTTAAGTTACTTTTTATGTGAGATTCTCACATATTGCGGGGGCCCATAAACCAAGAAAGAAACACTTAAGCATATACAAATTAAATAGTAAGTACATACATCAGTGTGTTTATTAAATTATTTTAATATATATCCTTATAAACCTTCATAGTTAGGTATTAACTGAAAACTATATCTTTATCATTCTAGGTAGGTAACATATTGAGTTATATATAGATATGTACGTTAAATCTTAAAAGTAAAAATAAAAAATCAAACAAATTACATAAGGATACACATTAGGCATTAGGTACACAATTATTTATCATGAGTACATAGAAAATAGCTAGAAATGTCATATAATATGACAAATTTTAAGAATAAGTTCTTATGTTTATAAAATATAGTATTTAAGCAATTAACTAAGTGATAGGTCATTATTACATAGTAAACTTTTATATTCTAAGTAAGTATTATTCAGAGACCTTTATCTAGTATATTACATATAGATGTATATGTATATACATTATATGCCAGCTTAGGTATCAATAGGTAAAACACATATTTTTCTTAAACTGGTTCGCATAATATGCTTATTTGGCAGTAGTACATCAATTACTCTAACTTTATCATCCTTGCCAGGAAATACTTTTACAATTCTACCAGTAGGCCAGTTGAATGGAGTTACATTTTGATCTCTTAATAACACTAACATTCCCTCTTTGACATTTGGAGTACTATTTTTCCATTTTGGTCTATTTTGCAGTTGATTTAAATAGGATTTATGCCATTGTTTGAAAAACTGCTGTTGATACTGAGTACATTGTCTCCAAAAGCTGAGTCTGTTAGTGGGAATGCCAGTGAGGTCTGGCTCTGGGTAGCTGGTCAAAGGAGCTCCAGTCAAAAGGTGTGATGGAGTTAAATATGACAAGTCTGTACAATCACTTGTCATCTGTGTTATAGGTTTTGCATTTAAATAACCTTCAATCTGAATTATGACAGTATTAAATTCCTCATAGGTAACTACATTTTTTCCCATCACTCTTTTTAAATGATATTTGAAACTTGCGACCCCAGCTTCCCAAATACCTGCCATCTCCGGGCTATATGATGGTACATATGAAAAGGCAATGCCTTGTTCACTAGCAAACCTCGAGACTGCACTTTGGTGAGCTGAGGTAGCATGTAGCTTATACAATTCTTGTAATTGAGTATTGGCACATTTAAAGGTTGCAGCATTGTCACAATATATTTTTGAAGGTTTATTCCTTCTAGCTATGAACCTTTTTAGGCAATTCAAAAATGTTGCAGTAGTAAGATCTCCGGCTGCCTCAAGATGAAAAGCTTTCGAAAATAAACAAATTATGACCAGAACATAAACTTTCAATATCATTGGTTTTCTAACTCGTGCCATTTTTATATAGAATGGCCCGCAATGGTCTATGCCCGAAATTTCGAAAGCTCTACTTGGTGTAACTCTTGGTGATGGCAGAGAACCCATGAGCTGTGAAGCAGCTTTGGCCTTTAGTCTAAAACATACCAAACATTTGTGAATAACCTTTTTAATTTGGCTTATACTATTTATTAACCAAAATTTTTGATTTATTGCAGCCAACAATAGCTTGGGACCTGCATGTAGTGCATTTTCATGTTCTTTGCGAATAATGAGTGTGGTTACATGTGAAGATTTTACTAAGATTATTGGATGTTTTTGCGAATATGAAAGTTGTGAATTTTGCAATCTACCACCAACTCTCAATAAACCTTCACCGTCGAGAAAAGGATTGAGTGATGCAAGAGGTCCTTTTATGGACTTATTGGATTTGAGGCAAGCAATTTCAGCAGCATAATGACTTTGCTGATCGATTTTTACTATTTTAAGCAAAGCCCTTTCAAGTTCGTCTGGCTGCAGCTCTCCATCACGCCTTTCCACTTTAAGTTTTGTCTGAGAATTGGTAGCAAATCGCATTATGTAAGACACAACTCGTCTCAATTTACTGAAATCAGAGAATCTATCAAAAATTTCATGATTAATTGGAAGTGTTACATTGGTACAAACTTCATTTTTGTTATCATTATTGTGACCTTTGTTTTTCAATTCAGGTACCTGTTGCAGGGTTAGAGGCTCATGTCTTGCATTTTCATGTTGAAAATATGTTTCTTTCAAAAATGGTGGACCGTACCACCACAGATTATTATTTTGCAAGGATTGAGGCTCTACTCCCTTCGACAGGCAGTCTGCAGGGTTGAGTTGGCTACGAACATAAAACCAGGGCCAATTTTTTGCGAGGTCATTAATTTTTATAACTCTGTTGGCAACATAAGGCATTAATTTTACTGGTTCTATGTTTAACCATGCCAAGACAATCTGTGAATCAAGGTACAGGTACACTTTTAAGTCATTACAACATGCTTGTAATGTATTATATACTCTTCTTGTGAGCATAGCTAAGATAAGAGCACCATTGAGCTCTTTACGCGGTATGGAGAGTTCATTGTTGATTGAATTTACTCTTGACTTTGAGCACAATAAATTTGTACTGACTGTACCGTTGAACGTATAGATAATCGGACTTAATGTTATAGCGTAAGCCTAATGTTTTAATAAATTCAGTATCTTTGCTCATATCAACACAATTTGGTGACTTTTCATCAGCGGGAATGTTTTTTAATAAACGGCTATCATTGGAGCCCCACTTATGGAGTTGGAATCCCCCTAGATGCAGTAACTCAGTCAGTTGTTGTTTTATTTTTAGCAAAGTATCGATATCATCATGACCTGTAATTATGTCGTCTACATAGCTCTGTGTCTTAATAACTGTGGCTGCAAGGCTATATTGATCCTTAAAACGATCAGCTAGTTCAACAAGACATCTTGTAGCAAGATATGACGATGATTTGAGGCCGTATGTAACTGTGTTTAATTGTAAACACTTTATGGAGTCATTCATAGTGTCTCTCCATAATATATTTTGGAGCACCCTATATGGAAGGTGTACCAGAATTTGGCGAAACATTTGTTTAATGTCGCACAGAAGTATGTACTTAGGCAACCTAAATAAAATTAGGATATCAAATAGTTCATTTTGAACTACAGGCCCATTTAGCATAAAATCATTTAAGCTAACTTTATTTTTTGTTTTAAAACTGCCATCAAACACTGTTCTCATCTTTGTTGTGAGACTTTTTTCATTGAATACAGGGTGATGAGGCAAAAAATGTAGTGTGTCTTGCTCAAGATTATATTTTGAAATGTCAAATGGTTGGGCATGTCCTAATGCGATATATTCATTAATGAAATCTCTATATTGCTGATAAAGCTGATCGTTTTTTGATAGTCTATGTTCCAAGTTATGGAAACGTTGTAAGGCAGCAGGGAAGGAGTCCCCAATATTTATTTCATCTATCGGTTGCTTTAATGGTAAGGCAACAGAGAACCTATTATTTTCCAAAGTTACAGACTGCTGAAAAATACCTTCTGCTTTTTCATGTTCAGAACTTTCTTCAGAAAATATTTCAGGTACCTTTTCTGCAGTCCAGAACTTGGAAATATTTTCATTCAATTCAGAGAGTGAAATATCTTGTGAATTCTGACTTACATGAGCACAGACTGTGACTGAGTTACTGTTTTCAGGTTGGACTACATACTGTGTGATGATGGCTCCAGTGATGACATCACCAAACTGTGTCTGAAGCAGATAGGGTGGTCCTTGCCCTTCAAGTGGAATAGGCGGACTCTGCAGCACCTGGAATAGTTCATTACAACCCAATAATATATCTATAGGAGCAGAAATATTAAATTCTTGATCGGCTAGATTATAATTATTTTTTAGTTTTAACTTTTCACAATCTATTTTAAATTGAGGTAGGTCAGCAGTGACTTTGTCAACAATGCAACAGTCTACCCTCAGCTGAAAATTATTGAATCTTGATAAAATTGTTAACTGAGCTTTTTCATTAATATTTTTCATGTTATCGCAAATACCTAAGACTGTTTTCTTTTCTTTATATATCCTAGGACAGATTTTTTCTATGATTTCCTTCCGAGCTAAACAAACCTGACTCCCAGAGTCGAGCAAGGCACGTACACTAAGCATTTCTCCATTTTCACATTTTACCAACACTTTAGCCGTTGGCAGCAAAATGCTTGTATTGTTTGTATTATTACAATGTAATGACACTGAAGATGGCTTCAAGTCAGTATGATTTATTTCATTTACATGTAACAGAGTATTGTGTGTTAAGCTCTTACACTCCTTGCATTTAAAGTTGTACCTACATTTACCAACATGTGTAGCGAGACAGATATTACATAATTTATGCTTCAAAACAAAATTATTTCTTTCAGTAGCCGATGTCAGCTTAAATTGTTTGCATGTATAAAGTCGGTGATTTAGATTGCAATACTTACATGCAGGACCTTGAGTCTTTTGTGCAGCAGTGGTGGAGCTGCAGCTCACAGCATACTTAGGACTTGGATGGCCATTTGAAGAGTCCTTTGAAGCAGTCTCCAAAGCTAACGCACGATTATCTATAAATGACAACAATTCTTCCAATGAAGGCATTGTTTTAGTATCGTTTCTTTCTGTGTAAAACGTCCTGACAGTAAAGAAATCTAATTTCTTCTGTAAAACACAAACAAGCAGTGTGTCCCACCTACTAGTTTCTTGATTTAGATTGTTTAGCGCACCTAAGTGTTGTTTAACATGTGATACTAAAGCCCTAAAGTTGGCAGAGGTTGATTTTTTAATAATTGGCATGTCCAATATGGCATTTACATGGTGTGAAGTAATCTTAACAACATTATAATATCTCTGTTTTAACAAATTTAGTGCTATGATATAGTTATCCGAAGTCAGAGGCAGGTGTTTTATTACATTTAACGCTTCACCAGCCAGCAAGGTAGTTAGATAATATAATTTTTCGCATGAGCTAATAGTTGTGTTTCCATCTACAACTGAATCGAACATATTTATAAAAGGGATGTACTCACAATCTTCTCCTTCAAATTTTTTTATATTAATTCTAGGTAGTCTTTGAAATCCATCTCTTTTCTCCTCTTGCATGTGAATTGAAGAGTTTGCAGTGACGTTCAATTGTGTTTGAAATCCTCTTATTGCAGCATTTAACTTGCTTAACACGAAGCAATAGCGATCGTCGATTTCGTCGTAATCTTTGGCCGTGTCACTTTCAGGCTCCAACATTTTTATGTCGATATTAATTTTTTCATATTCCGTGAACGCCTGTTTCAATCTTTCTTTTTTTACTAGAAGCGTTTCTAGATCGGCAGAATCGACATCTTCCGCGGAGGTGACAAAATTATGCAGCTTTTTAATTGCGCCTTTGACTTGACCCCTAGCGGCTACTAAGCGTCTTACACCTTCTGTAGCCATATTGTAACCACAGATTTAAGCTTGGTTGTAAAATACACTTGTAAAACACTTATTACACTGCACTTTTTTGTAAAATAAAATTTATGGACGCGCATACGCAGGTGTAACTTTCGCCGGCAATTGTAGAAGTAGCAAGACGGCAGATGGCGTCACCTGTATGTTGCGCAGTTCCCACGGCGTCTCTTGTGCGCATGCGCGACGACCAAGATGGCGGTCAGGGTCACGCGGCACGCCACACCGCCCGTCGTAGATTGAGAAACTTGCAGAAACTCACCGTTTTGTAGCGAAGAGAAAAACTTACGTATTTTTGGAGTGTAATTTATGTTTTTCAAAAAAAAGAAAAAACTTGTGTTTTTCAAAATAAGATAACTTATTCGTTTTTCAAAAAAGAGAAAGAAAAGAAAAAAAAAACTTATGTTGGAATGTTAGATTTATGGAAATAAAACGTCCAACATAGAAAATGTGGGCTTTATTGAGCCTTAGAAATATTTTGGTATTTTATGTATTGTTGGTTTATGGAACCACCGCCTATGGAGACGGGACTTATCGAAGTGAAAGAGAATGAATATTGTAAATTGACATATTGACAGATAGGCTGTCAGTATGTCATGTCAAGCACAGATAATATTTAAGTTACTTTTTATGTGAGATTCTCACAGTACTATCTACCGCCAAATGTCTTTTGTATGCGGATGACCTTAAACTATTTTTTGAAATTAAATCTTCTAGTGACTGCCTGAAATTGCAGGATGATATCAATCAAATTTACGAATGGAGCGTGAGAAATAAAATGACATTTAATATAAGTAAATGTAACGTCATGACCTTTGATCGTAAAAGAAATCCAATACAGTTTGATTATCATTTAAACAACGTACCTATAAATAGGGTTAACTGTATCAAAGATTTGGGGGTAAATTTTGATCGCAGTCTAACTTTTCATGATCATATATCAGAACTCGCAAAAGAGTCTTACCGGCGCCTTGGCTTCGTCCTACGGAATGCTAGAGACTTTAAAAATCCTGAAGTAATTAAAACATTATATAACTCCTTAGTTAGAAGCAAACTTGAATCGAGTGCTTGTGTCTGGAACCCCTATCATGTCACCTACGCGCGAATGCTTGAAAAAGTCCAAAAGGCCTTTTTAAGGTCACTGTATAAGAAAATTTATGGTTACTATCCGTTTCTGTATCCAACTAAATTCCTGCTCGGTCAGCTTGGTTACAACTCTTTGGAAGTTAGAAGGATGTTAGACCAGCTAACTATCTGCTGTAAGGCGCTTAGGGGGTCCGTCGATTCTATACGTCTGCACGACTTGCTATGCGTACTGTTCGTACCGGACGAGCCCGGGGTTCCAGCAAACAGACGTGGTCGCCCACATGACCTGTTCCACGTAGATCGCGGTCGCACAGTAGCACGTTCTATGTCGCCCCTGAATCGTGCCCGTCGCCACTTAAACGCACTCCTTGCTGCCTACCCTGATTGTGACATCTTTTGTGATAACTGGAAGACTATTTTAAGTACCTCCTTGACTTATTGTGAAAATCAATTGGATCAATGGGACAGGTGTAAAAAGCCTGATGATTCATTGGACTTTGACGATAACCTTTGAGTTTATTGACTTGGTACTCTGAGTACTTACCCGAACGGTATATTTTACTTTGTATGACATAATTATTTTTTTTGTAATGACATGCTAGGCGTATTGCCCATTTGACATTTTTGTATTGACATTTTAAATGATATTGTATTTATATAATGAATATTTTGTAATCCTCAGACATTTGTTTAAGACATTGTTTAAGAATATTTTTTGAATATTGTGAGATAATTGTAATTGGTCTTTTTCCGTTTTTATCTCAATAAACGAATTTATCATTTATTTATTTATCATTAAATGTGAATGTGAAATGAAAGTGCTTTGTGGCGAGCCGTCGTCAGTGAGTGGCACCACCACGTACTCCGATGTTTCCCTGGGGCTAAATGAGACCCCTGACCTCCAGCTTGCCTTAATTGGCTGGCTGGATGGTGGAAACCGCAAGAGCTTAGTACTTAAGCTCCAGGGTGGAAGTGTTAAAAGGCATAACGCCGCTAGTAGCTCTTAGTAAACGCGCAGCACACGTCTCAACCCCCTTAGCCACCCACACCGATGTTGCTTCTCCGGCGCCAACATGTGGCACCACCATAGGGGCCCATTCAGTGGGTGGCTAGTAATCACTTGCCTCAATAATTTTGGATCATCATCATCATCATATCTCAGCCATAAGAAGGCCACTGCTGGACATAGGCCTCCCCTATGGATAAATAAAAAAATGAAATAATAAATGAAATAGTCATGGATGAATAATTTTGGATAATGAGACAAAATAGGCAGGTGCCGTGCTCTTATTCTGATGCTCCCACACAGAAATACCGCATGTTACTCACTGTGTGGGAACATCAGCCAATAAACTAGTTTCATCTCAATAGCCCCGATTTATCAAATTCCATATAGTACAATAGTTCCATCCAGTATTCCAGTATTATTAGCATTCCAGTTTTATTTAGTATTTATTTAGTATTCCAGTCTATTCTATTCAGTATTGTTTCCTGTTACGTGATACTTGCAGAAACAAATTTTTCATTTACTTAATTTTCTTGAAGTAACAAAACTCAATTATGTTATTTAAATGTTTAATTTGTACAGTATATATTTAAAGATAAACAAAATGCATTTGACGGGTCCATTCAGAAACAATCATATTATTTTATACCTATTTATAAAATTTTGTGAGTGTGACTTTTTGACAATAAAAATCATTCATTCATCATCTATCCACATACCAAAACCCTATATTTTTTACTTTATTTTATGTAAAGGGCCTCTCAGTGTTGGCTTCGGCTCACTGATGCCCATCAAAGGACCGGGCTGCGACCCGAGATTTTAGTTAAATAAAGAGGTATAATAATAATAAAATATTTTTATTCCCAGCACAATCAGCAAAAACCTAACAAATAACCTAACATTTTAAGTAAATGTACCTAAGTACTTTAAAATTATAATTACAACATGGCGCAGACGGTGACAGATGGACGGACGGACAGACAGTGAAGACTCAGTAATAGGGTCCCGTTTTACCCTTTGGGTATGGAACCCTAAAAACAAACGCCGTCGTGCCGACGTATAAAATAGACGTACTAAAGTCACCGACATAGCACAGCGGATTAGCAAGTTGAAGTGGCAGTGGGCAGGGCACATAGCACGTAGAACTGACGGCCGATGGAGTTGAAAAGTTCTCGAATAGAGACCACGAACCATCAAGCGCAGCGTAGGAAGACCAGCCACAAGGTGGATATAGGATATCATACAAGTGGCAGGAAGACGCAGGGTGTGGCCTGCTTCCAACCGGTATTTTTGGAAATCCATGGGAGAGGCCTATGTCCAGTTATATTAGTATGTTCTTGTGGCTGAGATGATGATGATGATTTATCGTGATAAATCATCATCATCAATACATATTATGTATATACAAAGAAATAAATGAACATGACCGGAAGTTCAACCGCAACATTGTATTTTTATTTTCGTCTAAGTTACCTTCATTCACGCACTTAAATAAAACGTCATTCGACCCCCGACCGCGTTGAAAAGGTGATTTATTACTTTATTATAAAATACAATGTGTTAAAGAAGAACTAAATGTCAGTTATTAAACGCAGCTGTTATTAACGATGCAGATATGTTGAGCCTTTTTGACAAACAATCTTGTGGTGCCACGTCGGGCACTCCGTCGTCAATACCCCGCGGGGCTGTGCCGAGTCAATGCCGTCAATATCTAATGGGGGCGTGTCAAGCACACCGCCGTCAATATCCCGCGGGGCTGAGTCGGGCACACCGCTGTCCGTAGTCAAGTCGGAGATTTGTCGCCTTTGTTATTTTTAATTAGATGCCAGTTATTGATATTTTCAATGATTCTTGCACGTATTACGGCCGACATGTTATTTTTAGGGTTCCGTACCTCAAAAGGAAAAACGGAACCCTTATAGGATTACTTTGTTGTCCGTCTGCCCGTCTGTCTGTCTGTCTTGGGAATCTCGGGAACACATAAAGGTATCGTGTTGAAATTAAAACCATATACGCAGATCCAGTCTATTGCTGCAGAAAGAAAAATAAATTTCTCAATTTTCGTAAAAAAAGTTACAGCCGAATATGTCGTAAAAAACGCACATTTCGACACTAACAAGGGAATCAAAACCTATGGGGTACTTCCCGTTGACCTAGAACTATGAAATTTGGCAAGAAGCATTGTATTATAGTACACATATTGAAAAAAATCCGAAAACTGGTCATTTTTAGGGTTCCGTACCCAAAGGGTAAAAACGGGACCCTATTACTAAGACTTCGCTGTCTGTCTGTCTGTCTGTCTGTCTGTCTGTCTGTCTGTCTGTCTGTCTGTCTGTCTGTCTGTCTGTCTGTCTCCAGGCTGCATCTCATAAACCGTGATAGCTAGAAACCTGAAATTTTCACAAATGATGTATTTCCGTTGCCGCTATAACAACAAATACAAAAAATAAAAAAATTAAGGGGGGTCCCCATACAATAATCGTGTTTTTTTCGTATTTTTTTGCTCAATATTAAAAACGGTAACAGGTAGACACTTCAAATTTTCACAGAATATTTACTTGTATATTACCTTTCAAAATAAATAATTAAATAATAATAAAGTAAATATTAAAGGGGGGCTCCCATACAACAAACGTAATTTTTAAGCAATTTTTACTCGATCTTAATTAACAGGTAGAAACTTGAATATTTGTAAGTAAATATTTAGAAATATATTAACTATAACAATAAATACCTAATCTAATACATAAAAACTTACAAAATGAAAATAATCCGTGCATCTAAACGCGGTGCGAGCGCCGCGTCGCGGTGTGGTGGTGGCGCGAGCGCGAGGCGGTTGCTAAGCAACGGCCGCGCGGGTAGCGGGGGAGGTAACATCACGGAGCGAGCCATAGCCGCGCGTATTCGCGCGAGGGTCGTCATGCTGCCTGGATGTGTATCAAAAACCTACCTATAAGTTTGCGATTTACTACTTGGAAGTTCGTTGATTTCTCGTTATTTTATATGATTTTCTGTTATGATAGTACGGAACCCTTCGTGCGCGAGTCCGACTCGCACTTGGCCGATTTTTTATTTAATCACAAAAAATGTGTCTTTATGCAAGGAATGAGGGTCCAAATTTTAAAATGAATTTACCGTATCATGTGGGCACAGGCTAAAACAGATTTTTAATAATTTTTACGATGTATATTTTTCGATTTATGAAGGAAAATATAAAATAAAACCGGACAAGTGCGAGTCAGACTCGCCCACGGAGGGTACAAATTAGTAGATAAAAGGGGGGACATTGTAATTTTTTTCATATTTTCCTTCTTATACCGAAAAATATACATTATAAAATATTTCAAAACCTGTTTTAACCTATGCTAATAAAGCTCTTTAATATGATACCCCACATGATACGGTTAAAGAACTTTAAAATTGGGTATTCATTCCTTGCGTAAAGACACCATTTTTTGTGATTAAATTAAAAATGTCCAGTTTTCGGATTTTCTCCTATATGTGTACTATAATACAATGCTTCTTGCCAAATTTCATAGTTCTAGGTCAACGGGAAGTACCCCATAGGTTTTGATTCCTCTGTGAGTGTCGAAATGTGCGTTTTTGACGATATATTCGGCTGTAACTTTTTTTCACGAAAACTAAGAAATTTTAGTTTTCTTTTTGCAGCAATATACTGTGGATCTGCGTATATGGTTTTAATTTCAACTCGATAACTTCACGCGTTTCCGAGATAAAGATCTTGACACCCGGACGGATGGACAGACGGACAGACGGACAACAAAGTGATCCTATAAGGGTTCCGTTTTTTCTATTGAGGTACGGAACCCTAAAAACGGAACCTTCAATCGGATTTTTTCAAAAATTGATATCAAGAAGGCTTATTACTGGATCCCAATTGTGAGCAAGCAAGATTCTGAGAAAACAGCCGTCACTACTCCATTCGGCTTGTTTGAATTCACTTCAATGACGTTGGGCTACGTAACGCCGCGCAGACGTTTCAGCGTTGTATGCACCTGGTGCTGAGAGGCCTGGATGATTTCGCCTTCAACTAGATCGAAGACATAATTCACGATATGAAGAAGATCATAAACGCGCGTGGGGAGCGGTGCACTAAAAACTTGACGCATACGTGCCCAAACTGCCCGAGTGAGTGGCAGCCGCGCTCATAAGCGCGAGCGCCGTCTTGTTGTCTGGTTGTCTCTCGATTCAAATTAGTATAAAATAATAGAAAATGCATTAAAAAATCTGGATACTAAATAGGCTGTGCACTTGAACATTTCAAAGATAACAGATAATATAGTAAAAAGACAATTATACCCCGTAAACGCAGGAAAATACAGTAGATTAACAAAAATAAGTATCTACTAATAAGTACCTACAAATATTTTCTGTACAAAAAGTAATGATATCCCATCAAAAACATAAATGTGAAATGAGAGCCATGTTCATATGAAACTAGCCAAGTCAGACCTTAGGTTTCAATATATTATCATAAGTTATAAGAAGAAATTATATTTGAAGTTGTTATAAAATATTTTACGTTGCTATAAATAAATTTCAGGACTGGCCATTGAACTTGGCACCCATTTAGATCTCACTTCTTTTGTCGTTGAAGTCAACAACTAAGGTTATATATCATAATATTGAACATAGCTCTCATTTCACATTTATGTTTTTGATGGGATTACGCTTACTTAGTTTCACGTGCTAGATATGTGCCTATTAAAAGATCAATACATACTAGGTTGTGCATTTCTGACTATACGTTACATAAAGACAGGGAGGCGGTCGGGTCCATCTCCCACTACAGAGGAGACGTCCGTCCAGCGATGTTGCTTCAGCTAGTGATGGTGTGTGGCTGTGGGTGCTACCTGCTCTGGCGGCTCCGGTGCGGACGGCAGCCCGCCTCGGAGCCCCCCCAGCTGGCGGGCTGGTATCCGCTCGTGGGACACGGCTACAAGCTACTGGGAGATGGTGTTAGTAAGTTATTTTATTAGTTTACATATTTTTATCATGCTTTTATTGGGATGTGAATAAATAAAATGTGGTAAATAAAATCTTAGTAATCAAACAACTTTTAAATAGTGTATCGGGTTGAAACTTTGCAAGCGTAACTAAAACTGATGACGATACAATGTGTTGGTCCAGGGGCCCAATTCAGTTATTCAAGACCGCTCCATAGCCGAACCTTATGTGAAGCGTTTCCCGTCGGCCGCCATAGTTTTTTGATTCAGTCACTTTTATGTCATACAATTGACACATTTCATGAAACGTAACACGTCCTTCGCTCGTTACTAAATCAAAAAAGATATCAGACTACAGGGGGGCAATTCAGTTATTCAAAACCGATCCGTAACTGAACCTTGTGCGAAGCATTTCCTGTCGGCTGCTATCATTTTTTGATTTAGTAACGAGCGAAGAACGTGTTACGTTTCATCTAATGTGTCAATTGTATGACATAAAAGTGACTGAATCAAAAAAACTATGGCGGCTGACGGGAAACGCTCGACATATGGTTCGTCTATGGAGCGGTCTTGAATAACTGAATTGGGCCCCAGGAAATGCTTCGCACAAGGTTCAGTTACGGATCGGTTTTGAATAACTGAATTGCCCCCCTGTTCTCAGAGCAAGAAAGAGGGAGTCTAATGAAAATTAAATGTGAAGCTCTACAGCTCCTCCAATTTTATGTAAGACACAACTCACTCACACAAACGCATCCAAACTTTTCCAATTTTGTTCACATTCACGATAGACCGTCACCGGTCGCACATTACGCACGTCACATAAAATAATAAAAAATAAAAATAAAAAAAATAAAATAAAAAGCCTTTATTGTTGTTTCTTACATTCTAAAATACATAATTTTGCCTAGCGATAAAATATTATTTTATTTTAAATTTATTGAATGTCGGCAAACGGTTATTTCGGTACAACTTGTCTTCCGACAAAGGCCTCCTCTAAAGATCTCCATTCATTTCTGTTCCTAGCTGTACGGGTCCACGTTGGACCCGCTGCTCTTCTAATGTCATCTTCCCATCTCTTAATCTGTCTACCTCTGCTTCTTTTATTGTCTAGGGGGCACCATTCCGTTAGGATCCTTGTCCACTTTTCTCTCTTCTCCCTAATCATATGCCCCCTCCATCTCCACTTCAGTAGTTTATAAGTTGTGTATACATTTTTAAATTTTGTTTTATTTTTTATATGTGTAAGTTTTTGTCGGTCTTTTCTTTTAACTCCTAGTGTACTTCTTTCTATTCCATTTTGACAAATCTGTATTTTGTTTGACAATTCGTCTGTCAATGCCCAACGCACGTCACATGTAACTGACTAAATAAATTAAAAATGCCGACTTGCGTATTAAAACAGTGCAAAAATAGAACATCAGTGAAAAGAAGTTATCAGAAATTTGTTTTTCACACATAAGTATTGAATTACTTTTACATAAGTTTTGAGTACTTTCTTTAATATTACACAACGCAATTTGGGTTATAATTTCGAATAAAAATGTAAACAATGCAATCATAAAGTGTTGCCAAACATACATTTTTAGGCTGTTTACAAAAGTATGCAGTTTTTAAAAGTCGGTTTGCGTAGCAGTAACGTAACTCAGTTTTCATAAAAAAAAGTTACAGCCGAATATGTCGTAAAAAATGCACATTTCGACACTCACAAGGGAATCAAAACCTATGGGGTACTTCCCGTTGACCTAAAACTATGAAATTTGGCAAGAAGCATTGTGTTAGAGTACACATATAGGAAAAAAACCGAAAACTGGACATTTTTAATTTAATCACAATAAAATAGTGTCTTTACGCAAGTAATGAGGGTCCAAATTTTAAAGTTCTTTATCTGTATCATGTGGGGTATCATATGAAAGAACGTTATTAGCATAAGTTAAAACAGGTTTTTAAATATTTTTACGATGTATATTTTTCGGTATATGAAGGAAAATATAAAAAAAATACGATGTCTCCCTTTTATCTACTAGTTTGTACGGAATCCTCGGTGGGCGAGTCTGACTCACACTTGTCCGGTTTTATTTAATTTAATTGTTAATCTAATATACAGGGTGTCCGAGTGAGGCCCAACAATATTTAAAGGTGTTTATCTATATCAAGTTTGGAATCATATGCGTAAATGTTAATAATGAAAGCGAAACTTTTTTTTCCATACAAAACTAAAAAATATTTTTTTTGTGTTTTTTTCGACAACCCTAACAACTCTATAGTCGTGGTTCATTGACCACTGCTTTGATAATGCCGCACGCACACACGTATACGATCACCCGTCATCCCCGCTCCCCCGCGTCACCCGCACCACTTCCGGCGCTTGTGCACCTACTTAAAAAAAATAGTACCTAGTACTTTCGCTAAGTTACGCAATTAATCGCATAATGTATAACTTGTATAGGTACGCGTTTTAACTAGTTTAATTATTATCATCATCCTAACCTCTCTGTGGTCTAATTAGTATCTGACTAAACGTAACTAGATAACCTACCTGCCTATGATTAGATACAATAAAATTATTGTTATAATAGGAAAATAAATTGCGATTATTTTAAATCGAAATGTAACAGGTGCCTAGATAGAACCTGACACATTACAAGTAATTCGCTTATCTGAATTCTAATCTGAAAATCTAATTATCTGAATTAAAATAAAATACCAATTTTATTAACCTATCATAACACCAAATAATGTCAAGGTACATTGCTTACCTTAGGGTACCTAAGACGAGGGAGTGAGAATGATTAAAAACACCAGTACTAGTCAATTAATCAATGCTTGTTTATTATTACATACCTAGATACATTTATGGTTTATTATTCACATTTATTCGTAACAAAATTACGATTAACATTTTACTTTCAATGTACTTTACGTACAATGGACGAGCGTCGACATGTCATCTTTTTCGGCCGACGCGAAATGCGCTAGCTCTCCGTGCGTCGTGTTGTTTCATCGTGTCGTGTTGTTGTCATCACATCACCATTTCAATGAACGATAATCCACATTAACGCTGATGGTTGGGCCGGGCCTCTCGGTGGGTGCTCCATGAAAACGTAAACAATGTCCGCGGAAGCATGAGTATGGAGGCAGACGCCTTTGTTTCGGTAACGGCCTGCCGCATGCCGCCGTGAATCGTTGACGGTACAGCTCGCGACCCCAGCCCTCGGAGCCGTTCGCAGCTCCAACGCAAAGTATCATATCGTAATACTCTGCGTTTGAATAAGACATCGTATGTAGGATAAAACATACAAAAAACAATTAAACGTAAAAAAACACAACCTCAAAGCTCGAGTGACGAAAGCGGAATGAAGATTTTCAAAATAAAAAGCGGCATTTTCAAAGTGACTAGATTTAGGGTTCCGTTTTTTATTTTAAAAATAATTTCAACATTTTTACTTAAAGTTTTATTCGAATATAGGCTTTGCACTTGACCATCAACTCGTCTGAATCTGATGTCAAGCGACTGTTGTACTTGATCGTCAACTCGCCTGACGTCATGCGGCTGTTGCTGTCTATGATGGAGCACGCTTACGCTGACGCTTATGTGATTCCATCAAAATTTTATTAATTTCAGCCCAGGCGCTGATTTTATTCGAATATCATTTTACGTGATTTCATTAAAATTTTATCAATTTCAATCTAGCTATTTTTTTTATTTAACCAACCAGGCCTGTTTTTTATTTTTTATTATATCAGTATTCATTCAAACTTTGATTTTCAAGGCAAGAGTGAATAGATATCTTCTAGATTGACGAGCTTCATCCTCGGCCACACTGTCGCTTAACACATCAGGAAAGTTGGTGGTCAATCCTACGAGTGACTACCAACTACTTTACTTTTTTTACGCAAGATAGATCTACATGTATCTTGCGTAAAAAAAGTAAACACAATTATCAAAAATAATTATGACGGAACCCGCAGGGTGAAAAATAAATGTATTTTGTGGGTGTGGCTTAATTACCGAAAGGTCTGCGATTGCCCGCTATTGGCAGGCGGCTTTTATTTAAAACCGGCGGCTAAGCTACGATTGGCGATCGGCTAGTCATTAATTTCTTTGTCGGCTTAGTCGGTTGCTTTGGCGGCACCAGCCGCTGCCGCGGTCGACGACTCCGTAATAAAAGAATAAAATAATCAGATGTGTCAATCAAGCTTTGTGGTTTATTGAAAGTTATACGAAATTTACCTACCTAATTTACAATACAGATATTGAATCTTTTCAATTTATGTACTACCTCGATCAGTTAAAATAACAAGAACTATTGCTTTTGAGTTGAGCTGAGCTGACTTTATTCGCCATCTTGCCATGAAACGCGTTTGCCTAGATAAAAATACGATTCAATCACAATTTTTCCATGATCAGAAATTGCCCAAAATTAGTCGTGTAATTGGCGTAGTAGTTTAGAGAGAATATGAAATAAGAGGGTTCGAAATATTGGACCAATGTCGCTTTTGATGTACATAAATAAAAACCAACAAGGTTTGATAAAAAAACAAACAAGTCACATTAGTTAGGATTTTTTTAATGTACTTCAGGGAGTAATAGTAGGCATACTGAGTACAAACATATCCTTCTGTACTCTAATTAGTCTTTGACAGTCAAGGTCGTAAGTCAGCTGTTAACCTTTTTAGGGTTGAACCTGTCCAAATTTACATCAAAGTTTGACTTTTAATAACTCGCGATATTAAAGACTGAGGAGGAAAAGGCCTCTCGGAAGGGCTTCTAGACTAGTCTACGTATGTGCTGTTTAAATATTGTTGGGCCTTACACGGACACGTTGTATATATTATAACGACTCACGCGTTCATTTTTTCTGCAGTCATCATCAGGAATAAGATTTGTCATTGAATGTCAAATGCTTCGTTTTTGAAGATTAGAAAATGTGCAGATATTTATACGATAATCCTCAACATCTGACACTTATGCAAAGAAAAACGCATAGGTGGAACTCTGCGATTCTATAATCTGAAGCACTGCACTCAGGCATCCAATGAAAATGTTCACATTTTTAAAGATTATTCAAAAAGTAATAACCAATGTTTATGAAATAATTATGGGACTGACTTGGGAGCTTTTTCTCTAAAACAATTCAAGAAATACAAAAATCAGTCGACGATTTACGGAGTAATTCGTATACATATTACCAATGTATAAATACCTTTATATAAAATTATATGCTCCGAATTGATGACCTCCTTTTATGAAGTCAGTTAAAAAGTTGTAGAACTATTATCAAATACTGGACTATCTCGTTTGCGCGTTTTAAATCATCTCTTATTTTTAGGGTTCCGTACCTCAATAGGAAAAAAACGGAACCCCTCAAGGATCACTTTGTTGTCCGTCTGTCCGTCTGTCCGTCCGTTCGGGTGTCAAGACCTTTATCTCGGGAACGCGTGAAGGTAAAAATAAAAAATAAAATAAAATAGCTTTTTATTCTTACATACATTATTTGATCTCACATTACATTTATATAATATTTTGTATATAAGTACTGCTTTCAGCGGTGAAAGCCTCCTCCAGTTTGTGTGACTCTACTCCATGTCTTGCCTGCGACTTTCACAATGTCGTCAACGTTGTCGTGTTCGCGTGAAGGTATCGAGTTGAAATTAAAACCATATACGCAGATCCATAGTATCTTGCTGCAGAAAGAAGAATAAAATTTCTCAGTTTTCGTAAAAAAAAGTTACAGCCGAATATGTCGTAAAAAACGCACATTTCGACACTCACAGAGGAATCAAAACCTATGGGGTACTTCCCGTTGACCTAGAACTCTGAAATTTGGCAAGAAGTATTGTGTTAGAGTACACATATGGGAAAAAATCCGAAAACCGGAAATTTTTAATTTAATCACAAAAAAATAGTGTCGTTATGCAAGGAATGAAGATCGAAATTTTAAAGTGAACTAACCGTATCATGTGGGGTATCATATGAAAGAGCTTAATTAGCATTAGTTAAAACAGGTTTTTAAATATTTTTACGATTTGTATTTTTCAGTATGAGAAGGAAAATAAAAAAATATGATTTCCCCCTTTTATTTACTACTTTGTACGGAACCCTCGGTGGGCGAGTCTGACTCGCACTTGTTCGGTTTTTTTTGTTGAACTACGGGTCACAACATATTGTTTATTTCATAATAAATAAATAATTAAATAATATCGGAGTTGGATTGGAATAACTCTTCTATTTCTGAACCAATTTTGGTGAAACAAAAACTATGACCTCCGCAGAACCTTGGATAACGTGTTTAAAATAACAGCATGTATAAATACTCAGTACTTTAAGAACCTATAGCGGGCTGACATACAGACAGACAGACAGTCAAAAATTTCAAAAACGATATTATTGGATTCTGCTGCTTTCATATACTCCAAAAAAAAAATTTTCTTTAATTTATCTTCAATGTACAGACGCGACTTCGTTACAGTTTGATTATAGGTATTTTTTGACTGGCCTTGTGGCTCAGTTGGTAGTGTGTTTACGTCTACCTGCTGGACTGAAAGGTCATGAGTTCAATCCCCACCCAGGACAAACATTTGTGTGATGAGCATGGATGTTTGTTCTGTGTCTGGGCGTTTCTATGTATCATATGTACTTAAATATTTACAAAAAAAAGTATATATGTATTCTATCAGTCATCTAGTTCCATAGTACAAGCTTTGCTTAGTTTGGGCTAGATGGTGTTGTGTGAAATGTCCACAAATATTTATTTATTTATTTATAGGTAGAGATAGAGATAATTGTGAAATCCCGAGTAACATTGTACTATGGTATGGTAGTATGTTATCCCGAGTAACATTGTACTATGGTATGGTAGTATGTTATCCCGAGTAACATTGTACTATGGTATGGTAGTATGTTATCCCGAGTAACATTGTACTATGGTATGGTAGTATGAGAAACTTTCCAAAAACTACTAAATAATTATTTAAAAAATACCATTTGAGTACATACTCATATGGTATTTTTAAATACCATATTTTGGTGGTACGAGTATGTCTCATCCGTGAATTTGAAATTTCTATCATTTCGGTCAATTCAATTTCAAAATATCTTTATTGTTAAACATAACTTACTAAACATCGCACGTCTCTAGTGTACATTATAAATCCTAGAGGGTACAAGAAATATAAAACTTTTTTTTTTCTGTTATCAAGTTAAACACTTATACAAACTTATAGCAGGTAAAAGATTATATATAATTTAGATCTTTGTGTTGCTAGTAATACAAAATTTTATATCATTTTATGTAATCTTTAGTTGAGTATTACATTTTTAGCAGGATTTTGAAACATTTTATATATATATATATATATTTTTTTTTTTTAATACCATAAGAGGGTAGACAATTTATGTAACAAATACCAAGTGCTTAGGCGTAAGCAACAAACAACACGCGCTAAGCGAGGCAGTCGTGTAGGGTGACGCGCAAGCGCATGCCGATCGGACCGGGGCCGCGCACGCCACACCGCTCCGTATATCCCGGGATAATACGGGCGAGAATAGCGCGCGCGCCGCCGGCCGCCCGAGTCATGCGCTTGCGCGAACCACTGTATCTATTCATCGTTGCAGTCGAGAAACCAGTGATGAGGTAATTTGTATCGTTTATATTTATCGATATATTTTAAAGTAGATTTGCGGGTTCTACAAATGTTACTTACTAAGATGTTTTTGTTCATAGGATTTTTGAACAAATAATTTTTTTTCGATAGTTTGAAGATGTAGTCAGATATAGTCGGTAGTCCAATATCAGTGTGTATTTTATGTAAATTAGTATAACGAGCCGTGTTAAAAGAATATTTTAAAGCTTTGTTTTGGACAACTTGCAGTTTTTTTAAATTGGAGGTACAAGTACTACTCCAGACAGGGCAGGCGTATGTTATACAGGGACGGACTAAGGTACGATATATGTTTAGTTTCGTTTTGCTGCTGAGACAAGATTTTCTACATAAGACTGGACTGAGCGCATTTAGCGCTTTGATACCTTTGAGTCGCAGTTTGTTTAAATTTTCTGACCAATTAAGTTTATTATCTAGAACAATTCCTAAATACTTTACAGAGCGGCTCCACGGGATATGGTAACCGTCTATTTGAAGCTTTCGGGAGGGTAGAGAGCGATGCCTGGTAAAGAGTATAGCCTCCGTTTTAGCCGAGTTGATTTTAAGTTTCCATTTGAGGAAATAAGATAGAAGAAGTTCGAGAGATAGCTGAAGTCGGCTAATAATTACGTCGATATCATCAGAAGAGGTAAATGAAGCAGTGTCATCTGCAAAACACGCTAAGCTTGTGCGTGGTTGTATGGGAATATCATTGATATGATACAAAAAGAGGTGGGGCCCGAGGATAGATCCCTGGGGTACACCTGCTGGCATTGATTTAGGCGATGAGGACGAGTCGTTAATGAAAACTTGAAAGGTTCTATCAGTCAGGTACGATTTGATCAATTTAACCAGCTTGATAGGTATTTTAGAATTAGAACTGATCATTTTGTGTAGCAAGCCGTCGTGCCAAACTGTATCAAAAGCTTTTTCGATATCGAGCAGGAACATACCCGTTGAACGTTTCAGGTTCAAGTTATGCGAGACAGCTTCAGCAACTCTGGTTAATTGTTGAACGGTTGAATGTCCTGCTCGAAATCCAAATTGCTCGTTGATTAAAGCTTTTTCAGTACAAGACGACAATCAAGAAAAAATTATCTTTTCAAACAACTTGCCTAAACACGGGAGTAGGCTAATTGGACGGTACGATGTGGGTTCTGTTGGATCTTTACCGGGCTTATGAATGGCGATAACTTTAGCTATCTTCCAGGGTAAGGGGAAATAGTTCAACGTGAAGCAAGCGTTAAATATTTTTGTTAGCAGAACAATGGCTTTTTGGGGTAAGTTTTTTATGTGCACATTGGTGATAAGGTCTGGACCAGGCGCTTTACGAGTTTTCAGTTTCTGTATTACTTTTTTAATTTCTGTGGGACGGACTAGTAAGAAAGTATCCTGTTCTTCCGGTGTATTGGCTAACGTAGTCAGTGAGTGGTCAACTGTTGCTTGCTCATCGCTTTTCCAGCCACTTGTTAGGAGCATGTTGCCGAGAAAAGCTTCCGCAAGGACATTACACTGTTCCTGTACGGTAATAGTTAAAGTTCCATCGCTGGTTTTAAGCGCAGGAATGGGAGGAGAAGGGTTAGACCGTATCTGTTTAACAACACGCCATAAGTCAGCACCTGGATTATCGATTTTTCTTAGTTTTGTGTCCCAGTTTTTATCGTTAAAGGATTTCAGGGCAGCGCTGATTTCGGATTGAAGTGTGCGAATTTTATAGTTTAACTCTTTCCGAATCATGACTCTTGGTTCCGATGCAGCATAACGTCGACACCGATTTTTCTGTTTAATCAATCTTTTAATGCGCCGTGGAATGTCTATATTCCAGGGTTTGTGTGTAAGGGTTGGAACACATCCGTTTCTACTATCTATTATAGTATTTTGTAATTGTGAAACAGCAGAGTCAATTTCTTCACTAGTTCTAAACGTATGTGCAGAAAGAGTGATACTACTATTTATACTTTGCCGGTATTTAGTCCAGTCAGCCTTGGAATAATTAAATGTTGTAATAGGTTTTCGGGTTATTGTTACATTAAAAGCTGCAAAGACAGGTAGATGGTTAGATGACAGGGATTTTATAGTTACAATTTGATTTAGACTATGGACATTTTTTGTGAGTACCAGGTCAGGAGTTGACGGTTTGAATTTAGGGCAGTAATGTACAAGAGTAGCTTCTTGTGGGCCGTGGATAAGAAATTCGCCATCCAACATGTGTTCATAAAGGCGTAACCCATGGGCATTCATCGGCCCGGGAGACCAGTACGGATGCTTGGCGTTAAGATCGCCCATTGCTATCACTGAACTACCTGATGCCATTAGTGAATTAAGGTCGCTTCCTAAGAGTGGTAGGTTGGGTGATTGATAAACTGAGAAGATAAAAGTATTAGTATTTAAGAGTTTGAGAGATATTCCTACTGCTTCAAGATTTGTAGTGTCTGGGCTAGGAGCATGGCTATGATCTAGATCAGATCTAATCAGGATCGCAACGCCTTGTCCTGTCCCGCTCGTGCGCTTGTCCTTACGATAACATGCAAAACCCGCAATATTAAAATTAGAACGAACAGATAGTTTGGTTTCACAGACAGCGACAACATCGATGTCTAGCTTACTTACCGCAAGGCCTAACTCCTGATGCTTGTTGCGTACGCCGTCGGCGTTCCAGTAGAGTACTCGAAGTCCTTTATGGTTGCTATACATAGTGGCCCAAGTGTGTTAGAATGAGGGTGACTTTATCCGTGAAAGTTTTACATGTGGAGAATTCCTGCTTGAGATACTTAATAGCATTTAATATTTCTAACATTTCTGTCGTAATCAGGTCATATGAAGTCTTCTTCTCATCATGTGCTTTATTAGATATCTCCCGCGAGTCTTTGTTTTGACTAGAAGCATGTGGTGTATCCTTGCTGGACTCGATGATTTGGGCCCAAGTGGATGTTGTTTGGTTGCGAATTGAAGAAGAAGTAGCAGTAGCAATCGGTACATGGATTTTAAGTGAGGACTCTCGCTTAGAATGAATCCGTTCAAGGTATTTCAACCTTACAGGGCATTTTCCGTAGTTAGCCGGGTGGTTTTGCTGACAATTACAGCATGTCGCTGGTGACACTCTATCTTTCTTCTGGCAATCCCATGTTGCGAGTGCCAATGCACACTTGACACATCTGTGGGGCCGATTGCAATTTTTCGAAGTATGACCAAAGCCCTGGCAGCGAAAGCACTGGGTTCCTGTTTTGTTATTTGGCTTGTATTTTTGAATATCTACGACGCAACTAGAGAGATATTTTATTTGTTTGAATTTTCCCATATCACTTCCGCACGGTAGGTGGATAAGTAATGGAGGACATTCAGTTGTGTGCATTGTCTTAAGTTGGGTCGCAGTAACTCCGGGAAATCCATTTGAAGCTAGTTCTTTTGGAATATCGTCGTGAAGGAATTTTGGTAACCCTTTTATGACAGCCTTTGGGGTCTTTTCATCTTTGCGAGAGAAAGTGTGGAAGACTACATTTTCTTTCAGTAACGCTTCTTTGACAGTTTGATGATCATTTCGGTGTCTAAGCCCCTCTTGGGACTCTTCAATGGCTTCTAATAAACATCAAGAGTTTGTGCTCATTTGGTTCGTGTATTCAATATGTTACGGTCGATGAGGTGCGCCTGGTCGTCATCGGTCCCGCTGGTGTGCACGGCGCGACAGGACTGTAACGTTGGTCCCGCTGGTGATGTGCACGGCGCGACATGACTGTAACGTCGGTCCCGCGGGTGATGTTCACGGTGCGACAGGATTGTAACGTCGGTCTACTGGTGATGTGCACGGCGCGACAGGACTGTAATGTCGGTCCCGCTGGTGATGTTCACCGCGCGACAGGACTGTAACGTCGGTCCCGCTGGTGATCTGCACAGCGCGACAGGACTGTAACGTCGGTCCCGCTGGTAGTGTGCTGATGATGTGAACGGCGCGACAGGACTGTAACATCGGTCCCGCTGGTAGTGTGCTGGTGATGTGCACGGCGCGACAGGACTGTAACGTCGGTCCCGCTGGTGATGTGTACGGCGCGACAGGACTGTAATGTCGGTCCCGCTGGTGATGTTCACCGCGCGACAGGACTGTAACGTCGGTCCCGCTGGTAGTGTGCTGGTGATGTGCACGGCGCGACAGGACTGTAACGGCCGGTGTACAGTGCGGTTTGTCGGTTCCTAAGCTTGTAACTCGTTCATTCAACACTTTTACGTTGTTATCGGAGTCGTCATTTGTCTTTTAAATAACTAACAAACTAAATAAACAAATTCATTTCTCACTTTTCTAATATTCATAATCAGTGATTTTATATTTATGTTTAAAATGTTAGGATGCGCGAGAGAGATGGCTATGCGCGAGAGAGATGGCTATGCGCGCTTTGAGTCGAGTTACGTTTACCTTTTACCTAACCATATAACCTACTTATTTATTTATAAGTTCACAACTATACCATAGTCTTAGAATTTATTTGTTTTTTTCCAGAAATGTATAATGGTTTCGTGGCGATGTCTGAAGAATGTTTAGCGAAGGGTGGTGTCGCTACCTTCTGGCTCGGAACACGCAAGGTTTACGGTAACGTCTCAGACAAGGTTCACCCCCGCCTCACGGCGAGCCGAACTGAAGGACGTGCGTCGTCCGACCACAGAGCATACATTCCACATCTACGCTGTACACACACAATTTTTTTTTTATCAAGGAAGCGTAAAAGAAACGTAGATTTTCATATTCTTGTCACTTTTTGTCGCGACAAATAGACCGAGAAAATGTTGCGGCGCGCATCGGCCCCTGCGTCATTTCAGCACTAGGCTGGATGAGATCATCAACAGTATCTGTATTGTTTAGGTTTAATATGTTCTGGAACAATATCAAGTAAAACAATGTCATAAAGAAGCGACCTACTTACGGCTACAGATAAAACGATGTCAATGATTATAATGTAGATTTCGAGCGGTGTGGCAGTGACCGCAACATTACCGTCGCGCTCCATGTCTCTAGGACTACGGATAATGTTCATTTAGTGCAGATAATGTACCCGTAGGTGCCACCCTCTCCCCTACTCCGTTACAAATATGACTCTTCGATGCCACCGGTCACAGTGAGGCGGGACAGTGCCTCCTCTCTCACAGCATATCACCAGCCGATCGAATCGAAATTAACTCCCATGACGCTCCCATCCATCACTCTCACCAGCTCTCCCCCCTCTTGCCCCGCTCTCACCCTAACATTCAACCCTGGAACTTCCGTGTAATCTTCTAACTGCCCTCCCCCCGTATATAACTCTTAATTCATCCCTGTTGCAAAACTATAATAGCAGTATTCGTTTATATCTATTAGGTGATCTAAATCCTACATTTCATGTCCCTAAAATTAAATTCTTGAAATTTCATATAATATTTTACACCTTGTTTCAACCTATAATTCGTCCCTGTCGTTACAAAACTATAATAACAGTATTCGTTTCTATCTGTTAGTTAATATAAATACTGGAATTCATATCCCCAAAATTAGAACCTTGGAACTTTTACACAATCAATTACCCCCGTTTCCTACCCCTTAATTCATCCCTGTCGCAAAACTGTAATAACAGTATTCGTTATATTTGATAGTTAATCTAAATACTACATTTCGTGTCCCTAACATTAAAAGCACGGAACATTCATACAATCTTTTACTTCCACCTTTTAACCCTAAGTAGCAAAATAATAGTAGCCGTTTTCATCTAATACCTGTTAGTTAATCTAAATGAAAAACTTAATTTCCCTAACATTAAAACTTTGGACGTTAATATGTAATAGTTAACCTAAATACTAAATATTGATGACCTACGTTCTTTAATATTTTTGCACAAAATTTTGTTCTATTCTGAATAGTTTTCGCAGTGCACGCGATGTAAGATGTTTTCGGCCTTAACGAAAAATGTTACTTAACTTTGATCAACGTCTCAAATTCTCTGTCTTCTTTCCGCAAGTGTCATTACGTGCAGCGAGAAGTTGACAAAATATAGTATGTTTACTCAAATATGAGTAACGTATTTCGCTGCCTGGGGTCACATCATACACGGCGCGGAGGCGCGCGGCGCGATGGCGTTTATTTTTCTATTAGTATTTTTTAAATTCGCAATATCTTTTGAATGGAATGTCGGATTTTAATAATTGAAAAACAGTCTTGAAAACAAAATAATTTATTTGGATAAGAATTAATACAAAGGTATGGGTAACATGGTCTGATTTTGGTCGGTAATTCTTTTAACTCTTAAAATGTAAAAAAGTAGTTATAGTGACGTAATAACAATAGTTAGACATATGCTCTCACGATATTTTTTGTAGATTTTGGTATGTTCTAATATCTTATGTTATTTAATATTGTAGAACATTTTTTTGTCCTATCATCAATAATTTGAGCAGCGTATGCGATGAAAGACATTTTATGGCAATTTTTTTTACAGTTTGGGTTATATTATTGAAGTTTTAGTAAGGATCCCTAATTTTTTCTAGTATTAAATATAGCTTATGTTCATCAAGGGCAATGTAGTATACTAGTGGTGAAAGAATTTTTCAAATCGGTCCAGTAGTTTTTGAGTGATAGCCAAACATACAAAAATACAAATCTTTCCTCTTTATAATATTAGTGTAGACAATCTCTTTGCTATTATCTGATCCATCCTGGACCGATACGAGTACAACAATTCTAAATTTTCAAATTAAAACGCAGTTTTCTTTTAATATCACTGAATCTGTCAGTGACATTCAAACAAAGAATATTTATATTATCTTTAAAAGTTTATAATTTTATTATTTTAGCATTTTATTTTCCATTGTAATCTTTCCATAAACTGTCGGGGAGTTCAGAATACAGTGGTAATGTTCCGGTCCAGGAGTGACGGACCCACAGGAGTGCCTCACCGTGATGAACTCGTGCCTGGAGAAGAGCGAGCTGTTCAAGTTCGCGCGCCCCATCCTCGGCAACGGGCTGATCATCGCGGACGGTACGCACTCCTGTCGCTAACTAATGTACTCTATACACCACGCTCTGGAGCGCGCTCCACTGCCCTTCACTCCACACCTAGCTTTCTCCTTTTTTCAATTGGATAACAATTTTAACTTTTGTCTCTAATACTTAGTTACGCCTGCTCAGATCCATTTTATGTAAGTAGGTACGTGCGTCTTTCTGTTTCTAGTTCAGTAAGTAAATATAGTTTAAAGACAGAAGAAAACCGCCTTCAAAATACGTAACTCGTTTACTTGGAAGACTTTTTTACAGTTATTTTGTTACTAGCATACTTGCCGCGACTTCGTATGCGGTTTGGCAAAATTTCTCGCGGTACCGATACAAAAACAATAATAAAAATTAGAACTTCTAGTCTTCTTCTGTGTTCTTTCTTGTCTTATTGTCGTTCCCATTGTAGTGTATGGTGTATAAAAATATTTTTTTTTTCTTTTTTCTTTCTTTCTAACTCAGCTCGATATCCCGCTAAAATTTCTGCTCCATCAAGGAAAAGCCATGAGCAATTAAATTTAAACAGAGATAATTAAAATTTGGTCGCGATCGTGAGCAATATCGATGCACCGGAGTTGTATTAATATTATATTTAAAAAAATTAGCCTATGACACTCGGAGAGTGAAGACGAATCTAACGACGCCTTGCACATCAAAATCGGTTAAGCCGTTTAGGCTGTCGGCGATCATATAGAAACATGCATACATACATACACTCTAAAAACATAACCCTCCTTCTTACGCAGTCGGGTAAAAATATGGCGGTCATCGTTATACTTTGCAACGAATCGCCAATTTCATGAAAGATTGCCTTCCGAATACGTATACGTATTCCCTTATTGTGTTGTGGTCAGGACTCATCTTACATTTTATATGATTAATTAATGAAATGTAACTGTATACATGCGATATAACATACCTTGTAGGGATACTCACAGCTTGGCGGATCCGAAGTCGGCTCGGGAACTACATCTCCATCTTGTGGTTGTGCGGTGTTGTTTCCAGTCGAGAGATGGCACGTGAGTCGCAGACTGCTGAACCCGGCGTTCGGTCAGAAGGTGCTGGACGGGTTCCTGGGCGTGTTCAACCGCCAGGCTCGAGCGCTGGTGCGCCAGCTCGCCGCCGAGGCCGGCAAGCCCTTCGACCAGGAGACGCTGTTGAGGATTCAAAACTTGGAAACTATATGTGGTAAAATATTACTTTATAGCTTAGTATAGTTTCGCCATGTCCATCTGTCTGTTTGTTTATCTGCCTGTCCATCGAATTCAATCAAAGACTATTAATACTAGAAAGCTATAACTTGGCATAAACATTTATATTAATCAGACCGAGAAAATCGTAATATAAAATCTTGAAAAAAATATTTTTAAGTTACCTCCCCTACATGTAAATTTGGGATTTTGTTCTCGTGGTCTACTCCATCGTGTGGGATACCGTTGGTTAGGGAATAAAAAACATATTACGGGAATGAAAAAATCATTTTTCAATTTAGGGATCCGTTTGCGAAATATTAAGCTTTATTAGCCGGGCTATCATTTTCGAAGACGCCTTTAGCAACGACGTGCGTCACTCCATGCGCCCGCGCCAGCGACCACTGCTTGTGGACTACCGGCTAGAAAATTAAGTTATTTTCTATTTATCTAACATAAATAAAAAAAAAGGTAAATAAATGATATATCTCAAAAGTTATTAACCGACTCGAGAAATTAACGTTTCACCGGTATATTATTTGTCGAAAAGATCTAGCCTTATAAACAATAAACCGGACAAGTGCGAGTCAGACTCGCCCATCTGTAGGGTTCTGTACAAACTAGTAGATAAAAGGGGGAAATTATATATTTTTTTATATTTTCCTTCATAAACCGAAAAATATACATCGTAAAAATATTTAAAAATATGTTTTACCTTGTGCTAATGAAGCTCTTTCATAATTAAGCCCACATGATAGTATTAAAGCACTTTAAAATTTGGATTCCCTCGTTCCTTGTATATTTTATGTGATTAAATTTAAAATGTACAGTTTTCGGTTTTTTTTCTTTATGTGTACTATATGACAATGTTGCCAAATTTCACAGTTATTACAGACAGACGGATAACAAAGTGATCCTATAAGGCATGGTTTCTCAAACTTTTGGCTTCATGAACCCCTTTTTACCTAACAATCCCCCCCCCCCCCCCCCTCCACAGAAAATAATAAAATTGATAATTCAGCAGAAGTAGACGCAATCTGAGTAGACGTTGAATTACTTGGACATTTTATTGTCTCGGCGTGCGAAAGCGACCGATAAATTCAGTCGCGCGCGCGCACCATGTGTGCCGCACGTGCCTGCCAGTCATCGAGCCACCATTACACAAATCTTGTCGCGAACCCCCTACCGTCGAATGACGAACCCCTAGGGGTTCGCGTACTCCAATTTGAGAAACCCTGCTATAAGGGTTTTGTTTTTTCCTGTTGAGGTACGGAACCTTAAAAATGAGTAGTTTTTGAATCAGCTCCAAGAATTTGAAGATCATTAGGGCAGCAGTGGAGAGCTAAGCAGTAGATAACGATGTCCGTCGCCAGAGACATCGTTCGCGGCCGCGTCGGGCGAGTACCAGCACGAGTTCGCGCGCTACCTGCCGCTCCTCGTCTCCACCATCTCCAAGATCAACATCAGAATACAGAAGTTCTGGCTCCACAGCGACTTCATCTACAGCTTGTCCCGGGAGAAGAGACGCTTGGACGCGGACGTCAAACACTTTCTCGTGTTATCTAAAACGGTACGTAGGATTATGTTGTTAATGGAACCTATCACGGTTTGAACACATTTTGTTTATCGCTGCAGATCCTTGCGACTGTCTGACCGACATACAAATATCAAACTGATATAAAACTCCTTCGTTATAAACGTTTATTTGTAAGCTTCTACCCGCAGCTGGGTCGCGGTTGCGCTCGCGCGCTGATCAACAGCGGTCACGATATACGGAGATAAAGTGTGGCTTATATCCTTATCAAGTATCTGGGGGCACGGCAGTGGCCCCAGCCAAGTCAAGCAGCAAGGCCAGCCGTACCATCCTTTTCTCGAAGCCTTTCAGGGCACTTTCGACTCCCCTGTACCTTTGTTGTGTATAAAGCTAGAAGTGTGAAACTTCAGAAACAAAGAGAATATAATCATACTAAGTATATTTCCAAATTTCATTCAATTTGAACGTGTAGTTTAAGAATTATTGCAAGTCAAATTTCCTTGATTTTGTCACTGACACACTCATAAGTATACACTCACCGATCATCAAAATTCTAAGATACTTTTAGGAGACATACGAGCTTGAAATTTTGGACGCTATTCGTGTTTAGCCTGCAAAGCATGGAAAAATTGAGACATACAACAATTTCAGTTTCATTCTCGAGATATGTTAATTGCATAAGTAACATTGTAATTTCATACATTTGTATAGGATTACAAAGTTAATTTTGCGGTTTATTACAGTTTGCGTCAATTAAACCGCAAAATTGCGGTTGATAGATATGTATTTAGGTAAATATAGAGTATAGGAAAGCTTTGGTCAGTTGCTTCGTACATTCATCTATTTATATCAAGCACAACAAGTCCGGTCATGTATAATAAGAGTACTGCTGCCACTTTTTCTACGATGCAGGCAAGTATCAGCTGGAAGATTTGAAACGGAGTCCATTTATCGGCGACCTAAGATGTTATACAGGTGATAATAAACTAGTTGCCAAGCTACATAGTCTCGAGCATCGACGTAAAGTAGTATGTCTGCGACTATATTCTATCGATTTGGATTTGATCCGTTTCGTCGAGTGTGCGCAAGAGCTTCAAGAGCTTATTCCATCCATTAAACTACAGGACAAGCAGAAAGTCAGTTCACTACTCATTGGCTCACTACCTTCCATTTCGTATTAAAATCTCCAAAATCTATACACAACGATTTCGGTCCATATTATTGACACCTACGTACTGTACAGAAGTAGAACTCTTTGTCACCTACTCTGTTTCCTAACACTACAATCCCATCAAAAACAAAAACATAACATGTACAAAAGGCCAAGTCTCGCTACGCAGCTCTCCTACTACAAAAAGTTGTGAGATCTAATGTAAAACCAAGTCAATTAATAATTTTAGTACTATCTATGAGAGCATTTATCCAACTATTTTGTAAGAAATTGTGACTTAATCAGTTAACTAACAACTTTTGTAGTAACCGTAACCATATTAAACATCTTTATTTCTTTAATAATTAGAATGACTCAAGACTAAGTAGCTTTTTGGCAACTAGTTTATTATCACCTGTTTATTAATAACATCTTAGGTCTCCGATAAACGGACTCCATTTCAAATCTTCCAGCTGGTACTTGCTTGCATCGTAGAAAACAATACTCTTATTACACATGACCGGACTTGTTGTGCCTGATATAAATAGATGAGTGTACGAATAAACTAACCAAAGCTTTCCTATATTTCCTTAATACTCTATATTTACCTAAATACCTACCTATCAACAGGCTTAAGCCGAAATTTTGCGGTTTTAGCAACGAGCTCGAATGAACCGCAAAATTAACTTTGTAATCTTATACAAATGTAAGAAATTACAAAGTTACTTATGCAGTTTATCTCGAGAATGGGGCCAAAATTGTTATATGTCTTAATTTTTCCTTGCTTTATAGGCTAAACACTAATTGTCTTCAAAATTTCAAGCTTATATGTCTGCTAGAAGTACCTTAGAATTTTGATGATCGGTGAGTGTATAGTGAGTAGATGAGTAGATGAGTGTGTCAGTGACAAAATCAAGGAACTTTGATTTGCAATATTTCTTAAACTACAGGTTCAATTTGAATGAAATTTAGAAATGTTTTTAATACTAATATACTCTCTTTGTCTCTGACATTTCAGGCTTCTAGCTTTACCCACAACAAAGTTACAGGGGGGTCGAAATTGCTCTGAATGGCTTCGAGAAAAGGATGGTACGGCGTGGCCTTGCCGCTCGACTTGACCGGGGCCACTCCCGTGCCCCCAGATCTTGGAAATTTTCAAGGTTAGAGAACATAGACATCTTATAGATGCATACGTGCTCCATCGTTAGCAACACCGTTGTTTACCATCAGGCGATTTGGTGGTCAAACGTAGATCTATCTCGAATAAAAAGGCACAGTCAATTACAGACGATGTCTGTTAAAGTATACTTATACCTATAGTATACTTTATCATCATCATCTTAGCCACAAGAAGTCCACTGCTGGACATAGGTGAAGAACGAAGACATGGGTGAAGACCCATGGATTTCCAGAAAGACCGGTTGGAAGCGACCTGCATCCAGAGTCTTCCACCACTTGTATGATATCTTCTTTCCACCTGCTGGTCTTCCTACGCTACGCTTGCCGGTTCGTGGTCTCCGTTTGAGAACTTTTCGGCCCCATCGGCCGTCAGTTCTACATGTTAGGTGCCCTGCCCACTGCCACTTCAACTTGATAATCCGCTGTGCTATGTCGGTGAGTTTTGTACGTCTACGGATCTCTTCGTTTCTAATACGATCTCGTAGAGAGACATCGAGCATAGCCCTCTCCATAGCCCGCTGCATGACTCAGTTATAGTATACTTATTTAAGTGCTTATATATAAGTGGGTGCAGCATGTCCATTGTCGGAGGCAAGCTTTTGTCACTAACAAACCCACCCTTTATCATAATTCTAAGATACTTTCATCAAATTTACATGTTTAAATTTGAAACATAATTAGTATTTAGCCTACAAAGTAAGAAAGACTAAAACATAGCGTAATTTCATACTGAGATAGATACACATTACATAGTTACTCTTGCAGTTTATACATTTTCCCACCACTTACGTTACCCAAAATTATGTAAATAGATAGGTAAGTAAATAGTTCATATATGTAAGAAAAGTTAAAAAAAAGTATCTAAATCAAAGCCTCTGCGAAAACTCCACAGAGACGGGGAGTGGGCTTTGAAAAACTCCGTAGCAGACGCACAAAATAATATGATACGTGAAAAGAAAACAAGACCAACGACAAGTGTCTATGTTAAAAGAAAAACAAAATACCCGACTGCAGAAAAGTAGTTTTGACTTACGATTTCGTTACGCTTGATACGCTGTTAAGTGTACGTTTTTTGTGAGAATGTATGCATAAAATCGCTCTAAAAGATTATAAATGTGCATTCTTTAGATTAATTCTAGCAAAAACACTTGTTTATTACGAAAAAGTTCGTTGGACGTCACGAAAAAACGCATTTTATTATTTTTGCGAGAGATGTAGGTATTATTATTGTTAGCTTTCTCTTGTTTGATTGTTGTTGTGTCGGTTCAGAAATGGCAGTTTTTTGGGCTCTTCTAATATTACTATTTTATCATAATTAATCACTGCTCTTTTACCTTGATCTCTCAATTTTTTAACCTCATCTCGTAATTCCTTTCTCTTCGCCAGGATTTTGGGCGGGTAATCCTCTTTTATGTAGTAATTTGTGATATCTAATGACTTTTTCTTCTGAAGAATTTCAATTTTCGTTCTCATAGAATGTAAAGTTATTAAAATTGGTCTAATTTTTTCACATTGTTTTCCTAGTCCCCGGATACAAGTAATGTTTAGGGGTTCACAATCTACTTTCATGACATCATTCAGTATATTGATGATTCTCTTTTCTTAATCATTGTAACCTTTTTCTATTTCTTCCACACCAAATATTATCAAATTTTTCTTCCTTATCTCTTTTTCCAGTATATCTATCCGTGATTCTTGCTTTTCTATATTTGTTTCCATTTCAGTGTACCTTAATTCCAGTATCTGGAACTTATCATCAATGTTTTTATTTATTCGTTTCGTGATGTTATCTGCCATTCCCTTCATATCTTCTCGTATGTTTTTAACTATTTTCATTAATTCACCTTCCATTGTTTATTTATATAGTATATTTATATTGTTTATTTATATAGTTTATTTATATTGTTTATTTCTTGGATTTCAGGAGAAAATAATATTTCTTGGTGAAGTCAATGCAAATTTCAAATAAAATAAATATGAGGTAGTTCTGGAAAAAGTTCTTGTCAACAGATATCACCATGGAGTTTTAATTGATTTTCACTTTAATTTGATGCTGTATTGTTCAGAAAACACATCAATCACTCACTGGTATTGCACTATTTAAGATTTATATAAAATTAGATCCAATCGAAATGTTTTTCTATTTTATTTCACTACATAGGTACAGAGCAAGTGTTAACAGCACGCCGCCCGGTGACAGCAAGTTATAATATTATTACTTGTTATATAATATCGGTTAGTGTGTATAAATATGCCGCTAACATATTCTTAACCTAACTTGTATAGTAGCTCAGAGGCTCAAACTTTTTATAACCAGATATTTTCGATTTTCCGAAGCTATAGGGCAAAAGCTAAAAAGAGAATGATTTATTCATTTTGTATAATAGATAGGTACTTATACATAACATATTTTAAAGCAGGGATACGGAACTCTGACTACGAATACGAGGAATCCTGCTACCACCACCATATGTTGACGGCCAAAATCAAAAGTCTGCGGACCTCACATTTTTACACAAAATTATTTTGAACAGAATCGACTGTCTTTCACTGTTGGCCAAAGCAAGCTTAGTGACCCCTGTTCGTTCAGCGCCGCGTAGGAACTACCTGCAGATATTCACGTCGCGTCACGATACCGACTACCGTAGGAACTCTTTCATGGCTCGAACATCTAGCAATTTTAACGCTAAATATTCCAAGTAAGTTGATCTGTATACAATGAGGCAAGATGCTTTTAAAAATATAATCTCAATAGTAGATTGATATACAAGGGGCTAAAAGGACCCATTGTAACGAGGTCGAGTTTTACTCCGAGCTTTTAGCGAGGGAGTAAATACAAACCGAGTTACAATGGGTTTATAGCGCCGTGTGTTACACTCTACTTTTCATTACGAGTGCGAGAAAATAAAATAATCCAATACAATAATTCAAAGTTTATTTTATTTAAAATTATATGTACAATTTGTACAATTCTGGATATTTAACGAGATGTTTGCAAAGAGAATGTAAATATATTCCAAAGAGATTATTCTACTTTAGAATAAAGACTGTTTCGTGTAAGTAGGCTCTTTGGTAACAGATAAAAACAAAAAACTTTATCCCCTACTTAGAGCTTAAAATGCTATTTTATCCCCGCTTTTTAGTACGCTACAATGACGGACTTTTTGAGCACGAGGAGTGAAAAAGACTTTTTTGGTACTACAAAAATTTTTACGATTGCACTACATTAAAGCTAGCCAAAAAGTATGAAAAAATATAATGTAATTTGTATCTGTATTTGCGCAATATCTTGAAAGGGACATTAGAATTTTGGAATTGTTAGGTACAATTCCAAAATTCTAATGTAAGGTAAGGTATAGCTAAGGTATAAGCGAAAACTGTGTATGGCTAATGTTCCCATTAATTGTATTATTTAAATTAAGTTGCTCTTTTCCATGTAAAATAAAATAAAACTATAAATTACGATCGAGGTAACAAAGGAGTACTTATCCGCTCTCTGCGTGGGCGCATGTCGGCGGACGCGGCCGCGATCCGCTCGCTCGCGCCCTTCGATGTGATGCTTGTCCATGTTTCAATTATCTCCAATAACTTTTACAAGATAATACACTACCCTAGTTTATTTGATTGTTTGCTAACATTCCAAAATGTTCACAGATCGTTCAAAAGAAGAAAATGGAGAGGAAAAACAAATCGAACAACAACGAAACTGGTAATTATATATAGATCAGTTAGAAACAATAAGATATAATGGATAGCAGTTGACAGGCTAGACATTCAACCGCTGCCGATAGCTGATACGGGGCTGCCGCAGCTATATTGTCCGCTGCGACATGGATAATTGATAAACATGCAAGTGTTTCATTTCAGGAAAGGCAAAGAAGTTTATAGAGCTGATAATGGACACGGCGGAGAGGCAGCCGGGCTCGTTCTCTGAGGCGCAGATCCGCGAGGAGACGGACAACATCGTGGTCGCTGGGCACGACACCATAGCCACCACGCTCACCCTCGCGCTGGCTCTGCTGGCTGCTGACCGTCGCGTGCAGGACCGGCTCTACGAAGAGTGAGTCGTGCGGGCTGCTGACCACGCACCCTGGCCTGACCGTTTCTATTGTCTTTACACCTGTATCGGTAATCTGGAGCTACCGGCGCGCGGCGTCCCGAGTCGGCAGCACGACGCTCGGAGTGAGTACTCCTGCCGGTTAACTCCTGCCAGATAACAGACGACCAAATAATGCGATCCAGGATATTATTATGAAATTGCCGTCTCTTACGAGTTATGTATGCCGTTCTAAAGATTATTACAAAGATTATATTGATATTATAAAGATAATATTGATAATCCTTTTTAATGGATCCGCCAAGTATCAGCTGGGAGCTTTAGAGTCAGTGGACCCGCAAGCTGTGAGGTTAATCGGTGACGATAAACTAGCTGCCAGGAAGGTACTTAGTCTCGAGCACCGCCGTAAAGTAGCATGTCTGTCTATATTCTACAGAATACATTTTGGGGAGCGTGCGCAAGAGCTTCACGACCTAATTCCACCCTCCCCAGTTCACTACAGGACTAGCAGAAAGTCGGCGTATTACCATAGAGATAAATAACTTATCTCTATGAGATGGTGGTCAATCGTAGATCTATCATGCATTAAAAATACCGGACAAGTGCAAGTCAGACTCGACCACCGAGGGTTCCATACAAACTAAATAAAACAGGGAAATCATATATTTTTTTAAATATTTTCCTTCATAAACCGCAAAATATACATCGTAAAAATATTTAAAACCCTGTTTTAGTTTATGCTAATTATGTTTCTTTCATATGATACCCCACATGATACGGTTAATTCACTTTAAAATTTGGCCCTCATGCCTTGCATAAAGGCAAAAAAATTTTGTGAGTAAATTAAAATGTCCAGTTTTCGGATTTTTTCTTATATACCTATATGTACTCTAACAAAATGCTTCTTGCCAAATTTCATAGTTCTAGGTCATCGGAAAGTACCGCTTATGCTTTGAGTGTCGAAATGTGCATTTTTTACAATATATTCGGCTGTAACTTTTTTTTACGAAAACTGAGAAATTTTATTTTTATTTTTGCAGTAAGAGACTGTAGATATGCGTAGGTTTTAATTTCAACTCGATACCTGCTCGCGTTCCTAAGATAAAGGTCTTGACACCCGGACAGACGGACAGACAGACAGACGGAGAACAAAGTGATCCTATAAGGGTTCCGTTTTTTCCTTTTGAGGTACGGAACCCTAAAAAGAATATTAAATGAATCATTATTTTTATTATGTGTCGTTTTATTTTCAGGATATGTCGTGTTATTGGAAACAGTACAAGGGACATAGAAAAGGATGATCTATCTAAGCTGGTGTACATGGACGCCCTGCTGAAGGAAACTCTACGGTTCTACCCGATTGGCTTGATTCTGCCGAGATACACGGACAGGGATATCAAACTGAGTCAGTTTATTCTGCAATTGAAAATTGACAAGTACCTACCTATATTAAAATAAAAAGAAAATATCTAACCGCAGAAAAGCGGTTTTTGTAGTCTAACTTAAGATTTATTTATGTTTAATCCGCTATTGAGTGCATATTTTTTTGTGAGAAAATATGCATTAAATTTATGTATATGGGTATAAAAGCGCATTCCTTAGAATAATGTAAATTCGCTTATTAATTTCGAATAAGTTCGTTGGAGGTCACGGAAAAGCTTTTTATTTTTATTTTTACGCGAGTCGTATTATCATTATAAAATAAATATAGTCGGTGTAAAGACCAATCTAACGACATCGGAGTCGCTCAAGCCGCTTAGGCGGTAGGAATATACATACGTAGTAGGGTGGAGCGCTCAATATATGTTTTTTTTTGTAATTTCGATTTTGCTGGGTTATCAAAGTTGTTAATGTATATAAGTATTGCGTATGTAAAATATTATCCCAATTAAGGTATTATAAATACTGCCCCCAGCACTTAGATTTTCAAGAAAAATTAAAAAATCTTGATGGTTTCTTAATGTCATTATAATCATATTTATTTGAATTTTCTTACCTTTATTAAATCAAATTGGTGTTAGATATACTCAAAGTCATCATAAAGCTACAAAAACTACATCTGAATATTATACGCGTCAAAATTTTAATTTATTAATCACGATATTTTGGGATCAATCAGTTAATTCTCGAGTGTTTCCCGCCGAGCACTTTCCTTACAAGTTTGGGGTTGAAGGACAGGAGAGATGTCTTTGACCTAGATAAAGTGTCAGTCATTGTTTTATAAATGGTATTCTGTCATCATCTTCTACTGTAACCACGCCAAGTGTCTCCGTTCTCCTACGAACGTCGCTTGTGGCATTGCTAGAACATTGGACCGCTTTGGAATTACTGATAGAGCTGATGCTGCCATAGTTTCCGCTATGCTCCAAGATATTGGCGTTATAACAAATGAAAATACTGATAATATTGTTAAAAGAGCCGGGGTTCAGATATTTTGAGCAAATATCCGTAAAGTCCGTAAATGCTAAAACAATAGCGTCTCACATGTTTTCATTCTTTGTGCAAAACTCAATTGGTAGGTATGTCAAATATTCTGGTTATTATTTGCGAATTGTGACGGTACTGCTGTAAGTAGCAAAGCTGGAGTCATAAAACTGCTTGAGAGCAAGCTTCACCTCCCATTTCAGTGGCTGTTGTGTCAATTGCATTCGAATGAATTGACATTAGGACTTTTTAATAATTGGACGAAGGTCACTAAATAATAGTGAGTGCCTTCCAGGTAAAGCATTCAGGGGCATAGAAAGTTGTTTGCCAGATATAACGAAGACCCCTTACGATCGGAGCACGAACCAATTATACCAATTATATATTTTAGAAATGTGCCAAGCCATTAACAAAGGCCAGTAATTAACAAAGACGAAAGATTGGCCAAACGTAAGCCTGGCAAAATATGTCACTCAAGATGGCTTACCACAGCAAACGGTATTCTCAGATTCTACATTGTGAAAACCCATCTGAAAAGTTGAAAGTACTCACAGAATTTGTACTAAAAATCTACGCTTCTATGTTCCGTATTAAAACGCAGCCGAGTTGCATCTACGGAGCCAAACTTTTGTGTGAAACAATTCAACTGTCATAATACCTGCCCGATGTACTCAAACAGGTGATAAATGTAGTGATACAAAGATATGGTTTTTTGTGTTTTGTCCATTGTGAAAACATATTAATTGGCATGCTAGCGGACGAACGGAAACACATCAAAGAACTTTCCCTGCGAAGAATTTTGAAAACACTCATCTGCTTTTAAACCATTACGAGTTTTTGAATTTAATTTAATTAACTTTTAACGTTTTAAATTAACTTTAGTGTGCAAGATTATGGACCTAATACATCGGGAAAAACCAACGGAACCACCTTTTACTAAAATCATTTCTACCAAAGTTATTTCTGACTGCTTGGTAGATGACAGTGTAGTGGAGTCTGAAATTCTAAGCCATTAGCAAGGGGTCCCATGTCACACTCATCATTTAGTCACAAAATGTTTCTCAGCAGTTTGTGGACCAATAGGAAGAGAAGGATGGTTTAGAAATAAATTGGAGTCATGCCGCAATATACCGTTTGATCCAAAAAAATAGTACAAAATTGAATAAATTTGTCTTTTTTGCATTTCCATATTTTTTAAAATGAGTAATTTTTAAAAAGTATATTCATTTGTTTTAGTTACTTTATACATTGTTATCTAAAGGAATATTTTATTTCATCAAAATAATACCAGTAGATTTTTTTATTAATTTTTCTATGGACCTCCTTTTTCCCTATTTTTTGAAACTTCAAAGCTCTTGGGGCAGTACTTGCACTGATTTTATTTAATAGCACCCAATAAGTTTAAGAGCGGACACTAAGATACAAGTTTCCCGCAATCCGGCATTTCAAATATCTAAAAAATAATCGGCCAAGTGCGAGTCGGACTCGCGCACGAAGGGTTCCGTACTATCATCTATAATACTACAAAGTTTAATTCTGTTTATAAAATAACGAGAAATCAACGAAATTCCAAGTAGTAAATTGCAAACTTATAGGTAGATTTTCGATACACATCCGGGCAGCACGACGACGCTCGCGCGAATACGCGCAGCTATGGCTCGCTCCGTGATGTTACCTCCCCCGCTACCCCGCTAAACCGGCGCTCGCACCGCGTTTAGATGCGTTTAGATTTTCATTTTGTGAGTTTTTATGTATTAGATTAGGTATTTATTTTTATAGTTAATATATTTCTAAATATTTACTTACAAATATTCAAGTTTCTACCTGTTAATTGAGATCGAGTAAAAATTACGTTTGTTGTATGGGAGCCCCCCTTTAATATTTACTTTATTGTTATTTAATTATTTATTTTGAAAAGTAATATACAAGTAAATATTCTGTGAAAATTTAAAGCGTCTACCTGTTACCGTTTTTAATATTGAGCAAAAAAATACGAAAAAAACACGTTTATTGTATGGGGACCCCCCTTAATATATTTTTTTTTTAATTTTTAGTATTTGTTGTTATAGCGGCAACGGAAATACATCATTTGTGAAAATTTCAGGTTTCTAGCTATCACGGTTTATGAGATACAGCCTGGAGACAGACAGACAGACAGACAGACAGACAGACAGACAGCGAAGTCTTAGTAATAGGGTCCCGTTTTTACTTTTACGTTTTTTTTACTTATACATGTATAAATATACATACACTCGAAAACATAACCCTCCTTCTGACGCAGTCGGGTAAAAACTTACAACATGTAATCTAATGATTATATTATTAGGACGATATTTGAACTGAGCCAAAGTTAACAAACCTGTTCGATCCCATTTGAGTACTAGTAATAATAATGAATTTGTTTTAAATGTATTGTTTAATTTTCGCCGATTGGATTCAAAGCGTTCACAATGAAATATCGAGAAATCAGTATTGAACTCTCAATATCTACATACTTATATATATCATATAGGCACGTGTATCAATTTTCCAAACGAGGGATGTCTCAAATCGATCGGCGGATAGTTTGATCATTATGCATATAATAATAATTATACACATACAATCAACAAAGTCATTAATTTAATATCAATTTCAGAAAAGTACACGATCAAAGCGAATTCCGACATATTCATAATGGCGCACGGCGTCCATCGGCACAGCATGTGGGGCCCGGACGCGGGCCGCTTCCGCCCGGAGAGATGGCTCCACCGCGGCTCGCTGCCTGACTCCAAGTTCTACGCGGCGTTCGGACTCGGCAAGCGAGCCTGCATCGGTGAGCATACTTCCTTCTACATTGTCGCAACGTTACACGCATATCAATTGATTAGAATAAAATAAGTCAGTAAGTTTAATTTAGAACTATACTTGTCAGGTAAGGTGTACTCCATGATGTCGATGAAGGTGACGTTGGCACACTTGGTGCGGCGCTACCGCGTGTCGGCGGCGTGCGACCAGCAGCTGGTGCTCGCCATGCACATGATGACCAGACCTCACGCGGGACACCAGGTCACTCTACACCTCCGTGACGCACCCTTATAACGCTGTATCATATTGTTCACATATATTAAATACTTGACAAGTATCAAATAAAATATATTAAGCGCATTCTCTCTCTCAAATAAAATACCCACAACATGTTCGTAACAGAAGTATATTTTTTACTATATTCAATAGACCCACTAAAAATGCTATTACTCTCTGTCAGAATGTATTAAATAAAAATATCATTATGAACACAAATAATTAATAAAACAATAAGGGACATGATCATTTAATATAAAAATCCAGCCACAATTATTAATATTAACTTATAATAACAAATTTGTACGTCGCAGTGCACCTGAATATCTAAGAGCTAATTATTGTATTATTAAATATAATATATCCTAACACCTTTAATGTACTGACATTTTGGACAAATAAATATTCTCATTTCAAATAATAAATATTCTCATTCATTTCATCAAAAATCCGAAAAAAAAACGCGTATTACACGAATGAAAAGAGAAGCAATAGAGGAAAGAAATAACTAATTAATTAACAAAAAATCCACGCAAAGCTTGACATCATCCAAGGCATCTTTGATTTATGTTTGCAAGCAAGCAAGCAAGCAAGCAAGCAAGCAAGCAAGCAAGCAAGCAAGCAAGCAAGCAAGCAAGCAAGCAAGCAAGCAAGCAAGCAAGCAAGCAAGCAAGCAAGCAAGCAAGCAAGCAAGCAAGCAAGCAAGCAAGCAAGCAAGCAAGCAAGCAAGCAAGCAAGCAAGCAAGCAAGCAAGCAAGCAAGCAAGCAAGCAAGCAAGCAAGCAAGCAAGCAAGCAAGCAAGCAAGCAAGCAAGCAAGCAAGCAAGCAAGCAAGCAAGCAAGCAAGCAAGCAAGCAAGCAAGCAAGCAAGCAAGCAAGCAAGCAAGCAAGCAAGCAAGCAAGCAAGCAAGCAAGCAAGCAAGCAAGCAAGCAAGCAAGCAAGCAAGCAAGCAAGCAAGCAAGCAAGCAAGCAAGCAAGCAAGCAAGCAAGCAAGCAAGCAAGCAAGCAAGCAAGCAAGCAAGCAAGCAAGCAAGCAAGCAAGCAAGCAAGCAAGCAAGCAAGCAAGCAAGCAAGCAAGCAAGCAAGCAAGCAAGCAAGCAAGCAAGCAAGCAAGCAAGCAAGCAAGCAAGCAAGCAAGCAAGCAAGCAAGCAAGCAAGCAAGCAAGCAAGCAAGCAAGCAAGCAAGCAAGCAAGCAAGCAAGCAAGCAAGCAAGCAAGCAAGCAAGCAAGCAAGCAAGCAAGCAAGCAAGCAAGCAAGCAAGCAAGCAAGCAAGCAAGCAAGCAAGCAAGCAAGCAAGCAAGCAAGCAAGCAAGCAAGCAAGCAAGCAAGCAAGCAAGCAAGCAAGCAAGCAAGCAAGCAAGCAAGCAAGCAAGCAAGCAAGCAAGCAAGCAAGCAAGCAAGCAAGCAAGCAAGCAAGCAAGCAAGCAAGCAAGCAAGCAAGCAAGCAAGCAAGCAAGCAAGCAAGCAAGCAAGCAAGCAAGCAAGCAAGCAAGCAAGCAAGCAAGCAAGCAAGCAAGCAAGCAAGCAAGCAAGCAAGCAAGCAAGCAAGCAAGCAAGCAAGCAAGCAAGCAAGCAAGCAAGCAAGCAAGCAAGCAAGCAAGCAAGCAAGCAAGCAAGCAAGCAAGCAAGCAAGCAAGCAAGCAAGCAAGCAAGCAAGCAAGCAAGCAAGCAAGCAAGCAAGCAAGCAAGCAAGCAAGCAAGCAAGCAAGCAAGCAAGCAAGCAAGCAAGCAAGCAAGCAAGCAAGCAAGCAAGCAAGCAAGCAAGCAAGCAAGCAAGCAAGCAAGCAAGCAAGCAAGCAAGCAAGCAAGCAAGCAAGCAAGCAAGCAAGCAAGCAAGCAAGCAAGCAAGCAAGCAAGCAAGCAAGCAAGCAAGCAAGCAAGCAAGCAAGCAAGCAAGCAAGCAAGCAAGCAAGCAAGCAAGCAAGCAAGCAAGCAAGCAAGCAAGCAAGCAAGCAAGCAAGCAAGCAAGCAAGCAAGCAAGCAAGCAAGCAAGCAAGCAAGCAAGCAAGCAAGCAAGCAAGCAAGCAAGCAAGCAAGCAAGCAAGCAAGCAAGCAAGCAAGCAAGCAAGCAAGCAAGCAAGCAAGCAAGCAAGCAAGCAAGCAAGCAAGCAAGCAAGCAAGCAAGCAAGCAAGCAAGCAAGCAAGCAAGCAAGCAAGCAAGCAAGCAAGCAAGCAAGCAAGCAAGCAAGCAAGCAAGCAAGCAAGCAAGCAAGCAAGCAAGCAAGCAAGCAAGCAAGCAAGCAAGCAAGCAAGCAAGCAAGCAAGCAAGCAAGCAAGCAAGCAAGCAAGCAAGCAAGCAAGCAAGCAAGCAAGCAAGCAAGCAAGCAAGCAAGCAAGCAAGCAAGCAAGCAAGCAAGCAAGCAAGCAAGCAAGCAAGCAAGCAAGCAAGCAAGCAAGCAAGCAAGCAAGCAAGCAAGCAAGCAAGCAAGCAAGCAAGCAAGCAAGCAAGCAAGCAAGCAAGCAAGCAAGCAAGCAAGCAAGCAAGCAAGCAAGCAAGCAAGCAAGCAAGCAAGCAAGCAAGCAAGCAAGCAAGCAAGCAAGCAAGCAAGCAAGCAAGCAAGCAAGCAAGCAAGCAAGCAAGCAAGCAAGCAAGCAAGCAAGCAAGCAAGCAAGCAAGCAAGCAAGCAAGCAAGCAAGCAAGCAAGCAAGCAAGCAAGCAAGCAAGCAAGCAAGCAAGCAAGCAAGCAAGCAAGCAAGCAAGCAAGCAAGCAAGCAAGCAAGCAAGCAAGCAAGCAAGCAAGCAAGCAAGCAAGCAAGCAAGCAAGCAAGCAAGCAAGCAAGCAAGCAAGCAAGCAAGCAAGCAAGCAAGCAAGCAAGCAAGCAAGCAAGCAAGCAAGCAAGCAAGCAAGCAAGCAAGCAAGCAAGCAAGCAAGCAAGCAAGCAAGCAAGCAAGCAAGCAAGCAAGCAAGCAAGCAAGCAAGCAAGCAAGCAAGCAAGCAAGCAAGCAAGCAAGCAAGCAAGCAAGCAAGCAAGCAAGCAAGCAAGCAAGCAAGCAAGCAAGCAAGCAAGCAAGCAAGCAAGCAAGCAAGCAAGCAAGCAAGCAAGCAAGCAAGCAAGCAAGCAAGCAAGCAAGCAAGCAAGCAAGCAAGCAAGCAAGCAAGCAAGCAAGGTTAGGTTAGGTTAGGTTAGGTTAGGTTAGGTTAGGTTAGGTTAGGTTAGGTTAGGTTAGGTTAGGTTAGGTTAGGTTAGGTTAGGTTAGGTTAGGTTAGGTTAGGTTAGGTTAGGTTGGGGTGCTTTAGGGTCGGTCGCCTCCACGTTTGCCTGATTACTACTATTCTCCTCCTTTTATGGGGGGGAAGAGTAGTCGTTGGGCTGGTGCACCCTGGTAACACTGCTAATAACTTCTCTCCTTTTGGGGGGATCTTGTTAGCAGTGGCCAAAGACCGACGGGAGGGGGGACCTTCTTCGAGTGGTTCGCACGCCTGTGTGAATCGCGAGTTGAAGGTCTAGTTTGGGGGGGACTCTCTTCGTGTGGTTTATGCGTTTTTCGTGTAAGTCGCACGCTGAGAGTCCGTATGCGGGCCTTCCTCGCGCGACCTACGCATTTTTGTGTGGGTCGCGCGATGAAGGCCAGCTGGTGGTGGATCGGCTAGTGGCCGATGAGTTTCGGCTCGTACGGACGCGTTGGGGGCCGTTTCTGCCTGTCCCTTAGGGGGCATTGCGGATGTCGGACCGGTGCGGCTTGACGAGCGCGAAATGGGAGTGGGACGGGACCTTCTTCGCTTGATCTACACGGTTTGTGTGGAGCTCGCGCAGAAGGTCGTGTGGAGGGACTCTCTTCGTGTTATTTATGCGCTTTTCGTGTAAGTCGCACGCTGAGAGTCCGTATGCGGGCCTTTCCCGCGCGACCTACGCACTTTTTGTGTGGGTCGCGCGATGAAGGCCAGCTGGTGGAGGATCGGCAGGTGGCCGATGAGTTTCGGCTCGTACGGCCGCGTCGGGGGCCGTTTCTGCTTGTCCCTTAGGGGGCATAGTGGATGTGGGACCGACGCGGCTTGACGAGCGCGAAATGGGCGTTGGATGGGACCTTCTTCGCTTGATCTACACGGTTTTGTGTAGAGCTCGCGAAGAAGGTCGTGTGGTATGAGGGCTCTCCGCGTGTCCCTCTGATCAGCAGAGGGCACAGTGGACGAGCAAGGCTCGTGGACTCGAGCGGGGGATGTTGGATCTGCGACGGATCGGTGTGCGGCTGCGCGCGGCGACTCTCCGTGGGTGGCTGGTCCCTCGGATCAGTTGCGTGCTGGGAGTCGCCGCGTGGAGCATACCAAGTCCTAAGGTTCGGGGGTCGCCGAGAGGAGTGTTCGCGTCGCGAGTCGGGAGCCGCATCGCAATTTGCGGTGCGACTCCCGGCTCGCGCGCGGGCATGGTCAGCGGGAGGCTTGGCCGTTAGACCCCCCAGGTGGGAGCTCTACCCCTAAATGGAGCAAACAAAATGAAAAATGGCGAATTTGGAAAAGACTACCCAGGAGGGTCCCGTCAGCGAGTCTGGCGGGGAATCCCTCCGTGCTTCGGCACGCTGCCCCGCGTACTCTGGGGGGGGCACAAATCGCCTCGATAGCCTCGGCTATCGTACAAGGAGAGAAAGAGTGGAGGAGAAGAAGAGGGAGACCGTGGAACGGAGGAGAAGTAGGCGGAAGAGTGTTGGGAAGGACTTGGTACAAAGGTCCCAGTCCCTGTCCCGCACTCGGAGGAAGTCGATTGTGTTGGGGGTGTCTGAAGCGCAGGCTTCTGGAGGCCCGGCACAATCGTGTGAATCTTTGGACGGGACTGGATTCTGGCAGCAAGGATCCAAGCGGCAGCGTACGGACGCCGGTGAGGATGACCTCAGTGATGAGGATTTGCCTCGGGTGGTGTTCAGTACGCCTGCCCTAGTAACTGGAGCCCTGAGTGATGCAGGGAAAATGAGGAGGAGGGAGTACCTCATTAAGCAGCGCGAAGCGGCCAGGTCGGACCTGGAAAAAGAGCTGGTAGACCGGGAACAGCGTTCTCAGGGCAGCCTTCCAGTTCTCGACCTGATCGCTGCTATGCATGGCGGAGACGAGCGACTCACATCCGAGCTGAGTCGCAAAGCCTTGGAGGACGTTGGTGTTATCACCATGGTGGCCTCCAAGTCCGGCAACCTTAAGGGCGCCTTTCAACGTGCCCTTAAAGACTCAGCGGCCTCACTTAAGGCCGTAGTGGAGGCTCTGTCCAAGAGGACCTCGACCGAGGAGACGGACAGATTGACGGCGGCCAACGCCCGCCTGGAACAAGAGGTGGTAGACCTGCGGAATGATGTGGCGCAACTTCGTAGTGAGCTGCGGAAGATGCGCGCGGCCCCCACACTTCTGGCATCCGGTCGGGCGTCTGATAAGCAGGTAGACGCAACGGCGTGTGCTCCAGCGTCAGCCACGTTGCAGGAGGAAGACATGAGGCGGTCGATCATGCTGCAGGTGGGGAGCATGGTGAACACTCGATTGGCATCAATCGAGGACCGGCTCCTACCGGAGCAGCGTATCCGGCCGCCGCTGGCTGCTGATCGCAGGAGGGCCGCCGCTGTGGATACCCCCAGCCAACCTCCCACCGGAGGGCAGAAAGGGAAGAGGACTCCTGGAGTTCCCGTAAAAGGGAAGTCCAGGGAAGTCCAGACTGCGAAGGGGGTCCCCAAGCAGGCAGACTCACGTCCGCCTGCAAGGGGAACCCCAACGCAGTCCGCACAAGCTCGGACGCTGCCGCCACCACCGGAGTCAATGGACGAAGGTTGGTCGACGGTGGTGAAAAGAAATAGAAGGGGGAAAAAAGGCAAAGGGGCCCCGAAGCAAGCGCCCGTGCCTTCTAAAAAACCGCGGGATCAGCAGGCTAAGTTGCGCTCTCCTCGGTCGTCGGCTGTAGTGATCACACTGCAGCCACAGGCCTTGAAGGAGGGCATGACCTATGCCAAGGTGCTGACCGAGCTGAGGTCGAAAATCGACCTCGCCAGCTGCGGCATAGAGGGCGCGGGCCTGCAATGCAGGCAGACTGCAACAGGGGCCCGAAAGCTGGAGGTGTCGGGTGCGACAAGTGGCGGGAAGGCGGACTCCCTCGCGAAGTTGATTCGCCAGGCTATAGGTCCGAACACGCTGCAGGTCTCCAGGCCCATTAAATGCGCAGAAATGCGCATTTCGGGACTGGATGACTCTGTCAGCGGGGACGAGCTGGCGGCAGTTATTGCCCAGCGCGGAGGCTGCCCTGTGGAGGCCGTTAAGGTTGGAGAAATCCGCCTAGCCGCACAGGGTGCCGGTTTCGCGTGGGTTCGCTGCCCAGTCGAGGCCGCGAAGAAAATTCGCGAGGGAGGCCGCCTTTTGGTCGGATGGGTGTCGGCGCGAGTCACGGTGCTCGAGGCCAGGCCGATGCAGTGTTACCGCTGCATGCAGAAGGGGCACGTGCGCGCTCAGTGCGCCGCCGAGGTGGACCGCAGCGATGCTTGCTATCGCTGTGGGAAGCCTGGACACAAGGCGGCACTATGCACTGCAGCAGCGCCAAAGTGTATGCTGTGTGCAGCGGGAGGCAAGCCGGCGGAGCACCGAATGGGCGGAAAGGCCTGTTCTCCCCCGAAGCCGAAAAAGACGGTCAAGGCAGTCGCCAGACCGTCCAACGTCGCTCCCCTCTCTCAGAGGCCAGAAGGGATGGAGATAACGACCATAGCCGATTAATGGCTCGTCGTTTTCTCCAGGCGAACCTAAACCACTCTGCCGCCGCACAGGACCTGTTTGTCCAATCGGTGGCGGAGTGGTCGGTAGAGGCTGCGGTGGTCGCCGAGCCGTACTTCGTTCCCCCCCGGGATAACTGGGTGGGGGACGTGGACGGCGTGGTGGCCATCGTATCCTCGGCCGGCGTTTCGCCCTTCCCGGTGGTAGCGAGGGGTAGCGGCTACGTAGCGGCTAAATGGGGAGACATCGTCCTCGTAGGGGTGTACTTCTCTCCCAACAGGAGACTCTCGGAGTTTCAGTCGTTCCTGCACGGGGTGGGTGCTCTCATTAGGCACACACTGCCCCGTCGGGCGCTTGTTGTGGGGGACCTCAACGCCAAGTGCTTGGCGTGGGGGTGCCCAGCGACTGACTCTCGAGGAGAGATCCTGGAGGAGTGGGCGGCGAACAACGACCTCTTGGTTCTAAACCAGGGGTCGGTGGAGACCTGCGTGCGGTGGAACGGGGGGTCTATTGTCGATTTGACAATGGCCTCCTCTTCCATCGCGCGCATGGTCAGAGGGTGGAGGGTAGTGGAAGAAGTGGAGACCGCGTCCGATCACCGGTACATCCGGTTCGACGTGGACACGTCTTCTGCTACTGCGGATGTTCGCCGCTCCGGGAGGTATACCCCTACGCAGCCCAGATGGGCTCTGCGGACGATGGACAAGGAGGCGTTGCTGGAGGCCGCCATTGTCCAGGCCTGGCTGACCGCGCCGGCGGAGGTGGGAGATGTCGACGAGGAGGCGGAGTGGTTCCGGACTGCTATGTCGCAAATTTGCGACGCCAGCATGTCCCGAGCTGGACCGCCTCCTCGTCGACGTCAGGTGTACTGGTGGACCGACGAGATAGCTGCTCTGAGGAGCAGTTGCGTGGAAGCAAGACGTCGGTACACCAGGCAGCGTCGACGGCGGCGAAGGGACGAAGGTGCTGAGGCCTTGCTGTACAGCATATACCGGGATAGGGTGCGGGATATGCGAGTAGCCATCAGCACCTCAAAGGCACGTTCCCACAACGCGCTGCTGGAGACGCTGAGCCACGATCCGTGGGGGCGCCCATACAAGGAGGTCAGACGGAAGATCCGTCCATGGGCGCCACCCTTGACCGAGACCCTCGAGCCGCATCTGCTGGGGGAGGTTGTGGACGCACTGTTTCCGAACAGGGCGGCCTTTCATCCTCCGGCAATGGCGCCTGCTCGGGTGGAGGTCGAGGAGGAGCGTATACCCCCCGTTTCCGAGGGAGAGCTCCGGGCGGCTGTTCTTAGGCTCAAATCCAAGAACAAAGCCCCCGGGCCGGATGGTATCCCTGGACGGGCATGGGTCGTGGCTCTGGAGGTGCTTGGGGACCGATTCCGTAGGCTGTTGGATGCCTGTCTGGAGAGGGGTCGGTTCCCAAGGCTGTGGAAGACGGGCAAATTGGTCCTGTTGAGGAAGGACGGGCGCCCAGCAGATTCTCCCTCTGCGTACCGCCCCATTGTGCTGCTGGACGAGGCTGATAAGCTATTCGAGCGCGTAATAGCCGGTCGCCTTGTCCGGCATCTCAATGAGGTCGGTCCGAACCTGTCGGACCAACAATTCGGTTTCCGGGCGGGCCGTTCCACGATTGACGCAGTCAAACGTGTGAAGGCCCTATCGGACGAGGCGGTAGGCCAAGGCGGCGTGATGGTGGCGGTGTCTCTCGACATCGCAAACGCCTTCAACACGCTGCCGTGGGCCTGCATCGAGGAGGCACTGAAGTTCCATGAAGTGCCACCTCACCTCATCCGGATTGTTGCCGTCGCCTACCTCTCCGGGAGATTCGTCTCGTACACGGGGAGGGAGGGTCGACAGCTGCGGAGGGAGATGTCGTGCGGAGTACCGCAGGGTTCGGCTTTAGGGCCAATCCTGTGGGACTTCGGTTACGACTGGGTGCTGAGAGGAGCTCTCAATCCGGGCGCCAGCGTGGTCTGCTATGCGGACGACACGCTTGTGCTCGCCCGGGGCGAGACCTACGAAGACGCTGCCCGTCTTGCCACAGCGACGGTGGAGCAGGTGGTGGGAAGGATAGAGAGGTTGGGACTCCGGGTGGCGCTCAACAAGTCGGAGGCCTTGGTTTTCCATGGCCCCCGACGAGCGCCGCCAAGGGGTGCCGTCATCTCTATCCGAGGGACGCCCATCGCGGTGCAGTCCTCGATGAAATATCTTGGACTGCATCTCGATGGAAGGTGGAACTTCCGCGAACACTTCGCACGGCAGGTCCCCCGATTGATCAGTGCGGCGGGTGCTTTTAAGCGCCTGCTGCCGAATCTCGGGGGCCCGAAGACAAGCAGCCGACGCTTGTACCTCGGGGTAGTGCGGTCTATGGCGCTCTACGGAGCGCCGGTATGGGCGGACGCCCTGGATGGTCGGAACGCTGCCCTCCTCAGGCAGCCGCAGAGGGCGATGGCCACCGGGGTGATACGCGGGTATCGCACTATCTCTGGCGAGGCGGCTTGTCTATTGGCCGGGTCACCTCCCTGGGACTTGGAGGCGGATGTTCGTGCGAACATGTACGCATGGCGCGCTGAACTCCGCCGCACCGGACAGAGTCCGGCACCGAGGGAGGTCGAAGTGTGGAAGTTCCACGCTCGACGGTCGATGGTGAGGGAGTGGAAGGAGCGACTGGCCCATCCCAGGGCCGGGAGCTGGACCGTCGAGGCTGTCCGGCCTGTCCTAGAGGACTGGCTGGACAGGGTGCGCGGGTCGATTACCTTCCGGCTGGTGCAGGTGCTTTCCGGGCATGGATGCTTTGGGAAGTATCTGTGCAATATAGCTGGAAGGGAACCGACGACCGCGTGCCACCATTGCAGCTGCGGTGAGGACACGGCGCAGCATACGCTGGAAGAATGCCCGGCATTCGCCAGCGAGCGTCGTGACCTCGTCGCAGTTGTAGGGAACGATCTCTCTCTGCCGGCATTGATTCGTTCAATGGTCGGAAGTGAGAGATCGTGGGAGGCGGCGGTCTCCTTCTGTGAGCAAGTAATGCTCCGGAAGGAGACAGCTGAGCGCGAGCGGGAGGCCCTCACGGACCTACCGATGCGCCGCCGTCGTCCTGGGCGTCGGAGGAGGATCTTCCACGCCCTCCTCCGACCGCCATAGAAGGGGCCTTGGGGGGGACGGACTCGGGGGGGTCCGTCACCTGACGAGCGTAGCCCCCCCAGAGGTGGCGCGCGCGGTGTTTCCGCGCGCCACTCAAGGAAGAGGGGTGGAGATCTCCAGACCTCCACCCCTACTAGGGAAGGGTCCCAGGGGACCAGAGCGCGCCGGGTCCGTGGAGTGAGTGCGAACAGTGCTCCCATAGGCTCGGCACATAGCGCCAGGAAGGAACACCCCAGAGGTTTTAGTGGGTAACCCGGTACACCGGGCAATCTGCCTGGGCGGGACTCCCACATAACCACGCGCCTCCCCCGGGGCGTCGTGTGTATCCATAAAGGATTTCCTCTGGGTAAAAAAAAAAAAAAAAAAAAAAAAAAAAAAAAAAAAAAAAAAAAAAAAAAAAAAAAAAAAAAAAAGGTTAGGTTAGGTTAGGTTAGGTTAGGTTAGGTTAGGTTAGGTTAGGTTAGGTTAGGTTAGGTTAGGTTGGGGTGCTTTAGGGTCGGTCGCCTCCACGTTTGCCTGACTACTACTATTCTCCTCCTTTTGGGGGGGAAGAGTAGTCGTTGGGCTGGTGCACCCTGGTAACACTGCTAATAACTTCTCTCCTTTTGGGGATCTTGTTAGCAGTGGCAAAAGACCGACGGGGGGGGGGACCTTCTTCGAGTGATTCGCACGTCAGTGTGAATCGCGAGTTGAAGGTTCAGTTGAGGGGGGGACTCTCTTCGTGTGATTTATGCGCTTTTCGTGTAAATCGCACGTTGAGAGTCCGTATATGGGCCTTCTTCGCGCTATCTACGCACTTTTTGTGTCGATCGCGCGAGGAAGGTCTAGTGGTGGATCGGCAGGTGGCCGATGAGTTTCGGCTCGTACGGCCGCGTCAGGGGCCCTTTCTGCGTGTCCCTTAGGGGACATAGCGGATGTGGGACTGACGCGGCTTGACGAGTGCGAAACGGGTGTGGTGGTGACTTCTCTGCGCGATCTACACGCTATTCGTCTAGATCGAGTGGAGGAGTCACGGAGGAGGAGCAGCTAGGGCTGCTGTGGATGGAGGCGCTCGGAAGAGCGAAGCTCATTCAATGAGCAACGGCGTGCCCGGTGTTCACTTACCCTGACGCCGGGTGCTAAGCGCCACAAATCGTAACCCAGCTCTGCCGCCGCGGTCACGTCTCGTGGCAAAGTGCATCTGGACCGAGGGCCTTGGCTTAATTGCCTGGGCCGCGAGGAAGACAACCTCTATAAAAAATCACCCCCAATCCCAAGCGGCGACGCACCGTGAGGGGATGCATGGCCAAGGGGTAGATTGGTCGTTAGTGCGGACCCCGCCGGAATACCAGCCGACCTTCTGTGCGGGTTACGCTAGGCTTGCTCAGATACAGGGGGCCCTTTCTGAGTCGACTTTGTATATCCCCCATACTCGTGGGAACAATATGGTACGAAAAATTAAACAAAAAACAAAACAATCGGAAGGTGAGAAACAGGTATTTTTTAGCCCTGATGAGGATTCTGACTCCTCAGTGATGAGTGTGGTGACTGTGGCGTCACAGGCATCTGACAAGTCAACAACATCGACATCATCGAGGAAGCGCAGTCGAACGCGCGGAGAGAAGGAAGGAGAAAGTGAGGAGCAAGTAAGCTCCGGCAATGAGTCGGACGGTCCGGCCACTAAAGCAACGACACAACCGAGTCGTGGTCGAGGAAGGCCGCCCACAACAGGCGCATATGTTGGCCTGCTGAAGGCCAAGCAAGAGCTGAATAAGGCTAAGGAAAAAGAGCTTCAACTCGAAGCAGAGAGGCAACTTGCCGAGGAACAACGGCAAAAGAAGGAAAGGTCTCAAGTATTCTTGATGCAAGCGTCAAGAGACCGAGAAGTTGAACAGAGCTGCGACTCAGCTAAAATTGAAAGACTAGTGTCTGACTCGTTAGACACGATTATGAAGGTAGCCACAAGATCTAAAAACCTTAAAGGCACATACGTGGCTGCGTTGAAGGATGCTGCCCGTATTATGCAAGATTCCTTCAAGGTGCTGCGAGATCGTACGTCGTCCGAGGAAATAACCCTCCTAATGGACGCTAACAGAAGGCTCACGGAGGAACTCAAAGAGATCCGCCGTGAGCTGGAAGAGATGCGGGCTGCTCAAGCCAAGCCACAGCCGCCTTCGATAGCGGCTTCGACGGTACCAGCTAACGAAGAGATGATTCGGGCGGTCATGATGCAAGTAGGTACCTTGATCAATGCCCGCTTTGAAGGAATCCAGGAACGATTGCTTCCGGAGAAGCGTCTGAGGCCCCCGTTAGCGGCTGATAATAAGCGAAGGCAGGAGGTGGTATCGGGCATGGATGGTCCGTCCACCTCAATGCCCATGGAAATTTTGGACCCACCCTTAGCTCGCGGTCCAGAGTCCGCAAAAGGAGGCTCCCTGACAGGGAGAAAGAAGAAAAAGAAGAAGAATGAAACCCCTCTGGCTAAACAGACTTTAACAGGGGTGCCAACTACTGTACCACAAGAACAGCAGTGGACTACAGTGGTAAGAAAGGGTTCTCGAAGAAATGCGAGAACAATAGAGTCCGATAGGACCAGATCGTCAGCTCCCGAGCGATTAAATGCTCAGAAGCGAACCCCACCAACCACGAAAGCGAAGGCCGGGAAACTCCATTCGCCTCGCACCGCAGCCGTGGTCATTACGCTGGGGTCGGAGGCAGTTCAAAAAGGCATCACCTATGCCAAGGTGTTAACAGCGGCCAAAAATCAAATCGACTTGGCGGCTTTAGGGATACCGCCTCTGAAAATGAGGGTTGCAGCTACCGGAGCGCGGATACTCGAGGTCCCTGGTGAAGGAAGAGATGAGAAGGCAGACTCCCTGGCTTCAAAGCTAAGGGAGGTCTTCAAAGGCTCGGAGGAGGTTAAGGTCTCTAGGCCAACCACCACGGCAGACCTGCTTGTGAGCGGTCTGGACGACTCGATAGCCTCCAATGAGTTGACGGTAGCTATCGCTAAAGTTGGAGAGTGTGACGCTCTCGCCATAAAAGTTGGCGAGATTAAAAAGGGCCCAGCGGGTATGGGCATATCCTTTGTGCGGTGCCCTGTGGCAGCTGCTAAAAAGATAGCAAGCAGCGGGCGACTTTTGGTAGGATGGGTGGCGGCGCAGGTACGACTTCTAGACGTCAGACCACGTCGTTGCTACAGGTGTCTTGCACCGGGGCATGTAAGGGCCCAGTGCAAGTCTGAGGTGGACCGCAGCGATGAATGTCATCGCTGCGGTAAAAAAGGCCACAAGGCCAACGAATGCTCTGGGGAACCTCACTGCAACTTATGTGCAGATGCAGGGAAACCGTCGGGGCACCTCTCCGGGGGCAAGGCATGCGCCAAGCCCCCGTCGAAGAACAGAGGAAAGAAGAAGTCTGCTGCGACTAAGGCTAAGTCGCAGCAGGCTAGCTCTGGGATAGAGCATGAGGCTGCGATGGAGGAAAATTAACATGGTGTTAAAATTCCTCCAAGCTAATATCAACCACTCCGCGGGCGCTCAGGATCTTCTCCTGCAGTGCCTGGCGGAGAGGTCTATCCAGGTGGCTGCGGTAGCAGAGCCATATGTCATCCCAGACAGATCTGACTGGGTCGGTGACCTTGACGGCCTAGTAGCGATTACCACTCAATCCCCGGCGCCTTCCCCCACTCTGGATGGAGTAAGGAGAGGGGGGGGATTCGTTGCGGCTCGAGTTGGCAAGATAGTGGTAGTGGGAGTGTACTTCTCCCCCAATAGAGCCCTCGCCGAATTTGAGGCCTTCCTCTTAGAGGTAGGGACCCTGTTGGGGCAAAGTCGTCCAAATCCTGTCATCGTTCTCGGGGATCTCAATGCCAAATCTATGGCATGGGGATCTTCGATAACAGATGCACGTGGGAGAGCCGTCGAGGAGTGGCTGGAAGAAACAGGACTCTGTGTCCTCAACCAAGGACAAGAGTACACGTGCGTACGGCGAGGAGGTGGCTCCGTGGTCGATGTGGCCTTTGTCGCCCCAGAAATTGCGCGCCAAGTACATGATTGGAGGGTACTTGTGGATGAGGAGACGTTATCTGATCATCGTTACATTCAGTTCAGCGTCTCCTCATCCCCAGCGGTAACTGGTGAACAGTTGCCTCCAGTGACTGGCCCACGATGGGCTTTGAAGCGCCTGAACTTAGAACTGCTACAAGAGGCGGCAATAGTCCAGGCGTGGAACGCCCCTGTTATGGAACCAGTAGACCTGGATGCTGAGGCTGACGATCTGTGCATGGCGATGACTCGCGTTTGCGATACCGCCATGCCCCGTGTAAAGACCTTGTCGCCCAAGCGTCAGGTCTACTGGTGGTCGGAAGAAATAGCTGAACTTCGTCGCCAATGCGTTGTGAGACGCCGACGCTACCAGCGACGCCGCAGGAGGAGGCAGCAAGAGCAGATTGAGATTGATACCCTATATTCTGCGTATAGGGAGGCTTCAAAAGCTCTCCGTGTTGCCATCAGAAAGGCCAAAGCCAATGCATGGAAAGAGTTGCTGGAGACTCTGGAGCGAGATCCGTGGGGACGCCCCTACCTACTGGCGAGGCGAAAGCTTCGCCCATGGGCACCCCCTGTCACCAGCACTCTGGAACCGCTGACGCTACGGCGTGTGGTTGAGGGACTGTTCCCTGGAGATCCAGGGACTGAATTTGTCCCTCCCACTATGGCGGTGACACGGCGACCAGATACAGCTGAGGAGAACGAGGAGCCCCCTGAAGTGTCAGAGGGTGAGCTGGGTGCGGCAGTCCTGAGAATGAGGGCCAAGAACACGGCTCCGGGGCCTGACGGCATACCCGGCCGTGCGTGGGCTCTCGCTCAGGATGCGTTAGGACCTCGCCTGAGGAGTCTCCTCACTCGCTGTATGCGAGAGGGAAGATTCCCCAGGCGATGGAAGAGGGGAAGACTCGTTCTCCTCAGGAAAGATGGACGGCCAGTGGACGAGCCTTCTGGGTATCGACCCATAGTCCTGCTCGATGAAGCGGGAAAACTGCTTGAGCGCATCGTTGCAGCCCGAATCGAAAGGCATCTGGGGGCAGTCGGACCTGATCTATCCGACAATCAGTACGGATTCCGGAGGTGTCGATCAACGATCGACGCCATTGATCATCTCCGGAACCTGTCCGATGAGGCGTGCTCCAGTGGCGGAGTGTTGGTGGCTGTATCGCTTGACATAGCCAACGCTTTCAATACTCTGCCTTGGAGCACAATTAGAGAGGGGCTGAGGTATCACCGTTTTCCGGGGTACCTCCAGTGCCTCGTTGGACAGGGTTATTTGTCGGACCGGGAAATAGCATTTCCAACTAAAGAGGGAGAGGAACGAAGTCATATGGATCGCGGTGTTCCACAGGGGTCTGCCCTAGGACCACCCCTGTGGAACATCGGTTTTGACTGGGTTCTCCGCGGTGCTAACCTTCGTGGCGTCAGCGTAATCTGCTTCGCTGACGACACGTTGGTTACCGCCAGAGGGAATACATATAGAGATGCGGCGATACTGGCGACAGCCGGGGCGGCAGCAGTAGTTACCAGGATTAGGCATCTGGGCCTGGAGGTGGCGCTCCATAAATCCGAGGCCATTTGTTTTCATGGTCCTCGGCGAGCGCCACCTGCAGGCTCCAATATCGTAGTCGGAGGAACCACCATTGCTGTCGGGACGACACTGAAATATCTCGGTATCGTCCTCGACAGCAGGTGGAGATTCGGAGTCCACTTAAAGAAGTTGACCCCAAAATTGACAGGAACAGCAGCTGCACTGGGCCGCCTTCTGCCAAACATCGGTGGGGGGAATGGGATATGCCGCCGCCTATATATGGGGGTGGTGCGCTCCATGGCCCTATACGGTGCCCCGATCTGGGCAGGGTCCCTAGATCGCACGGAGACTGCCTTACTGCGCCGAGCCCAGCGCATGATGGCCTCGAGAGTGTGCAGAGGATACCGTACACTCTCGCATGAGGTTACTTGCGTGCTCGCCGGCTCCCTACCCTGGGACATGGAAGCAGAAGTTCTCTCCACGGTTTACTGGCAGAGAACACGCGCGAGACAACGAGATCTCCGTCCCGCACCTCAGGAAGTAGTTCGGTGGCGACAAGAAGCCAGAAACATGGCTATAGAGTCGTGGAGGCGGAGGCTACACCAAGTGCCATCACAAAGGGGTACAGGAGCACAGCGACTCATAGAGGCAATTCAGCCCATACTCGCACAGTGGCTCGAGCGAGAATACGGAGCATTAACCTTCCGGCTGACGCAGGTCCTCACGGGACATGGATGTTTCGGGAGGTACCTGTGTCGAGTAGCCGGAAGGGAGGAGACTTCGGAATGCCACCGCTGTGGCTACGCTGAAGACACAGCACAACATGCCTTAGAGGCATGCCCGGCTGAGGAAGAAGCACGAATAACACTGACTGCTGTAGTGGGAACGGACCTCTCCTTATCGACTGTCTTAGCCAAGATGGTCGAGGACGAGAGGTCCTGGGATGCAATGGTTTCATATTGTGAAACCATTGTATCGAGAAGAGAAGAGGAGGAGCGAGAGAGGGAAAGAGATCCTCTAGCTCATCCCCGTCGAAGAGCACGGACACGGGGGCGAGCCATCCGGGCTCGCTCACCGTCTCCGCTTGGTGGACCTGGAGTGTTGGATGCGGGGGCGTCTAGCACTCCCAATACATCATAGGTCACCACGAGTAGTAAGTGATGCGCTGTGTGTTCCAGTGCATCGCTGAAGAGGCAGGAGGGGGGCGTAGGCCCCCTCATGAGGCGAATCCTCGAGGGAGGATACTGCACCGACCGGGTTGAGATGCGTGCGAGAGCGAACCCTCGACCCGGTCCATATGGTCAGTGCAGGTGGAACACCGTGGGGTTTTAGTCGGTAGTGGCACCATTCTGGTGTCGAGCCCGACATAACCCGCTGCTCCCCCCCCCGGGCGGCGGTGTATGCGTAAATGCATTTCCCCACGTAAAAAAAAAAAAAAAAAAAAAAAAAGGTTAGGTTAGGTTAGGTTAGGTTAGGTTAGGTTAGGTTAGGTTAGGTTAGGTTAGGTTAGGTTAGGTTAGGTTAGGTTAGGTTAGGTTAGGTTAGGTTGGGGTGTGGTGTCGGTCGCCTCCTAGTGGTGCACCCCGGGCAACGCTCGCTGAGCTGGCAGCAGCGGCTAAACGACCGACGAGGGGGGGCCGCTTCCCGGGCTTTCCGCCTCCAAAGCCCAACGGGAAGTGGCCATCGTGGGGGGGCTGCTTCCTGGGTTCCCCCCCTGGACCCATCGGGAAGCGGCCACAGTAGGTTGCGGTGTTGTATGGGCGACACTGCAACTGAGGCGGGCCGCGATGTCGTATGGGCGCACATCGCGGCTGAAGGTGAGGAGTCGTGGCGGAAGAGGATCGTCACTGATAAGGTGCGGTGCTTTCCCTATCCTCCACGACTCCGACGGGGCCGCCACCGTTAGATGGCGGACGCGGTGGGGTCGCAGGGGAAGAGGTGTGTCACTGATAAGGTGCGGTGCTCACCCTATCCCCTGCGACCGTTTTGGTAGGCGGTGGGGCCAAACATCTGACCCACCGCAGGGACCACGGGCGTAAGACACGGGGTCGTCTTGCGCCCCTTCCGATGTGGTCCCAGAGGAGGAGATCGCGACGCGTCTCTGTGTCATGACGCGTCGCGACATGGGGGGGGTGTTAACACCCGTTACCCCCCGAGGAGGGTCCGGAAACGGACGGCCGCGGCGGGTCGTGGATGAATCGGAAACGGTACCCATGACCCGCCCTGAGCGCGGCCAAGGAGGGACACCGTGGAGTTTTAGTGGGTTCAAGTCCCACATAACCGCACTGTCTCCCCGTGGCAGTGCGGTATGCGAAGGCATTTCTCCACGTAAAAAAAAAAAAAAAAAAAAAAAAAAAAAAAAAAAGGTTAGGTTAGGTTGGTTACCGCACACTCTCACACGAGGTGGCCTGTGTGCTTGCTGGCTCGCTACCTTGGGACTTAGAGGCCGAAGTCCTCTCAACAATCTACTGGCGTAGGGCGAGTGCAAGGGAGAGAGATCTCCGGCCTGCACCTCAGGAGGTAGTCCGGTGGCGCCGAGACGCCAGAAACACGGCCATCGAATCGTGGGGGCAGAGGCTGCTTGAAACACCAATTCGAAGAGGAACCGGAGCCCAACGGCTCCTGGAGGCGATCTCACCCATACTCAAGCAATGGGTTGAGAGAGAACATGGAGCGCTAACCTTCCGGTTGACGCAGGTCCTCTCGGGACATGGATGTTTCGGGAGGTACCTGTGTCACGTAGCCGGAAGGGAGGAGACACCGATGTGTCACCAGTGCGGATATGCCGAGGACACTGCGTGGCACGTATTGGAGTCGTGTCCGGCCGAGGCGGAACAGCGACGATCATTGATCGCAGTCGTGGGGGTGGACCTCTCCTTGTCGACCGTCATTGCTAAGATGGTCGATGATGAGAGGTCATGGGACGCAATGGTCTCCTTCTGCGAAACAGTAGTTTCGAAGAGGGAGACCGAAGAGCGGGAAAGGGAACGAGATCCCCTTGCACACCCGCGTAGGAGAGCGCGGACACGGGGGCGAGCCACCCGGGCTCGCTCTCCGTCTCTGCTTGGTGGACCTGGAGTATCGGATGCGGGGGTGTCCGGTACTCCCGTTATATAGGTCCCATAGAGTCGGTGATGCGCTGTGTGTTCCAGTGCATCGCCGAAGAGGCAGGAGGGGGGCGTAGGCCCTTATGAGGCGAATCCTCCAGGGAGGATACTGCACCGACCGGGTTGAGATGCGTGCGAGAGCGAACCCTCGACCCGGTCCGTATGGTCAGTGCAGGTGGAACACCGTGAGGTTTTAGTCGGTAGGGGCACCATTACTCTGGTGTCGAGCCCGACATAACCCGCTGCTCCCCCCCGGGCGGCGGTGTATGCGTAAATGCATTTCCTCACGTAAAAAAAAAAAAAAAAAAAAAAAAAAAAAAAAAAGGTTAGGTTAGGTTAGGTTAGGTTAGGTTAGGTTAGGTTAGGTTAGGTTAGGTTAGGTTAGGTTAGGTTAGGTTAGGTTAGGTTAGGTTAGGTTAGGTTAGGTTAGGTTAGGTTAGGTTAGGTTAGGTTAGGTTAGGTTAGGTTAGGTTAGGTTAGGTTAGGTTAGGTTAGGTTAGGTTAGGTTAGGTTAGGTTAGGTTAGGTTAGGTTAGGTTAGGTTAGGTTAGGTTAGGTTAGGTTAGGTTAGGTTAGGTTAGGTTAGGTTAGGTTAGGTTAGGTTAGGTTAGGTTAGGTTAGGTTAGGTTAGGTTAGGTTAGGTTAGGTTAGGTTAGGTTAGGTTAGGTTAGGTTAGGTTAGGTTAGGTTAGGTTAGGTTAGGTTAGGTTAGGTTAGGTTAGGTTAGGTTAGGTTAGGTTAGGTTAGGTTAGGTTAGGTTAGGTTAGGTTAGGTTAGGTTAGGTTAGGTTAGGTTAGGTTAGGTTAGGTTAGGTTAGGTTAGGTTAGGTTAGGTTAGGTTAGGTTAGGTTAGGTTAGGTTAGGTTAGGTTAGGTTAGGTTAGGTTAGGTTAGGTTAGGTTAGGTTAGGTTAGGTTAGGTTAGGTTAGGTTAGGTTAGGTTCCGAGGGAGAGCTCCGGGCGGCTGTTCTTAGGCTCAAATCCAAGAACAAAGCCCCCGGGCCGGATGGTATCCCTGGACGGGCATGGGTCGTGGCTCTGGAGGTGCTTGGGGACCGATTCCGTAGGCTGTTGGATGCCTGTCTGGAGAAGGGTCGGTTCCCAAGGCTGTGGAAGACGGGCAGATTGGTCCTGTTGAGGAAGGACGGGCGCCCAGCAGATTCTCCCTCTGCGTACCGCCCCATTGTGCTGCTGGACGAGGCTGATAAGCTATTCGAACGCGTAATAGCCGGTCGTCTTGTCCGGCATCTCAATGAGGTCGGTCCGAACCTGTCGGACCAACAATTCGGTTTCCGGGCGGGCCGTTCCACGATTGACGCAGTCAAACGTGTGAAGGCCCTATCGGACGAGGCGGTAGGCCAAGGCGGCGTGATGGTGGCGGTGTCTCTCGACATCGCAAACGCCTTCAACACGCTGCCGTGGGCCTGCATCGAGGAGGCACTGAAGTCTCATGAAGTGCCACCTCACCTCATCCGGATTGTTGCCGTCGCCTACCTCTCCGGGAGATTCGTCTCGTACACGGGGAGGGAGGGTCGACAGCTGCGGAGGGAGATGTCGTGCGGAGTACCGCAGGGTTCGGCTTTAGGGCCAATCCTGTGGGACTTCGGTTACGACTGGGTGCTGAGAGGAGCTCTCAATCCGGGCGCCAGCGTGGTCTGCTATGCGGACGACACGCTTGTGCTCGCCCGGGGCGAGACCTACGAAGACGCTGCCCGTCTTGCCACAGCGACGGTGGAGCAGGTGGTGGGAAGGATAGAGAGGTTGGGACTCCGGGTGGCGCTCAACAAGTCGGAGGCCTTGGTTTTCCATGGCCCCCGACGAGCGCCGCCAAGGGGTGCCGTCATCTCTATCCGAGGGACGCCCATCGCGGTGCAGTCCTCGATGAAATATCTTGGACTGCATCTCGATGGAAGGTGGAACTTCCGCGAACACTTCGCACGGCAGGTCCCCCGATTGATCAGCGCGGCGGGTGCTTTTAAGCGCCT